>OU898279.1:112603216-114062756 GCA_918026665.1 Diabrotica balteata | reverse complement strand
GACCATCAAAGATATCTTGTGGCATTTTAAAGTAATAGAATAGTAAGGATTAAAGTTTATTGACATTTCAATTTCCACTTCGGAAATCGTTCTCAAAATACAAACATTAGTAAATTAAACAAATTTGTTTTTTTGGTTACTTGGTGAAAAATCTGACTCATTTATATTGACAATTCAGACATACATTATTATTGCCAATATTGTTGAGTTGCGTTCCTGGGACGACTTTACTTGTAAGACAGTTCATTCAATTATATGAAATCAACCTTAACTTAAGAATATCCGTCAGAAAAAATCATAGCATGTAATTCCTCTTCAAAAAGACAACAAAAAGACAATGATGACAGTAAAATTCTCCTGTTAGTGATTCCCTAGTAAATTATGAGAGAAAAACCAGGAAAAAAACATCATAATATTATCCTGACAGTAAGTATTTGGTCGTACATTTAGTTTACTTTCAATAAACACCAAATTCTGATTTTATATGTTTGTTATATGGTATTTTCCTTTTAATAACTTCCTCTTTAAATATGCTTAACCAGATACTACTGCATTCTGGCGACGAATTTGTGACACAATTGGTCTCATTAACATTAAGCATAATAAGAGCCGCTTCTTTGATTTTTTTCTTTTTACCATCCGTTTCTTTTAGTAGTAATAATTTACTGTCATCATGGCATGTGGTTGTCTTTTTAAAGACGAATTACAGGCTATGATTTTTTCTGATGGATATTCTCAAGTTAAAGTTGATTTCATGTAATCTAATGAACTATCTTACAAGTAAAGACATCACAGGAATGCAACTCAACAATATTGGAAATATCATTTTAAAGTTGTCTACTTTAAAATATATAATGTATGTCTGAATTGTCAATATAAATGAGTCAGATAAGATTAAATTATTAGAAGAATTTTTCACCAACTAACAAAAAAACAAAATTTGTTTAATTTACTAATGTTTGTATTTTGAGAACGATTTCTGAAGTGGAAATTGAAACATCAATAAACTTACTTTAACCTTTAATTGTGGCTTATTCCCATTTAAATAGTAATTACTTTATCAGGGACTTGACCAATAATGGCAAATATATCTAAGAGTATAGGTCCTAATCTAGAAAGGAAGAAAGAGAAGTGATATAGAGGAATGTGATGGAGAAGGAAAATAAATAAAATAATCAAATGAGGGAAGGAGAAACATATATAGAAAAAAGTGAGGACAAAAAGGAAAAAAATAAATAAAAGGTTATATATCTGTATTTTACTTACCAATTTCTTTTAATTTACTTTCAATCAGTTCTTTTCCTTTGGTACCAAATTGAAATTTACTTTTATAAGCCATTGCATACTACAATTTCCAATCCTCCCTTGGTTTCTTTATTTCATTAAATCCCAATTTACCTCTTCCAAAACTACATATGGAATCTTTTAGTGCATCACTCAACAGCATAGCACCTTTTGTTTTTAATAAACAATCACCAAAGTTGAGCTCTCTTAGTTTTTGGTTGTTGACTAGAGCTGCTGCAATTGCTTCTGCACCTTTTGGGCCAATGGTGTTGTCATTTAAGTTGAGAATTTGAAGATTGTGTTTACTGCGAAGGCTTCAGAAAGTGCTGATATACCTTGATGGTAGATTCCATTTTGAGGCATAGCTATTTCTTCTAAAGTTCCTATTAGCTGCAAAAATGTTTGAAATAAGTTACCTTAAAATATAGCAAGAAATAGTAGTGAGATCATCGTGTGCACAACCAAGAATAACATGCAAGAAAACTATAAGAAAATTTACTACAGACTTATTACCTTGAATACTGCAGCAAGTGCCTTAGCCCCATCATTTTCAAGACGATTTTCTACCAGCAATAAAAAACTTTAAGGGCCAAAGGCTTTCCATTTTTTTTACTATATTGGTAACAATCAGTCAGGGCAGAAGCCAATAACTTTCCACCTGTTATTCCTAATCCATTATTGTTGAGACGCAATTCTTCAAGAGCAAAGCAGGAGGAACTTCTAATTAGTGATGCTAAACCTTCCACTCCAATTGGTCCAAAAGCATTGTCACTGAGATCAAGTTCTGTAAGGCGAGCTCCTGCTGTTACCAAACCATCTCCTAAATATTGCTAAAAATTCAAAAACAGATAAGAAAAGATATAAATTATTCAACATCTTCATTCAGTTGTATTACATTATTCAGTCCAAAATGTTAATTATAAATATAAATTCTTAACAGGTGTATTGATAATTAATAATAATAATGATTAATGTATTAGCAAAGAATATAGAGGCATCTATATTCTTTGATATTAGGTGTATTGAAAATTAATGATAATTGGTGTATTGGTAATAGCCTAATGCATTTTATTGATAATTAGTTATTATTATTCTTTACCAGTGCTTTTGGAATTTCAGTTTTCATTCTGCCTGTAAACATATCCTTCCATAAGGCCCGTCTAAACTCAGGGTGCTTTTCTAAAGATTTGGCAATTTCCTTGGAAGCATCTACTCCAAGTGTATTGCCTTCCATATTAAGAAATTGGAGGTTGGAGCAACCATCAATTTCTTTCGTAACTTGTTTGGCTATAAATTATATACGTTAGTCGATTTGTTATCACAATCACATTTTTACTTACCATCTTCTTCCGTGTTTAATTTTAGAGATTTTCCAGCAAAACTAACACCACTATCACTAACACGGGCATTTTCCAAAATAGCGGCGATTGAATCAACATTAAAAGCAGACATTGTGTATATTTTTATAATATCAATAGATTAAAATTGACAATACTTGGTTTTTATTAAACTTAAAGTGGTTGCGACCAAAACGATCGTTAACTTTTTGAAAATGATGTAATTTGGACGTTTCAAGGGAAACGATGCCTTATGTCAGTAGTCGACAGTAGTCGTTAAAATCGCTACAACTTTAGGTTAAGCCTATTTGACAATTCTTCTGGCAAATCGGCTTATTATGAAAGTGTTTAGACTTTTAATATATGGATCTGGAGCCACTAATCATTTTGTTTGCATGTTTAATACCTACATTTATTAATATATTCTTATATCTTGATTATTTATATTGATAAAATGAATTTTTACTGATCTAACCATAATATAAATTGACCAATTGTTTTCCATGATGTGAAATGAAAGAGGAAGACCGATGACCGGCCTTAACCTCATTCTTTTATGAAAATAACGAATTTTTCAAACCGATAAGTACCCAAATATGCTGTGAGAAAAAGAAAATGTTGGAAGAAGTTATTGGGACCATTAATCTTGTTAAAACAATAATCAATTATGGACTTTACTTCAGTTTTAAAACTGGTCAATTTTTAGTGTTCATTTTGAACTGCCTATTAAGTAATTTAAATATCGTACTGAAGAATATCAGTGCCCTGTTTGTTATTATATTTGAATCGTTTACAGTGTTTTTGCAAGATATTCTTCAAGGAATTCAAGTGACTGCAGATATTTTAGGACAAATATGGGAAACAATAAGCTTTGGTTTTTCATCAGTAATTCTCGGAGTGACTAACATTGTTTATAAAGTAATTTCTGTGATATATAGGACATATGAATTATTAATCGACTCTACATTTAGTTTTTATACGTTAATTATTGCACTATTTCAATTAATTAAGCATTTTATAGTGTTGTTTGGAGCTGGAGTATGGTTTGTAATCACACTAATTCCATTTTCAATAATCAGTTTACTCAATTTATTTGCTAGTGCCATAAAAAATGTTCTACAAAATATTTACGACACAATAGTAACCACTGTGATAGGTTTAAATGATTGCTTAAGGAATATTTATGTTTTTGTGACTGATGTTCCTGTGGAATCTGCAGTAGGTTTGATTGTTGCGGGATGCCTAATATATGTAATCACACAGTTTAATGTAGCAATATATCTATATTCCAGACGTGTATATTTAAATTTACTAAGTAGATTTAGAAGACCATTTGTACCACCTGTAGTCCAAAGGCAAACTATTAGAAATGAAAGGAATTATCTTAGGCTACCTTTGAACAGAAGACCTCAGATTAGAAGAAGTTTTGTTCCAGAAGCTGTACCAAATATGCCAAATAAAAATGATAATGCCGTTGATGAAAGGTATTGTGTAATATGCCAAGAGCGTAATAAATGTATTCTGGTACTGCCATGTAAGCATGTATGCATGTGCATGGAGTGCAATGCTCAATTACAGTTGTACAATACTACATGTCCAATTTGTAGGAATGATATTGAAAGTACTATGAAAATATTTGTATAATTTGATAATATATAATGTATTTCCAATAATTTTTATTATAATAAAGTTTTATATATGTGTTTATATTTAAAATACCTAATAAACTTTTTTCTTATTTATTTCGAACTTATAGATTTCTTGCTAATGTGGACCATGCAGATAACAGTTTAAGGAACTTTAAAACAAAATACTGTTGTTAAATTGTTTTGTTTAGTTGAAATTCCATGGAAATGGGGGACTGGTAGAGAAAATATGACTGTTACAAGCTTGTAAAAATAGTGAAACATGTTGAATATAATGTTTTATAGAAAAGCTACTAAGAAACTCTGATGGTCAAGATCATTTTTCAATAAAATAATTTCACCAATGGTATTTAATAATATGAAGCATATACCAAAAATGAGAACAAAATAAGAAAAATGTCCATATATTTTTATAGTTCATTTAAAAGAAACTGATTTTGCACTACACAATATGAAAAATACATCTGGATATCATCGCATTCAGTACATATGCTTTGATTCAAATACTGATGAGATTTGAACACATAATTAAAGTATTGAAGCATTAAAAACATTATCATTGTGCATATTCTAAAACCCTATACAAATCTGAAAAGCGAATTGTATAGACTGCTTAATTTACTACCAAGCATATTAAAATTATTTGAAATGATTTTAGGAAACATATTTTAATTATGGTTAAATAATATAAAGGTCTTTTCTCAAAATCAGTATAGTTTTTAAACATTTCTGAGTCTGGTGAATATGTGTTTTTATCACAATGGCTTCAGTATTTCTTGATATAAAAGGGGCTTATTATAGCATGACTGGTCTATACTATGAAATAAGAAAATAAACTGACAAACTTTAAAAGAAAATGCATTATATAACTTCATAAGATTTCTAATCTTTTATAGAAAAATTAAAGAAATTACTGGTATCACAAAGAAAACACCTACAACATCCTCCTGGAAATATGATTATCCTGTTTCATCTGATCATGTAATTATTGAAGTTACTCCCAAGTATTTATACTCATTTGTTTATTTTATTGAGTTGTTATTCACCTTTAGGATTTCTGTGGTGTTTCCAAAGACCATGTATTGTGTTATATCATAAATTAATTTCCAAATTCTTGTTTCAGTTGTTTTATCAGGTTGAAGATGCTGTCTGTCATTGTCTTCTAAAATTATTTGATCATTGGCAAAATAAAATGCTTTGAATATGGTTGTTGACAGTTTTTACCTCCATCTTTCCACATTTCTTGTTCCAATATTTTAGCGTTTCATAATCTATTTAAAGTTTAAATTAGGTTTGGTTTTAGAAAGCATCTTGGTCGAAGTCCTTTATTGACTTTAGACGGTTCTTAGTTGTTTTATCCGACTTCTAATACGGGCATAACCAGGAGGAGTTTTCAAACTCCAACACCCCCCTCCCCCGCAAGTGAAGATATTAATATTTATACAATTAAAAGGCCTAACAGGCTTTTTCAGTCGATAAGCAATTACCTTTTGAAAGAAAGAGACAGCAACAGGAAAACCGAAAGGATCTAGTCAATATCGTAAACGGAATAATTTTTGCCGCAACAAGGTATACCTACTAAGTGGTAAAACTGATTGGGACGGATCCAAATTACACCAAAGTCTGAATAACGACCTTAGACTATTGGTTATCTTGGAGCACTGTTGCTGTACGCAGCCAAATCTTTCTAAGCATTTGGTAACTTTCCAGAAGGATGCCCTTCTGGAAAAGGAAGCTAAATTTTTTGCGATTTTCTCTCTTTTTTCAGCGATTGCTGACATTACGAATATATGGAGCAAGTTTCGCCGTGCTTGCGATATGTTGATTAAAAAGATGTTAAAAAACATAAAGTTGAGCAGATGTTTTTAAAGTATATTCCAACTTTTGACATGACAGGATCCAGTCTCTATATCACGAAACACTTTTTTGACTTTTAAAAAAATTATTTATTAGGTACAAAAATACAATTATCAAAATTACGTGTTACAAATGCTTAAATGTAATGAATTATAAAAATATAATGAATAATATTTGTAATTGCTGACTCAGTGGGAAAGTGCAAAGCTCACTTCTTCTATCCACCTCTTCCTTGGTCTTCCTACTAGCTTACGTCGCATCATAGTTCTACTAAGCGTTCTACTAGATGTTCTGTTATTATCCATTCTTATAAGGTGATCTCCCAGCACAATATTTGTATTTTTGCATGATTTGCTATAGAAAGTTCTTTGTAATATTAATATATAACTTGTCGTTTGTAATATTCATATAACTTGTGGTTGAACCTCATTCACCACACATACCATTCTCGCAGATGAGTCCTAATATCCATCTCAATATGTTTCTTTCAAAAGTAATAATAAGGTTATTTATTGTTATATATGTCATGACCAGTTTCTATACCAAATGTTGTTGGAATTCGGTCTTGTGTAAATCTCATAATTAGAGCTCTGAACAAGCAAGGATTGGAATGTTCTCATCTGATTGGTCAAAATTACGAAGGGGCCGTAGCTATGAATGGCTATTTCCACGATGCCCAAGCATATATGTGTCAAGGATGTCCTCTTGCTCTTTATGTGCATTTGTAGTACACATTCTCTCAACCTTGCTATTACTGACTTATGTTCACAAGCAGATGTGCGGTATTGCATTGGGATCGTGCAGTTTGTTGGTTCCTGCTTTAGACATTCGGCTCAATGCATTGCCGTTCTGAAAGAAAAAAATCAGGATCTGTTACCGGCTGATTGTCAAAAAAGCCTACCTGTGATGTGCGAAACACGGTGAGTTCAAGCACGAAGCCATCATGAAATTCGAGGAAATTTATTTAGCGATTGTGGATGCTCTCGAAGAATCAAGCCAGGATAAAGAAACATCGCAACGAACTGTCCTAATGTTTAATGCGATTCGATCTTCGAATTTTGTTATGCGCCTAGTGATTCTTTAGAAAGTCATGAGCTATACAATATAGCTATCAAGGCAACTGCAGATAATTAACACAAATATTATTACAGCATTGAGCCACGTGGACGTTGTTTTTAATGTTTTTTACAACTTTTGAAATATAAAGTTGACCAAGAGTATCTCCATCTTTATAAAGAAGTAAAGGTGTTGCTCGAAGAAAGTGGGAGTATACTGCTTACGCCACGTATAATTGGAAGGCAGTTATAACGCTCTAATATTTCTATGTCGTACATATTACCAACAAAATAAATTTATTCATCGCATTTCTCGACCATTTAATTCAACAAGTGTTTGACAGGTTTATAAAACATAAGATAGTATCGGCACTATCTGGTGTGTTACCGCCAAATATGTGTATTTATCTCTCCATTTCTCTATGACTCTCACCTCCCTTCCAAAATCAGCTTTGGAATGCTTAGATGAGTGAGACCAAAAAATATATTCAAACACTCGCACATTGTTGCAAATATTGACTACCACACCTGATTCCACTGCTAGCCCAGAAAAGACTTTTTTAAACCTATTAATACTTAAAAACTACTTACGTAACACAACGAGGAAAAACAGACTAAACAGCTGGATCCTCATGGATATTGACCATGGGATACAGAACATTAATTATGTAATGCGTACCTATATACCTAACAAAACCTTAATTTTTTATTTAGCTTAGGTATACTGTCACATTGCTCAAAAAGGACTTTCCCAATTCCATCCATGAGCATTTTTCTGTACCTATTTTTTATATTTTATTATTTTATGAAAATAATAGAAGTAAAAATCTAGTAACCAAAGCATAATATGCCTCAAGGGAAAGTAAAAAATGCGAAGAGTTCAACTATTAGATAGGGTCAACAAGATCATGAGAAGCATGGAAAATGGTAAAAAAACCTGAGAACAAACATGATAAAACCGAGTAGAATAGATTTAATAAAAGAAAGATCTTGGATCGAACAGTACTCACAACTTTTAACTGAAACAAGACCTCAATTCCCGAACACTATTGCAACAACATATGAAGTATAATATGATATGATAAGTAGAATATGATGAAGACGATAAAATAAAAATACAGGAAGTCGAAGATTCAATACAAACACTCTAAAATCCAAAAGCATGCGGACCATAAGGTACATCAAGCGAACTAGTAAAACATAGCCCACAAGTATTACGGAAATTACTACAATAGCGTATGTTTTCATCTTATTCTATAAAGGACACGACTTACCACCAGTTTAGAAAAAATCAGAGGACAACATCTACAAAAAAGGAGATACAAAAATTGTTTAAATTACAGAGGGCTTGTAATTTAGACTTAATAAAGAACCTACGAAAAAATAATAAAAAATGAAATTGAAAAAGAAATGACAGATGTAGAACAGAGAAAGAACTTGACATGTCCATTCCAAACAGGGGGAAACATTGATAAGTCCAGGTAATCCTAGTAATTGGCAACAATGGCATGCGACATGGAAAACTGGAATTATATTGTAAATTTTTTTTTCATGTAAATGTTTCATTTGATACTTTTTGCATTAAAATTATATTTGATCTATTTGTGTTTTATTTTTTACAAAAAATTGACAGCCAATTATTTTATAGGGAAATAACGTCACTCTTTACAAGAGAAGAACTGGTTCTTCTCCATTTGGACGAATAAAAAACAATTAATACCTTAGTAGGGGAGCCAGCCCAACAGTGAGACAGGTCCTACAGTAAGACACTATTTCTCCCCCACTTATCACGCGTCTGACTAGGTTTTCCATTGGTGAGCAGAAACCTTACATACCAACCATAGAGAAAATTCCCCTATGATAGCAACAAGTAATCGCCAATCGCCGACAGTGTTGAACACGCCGTTAGGAGAGATGTAATGTACGCGCCGTTTAAATTAATTTAATTTCCACGTGCGTAGTTATTTTGGTACTTACTTTACTTTTTACTTTATCGTGTCCGGACATGTCATTCATAAAATTTCGGCCCAGTATCGGGCTACGTCGGTTCCATCTTTGTTGGCGAGCCACAAATCTTCAAGGGTACATCGATGAGGACAGTTTCTGCATGTAAGAAGATGTTCCATATTCTGTGTTTCTCCACAGTCACAGTTCACATCATCTTGGTTTATTTTTCCCCATTTTGCCATGTTTGATTTTACTGTAGCAACCCCCGTTCTTATCCTATTCAAGGTTTTCCACGTTTTAAAGTCTAGGGTCTGGCCGGTCCATTGAACCTGGGGAAGTGGAAAATACTCAGGCGGTTCATCCTTCACTGTTCCAAGGAAACTTTTCCTAGATTTTAGTCGCTTTCGTGGTGTTCGAGCTTTGTATAGGGCATGCCGATCGTCCGCGATCTGTTTAATTTTCTCTATGTGTTCTGCAGCGCCTCTGCGTGTTGAGGGTTCTGCAAAACCCGCTGCTCTATATAGATTTGAAAGTGGCGTTGGTTTCATGCACCCCGTTACTATCCTGCATGTCTCATTTAGCGCAGTATCAACTTGTTTGGTGTGGGCAGATCTGCTCCAAACGGGGCATGCATATTCAGCAGTTGAGAAACACAGTGCCTGTGCCGTTGTTCTTAAAACGCCAGGACGTGCGCCCCATTTACTTCCCGTTAGCTTTCTGAGTATGCTGTTCCTAGTTGTTACTTTCCCTCTTGTTTTTATGCAATGTTGTTTGTAGGTGAGGGACCGGTCCAGAGTTACTCCAAGATATATAGGTTGGTTTATGTGTTCTAATGTATTACCATTCCACACAATTTGGAGTTTTCGCTTGGCTTCCTTTGTGCGAAGGTGGAAAGCGCAGACTTGGGTTTTAGAGGGATTGGGTCTCAGAGAATTCTGCAGGTAGTACGCTGTCATTGTTTTTAAGGCAGTTTCAAGTTTCTCCTCCACTTCTTCAAAACTATTTCCTTGAGCACATATTGCAAGATCGTCAGCATAGAGGAAGTGCTTGGTTTCGGTCGGAGTAGGTTGGTCGTTTGTGTATATATTGAAGAGCATTGGTGCTAAAACACTTCCTTGTGGGAGGCCGTTTTTTTGAACTCTCCACCTACTTACTTTACCCTCCAGCATAACGAAAAAACGTCTATTTTGCAGTAAGGAATATACGACCTTTCCCAGATGGTGGTCATTGAGAGTATCGTATAATTTGCGGAGCAATGTTTTGTGCCTTACTGTGTCATAGGCTGCTGTCAGATCTACAAAAGCAGCCCCTGTTATAAGTTTTTCTTCAAAGCCCTCTTCAATGTGTGCTGTTAATGCGAGGACTTGACCGGTGCAAGATTTGCCAGGTCTGAATCCTCCTTGTTGTGGGATGAGGTGCTTGTCGACATTTTTTTCTATTCTGGCGAGTATGAGTCTCTCGTATAGTTTAAAAAAGTGACACAATAGCGAAATAGGTCTGTAGCTACTGGGGTCTTCTGGATCCTTTCCTGGTTTTAACAAGGCTATTACTTTAGATTTCCTCCATGATTTTGGAATTTTGCAGGTTTTGCAGCACGTGTTATAAAATTGCAAGATCCAGTTTTTTGCTCCTTGGCCTAAATGCTTTATTTGTTCACTGCATATATCATCCACACCTGCAGCTTTCCCGTTTTTTAACCTGTTCAGACCGTCGTGGAGTTCTTTTAGTGTAAAAGGAGTTCCTAGGTGGTTTGTCTCCGAATCCAATCTTCTCCTAGTGTTTGGGTCCTTATATCGGATAGTAGTTCTTCCATTCGTAAGGAGTTGAGTAGCGACTTGGTTTGCTGTAACCTTGCAAGGTGGTTTATGTTCTTTTGGATCACCGCTGAGTTTTTTTACAAGGTTCCATGCAATTTTGCTACTATGTGTCATGTCCATTTTTTCCAGGGTCTCAATCCACTTTTCCTGTCTGGCTTGACTTAGCTGTTGGAGTAGTACTGCTCCGCAGTCAACCGTTTCTTGGCTAAAAGGGTCAGTGGAATAGAGGGTTTCGTATGTTCTCATTAGTTCTTTGGACTCGCTGGACATCCCGGGAACGTATTGTTGTCTACATCCTCTAGGGATAGTTTTTCTAGACACGTTTTTGAGTACCTCTACGAATTTTTCGTAGTTCTCTACTTTTGGTTCAAGGCGTAGTAGTTCAAAATCTAGCATGTCTGCATACTTTTGCCAGTTTGCCTTTTTGAAGTTAAATCTCCTTCTGAATGGAATAGCTTGTGGTCTGACAATTGGAAAGATATTTATACCAATTGGTCTATGCTGAGTTTTTGGTATGGGGCCATATACTACTTTGGTACATCGGTCTTCGAGGTTGTTGCTTGAAAAACAGATATCCGGGTTATATCCTCTTTTCCAAACTTTGCTATGAAAAGATGGTGGAAGTTTAGGATCATGGATTAACGTGAGGCCACTCGTTTCGGCCCATGCTTCTACTGCGTCTCCATTTGCGTCCGAATCTGCATAGCCCCAGAGTAAACTGTGACTGTTAAAGTCTCCCAGTACAAGCTGATTGGCTTGTGATTGAAAATTAGTTGGGGGTGAAAATATAAAAGGCTGGTTTGGGGGCTTGTATACCGAGGTTATTGTGCATTTTCCGATCTCAGTGGTTATTATCTCTATACCGTGTACATTTGTTGTTTCCACAGATGAGACTATGGTTTGAGTTCTCACAAATACCGCGCTCCCATGCTTATTGTGTGGTATCTCCGCAATCAGTTTCATACCAGAGACTTTCGGTCTCGCTGCAGTTAGGTCTCTGTGGGTTTCCTGGATGCATAATACCTCACATTTCGTGTTCATGCAGAATTCTGATAAGATGTCTTGTTTGGCTGTAGTGATGCCCTCGATATTTATGCTCGCTACTGTCAGTGTTGGCTCTGAGAAGAACCGTTGTGACTTGATCTTTGCCATCTGATTTGGTTTGGTCCGGTGTTGGATCATTGTTATTCATCATGTTGGATCATCATGTTATTTGGTGATCTGCCTAGGTTAAAGGTAAGTGTTTTTTATGTAGATTACAAGAGTGGGATCATTTTGTCTTTATAAATTTTATTGTATAAGTGAGGTTACAAAATGGCTGCTGACTACACGGGCCCAACAGTGAGAGAGTGTCTCTAGAAGATTCCCTAGAAAACTGTATCATAAGCTGCTCACGCAGGTTTTATGGGTTGTCTGTTGACGATTGTAGAAAACTTGCCTATAAAATGGCAATCGAAAATAAAAATAAAATTCCTGTCAAATGGCATGAAAGAAAAATAGCAGAGCTGAAATTAATGAAAGGTTTTTGCCAAAGACATGTTCGTCTGTCGCTTCGCACCGCCAAGGGATGTAGTTTATTCTATGCGACGTCAGTTAATAGACATAATGTTTCAATTATTTACCAAAATTTGAAGAATATATATTCAAGAACTGATGCGTTTGAGGACGGAAGAAAAATCTACAATTTGGACGAGACTGCGACTACGACGCGACGGTTCAAAAATCAGCAAAGGTTGTTGCTGAGAAAGGGGTGAAGCAAGTTAACAAGGTAACAAGTGGGGAGAGAGGTACATTGGTTACCACTTGTTATATCGGTAGTGCCACGGGACAATACCTACCAGCAACAATAGTTTTTCCTAGGTTGCATCTAATGGAGCATATGCTACGAGGCTCCCCATAAGGAACGTTGGGGCTTGCTACTCCAAGTGGATGGATGAATGCTGATCTTTTTTTTAGAAGTGATGAAGCATTTTATAAAATATTCTAACAGCTCTAAAGAAAATCCATTTCTTTTAATCTATGAAAAGCATGAAAGTCATCTTAGTATTCGTGTTCTAAGTTTGGCCAAAGACAACGGAGTAACAATTCTAACATTTCCTCATCATTTCACAAATTAGATGTAACTACTAGATGTGGGGGTATTCAAAGCATTCTCAACATGTTATAATGCATCTGTAGATACATGGATGATGCAATATCCAGGTAAGCCTTTTACCATATATGAGGTAGCTGAGTGCGTCGGCTTTGCTCATGAAAAAGCTCTCACATCCAGCAATATTATAAATGCATTCGAAAAGTGTGGTATATATCCATACGATGTCAATGTCTCCACAGATATAGACTTTCTACCAAGCGCTGTTACCGTACGCGATTTAAAAGATGATGTCAGCCAAAAAAAGTCCATCGATCTACCAAGTACATTAACATCGACAAATAAAATATCCGTGAGTGATAATATTTAAGAAAATATATCGGATATAAAAAACGATGCTACCTTAGACACCAGTATTGAAAATAGCAATCAACAGAGCGATAAAAATGGCAAGACTGTCACAGATGCTTTTAAAGGCCCAGAAGAATTTAAGGGCTTTCCAAAAGCAGGAGAACGTAAAACTAAAAATACGCGAAGAACGAGCAAACCTATTATAGCTACTGACACACCCGAAAAAGATGCCATAGAAGAACGAAGCATTACGAAGAAAAGAAAAATTGATAAAATCGAAGTGAAAAAAGTAGAAAAGGTCAAGAAACAAATATTTGAAGATAGTTCTGAAAGCTCAAAGGAGGAACTTGAACTTGGTTCATCCTCAGGGGATGACTGCTACTATACAATTAATCCAGATGGATTTGAGGAGCTTCATAGAAAGCTCATAGAAAAACGGTTTTGTGCTCGTGGACTTTCCTGGAAAATTGGAGAAGAAGAAGGTGTATTATGTTGGGAAAGTCCTGAAAATAAATGAGTCAGAAGAGTATGAAATTTCGTATCTTAGAAAACAAACGAAGGGCACCAGCAAATTTATTATTCCAGATGAAGCTATTGTTGCTTTAATAGATATCAAGCTATCATCATGCCACCCCCAATTCCTTGTCGACAGATGGCTTCTTTTACGTTTGACGGCACACTAGACGTTTGAGATAGATTTTGGATTAATGGGCATTAGGTAGATACATACCTAGATATTATATTTTTATGTTTACTCATTTTTTTATGTTCTATATCTTCTTTTTTGTTTATTTTGGAAGTGCCTTTTGTGTTCAATAAATATAATTTATAAACTACGTTAGCAACAATCAGTATGAAAATTATGTAATGAGAATGATATATTAATCTCAATAATAATATCCTCAATAAACTTTTTTCAAAAAACAACAGCCCAAATAAGATTTTTTGACATGCATCTATCTAAATTCTTGCAAAAATATATCAAACTTTAAAGTTACAAATATTTCACTTGACGAGAGATTAATATAAATGTCAACGCCTATGCTGGCGTTTAATTTTTTCATTTTGGATGGATAAAAACAAAATTAAACTAACATATAAAAACTGTCTCACTGTTGGGATGGCTCCCCTACCATTAATATGTGATATAAATTTAAAAAACTAAAACGTAAACCAACAACCAATAGTTTATCTTTTTATTACTGATTAATTGTAAGATGTACTATTTTAACATAATCACATAGTTTAACTTTAAACTTTAAAAATGTTCTCCCAAACAAAACCAAAAATGTGATGTAGACATGGACGTATATGGATGTAGGTATCAAATTATTTTCTTGTGGTCTTCATAATGTAAATATATATTACAACATATGTGGCAGCTAAATAAATCAGATAATATTCAACCCCAAGAAGCAGTTATCTTCACACATGTTGTTCCACATTGTTTGGATTTAGAAATCATTAACAAGATAAAGGGACTCAATTGGGTCCTATTCGTCTGCGTCGGCAAAAGTTACACAAACGGATCCGGTTTGTTTTTTGCGTTGCTCGCATTTGCGTAATCTTTTTTACTTAAAAGGCAGTGTTTTAATTCACTACAATTTTGAAACCATAAGTTAAGCACGCGACTTGGCGGCTTGGCGCAGTTGCCATAGTTACAAATAAAATTTTGCTACGAGTATAGATTTCAGTACAGCATCGGTAAATTCCGATAATTCGTAAAATTATTTAAAAATTCAAAATGGCTAGTGGGAGATGCAATAGTCGTTCTATTAAAAGCAAATAGGCAATGAAAATCAAATCATTGAGGAAAATAGTGAACACAATATCATACAGAGGGCACATTGGATCTTTCACTTGTATATTTAATAGCTGAGGAAATACATCACATAATATAACATGAACTGAATAGGAAATATAATGTGACTTTTTTTAATACCATTATTTATTTAATCTATAATCATTGTCTCTCGCATTTGCAAATAAAGGCAACGTAGTGATCGTAGGTAGGTATATATAGTAATTTTTTCAATCCATTAAAACTTTATTATATCGTAGAAAAATAATTCTAGTGCACCATTCTTACATTATTGATTAATTATTCCAAACTTTGACTATTTGATCTGTATGGATACTACCTCCATGTTTGAAGAGCTTCGCTGGATTTTTGTCAATTCCTGAGAACCTGTTTTTATGACTCGTGGAATCCCTTACTTTCAATAACTAATTAAGAAAGTTGTATACCTAAAACTGCAATGGTAAAAATGTAATTGTAATTACAACTTACAACCAATTGTGACTTTTTCTCATATAAACATAGTATTTAACTTAGACATGCCACAAGAAAACAGTTTCAGAAGAATATTATTTGTTATCCTTTTGTAGCTTCCATAAATGCGACAATTATAAAACCATCTCTGTTATCTCACATGCCAGCAGAATTATGCTACACATAATCAATGATAGACTGAAAACTTTCAGGATTTACCAAAGGTAGAGATATTAAAGAACATCTGAACATAAGACAAATAATAGATAAATCTAGGGAATTCAATATTTCACTATAATTTTGTTTTATAGATTATCGCAAAGCGTTCGACAGGGTCAAATGGCAACAATTTATGCAATTATGGCTGATACTAGAAGAAGAAGGCGTGCCGTACCACTTAATTTTGCTTATAACTGAAGCATACGAACATACTACTGGAACAGTTACAGTGCTTGACACACTCTCAAACAAATTCCATGCAGAATAAGGTGTCACAGCCCTTCTTGCAAATAGTCAAGAAGAGGTATTTGATCTCATACGACTGATAAAAAACGAAAGTCAAATATTTGGTCTGCGGTTAAACATATCAAAGACAATGATCATGAAGTAGATAGAACACATAACAATCATCCACCCATAACCGCGATTGACCGGATTGTGAGCTTATATTGATATCTGGGATAATTTATCACAAATACAGGGTCACTACAGGAAGAAATAAAACGTAGATATAATCTAGCAAAAGTCGCCGTATGGAAGATGGCCAAAATATGGAAGGACTCTCAAATTTTAAATTTGAAGTGTGAAATCACTATGAAGGACATAAGGATGTGAATATTGGACCCTCTGATGACCGGAAATAAGGAAGATAGACTCCACTGAAATGTTCTGTTGGACAAGAATATTACGAATTCCGTGGACAGACCACAGAACAAATATTTCAATTTTAAATGAGGTAAAAGTCAGCAAACTATCCAATAAATTCCATCTCCAAGAATTAAAATACTTTGGACATGTTATGAGAGCAGACATAGAAAACATGGAAAGACATTATCCAAGAAAAGTTAGAAGGCCAAAGATTACGAGGAAGATCTCCAACAAAATGGATCGATCAAATTACAGTCATATGCGAAAGATCTATACATAAGTTAAAAGAAATAACCAGAGACAGGGATCTTTGGAGACGGACAATACACAGCATCACAATGGTCACTACACTTCCTCCGGAGTGTCAGGATTGAAGAGAGAGATTATTCACTTCGGTCTAATATAATAAAATAAGCTGAGGACTATTTTAAAAAACGTTGCAAATTGTCTATTCGTTTTTATATGAAATAATATATCTTAATAATAATAAATATCAATAGCGCCAAACTATTGGTTGACATCAGTAAAGATGTTTCAAAAAACTGAGGGTTTCCTACGTGCCATTCAGGATCAGGTTATTCCAACTAAAAATTATCTGAAATATATTGTCAAAGACCCTCAGGTCCAAAACGACAAATGCTGATAATCTCCTATCCACGCCGTCCCCTATCTCAGATCCCTTTCACTGATATCCTTGGCCTGAATTGGTTTCCAGGTCTGCCTTCTCCTTATTCCTGTTGTCTTCCCTCATCATGCTTATATATCCGCAAATTAATTTTTTCCTTCCGAGCACTATTCTGATTTCTTCATTTCTAATTTTTTGATGATTTTATTGCAACTCGAATGATGGACAAAATACATTTTGTCCATCGGTTGTCAGATAATCTGGCGACGTGTCCTGCTCAGTTCCATTTTAGTGACATGATTTGTTCGACAGCGTCTGTTGTTTTTGTACTACGATGTATTTCTTCCTTTGGGATTCGGTCTCTCAGAGAGACACCCAACATCTGGCGCTCCATAGTCATCTGAGTCACGCAAATTTTGTTTACTAAACAGAAAGCTCGAAACAGAAGTAGAAGATCAAGTGAATAGAGCAAACAGAGTAGCAGGTTGCCTGAATGAAACAATATGGAAAAATAAAAATATCGGGAAAGAAATGAAAGGCAGATTTTACAAAACAGTCATCAGAACAATATGACATACGCGGCAGAAACACGACCTGATATAGAGAGGATAAATTATAAATTAGTCAGAAACAGTAGAGATGAAAACACGCAGCTAGAAGTTCCGATATACGACGTAGATGCAAGATGGAGAACATCACGGACTGGGTAAGAAATAGAAGAGTAGAATGGAAGGATCATATAAGCCGAATGATAACAAATAGACTAGTAAAAACGGCAAAAGACAGTTCCTTAATAGGAAGACGATTAGTAGGAACACTACGAAAACAATGGAATGACAACTTACTGGAGGCACATTGAAAAACAGATAGGGTCATTTCTACATAAAAAGAAGAAGAAGAAGATATATATATATTATATATATATATATATATTATATATATATATATATATATATATTATTTATATTTTTTGTCAAAGACTTATTTGATGCCTATATAGTCCATCGAGCAGGATTTAGTCGAGAGTCATCATGTTCAGGGTAGATCAAGGAATTGCCCATTTGGGAGCAATTGAGACACTTAGACCTCCTAAAGTGGGTCCGTTGTATCACCCCTATCAGCCGGATTAGATCCACAAGGACCTAGTCTTTAGGTGCATGGCAATTTCGGGCTCTCATATCTGCTATAATCAACAGAGGCTTCAAATCTGAGTTCTTTTTGCTGTTCCAAACGTCTAATCCTTTAGTAAACGTATGGCCTCACAGAAAGTGACAAGTCTCTTTAAGGATAACTCCTTCATTTGGCTCCATTGCATAAATGCCTAACCCATGAGCTGCCATCTTTGACAAAACAATGCGGAATACTTCCAAGAATATGTGAGGAGGTTTCTCCCTTACAAATGATGGCTGGATGGATGACCCAAGGTTTAGAAGGTGAAGTTGAGCTGTAAGACTTTTGGATGGCCTTATATCTTGGAGCTTAGCCTGTCTCATACCTCCACCACTAACCCGAAAGTCCTGGAATATCCGCAAAAGAAACTCCTTGAGACTAGGTTTGACCAAGAGTAATAATTCTCTGATCTAAAAAGATATTCTAATTTTCGGTAATTTCTATTAGATCTGCATTATTGATTTTATTCGGCCTCTTGCAAACATTTATTCACTTTGATTCCTTGGTCAAGTCATTCTGCTTAACTGACTTGATCATTTGCAAAATGTGGGCTAGAGTTTATACGGTGTGGCCGTCTAGAAAGAAATCTCCTTTGCAACATTTTGTTCGTCACTGGAAGAATGTTTTATCCAAGTATAGATAAAACAAGCGAGTGATATTATACAATGATGACGTCGTTCTTACCTACAGTTCTTACCTACAATCCCGGCACCGACAAAAATTTAAAAATTTCTAATTTAACTGAGCTGCCACCGTGCTTCGGAGGGCACGTTAAGCCGTCGGTCCCAGCTACGAAAGTAGTCGGTAAGTCATGTTAGAGGCGCTTGCGCGACCTGAAAACCCTAACACTAGACCTTAGCCAGAAGGTTACACGAACTTTACTTTTTACCTACAATTCTTAGAAAAATAATATTAAATGAAATAACATAATAAAATATTAAATGTTTATATTAAAAAATAATATTTTTATTCTATTAGTGTTACAATATATACCTGCCTAATTGTCTAAAGGAAATAATGAGGAAACAATGAAAATAAAAGTTACCATAATATTTCAAATGTTAATTCATAGACAATAACGTAACATATCGTGAAATCAGTTTAATAATCTTTTATATTTATTTAGGGCATTTTGCAACATCAATTACTTAACTATAAATTCTTTCAAAGCAGTAAAGGTGGCAACAACGCATAAATTATCAACATTTGAATCATGCTAGACTCTAGAGTGAGGTAGTCATAAAATTAGATTATAGAGTTATTGAAAGCAGTGTTGCCAACTTTAAGTAGTAATTTTAAGACATGATAATCTAATAGGACATTAGCCGCTGTGTTTTTCGTACAAACAGATTCGACAATGATGTATATAATATAGTATTCGTCATACGTTTATAAATTTATAAAGCAATATTTATTAAATAAATATTTTTTTATTTAATAAAGAAATAACATTGCTTATAAAAAAATAAATGCTGTATGTAGGTATTGAAATTAGAAACTGACATAGATCTGCTTCCGAAAGAGTTGAACATTGTGTTGCTAAGAGATGAGAAATCTAAATTAATGGATATTATTAGGTTAATTGTTCCTAAACTGGTGTTTAGATTTTATTCTGAAGCCATTTTCGTGTGGTATTTTACTGCAATTACTACTTTTAATGAAAATAAGCCAAATTTTAACTTTATAATATGTTTATTTTGACGTTTTGATTTCTACTTTTGAGAACGATTTCCGAAATGGAAATCGAAACATCAAATATAAATTTATTTTAAACTTTAATTATGGCTAATTTCCATTAAAAGTATTGTTTAGATTGTATTGAATGTTTAATTAAATAACAATCCGATCATTATTATGCTTCTGTTGGAAAATTTAGCAGGTTAGTAAATTTAAAAAATAATTGTGGGTTAGTGATTACACCGAAGACACTTTTCAGGTTATGGAAAACACAGAAATTTCTTGTTCTTAGCACCTGGTGACTTCAAAAATGTTTCGTGTGTGAATGCTAAGATGATCAATGGCATTGTTATGTCTGTAGTAAATAATCTTTTTTCAGATAATGATTTCTCTTTATATATTAAATTAGTAGACTTCAGTTCAGTTCAGTTCAGTTCAGTTCAGTTCATACACCGAGTTCATTAAAATGGTTAGCCAAGAATACATTAGGATTAGATTCTATCCACTGGGAAAACATAGGACTAGAAAAGTAAATTCTACTTCAAAAAAGCATGATTTAACTAAATATATTTTATTCAGTAATTTTTGAACTTTGTATAAAAAACGTAAATTATGTTGTTAATACACCTACATTATTGAAATATCTAATAGAAATAATAAATATCGAAATTCAAAAATCAACATTTTTTTCTCCTTTTTCGTAAAATTGATTTACTAAAAAGTGTAACATTAAACCACCGCGGTAGGTATCTTTTTTGTAATTGTTTTGCCATAAAACACTAGTTTTACTTGCTTACAAGTTTTAAGTTGATAAAGGAAGTCCCAAACTTCATTTTTTCATGATGAAAATCATAAATAAAGCTAACATAAATGAGATCTTCTAAAGTTTTGTTACATACAGTTAAGTGTAATTTTCAATTAACCATTTTATTTTTGAGGCGTTTCATTTTAATCCTAGGTTTTAGATACTAACCTCACTCTTTGTAGTAGACTGCATATCAGTGCCGGATTAAAGGGGGCTATGGGACTATTAGCTCCCGGCGTTAAATTTTGACGGTACGTCGTTCACATCACGTTTTAATTCTATAAGTGGATATTTCAAATTTATGGGGTTGATTTTCTGAAATAGCATGATAATAAAACTTCGTGCGGTCTTTCAAAAACACGTTTCATGTTTCCGGGAAATCGGCCAGCGCCACTGAGCCTGACGGTAGCATGTCCGGCTCCAACACGCCATGTCGTCAATCGTCAGTCGTGTTAGCGCAGTTTTCGAGACTAGTCTCAAATTTTACTTATTAATTAGTGAAGTGTTTTCGTGACGTTTCTAAAAAATGAGGGGAAAGGAACGAGGTGCATTTTGGAAACGACGAAAGTTAGAAAAACAACAAAAATTCAATGCAGTATTAAAAAAAAACCTCAAGATTCAGATTTTTTTTTCCTAATCCAGGCAAGATAGTATACCAACGCGCAGTTCTTTTCAAGACGATCCAATTGCAACAGTTTCAGTTGTTTTAGAAGGTAGTTTTATTTGACTATTTTAGTTACTTTTTAATAAAATAAAATTTGCAGCAGAATCTTCATCACGTCGAGATGATTCATCCACATAAAATTCAGACCCACTTTATAACATCCAGTTACATCTTGAAAAGAGTTCTCCTGAACGTCAAATTCTAGTCGAAAGTGGTGTTAATCGAGTTGATTTACAAGAACCAAAATTCTGGCCAAGAAATTGTGTAGATGAAGTGCTGAAAGAATTCAAAACAGGATCTTAATTCTTTAGACTTTGAATCTTCAAAAAGAAAAATAGGAAAACAAAACAGGTACTGCATTAAAGAATGGTAAAAAAGTTCGGCGTCACTGGTTAGTTTATTCCAAAAGCACAAGCTCTTTATTTTGCCTATATTGTCGACTCTTTTCATGCGAAAAAGGCGACTAGAAAAAGGCTAAAGAAAAATGTGATAATCATGAAAGGTCAGTCGTTCATTTATAACATATTAAAAATTTTATTTCGAGAAATTAATTGTATGAGAATATTCGTATAGATATTCCTATAAGAAAGATCGATGATTCTCTGCTGCAACAGATTGAACATGAGTCCACATATTGAAGAAACATATTACAAAGAGTCGTTAGTGTCATAAAATTCTTAGCTAGTAGGGGACTACCTTTGAGAGGAACCGACGAAAAATTTGGTTCGACTAGCAACGGCAACTACCTTGGAGTACTAGAGTTGATGGCGGAATATGATCCTCTTTTAAAAGAATATATTAAAAACTATGCTTCAAAAGGCTGTGATTCAGTATCTTGTTTATTAAAAACGATTTCTTTTGAATTTTTGCAAGTGATTTCGGACCATCTTCTTCTTGATGTGCCTATCCATTACGAATGTTGGCGATCATCATGGCAATCTTTATCTTATCTGCAGCAGCGCGGAAAAGCTGCACAGATGTTGTATTGAACCATATTCTAAGGTTCTTTAACCAAGATGTTCTTCTTCTTCCTGAACCTCACTTTCCAAATATTTTCCTTGCAGGATGGCTTTAAGGAGAGCATATCTGGATTCATTTCGCATAATATGTCCGAAGAATTGTAAATTTCGAGATTTAATGGTAGTAAGTACTTCTCGGTTCTTATTCATTCTTCTGAGGACCTCCTCATTTGTGACTCTGTCAGTGCACGGGATCTTAAGTATTCTCCGATATAGCCACATCTTAAATGACCAGTTTTTTGCACATATCTTCGTTCAAGGTCCACGAGTCACCACCATAAAAAAGGACAGAGAAGACGTAGCATCGCAGCATTCTTACTTTTGTATCAAGAGAGAGGTTATGACTCTTGAAGAAGGCCCCCATCCGATTGAAGGTGGATCTAGCTTTTGCGATGCGTGCTGTAATCTCTTGGTTGATGGTCCATTCTTAATTTATTATGGTGCCGAGGTAGTTTTAGTGCGTCACTCTTTCTACAGGAGACTGGTTGACGAAGATTTGACCTTTTGTTATCCTTTTCTTGCTTATTATCATAAGCTTTGTCTTCTTAATGTTTATATTGAATCCATATTGTTGACTGTAATACGTGATTTTGTTCATAAGAACTTGTAGGTGTTCTCAGTTGTCCGCAAATACTATGGTGTCATCTGCATATCTGATGTTGTTTAGCAGGTAACCATTTCGGACCATATCTTAGAAGAAATTGTAAAACAAATTAATTGTGGCCAGTATTATTCAATCAGTGTTGATTGTACGCCTGATATAACACGTACAGATCAACTGACATTCATTATCAGGTATTGCTTGGACACAGGAACACCTGTCGAGAGATTCATACAGTTCTTAGAGAACACTGGCCACAAAACCAAAGATATGGAAGCCAACATTGTAAAAATTTTGTCCAACCTGAATATAAATATCGATAACTGCAGGGGACAATCGTATGACAATACGAATAACATGTCTGGCGTTTATAGCGGTCTTCAAGCCCGAATAAAATCTAGGAATAGTTTGGCAAAATACATAGCATGTTCAGTCCATTCCCTAAATTTGATTGTGCAACATGCAGCAGAATGCACTATGGAAAGTACTTCTTTTTTTAGTTGCTGAAGAAATTTATGTTTTTTTCTCAGCTTCAACTTACAGATGGAAACTACTCACTGATCTATTGAAAAATTATGGCCATACAATATTTGTGCCGATAAGAGTTAATGTGATTTGATGGTCAGGACGATTTAATGCATTAAAAGCTCTAAATTTATGCTATTAAGATATAAAGCAAGCACTTTTAGAGTTATCCTCTACCGACGATGAAAAGATGCCAGTTCGCTGTCAAGCAAACTGACCTAGCGAGTAAATCTTTCCAAACCGCAAATATGGACTTACATACATGTTCGTCTTTGTATAGCTCATTACAACATTTTTACGAGTCTCTTCGTGATAAATGTAAGTTATTTGAACAAAAAATGCAACTCTTATGACAATAAAAAGAATACAGTAAAAAAATTAGAAGTCGCAAAAGAAAATTACATTTTGACGAAGCAGATACAGAAGAGATCCTTACACCGCAAAATAAGATTAGAACTTAAGTGCTGTATAAAACAATTGATTATGTGGCAAATAATCTGAAATCTAGAGGAAAGGGTTATGAAGATTTGCCATCACTTTCTCATTTTTATTTTCTTTCAGAGGATAACGTGATTTCAGACAAAGCGTCGGTATTAGTGAATATTTATTTAAATGACTTGAATACACCTCTAGCAACTGAGTGTATTCAATTAAAACATTTTATAATGTCACTACTAGGCCAAGTTGAGTATAAAAATCCAAGAAGTCGCAGTGCTACTTTTGTGGTGGAGCTTTTGCTTAAAAATAATATAATTGCAACCTTCCCAAACGTAGAAATAGCACTAATGATCTTCTTATCGTTGATGGTTATCAACGCAACTGTGAAAGATCGTATTCCACTTTAAAGCGGGTCAATAATTCTCAATTATTTGAGAAAGACAATGATGGAAGAAATGACAACAAAGCTTAAAAACAAGTAAAGCGGCGGGATCTCTTAATTACACAATCTGCGAGAACAAACACCTAAGACAAGACACAAAAACAAAGAATCTATAAAGCAGCAATTAGACCTATATTAACATACCCGGCGGAGACAAGACCTGACACATCTAAAACGAGACGACTACTAGAAACAACAGAAATAAAAATACTCCGACGAATATCAGGGAAAAGTCTGTTGGATAGGGAGAGAAGCGAAAAAATAAGAAGAGCAGGCAATATAGAAGACCTAAATGGATGGGCGACAAAACGAAAATAGGAGTGGAACGAACACATCAGTAGAACGGCAGATGATAGAATAGTAAGAATAGCACGAGCTAAGTCACCAAATGGACGAAGAAATATTGGCAGACCAAGAAAAAGACGGTGCGACAATTATTAACTGTTTAGGAGGCTAATATTGAAAAACAAACAGGCTTTAAAGCCTACATACAACAAGGAAGAAGATGAAGAATGACGGAAGAAACATTAAATTCGTTCGCTGTTTTAAATATTAATAATGATCTGCTTACAAAATTAGAATTTAATAAAGTCATCAACCTGTTTGCAAGTAGGAAGTCCAGGAAAATTTGTTTGTAAATAATTATGTTAATTTACTTTATATTTTGTGAGTTTGTGTCGTGGCTTTTTTGTATATTTGTAATAAATTACCTAATAATATTCAAATAGTTTTAATGAATTGTTAACGTAAGACGCATCTATACCTACTGAAGAGTGGCAGTATAGTATGAGTTAGCCCCCGGCGGTCCATGGGCTAAATCCGGCACTGCTGCATATCAGCTCCCCATTCATCGTTATGTCTTCTGTAGCTTCATGAAAACGTTCAAAAAATCACTGCTTCTGACTACAAATTGAAAAGCCTACGCTTTAAATTACAGAAAACAAATTCTGAAACTAACCGTACACACACTGCCTTTTCTCCGCTGATTGCCCAGGCTCGGCTGTACCACCAGTGGATCACAAAAAAAAACAAAGTGGCAGCCACACACCAAATAATCATAAACCACATCCTGAAGAGGCAGAAGGCCTAAAACAGGATCCTAAAACGACCAATCACAAGAATAAAACAAAAGAGATAAACCAACAGAACAATGGATCGACATTAGGTACACATGCTTGGCGAACCCCTTTTTGGATGGTTTTTGACAAGTTTTCGTTACTTTTTATTTTTGTCAATTTTATTATTTGTTTTTATATTATTATTTTTTGTTCAATTATTATTTTTTGAGGTTTATTATTTTTGGTGCGTTACATTAAAACTTATGTGAGAAATCTATGAACACACAAATACATGCCTCTGCATCTTTGAGTAAGTACAGAAGAGATAAAATAGCCTCTCGAGTTCCAAAACCTGCTTTAAATCCAAACTGGGTTTCTACCACTTTTGACATTGCCACATTATCATTTCCAGTTCCTAGTATCCTTACCAGTAACGGCTTCTCCAATCACATTACACCATCCTTGCGAGAGCCGTAAGTTGGTATTTATCCCCATAGGGATATGATCCAAACAGCTGGACAAATCTGAGGGATATGGGATGAATAAGTGCATAATAGTCATGGAACTAAAATAGAAGGACAGAGACTGTTTTTGGTGTGCTTTACGGCTTTTAGATATTCATCCAAGCCTAAATAATATTTATGTGTCTGGATCATGTTCATATTATATGGGTAGAAAAAAAATTATTTACTAACATCCCTTTTCGACAACATATCTGATATTATCAAATTTTACAGTCACATCGGCAACATGGCACATTTACGACCTTCTAAATGGGACTAAAGTCAACTGTTTCAATCACTTTGAGTGCTTTGAAAACAGAATTTGCCAGATACGATTTGGCTTTAATTTAAACGAGTTTGAAAATCGCTTTAACAGTGATAATTATTGTAGTTCAGTGAATAATTAAAACAATGTTTGACGACGTGAAAAGAAAGGTATTTTTTAAAGTAACTTTAAACTTGTGTCTTAACATTCAGTTATTTGTTTATGTTTCAAATAGGAAGTTTGTTTTTGAGAATATAAATGACAGAAATTGTATTTTTAGTGCTTGTTCGTATCGGCAAATATTTCCGGTCATTTTCTCAGTTTATGTAATGTTTAAAATTTAAAATATCGATTAGTAAACCTTTGCTCGTCATAGATCAACGTGGGAGAGGTAAATAAAATTCAAATTTCGTTGTTGGCTATATTCAACCAGATGATTAACAATAAAAGTATGCATATCATATATGGAAAATTCTGGGTTTTCATTATTAAAACAGATTCATAGATGAATTAGTAAGTAACGTTTCTTTATAAAGTAAAACTCTAAAGAGCGCGTTTATTCCTTCATTCTACTTAAGTTTTTCTTGTTTTGCTGTTATGAAGTTCTGCATATTCTTTGCTAAATTTTACTTAACTACATATTTCTATTTTAATGAATCCTCTGTCAGCTAGTGTATTCTTACTGCTACCGGAATAGATTTGTTTTTATTTATATTTTTGCTTTTCTTTCAATCGATTTTCATGACCTTTTGGTCCGATAGTTACGGCAATACTCTGTAATTTTCCGTGTCGCAACCGAATTGCATGAAAATTTGGATTTAGGTTCCACTTACCCTCCACTTCACTTTTGGATTTGTGCCGTTGGTTGCTTTTTATTATGCCGTTACACTTGGTAGGGTAAAAAACGGGTAAAAATCATCTTTAAAAATGTCAATTACATTAAATAACATAATTTAAGATTTTATCACAGTTTAACCCCTAAATCTGACACAGATTAGATATGATTAAAACAATGTCATTGAATACATTGTCTCCACTGATTTGCATGGAAATTTGGGTTTAGGTTATACTTGCCCTTCACTTCAAAATTTTACTTGTGTCCTTGGTTGCTTTTTATTTTTTAGGGGTGAAAACGGTCTCTATTAGAAAAAAATCATATAATTGTAAATTCAAGCAATTCTTTCCTTATAAAACCCACCACTTGCGAAGAAATTTGAATATCTATAGTATTTTTCTTCATTGAAGTTATAAAATATTTTTTTCATATTAGTTCATAGCTTTTAAATTATGAACTACTACTACAAAAACTATTTTGTAGGTTTTTTGAAGTACAATAAAATAATTTTGATTAATTTTGGGTTGTGGTTGAAAGCGTTTGAATGTGTCACTAATTTTTGCCCTACATAAAAATAAAAAATACGTTTCGTATCACTAATACTTTTTTAAAAAAACAAGGCAATTTTTTCAGAATTTCAAAAATTATTCTTTTATTTTTTTAAATAAGCACTTAGAACCAGTCAAATTTACGATTATATAAACAATACATAAATAAAGTAAATTGTAAAGCGGTAACGATTAATTTCATTTGAGTGCTAGTTAGGGGGTGATTTTCACGATTTTTTTTACCAAAAAAAAGGACCAACTTTGTCCCGAAAAGTGCTTCATTTTTTGGTTATTTCACATTGAAATATTCTCGATTTGGAATTTGACAAATGAGAACAAGAGCTACAACTCTACGTTTCTACATTCTAAATATTTGCTTAGAATATTTTTGAGATATTTGTGAAAAACCGCCTGACAAGTTTTACTTAAGTATATTGGACTTACTTACAGTTCGGTACTATCTTCTCAACTAAAACTTAACTCCTAATTTTGTTACATATATATATATACCAAAGTATTATGTTCGAGAATATTCGGGAGTAGTCCCACCTCTAATTCGTTATTTGACGGGTGGAATTTTACAGCGCTCGATATATCGCCGAAACTTCTCGGTGCTTCGAGATGCGACCGTTAGGCGAGCCACGCTGAATGCATGTTCGTAACACTGCTCCCCTCTTAGATCTGAGCGTCTCGATCAGGAACTCTATCTATAGGCCCAGGATGGCGGAATCTACAGGACTCTCCAGCTCTGTCTGAACCCCTCAGAAAGAATTGAAACAGTCTTCTATCTTTGAAGGACATGATCTCTTCGGATTAATGACACACAGTAATTCCTACACCGGTTTCTAGGAAGATCACTTCAAGCATGCTTCTGACAATCTTCCAATCCAGATTATCTAGTACATGGCCTATCTTGGGTAAAGCCAAGTTCTTAATGTCGTAATTGCAGACGATTTTCTTCAAATTAGAGCACACCATATATCCTCGTAGGTTGCCCTGTCTGTATACGACTTCCTGGTTACCATATACAGCAAAGATCGAGAACCATCTTCTAATCTCAACACTCTTCCAACTTTAGGCTGCTGGTTTTTTAACTCGTCCAAGCGACCAAATTTCTTATAAAATACGGATGAGATTCCTTTAGTCATCTCAAGATCTTGGACAACCCAGTGGGCTAGAGTGACGTTATGCGGAACACTAAAAAGATCCTGCTGAACTTCTGTCGTCACGCCAAATCTAGCACTCTTTCTCTCTGCGTAATTTGGCATAAACTCGTTAAAGCTTGGTCGCCGGTCATCTTTGATCTCGTGTTGAAGGATTCGTACTTCTTCTGTTTCATTTGAGCCAGCATAAGGTGCAAGACGATTTATGTGAACTACTTTTGGTTTACCTTTCGGCAACTTCTTAATTCGGTATATTACGTCATTTATTCTCTTTTTAATTTCATACGGTTCCTCCCATTGTCTTTGCAGTTTAGGAGACAAGCCACGACGACGTTGTGGATTATAAAGCCAAACAAGATCACCCACTGGCTAATTGGATGTGTTGTCGGGCAAGTTCATGAATTTTGTTCATTCTTAACTTCAGGCGGTCGACATAATCTTCGCTTGCAACATGTTCTTCGGAAGGTCTGCAGCCAAATTCTAGGTCGCAGGGCAAACGAACTTCACGGCCTAACATCAGGCAAGTTGGAGTCTGGCCTGTAGTTTCATTCACGGCCGAGCGGTAGGCCATTAGGAATAAATGAATGTGCTTGTCCCAATCTCTTTGATGTTCTGATACAACTTTGGACAGGTGTTTACCCATTGTTCGGTTCATTCTCTCGACCATTCCATCTGATTGAGGATGCAGGGGTGTCGTTCTGGTCTTATTGACACCAATCAATTTACAAACGTTTTGGAAAAGGGTTGACTCGAAGTTTCGCCCTTGGTCGGAGTGGATCTCTAAAGGAACACCAAATCGGCTGAAGAATTCTTTAACAAGTACCTCTGCAACGGTAGCAGCTTCTTGATTTGGTATCGCGTAGGCCTCAGTCCATTTCGTAAAATAATACATAGCTACCAAGATATATTTATTTCCATCATTCGTCTCTGGAAGTGGACCGGCAATGTTGATTGCTACTCTTTCCATAGGACTACCAACATTATACTGTTTCATGGGTGCTCTCTTTTTACTAACTGGACCATTACTGGTTGCACACAGTTCACATTTCCGGCACCATCTTCTTACATCATCTTTACAGTTCACCCAATAGAACCGTTCTCGAACCTTTTGCAGAGTCTTCGTAATACCAAAGTGTCCACCTGATGCACCATCATGTAACTGACGCAATACTTCTGACACTTTACTTTTAGGTACAATCAACTGAAGCTTAGTTTCTGTACCATCATCGTTCTCAAAGGTTCTATACAGAAGATCATCTTTCAGCACTAGGCAATTCCATTGGCTCCAGTAACACTGGACTTCGGGACTACATGCACTAATGTCTTGCCAAGAAGGTCTTTCACTTCGACGCACCCAATCCAATACTCTTTTTATACATGGATCATCTGCTTGAGCGTCTTGTAGCTGTTGAGGCTGCCATTGATCATTAATAACGGTGGTTCGCCTCACGGGGCAAAGTCGTTCTTCTAATTCAAGACAATGATTACGATTTTAACTGTATGGCCGTCTTGATTGAACATCGGCATTTAAATGACTTTTTCCAGCCCAGTGCTCGATCTGTTCTAGCTTTCTGACTGTTGTATTATTTTCTTGCACTTTGTGGCGAATGTGACCTTCGTTGTTACCATTCCAACATCTGGGTTCACGTCTCTTCGGCATCATGTTACGAACTACTTTCCGTACGATTTCCTCCAGACGTTTATCATTTCGTTCGTCATTCTCTTCAGAGGTTCGTACTTGATAGCTCCGTGAAACTCGACTAGCTATCTCGTGTTCCAAAGCAATGGCGAGCGCTTCATCTAAAACTTTCGGTCTTGCTAGTCGTAAAGCTTTCTGTAGTTCACTGTCTCTCAACCCATTGACGAAGGCATCTACAGCAATTTCTTCCAAAATGTTGTCTGGTGCCTCTGGATAGGCCAACAGCGCTATACAGCAATATCTGCTTCAAATTCTTCCGAACTCTCACTTGCTTGTTGGATTCTACTTCTTAGTTGCGCCTTGTAGACTTGTTGTAGATGGGCATCTCCGTAACGTTTGTCTAGTCGAGTAAACAAGGTCTGGTAACATTTTTCTTGACCCTTAGGAATCGATCTTAGGATATCCGCAGCATCACCTCGTAAAGCAGCAGTTAAGGAAACAGCTTTTTCTTGTTCTGTCCAATGATTGGCTGTCGCAATAGCTTCAAATTGTCTAAGGTATATGGACCAAGAGGACTTTCCATCAAATGGTGTCAATTTGAATCTCATATGATGTGTCGTTTTGTCTCTCGGTGATTCTTCTTTCACTACTGGATCTAAGGCTACCGTATTAACGGGTGGTAGCACTTTCGTATTAGTTATCATGGTCTCTAATTGTTTGATCTTCTCTTCTACGTTGTTTACATTTTTCTGCATCTGATCAAATGTTCTTGAGACTTCTTCAAATTTCTCATTGTTTTGATTACATATTTTTTTAATTATTTGAGAAGTCTCGTCGAATCTTCTAGCAACACTTTCAAATTTCTCGTCATTTTGTCTAGCTGCTTCTTTAATAATTTAAGATGTTTCATCGAATCTTTTGGAAACATTCTCATCATTTTTCCTAGAACTCTCTTCGATCATTTGCGAGACATTTTTTATTTTTGTTAAAACTGCTTCTTCTGCTGACTGGAACTGGAATGACTCTGGGTCGTCTCTATTCTTGTTGAGAACAGTCTTCAGTCGTTCTTGGAGTATCTTCTTGGACCCGCTGCAGTCTTCATCGCGTTCTTCTAGTTGCTCACGCAACTGTTTCACTGAAAGTTCTACTAGCAGCATCTTTGGTCAGGCACACACGTACTTTTTAAATGTTCTTTCGTACAAAGTTCACTGCTGAACTACGCGGATGTTCCCGACAAACAATACTTTTCAAAAGTTCAAAAGTCTTTTTCAAAAATCACTGTTGAATTTATATTCAAATCTCACACCGGACACCAACTGTACCGTTTTTAAATAAAACGAGCGGTTCGAATTTATATAAATATATTTATTTATAACTTTACAGTTCGGTACTATCTTATCAACTAAAACTTAACACCTAATTTCGTTACATATATATACCAAAGTATTATGTTCGAGAATATTCGGGAGTAGTCCCACCTCTAATTCGTTATTTGACGAGTGGAATTTTACAGCGCTCGATATATCGCCGAAACTTCTCGGTGCTTCGAGATGCGACCGTTAGGCGGGCCACGTTGAATGCATGTTCGTAACAGTATGGAATTATTTTTGCAGCTTAATTATATGTTTTTGATTACTATTGAATTAATTGTTTGATAAATCGAAAACTGCTGACAATTCAATATTGAAACAATATTTGCTTTTCCTCACGTTCCTTAAATTTTATCAAGGCTTTGAAATCAAACATACGAGTAGGTTGTGCGTTGGCAACAATAATTGTCACGCGTCATAGTATGAATAAAGACAACCGTCAGTTTTATTACAAACAAGATATAATAATGGCACGTGGAAAACCTACTGATCCAAAATACTGATATAATTAAGAAATATAAATGGTGAAGGTGAAACTGCCAGGATTGATGTTCGCGGCAAAAGCTCAGGCCGTCCAAAAGCTGTTTCTCAAAGGAGTGTAAGGTATTTGATTAGAATACGTAAGTCGGGAAGGAGAAATACACTACGAGAAGTAACTGCTAAGAGTAGAGAAACTGGGATAAATGTTTCTACAGAATCCTGTTACAATTATATCCACAAAAGCGGTCTTAGTTATTATAAGGTATGTTTGATAAGTTCTTCTTTGCGATTTAAATTTTCTATCTTTTGGTTTATTGCCTAGGCCAAAGAAAAGCCATTTTTGACGGAAACTCAAAAAAATAATCGTTACATTTGGGCTAAATCAAAAATTTCGTAGACCAAACATAACTGGGACATATCTATAGCGACGATAGCAAATTTGATGTCTGTTCGGGAGATTATCGAAAAAAAATGGTTGGGAACTTGACATTTTATTGAGGCCGTAGTAAACGCAGCCAAATATCAAGATATCCTTGAAAATTCGTTTCTACCAAGTGCAGCAAAGTTATAGCCATCCGGAGATTTTTTCTTTCAGTAGGACGGAGCCTCATGCCATACGGCTAAATCTACCAAAAAATGGATGCAAGAATATGACATTAAGTTTTGACACATCCTTATAGCAGCCCGGATCTTAATCTAATAGAGATACTTTGACACAAAATGAAACAACGTCTAACAAATAACAAGGCATATTTGATACAATGCCTAATAAAGTTCAGGCTGTTATTCAAGTTAAGGGCGACGTTACGCCTTATTAATTTTTATTAAAAACCTAAGTATTTGTTAAAAACCTCTTGTTTCCATATTTAGTTGTCAGCATTTTTTTTGGTATCAAACAATTGATTAAATAGTAATCAACATAAAATATATAATTAAACTGTAAAAATAATTCCAGACATCATACAAAATGTTGTTAATTTCATATTTACAATTAAAAAAAAGATTCCGGTAAATTGGTATTTTATTTTCAAAATAACTACTTGTTCCAACATATTTTGTAGTTGTTAGGGCTCGTAGCTTAAATAGATCTTTGGTTGTGTAATGTAAAGTAAATGTTAAAACATTTATCCATGAAAAATGTCCTAAGTATGTCCAGAGTTGATTACATATTGATATCAGTATCTTGGTTTCATTATCTTTCTTTAATAATGTAAAAAATGTTTGTTAACACACATCTCGAAGGTCAACACGATATTATTTAAATTATTTATCGTATTACTAGTTTCAATGTCCGTTTTAAAGTTAGTTAGTCAACACTGTTTAATTTAATTGATAAAAAGTTTACTATATGCTACAGAATCAAGAATCTTTAACATCTATTAAAATATTAGTAGTCCAGTAGTCAGAGTTTTGATCTCTAAAAACGAGACGAACACGGTGAATTTTGTTGAGGATGTCAATTTTGCAAACCCAAAAAGATGCAAAAAAAATTTGCGGCTCCTACCCTCGGACTTCCTCCTAAACCCCCTCTACTGAGGGTAGTGGGGGGAAACGGAAAACATCGATTGATGTCAGTTTCTATAAAGCTGTTAAAAGGGTAAAGTAGGTAACTTAGATCAGCTTAAATATTATTAAAGACATGCGAACAATTTTAGCAATCAGTGCTTATCTTATCATTGTAGTTGTAGTATCGGCTGTTAAATTTGTGTTTGATTGCTTCGTCTGGATAGTTTTCGTACTTTTTGTGTTAATTAGTTTTTTATTGTAAAGTAAGACAAAATATTAGGTTAAAGTAAGACAAGTACTGACATCCACGTCATAAACACATCTCACAAGAGAAAACACAACTTATCTGGAAGGTATATGATGGACTAAAAAAAGTTTTTTAACAGTATCAGTAGCAACAGTTAAACGTATTATGCGCGAGAAAAAACTCCGTATAACCAAGACGAACGAAAACCTATTAAGTTGGATAAAAAAAACGAAAAGCATTTTGATGAGACTTGGGTTAACGCCGGACATACAGTCGCCAAAGTTTGGCAAAATACAACAGTTAAGGTCGATTCAGACACATCAGTCACAGTCCTGGCGCCGAACCGAACAATCCGTCATACAAAATATTCTTTAATAGAAATATGGCGCCGGCATTCACATTCATCAGGCGACGAACAGTTTCCCAGCTGTCAGATAATTAATAGTTCTGTGACTAAACAGGACCGGTTCGGCGCCGAGACTGTGACGGGACTGATGTGTCTGACGAGACCTTTAAGGTCGATTCAAACACATCAGTCACAGTCCCGGCACCGAACCGAACAATCCGTCACAAAATATTCTTTAAAGGTCGATTCAGACACATCAGTCCCGTCACAGTCTCAGCGCCGAACCGGTCCTGTTTGGTCACAGAACTATCAACTATCTGACAGCTGGCAAACTGTTCGTCAACTGATGAATGTGAATGCCGGAAATCAGTGTCAATAAAACACAAAACACACACACACACACACACAAAACGAGTATAAATATTATATCACATAGATATTATGTTAAATCTGTGTCACTATCACTGTCATCTTTGTTTTGTTTGTTTGTGTTTAAATGACTGCGGACACTAAATCTATTCGCCAAAACTGTCGTCTTTTAAATTGACGATAATATTTTGTATATTATATGTAGGCAAATACGAATTCTCAGCTTTCATGATGTGTGACACTGCATTTTTCCAACTATTCGCATCAATTTTGAGTACTTCTCTGTCAATTAAATGCAGGACAGATGCATTTAAATGTGGCGAAGTATTATTTCTTCGAACTCTTGACTTAAGTTGATGCCACTTATGTTCGATTGGGTTAAGTACACAGTAATATGATGGTGGAAGTCTTAAAATCGTATGACCCATATTTTCGGCATAATTATCACAAACGTATTCTTTTTTCAATGCTAAACTTTTTAAAATGTCCAATAAATCCTTATTATTATCTATGTGAAAATAAATATCTTTGTCGTACAAGTAATTCTGTATTGTTATTTTTGTATCGCTTGAACTGGGAATATTATTTAATTGCCTGCTATGATATGTTGCATTGTCCATAACTACAACACTATTAGGAGGTATGTTGTGTATTAACTTATTTTTGAACCAGTCTTCAAATATATCTGAAGTTGAAGGCATTTGGAACCCTTCCATCGACTGATCCAGCATGAAATATTGTTGTTCTTTTTCCTCTACTAGAAGGCGCTTTTGTTGAACAAGATTGACTATTATCTATCCAACCTTTAGATGGCGTATCGTGAGTATCAAACCACGTTTCATCTAAATAAATAATAGGTCGATTCTCTCGACGAAACTGTTTAATTTTGTTTAAATATTCCATTCGCCATATCCGTAAACGATTGGATTCCATAAGTACCTGTCTTTTATCTACTTTTTTTATTTAAACCCTATACGTTGCAAACACTTCCAAATAGTTGTTCTACCGCACTTAATTTCAGTGTTATCGACGTGAAGCCTGTCAACTAATATATCTAGTGTAGGTACAATTTGTTCTTCATACAAGTCATACACTTTGCGACGAATAAGATCTTCATCTGCACGATCGAGCTTCCGAGAAATACTGTTATCCCGTCTTATTAATCTTGGTATAATAGGATTACTTACAATTTTTCTGACTGTGGATAATGGTTTTTTAGTCAAAGTTGCCGTTTCATGTAAGGCTTCGTTACTGTCCATGTTTTTTTCGACAAGAGTTTGAAAAACATTAGCAATAATTTGTTTTGCATCAGTAGATAAATGTATTCGTTGGCGGTGTTCAGGTTCTAATACTTGAATGAGATCACCTCCTTGTCGATTTGCTTCTGGTTCATTAACTGGCGAAATTGCCCTATTATCCTCTGGACTCCAGGGACGAAACATTGTTTCATACAATAAAGGTAAATTTGACTACGTGGATTCACTAGCAAGTGTACACACTCAAAAAAATAAACACTTTTATAACAATACCCAACTAATTTTTTGCACAAACTGAACACTCTTTTAACACTGAAACTGAACACGCGACTTTACAACCAATTCCGTCGAAAGCAGACATTTAAGTGTTACTTTGTCATCGTACAACTCTCTTCAAATTAAAAAACAATTAACGATAAATAACAGGTATAGAAAGTTATATAAATTCCAAGTAATTTGTTAATAGGTCAAATAAGTTTACTCATTATAACGGTATATACGGGTTTGTCAGTTCTAATGTGTTGTTTGGGATATTACCCGTTTTCTAAAACTTATTATTTTCCACGGCTGGTCCAGTCAATTTAACTAAATTGAGATCTTCATAATTTTGGGCGCTTTTGTTTCGTTGAGACTTAAAATAATCATTAATAAAAGAATACAATAATTATGGGAAATTTGTATGTTTATAAAAAGAGTTTTTTGACATTAGGATTGAATGATAATATTTGATCTGATTATACCTATGTACTAACCTACACTTGACTTGGCTATATGCCGGTCCTGTCAGCTTGGATAGCTGTGATAATTATACAACAATAGAGTATTTACAAGGGATTATTCAGTTTTACAGCTGTTGTTAAAATAACTTTTATAATGAGACACTTAATTTGTGGATATGCTATACCTGGAACCGGCAATTAGAAAAAGTAACAAGCATTACAGTTACAACACTTATGAGGGTCAGGGGTTTGTATGGGAAGAAATGAGGATTAAATCCGGACATGGTGCACTGGGTATACACCATGGTGATGAAACCCTCAATTACCTATGCAGGGACAATATGGTGGACTAAGACACTTTAAACAGCTGCAAAAGCCAAACTCAGTAAGGTGCAACGACTTGCGTGTATGGGTATAACTGGTGCCATGTGTACTGCTCCAACAGCAGTTATGGAGGCTCTTCTACTAAATCTGCCTCCCTTGGTATTTGATAATAAAAGAAGAAGCAAAATTGGGAGCATACAGAGTAAAACAATCACTGAAACTTTGCAATGAAATGACAGGGCGTATGAGTATCACAGTGCCTGTGAAGAAGGACATTTTTAATGAGAAACCAGACCGCATGACAAAAAATATAATTTTAGGAAGTCATATAGGGTGTCTATTCCAGACAGGAATGTATGGAGAAAAACAAGGAGTACCATAACCAACAGGGTAAGATATGGTATACAGATAGATCCAAAACTATAGAGGGTGTGGGCGAAAGCTTTGCCTTGGGGAGGAACTGCACTGTTTTTCAAGCGGAGATTTATGCGACACTGCAATGTACAAAAGGAAATAAGCAGAGAGCTCTAAAAAAGAGCAGTCACTGACGTGACGAGCCTGGAACAATATTAAGCTTGTCTGAGTACCAGGGCATCGAAGGCAACGAAAAAGCAGATCAACTTGCAAAAAGAGGATCGAACGAGTCAAGAACCGGCTGTAACGGAAGAATTACTTCACGTAGGCAGGAACAAACTGAGAATAGTAACAGGAATGTTGACCGGCCATGCACCAGTAACAGAATTCCTGAATACAATAGACATTTACAATGGAGACCTTAACTGCAGATTCTGTAATAAGGAACTAGAAACTGTAAATGTATTATGCGATTGCGACGCGCTGGACCGTAAAAGATAAAAACTCTATGGGCAACCAAGAGGAGACCCTGGTAAATTTAGGAAATTCTAGACTGGGTGTAGGAAACAACAATGGGCAGAAAACACAATAAGCTTTAGCTTCAGTGATAACGAAGACCTTTTTATTCAGGCGGGCACAGGGAGAAAGAAAAAAAAAGGGTCAGCGCCAACGTGTCACAAAACTCAATGTATTCCCAAGATTTATAAACCAAGCTGTAAGTAAAAAAGCTCGATGTAGACATTACTTTTAAGATGCCTTCATGAAGCGCCACCTGATAGAGAGTAAATAATTAAGAATTCGGATAAATTGTACTGACCAAATTTTAATTTGCTAAAACGTATCTATTTTTATAGCTGGTTTACTACAAAGAACTACATTATTACCCATTAAAATGTACGGAGTGCTACCAAAATGTTGTGAACCGATATTATTTTTATTTCTTTATTATTAAACGGCGTATTTGATTTGCACCTCGTACAATTCGTATGCTGCGTATCTCTTGAGATGGTACGTATTCTCTACCCTTTTATATGGAGTTGAAGCTTGGAAAGTCATAGACGCAACTGAAAGAAGACTTCAGCTTTCAGATGTGGTGTTATCGAAGAATGTGGAAAATTTCATGGACAAAACACGTAACAAAGACGGAAACATTAAGAAAGATGAAAAAAGAAAAAGAAACACTATAAAGGAGAGAAAAATAAGCTACGTTGGTCACATACTAAGAAATAAAAAATATGAGTTGATGCGATTGGTTATACAAGGAAAAGTGAAAGGAAAAAGAGAACCGGGGAGACGACGCACGACCTGGTTGAAAATTTTAAAGCAGTGGAGTGGAAAAACAACAAGAGAACTCTTCAGAACTGCTGAAGATAGAGTAAAATGAGCCGTGATGATCGCCAATGTCCTTAAAAGATGAGGCACACAAATAAGAAGATAATTAGTATTTATATTACATTTATGATTCACCCTCCCTAGTTTCTTGTCCGAGTATAGTCGCGATGTTGCATCACCCAGACGTCTTGACATTGGACTGGTCTCTAATGCCAATTTAAAATTTGAACCTCAAAGACGCTTATTATTATAATGTTTATAAATAACAGATTGCCGAATCAATGTTACAAAAAATAAGTTGCGAACATAAAGTGATATCAAAAATTCCTCCGATAGAGTATTAAACCGGTCAAAATCAATCGGTATGACATATTTATATTATACCGCAATCGAAGCGAAAAGGATCTAGATCATCTCAGCTATAAATAAAAGAACTTTATATTTATGTAATAGTTAAATGTTAATTGGGTTTATCAGAAGTTGGCTGACAAAGTACATACATACTGATAAGTTATTTAAATCACACAACTCGTATAACAATTTCATTTTTGTTCTGATAAGTCGTTTATAAATATCTCCAAGAGACATTGCTATGGTATATATTTTACAATAATTTGATTTTCTTCTCTTCAAAAAAAAATTAGTGATTCAGAGGCTGAAAAGAATTTGTTACTGAATACAGCACGAATTTACTGTGCTTTAAGTACTTAAAAAACAGCATATATATATATATATATATATATATATATATATATATATATATATATATATATCGGAAAAAGGAGTACGACCGTCAATCCAATATATATAAGGATCACTCAGACGAGTGGTGGGTTCTTATATCGGTCTCTAGGTGGAGAAATAAAAGACAAAGTTTTTCATGAAAAATGGAATGGAATTTAAATACATAAAATAGAAATAAAATACATAAAATAATTAAATAAAATACTTAAATATTCTTTACTTAACTTATTATTACATATGCAACTTACATTGCATTTTCATACACTGATTACTTAGATTAGTGTGAACAATTTATACTTAAATAAAATAATACAAATAATGTAATTGATTCATAGAATCCTTTGCAAATTACAGTTCCAAGTACATGAACCTTGGGCTGTTGGAAGTTAATATGTCGTTATACTTTTTCCAATGTCAGTTTGCCAAGCATCGGCTTTTGAGATTCTTTGATGCCAATGCCGACCATTGGCGTGGAAATTAAGAAAAGGGATCAGTTCATCAAACGCATATTTCAAGAAAAATCATATAATTTTTATTAATTTTTACATAATTATATTCAGGAAAATTTCTCAATTTTTGGGCAGAAATTGTTTAAACAATTTTTTAAACAAATTCAAAATATCACCTTCTGTGCTCCAAAAAATATTTTTTAGGTTTTACTCTAAATAAGATCTATGTCATTTTTCTCAAAAGTTAATAGTTTTGGAGATATACGCGATTGAAAATCCGAAAAATGCGATACCTAATATGCATCTTCGCATTATCTTAAAAAAATGTGCACTATCAACATGTATGACTGTGCAAAATTTCAAATCTGTATGTATTTTGATAGCTGATATATAGAGGTGTCTATATCTTAAATGCGACACACTGTATAATAATGAATACTAGTGTTCAAGATGCATCGCGATAGATGTAAAGAAATTAATTAGAAGGACTAAAAAGAATCGTCAGAGTCTTCTGAAGTCGAATCGTTCCCAGGTTGGATAACTATTGGTGCTATTGCCGGTAAAACAGGATATTCGTTTTCTATTTTTACAACATGAGCTTCGCAATTTTTCCACACATCGCTATTAATGCCAATAATTACTTCTCGAATATTCTCAATGGCCACTGCGCTTAATGTTGGAGACTGATTATATTTTCGCAATCGTTTTTTTTACGGTACCCCAAACCATTTCAATTGGATTAAAAATGCAATAGTATGGGAGTAATCGCAAAAGAGTATGGCCGTGCCTGCTGCAAATGCTGTCAGTAACGTATTCGTTTTTAAAATTCCGACTTTTGATTATTCTAATTAATTTTTTCTTTACTGGAATCTTTTTAGGAACAGTAATGTTTTTAAGTTGCATAAATTTTAAAATTTCGTCCTTTTTCGTGTTATTATTAGGTATTTTATTTAATATGCGGGAATGATACGAAGCATTATCCATAACAATCACTGAATTCGGCGGAATATTGGGCAAGAGTTGTTCAACAAACCACTTTTCAAATAAACCGGCTGTCATATCTTCGTGATAATCGGCAGAAGAGTTTGTTATATTTTTGGCCGACAATAGCAATGCATTAGATACAAAACCATCTTTGCTTCCGGCATGAAGAATAATAACACGTTTTCCTCGTGAACACGGTGTATTTAACGCACACTTGTTTGTGTTGTCAACCCAGCCGTACTTGACATCATCATGCGTATCGAACCAGGTTTCGTCTAAATAGATTATCTTTCTGTTTGAATTACGATACTGTTTTATTTTACTCAAATACTCTCGTCGAAGTTCAACAATACGCCGAGATTCCATTATTACCATTCGATTATCTAATTTCTTATATTTAAATCCACAACTTATCAAAATCTCGCGCAGTGTTTCCAAAGATGTATAATTATATTCAGGGAAATCTCTCAATTTTTCACGAATCAGTTCTAAAGTAGGCACTCTATTTTCTTTGTAAAAATTGTAAACTGTTCGCTGAATAACGTCTTTTGCAGCAATGTCAATCCTACCCAATTTTTTATTTGGTCGCTTTCGTTTTAAGGAATGATCTGTAACAGTGCCCAATTTAATAATTGTAGGTATATATCGTCTTATACCCGATTTTTGTTAATACATGAATTCTCGAACAATTGCATTATCAGCCATCCCAATATTTTCTTTTTTCAAACACTCATACATATTTAAAACTATCCTTTGGGATAGTACGTGCAAATCTTTATTTTTTTAATTCGGGGCTGTCATTAACATAATTGTCATTATTTATTGATAACACAGAAGTTGATGCATCTTGATCATTCGTATCAAATGGTTTCCAAAATGCCATCCTAGAAAAATATAATATTACTTACCTTATAATAAGCCTCCGCCTCTGATTGCTGGTTGCAAAATGAAATATTTTAGGGTGTCACTTAGCGAGACGAAACAGGTGTTCATTACGATTTATGGCTTTGCGGTTCGCTGTTGCCATAATGCATGAGTTTAAAATTAGTGAATGTAACTTTAATACCATATTAATATATTTGCAATTTTTCATGTTTCCAGGTAAGGTCAAGATCAATGAAATTTGGAAAAAAAAATAATACAATTCTTGAAACCGTTTTTGAGAACTTGAATTCTTAAAAGTTGTCTGATTTCTTAAAAGTCGATCATTATATCTATAAGAGTATTACCGCTAAATTCACCAACATGGCAACGTCGATATAGACCCAACGTCCAAATTCTCTCCAGACTACAATGTTGCCGATATTCGAAAATTACTTGAGTATAAGTAATATATACAAAGTTCACGGTTGCTTTAATTCATTAGTGAAGAGTCCATGGGAATATTAGTACCTAGTTAATTAATTTATAGATATATTTTTTGAGAATATGTTCATATTATTTTTTAAGAGTGTCGTTAGAGAATAGGGAATATTTTTTAAATATAACCTTAGGAATTTTAGGAAATATGTCTGACAACCTTGATTTGAAAGGCGGTCTCTTTGATACCAGAATGAGGCATGTTTATGTTGGAAAATTATTAGTGGATGTACTATAACTACCTGTGGCTGATTATCTAGCCATAATGATTAACGTTATTACGTATATATGAGGTTGAATGAAAATCTCCTGTTTGTAAATCTAGGCTGATTAATGAGAGGAGTTGCTATTACAATACCAATTTCTTTCACTGGTTTGTCTTTTGCAACCGGGTAGTCATCCAAACTCATTTAAACTTTTAAATTGACCGCCCAATTATTTGGGTTGGTACCTCCACCTTGCTGATCTGTCAAAAGTATTTTGACCTCAAGGTTGGCTGTCTTTTCGCGGTTTAGTTCGTTCCGGTTCATCTAACGCCATTTTTCCGGCGACAACTGTAGGGCTTTGATCGGTAACTTCATTTACACTACTTTTATAATTTTTATTAATATCACTTATAATGCTACCTAAAGTTAAAATCAAAGCTTAATAATCATAAAATAGTTGGAAGTTGTCTATGATTTTCTTGGTTCTTTCTCACTAATTAATATTAAATAACATTTAATTTACTTTAGACCACATGGTCATTTGCTGTGCTAATTTTTATAAGTTCATATATGTTGTTAGTTACTTAATTGTTTATACAAGATCGGCGTATTATGTCCATTTACTTAAGTTTCATTCACATTATTGTTAATAACTTTGACTGCTACATGTCTTTTTAAGGTAACAATTAACATCGTTTCCATGATTGTGTGGTTCTCATATTGTACTTTTTAGATGAACTGATGATGCTTTCAAAACTCGAAAGCGAAACGTCTTCAAAATAGATAAAGTAGCCTGTCAACTTCTTCTTTTATTTCTCCACCTAGAGACCGATATAAGAACCCACCACTCGTCTGAGTGATCCTTTTATATATATATATATATATATATATATATATATATATATATATATATATATATATATATATACCTATTATAATATTATAATACCAAAAACACCAAATCGTATATATACAGATATTTATCTCCTCAATGTGACTGTGGGAAGGACCAAACGATCGACCACATTATTGAAGAGTGTCCCTCAAGATCTTATAACGGTAGCCCTGAAGACTTCCTGTTTGCAACTTCAGAGTCAATTGATTATGTTAATACACTTGATGTTTGTTTGTAATTATTTAAAGTTTGTCATATACGTATATTACTAGTGTTTGTAATTTTGTTCTAAATGTGTTGTAATTGCCATACGATAAATAAATAAATAAATAAACAGATATTTAGCTCTCAATATACAACATGGATCATGGATTTCAAAATAATAGATTAGCAACTTACCCGGAAGCAGACATCGTTTCCGATCATAATCCACTAATTTATTTTGATAGAAAAACTGTTAAGAGAAGCTGTAAAAAGCTACCAAAACAAAAAATAACCAGATAATATGATAAAAACAAACTTGAAAGAGACAACAGAAACGTAACTTTAATATGATAAAAGTGGCGCGAAGAAATCAAGGATGATAAAAGATGGTGGGAAAACATAATTATTGAATTATCTCGTTTATAAAATAATACGCAGAACTAAACAAATAACTAAAATGCAAAATTGACAACCAAAATAATTAATAAAACAACAATCAATATCACATCTTAATGTATGCAAGAAAACCAGAGAGCCAAAACAAATATTGATAACAGGACAATGTGAGGAAGCAGAAATACTACAGAATCCACTCATCATCATCATCTTTGGCTGTACAATCCTTTGTGAATCTTTACCAGCTCTAAGATTCGTCGCCATTCTGTTCGGTTTCTGGCGACCTGTTGGCATCATCTGATTTATATATATATATAATATATATATATATATATATATATATATATATATATATATATATATATATATATATATATATTACAGGATCCAATTTGTAAATAGAATACATCTTGGAGACGGCTATCGCCGTATTCCCGTCCTCCTCCGCCAATCCTCCCGGTCCAAGGCATGCTCCTCCTCCAAACCTCTCGATTCTATTGCTCTTCTAATACCTTCATTCCATGAGCGTCGAGGTCTACCTCTTTTTCTTCTACCAGGGGGCTTCCATCTGTGAAGTTTTTGGGGCCAACGTTCGTCAGGCATTCTTAACAGGTGTCCAAACCATTTTAAACCTCTTCTTTCTATTCTGTCTATGACCGTATCTGTAGCGTTCATCTGATTTCTTATAGATTCGTTGGTTTTCCTTTCTAGCCTTGATGTTCTAGCACTTCTTCTCAAATAATCCATTTCAACTGCCAACAATCTTCTTTTCAGGTCTGCATTAATTGTCCATACTTCAGAGCCATAACAAAGAACTGATTCAACCATCGTTTGCCCTATTCTTTTTTTGTTCCTTTTGGAAATGTTTGACATAATAACAACTAAGAAATACAATATGATAATATCAGCAGAAAAAAACCAAATGTATGACAACATCTAAATATTCACTACGGTGTAAAATCGAAATTAATGGGAAAATAATAAAGCAGGAAGCAAGGTTTAGATATCTGGGAATAGATATATCTAGTTACGGAGATGTTGAAGAACAAGTACGACAACAAAGCTTAAAAGCAAGTAAAGCTTCGGGTTCTCTTAATGCCCCAATCTGGAAGAACAAACACCTAAGACAAGACACAAAAACAAGAATCTATAAAGCAGCAATTAGACCTATATTAACATACACGTCGGAGACAAGACCTGACACATCTAAAACGAGACGACTGCTAGAAACAACAGAGATGAAAATACTCCGACGAATATCAGGGAGAAGTCTGTTGGATAGGGAGAGAAGCGAAAACATAAGAAGAGCATGCAATATAAAAGACATAAATGGATGGGCGACAAAACGACAACACGAGTGGAACGAACACATCAGTAGAATGGCAGAGGATAGAATAGAAGTAATAGCACGAGATAAGTCACCAAATGGACGAAGAAGTATTGGCAGACCAAGAAAAAGATGGTGCGACAATTTAAACAATTTAGGAGGCTAATATTGAAGAAGAAACAGGCTTTAAAGCCTACATACTAGAAGGAAGAAGAAGAAGGTTCTCTGCTTAAATTTCCTCCAGTCGACACTAACTCTTAATCATTTGCACTTAAATATTTATACTTAACTTTGGTATTAATTTTCCCATTTTCGAAGTGACGCGATCTCAAAATTCCTTCTCATGACGAAAAAAGACAAAAGGATTTCAAAGTGAGACAATTAATATTTCTCAAAAGCTCAACTCGTGTTGAACTATAAACAGACTCAAAGTTGTTTAGATTATTAGTCTTAAAAACGCAAAAAGATTATGAACCGTTTTCGGTTCTTCTAATTTACAGGGTGAAATAAAAATGCTACAATATTATAATATGTATTAGATCATTGAATTTGCCAATGTTTGTACTTTATTTCTACCAAAAAATTTAATAATTTGGTTTATTAGTTTTTTAATCAAAGATTGTTAAAAATATTGTGAATTCAATATTAACTATTATATTTATAATAATTTTTAGTTTGAAACCGAAGGTTTTGCGGTCATTGAAAATTTATTCACACTGGAAGAGGTGGAAGAAATGAAAAATGAAGCACAAAACCTTATAAAATCTATGCCAGGTGAATCAAAGAGAACAGTATTCAGTACAACACATTCTGAATCACAACAAGTAAGTATAGTAAAGTATTTATTATTCAACGGCGAAATATAAATGTACAAAATGCTGAAAATCGAGTATGTTTGCTACATACTTGTGTTTCATCATTTTCGTTTCATCTTTACTTAATTATAATTCGTTTTTTGCCATGGTTGTATTCTTTTATCATTTTACCTTCTTTCATATTAGATTTGCACGGTTTTTCTTCATAGTTTTTGTGTGTTTATGATGTGCTCTTCTTACGAGAGCAGATCGATAGATATGTTTTTTGTTGTCCTTCATCATCATTCTCAGTGTATTCTACCGATTCTGGGGCAACCTCCCTTACATAGTCATTCTGCCTTACATCTTCATTTCTGCCCACAATTGTCTAATATTCGCTTTTCTGTCTTCGCTGTCTGGTTGGTCTCTTGACGCCTCTTGGATACCGCAGTGTAATTCTAGTGGACCTATATTATCAGTTCTCGCTAAATGTCCCTCCCACTGCCATTTTGGAGATTTAATTCTATTGATTACATCAATGACCGTTCAGGTTTTCTGTCTGATCCATTGTATTCTTTTTCGATTTCTCTTTGCTATACCCTGCATGTATCGCGCCATCGACCCTTGAGTTTCGCTATTATCTCTTTCTTTAGTGTCCAAGTTTCGCAGCTGTGTCATGATTGGTAGTATAGACTGATCGAATGCTTCGATTCTTAGATTTGAATATAACTGCATTTTACCAAAAGCCAGTTTCATTCTTATGTTGGTTTTTGGGAGTAAGTAGCCAGATCTATGTATTAAGTGTCCTAGTAACTTAACTGTAACTTGTTTACTGTCTTAAGTGCAGTGTTGTTTATTATTGCATCTTGGACATCTCATAAATCGTTGTACATGGTTTTTATTTTTGTCAAGTTCAGTTTTAGTCCAACTTCATTGCTAGCTGCATTTAGGTCGCTTATAAGTTCTTGTAGTTCTGCAGGATTATTAGCAATAAGAACGATGTCGTCTGTAAATCTTAGATGACTGAGGTCTTATCCATCAATGGACAGGTCTTTGTTCTGCCAGTTCATTTTGCTGAATGTATTTTCTAAAGTTGCAATGAAGAGCTTTGGTGACATTGCGTCTCCTTGTCGGACGCCTTTGGTAGTGGAAAATTCTGGGGCGTTTTTCATAAATTTTTACCTTAGCTTTTGCTTGTCTGTATATATTTGCTAAAGTCTCTGTGTACGGTTTGTTAATGCCTTGGTTGGTCAAAGCTTCCATTACTGCCTTGGGATATACAGAATCGAAAGCCTTCTCGAAATCTATGAAGATTAATGCTAGCGGTATTTCATATTCTTTAGCTCTACTCATCAGTTCTCGAAGGGTATCTATTGTACTGAATCCACTTCTGAAGCCGGCTTGTTTATAGTGGTAGCCGGCATGATTGGTAGTAAACTTAAGAGTCTGTATTTTTTGATATCCTCTTTACTACTTTTCTTATGAATAAGAATTATGTTTGCTGTATTCCAGTGGTCTGGTATGAATCTTGATCTTAGGCAGTTCGTAAATAAGTCTGCTAAGATTGTCCAGTTTTTTTTTTGACAGCGTATTTAAGCAGTTTCACTTTATGCCATCTAATTTTTCAGAGGAGGAGTTCTGATTCGTCAGATTGCAACCCTGAGACAATTTTTTTAAAAAACACTGGAATATAACATAGATCCTAATCACATATTTATAGACAGCAGCCTACGACTCTGTAAATAGAAGAGATATGTTCAAAGCAATGAAAGATGAGGTGTACCAAATCAGTTAGATAATTTAACAAAACTAACTCTTGAAAAAGTTGAATATAGAATGCGAATCCAGAGGAACCACCGGCTCAATATATAACAAAAAAAAATGCAAATTCTTGCCTATGCTGATGATATCAATATTAGGAGAACGGAAAACAATGTACGAGAGGCATATCTAGCACTACAAGAATCGGCTACAAAAATGGGCTTAAATAATAAACACCAACAAAACGAAGTTCATGAAAATAAAAACGCAACCACAAATCCTACGACTACTTGTTATAGAAAATAAGAACGCAATCACAAATCCTACGACCACTTGTTATAGAAAACGATGTCATCGAAGCAGTGAACGAATTTGTATACTTGAGAGCACTCCTTCACACTGAAAATAATACTACCGCATAGATAAACTGCAGAATTTGCAAGGCCAATAGATGCTATTGGATATCAGTTAAACTGTAACGCAGAGAGTCTGGTCTTACTTTATGGTGTCGAGTCTTGGACTGTGAATAAAAATGATCTGAATCGCCTTGAGGCTTTCGAAATGTGGTGCTATAGAAGAATTTTAAAAGTTTTTTGGGTGGAGCACCTTCGAAATTCCGCGATACTAGAATGTCTCAGCAGGACTACTGAGATTATAAAAAGCATCAAGAAGAGAAAGCTGAAGTACTTCGGACACGTAGTGAGAGGTCTCAAATATAGGGTTTGGCTCGGGATTTAGAATTTTTTTGATTCCTTAAAATTTGTGATTAACAGTGTCGGAATAGTGCCCTGTGTTAAACCCCCTCTGGGTGAGCCACTGTACTTGACCCAGGGATACTCCAATTTTTTAACCCGTCTGAAAAATATGTTTTATCGAGGTTTGCAAAGAAGGTCTCCATGGTGTCGATGAACTCCTCATTCAACTTAAGTTTACTCCCGGCCAGTGACTTTTTTAAGTTTGAAAAAAAAAAGAAGTTGAACTTAGGCAAATATAAAGAATACGGTGGATGGAGCAGCAGCAATTCAACGAATTGGGCCGTGTCGACAACGAATTCGTCGGGGTGTGAGCCGGTGCCTTATCAAGATGGAATATCACTTTTTTTCGCCAAATAGAGCAATTTTTCTTCAATTCAGCGTAAAATACCCCCTATAATTCGGCATAGTAGCGTCCTGTGACCGTTTTGTCCTTCTTCAGGTAGTTAACGTAGATCACACCTTGTGAAGGCCACCACATTTCCTGCCAATAGTACAGTCTTCACGACCGTCACAAAACAACGCAGAAACTCCTTCAATTTGCGCTTAAACACTGCTCAGAAGTGATCTCACGGTTGTACTTGTTGTCCGGAGTGAGCAAGCGAATCACCCATCACGCCGACAGTTTCATCATCATTCTGATTTTACAACCTAAGCTCAAGAATTTCTCTCCAGTCGTATCTACCCATCGCCTTCCTCCACCAAGCACGCATTCCCATTTTTCTCATGTCTTCATGGATTTTTTTTAAGGAACCTTGTTCTGGGTCTTCCTCTTCGTGTCTAACCTCTTGATGGTTTCCAATACTTCCATTCTTTTGTTGATTCTTCTCATGACTTCGTTGTTTGTTACATGCTATTACTACCGAAGGTATTACTATAATATTAATTCTTGTAAAATATTACATGAAATTTGTGTCATTTCACGTTTATTAAATAAGATGTTATTTCATGTTATAGAACAAAGATAAATATTTCTTAGACAGCGGCGATAAAATTGCTTATTTCTACGAGGAAGGAGCCCTAGGACCAAACGGAGAATTACTGGTAGAACCTGAAAATTCTCTGAACAAAATAGGCCACGCTCTCCATGAACTTAATCCTGTTTTCAAAAAGCACACGTTTTCCGAAAAAGTAAAAGAAGCTGCCTTTCAGTTAGGTTTCGAAGAACCAGTTATTCCACAGAGCATGTACATTTTCAAAAATCCAAAAATTGGAAGTGAAGGTAAATATTTTTCATTAATTTATCAGATATAATTATTAAATAAGTTAAAGTTGTTGATGGTCACGTCTACGATCAATAACGATTATGAACACAAATAAAATCAAGTAGATTATGGTTAAAATTTCACAATATTTGTTGAAAAATAATTTCTCAGTTATTTAACAAATTTTTAGAGTAATATGTATAAATTCTTTCATTTCCCGCTAATATTTTCTTAAGGCGCTAAATAAGCATTTAAACACTTCTTACTCTGTTTATTGTTTTAGTAACTGCTCACCAAGATGCATCATATCTACACACCGATCCTTTGAAAGTAGCTGGCTTCTGGATAGCTCTGGATGACGCCACTGTAGAAAATGGTTGCTTGTGGTTCTCTAGGAGGTCTCACAATGGCGGAGTACATAGGCGATTCATAAGAAATCCTGATCCAAATGCAGATGAGTTGCTGATATATAACTCAGCTGCTCCTTATTATCAGAAAAGTAGTTTTTCTCCAGTTCCAGTTTCCAAAGGTAAGATTTATATTAAGTAAGCTTTGTAGCTTCTGTTTTTATTCTTAATTACCCTGTAATATATAGATATCAAGTTTATTTATGTGTGAAATCTTTTAATTTCTGTAAGTTTTGTAAATCTAAGTGTACGTCAGTGTTTTGAAATGTTTGTTTTTTACAGTTACTTCTGATGAAGCTATTAAATAAATGGCGAAATATTGAGTTTTAGAAAAAACAAAGATTTTTATTTAATAAAGACCACATACCCGATATTTCCAACTTACTGATAATCGCCGAGCGATCCAACTAGCAATTGGCGCCAATCAGCGTCCGGGGCTGATGGTGTGAAATGGGCTACCGGGCATGATGTTGTGAGAAACCAGGCACGCCATGGAAACTCTGAGTCTGGAATAAACACAAAAATATGGAGCACCCTTAAAATTGGTACGTGGAATGTTGGAACCCGGAAAATTGGATGTAGTGGAAAACGAAATACACAATTATGCCATTGTAGGCCAATGGCGTGGCAGTGATAGTAAATAATGCCATTAAAATCTCCGTAAAAGAATACATAACCGTCAGCGATCGGATAATTGTTGTCAGAATGAATGCCAGTCCAGTTAATCTTAATGCAGTACAAACATATGCCCCAACAAGCGAAGCTCACGATGAAGAAATCGAAACATTTTATAGTACGTTGGAGCAGACGCTTAGGAAACTTCCAAATAGAGAAATCACAGCAGTCGTAGGCGATTTCAACGCTAAAATTGGTGTAACTACAGAAGATCATTACTTGCGAGAGACCGTCGGATTATATGGACTTGGCCAAAAAAATGACAGAGGAGAACGCTTGCTACACTTTTGTATAGACAACAACCTGTTTGTTACTAATACAGGCTTTCAACACCATCCAAGACGACTATACACTTGGATATCACCAGGAAATAGATACAGAAATCAGATAGATTTTATACTGGTAAAAACCCGCTGAAGGAGCGCTGTTAAGGATGTTAAGACCTATCCGGGAAAAGATTGTAATAGCGACCATCAATTTTTATCAGCTGAATTCCGCATAAAGTTAAGAAACAGTCCAAAAACAGGAAATACAACAACTAAATGGCATCTAAGATATAACGATCCGTACAAAAAAGCCGCAATGCAAAAGCTATGTGACCTCAAACAATCATTAAATCCAGAAGAGTCCTCAAACAGCATATGGACAAAAACAAAATCTATATTGCATAATGCTGCGAAAAACATTAAGAGTGATAGAGAAGAAAGAAGGAAACAATGGATAACAGACTCCACGTGGACTAAAATACAGGAGAGGAAGTGCTTAAACGCCACAGGACTGAACAGTGAAAGTGATAAACAGGCCTATAAGGCCTGAAGGGCACAAAACCAAAACTGAGACCAGAGACATGTTTAAAAAAAATAAAGCAGATAACACGTTCCTTTACACCAAACTACCTTGCTATCAAAGATGATAACGGAACTCTACTCACTTCTAAAAAAGATATTTTACACAGATGGAAAGAATACTGTGGACGACTGATGATGGAGGAAAGCACAGACGCCCCATCACAACAAGAAGATGCCAGTTTTGCGACGGAACCTGACGTACTCAAAAGTGAAGTTGAAGCTACAATTATGAGGCAAAAAAGTCAGAAAGCTGCCGGTCCAGATAACATACCTATTGAAATGATTTGAGCCTTAGATGACGTTGGAGTGGATATAATACATCAAATTTATCAAAGAGTGTGGGAGACAGGTAAATGGCCTGAGGACTGGACACAATGACTATATATTCCCATATATAAAAAGGGAGCGAAAGATTTATGTAGCAACTATCGCACAATTGCTCTAATTGCGCATTGGAGTAAGATACTCTTACACATAATTCTCGAGAGGATAAAGCCCTTTTTACTACCTAACATTGCGGAGGAACAAGCAGGTTTCGTCCCCGGACGTGGTACTAGAGAACAAATTTTAAACGTACGGCAGATTGTAGAAAAATCCAGAGAATTCAACATCACAACATATTTGTGCTTCATAGATTATAGTAAAGCTTTCGATTTGGTCAACTGTAGTAAAATGTGGCAGGTTTTGTCTGAAATGGGTCCCCAATCATCTGATACTGCTAATTAAAATCCTGTACAATAACAATTATGCCAGAGTTAGAATAAATGGGGAACTAACCGATAGTTTCAAGGTCACAAAGGGCGTGAGACAAGGCTGCATACTAAGCCCAATTCTATTTGACATCTATAGTGAATGGATAATGCGAAAAGCTACTGAGGACTGGAACGGTGCCATCACCATTGGCGGGAAGAAGATTTGCAACTTGAGATATGCAGATAATACTACTATCCTCGCTAGTTCTGAAGCTGAATTGATTCACCTGCTACAACGGATAGAAGACGTAAGCTTAACGATGGGCCTTAAAATAAACAGAGATAAAACGAGAATCATGATAATTGACAGAGCTAACAACAATCAAAATCATCTGGTCATGATAAACAATATCGCTGTTGTAGATAAATTTGTGTATCTGGGCTCATTAATAACCAACAAAGGAGGCTGTACTGAAGAAATAAAGCGGCGGTCAGCAATCGCAAAAAGCGCTATGGCAAAATTAACAAAAATTTGGCAAAGCCATGAAATAACTACCGATACAAAAATGAGACTAGCAAGAAGTCTAGTTTTTTCAGTTTTTACTTATGCATCGGAATGCTGGACCCTTACTGAGAAAGACAAAAATAACATAGATGTATTTGATATGTACTGCTGGAGACGAATGCTGAGAATACCATGGGTGGCCCGAAGAACAAATGAATCCATACTGGACCAGCTAAACATAAAGAAAAGACTAAGAACACAAATATCAGAACAAATAATAAGCTATTTTGGACATGTGCTTCGAAGAAATGGTCTTGAAAAACTTACCATCCAGGGAAAAATAGAAGGCAAAAGAAGTAGATCTCCCACACGATACACGGACCATATTGTTGCTACCATAGGCGCTCCATTGTCAGAATGTGCTAGAATGGCAGAAGATAGGAAAACGTGGAGGAACATTGGAAAAATTAGCTAATAGCTTCATGATATCACGATACCTGCATCAGGTTAACGACTAAGAAGATATATATATATATATATATATATATATATATATATATATATATATATATATATATACTATTACAAAAATTAATATTAAACTCACACCAGGCTTGAACCTCTCTTGATGTTTTCTTCAGGGCTTCCGAGGTCTCAGTATCCCGAATCCCCCAGATACTACTACACTGATCACTAATCACTAATACACTACTGATTTGTGATCAGTGTAGTGTACTTTTAAGGTCGATTCAGACACATCAGTCACGTCTCGTCACAGTCCTGGCGCCGAACCGAACAATCAAAACAAAATATTCTTTAATAGAAATATGGCGCCGGCATGCACATTTCGATCAGGCGACGAACAGTTTCCCAGCTGTCAGATAATTGATAGTTCTGTGACCAAACAGGACCGGTTCGGCGCCGAGACTATGACGGGACTGATGTGTCTGAATCGAACTTTAATTTTTACTTTTCTATTAAATTTGTCACTTTTACATTTATCATTTATGCCCGATGCATTCTAACTATAAAATATCTTGATTCACATTACCATTTGTATATTTTTAATTTTTAGGTAGTTGCATCTTAATACACGGCCAAGTAGTACATTACAGCGAAGCAAATAAGTCAGATAAGTCAAGGCACGCCTATACTTTCCACATTGTAGAAAGCAAGAACACTACATACTCCAAAGACAATTGGTTGCAGCCCACAAACAGGCAGTTTTTAAATCTGTACAGAAATTAATTTGCCATTATCTATTGTTAATTATTTAGGTGTACAAATTGTTAAATAAATGATATTTTTCAGAGTTTTTTACGAACTATGTCCCTTCTGCACCAACTTCTTCTGCAGATGATGAAGAGGTAGAACAACTTTATGAAGACATTACAAGAGCCAGAAACCTAGAGAAAACATATTACGTAATAATTACGTGAGATTTCACCGCTAAAATAGGAAAGAACGAAAATAACAACGACAACGAATATATTGGAAATTTTGGACTGGGAAGTAGAAATCACAGGGGAGATATGCTCGTAAATTTCCTCAGCAAAGAAAAACTATTCTGCTTAAACACCTTCTACAAGAAAAAGATGCAGAGAAAATGGACGTGGTTAAGCCCAGATGGCAAAGTAAAAAATGAAATTGACTTTATACTCTCTAACTTCAAAAACATTGCTAAAGATCTTACTGTACTAAATTCTTTCAACACTGGTAGTCATCATCGATTAGTTAGGACGCGAATAGAAATAAATACGAAATTAGATAGAAGAAAATTATTAACACAGGATAAATTGCCAAACATAGAAGCACTCGAAATGAATCAAGAGGAATATCAAAGTGAACTAAAAAAGAAACTAGGACCTCTACCAGTATTCAACACGAAAGATATAAATGAAATAACACAAAAATTAACGAACGACATAACATCAACTGCAAAAAAGATCTGTGATAAAAATAAAAATCCCAGAAAAACGAAACTGAAACAAACAACACTAAATTTAATGGAAGAAAGAAGAAGAACATCGAAAGAATTACCAGAGTATAAAGCTATCAACAATAAAGTTAAAAAGAGCATAAGGTCAGACTTGCGGGCTTATAAAACAAAACAAATATTGCAAACCATCGAAAACAATAGAAACATGAGAGTATTGAAATCAAATTTAACTAAAGGAAAGTCAAATATAACTAAAATCAAAAATCAACAGGGGAATACGGTGACCGAAAAAACTCAAATAATCAAGGAAATACAAACGTTCTATAAGAATCTTTATACATCTACTATACAGAACCCTAAAACAGACCACAGAACAATTCTAAACGTCGGCTCGGAAACCCTCCCTAAAATAACCTCTTCGGAAATTAGACATGCCTTACAGCAAATGAAAAACAAAAAAGCTCCCGGCGAGGATCGTATAACGTCTGAAATGTTAAAAATGGGCGGCAACATCGTTGTAGAAGTTGTGGAAGTCTTACTGAATAAGTGTCTAACAGAAAAAAAGAATACCCAGCCTATGGGAAAACGCCGAAATAATACTTTTACACAAGAAAGGAGACACTACTAATATTGAAAACTACAGACCTATAAGTTTGTTGTCACACTTATACAAATTGTTAACAAGAATAATAACCAACCGCATAACACAAAAACTTGATTTATATCAACCGGTTGAACAGGCGGGATTTAGAAAAGGGTTTGGCGCTAATGATCACTTACAAACCATCAGAACACTAGTAGAAAAAACCACAGAATATAATGTACCTTTACATATGGCATTTATCGACTTTCACAAGGCTTTCGATAGTATTGAGACTTGGTCCTTTTTGTCAGCCCTGAAGGATGCTCGAATAGACTCACGGTACACTACACGCATTAAAAACATTTATGAACAGGCCACATTCCACATCAAAATCAATGAAGACGAAAAAACTGAAAAAATGCGCCTTGATAAAGGTATTAGACAAGGTGATACTATTTCACCAAAGCTTTTTACCTTAGCATTGGAAAATGTATTCAAACAGCTTGACTGGGAGGAAAAAGGTCTAAACATTGATGGTGTACGTTTGAGTCATTTGAGGTTTGCGGATGACAGTATTATTTAGTACAGATATCAAGGAACTGGAGCAAATGTTGAAGGAATTAAACCATCAGTCAAATAAAATAGGTCTCAAAATGAACCTTCAGAAAACAAAAATAATGAGTAATTTACAAACTAATCTTGTTATTGACAACGTCAGGCTTGAAAATGTAGACCACTATATATATCTTGGACATACCATTAAAATCGGCAAAGAAAATCAAATAGCCGAAATAAAAAGACGCATACAACTGTCTTGGGGAGCTTTCGGCAAATTAAGCTTTATTTTGAAGAATAAAGATATACCAATGTGTCTAAAACGTAGAGTTTATGACAAATGTATCTTGCCTGTAACTACATATGGACTGGAGACCATGGCCTTCACAAAGAAAACCTTAGAGCAGCTTAGTACAAACCAAAGAGCAATGGAGAGGGCCATGCTAGGGATTAGTTTGAGAGACAGGATTCGAAATAACGTCATTCGTGAAAGAACAAAAATTACTGATGTCTCAGAACGTATTGCAAGGCTCAAGTGGCAATGGGTCGGACACGTTGCCCGAGATAATCCCGAAAAATGGACACAAAGATTAACAAACTGGAGACCAAGAGAGAACAGGCGAGGAGTAGGCAGACCGCAGAAGAGGTGGACAGACGATATCAAACAAGTCGCGGGCAAGCAGTGGATGAGAATTGCCAAAAGTAGAAATCGATGGAAGCAAATGGAAGAGGCCTATGTCCAGCAGTGGACGAACACAGGCTGAAGAAGAAGAAGAAGATGTCCCTTTGCTAATCCTTACTTCCTACTCGCTTAACTGATATGATATTTGACTATAGTGTCATAGTCATTAACTAACGCCAGAATAACTGAAAAGGGCGAAGATTTAATTATTTTTATTTATCATATGACATCTCATATACACATCTTAACATTATAATATATAGCAACTTCCGAACTTTGAATAGTTGATCAGAATTGGCCCTCTAGATCGTGTGATTTAACACCATTAGATTTCTTTTTATGTGGTTATTTGAGGTCAAAGGTCTTCGACTTTTATCTTTGTGGTGTATTCTGGTGTTTTATTATCACATATGTGTTTTCATTCGGATTTTGCACAATACCAATTTATGATCGCTTTCTATTTCTGCTGATGTTAATGCTCTTACATCCAAGATTTGAGAAGGGTGTAACACTCTATTCGACAGAATATAGTCTATCATAGATCTTTGTCATCTACTGTTTTCAAAAGTGAATTTGTATTGTTCTTTGTGAGGGAAAAATGTTGTGGGGGTTAACAAATAATGTACTATTACGAATTAATAGTAATTAAATTAATAGGAACTATTCCTTCGATAGCTCTGGCAAGATAAATGAACTTTCACTCATAGGTGCAAATAACAAATAATATCAAAATTTCAATGGTTGCAATAAACAATCAAAAAACAATACAAAGGTTAGGTAAAACTAGGTGAACTTACCGTACCGCTAATTACCATGATTCACTACCATAAAAAACAAAGCACAAAACGATTTCAATCTGAATGCATCGATGCACTAGCGGAGGGTTGCGTCTTTTTCTTCTCAACGACTTACGCTCTTGTCTTATCGGGATGCATACCCGAGCGGTACCAATAGGGATCCTAGGAATACAGGGGGAGGACAAATGTCTTGATTAATTTATACAACCATATTTTAAACAAATGTATTATTAATACGTATCTCGTTTATGCTGCAGAGGTCCGTCAGAAGGTCTTCGTTTTCAATTATAATATTTTCGTTATATCGCTGTTTTATTGCTAAAACTATATCATTGCCAGCACGGGCATTAAAATCACCAATACCAGCCAAACCACTTCTTTTAGTGCACATATGTCTATATTTTTTTCTACAAGCTCTTTTGTAATTTCCTGCTCTCTTGTGTTTAGAAACTTTACGTTCCAAGTACCGATGTATTTCTCGTTTTCCATAAATTCGTTGTCCTCTTTCTTGCGTTAGTCCTCTTAATGAAATAATTCCTGTTCCGATGCATAATCCTATTTCTATGAGTTGTATGATGGTTTTTAAAGTCTATCAGTAGGGTGCTAACCTGACTGTACACCTGCATTAAAAGAGGAAATTTAACATCCCAGAAGCACAATTGGGATTCAGAGCACAACAGACAACTATAAGTTCTCAGTCTAAAAGATTGCATAAGAGCTAGATTTCATGACAACGAATACAAAGGAGTTGTCTTCCTGAACGTAAGCAAAGCCTTCGACAGAGCGTTAAAGTGTGAAGTATGAAGCGTCTAAGAATTATATGAAGTAATATGGATACAGCGGAGCTATGGCAAAACTCATTACGTCCTACTTAGACGACCGAAGATTCAAGTTTCAGATAAGACAATTGCTGTCTGATCACGGAACCCCGAAGTATCACAAGGAACGGTTTTGTCACCCCTACTGTATAGCATATACGTGTTCAGAAAAAAGGGATGGCATTAGGTAACCTTTTTGCTACAAATATTTTAAAAGTTAAAAATATCACATTAAATATTTATTTTAGTGTCTTTAAGGAAATTTATAATACCATTAATAATTTTGGTTTAAAGCTTGTAGCATTTTCGTTTCACTACATAAATCTTAATAATCGAAAATACTTCATATTGTTTTGCGTTTTAAAAATATTAGAATAAACAACTTCAATAGTTAGTGTATATCATCAATTGCAGCTTCCAAAATGTTTGTATTACCACCTCACTTTTCAATTCCTCTTTTCTCTGTTTCGCCTATAGAAATTTTAAAATTAATGCTGATTCTTAAACCGGCTATCTAAGCATGAAATAAATGAAAATCCACTTAAGGAATTTCATTACTCGTGGAAGAATAAATTTTTACATGACTTTATTTTGCAATGAGCGGCGTAGATGGAAAGTCGATATTTGGCCGTAATTTAGTACTTTGCCTGTAAACAATGGAAAAAATAATATCAGTGTTAAATAATACAAGCATTTAAGTACCCAGTTAAATAGTTCTCATAGTCTCATTTAACAAAATGCAATTTAACATCTGAGCCGAAATGAAATTAAGTGTTTAAAGTGAGTGACAGTTTGAAACACAATGGCGAACGAAGGAAATATACCTGGTTTTCATTTCAATTTTTGTTCCATATGTATTTATTGCAGTGCAGTGTTTCGTTTTTCTGTATAATGCATGTCCCTAATTTTTTACGGTTTCTGCATAACCTTTGTTTTTTACTACTAAATTTTAATATATTTTTTTTAAATAGTTATTTTTTAAGATTATTCTTGATGCAAATATTTTTACCAGGTCACTGACACAAATTAATAATCAACAATAGATAAAGATGTTAACACATATTAATTTGGAGTGAACATTTTCATGTAAAATATAAGCAATTATGTCCAGTTAAATAATATTATAGTGTGTAATAAAAATATTCGATTGCTAACAATTTGTAATGTTTAATTTTTCCGTTCTTTTGGAATCTACTAAGATAATTCTGACAGGAATGTAGAACGACCATATAAGGTGATTGTGTTTGTTTCTAGTTCTTTGTAACTATGTATGCATTTTGATTTTAAAGAGAGGTTTAGCATATTTGTTATTCTTTTGGTATCTTTCATAATTCAGAACTCATAAAACAGATATGGTGAGAGCCATTAGAGGACTTATACGAAGAAATAAATTAGCCATTAAAACTAAAATAAGACTTATCAACAGCATCATATTATTCATAAGCACTTGCAGGAAAATACAAAGAATATACAAGCAGCCCACAACAAATGTTTAAGAGAAGTCGCAAACGTGACCAGATACGTAGCTGAGCGCTTCCTGTTCAGAGATTTGAAACAAGCCAGCGTACTGGAGACGATGGAAAAAAGTCCAGAATGAAATTCATTGAACTAGAAGTCTACCTATATCTGATCCTGCGAGATGATGTCCTTCATAAATGGAAGCACAGAAGACTAAAACAATAAGTGTTAGGAAATAGTTAAAGAAGACTAGATAATCATGTAGCTCCATCCGAAGAAAACAACATGCACTAATCACGGAAATACAAACAGCGACCAACAAATGATAATTTTCTTTCAGACACTCCACTCAAAAAAAAAACAAAAACGGCCTAAAAAAATTATAAAATATTAATGAAGTGGCCAAGTTCCAAAAAAAATTACCAACCAAAACAGGTCGGAAGGGCCCTCACACTGAGTGCGGAACTTCATTTCAGAACGTTTTCCTGTGCGGAATGAACTCTTTAATTGCAAATGCAATACGCATCTAACGCCAAATGGCACCGTCCGCACAGACTGAGTAATAAGAAAGACACCATATGGCGGCTTCCACAGGGAAAGTGTTAAGATGATTGGGGGACTAAAGCGCCTCACGCTGGGATGGTGGAGAGCCTGGGGAGCATTGTGACTCGGAGGATTCGTCCCTGATTTACTTGGACCAATTTTCCCCACCACAATGCCCTAAGAGTATACAAGTTTCTACAGGTTGCGATTTCTATTCTTACTTGCTTGCTTACAAGGCCTTATCCGGAATAAATTTAACACCTGTAGAAGGTCATTTGTAATCACAGAAGATTTAAGCCTCATAAAAAAATATGCAAGATTAAATTACGAAGATACAATCTAAATTATGAAGATTAAAATCATTCTACAAAAAAATAAGTGTAATGTTTATTAATTGATACTACCATAAAGATATTTGTCACTTTATCTATACAATATTTAACGAAACAATTACTTTGTAACCTATTATGGATTACAAAGTAATAATAATAAATCTAAAATAACAAAATTAAATAATGAAAGATAACGCTTATGTGTTGTGTTCTTTCTACCGATAACGTAAGTTTATCAGAATATTTCGCACTGCACTTTAGTCTGTTGTATGTTTAAGAATACCACTGTTATCAACTGAAAATATCGATGTAGTGGTAAGTATTAGTAATTAAATAAATTACTATAGTTCAGGTAAAATAAATATTGTAATTACATCTGAAATCGGGAATGTTTACTAACCTAGTGATCTTATTTAGGATTTTTCTGCCTTCCGACTGACAAATAGATATTGAAAATTTTCTTTTGCTGTGTGATACTTTATGATTGTGATGAGTTGAGCAATAAGTTCAACATTAAATTTTCTGTGATTGCATTATTTTGTAAATATTGTGAAATAAGTATACTGTTCAATGTTTAAGTTTTTGCGTTTATTTATTGCGAATTGTAAAATTGTGTTGGTGTTGACAAGGGATTTTAGAAGATTAAATTGTCTGTCTAGACTCTCGACAAAATAATCTTACGTGGAATTCGATTGATTAGTGGTCTGATAAGCGAATTAGAGAATTTTTTTACGAAAAGAAACTCTCTAAAATTCGTGATTTTTTCACACTATATTCTTGACTACTTTTGTTGAGTATACTTGGTGAAATAAAAACGGTTTTTGTGTTTATAGAGATAAAATTTGTACCTCAATATCGATTTAAAATTCTTGTTTTACTTTTCATCATCATCATTCACTTTGCCTTCGTCCCTATGCGGGGTCTGTTAAATCAAAGGATTTATAAGTAGATTACAATGTTTACAGTTCTTTTTGGCGACCGTATAGTTTTGAAGATCTATGTCTGACCTATTTTCTTGTCACTGTTTAGATAATTTTCTCTTCTCCCTTATGGATATATATATATATTATATATATATATATATATATATATATATATATATATATATATAAAAACACAATCTACATGTCTTAATATACATTTGTCTTCATATATACTTACTCCTCGGATTACAATCCGTGGTAGGCCCAGATCTGAACAATCAATAACCTCCATGTATATTAATCTTCTCAACTCCAGCTCCTTTCAATTTCTTTTAACACCGCAAATCTAGCGAAGATAAGATTTTTCCCGACCTAGATTTCTTTGATTTCTCTCCTGAATTTCCTTTGTAGAATTTCATTACTGATACCTCTTACATCGTTTTTCCAAGTAACCTGCTCATCTTATTTGACTTGCCTTTAGCCCCGTTAGGTCATTGTCTTTGTATAGAACAACTTTATCGTGCTTTAATGGTTTCTCTAGCAGTATGTCGTAGTGTTGCTTGTACTTCACATTCCTGTTGAAACTATTTGATCCAGTTGTTTCATGATAACCTCTACAGTTTTCAGAAAAAAAACGAAAACTTCCGTAGCAGTTTAAAGTTCAATCAAAATAACTTCTGCAGAAGTTATTCCAGATAGAATAGCTATGGATAACCTGGACAAATATACCAAATTAATAAACGACGGTTCTGCCTTCGAAATATGACCAGCAGATACAAGAAGAATTGGTACATTTAACATGTGGAGAATTCTTCAAATACTTTAGACAGCCAGGAGAACAAAAATATCATTTATTGAGGAGTTTAACAACCCAAACCGTGTCTGTATCTTCGTCACAAGAATATTAACAAAAACATTTACAAAAATTTTAATTTTCTTTGGTCATATATTCCTGTTGATAATATGGAAACCCTAATTCTAAATAGTACAGAAAGAATACTTCCTTCCTTGAATTACAGAAATCTGAAAGAACAATAGCACAATAATTTGGTAAGATTTACAGAATAGCAGAGGATATGGATACTCCATACTAGATTTTATTTTATTTTTATTTTTAGTGCACATGCCTTTTAGAACTAATTTAAAATAGCTATTTTTTACCAAAGTTCTTGATGATATTTCTCCATTTTTTTCTGTCTTCTGCTTCACTGTGTTAGTCCAAGTCACTTACTTCCTCTAAGTTTATTTACACTTATTTACTTTCAACCTTTTATATTATATTTTCCTCAAACGTAAGATTATCTTTGACATTCTTCCCACTGACATTCTTTGTGTATGTTCCAGCCACCTAAATATGTGTGTCTTGACATCGTTCATCTTCTGCATCCTTCCTCACCCTTTCTTCCTCCCAAAATGCTTCTCAGTATTTTGAGTTCCCATCCTTTTAGTCCTTCATCTTTAATTTTTTTGAGCACCCGCGTGTGGCATACATACAGGGTGGTCCTTAAGTAATTGTACAAAAAGAAACCGTAGATTCTACACGTTAAAATATTACGATTTAAATCGAGTTGCTTTCATAAAATGTTGATATTAAAAAAGATACAGGGTGTTAAAGTGGAAATTTAAAATTTTATTTTTCGCTATAACTTTCATGTATGTAAATATTTATGTTTAAAAATTTACACTTAGGTACTATTCAATATCAGAAATTATAATTTGATGCACACTTTGATGAAGCTAATAGAGGGCGCCACATATGCTACATACGTGGCATACATTTGCACTTAACTTTTTTGTTCTTCAAGTTTCCGGTATTTTTGATAAAAAAATAATAAAGATACATTATTTTAACAAAAAAAAGTATACCTGTTAATAACTTCAAAACTCAACTGTTTTCGAGATAATCGCATTTTACAAATCACCTGCATAATTCTGATTTAACGCAATTACTCCAGGTAATGAAAGAAAAATAGATAAAACATCAATACTTCTGAATTTTGTTATAAAATACCTTTAATAAAGTTAATAGTTAACGAAATATTAAATAAAATAAATATATTTATATATAATAAAAAAAAGTTAAGTGCAAATGTATGACACATATGTGGCATATGTAGCGCCCTCTATTAGCTACATTAAAGTGTACATCAAATTATAATTTCTGATATTTAACAGTACAAAGTTGTAAATGTTTGTACATAAATGTTGGCAAACATGAAAGTTATAGCGAAAAATAAAATTTTTAATTTCCAGTTTAACACCCTGTATTTTTTTTAATATCAACATTTTATTAAAGCACTTGATTTAAATCGTAATATTTTAACGTGTAGAATATACGGTTTCTTTTTGTACAATTAACTAAGGACCGCCCTGTATATAGTTGTTGGTCTTACTAATGTTCGGTATACTATTAGCTTTCTTTTCCTGTCTTAATCGATTTCTTCTAAAATGACTCCCAAATAAGTGAACTCATTGAACTTCTTAAATTAATGCACATTATCATCTTCTGTTTTACTTCATCTTGACTCTCCATAACATATATTTAATATTTTTAAATATTATTTTCTAATCAATACTTTCTTGCTACCTTTTCTATTTTTTTTAAATACTCTCATTCATATCTACTTAGCCTAGACCAATTCCGTCGATACAGAAAATATTGCATTACAAGACCACCAGATCTGGCTCCGTTCGATTCTCAACTGAAAAACTCCTAAATTGTCTTCCGACAAAAAGTTTCTTGTAAAGACCTGCTTCACAAAGCAAGATTAAATTTTTTAAAGGACTAGAGGCATTACTTATTCATTGTAATAAATATATACAATTAATGGGAGAGTATCATCATTATTATTGTAACAACCCTTCGCCGTGTTTACCGCTATTTCCCATTGTGTCACTCTCATTTTCTCCAAATCCTCTCTAATTGCATCTTTCTACCTTTTTCTAGGCTGTTCTATAGATCTTTTCCCAAAACATTGTATCACATACGTTTCACGGGTCCTGCCCATCTATCGAAATTTATACATTTCACCAGATTTTCCCTTCCGAATAGAGACTCTAACTCGTTGTTGTATCTACGCTTCTATTTGTTATCTTGTACATCTTTCTGTGGTGTACCGCGTTTGACTGCGTGTTGAATAATTTTAATTTAGAGAAAAACTCTTGTTTTGAGGACGCGACGTTTCGGCAAGGTCGTACTTGCCATTGTCAAGTCAGGTCAAGTCAAGTCAGAATAACACTCGAAAAGAGGTTACTTAAATAGTGTATCTTGGCGCGCTTCTCTCAACCGGTCAAGGATAATTATAAAAAATAATAAATCGATGAAAAAATTTGTTTTATATTTCAATAACCATATAACAAAAACAGTTATTTAATAAATATAAAATTCCCTATTATCACAAATTACAAAAAGGTTGCTAAAAGAAATTACAATAAATTAACAACTTACAAAGTAAACCCTGCATTAAAAATTTTAGATAAAAATCCTTTTTACTCCATTGCTTTATTTTTTAAAGCAATTTAGAGTTTATTTGCAATATACACCACAGTTATGATTTGTTTTAAACAAGGTATGTGTATAGTCACTTATATTAATGTTTCGTTTAAGTATATGATCAAATTCACCAAAAAGAACAGCTGAGGCTGCGAAAGTTACATTATTGGGAAAAATACCAAATTAAATTCTCTTTATTAAATAAACATCAATCAAAACATACAAGCATATAAAACATTCTGTTGTAGTTTTTAACATTTTTTATTATTTTTATCCAGGACCTGCCTACCAGTTTGATATTATATAATGCAAGTTGTAGATGAGGCGTACCATAAGTATAACAACGAAATAGCTTTGAATTTTCTCTTTGAACTTTATTTAGCCAGTTTATAATAATTCAGTTTGCCATCGGTCACATCTTACTCACTCAATAGGTAAGGTTACTTACTTGATTTCATACGAAATGCTTTTTAAATTAATGTTAACGCTGCGAACAATAACAGTATTCCCTGTTTGGGACAGATGAACATAAACATGAACTCACATATTCGAATTATTTATCTTCAAAGCATCCCATATACAAGTGTTCGTTAAGGGAGAATTGGCTATGCTAAGAAATTCTGGGGAGAATAATTTCAAGCTTCTTTCATACTCTTAGAACAATCAGGAACTTAATGTTATTAATATACTATGACGTAAATGAAACAAAAATTATTTGACAGTCCCAAAAAAATCGTTGCCGACCCGAAGAAAATAGGTAAATTATGTCGAAAGTTTGAAATTAATATATATGTCTTTCGACACCAAATTGTCTTTGTACCTGGGGTAATCAAAGCGTCAAATTTTATTATAGGAAATTTCGACACCGCGGCGTATAGCAGGTAGGTAGGTAATTAGCGGCGATGGACATTTGTACCCAAGCAGGACAAGCGGGGTTTCCCAATATTTATTGTCACGGCGGGGGGCGTGGCACTTGTGTACTTGTGACTAAATTATTTCAGTTGTAATTTATTTCTTGTTTGACGTTGACTTGTGCACGTATACGGATATTTAAAAAATGAATTTGATAAAAAGTTCCCGTGGTCGAGATTTATTAGTGGTGGAGCATCATTCGTTCTCGAAACAGAAAGTGTTAAAAAGCGGCGAGATATTTTGGCGCTGCATCCAAAGAAACACTAAGTGTTCCGCAAAAGTGTTTACAATAGGCTGTGAGGACCTCACCATCACAAGAAGTGATTTGGTACATAATCATGAAGCCGATCCAAAAAAGCTTGAAGTAAAGATGGTAACCAATGCATGTAAAAGAAAAGCCCAAGAGGACATATCGGAAAAGCCTGCCAAAATTACAAGAACTGCTGTTGCTGAGTGTGATGCCAATTTGCTGACGGTTCCTGACATAGCTAGCATAAGAAAGAACATTTACAACTGTCGTCGTAAACTGTTACCAGGTCCGTTACCAAGAAGCATATCAGAAGTCCATAACGCGGTTAGTAATTATTCTCCTAAAACCTGTCGCAATGAAAGTTTTTTGTTTTTAAATCATTCTGAATTAAATGTAATTGTATTTTCATGCGAGACAAATATTCGTTTGTTGTGTAAATTAAAAACTTTGTGTATGGATGGTACATTTTCATACAGTACAAAATATTTTCTACAATTATTTACTATACATGGCTTGGAAAATGGACATTATGTTCCTTTAGCATACTATTTGTTAAAGGACAAATTGTCAATGACATACAAAAATTTATTTTCTTTATTAAGGTCTAAGATTTTTGAAACATTTCAATTATCATTAGAGCCAACTGAAATATTTGTGGACTTTGAAAAAGCAATTCACTGTGCTTTATTGTATATGTGGCCCAATGCAAAAATTAGTTAATGCCGTTTTCACTTACACCAAAACTGGTTTAAAAAAATTCAATCTTTGGGTTTGGTACAAGAATATAAGGATACAAATTCAGAAATTGGAAAATGGTTAAGGCATACGTTTGGTTTAACTTATTTAAATCCAGCAGAAGTTGAAGAATGCTTTCTTTATGATTTAATGTCATATAAACGTATAAACGCAACACTTGATATATATGCAGATTATTTACTGGAAAATTACATTTTCGATAGCGCTCTATTTCCACCACACATATGGTCTAATCAGAATCCGTCTATTGCGAGGACCACAAATGCCTATGAATCCTTTCATTCGAGATTTAATTCTTCTTTTTATTCAACACATCCTTCTATTTTTATTTTTATTGAAAAGTTAAAAGAATTTCAAGTAGACACTTATGTCAAAATAAATAGTTTACATATACCCGCAAAAATCAAAGATACTACTGTTAAGGCTAAATTGGCATTTTTTGAGAAAATGATGGATAAACTACGATCACAACAAATACGTAGGTTAGATTTTATAAAACTGTATCTTATCATTCCTATAATAGCAAATAAATCATTGTATACAAGTATATTAACGGTAAAATGTACAAAAATTAGGTACTAGTTGTATTATATTTAGATATTATTACAGTTATAAAGAAATAAAATGCACATTACTTTTATTAAAATAAATTAATTAATTAATTATGGTATTTTATTTACGTCGCAGCTATATTTATTTGGTGTCGAATATACCTGTAAGATAAAAACGGGAATTGGGGCTGGTGTCGAAAATTGCCATTAAATTTTAGTCGCTACCTGCTTAGTGTCGAAATTTCCTACGCCCAACTGTATCTTAGAATAGTTGTAAATAAATTGCTTATTTATTAGCCCTTAGTATATTTCAATATGCGCTATTCAAAACATGTGTATTATGAATTACCTACATCTGACAAAAGATTTCATGGAAATATAGTGACTATTGCCAAAGTCATACATCTCTTCTAAAAGCATCCTTAATGATTTTGAGACTCACATACTTTAATCAATAACAATTGCTACTGTTGAAAAGGCTCGGGACAAGGTAACACCTTAAAATAGTGATTTCCTAAATTGTTCGAACATTTGTCATGATATATGTTGTATGGTTACCTATTTAAAACGATATATGATTGAGACAGTAATTATTATGAAGTCAATGATATCTTCCGAATTTTAATATTTTTGAGACGTTGTTCCATAAAATAGAACAAAAATACTTTTCGATTTGTAGATGAAGCCAAACTTTTGACAGTGACAAACGAAAATCACAAATAAAAACAGTGCCGGAGAGGATAACTGCGGTTTAAATGTATATGACGATGTACGATTATTTTAAAATAGTGATTCGGAAGTTGTTCGAACATTTGTCAAGATACTGTTCAATAATCTTGTTTATTTATTGGCCAACAGTATAATTAAATATATAACACAATTTGATGGGTTGCCTACTTTTGAAACAATAACTATAATCAAGGCCTCCAAACTTGTATCAACGAAGAAACGAAACCAACTTCAAATTAAAAACAAATAAAGCATTACCATATAAAGAATTAACACCATAGATAAAGAACAAACTACGCGAAATAAATCGTTAAAACAAATTAAGCAAAGTTATACACATACGTTTGATAATAAAAAAATTGAGTTTAAAGTGCGTACCATTTTTTTTACTTTCATAATATAAAAATACTTTTTGAAACTACTGGACAAAAAGCTTTGACCTCCTGACACTCTAACGTTGAGCAACTCAACATTTCTTAATTTTTTTCCATCCTATAAAAGATGGCGCAACTAGATGGATCATTTTTGCAAAGATGGCACTTTACAACTTTTAAAAGATGTGTATATTTTACATTAAAAAAAATTGATATTGCGTAGTGATTTTTTTTATTTAGCGTCAAAATAAATTCGTGAACGATTGTTCAATATGTATAAGGACTTTTTGATCTTCAGTTAGAACTTTATAAAGATAGGTTTCTGAATTTACACTCGCTTGTACAACTTTTGGAGACGATCCTACAGGGAACATCCAAAAATATTTTAGACGAATTTTTATTGGAATGGTTTCAACAATCATGGCAAAAATACCGGATGTGGTTTTTGGAAGATCATAAATGAACCGATAGAAATTTAGAAGAATTTAGAAGAAATAATCGAGCTAATTAGGCAGCGTGAGCAAGGTTTTGGCTAAAATTTTTAATTCATAAAGTTGTGCACATAATAACTGTCAGATTCGCTAATAATCGAACAGAAACACTCTCAAATGCGATTTTCTCAACAACGCACAGAGTGGTATTGGTATGGTAAAAACTGACCAGAAATGGAAATTTCAAAAACTAGCATTTCGAGCCGACTTTAAATAGGTAGTTGTATTTGAAGTTAAGTGGAACCACCCACACTCCAAATAGTCTTACTGAACAAATTTTACAGCACCCACAAATTTTTTGACAAAAATTCAATACCACTGTGTAGATATACAAATGACAACATTGTCAACAGTGCTTCGTGTTATAGCGTTTGTGCGTTTAATACTCTGATTAAAATAAAGACTCCCCGAAAAATCAGGCATCTCACCTACAACTCAGAACGAATTTAGACGGGACGAAACAACATATCTGTTTTGCAGAAGTCCTCAAAAATCAGTCAAAGGTTTACTCCTCACAAAGTTATACAGTGCTCTCCAAATCTGTCAAAGATTTGTCCCGCTTTTGGACACTCCCCGCTTTTACTCAATTATAATACAGTAGAGCCCTTTTTGTATAAGTTACAAGTGTTTGAAGTTTTCACATAGTTCTCTGGGTAACCCTTGTCACATGGTTACCACATCTTCACATCTCTTAATTCAGGATCTTCGTGATAGTGACTTGAATGATCAATAACCCGCACATAGACTTTTATAAAGACTTGTTATCTAGTAAGTAGTATTTGATTGTATTTGTACTGATTTTATTTATGCTATTTTTTTTTTCACTCTTTTTCACTTTAATAAATCGTTTTCTACGTTGGGATAGCTTTTTGAACCATTAGTGTTTAAAACATTCTTATATTACAGGTAAGAGCTCTCATATTTGTATCCAGCAATCTATGTTATACACTCTCTCACTCAGGACATTCTTCATGTTTGTACTTATGTGTAGATACCAATTTTATCTACATAAAGTGGTCCTTCGAGCCGGATCTTGAGGCTCTTCTCTACCTGTAATCTCTTTCTTAGTACTTTGGTTTAAAACCCCACAAAAACATCTGATATTTTTCTCCACTTTAAATTTTTTTAGTTTTCTTTAAACTCTCGGAGTTTTGTCAAAACGCGGTAATTTCGGTTACATAGCCAATTTGTTGTCCACTTTATTCGTCTGCTATGTCATTGCTTTAAAATCCCACATGTTTAAGATTAAATTTAGCAGGTACCGAACTTCTCATCTGTTCGAAACCTAAGACTTTTATAGAATATTGTTTGTCAGTATTTCCTATACTGTTATCTTATTTTTATTTTACCGGTTAGGATATAGGATCATTTATTATACCCTGGATATAAGATACAATATTACATTTTACATTTCGAATACATAAGCATATTTCACTTTATGTATTTTATTTATTTCTTATTTTGTATATATTTTTTTGTCTCTTTATGATTATTTGATAATTTACATATTATTTTGTATATATAAATTGTCAATTACGTGTCAAAGATAGAGTTAACACAAAGTCTAACAAATAAACGCTTGGAAAAAATTAAATTGACAAAATTAAATAATTATCTTGATATAAATTTGTCTAATCTCACTATTTACTCCACTAAAGATAATATTTTGCATTTTAAAAAGGCGTATAATTCTTATTGTCAAGCCCAGGATGAAATAGAATCCTTTGAAGCTGAAGATGATAAAAATCTAGTTATGGTTATGCCAAAGAAAGGTAAGTACCTACTCAATATTGAACCATTTTTAAAATTAAAAATTTGATATTAAATAACAAATTCGTAAATCAGCTTGTTTACTCAAAGTACTTTCATTTTTATTTTATTTTTTGAAAACTGTTATTTATTACGAAATAACTTTTATGCAGTATCTATGAGTAGAGGGTAACTAAAAACATTCGTTTATATTGAAAATTATATGAAAATTTTGATGGAAGTTCTCGAAGGGTAAGAATAAAAAAACGGTTCAATATTGATGACTTACTGACTTACCTTCCTCTAGCATATCCCTTTCACAAAAATCACTTTACCAAATTATTTGGTATTTTAATTCATTATAAAAATAAAAAAATATCAAATTTTACAAAAAAAATGTAGTAAAATCTCCTAACTAAATGTAGCCAAATTAAGAAGTGGATGCTCTACAATTTATTTGGTAAGGCTATTTTGGGTAGGGATGGTATCACATGATGTCATATATTAGGAAAAAGAATCCGCCCGAAATACTAGTTTTTGAAATTTCCATTTTGGCCAGCTTTTTATGTAAAATACCCACTTTATATGAGGCTTGGAGCGATTCAGAAAGAAAAATCAGTTCTAAAGCAAGTTATGGGTCCAGAAATATACATAGAAAATGTTAGCATTAGTTTCTTGAGATGTTAACGCAATTTAGCTGGTGTATTATTTCCAAACTAGTAAAACACAATGCATGATAACTATAGTAGTTTTTGGACCGGCTGGATATAAAAAATCGTGAGAGGAGATCTCGTTTACAAACAAAATTATCAAGACAACGTAACCCTCAGACAGTCCACACTCAAAAATTATACACAGTGAAATTCAGTATATTAACGCATTATCGCAAAATCTAATATATTCGCCAGATTGAGCACCATCTAACTGTACTTATATGCCAAAAACTGCATACAAAGCAAATGATTTTTTATTATCTGGGAATAAATTACATGATTACTGGGACCATTGTATTGAAGTTCAGCAAGACTATATCAAACAATGTATGTCAAAGTATAAAATATTATATAATAAGGGAATACTTGATGAAAAACAAAACAATATGGTCACAAACTGTTCAGGTTTTTGTCCAGCATTGTGGTGTATTTTTGCAATTTATCACTATATAATTATTATATTCATTACTAATAAAAATTAAAACAATTTGGAAAACAAATTTTTGTTGTATATATCAAAAAACAATTAAAATAAGGAAATTTTCGATTAATAAATAATAATTTAACACAAAAAATCACCATAAAACAATCTAATAAATAGGAACCACTACTGAAAAACTATCTTTTCGTTTTTCCTTTCGTAGGAACACAGAGCTTTTCCTTAGGTATTCTTGGAGAGGTTTTATAAAAATGTTTTTCGAAGATTCACAAAAATTGTAAAACCAGTAAATAAATAAATAACATGTTAAAATAATAAATATAAAAATGGCTGTGCATCCACTTTCGAAAGTTTTAAATCAAATACAAATCAAAAGGCGTAAAAAATTGAATGACAGTAAAATGCTTTAACACGTAAAGTGCCATAGTAGAATCTAAAAATACAGTCTCATATATACTCCGTGCCACAACCCCTGATGGTGTTAATTATTTTAATAATTGTAACGACCATGATTACGTTTAGCTCATTTTATTTCCTGCGTATGTATTTCTCCCATTTCAGGACAAGTGCGAAGATTTCCTGCCTATATTTTTTAGAGAATTGTCTTTTTCCAGTTTTATAATGGAATCTTTGGTCAGTTTCTCTGTACCTGTTGCACTTTTGTCTGCACTAATTCCAGACGGCAAGTGCACAATACTAAACGATCGTATAAAAAAATTCGTAAGCTCGTCATACTGTATCATTTTATAATCGATGTATAGCCTTTTACCGAGATTTATAGACTCAGATTAGGTAAGGTAAGTGAATATAACCTCAAAAACTGTCACAACGTACACCTTACTTAATAATTGTATTCTGCAATTTCTGCGATCAAAAATCAGTATAAAAATTACCAAAGCAACAGCAGATGCAAAAGACCCTAAGAATTTTCGGATTATCTTTTTATTTACCAGTTTTAAGCGAAAAATAAAAAAATACAGGCTGTATTTTATTTTTTTATTTTAATATGACTATTAACTATCATATCCAATTGCAAATATTTTAAGATATCAATCTATTAAGTCCGTGTAAAAATATTCGAGACATATTTTATGTTAGCATAATTAAAATATGCACTTAGTACTTCCAAAAAACATGAACCCATTTTTTATGATAACGCATCTATTTTTTTATTTCCATAATAAAATAGTTTAGTCAGTCATACATACCTGAAATATTTCAATGTTTAATTAATACTGATAGAAAGGAATGAAATATATACCGTCGGAAATAAGTATACGTGGTTAAATATTTAGTTCTCTTAATATATCTGTCTAACAATATTGTTACGGTACCTCATTATGTGACGCCACTGGTACTTTAGTGATGACCGGTTCCACAACTTCGTTTGCAAATATTTGGATACAGCGTGGAGCTGTAAATTTAGCGATTCGAGACCATTATCGATCTTTCGAGATTAAATAAGACAGCTTGTTTTCACCTCAGCCAAATGTGAAGACAGCTTAGTTTTGTGAAGCCAATAATTCTTGCCCAACCGTCAATACAGCCTGTCTCTGAATAACCATCATCTGACTATAGTTAGCTGTGTAAAAATTTGCCGGTCTTGTAAACAAGACTTCATTGTGTCATATAAAGGACATAGCGTTGGTTAATCCACTAGTTTTATTCCCGGTTAAAAGTCGGGTCCTTCTCCAAGAAGAAAAAGATCACTTAGATCTAAATGGTTTTTGTAAACAATGTCTGTATTTTAACTGTAAATTCTAAAGGGTAGACTATCAATAACTGGGGAATAAAATAATAAATACTGAAATACACAATCTTGAAGTTCTAAAAACAGTTCAGCAATGTTAGTTTTCTATTCAAATATAAATGATAGACGAATTATTTTCTAAGAGAATATGTTTTGTAAGACCACTCTAAACGACTCTAAAATATCTCTTTCTTTCAGAATCAAATTTCTGTATAGAAGATATGAATACCTCTCTTTCTCAAAAGATTTTTTTTTGTTCAAAAAACGTGTTTTGACCTATCTTTGGACTTCTTAGTGTAGGAGCGTATGTGTTATAGGAGTTGTAAGGGGTGATTATAGTTAGTATCTCGTTATTTTCCAAGTTTATATCTACTGGCAACGAATCTATCGAGAAAGGCGACATGAGAAATTATTGTATTCGGAGTAATTAAGATACCGTTAGGGTGATATATCCGGCAGTACGGTTGATTGTGGAGGATGTATTGATTTTTAGACAGGTGTCAGTGAGGGTAAGAATTTGGATATTATATTTTAAAAAATATGTTTGATAAAGTGTCGTTTTCTTGCGACATCATGTTAGAGTTAGTGCGCTGTCCATTTGCTCTGTTGCTACAGGCTACAAGTGTTGACGTATAATACAAGAGTTTGGTTTTGTAGTTCGCTTCGGTTAAGGAATAAGATCATGAAGAGTTTTCATGTCTGACTAGAGTTCGTATAGATACATCTATATGTCAAGCGGGGGTTGGTTTTCTGATTTTTCGGCATTTTAATTCGTTGTGTTCGTTCTTGCAACACTTGCCACGGACAAGGACAATTGGAGGACATTTTGGTGTATTTCACTTAACCTGCGAGTGTTATTCCTTGCCATAATTATTTGTAGCGGAATTATGGAAATACCCATTTCTACTAGAGCGTTTTTGATTTTCTCTTTCAAATAAGATTTTGCTACTTCTTTTAGTTTCGCCATATACAACGGTGTTGCTGTCTTTTCAATTTGTCCTAGAAGCTCCAGCGAGTTGATGACGTTAAAGAAGTCACGTTAATTTGTTGGTAGTTGAGTGCTTAGTGCTTGAGAGTTGGAGCTTGAGTGGTGTCGAGCAGTTTGAACGTAGGATTGCGTTGGTATTTCGGGTTTCAGAAAAATGAGTGTAATAAGTGTAAGACAAATGGCACTACATATCATGTCTACTTCTTAAATTGAGCAATTTTGTTAATAATTTGTCGTTTTTCTCTCCGGGCCTGTCTCTGATCTGCTGTTATCTGATGCGACCTAAATATGAATGAAGAACAGATTTTTTTGTGGTATGTGCAAACCGTCCTCTATAAAACATTATAGTCACTTGAGTTATTGTTTTATTACATAAAAGTAATCGATTATGTTAGTTTCAGCAGACTCAGCTTCTTTTCCATAATTATTTTTATTATCATCATCATCAGTGGCATTAGAGCTCGTCATGAGCCAAAGCCTTCTTCAGAACAATCTTCCATTCGCCCCTGTCTCTGGCAACTCTTCTCCATGCTTTAAGTACGATGAATTTTAGATCATCCTTTATGTTATCTTGATACCTAAGTTTTGGTCTTCCTCTGCATCGTCTTCCCACTGGTCTTCTTCGGTCGAAAATTTTTCTGATCGTTGCACCTTCATCTCGCCTAATTACATGTTCTATCCATCAGAGGCGTGCTAATTTAATAGATTTTACAACGTCAGGTTCCCCAAAACTTCTGTATAATTCAAAGTTGTAGCGATTACGCCAAAAACCCTGTTCTTGGACTCCTCCATATATTTTACTTAGAATTTTTCTCTCGAAATGTCTCAGCGGTTCTTGGTCGTTCTGTGTAAGTGACCACGTTTTTGACCCGTATGTTAACACTGGCCTTATTAGTGTTTTATATATGGTAATTTTATTTTTCTGGGTAGTTTTGGGGCCATCTGTTTCCTCAGGCTTTAATAGAACATATTGGCAAGCACTATTCTTCTTTTAATTTCTTCGCTGACATTGTTGTCTTTGGTCAGCAGCGAGCCCAGGTAGATGAAGGTGTCCAGTTCAAGATCATCAATTAATAGTCTAGGTATCTGGTTGCCTGATCTAGTACAATACATATACTTGGTTTTCTTTTCAGTAAACAATGGATTTCACGTGACCTTAAACACAACACGAAAATAGATTCAAATCCGGATTACAAAGTGGCCACAGAAACTGACATCTAAGACCTATTCTGCAGTTTTGGAGCTATTTATTTAAATCATATCTTACCAAAAAGTACAAATAAAACCTTTGCGTTTAGTGGTGTATAATCGATAAGTTCTATTAAGTTTCCTTGAAAATGCCTGTTTTTGAATAAATGATAGTTTTATAATAAATTGTTCATGACTGATTTTTATATGTATCACTTTAATCACTGCAGATTAAAATCTTTTCTTCATAAAGCATCCTGTATATTTATTTTTAAAGTAAATGTTAAATAAAATGGCTCTAACTATTATAGTTTAAGATTAAAATATAATTTTCTCGTTTTTTTTTTCTGTATCTGATGCGGTTTTGACTGCGCTAATTCCGGAAGGAAAAAAGACGAATAGACAGTGGAAAACTAGAAAATGGAAATTTTTTATTTGTATTTTTATATGAAGTATTAGTTGAGCAACCTGTGCATAAGAAGCATCGTAACAATTTCATATTGCTTTTGTCTAAGCTGTAAAAATCGAGAGAGAACATAAATATTTGAAATATTGATCATATTTTCGAATATTACCCTTAACATGTAGCGTTATCAGACCTCTCCATAGCTCTGGTTCCTTTAAAGGCCAAAGAAATACATTTTAACTAGTATCACTAATATTTCTTTGGTTGTCATGAATATAAGTACGTCAATTCTTTCTCGTCATCACGTTGTATCTTTTCTAAAGTTTCTTCTGGTGTCGAATACTGATTCTGAGATCCTAAAACAAAGGTATACACATTTTTTATTAAAGTTTGATGTGTTATATATAAATTAATTGTTTAAGCTGTGTAATTAAGCTATTTATAATTTGTTTATTTAAAGGTTGCACTGGTTGATAAACTAGGATATGTTTCTTCTTCTGCTAGATCGGCAAACGCCCGAAACGCCGCAATCATTCAGATATAATAAGCGACTATTTTACATACTTAAAGACTAGGCAAAACATAAAGCGGTTGCAATATTAATCTTACAAAAGTTTAAGGCCACTTGATTTAAGGCCAAAGATTAAAGGATTCCTAATAATTTTTATCAGTCAAAGTAAAATATTTTAAATAATATGGTATATAAATGTTAATTATGGTTAACTTCTTGTTTTAGATTTGAAGAAAACACCATGGCACCAAAAATGGGACTGTAACGAAGAGTATTCCAAGTTTTTATTAACTAAAAGAAGAATAACTCCATTATACTTTTTGTAACCTTGTGATTAAATAATTTTATATCTCTGTCTTTTACTCCAATTTCCCAACGTAGTATTATATAAAAATATATACAAAATGTAACAAGTTAAGCAAGGTAAGTCAAGAAAAAGCATTTTTGTGAGTACTGCTACTCAAGCGGCTATGTGGACTATCGAGAGCCGTAAAGAAGGCTCAATGCTAGTGAGAGAAGCCTAAAAGAATTCAATAAATGGCGGAACATAATAGTGTGATACATTCAGATCGTCTGGGAATACATGGCAATGAAAGTGCTGATGAACTTGTTAGAAGAGATTCAGCTACAACATACTACGGTCCAGAGCCGACCATTGGCACCAGTGCTAGTCAAAAAGCACCTCTGCGACGGAGAAGACGTACAATAAACCAATTGGTTTTTTGGCAATTGTTTGGAACTATTCGCTCCGTGCGTGACTGACGCGACACCTACCGCCTTTATCTGACCGTTTTGGACCTCCCAATTTTCAGGTTAAACATATGACATATGTTTGACATTGTTAAATACATGCGAAATTGACAATTATTAATAATTTGTTTAATAATTATATTTTTTCAGTTTATGTACCTACAAAATAAATGTAGTATTAAAACTGGGTTTCTCAAAATTCATCATAATATATCTTTTCAACCCCAAACGGAAAAGAAAGGGAAAAATCTAGTACTGGCAAATCAAGTTTTTCACGTGAAAGAGCATATAATTAAAAATAATAATAGTAAAAGTTATGATATAAAAGCTAAAGTCATCAGGCACTCTGCAGTTAGCTTGAAGCGTTATGAAATGTCATTTAAGGTAAATTATTTAGGTTTTTCCTATTTCAATTCAATAAAAATGAAATAATGTGATATTTACTTTTTCATATTAATAGCACGAATCCATCTTTTTTTTTCTCTAATTAGTCTAATATGTAATCTTTGGTAACCTATAATAACTACACTCCCTATTTTTGCTATTATTAGCACAATTCAATACGCAACATGTATTTGCACACATTTTTGATAAAATTTATGCTTAAAAAGATTCCAATTTTGTCATTTTTCGCCGCTACGGACGCTGGCATCGTTTCAAGGTTCCCCTATCATGGTCACGCACGGAGCGAATACACGATGTTTACTACAGCAAAGGCAAATTGTACTAATAAAATTAAGACGTGGCGTCACTACACATAGGGGAAACTTGTCCAAATAGAAATTTCAAAATTTTTCTTCTATTTGTAACAAACTGTAACTTATTTTTTATTATTTCTTTATTAATTTATGCCTCTAATTATTTCTATAATATTTTAGTAACGTGTAATAAAAGTTAGATAATGAAAAATCCTTGTATATAGAATTTTACCGGTTGTTAATACAGGGTGTTTCAAAAAGGTATGTCATCATTTAAATCACGCATTCCGGGGACAAAAATAAATTGATTGAATCCAACTTACCTCAGTATAAAAGTGTACACAAAAAAAATTACAGCCCCTTGAAGTTACAAAATAAAAATTGTTTTTTTGCATTATCTCCTAAACTACTTGACGTTTTGTAATAAAAATGGACACGTTACTTTTTTGTTCTGAAAGCATTTTTCATAAAAAAGAAACAACAAAATCTAATCGCACAGAAAAATTTTAAGGGGTCCTAAATTTCCCCAAATTTTGAGTTCGTTCAAATCAAATGAATTTTGTGGCATCATTAATTAAACACATTATCTTTAAAAATTTTTTGCCTCATTACTTTTTTCAAAAAACAGTTTTTATTGAGTTGCGGCCCTTTTCATTAACCTTTAAAAAATTACGTGCCACTAAATAAATGGCTTAAATGAATTAACAAGTACAAAAAATGTTTATAACTATAAATATGATACTGCAATAAATGTTCAAAAGTCCATGGTGTTAAAACCTGGACTTCTAGGTTGCCAAGAAATAGGTGCGTCACGACCACTTCCAATCCACCGACCCAGGATACTGCCTGCAAAGGTATTCCCGGATTTCATTACTGTAATGCTTTTGTACTTCTTCCAAATACTGTTGTAATAACAATTTTGTAAAATAATCCTCACCATTTAAATTGTTGGGAAGAAATACTGGGCCTATTAGATTGCTATCCACAATTCCTGCCCAAACATTAACTTTGAAAGTCCTTTGGTGATGACTCGTTTTTTTGCGTGAGGATTTTCGTCGGTCCAAATGTGCTCGTTATGATGGTTTGTTATTCCATTTCTACTGAAGGTAACCTTGTCAGTAAACAAAACATTTCTAATAAAATTTACATTTTGAGTGTTTTTCATTAACAACCAATCGCAAAATCCAATCGTTTTAGGATAATTTTCAACCAATAACTCTTGAACCATTGTTAAGTGATAGGGTTTAAGCAGCTGATCCTTCAAACGCCTTCACACCCTTACATTAGGAACATTTAGTTGAGCAGCTATTACCCTTGTACTGGTTCCAGAGACTTCTTCAATGATTTCTAAAATGTCTTCATCAGCTGCATCCATTATTGGACGACCACTATTGTCAGCAACTTGCGTTGGAATGTACCCGTTTCCCGTAAACGACGATCAACGGTCAGAAATAATCGTCTATTGGGTGTATTTCGATTGAGGTATTTTACTGCATAACGCCTTGCGGCTGCTGCACTATTTCCTTGACATTCTCCTACGATATTCCTGATTATTGAAATATATAATATATATAATATACATTGAAATCATAATTTAATCTGATCCAACTTACCCAAAGTTAAATGCATATCTGCCATTTCATGAAATGTGTAGGCCATTGTAATATCAAAATTTTTAATATTAATCTTATTCACACAATAAATGATAGCTTCAAATTATTGATGGAACTGTTTGTAATTATTGTATCCGTAGAAACTAATTGTAATTTTATGGCCAACTAGGAAAAAACTAGTTTTTCGAAAAAGCTATAAGAGGCAAAAAAGTTTTAAAAATAATATGTTAAACTAATGATGCCACAAAATTCATTTAATTTGAACGTACTCAAAACTTTGGGGGATTTAGGGCGGCACACTCCAATCAAAATTTTTCTGTGCGCTTAGATTTTGTTGTTTCTTTTTGTATGAAAAATGCTTTCAGAACAAGAAAGTACCGTGTCCATTTTTTATTAAAAAAGTAATTTAGGAGATAATGCAAAAAATACAATTTTTATTTTGTAACTTCAAAAGGCTGTAACTTTTTTGTGTACACTTTTGTACAAAGTTAAGTTGGATTCAATCAATTTATTTTTGTCCCCGGACTGCGTAGTTTAATTTATGACATACCTTTTTGCATCCTGTATATATCTGACGATCGCATTTTATTCTACTTAGGCACCTGTCATTTTTTAAAGACATTTTAATTACATATTTGTTTGCTTAGCCTTTTCACGATTGATTTTTTGTTGTGTATTTTCCAATTTTATCTGTCCATATATCTGCAGACCAAGTCAATTGTCTTTGTAGTATATAGTGATATGATCAAAATCCAAATTTGAGTTAACATCATTATAAACCAGTCCGTACTTATCCACTACTAACTGTATTATAAACATTTTGATATATTGATTCCATATTTCCAAACACTGGATTTTGTTAAAAAGATATTTTAGATGTTTCATCTCCAAAGTGTTTATTTAGGGTGCATAAACAACGACACGATAAAAGAACTAAGACATGTACATATTTGCAACGAAAAATGACACCATTTTCTTGAATTAAAGTCCAGAATATAAATGCACTCAGACATTATAAAGTTATCAACGTTTAACAGTTTTTTTTCTATTTCTATTTTCTATTTTGTTAACCCGATAATCCATTTTCTTTACTTTTCGTATAATGCCTATATACGGTTTGTTTTCAACGTTAGTAGAATTGTTGACAGTTGTCACTAATATCACTCTAGAGAGTTGGTTAGAGTTCTCAGATTCCTACTCTCAAATAGACAAAAATTTAGGGTGCTTTATGTTTGTTTCAACGAATGTGGTAAATTAATTGCCTGTTATATTTGGTCCATCAGATTTTCTTATTGTACAGTTTATATTAAGACAAGAACGATCCAAGATCTGTAAGAACCGGAGTAAACTAGCCAGTGCACAATATTGCGATCTAATTTTATTGGAGATCAATCTTGGTACACTATTTGATATACAAAATTAATTAAAGTCATATTTTGTCAGTATAATCTTATTTTTGACTCCAAAAGGATGTACCAAAACACCACAAAAAACTCAAAATACTGCATACTCCTGTTTATATATCATATATCTCCCTTATAGCGATCATCCTATAAATATCTAATAATGAGCTTCTGATAAGACTATGATAAAACTAAAAGAATTTTTCAAATTATACAAAAATATCTACCTTACATCATCAAACGAAAAATAAAGCGAATAAATATTACATAATGTAAAAGTAAAGGGGCTAAGCCGAAACGGAAAGGTTACGTCTTAACGGGTGATAGAAACGTGACATATTTTGATATAAAACGTACATTTGACGTTTCACATTACGTTTCATGTCATGCCAAATGTCAGGAAAAAAAAATTGTAATTTTTCGCATACGAGAGCGACAAAAACATTGCTTTTTACTGGGAAATTTAGAAGAAGACTATTTGAACTTTTCGTTAAAAGGTAGGGGACACAATAGACTATATTTGAATACATTTTTTTGAACACTTTATACACACGAGATACACTGTGAATCCTTCTTTATAGTTGAAAAATTTAGTGTAGAGCACTAAGTATTTAGTAAAAAGTTGATACACAAAAAATAATATCAATATTGATAAAGCCATAGCTATATAAATCAATATATACAGTTCAGAATGTTTATTTCAGCGCAAAGCAGTTTTATACAATTACGAAGTTATATCCTCAACTTACCATTATTTCACTCGTTTTTCGGAGGATTTGATTGTACTATTATCTTCTTTGGTGACCATGGTAAAAATAGATATTGGATTAATAATAATAAAGCAGTTATTGTTATTCATGCTTCAATCAACAAAAAAATTCTAGTGCATATTAGTTACTTAGATTTTAACGTTAAAGAAAGCAAACTATATATTAAAACTAAGTATTAAAAGTGATAAAGACTATTTTTAGAGAGTTATTAAATGATGTTTTGATAGTTTCGTCTTTGCTTTCACGAACCACGCACATGGTCTTCAACTGTTCAAATTTTGATTTATTTCTGATGGGGACGGTTGGCAGACGATTCGACAATGACAAATGAGAAAACATAATGATTTATCGATGAGAGATTCATAAAACACTCAAATAATATTCAAACATTTCGAAGAATTGCCTTTTTAAATGAACGCTTTATTTTTTCTATATAATAATTCACACTACATCTATTGAAAGTTAAAACTGAAATAGTAAAAAAACAGACAAAATAATATTCCTTAAAATTTTGTGAGCACTCAATTAAGTCAGTGTGGCAGTACCGAAGACAATGTGCTAACGACTAATTTAATAAATTCTAATATATATTGGAGGTGTTCTTTTATGTGGTTTTATTGTTAGTACAGTTTAGATAAGTTTTAATATGAATCTCTTCCAAATTTGGAAAAATATCCATTTTTTCTCGAGACATCTCAATATGCATTGGAATTTATTAAATTAGTTATTAGCCATGGTTTACGAGACTGCCATATTGAACATATGTTTTGAAGTGACACAAAGAATCAGTATTTTTGTTTTACGGATTACTATTTTGACTATCTCATGTACCACTATAGTTTTAATCTTCAGTAAATTATAGAATAGAAAAAATACTGTTAATTGAAAATGTCAATTTGACGAAACTTTTGGACAATATTTGTGTTTTTAGTGTTTACTTGTGTGTAACAAGTGCTTTGTTAACACAAACTTGCCTATCATAAGTATGATACTCTTGACAGACTCCAATTATTCGGCTATGATCGAATTTGGAATACCAACAGATACCAACAACTAATGGGTCATACACCCATTAGTATACAAATAATGGCATATGCTGATGATATCGTGATTATTGGAAGAACCCGAAATGAAGTAGTTTCAGATTTCACACGTATCAAAAACGTCGCAAAAAAAATCGGACTTCAGATTATAATTCAGAAAACTAAATATATGCCGGCTATATTAAGAATGTGAGAAAATAACTTGGTGCAACACAAAACTATAGCAACGGTGGAAGAATTCTTCTACTTAGGGTTACTGCAAAAACAAAGACGAGGTGCAGGACGATTTAAAAGTGATTGGTGTAAGGGGGTGGAGAAGGCACTCGACAGAGAGGGATGGAAGAATGTTTTGAGGTAGACCAGGACTCACGAGGGGCTGTAGCGTTAACTGATGAACGACGCATCCGTGGATGAAAATCCTCTGGTACGCTGATGACGATTATGACTTTTGGTACCCCTTTGGTGTGTTGACTCCCAGAGTATAGTGACTCTATCGCTCGAATTGTGGATTCCGGTCCTTCTCTGTCTTGAGTTATTAGGAAAGCTTGACGTAGATCATTTCTAATTCATACTTACAAGAAACCAGACATTTTATACTGTCCTACTATTATAAAAAAAATCGTGAGGCGATAGAAATCCGAACGCAGCCCGAGAATGCAAACAGAAAAACAGGTCACTATAAGTCGTAACAATTTTTTAGGAATTGTAGTTTTACTTCTGGATAATCCATAGAAGATGCCCACATATCATATTCCCACTAATCATAGAAACGGATTATGGCAATACTGTTCCCAAAGTATGCTATTTTCTTGTTCCTGAGAAAATAGCAAACGCAACCATGATTCGCAAAAAAGAGAAACCCATACAAACGTTAAATCCTACGGGATTCAAAGTGAAGTTAAATGACGAAGAATTCTGGAGTTTGGCAGAAGTTGATCATAGACCAGTATAACTTCATTTTTCTTGCGTGTTCCTAGACTCTTGTCTAGGTGTAGGTCTTTTGGGCGTATGATACTCCTAGAGTAGTAGTCCTGTATACACATGGATGAGGTGCCGCTACAGGTGCTAGTCTACTTTGTCAGTTTCTCTCTGCTTGCCTGCAGAAGAATTGAATAGAATGTGTATAGTAGTTACCGTTCGGAGGATACTTGTAATGACTGCTCAGATGAGATTTATATATTTATATATAGAAGTTGTTGACCTGACTTTCCTTCGTCTTTCCTATGGTGTCCATTGCAATACTTTTTGTTATTCTGTTGTCACCCATTCTTTGGACGTGTTCATATCAGTGTAGTTGTCATGTCCTTCGTTATTCTGTGTTTAACGCTCATAATATCTTAGATTCTTCCACATCTTACTCTGCCAATTTTTTTTTTCTCTACGAATTTGTGTTCCAACCGAACTGGTTGCGTTTCTTTTAATCGCATATTTTTATACATTGCTTTACATTCGCTGACTTACTATAATTCCTTCGCTTAAACGCTATCATCATATTAACGTTTACAGGTACTCATTATATTTTCCCGGTAGTCGCTGTACATTCTAAATTAATTTATGGTTGTGGATAAAATACAGTATATGTATTTATTTTATTTCAATAATACTGCTTATTACACGATTTTAAATACCTTTACAGATTATCATTATATATACATCATATTATCATTATATATCAAACATTTGTTTGTGTTATGCTAATTGTTATACGATTTTTCTAATATAGAATATATTAACGTTTTTTACCTGAGACTCGAAATACAAAACCAACCTAAAAACGTAATATAGTAAGCAACTCACAATACAATCTCTATTCTGTAATTTTCATAAAAATGTTAGGCATGTAGCTGAGTATAGTAATGCACGTTCATTGGAAACCTATGTATAGTAGTGATCGTTCAGATCAGATTTATGTTGAGCAGTGATCAATCAGATGATATCTATATCAAGTAAGATACGTTTTATGATGTAGCCATACTACCTCTTTGTAAAGAGCAGGTGTATGATTGGAGGGAGATCCATATATAGCAGTGATAAATTATAGGATTTTAGTGTGTAGAGGTCAGAACCTTGTCGAATTATGATCATTCGTATATTGTAACGATCGGTCAGAGAAGATTATATAGTGGATGATGTTGGTTTTGTCATATTTTAAGAATAGTATACGTTCCTATTCGTTTTATTTCCAGCGATAGCCGCTGCTGTACGTTATACATTATCCATTTCAATGGCATATCATATGAATTGTTTCGAGAAAGAGAGAGAGAGAGAGAGAGAGAGAGAGAGAGAGAGAGAGAGAGAGAAAGAATTGTTTTGACTAGAACCATGTATGCTGTATAGAATGCAGCCTTGTCTGAAGTGGCAGATAACATTTTTGGCAAATAACAAAGGACTGTGAAAGCCGATTTAACAAACAAATAGAAGAATAAATGCGACAGCCGTAAAGACGAAGAATTGTTTTGACTTTATAGCTACATCCTGTATTATATTATAAGAAGTGACAGACGGAAAGAAGACGAACAGTGATACGTCATAGTGTCCTTTAGCACGCCAGTCGTACACTTGACAGCGGGCACCAGACACCTGACAACAAACACCATACGCCAGACACCCGACACCACGAGGGTCACCATTGGTCGAGAGGTGTGGCCTCGAGACACGATGATATCATCGTGTCTCGAGGCGACGTCATCGCACGTTCCGACGCCACGTGTGGCGTAATTGTTCAAAGTCTAAAATGTCTAAGTCGCTACTGCGCAGATTCCAGAGATGAGACATGAAGGCTCACAACAAGTGACACTCGACAAATGTAAAAGAAGAAGAATTGACAGACACAAAATAACAAAGAATTGACAGACGAAAAAGAAGAATTGCCAGATCAAAAAGAAGAAATGACAGACAAAAAGGAAGAAGAGTGCCAACTTCAGATTGATTAACAAAAAAGAAGAAGACTTGACAGTTTCCAGCTATCAGTCTCCATATTGTGACGGCACATGTCAAAATTTTCCCACGCTGTCAAAATTTTCCCAAGCCCAAGTGGCCTATACTGTGCTTACTGCACATTGAATAATTTGTTATATGATCCTCGCTGCAATTCACTTCACTTTTGTCCCCTTCCATTTCGATGAGGACAGTACCTGATACTTAGTATTAGCCATACATTGGCATCATAAATCGTGTACTTTTGAAACCGTTCCTAAATCTATGAACGAGTGCTTGGCAGCCGTGCAACTGCATTCTACGTCGTGGTCTAACATACGAGTCCCATTTGACTGTTATGTTTTGTAGTTTTGTTATGTTCCTTACTTCTTTGATGTTTTGTTGCCTGAGCTCCTGGATGAGGTATGAATGGCTTATTTTTTCTTGATACTTTGGTCGTCGTATCATGTTCTTCAAGTTCATATCGTCTATATCTAATTCTGGAGCTACTTTCACAACTATCATCTTGGTTGTCGCTTAGTTCCTAGCATATGTATAGTATTAGTTTTTTGCTTAATTCACTCGCTCTTGTGCTTCTAAAAGTCTTGGAATGTGTTTGTAAATATCCTTGTTCCCATCCTTTCGGCTGGAGCAGCTTGAAAATTAGTATGATCTAATAGTTTTAATATTTTTAATCGATCCGCAAACATTGCAATTTGGCCTGTAAATACTAGAGATTTTTTTTCGGGAGATCCTGTTACTCTATTTTTCTTTCTCCATTCGTTAAGGTTGGTAACGCGTTATCCAACCTTCTTTAATAAAGCATCATTGCCATTCAAAATGTATTTGAAACATTCCGTACACATGAAACGGTTGTGATTATAGAATAATTTGCAACCAAAATAAATGCATCATTAGTATAATATAATATAATAAACGTAAATTTGTACATCTAGAAGGAATTTTTAGTAATACATGTATATTTATACATTTTGATGACCGTGTACCTATGTTTCTCCCTAAAATAATTTTTTACAATTTCCTACGGAACTCCATTCATGCAACTCTCCAGTAGTTTATTTTCGCACAAAATAATAATAATAATAAAATCTCGAACCAGCACTGTGGATGTAAAAATGCAACCGATGTGAATTCTAATAACTGGTGTGTTATTTTCACTTAATATTCTGTTATGTCTATTCTGTCTATTCAGCTCGGAGGAGCACTGTGCCTATGGTCCTTCGAGATGAAGAGTAGAAAGATACATTTTGAAACTAACATTCTTTAAGATTAATTTTCCTAGACATATCATATTATATTAATTATATAAAATACACAAGGTTTTGACAAATGATAACAGTACCGTATATTTAATATGTTGTAACGATTTAATTTAAAAATTAAAATAAATGATCTTAAATGAATAGTATAGCAAAAAATATACTTGTACTTTAAATTGAGTCAATAACTATTGGGGCAGATCGGGAAGATCAGGAGATTACGTACTTGCTATTCACCCAGCATCATCGCCCTTAACTTTCCACAATTCGCATTTCTATACTAATTCCTAGAAGAGTATACCATGCACTATATTAATTTTTGTTAATAAATTCAAACAAAAGCGTTCGTTACTGCTTAGTTTTATTAATAGAAGTACCTTTACCTCTTAATAAATACTGAATGGCAATGTGAATGAAGCAAACGATTATAGCTCCAAAACCAAAATATCGGAATGTTAGAGGGCCACCGAAGTGTTGGTAACAGTATCCTCCTAAGTAACTTCCGGCCGAAACGCCGATGCCTTCGAATACGGCTCCAACCAAACCCTAAAACATTAAAGTAGATTCATTGATGACGGTAAAAGTAAACTATATATTGTTATAAAAGTAGTAAATATAAGGACCGGTCAAAAATTTGACGACTAATACAAACTTTAAAGAACTGTATAGGCATAAATAACACTGACGATCTTTTGCATGCCGCTAAAGACAAACGTCTGGCCTTAAGATAATCCGCCAACGAATAGGTGCAAGGCACTATAAGAAGAAGAACAAACTTTCAATCATTCAACATTATTTCCCTCAAAGTAGTCGCCTTACCAATATACTCGATTGAAAGAGTCCTAAAACTTAACGTTCAGCTCTTGAGTGTATATTAAAATTAAGCGACAATATTAACTTCATATTTATTATATCTGAATATTAACTTTCTAAAAACTTTAAAAAGCATTGTAAGCTTTCTTTGCCATTAGTCCAGGTTGTGAGGCCAATCCCGTAGAAAAAATGTTGTTGATTAGATTTCGTTGTGGATTCTTGTTCAAAAATGTTTTCATTAAACAAATCCGAAGAATGTCGGGCACTTGTTTAAACAATTTTTTTAAACAAATTCAAAAAAAATCTCTTTTTTTGGGCCATTTTAAACTTCATAAGAAGTTGGAAATAGTGACTTTTTTTAATTGTTAGAATAGTAAATAAGGACTTTTGAGATAAACATTCATTCTCTGCGATTGTTATTATGTGTTGTTCGTACATTTGTGAGGTAAGAATATCAAAGTATCAAGCTATTTACTCTCAATGTTCTTGTTTTAGGGTTATATTATTGTTCGTTTAAAACTTTGATTATTTTTTACTGTATTTTAAGGTATTTTGCTGTTGCTGTTATCAAGAGTATTTCAAAATTAGTCAATAAATCATTGAATTTATTTACGAAGTTGAAAAATTATTAAAACGTTTTATTCTTTTTTATGTGCTAGTGATTTTATTCCGTAAAAGACCAAATATATTCGTTTTCTCGTAGTTTAAGTAGTTAATAGTAGTTTTCTTGTCATTACTGAAAAAATCAGTAATACTGGATATCTTCAACACACATGTTTACTAGCCAGTATATGCCAAGATCTAAAAAATAGTATTACAACACTCAAAACATTATTTTTAAATACTCACTATGGCAATTTGATAGGAAGGATTCCACAGAATGTTACAACTAAAACTAATTATTCACTACTTAAACTACGAGAAAACGAATATCTTTAGTCTTTTACAGGATAAAATCAGTGGCAATAAAAAAAGAATAAAATATTAACCCTGGAAGTGCAGTGTGCAGTTAAATGGTGTTACAATTTTGAGGTGGTTTTTGTTATTTGCTAGTATGGCAGATTTTGAGAGAAAATATCAGCGTCAACTGACAACAATATAATTAGAATGGAAAGCTGAAAGCCTGTGGGCGAATGAAGATGAACCGGAGAGCATCGAAGATGATTTTGGAGACTCATCAGATGAAGACGATGATTATATACCTGAACATCAGTCTGACACTAATAACGAACAACAAAGTGACGATGATAATGAAGAAGAACAAACAGAACCCAATACCTCGCAAAGAAATGTCGTCAGTATACTGGGAAATAATGGTCATCGTAGGACCACACAGGCACCGGCACGACAAGGACGCCCAAGAAGGAATAACATCATTTTACATTTGCCTGGTCTAAAAAATGAAGTAAGAAATGTTAGTAGTCCTGTTGAAGCTTGGAATTTACTATTGTCTCAAGAGATTGTAGACATTGTTATGCTGAATACAAATAAAGAAATTCTTAGGAAGTGTCAGAGTGGCTTGCCGCAGAGTTACAAAAAATTAACCAACAACAACAGAAGTCAAAGCATTTATTGGTTTGCTGTATCTCACTGGTGCATTACTAGTCTCAAATTGTAATTTAGATGAGCTTTGGTCAATAAAATATGGCAATGGGCTATTTCGGGCAACCATGCCCCAACAAAGATTTCAGTTTTTAGCTCTTTGCTTGAGATTCGACAACAAAACAGACACAAATGCTAGAAAATTGGTTGACAAGTTTACCCATATTCGCCAAATATGGGACATTTTTATAACTCACTGCAAGCTACATATACTACACGCCCTATGAGAACTGTACAATTGATGAGCAACTCGTGAGTTTTCGTGGAAAATGTCCATTCCGAATTTATATGGTCAGCAAACCTTATAAATATGGAATGAAAGTAATGATGATAAATGATTCGAAGACATTTTATATGCTGAATGCCATTCCATACGTTGGAAAAGTTGATGTTGAGAATAATAAGTCAGTTCCTACATATTATGCCAGAAAACTTTTCGAACCATTAACATAACAATGGATTACTGGTTCCTGTCAATACATCTAAGTGAACAAATGTTGGAACAGTATCAGCTAACAATCCTTGGAACGTTGCGAAAAAATAAACGGGAAATACCTCCGAAGCTAACACAAAAAAAGAGGTACGCACATCCTTGCTTTCGACAGAAACAAAACGCTAGTTTCGTACACTCCAAAGGAAAATAAAGTGGTACTACTTTTATCAATTTTATCTACTTTAAAAAAATCATAATGGCACCAAAAATATGAGTTCAGCAAAAAATGGGCAACTGAAAAATAAAATCGACCTGTCTGAGCTTGCCCAATGGCTAAATTCCAACTTTTACGTACTCACTGTATGTGTCTGTGTGAAATACTCACCTGCATGGTGGCTTCCGTTCCTGAAGGCGCTACTATACTAGCATACGACGCCATACAGGCGAAAAACAGTCCAAATGTAAGCCCGTTTGATATTTCAATAGGCAAGAAATACCATGGATTGGGTATCACAGAATAAAGCAGAAATCGAATGCCTACAGCAAAAAGCACCAACGACATCGTATTCACATGGCCCAGTTTCTTGATAATAATTCCAGAAAAGAAGAAAAACGGCGCTTCTCCCAGAACGGTTTGGACTCCTTGAATCAAGCCTTCTAAGGTCTTTACGTAAACCATTCCTGTACAGCCTTGGTTCTTGGCCAAATCTTCGACGAGCCAAAATTGGAATTGCCACATCAAGCCTGTACATATGCCAACACTTATACACCACAATATGAAAACTATTATACGGATGTTAAATAAGAGTAATGCAACGTCTCGGCAAATATTAGTGGACACCTTCTTTTGAGAATACTGAAAAATACAAAAGATAAATAAATAAACAATAATAATAAATAAATATACATTGTAAAAATGTGAAAATATTTTTCTTTTCATCTTTTTACAAACATTTTACAGCGTTTTCCAGTTCATCCCAGACATGTTCATGAGCAAATGTTTGAGCCAGATCTGCTTGATAATTCATTATTAAAATTTTAACTACATCATATCATTACATCCGATGGTAGACTCACATTTATAATCAAACTGATTTTATGCAATATAACCACATATTTAGGCATGTGATCAAAGAATCAAAAACTCATCCAGTAGCATATGTGTCTTCTAACGAGTTATGTATAAAACTAAAGAAAGACCTGTAATGTTGTGAACGCCACGTTTGTTATTTTTCTTCAAATAATTGATTTATTCGAATATCTGTTGATTTTATAAATTAGTTAACTTTTTGTTCTATTTTAGTATTTTTCTTCTAAAAATAATTGGCGCTCAACTCTTTGTATACTTCCCGTATTCTACTCCAGACTACATATCTACGCCATAGACAAATATGAAATATTTATGGTGTGAAAAAATCCTTTTTTATCAGGACAATGCACAGTGTCATTTTGACAATGGCTAAAATCCATTAATTAAGGTGTGAAATATTGGAGCATCCACTGTATTTACCAGATTTGGCCCCTAGCAACCTCCATCTGTTCCAATAACTAAATGCATGTAAGCGTTTTTCATCAAATCATGCTGTCGTAACAGCTGTGGAAGCGTATTTTACAGCCCTTTCAGATTATCACTTTGCTACAACTTTGAAAAAACAACACGACTTGTTATTAAATAAAAAGAAGAATATATTGTTCTATCATTGATCTCTATGTTTGAACAGGAAAAAATATATATATTTTTACTTGTCGAAAATATTAACACCTTTTCTATTTGACAAAAGTTACTTACACTGATTTTTATCGATGTAAAAAAGTCCAAAACAATAAATATGGCTGCCATGTAAAAAGCTGCAGTGTAATCTTTTTGGCCTTTTCCTCGACTCGACAAGTCAATGACTATTCCAACGATTGCTGCAATAACTCCCCAACCAAGAGATCCCCATAATCGTTGATAACCGTAATGACTAGGTTTGTCGCCTGAAAAATAAATATGTAAAATTAAGATTTCTATGTCAATTTCTCGATATCTTTTATCTAAAGGTGTCGCATGCATCTGCTGCATCGATTGCATATGATAGCAGTGCTCTGCAGCGACTGCATGCGTTTAATTCATAAAAACGTAAAAAATTGAACATTTGTAGGATATGAACAAGTATTCTGTGAAAAGAAATTAATGTTTTTGTTCATAGTTTAAAATTTTGATTTTATATTTTTTTTAGCTAATAACGATACGCTCATAGATCCAATTTATGAAAGACCAGAGCTTTACAATCCAGCACATAATGATTTTAGGGATGTAAACAAGGATACCGTGTGAGAAATAATAGCAGTCAAGTTTAAGGTGACAGCAAGTTTTTCTTCTGGTGTAATTACTCTTTTCACCATTTTTGTAGATTTTATTTTGTCTTCCTTAATAGATGGCATTGTAAGTGAAATGATAAAACTAGGAGGCGAATGCGTCATAAAGGCTTTAAAAACCCTTTATAATGCCTGCCTCTTTGAAGGAAATACGCCAGAAAAATGGAATAATGCCATTATGATATTACATAAAAAAGGAGATGTAACAGAAATTGGCAACTACAGACCTATCAACTTATTATCTCATTTATATAAACTCTTTATGAGAATAATTACTAACAGACTGGGACCTAAGCTAGATTTTCATCAACCTCTAGAGCAGGCCGGATTTAGGAGTGGCTTTGGAACAAATGACCACCTACAAGTAATAAAATCCTTGATAGAGAAAGTTATAGAATACAACAAGCCATCGATATTAATATTTGTAGACTTTGAGAAAGCATTTGACTCAGTCCAGCATAGCTCCATGTTAAGAGCTCTTACAGAGTGCAGTATTGACCATAGGTACACAACTCTTCTTCGAAATATATATATGATAGCGCAACAGCTGCTGTAAAAATGTACTATGGTGACACAGACACATTTCCCTTGGGAAAATATTGGATTAAATATAAATGGGGAATTTTTGAACAACTTGAGGTTTGCAGACGACATAGTCCTTATTGCAGATCAGGTAGATCATGCATGCCAACTTCTTCAAGACCTTCAGAGCTCTTGTGCACGAGTTGGCCTTAAAATTAATTTTTCCAAAACACAATACATGACCAACCTGGTACTGGCAAAAAACATTTCCACTAATGGCACGCAAATTGAACAAGTGTATTATTATAAGTATCTGGGCCACGAGATTAAATTGGGAAGAGACAATCAAACAACAGAGTTAAAAAGGAGAATAGGACTGGCATGGGCAGCTTACGGAAAACTGAGGGAAGTCTTCAAATCAGCTATTCCCGTGTGCTTGAAGAGAAAAGTTTTTGATCAGTGTGTACTTCCAGTTCTGACATATGGAGCAGAAACATTGACACTTACCAGAAAAGTAATTAATAAGATACAAGTGGCACAGAGAGCGATGGAGAGGTCAATGTTGGGCGTATCACTCAGGGACAGAGTTTCGAGTCAGATAGTAAGGAGAAAAACTGGTGTGACGGACGCAGTTGAAATAATTACAACCCTGAAATGGAACTGGGCAGGACATGTTGCTAGGGTAAGAGATGGAAGATGGACAAAGAAAATTTTAGAGTGGAGGCCTAGACACGATGCTCATCGTAGTCGAGGACGTCCTCCAACAAGGTGGTCGGACGATTTAAAGCGCATCCAGTCTAACTGGATTCAAGTTGCTCAAGATCGGATGCAATGGAATTATTTACGGGAGGCCTATGTTCAGCAGTGGACGCAAAATGGCTAATGATGATGATGACATAAACTTTATGGCTATTATTCTTTTTGCAGTTACCCTAGCATAATATACCTTTCTTAAAAATTAAAAGATTCCATTACAGTTCTTATTTTTAAATCTGGTAATATTAATGATGTAAAAAATTACAGACCAAGCAGTATTTTAAATTATTTGGCAAAAATATTTGAATCTATTTTATATAACAACTTATTACAACATTTTATCAAATCTTTTAATTAATATCAACATGAATTTCTACCAGATAGGTCAACACTTACAAATTTATGTATTTTCACACAATCTGCTGCAGGTGCCATAAATACTAAGAGGCAAATCGATGCATTCTTCACCGATTGTGCAAAAGCATTTGATACGGTTGATCATTGTTTATTACTAGAAAAACTGGGTACCTTTGGCCTCTCAATTAATGCATTAACATTTTTGAATTCGTACCTAGTAGATAGAAGTCAGCAAGTTAGTGTGGTAATTTTTTCTCAGAGGAATATTCCGTAACTTCTGGAGTTCCTTAGGGCAGCAACCTGGGACCACTCTTATTTACTTGCTTTATAAATGATCTTTCTAGTTGTCTCAAATTTTCCACTTGTTTAATGATTGCAGATGATTTTAAGATGTTTAGAGTTGTAGAAGATCAATGTGATTGCCAACTATTACAACTAGATTTGAATGCGGTATCTAATTCGTTTCCGATAAATAGAATGGATCTAAATGTTGACAAGTGTTCAATGATGACCTTCACAAGTAACAGGAACTTTATTAAAATGGTTGATTATATCAATAATAGATAATTGCCCAGAAAATCCATGTGTAAAGATCTTGGTGTGAATTTTCAGCAAAGCTTGTACTTCAATGATCACTATCACATTGCTACTAATAAGGCTTTTAGGATGTTAGAATTTATAATTAGAAACACCAAACATTTTAAGATGATAGATAGCATAATTAAACTTATAATTCCTTGATATGCACACATCTTGAGTAAGCTTCTGTATTTTGGGCACCCCATGCAGAAGTAAATATAGATTTAATTGAAAAGGTACAAAAAAAGTTTTTAAGATATCTATATGTAAGAAAATATAATTCTTATCCATACTTGGTGTCTTACCGGAGTATGCTTGAAACTTTCAAATTTGTAACACTGGAACAGAGACGGAAAATGTAAGCAATGCTACTTCTATATTATATTGTAAATAACTTAAAATATAAAGACTTATTCTTGATCATCAATCTACGAACGTGGTTCAACACAACAACCTCAAATCTTTTTAGAGCAGCAGTGTGCAAAGTGTAGATTGCCATGATGGTCGCCAACATCCGAAACGGATAGGCACTACAAGAAGAAGATTCTTGATCAACTATATAAAGTTCTTGGTACCTAAGATTAACTTAAGGTTAAGTCATAGAGGGCTGTTTTTTTTTTATTTGTGAGACAGACTTCTCGCCCATAAACAACATATATGACAGCAATATAATACTAAAAACATAGCGACATAGATATCTTCAACACCAACATCAAAGCAATTAAATCTAGCTTTCTATCCGCTTCGATCACTTTATCTTAGCATGTAGGTATATCTAATGTCAAAATCCCTACTTGTATTTATTTATTTATCGTATGGCAATTACAACACATTTAGAACAAAATTACAAACACTAGTAATATAGGTATATGACAAACTTTAAATAGTAGAATACTACACGTGCACCCTGGGTAACGCTAAATGAACTAGCACATACTGGCAGTCAGACAATCCTTAGGATCTCCTGACCAAACAACACTTCCAACGAAAGATCCCTACTTGTAATTATTATATTTTATCCTGTAAAATGAGTTTGTTGTGGAATAAATAAATAAATAATTGTTAAAATGCTCTCCTCCTTTCTTGCTCTTTTAATATATGAAGATAAACCTGTCTGTACTTAAGCAGGATATACTGAAGAACTTATGGGGAAACATAATTAGGGAAACTGACCTCGTATAAGAATAAAGGCAAAGAGAATTAAGAATGAAAGACAAAATATATTAAAAATCGCAAATATTTCTTCGTACACATTAAATACTGCATTTCTTAAAGCATTAACGATTTATAATATTGATAATTGAGATGTGTCTCTTGTTTTATTATTATCATTATTAAACATCTGGTATAATTGATAAAAATTGTTCTCTTCATATTCTGTTCCCTTCCTAGACTAACCGAAGCAGTGACTGTATATTCTTGTTAGTTTCTTCACTTGTAACGAAGAGTTCATCAAGTTTTTTTTCAATCTTTTGTTCAATTATAACATAACACGAGGGATAACAGTGTAGTCAACTTTTGCGTTACCTAATGATCAAAATTTGCCACAAAAATAGCTTATACACAGAATTTTAAAGAAAATGATATAAGAGTGGGTAGTTGTATAGTGACAGGTGAATCTAAAGAATTTGTCAGGAAAATTTCAAAATTAAAAGAAGGTACAATCCGTGTAATATTCGGAAATGTGTCAATATATTTAAACAATGAGAAAACAGCTCAAAGGTAAAAGACTGGAGCAGATTGAAGTAGAAAATTTTTAAATGACCGTGAAAAGCAGTCTAGAAATCCGAAAACTATATACAGGAGAGCGGCAGTTTGCTAATTTCAGTGATGTTATGGCTTGTTATCATAGCTCCAATAATTGTTACTGATAAATAAGTTCATTCGCTTTATCTCCTTTTTCTGTCAACAGAAAGTCAAGCTTTTGTTGCTCCGTGTTCACATTACAGGTTACATTTATCTTTTTAGATTATCTACAATGGTGTTAAAAATTACTGCATCCCCTAAGCGCTTTATAGGTTTTGAGGTTTAACACAAGTTTTTTTTGTATATTTTGACTAATTCATTTTAAGTTTGTGCTTGTAATTAGCCTTATCGGTATACTTACTAATGTTTTTTTTAATTACTAGCTCAAAATTCTACAGAAAAGATTAAAATAATCTGATTGAAGGGATTTCTAACAATCCGAGAAAATTATGAGGTGATTATGAAGTCGTTAAAGTACTATTAAATTGAATCTTAATGACAAATTTGCCACATAGTTTGACTATATACACACTGTAGTTACTCTAACACATTTATTCGCTCTTTGATTTTTGATAAAAAGGTCAAAATGTCAACCAAACAAACTAAATTATCGGATGAAAAGCGTTTTAAAATTATTTTTCACCATAAAAACGACAAATTCAGTCGCGATATAGCATCCGCAGTAAACTATAATCAATCTACAGTAATTAGAGTCATTAAGAAGTATGCTGAAGAAGAAAAAATCGACGACAGACCGCGTAGTGGCCGATCAAAGAAAACTTCCGTTTGGGATGACGCTGCGTTAAGAAGAATAAGTCTGGCAGACAGAAGCCTTAATTCCACCCAATTGACGAAGCTGTGATCTGAATCTACAGGTGTAAGCGTGTGCATAGAGCAAAATTGCGGACTTCAATCCCATCGATAATTTGTGGCAAAGGATATCAAACATCATTTCCAAAAGCAAAACCACAAATAAAACGAAATTAATCGGATCTCTAATCCACGCTTGGCATCACTGTATTTCCATGGAGGAACTGCAAAAATTAATAAAGTCCCTGCCCAAAAGATGTGAACTACACTGTATCTCAGACAACTGCTGTTTCGTACAGTTCCCATTTCTTTGACTTTTTGTGTTATTCATTGTATAGCACCTTAGTTTTTACTCATCTATTCGTAAAAAAATGCCAATGCCAAATCATCGAGAAAAATCAGAAGAGCGTTCACGGTGAAAACTCATACGCAGAATATTTTATAATCATTAAGATATTCAGAAGAGGTTAAAATGCAAAACTAAATATATAGAATGAAGAAATTAACATGAACATAAAATGAAGTGTTATTAATATAATATTAAAATAACTTGCGTTTAGAATTAATATACAATAAAATGTAATTAATAAAATGTGTATCTATTGAACTCAAATAACCTTGAATCTTTACCATAATTAAAAAGACATACTTGCATTTTTTACGGATATGATGATGTAAGAAAAATTCCATTCCAATAGACACAATCACCTTTTGCATTATATTTTTGTTAGAATATACAAACTCAACAATAATATTAAAATTAAAGTCCAATTTAAGTTAAATATTATTTTATACCGGCTGTCCCATAAGTTAATTGGACATAAGCTAAGGGGTTTACATAGTAAAGCGTTTCAGTTCAAAATGCTTTAATAGTTCAAAGATGCTTACATTTTTCAAGACCTTTAATTATTATTACCTCTGCTGCACAGATACATAGACTATAAAGAGTCGCTGTGAAAATAACTATAAAAATTTAAGTGTTTTCTTTTGTTCTGTCATTTAAATTTGCCAAAAGAGAATACAAGGGCTCGTCTGTCTTTTAAGGCAATTACAAAAGATTCTTGTGTAGATATACTGTTCTTCTGCCCGTGAATCTTATGTACTTTAAAGTCGGATCGATATTTTAATGATTGTGTCTATTGACGTTGAAATTGCTTCCTGTTTTCCGGCCTCCATTCATTTCTCCTATTTATTCGATTGCCTTTCCCTTTTTTGTATAATTTCATTTATTCCCCTCGCTGAAGCCTACGAAGAATAAAACGCCAAAAAATGAGGCGAAGAGTATAATTTTCAATAAATGCGGCGAAGAATATTATTTGTAATTGTATGCCGGGGAAAACTATAATAAAGTCAAAGTTCTACGCAGATATAAAAAATGTTACTGATCAACTCAAGAATAGAGATCTCACCATCATGATGCTAAGATAGGAAAACGCAAACAGAGTAACGTTATTGGAGATTTTGGACTGGGTCGACAATTTCGCAGACTTTTGCAAAGAATATAATCTATGTATAATAAATACCTTTTTCAAACTACTTAAACGGAGATTATATGAGAAAATCTCCAGCAGACATCCCTCGTAAAACCACAACACAGTTGTGGTTTTGATCAGATTTCCCCTAAGTTATTAAAACAATGCATTCGTGCTCTCGCAGATCCACGGACGGATATTTGTAATGCCTCTTTTCAACAAGGAATATTTCCTAGTATGTTTAAACTATCTATTGTAATCCCTTTATTCAAAAGTGGTGATAAAGATGACCTTAACAACTATCGTCCCATAAGTCTCTTATCTGTGTTTTCAAAGATAATTGAAACTCTAGTTTATACTAGAATGAACGCATTTCTGAAAAAGCATAGTGTCTTGCATAATTTTCAACATGGTTTTACATCTTCTAAGTCTACAACTACAGCTTTTGCAAATTTCGTCTGCTTAGTGTTGGATGCTTTGGATAGACGAGAAAAGGCATGTGGTTTATTTCTCGATTTGTCCAAGGCTTTTGACACTTTGGATCATAATTTGTTGCTAATAAAACTTGAGGGGATTGGTATTCGTGGTATAGTTCTAAAATAGTTTACTTCCTACCTAGAGAATAGAAGGCAAAAAGTAAAGATAACATCTAATGGACTTGTAAACGAATCAAACACATTGGATATCCATTATGGTATCCCTCAGGGTAGTGTATTGGGTCCTCTACTTTTTATAGTATGTATTAATGATATAACTTTGGTAACTAATTCACTGACTGGGGTTAACATTATCAGTTATGCGGATGATACCAACATTCTAGTCACAGGAACGTCTGATCAAAATTTGCAAAATAAAACTTCACAGATAATATCCACCATCAAAAGTTATTTCTTATCCAACAAGTTAGTTTTGAATGAAGAGAAATCAAAGTATATAATTTTCACGTCAAATAATTTATTAAACCATCAAGCCACTATAGAAGCAGCAGTAGATAAAACAGACTGCACGAAGTTGCTGGGGGTACTTCTAGACAGTAATTGTAAATGGTCAAACCACATTTCTAATTTGAAATCCAGATTAAGTAGCGCATGTTATGCATTGAGAATTCTTTCACGTCTCTTTCATATATCAATATTAAAAACAGTATACTTTGCCCATTTTTACTCAATAGCCAAATATGGCATTGAAGTCTGGGGTTTGTACCTCTGAATTAGAGCAGATATTCGTACTTCAGAAAAGAGCTATTAGGATAATGTATAAAATGAAATTTAGAGATTCTTGTAGAGGCATCTTTAGACAAAACAATATTCTGACAATTCCTGGTCGGTATATATTTTCGTGTATAATGTATTTGCATAGCAAAATTTATGAATTTAATAAATTTCAATTTAACCATGTTTATTCAAGACGTTAGTTCAAGACGTCATCGAAAGAACCACGTTGCTTAAGTGGAACTGGGCAGGGCACTTAGCCAGAGCACAAGATGGACGGTGGACAAGACGTATTATGGAATGGAGGCCCAGAAACTATAAAAGAAGCCGAGGACGACCACCGACTAGATGGACCGATGATATAAAACGTGTAGCGGGAAACTGGCTACAAGCGGCCCAGTGTAGAAAACACTGGAAAGAACTGAGGGAGGCCTATGTCCAGCAGTGGACGCGATTGGCTGATTGATGATGATGTTTATTCAACAAGATTCAGAGACAATCACTTTATGCTTCCACAACATCGTTCTGTTTTGTTGGAAGGTAGCACACATTATGCAGCCATAAGTTTCTTTAACAAATTACCAATAGATATACGAATGAATTTACATCAGCCAAACTTTCGGAGGTGTGTACATCAATACATTTGTGAGCTAGAGCCATATTCTAAAAATAATTTTTAAGTATGTTTTATCGTGTTTAATTAATTTATACAATTTTAAGATTTATGTCTGTATTTTTGACTTGTCTCATACATGTACTTTGTATAATGTCGCATGTGATCAATAAATTTGACTTGACTTGATAGAGTAGGAAGAGGAGGATTTAACTCACTAAAAAAACTCACTGAACAACAAAAAGAACTGCCAAAGGAGCTATATACGACAACAGTATCCCCATATCTTCTGAAGCTATCTGAAGCTATCTAAAGCTATTTTCTTGTTTCATTTGAAAGTAATTACTATTTAAATCGGAATAAGTCACAATTAAAGGTTAAAGTAAGTTTATTGACGGTTCAATTTCCACTTCTAAAATCGTTCTCAAAATACAAGCATTAGTGTAATAAACGGTTTGTTCCCATTTAAATAGTAATTATAATAAGTGAAAATCTACACTATCAAAGCTTAAGGAGATAAAAAATAAGATTTGACCATGAAGACCACCCGATGTATCCAGACGAAAGCAAATAAATATTTTCCGGTTACGACTTGGACATACCTAGTTTTCTCATGAACATTTGTTCAAGAAAGAGGAACGCCCAATTTTAGATGAGTGCGATTCACCCCTTAAGGTCGATTCAGACATATCAGGCACGTCCCGTCACAGTGATTGCGCCGAACCGAACAATCCGTCATACAAAATATTCTTTAAGGCTTATCCTCGAAAATTCTAACGGTAAATTTCAGTTTGCTATCTCTATTTCAAAAATTTCTTTCTTTACGAAAACAAAATCTGTTCATGAAGTAATATTCTAAACTTCGTTTAGATCTCTTTCAAGCCCAGGTCAAAAATGCGTTTACCTTTTACTCGAGCCGATTATACACCGAGACAACCCCTGCAGTGACAGGTTTTGGCTTACAATAAGACCATAAATCTCTTTAGTGGTATTTTGAGTAAATATAATAACAGATCAAAGTAATATAATCTATTCATAAATTTACAATGTAACAAATGTACATACATAATTTATTTGTTATTTTTTTTACGGAAAAATTGGCTGTCTGAAGTTTAACGTAGATTAAAGTTTACGGAAAATAAAAATTATAAAAAAAAGATTATTATTATATATCATAAAAATTTGATTAGTATCACGATCATTAAAATTGATAAAATGAAACGATATAAATATAGAATTATGTCTAATGTTTCTTCAGAAGGTGTTTCAAATAAAAATTATAATAAAAATCTTGAAATTTTTGTAGCATATTTTCCCACAGTTCCATATATTTATCAATCTTTTCGAATAAAATATTTTTTGGGGTCCATACCGCAAACTAACAGTATTCTCTATTCGATATAAATAACAAAATAACTGTCCTTGCACTGGATAGTAATAGAAATCAGTTCTTTTTAAAATTTCTTGAAGGAAGGAATAATTTAGTCACGCTATCATTTCCAATTTTGATTTTTGATATTGAATTTGATAGGTTGTGATTTATTACACCAAAATCTAATAAAGTATACCATGACACAAGAAATAGTTTCAGAATAAGTTTGATGTGTTGTTTATTATCATTCAGTAAGAGACTAATTTACTTCTTACAATGCTAATCTAACAGACAATTATTATTGTCAAATGAAAGAAATAAGATAATTTACTTGTGTGCTTGTGGTTAGTAAACGTCGGCCCTATGCAACTAATTGTCAACAAAGAACGGAGTACAAAAGTTTAGATTTATGAGATTTATGAGGAGCATTTATGAAACTTAGATGTATACTGAGTACTTATTTCAAAAATTTACAACTAAGGATTTAATTTGTTATATGTAAATATACTCCTAGATCTAGAGAAAATGGGAGTGCGACAATGGGAATTACTGGCACAGGACCGACAAACATGGAAGGCAATAGTAACCGCGGCAAAGACTTACGAAGAGTTGTAGCGCCATTGATGATGATGATGATGATGAAATATACTGTATAACTATTTATATGGATGTGAAATATGGATCATGAAGGATAATATGATGGACATTTTGACATTTTAGGATGTACGTTGAAAAATTAAGGCAAATATCGAGCACAAATTTAATAATCAAATCTTGCCCAAGTACTTTCGCTTTCTACAGCATCATCAGGGGAATCTGAAATAAGCCAAGAAAAGTTTTTTTAAATGAAGAAAATTAATAAACTTCGATAAAAAACTCGAAGTTAATGGATGATAAAAGTTTTTTGTGATTAACATTTTAGACTTACTTCGTCAAATTTGGTCTATCCAGCACGCGCAGATGCCCCTGATGATGCTGTAGAAAGCGAAAGTACTTGGGCAAGATTTGATTATTAAATTTGTGCTCGAAATTTGCCTTCATTTTTTAAAGTTCATTTATTCGAGCATTCAACCTTATATCAATAATTTAGGATGTGACTCAGGTATATGATAAAGTATGGCAAAGACGCCATAACTATAAACTAAGACTACATTTACCAAAACGATACTCTCAAATAATTGACTCCTTCATCTTGGAAAGATATTTCAGAATTAAACAGGAAGAAACATACATGGAATTGACAGATATTACAGCAGGGCTGCCACAAAGAAGTGTCTTTACCTTTTGTATACGTGTTATATTATTGTCCTAGAAAATATACAATTGCAACATTTACCGAAGATATTGCTATCATAGCAATATGCAAAACCAGCGAGGAAGCGACAAAGAAATTACACAGATGTTAATCAAATATATACTCCAGGGAAATAAGCAAAAAATAGACCATGTTCGTGACACTCAATAATCCAGGTCGCTGACAACTTTTTTAGTTATTGTAGACCTCTAGGAAGAAAACCTACTTCTTTTTTTGCCTTGAATTTGGAGCTGTTTTTTAATTATTGACAATTTAATGCAAAAAAACGCGACTGTTTCTATGATTATTGATACTAGTATTAAAAAAAAATAGATTTTTGGAAGAAAATTGTTTTGCACGAATTGTTTAAACAAACTAGACTATTTATTAATTAATTAATATATAAACAAATTACTAATTCCTAATGTACGTAGAAATTACATACAAATTAAAAATAGATCATACAAAATAAAAAAATAAGAATGATCAAAATCCATTGAGTAGATCCGGAGATATAGAAAATTTTATTAGTTTGAAATTGCTTGTTCGGTTTGGATTTGTAGGTTCTTCCTAGTCACCATTTGAACTACATTTTTGAAAATTCGTAGAGGGTCCTGTAAAGGTACAATGTTTGTGCAAATTTTTTAACAAAAAATACAAATCCCATTCCTTAACATGGCAAAAAATGAGGTTCCTTAATTATTATAATCAAATTAGCTGTGAATTATCATCTTTTCTTTGACTTGATCTACTACTTGTTGTAATTGGTCGTAAAACACTTCCCTTGTTGTTTGAGGCTTATTATTTTCTAGGCCGTATACTCCGATAATGTTCAGGTTTTCCTTCTCCATTCTTATCTTTGATGTTACTATTCTTTCTGATATGTATTGACACTCTTTGATGTAATTTTGATACCTTTGGTGTATTAGTAAGGCTACACCTTCTTTGGCCCTGTTTTCTTTTGCTACTCCACTGTAGATTAGTATGTATTCACCTAATTTTGATTGACCTTTTCCTTTATTTTTTGTTTGTTGTAGAGCACAAATGTCTATTTCTTTCTCTTTCAACACTTGGGTTATTTCTTGGTCCCTTGAGTTGAGTGATCTGATATTCCAAGTAATTCTCATCTGGGTTTTGGATGTTTTTCGCTTGTCCTTATTTCTTGCCGTAGTCGTCTTCATAGTATCAATCCGGTTCCGAGACTGTACATTGTTTCTTTGAGCAGTATTTGATTTTACGATTGGTAGGTTGCTAACCAATAAATATAAATAATTAAATTTCATATTCAAATACTGCAAATTTGGTTATTACTCTGAGCTCATGTAAAGAAGAAAAGAAAATAATAATTCTGATTGAAATACAAAAAAAATGTACTGGATGATTGACCAAAACTCTACGCTGTTTCTATATAATAAATTATTATTATATAAGCAAATACTGAAACAATTGTATTATTATAAAAACAGTATAAATATTTAGAAAGAAAATGGAAAATCAACAGAAAATATTTCTATTCATATAAAAATTTAATAAAATTATAGGTACTTACTGCTTATTTATATAACATTTCCTATTTTAAATACAATAAACACACTGGTTTGTCAAAAGTCGGAATAAGCCCTAATAATGTTATTCAACTTTATTTATCCTCCTCCGAGGGTTTTACCTACCTGGCGAGAATCCAGAAGCTACCGACAAGGACACCCTGTGCTGACGGAGAGAAAATTGCGTTTAGCAAAAATTTGAAATTTTTTAAAAGTTTATATCAAATAGCTGCTTTGTGTTACACTTTATGTTAAAAATAAAAACAGATTCGGAAAGTGGGTCAAATTCTGTAGTGCCCTATTTAAAAAAAAAATTTTTTTCGTTTATTTTAACCAAAAATATTTGAAAAAAAAAATTGTTTAAACAATTTATTAATTTACAACCAAATAGTGCACTAGAACTTTTTTAGACCTTCCATATAAAAAAAGAATCATCTCAATATCTGCCATAGTTTTTGCGTTATTTGATATAAACTTTTACATTGGAATTTACCTATGCCCAGAATCGCGAGGATCGGCCTTAATACAAATATGTTACCGACATTCACACTCATCAGTTGACAAACAGTTTCCCAGCTGTCAGATAGTGGATAGTTCTGTGACCAAACAGGACCGGTGCGGCGCCGAGACTATGACGGGACTGATGTGTCTGAACCGACCTTTACGATAAAACATGTGTTGTGGAAAAGTGCGAAAAGTTCAATCGTCACAGAATTAAATACCATTATTAAACAATCATAAAGACATTTGAAATTCAAAAAACACTATAGATAACCTACTTATATTTTTAAAAGACTTTAATTTACTAAGCAAAGTTTAATTAACTGTTACCGTTCCGGTAATAACTTTATTAGGTTAAAGCGGGTTTTTTGTAAATAAAAAAAAAATAAATAACTAATATATTATAATTATTATAATATTATTATAATAATAATTATCGCCTACAATAATACAGGCATCGCTTACAAAAACCAGGTTCCAGAAAAATACTGATAAAGAAGTTAGAAAACTTTGCTGACAAAGTGGTTAATTTATCTTCTAGAATTACGTCATTGTAGCAATTCGAGCGTTGTGACTCATAAAAATATAATAATTGTTCCAGACATTGACTCAGACTCAGATCCAGACAACAGGCGGACCGCGGTCCGAATGCGGACCGCGAAAGGTTGAACTGCGGACCGAACTGTGGAATATCGATTGCTGAGTCAATCAAGTTCAAAATAAAACTGCTGTTAATTTTGAAATAGGAAGTGAAATGATAAATAAACATAATAACAATTATGTATAAGTGATGAAATATTGAAATCGTAGGCTTCCACGGCCAGAGTCAGAATTATAGTTTATTCGTCTTCGAATTTTATACTCGGAGTATAAAATTCACAATGGAAGTAGAAAATAATCGGTCCCTTCCCTTTCTCGATGTGTTAGTCACCTCCAAGCCCAATGGCCGATTGGGTCACTCTGTTTATAGAAAAAAAAACTCACACGAATCGTTACCTACATGCTTCATCACACCACCATCCTGCCCAAATGAATTCTGTGATCAACTCTCTCATCCATCGGGCCATTTCGATTTCTGAACCTGACAACCTTAGAGAAGAACTTGGCCATCTGCAAAAAACCCTTGTCGCCAACGGTTACTCCAAGTCCACAATTCAAAATATTACACACCGACATCTACATCCCCCTTTACACCCTAGGACGACAAATTCAGAATCTTCGGGTAATACTCCTGTGGCTTTTCTTCCGTATATTCGAAGTGTCACTGATAGGATTGGCAAAATTCTTCGCAAAGAAGGTATCAGGACTACTTTTCGACCACCCAAGAAAATCTCACAATATCTACCCTCTCCTAAGGACCCATTACCGCCCCTATCTTCCTGTGGTGTCTACTCTATTCCTTGTTCATGTGGACATGTGTATATTGGCGAAACTGGTCGTTCCGTCAAAACTCAGATTCAAGAGCATCAAAGATGCATTCGATCAGGTCTTTTCTCCCATTCTGCAGTTGCAGAACACTGCCAAGAAACCGGTCATTCCATATTGTTCGAAAAAACCCATATTATTTCTAAGAGCCCCTTCTTTTATTCCAGGAAAATCCGCGAATCTCTAGAGATCCGAAAAAAGTCCACATAATATCAATCGAGAGGAAGGATACTACTTGTCTTCCATCTGGAATCTCAGTCTAGAGCCGCCGTCCGGTCCCGCCACCACGATGCAGCCACATGATTGGCCAGCGCGCGCTTCTTGACGTTCGCGCCACGGAGTGTGCCGATACGTCCCGACACGACAGGTCACCGCGACTATAAATAGAGCGGTAGCCGAGTAATCGTCGGATTCACTCCCCGCCTCTCGACGCGTTAGTGTTCTGAGCTGTTGGACGTGAATCCCTGTCCTGGCATTTGGTTTTCACCTCTGGCTGCGTTGAGTAGTTGAGTTACGGTGACCAAATGCCCATCTTGGTAGTTAGTATTCGCCTCTGGTTGCGTTGAGTAACTGAGTTACCGTTGCTAACTACCCATCTTCCTGTCTTCTTTTTCTTTTTCTTTGTTCTCCTGAAGAAGCTACATACAATTGTAGCGAAACGTCGAGATGAACCCAATTTTGGGTCACTCACAAATAACACGGCGTTATTAACATTGTAGCGAAACGTCGAGATGAACCCAATTTTGGGTCACTCACAAATAACACGGTCCAAACCCGGAAGACGAATAAACTATAATAATGATGAAATATTGTTTTATAATAATATTGTATGTTTACAATAACTGAAATATTTAAATCTAGGGAATTCTATTCAAAATCTGGCAACTTTTAAAACACAATTTGGGGAAATCTGACAGTCGCTCACTAGTTGGTTTCTATCAGAATGGATTGAACAATATTGTTTTACACTGCCTGATAGGCCGCAAGCGGTTCCGCTGTGTCTTACATGCAATAAAACTGTCGCCTTAGTTAAAAGTGGACATTTGAAGTGCCACTACGAAACAATCCATTAACAGTTCCTCAAAAATTTTCCTCTTGGCAGTCAGGCGCGTAAAGAAAAACTTCGGGTATATCTTAATTCTTACCAAGATATAGCAAGCGACCAAGAAAAATCTACAGGGGCAGCGTTACGTATGTGCTGGATACTTAATAAACACCGAAAACCATTTTCTGATTCTGAGATAGTGAAGGAAAGTATACTGGCAGTAGCTAACTCACTTTTTGAAGAAAGAAATGTTGTTGCCTTAGCAATTCAAAGCATCTCATTGTCAGCGCGAAGTAATTCACGAAGAACGGAAATTTTAGCTGCGGATATTAAAAATTCTCTTCGCTACGCCATAGCACTTGATGAATCATGTGACATTGTTGATGATGAACAAATGTCTGTTTTTGTAAGATTTCTTGATATTGAGTGTCAGATTTTTAGGGAAGAGTTGCTAGCAATATTGCCGCTGAAAGGTAACACTAGAGGAGAAGACTTATTCAAGGTTATTGATGAATTAATTTCTAAATCTAAAATCAGTTATAATAAAACGATTTCGCTTTTCACTGATGGGGCCCCCGACAATGATTGGCAAAGAAAAAGGTGTAGTAAAGAGGATCAGGGATAAACATTCAAATTTAATAACGTAGTGCATAATACACCAGGCAGCCCTTTGTGGAAAACATTTCAAGGAGTTTCTTTCTGAATGTGATTCAGCATATTCCGACGTACTACAACACAATAATTCTCTTTGCTTAAGTAATGGTCAAGTTCTTGAACGTTTCTGGCTAATAAAAGAACATGTGATCTCCTTCTTACAAAATATAGATAGGTAGGGAACAAGGCACATTTTGAGTATATAACAAACAGACGCAACATGCTGGTTTTGGCTTTTCTAAAAGATATTTTAGGAAGTATTCTTAAGAAGGCATAAGTAATACACAAATGGGATTTAGGAAAGGACTGGGAACACGAGATGCACTGTTTGCAATAGTGTTCTTTCGCAGAGATGCTTAGATATTAATCAGGAAGTCTATGCCTGTTTCATTGATTTTGAGAAGGCATTTGACAGAGTGCAACAATAATCGACTTAAAGAAAATTTTATTAAATAAAAACATAGACAGTAGAGACATTAGAATCATCTGTAACCTCTATTGGAATCAAACAGCAAAAGTGAAAGTTGAAAACGAACTGACCAAGGATATCCAGATTCGCCGTGGGGTCCGCCAAGGGTGTATTTTATCACCCTTGTTATTCAATTTATACAGTGAAGCCATCTCAGAATTAGCGCTTGCCGAGATCAGTGAGGGCCTTATAATAAACGGTGAGCCACTTAATAACATAAGATATGCTGACGACACCGTCCTTTTGGCAGGAACACTACAAGAACTGCAACACCTTGCTGAACAACTAAATATATATTGCAACGATTATGGACTAAAAATCAATTTGAAGAAAACAAAGTTCATGGTATTTACAAAAGTACAAAACATCAAAGTTAAGCTAGTACTAGACAATACAGAAATTGAACAAATATCTTCGTACAAATACCTTGGAGCATGGATCACAGAAGATACTGATCAGACAAAAGAAATAAGATGCCGCATTGAAATTGCGCGGTCAACTTTTAATAGAATGAGAAAACTTTTTTGTAATCGCGATATCAATATATCGCTCCGGATAAGAATGCTTTGATGTTATATTTTCTCTACCCTTTTGTATGGAGTTGAAGCTTGGACACTTAAAAAATCCAACATTAAAAACCTAGAAGCATTCGAAATGTGGTGTTACCGACGCATTTTGAAAATATCATGGATGGATCGCAAAACAAACGAACAAGTTCTCGAACAACTAGGAAAACAATGCGAAGTTTTAAATTCCATAAAGATCAGGAAATTGGAATACTTGGGGCACATCATGAGAGGTGAAAAGTACGAACTACTAAGGAATATAATGCAGGGTAAAATCAAAGGTAGAAGAAGCGTAGGAAGACGTAAAATCTCGTGGCTACGCAATCTCCGTGAGTGGTTTGGATGCAGTTCAATTGAACTATTCAGGCGAGTAACCAATAAAATTATAATTGCTAGAATGATTTCCAATCTCCGATAGGAGTGGAACTTGAAGAAGAAGAAAAGATATTTTAAAATATTTGAATGCGCTTAACACGGAGTTTATAAATAAGGAAATGGAAAATTAGTATGTGTTCTGATACAAAGCGTGTCTGCTTTTCCGTCGTAAGCTTAATAGCTTTGAAAAAAATACTGCACAACAAGAATTCATTCATTTTCCAACTATTCTTGAACATAGTAAAAATAAGGAGTACTCCGAAGAAGACATTGAAGTGTTCGTAAAATTTCTGTGCGATCTTAGGAACGAATTTGCTTCAAGATTCCAAGACTTTGCACAGGTAAGCAAACTATCTTCATTTCTAAAAATCACCATTTGAAGTTGATTCAGCGGTAAAATGGACAAATGTGGCTGCTAAGCTGTTTAATCTTTAAAGCATTACTTCACATGTAGATTATTGAATTACAAGATTTGTCCTTACACGTTTATAAATCGGTATCCGCTGAAGAATTTTGGGCCAAACATGATCCAGCAAATACTCAACGTAATATGTGCGAAACGTCTTTCTCAAAAATAGAATTTTTTTTAAAAACAAATATCGCTTCCGATTAACGGACGTCCACCTCGAAGATACACTTAAAATTTGTTGTTCGCCAACAAATTCTAAACTCGAAGTGTAACTCGAAGATACACTTAGAATTTGGCTATTTACTGGCCAAAGTGTTAGCCAGTTTATAATGGCTTTATCAAAGTTTTTTTTTAGCAAATTATCACTTAAAATGATGCCTATAAATCTTCTACCTGTTTATCGCTTAACGATCTTGGTCTTCTTCGTCCTTTCTTCTTTAATTATTGCGATTTATTCACTTTTTAATTTATTTTTTTATCCATTATTGCCTATATTTTCTTTTGCCTTCATTCATATATTATAAAATGTATCCGTTATTCGGTATTTATTTTGCATTTCCGAATTCTCCACAATGTTTCTCCACTGCAGTATTAATATTTCGAATTTTCATGTATTATTCTTTATCTTTTTGGATATTCGTATTCTTACAATTTTTCCGAGCAAGTTTTTTTTTTGCTTCTTCCTCAATTTCTTTGCTCCACCATTTGTTTTTTTTTTTCGTACTTTGTTTTTTGTGTTTTTTGAGTTTTTTTGGAGCTGTTGGTTATACTTCTTCAAATATACTTTTATGCCTATACCACTTCTATAATTTTCCATCTATAATTATTTCTTGGTAGTTTGCGTCTGCATTCTTCTCTTTTTTCTTTTCTGGCTCTTTTCTTAAGTTTCAATTATATGTTATCTAAGAGATATCTTAGATAACTGTTTCCCTGTCAACGATATCTAAAATCGGTTTCCAGTTATTGATATTACAGCAACCAATTAGGCACTCTAAATTTTCGTAAACTTAATTGTTTAATTCTAAACCAGCCATTTATATCGCTTTGGAAAAGCGCCAGTAACCAGAAATATTGACAATTATGATAATACACGGCCTGCTAAAATAAAACAATAAATACCTTAACTTTAACATTAAACTAGAATTTATCTCTTTTAATATTAGGTATAGGGCATTCTAATACTATTTAAAGACAATTCACTTTTTTTCTTTTTTTTTTCATTAAAATTATAAAATACAGGGGGTTTTATTTAAAATGATTGACTTACTGTGGTTTGAAGTTTAAATATATGGCGTATCATTTGTGAACACCTTGTATTTAGAAATTCGATTTAGGTGCAAATTCCTAAAAGAAAGTTACATACTCTTTATGAGCAAAGATTTTCACGGTATTATGTTTGAAAATGAAAGAGCTATTAGCTTGAAAAGTTTGTCTCTATCTGTCAAAATTATTGACATATGAAGACTACAGGGGGAAAACGCTGTAAATAAATTTTTTAAATTTTTGGAAAACGCGATTTTAAGGTTCAAAACTTCATAATTCATAAATAAATATGCTAAAACACTGTTGTATTGAGTATTTGACAACTCATATATACGGAGTATGATATTATAAAACGAAATTGTCATGTATCATAGGTAACAAGAGAAATTAAAAAAAAACAACCAAAGGTTTGGAGGAAAAAGGCAAAAACGCTGTAATTGACAAAATATAATATTAATTCAACGAAAGAAAAAATAAACAGAGATAGACTTGTTTAGCTCAACTAAAGCTAAAAACATTATTATTATCTGTTAAATGAATCAATAACATTGTAACATTCTTAAGATAAAAATAAGTCATGTTTTTTTAGGTGATTAAAATACATTATTCTTTTTTATGAATAATTTTTTTTTAAACTTGGAGATCTTTGTATTTTGCCATTGTAAATAGCCAGTCAGTATAGGATCGAGAAGGAATAACGAATTCTTTTCCAGTATACGGTGGTTCCCTACCATTCCTGTCCAATTTTTATTTTGGCCTCCACACGAATCACAGAAAATCACTAAGTTACGAACTTCAGGAGGAAGCTGGATTGTCACATAGTCATACAGAAATGAGCAAACTTCATTGGCACCCTTTCGACCTACTGTCTTAGGGTACGAGTACATAACAACACCATTATCACAAGTCGATGGATATTAAAGGAGTAGAAAGACAACTGCCTTTTATAATACACGTCGTTACTCGTAATATTGGGCATTGAAAGGTTCTTATTATAGTCCATGGCTATGATTTCATATTCTCTTGAGGTCCTTGCTCGTAGTTTATTAGCTTTTGTTTTTCGTTTGTAAAATGTCTGTGCTTTCAGTAAGTGAAGTTTCTGCCCTGTTTTAAGTTTAATTAATTCTTCATCTTTATATTCCCTTATTTTTATTTTGGAAGCATTACAAATGATATTAAAGCGTGTGTTGAATGTTTTTCTACATACTTCATAGCACACTACTCTATTGGGATGTTTCTCAAGGAACTTTGTGTATATCTTTTTAATGTTAAGTTCCTCTGGAAGGTACTTCCTGCTAGATGTTTTTTAGGCTGTAGTGATGCGTCCTTTGAATGATTTTATTTGATTTAAAATTAACTGCATAGTTTCTTCAGACATTTTATTGGGTCTTGGGCCATGTTTACCTCTATTGTCCTTGGCGGTTGTACCGTGTTTTAGGGCTTTTTGTATAGTTTGTAATCTTCTCGTGGATATTCCATGAAGAGCAACAAAACCTTCTTGATAAACCTGAACGTCTTTTGCAGGTGACGTATGTCCCTCATCATTAGTTATCGCAAGGCAAATTCTGTAATAAAAAGAGTAATCTCTTACGTTGCAATTCTCTTTTCTTTTCGTCCTGTCGTCTTTTCTTGGCTTTCTTTGAGTTACGAATAATTGTATTTCTTTGTTCAACCGTTATGTTTTCAAAACACTGATAACTTTTGCAACGGCAGTCCTCGCCTGTTTCGTGAGTTTGCAGTTTTAGCGCTTTAGCTACATCACGTATTCGCCCAAAGCTTTTTCGTTTTCTTGTAGTTTTCGACTGTAAAGCCTCTTCAATTTCACTATCCTCATTTTAAATATTAATAAACAATAGTTCAAACTTACTAAACGTTAAAAAACAAACTGTGATTCTGATAATAATGATACTAAAATAAACAACTTGTATGAATGCTAGACACTGACTGTGATTTTCCGTTGTAAATTGTCCCTACGGACAGGCGCATTGAGCACCTAAATCTGACTTATAGCATTGTTGCCTAGTTTAACCTTGACTTGCAGTGCTCTCCCATTGTACAGCATTATTTTATTCGTTTGTAACGTTTGACTTATTGCACTTTTATTCTGTTTGATATTCGTGGATTGTACTACGTGTATCCAAGTATGGAAAAATGTATTCATCAAAAAATCGATAAAAATTGACTTACAGCGTTTTTACGATGTAGTCTTCATATGGTACCTTATACAAATTGTGTCTAGAATTTTACTTAAAATCTAAAAATGCAATTATATACAGGGTGTTCCGTTTAAAATGCCAATGTTGTTGTTCATTCAGTAGCATGTCAGTAAAAATAGATTCGTTAAATTCGTAATAACTTGTAACCTTCATAAACCAATTTTCATAAATATTGTGTAAATAGGTTCTGATACATAGATAGTGTAAAGTCGTCGTGAAACACCCTGTATATATATATATATATATATATATATATATATATTATATATATATATATATAATAGGATAATTAGAATATTTTCCAATAAAAGCGTTTAAAAAGAATTATACTTACCCAGTAGTTCGAAACATATAGCATCTCCTACACTAACTACGACAGCCTGTCCAATCCATCCAATCACCATAAAAATTAGCACACACCAAAACTGATACAGTCCGTATGCTTCTTCATCGCTAACTGACGTCTCGGTGATCATCTCGTTCAAACTATAATCTTCACAATTAATTTTACAGGTGGAAAGAAACGGTGTACTTGTTTCGCTACAAGGCGGCGAAAATGTAGTGCCGTTGCTCAAAGTTATGTTATCTATCTTAAATATTAACGAAGAATTTGACAATGTTGTTTCATGTTTGGGTACTAGAGCAGTGAACGATATTTGGTTAGTGTAATCTGGATGGCAGTATTCCTCAATGCTCCATTTATCACATAGTGTTGCAGGATCGCGTACACCACAATTCATCTGCAAAAAAAGAATCAGTAAACAAGGAATAACTAACTGTATTATGTTTGCTAAACTGTCAATTTATTGACACTGTGAATGCTGTGAATGTTTGGAATGCATTAGAGATAAAATTTGCAGCAAAAATCCCAATATTTACTGTATAATTAGATAGGTAGTTTACAGTGTAATTAGTGATTAGTGATTCGAAGAAAAAGAGGACAATGTTGTAGTTTCTGCTAATAAAACTTTGTTTGTGAGGTTTAAAGGCATTTTAGGAAGGTATAGACTAAAAAAACGTATCTTTCGTTCACGCTTCAGTAGGTAGATAATACAATACATGTTTGCGAACATACTAGGAAATTTACAAGCTGAAAAGGCCACATAGCCAGAAATCAAATAGATTAGATAGAAAGATATACCCAGGAGCCGATATGAAGTGAAGACTCAAAGACCAACGTACAGAACAGAGTAGAAAACAGTATATACATAGCAATTTTAATACCGTTATTCACACGGATTTGATAGATCAGGAGCTTGAAAAATTGCATAGAGTTTCACAAGACATACAAAAAAAATTCTCCAACCACCAAAAATTAAAAAAAAAATCGTGGATGACAAATGAGATTCTAGATATGATGGAAGAGAGGCGAAAGGTCAAAGATCAGGAAAAGACATTATAGAAAAGAATAGACAAAAAGATCAAAAAAGCAATCAGAATAGCTAAGGACACACAGCTGAGAGAACAATGTGCGGAAATAAAGCTATCACAATAGAAACACGATTCATTCAATATGCAGAAAAAAGTTAAAAGAAACTACAGGCTTATACAAGCCTAGAAGAGTTGGATGTTTGGCAGACAACCAAGGTAATCCACTACTAAGAGTGGAAGAGAGACTTGACACTTGGAAGAAATATGTGAAAATAACATTTGCAGACGAAAGGCAGATTGCCATTGATGATGCCAAAGAGGACCCCCGATTACCATTGAAGAAATCACGGCAGCTATTAAAAAAACTAAAGATGATAAAGCTGTAGGGTCTGACAAATTTTATACACAATTCCTGAAACTTATGGACGAAAAAGAAATACAATGGATAACCACTATATTTAACAAAATATATATAAATGGAGTAATATATTTAAAAAACGAGTTTCCTCTGTACTTGTTGAAACTAATAATAAAATTATTGTAAATGATCAAGAAATAAGAAAAGAATGGCAGCTGTATATATCAGAGTTGTTTGAAGATGACAGGAATAATATTGCCGAATTCTACCAAAACTGTACTGACGGTCCAGAAATTATGAAATGTGAAGTAGAACATGCTATAAATAATGCTAAAATTAGAAAAGCTTGTGGTCCAGATGATACACCAACTGAGTTGCTGAAACTGATAGAGAATGATAACATAAAAGTAGTAGGAAGACTTTTTAATTCAATATATAACACCGGAGTGATTCCCGCAGATTGGCTCAAATCCATCTTTATCGCAATACCTAAGAAACACAATGCGAGAAAATGCTCAGAATATCGATTAATTAGCCTAATGAGCCACACTCTTAAAATTTTCCTCAGAATACTTCACAACAGAATTAGGCGCAAATGCGAAGAAGATCTTGAAGATACCCAATTTGGTTTTGGATATGCTATGGGAACCAGGGAGGCACTTTTTGCGCTTAACATTATATTACAAAAGTGCCGTGACCAAAGAAAAGATGTATTTGCATGTTTCGTGGACTTCGAAAAGGCATTCGATAAAGTACAGCATGTAAAATTAATGCAAATACTGAAAAATATCGGAAAAATAGATGACAAGGATATTCGTGTCATTAAAAATTTGTACTGGAATCAAACTGCTATCGTAAAAATTGAAGATAACTACACCGATGAAATCCCCATACAACGAGGAGTCAGACAGGGTTGCATTTTGTCGCCAACATTTTTCAATGTTTACTCGGACCAGTTATTTAAAAAGGCCCTCGAGAGACAACCATATGGAATAAAAATCAACGGGGAACTACTTAATGTGATTAGATATGCAGACGATACAGTAATTCTATCAGATAATATTGAAGGTCTTCAAATTTTGCTTGACCGTATTCACGAGGTAGGAGAGAAAATGAGCATTAAAATAAACTCAAATAAAACCAAATTTTTGGTGTTTAGTCGTGACCCACATTCTGATGCAAAGCTTCAATTGAACGGAGTCCAAGTTGAGAGAGTTCACAAAATGACATATTTGGGAACTGTGATAATGGACCAACTAGATCCAGACATAGAAATAAGACGTAGAATAGCAATGACTAAAACTACTTTTATGAAAATGAAGTAATTTCTTTGCAATAACCATCTCAGTTTAGAACTCAGGCAAAGAATGGTTAAGTGCTATGTTTGGTCTGTACTTTTGTATAGTGCAGAAGTGTGGACACTAAAAGTATCGATCATGAACAAAATTGAAGCATTGGAAATGTGGGTTCATAGACGAATGCTGAAAATACCTTGGACAGCAAGAAAAACTAATGAAGAAGTACTAAGGAGCGTCAACAAAGACAGAGAACTGCTAAAGACTGTTAAACATAGAAAAATGTCTTATCTGGGACATGTAGTAAGGGGAAGTCGATATAAAATTTTACAACTGATCCTTAAAGGCAAAATAGAGGGCCGTAGAGGTGTAGGAAGAATACAAGTTTCTTGGTTAAAAAAACATTCGTGAATGGACTCAGATACCAAATGCAGGACAATTATTCCATATTGCAGAAGATCGAGAAGCCTTCGCAATGGTGATCGCCAACGTCGGATAAATCTGATATGGCACGCGAAGAAGAAGATATAAATGGAAATATTCCCCAAAGCTGGTTAAAGTCGACCTTCGTAACTATACCACAAAAATTAAATCCACAAACATGCGAAGATTACAGAATAATTAGGCCTAACGAGCCACTTACTTAAAACGTTTTTAAAAAAATGCGAAGAACAAGTATCATGGACACAGTTTGGATTCCGCGATACCTTGGGCATCCGAGAAGCTATATACAAGTGCTTATTCAGAGGTGCAGAGATGTCAACTGTGACGTATATATTTGTTTTATAATCTACAAAAAGGCATTTGATAGAGTAATACATGACAGGCTCACATCAATCTTGAAAGAAGCGGACTTGGATGATAGAAAGTTTCAAATTATATATAACTTATATTACAACCAAACTAACAATATTAAAGTGGATGACTAGTTGACAGAGACAATCTCCATAAATAGTGGAGTGAAACAAGGATGAATTCTGTCTCCAGTGCTCTTTAACATATATTCGGAGCGTAACTTCGAACAAGCACTGGGACAACTAGAGAAAGCCGTCTTAGTTAACGGAGTGCGTTTAAACAATATAAGATATGCTGACAACATAGTAGTTTTTGCAGATAGCCTAGATCGTTTAGAAACAATAATGTCACGCATATCAGATATAAGTCGAGAATATGGGCTGGATCTCAATACAAACAAAACAAAGTACATGGTAGTTGACAGGGTAAACAGTTACATATATCTTGGTACTAACCTAAACAGTCAATGGGACCACGCTACTGAAATAAAACAACGAATGGGGAAAGAAAGATTCAGTGTTCGTAAAGATGAAGTATCTTTTCAGAAGTCACGATTTAACACTTAGTACCTTAACCTCTATCATCAGATGCTATGTATTTTCTACATTATTATACGGACTAGAAGCAGGGACGCTCTCGGAAGCTTCTTTAGGAAAGCTCGAGGCTTCGAGATGTGATGTTACAGGAGCATCTTACTGATTTCATGAAAGGATCATGTGACTAATATTGAGATTCTACGTAGAATGGGCAAGGAATGCGAGATCACTAACACAATCAAAGAACGCCAATTAGAATATCTTGGATATGTTATGAGAAATTAACACAGATATTGCTTATTGTAACTCATTCTTCAGGGCAAGGTATTTGGAAAGAGACGACCAGGGAGAAGAAAAATATCTTGGCTTCAAAGCCTAAGGAAGTGATTCAATACGTCTAACAACCGGACTACACCGTAAGAAGAAGAAGAAAAGCTGATTGTGAAATAAACAGGCAGTAATGGTTTTACCCATAATTTCTATACCCAAAGGTACAATTGTTTGAGTTTCTATAACTTTTTAATTCACATGGAAGCTTGGTGACAACCAGGAGGATATAATATGTTTTCTAAGAGAACGGTTTCTTTTTAAATTTGAGTAGGATAGAAAAGGTCTGGCAAGGAGAAAATTAAAAAAGCTGATTGGCTTGGAATAATTTTGGGAGGAGAGAAGAGAAAAGATAAAAATAAGGGAATTAAAGAAAGGAGATGATCTTAGAATGAATATTTCAAGAACTCTTCCTTTCTCTAGCTATGGATTTTGTTTATTGTTTTATTCCTTTGTGTCTCCTGCTTATTCTGGCTGTTACAAATACAGTCAAAACAAAAAGGATACACAAGAAATCAGAACGAAGAAGAACAAATGCCAACACGTGTCCAAATATTTTATATTATAGTATACTCATAAAGGTTACTGATTTCTTTCTTGATCGTACCTTTTTACCTGTAGAACAAAAATGGGCCAACTTTAATTAATAAAAGTGTTGATAATCAAAACAGAAAGTAGAAATCCAAAGATTTCTAGGTGTTTGAAGCCAAAATTCAGATTGTTGCCTAAATACTGAGTCTTGCATTCCCCGACATATAGGTTCATATAGGCAAGAATCTTTCGTGAACTGGTTTCTTATACACAAAATACGAGTAAAAACAGATATAGAAAAGACAGTTAAGATTTGATTTCACGTCTCTACAATTCGCTTATACGTATTTCGTACCAGCAGGACTCATCAGAGCGACTGCGTAGAAGCCCTAAACGTGAAATCAAATATTTTCCGTCAAAGGAAGTAATAATAAAATAACTTAATACAGACGCATACGGCGCCACCTGAGAATAAAACAGAAACTAAAGATTTTTAAGGTGTTCGAAACCAAAATTCAGATTTTTGCCTAAATATGTGCCTTCTACAATAGAATATTGATAATCGTTATATTTTACGAAGAAATGCTATCATTGCAGTGAGATTCATACTTTATTATAAAAGATGATAGACTTTTCAAGTTAAAAGGAAGCTAAAGTAAGGACTATCAACAACTTTCTTTAATTTACTTCTGGAAGCGATACTAAGAAACAGTGATTTGGAACGAAATGAAACAGTTTTCAGCAAGCACTTTCCAATGCTCAGCTTTTGTGAATGATTTAACGGTTTTAGCTAAAACAAAGATATAACTAATGAGATTATTGAAAAATAGAAAGAGAAGCAAGAAAGTCGGGATTGGAAATTATTATTAAAAAATGAAATATGTATTTGTGGGAAGGAGACAAATTGAAGAAATAGAAAATTTATGAATTTGAGGTTAATAGGTTCACTTATTTGAAAATCATTTTAGAAGACATCGATGCAAAAATTAACAGGATATATAGAAATCTGAGAACTGAATTAAGATGCAAGTTTCTTTCAAGAAAAACAAAGTTGAGAAATATAGACACTTTTTGAAAAGACTAATAACACCAACTACCACATGTGTAGTGGTTCTCGAGACGTAGGTGCCTATTAAAGCCGACAAGCGACAGCTAGAAAGATGGAACGTAAGAGGCCGAGACGCATTTTGGAAGGGATAAAGAGTGGGGAAGAATGGATGAGAAGAACCAACCACAAAGTATATAATCATCACAGCACAGCATCATCATATTGTTCTGAAGCTATTTTCTTGTGGCATTGTAAAGTAATTACTATTTAAATGGGAATAAGCCACAATTAAAGGTTAAAGTAAGTTTATTGACGTTTTAATTTCCACTTCGGAAATCGTTCTCAAAATATCATCATGATCATCATCAGCCCGTTTTAACTTCACTTCAGGATATAGGTATCCCCTGTTCGTGTCCAGAGTGCACAGTGTTTTACAGCATGGATCCAATTTTTCGTAATTTTTCGCAAATCATCTTGTCATCGTGTAGGTGGTATTCCTCTATTTCGTTTATCTGTTCTTGGTTCCCATTCCGTTAACTTGCACGTCTACCTTCCATACTTCATCCTTGCCACCTGAAAATCCATCTTCATTTCAATCTGTAAGCTTTCTTTACAACATCTGTAATTCCATTTCAATTTGTAAGCTCTTCCCACAACATCTGTAACTCTGGTCCCGTTTGGTAGTTCGCCATTTTTGATCTTATCTTTTATTGTTACTCCTATCATTGAACGCTCCATTCTTCTTTGTGCTATTCTTAGTTTTGATAGTTTTGAAGCATTGTCTTTTGTTAGGGACATACCGTAAGTCATTATTGACACAACACACTGGTCGAAGAGTTTCCGCTTAAGATTAATCAGTACGTTACGGTCCTTAAATACGTTTAAGAGCTTCATATGCTGCCCATCCATGAGCTACTTTTCTTGATACCTCACCTGTTTGGTTTTCCTCCCGTGTGAGGTTACTAGTCCCCCATCGGGCACCTGCCCAGGTGGCGAATAGGGGAATCTCTCCCAGGTATGAGTGATATCGGGGAAATTAAATACCCGCGGTAGACCAAAACTAGTACACATATAGTGACTGATCCACAGTAAACGGCTGTCAACAGCGTCTGACCCATAATAGACGGCTGACAACAAACTCAACAATCAAGGCAAATGCCGTGTTTTAACAGCCAAAAAGCCCACTAATGGCGAATTTTAAAACATATCTCCACAAAATCAAAATCAAACATAGCTAAGAATTCGTTGAGGTGGTTTGTACATATCCAAAGAAATTATAGGAAGATCGAGGACAAGATTGCTAAAAAAGGTTGAGAATAACTTAAAGAAAGAAAGTGTCTTGGACTGACGAATAGAAACAGAACTCATAAAATAAAGAAGTATTGACTAAAACTATTGAGAAATATTGTAATATGGCTAGAATGCCTATTGTGCACTATAAATAAATAAATCAAAGTTGGCAATCCTGGCATTGATAGTTTAATTGTCAATTTGCAACCTTGAAATAGATAATAAAAATTATCGAGAGCTCGGTATACTAACAAAATTAGTATAATTTTTTAATCCATAGATATCTGGCTATATATTAAATAAAAACACCAAACGAAATATTTTAAATATTTTAATTATCTTTTAGCTGACAGCTTAATACTATAAGTAGTAAAACGTCACGTCAACAGTATTATTATTATGATAACATATAAGTAACTTGCATTGTTTCGTAATATAATAATTGCAAACTGTAGAACGTCTTTCATAGATTTTTAATATAACAGCACTGCCATTTTATTAGAAATAAAATTACCAGAAAGGTACAGATATAGGGGAAAGTGGGGGAACCGTGCGCGGTGGGGAACGGTGCGCACCATTAAAATTCAAATTACGCGGCATACTGAGAGTCCCCTCCCGAACAGGCTTAAGCGGGAACATGCACAGAGTCTCTGAAGCCATTAACTGCCACTGCAGTTGAGTTGTGTACTTAGTGAAAGGCGAAAGTGTGCATTTGAGGTTTTTGTTACTATTTTCCACTTGCACAAATTAAGACGGTGAGTCCGTAAATCTTAACTACTTGTTTTGAAATAATTATATTCTTAAAGAATATCATCTGCTGCATATATGCACACCATTTGGTTGCATTTAGATAAGTAATTTTGTAGGATGATGTAATTACGTTTTTAAACCATAGTGGGGTAACCGTGCGCGAAAATGCGCACGGTTACCCACTAATCAATTAAATATGAAGCAATATTGTTATCGTTTTTGGGTACTAAAATCCGTCTTTTATTTTCAGATGCCACGAAATTACGTTCGAAAGACTGAAATCCATCAATATAGTGATGAATTGCTGGAGACTGCACTGAATGCAATTAGAAACGATGGAGAAAATACGAGAAGTTGGAGGTCTTTTGGTATTCCTGAATCAACACTCAGAAAAAAGCTTTCTCTAAATCAACTAAAAATCCCCCATCTCGGTAGAAAGGCGATTTTTACAGCAGAAGTGGAAGCTGAATTAACCCACTATATTCTGACACTCGCAAAATTGTTTTACGGCGTAACGCCCCGACAACTGAGGCAGTTAGCGTTTAATTATGCTCAACAGAAAAATATTCCAAATAATTTCAATAAACAAACTCAGTTAGCAGGCAAAGATTGGTTGTATGGGTTTCTCAAGCGAAATCCTGAAATATCATTGAGACAGCCTGAGGGACTAGTCTTAATCGAATTGCTGCATTTAATGCGGACGAGTTAAAACTTTTTTATTCAAATCTCGAGAAAGTTTTACAAAAATTTAAATTTGAAGCAAACAGGATATATAATATGGACGAGACGGGTGTAACCACTGTACAGAAGAAGTGCCCGAAGGTTTATGGACGTAAGGGTGTAAAAAAAGTAGGAGCTGCTATTTCAGGTGAAAGAGGAGGACCATTACAGCCGTATTTTGCATGAGTGCCACAGAAATTATATCGCGCCCATGCTGATATATCCCAGAAAGAGAATGCTCCTGCGCTGCAGAAAAATGGGCCAACTGGTGCTAACTATAAATGTTCAAAAAATGGATGGATGAATTCTGAACTTTTTCTTGATTGGTTAATGCACTTCGAAAAACAGGCAAATCCCACTTTAAATGACCCGATTCTCCTTATCCTTGACAACCATTCAAGCCATATATCCATAGAGGCATACGATTTCTGTAAGTCAAATCATATTCATATGGTGTCCCTTCCGCCACATACTTCCCATCACCTTCAACCCCTTGACCTATCCTTCTTTGGTCCTTTAAAAAATGCGCTATACAGGGAGTATGATATTTATTTAACTACAACAGGCCATGAAAAGATCACTGAATATGACGTAGCTGAGCTGTTAAATAAAGCGTTCGTAAAAGTCGCATCGATGGAGAAAGCAGTTTCGGGATTTCGTTCTGCTGGAATAAGGCCATTTGACCCTAACAAATTCAACGAAGATGATTTCGCTCCGGCCAACGAAATGAGACAGTTTGTAGTAGAAGGTTCTCCCGAACGTAGCGCTAATTTATTAACACTTGCATCTCAGCCAAATCTACAAAAAATTCCTAATCCGGCAACACCCGAACCTAGTGAAAATTCAGACGGTGAAGATAGACAGACAGCTCATATGCCAAAACAACAGCAGCAGGATCTACCTATTCAAGGTCATCTACCATGTACATCTACCGCTGAACAAGATCATCTACCATCTACATCTAAGTCTGGACACAACCATCTACCATCGACATCTACATTAAATAATTCATTCTTCCAATTTGCACCTATTCCAAGGAGAAAAGAAAAGGAAGAGTAAAAACAGTGTCTCGTTCGAAACAACACTCTGAAATATTGACTACACACCCCTAAAAGAACGATTAGAACAAGCTCAAGCAAAGAAAAGGAAAAAGACGTGAAAAAAAACATGAAATTAAAAAGTGTCAAAACATTAGGAAAGAACAATATTAAGAAAGATAATAAGAAAATGAAGAGGGCTCCAACACCTGAACTTGATGCACAAGAACGTGACGAGGAAGATGAAATCGAGAATGCTTATTTCTCGATCCCACCTCACTCCTTCTACGGAACCACTACAAGAAAAATAACGGCAAAAGAGAATGTTGCAAAAAAAGTAAAAAAACGCATATGTCAGTCTCCGGAAATTAAAAGAGGGAGAAATAAGAAACCAGCAACGCCTGAATCATCAGAGGTATCTGACATAGACGATAGTGACATTTGTGACGATGATGAAGTAGACGATATCAACCCCAACTATGTTCCATTTGATGCAGAACCTGACGTGCGGACTGAATTATGTGGCATATGTGGAGAACATGGAAAAAGCGAACTATGGTACCGTGTGTTGCATGTGGCTTATGGAACCACGCGGCATGTACCGGTAAAGATGCCCCCGAACAATACATTTGCGACTTTTGTCAAGGTTAAACAGATACCTACTTAACATTATAGGTATATAATCACTCGTACAATAAATATTTGTTCTTGCATGTGAATTTGTTTTTATACCACTGTATTATTAGTACTTGTATATTCCAAACTACTGCGCACTGTTCCCCACCCTGTGCGCACAGTTACCCCATGGGTGGGGAACGTGCGCAAATGCAATTTTTTACTTTTTCTAATTATATATGATTATGTTAAGAAATTCAATATCTATTATAGTGCATACTGAAAGTAGAATAATTAGGGTATCAGATAACGTTTTTATTTTATTTTTTATGTTTAAGAGTTGACCACCACAACGATTCTCGCTTAGGTGCGCACCATTCCCCCACCTTCCCCTATACAGCTGCACAAAATTATCAGAAATAAATGGCGAATGAGTAAATTGAGGAGATAAACAACAAATATATACTCTCATAACAAGTTAACGATTATGGATACGATGTTCTCCATTTTAAATGTAAATAAAAAGCTTAGTAACCCGGTCGATAGAGGCGCTGGTAATGCACGCGATTATAATTTTTACGGATGTGGGATCGACACTTACGTCGATTTTTTATTTTTGTTAAACCATTTTATTTTTATATTATACTATTTTTATACTACTTTACGCAGTACTTAATTCCAAAAACACGATCAAGAGTAAGAAAATATTGAATAATATCACATATTTTGGATATGATGGACGAAAGAAGAAAATAGAAAAGATAAAAATAAGACCACACAAGAAAAAATGGAAAACATTTATATAAGAGCTTGTTAAAAGTTAAAACTTTACACAAAACCAAGCTTGACTGGATTGTATCCGGTCCTATACCTTTGCTTTCTCGTATCAAAACAAATTGTCACTTTTCTACAGAAATTCTGGGAACTTGAAGAATTTACAAAAACCAAAATCTTTTCTGAAGAAGAACTAAAGGCAGATTCATTGTCTATCTTCCTTTAAAGTTACCTCTATCAAATCTTGGCAATTCAGAGATTTCAGCTACCAAATGTTTTTTCTCTTTGGAAAAGAAATTAAACTCTAACTCAACTTTAAAAACAGATTATACTCAATTCATAAGTGAATACTCATCACTGAATCATATGACTAAACTTCCTTCAAATTTAGTATCTCATCCCGACTTCTTTCTTCCTCATCATTGCGTTTACAAAGGTAACAAGATCCGTATCGTATTTGACGGATCTGCTAAAAGTGACACTGGCTTTTCGTTTAACGATAACTCATGGTAGGTCCTACACTACAAAGACGATCTTTTTACTATTATTTTACGTTTTCGAAAACACAAATTTGCTTTTACTGCTGATATCGGTAAAATGTATCGACAAATTCTTATAAAAGAAAATCAGCGTTGTTTACAAAAAATATTGTGGCGATCTGATCCAATTCATTTATTGAGACTTATACTTTAAATACTGTAACTTATGGCACTGCTTCTGCCAGCTTTTTAGCAACGCGATGTGTGCAAGAAATAGCTCACATTTACTCTGATAAATTTCCCGATATTTCGTCTATAATTTTACGCGATTTTTACGAGGACGATCTACATACCGGTGCTTCCACCTTAGACGAACTAAACATATTAAATCTTTAATCACTGAATTACTTTCAAAACATGGCTTTCATTTAAGTAAATGGAAATCAAACTCAACCAAATTAAAAATCGATGATAGCACTCCTTTGGACATAGGTTCCAATGAAACTGTCATAACATTGGGTCTCTTTTGGAATCCCAAATTAGACGTTTTCTTCTTTAATGTTCAACCTACTGCAAACAATTCTAATATTACTAAGAGACACATTCTTTCTGCAATTTCAAAGATATTTGATCCTCTTGGTCTCTTAGCAGCAGTTATAGCAGCACAATAATCGCTAAGATCATTCTACAAGACTTATGACGACTAAAAAATTTCCTGGGATGAAGTTGTACCCATGGATATTCATACAAAATGGTCACATTATCAATCCCAATTATTAAATCTTAATAAATTACAATTCCCTATAAAGAAGATGGACTGGAACCTCTTAGATGGGCCTTAGGTAGAGTGACTGACATCCATTCCGGCAGTGACGGAATTGTAAATAGTGTTACGCTAAAAAGAAACTTTGGCTTATACAAACGTCCGGTTGTAAAGTTATGTGTGCTACCGAACAAAAATCAACTTTAGTTTTCTTTTGTGTTTGGATAATTATATACAATTTCAGCTCAATATTAGCTTGCAGACTTTATACATTTGAATTTTTGAACCCCCTTATAGCGTTCAAATGGGGCGGCTTATGTTAAAACTTTAAGTGACCTAACGACGGCCCTACACGGCGCAAGCATGGCTTGGCGAGAGCTTGTCGCTAAGGGTAAGATAAGAAGTCCCGTTACGTCTTAACGGAAAGATCTGTGGCTGAAATTAACCCTCATCCGGCATTCATTCTGTTTCAATTCATCGAAGTAACAACATGTAGTATAATATTACATATTAATATATTTATAATATTTTTTATTTTCATTATTACAAACAATTAAGTTTTTTTCATATTATAACGTTTGCATAGAAGTATTAAATAGTTTCGTGTACGGTCTTTTGTTCTTTACTAAAACCACAGGAAATCCAAATAATATTTAGCAACAAGTAACTGAAGAATTCAAGATTTCCGTTTCCACTGAACAGTTACATAACAGAGCTGTTGCGAAATAAAACAATCGACGTTACGAAAAATTATTTTAATAGCTTACTAATATTATTCCCTATGTAGTTTAAACTTTATTCTTGGAAACCCTTTCTACACGAACAAAAATTAATAGATAAATTGAATTAATAGAACAAAATGTTGATAAATATAAGTTATGCAGATGCCATTGTCCTACTAACTGATAAAGATATCTCTAAATGTAGAAAAAGTATAACATTAAAAAAGTTCCTTTGCTGCATACCTCATAAAGTATATTTTCTTACCTCACATTTATCCCACTTCCGATCTGCCTTAATTGGATCCAAAAAGCATTTATCTATAGATTCAGTCGAGTGAAAAACAAAAGAGGTCGTACTGTTATAGCACGACATCTCGACATTCCTCACAGTTTCTATTTTCGGCGAATAAAACACTGCTAAAAAAGCGGCAGCTGTTAACAGTTGGGCACCTAGGAATAAAATTTTTTGACAATGGAATCTGTCAGCTATTGATCCGAAGATTGGCTTGGCCAGCATCCCGCTGATGGGGAGGACAGTGTAAATGAAGCCCACCACTACACTGGAAAGACCTAATTGTCTGGCATATGAACTAAGAAATGGTGTTACGGGGCTTGTTCCTGAAACAAAATGAATTATTTAGAAATAGTAAAATATTATCGTATCTTTAGTTATTTAACAGTATCAAATATATGAGGGTCATTCGTAAAAAGGTTCTTTGTGCCGCTGAGAAAGACTGCGACGTGCTGAGAGAAATCTGGAAACACTTGTAACAATTCAAAAAATTCTGTACGTCTTAGTTCAAGTATAACTTGAATTAATTTTATGTTAATGCCTCTGTCCGACCCTATATAAAGTTAAGATTTCCTGCGACTTCTTCTTCTTCTTCTTTAAGTGCCATCTCCCAATCGGAGGTTTGATATCATCATCACTATCTTTATCTACTGCTGCTCTGAAGACTTCTATAGAACTGCATTTAAACCAGTCCCTTAAATTCTTCAACCATGACGCTCTACTTCTTCCTATACTCCTTCCTCTTCTTATCTTTCCCTGTATTATCAGCCTTAGCAGTTCATATCGCTGTCCCCTCATTACGTGTCCCAGATATTGTAACTTTTTTATTTTTATCGTGTTTATTATTTCGCATTCTTTGCCCATTTCTCGCAATACTTCCGTGTTAGTTTTCTTCTGTGTCCATGCTATTATAAACATCCTCTTGTAACACCACATTTCAAAGGACTTTAACTTATTTATGTGTTCTTGCTTCAATGTCCAGCGTTCAAGTCCATATTGCAGTATCGAAAACACGTAGCATCTCAGTGCTCTTACTCTCAGTTACTTTTCCTGCCACTTGTAATTATTTATTCTAAGGAATAATTTTTGTAAACATCTCAAAGTCTGTTTATGGGAGAACTTTAGTTTTCAGGCAATGGAATAAACAAAGTCAACATGTTTGTTTTGTTTGGTCCAAATAAAGATCTTATTAGTCTACAACAATACCGTTTTCACTGTTAGTTAATATCCGATTAGGTAGTTACACGAACGAATTACTGTTCTTTCGGCAGAAAGCTGACTGAAAGAGATTCATATCGTCACTCGATACTAGACTTTTGTGTAAAGTGTACATAAAGTGTGTCTTCATCTCAGTCCACCAACTTAGATTTCTGTTAATTTTTTTATAAGGTTTTCTTTTTTTTTGTAACAATTTTTATTATAAAAAACACTAACGTCATTTTTCTCTGCTTACAGAAAAAAATACACTTAACAACTTTGTCTATTTTTATTAATGTTCCTTCTGGGGGAAAGTAGGATACACGAAATTTTGGAATTTCAATAATTTTTGAAAATCATGAATGCATAAATTAATAGAGATGCATATACTTTACGTTATCTCATGTTAGAGTTTTGGATCCAGAGACCACAAAGGCATTCCCGTTCTTTCTGACCAAGACAATAATGTACCAACCAGATAAGTACCTCTTTGTTTTATTTTGTTTAAAATCCTCAGCATCAGCATCAAAGAAGAAGTGAACACAGAAGTGAGTTATTTCTACACCATGTTAAATGATTTTGATTTCTTAATTTTTGATTAGTTTTTTTTTAAGTTTGTGTAAAAATTACCATACTTTATGAGAAAATATGTGAAGATTACTTTAAGATTAAGCTAGCTTCTGAAGAAGAATTTAGTTAAATTAACTTATTACATTATATCTCAAATTATAAAAGTAGGTCAGAAAGTATCATTGAGGAATAAATAAAATTTAATTCATGGGTTTGTTTACATTAGCTCTAAGCATTTCAAGCTATAAAGAAAAAAATCGGTGATGCCCTTTCGGCAATAGGATTCTCATTTATTTCTTTGTTCTGTTCATTTAATATTTTTTAAACAAAGGAAACATCCAAAGAACCACGCCCACAACTCCTCCGATTCTCAGCAACGCGGCCTCGTTCATTTTGTGTGCCCCAAACAGCTCCAACGCTTGTTGTGCTACACTTATTTGTCGCTAAGCGTATTGGCATGACCTTTGTGCGCTACACAGTGTCTTACGCATCAACTCTTCCTCTATCTCACCTCACCACTCTCATTGCAGTTGCTCTGTGCTAGCCTATAGACCTAGCAGCCTTCGAAGAAAGAGCTTCCAATCGCTGTTACCGCCACATGCGAAATTCCTGCTGATACGTTTTTTTTTATAATGCAAAACGGATTTCACATATTGATTTTCATCAAATTCAATCAAAAATTGAAAAGTGTATATATGTTTAACATGTTTGCAAATGGTGTAGAGATTTCAGTTGAAGGCCGAACGAAAATTCACGATGAATATCGGAGTAAAAGGCCTTCGGTTTCAGACGAAATTGTCGAAAAAAAGTTGAAAAAATATTGCTAGAAGATCGGAGGTTCACCATTAACAACCATGCTTTGCGCCTTCCTGAGATGTCCCACACCACAATTCATAGAATATTAACAGAAAAATTAGGCTATCACAAAGTGTGTGCGCAGTGGGTACCGAGAAAATCACAAACAGCAACGTGTCGAGTGTGTCTAGCAGTTTTTGCAATAATGTGAAGACATTTAGGATTCCATTGTTACAGACGACGAAACATGGGTGTTTCACTTATCCCTGAAAACTCGCTGAAGCCGAGGAAATGTAAACAAACGTTTACTGCTGAGAAAGTCATGACAACCGTCTTTTGGGACAGGAAGGGTCTACTTTGAATCGACTGTTTGCCTCACTGAACAACAGTTAACTCTGACAGATATTGTGAGACATTAAAAAGAGTGAAACGTGCGATCCAGAACCGCCGGCGAGGACGATTGTCCAGTGGTGTTAGGCTTCTTCCATGACAACGCTCGACCTCATGTCTCACATCAAACTGAACAACTGCTGAGAGATTTTGGCTAGACTGATGTACCCCCCTCTTACAGTCCGGACCTAACACCAAGTGATTATCACTTATTCCCAAAATTAAAGGAGGAACACTTTGGTGACTTACACTTTAGTACCGATGATGAGTCAAGTACCAGGTTACTCGATTCCCAAAGTATTGGCGGTAGAATCCTATAACATGGGGATAGAAAAGTTGGAGCATCGCCTGCAAAAGTGTTTGTACATAAACGGCGATTATTTAGAAAAAATAGGCGTAAGTTTTAAAACGATGTATAATACTAAGAACAAAAATAAGGCTGTCTATTTTTAAAATTCAGGGGAACCTTATTTAACGAATGGCCCTTGTATATTGGTTATAAGTAAATTCTTTGATTTTATTCCATTTCTGTCTCAGAACATTTTAAGGCTATTTCAATCAGGATATTAGTATAGATAGTAGTATATTTGACTTCAAAAGATATAACTTTGTGGTTTATTGGAACAGATTTTTTTAAGTAAATTATAAAGGTCTGTACATGATATGAAGTTTATCTACAGTACTTGTTCTAGATTCTTTGCAAAGTTTTCCTTCATGAAGTTTGAGAAGTAGTACATGTATAAAGTGGTGCCATAGCGAGATGTTAATTAATTTTTTAAATTTAGGTCTATGTATTTTTTATTATACAATTTAGTGAGTTTAATGATGTTTTAATGTTATTTGTAAGGTTTGTACAGTTTTTTTTGTCTGAATTGGATAATATAACAGGACGGTGTTACATGCCATACCGCTCATGCCACGTTGTACACTTTGCACGAGCGATTTGGGGGCATTGTCATCTCACGTGGTGGTGATGTGAAACGGCCACCAAGATCGTTAGATTTGACCCTGTTAGATTCATTCCTGTGGGGTTTTCTTAAGCGCTTAATTAAAAACCGTATATATGCAGAATGTATTTTCGAATAGAACTTTTGTAAGAGATTTTAGTACAAAAGTTAATTATTATTAAGTTTTTCTTAACGATGCAAAAATGTTATTTAGACAAATACAGCTCTTAATACTAGTATAGAAGTAAACCCGAATTATACTTTTTATTACAACGAATTGTAAAAAGAGGCAATTAGAGTAACCAAATAGATTTGAGTAAGCAATGTTATCTTATTTATGTTATACAAAATTGTATGATACTTTAATCTTACTAAAAACACGGATTTTTTACAATTTCAAACTCACTATAAAAATATTTTTTAAGTATATATGAGCTATTGTGGTGTTACATTAATATATGCTCATACACTATATATATATATATATATATATATATTATATATATAATATATATATATATATATATATATAAAGCAACCCAAAGTCTAGATGGCGAATTAGGTGAACTGCGAATCCAAGCTTACTAGGAGCTATTTGAGGATGTTAGGAATAATCTTTTGTCCAATAATTTTGCAAGGATTGTAAAAAAATATTTGAACACAAATATGATATTACGATTGACAGAGAAAAGTACACCACTTGTAACATCTAGAGACATGAACGCTGGTTGTAGAAACAATACAACAAGGAACTGAAGAAGGAAGCATAACGAGGAATTCCAGAAACTCTATGGAGATGAAAAGATAGGCTAAACCAAGGTTAACCGAATAAGCGGAACATGTACTACGAGTGATGAAAGACTCTGAAATACAATATTTCGAGCAAAAATCCCGATGGCACCCAAAAAAATAGAAGAATGCAGTAACAACCAATCTACGCAAAATGGAAGTACAACAATTAAAGATATCTACATAAGAGCGTTAACAGTGTACTTAAACAAAGCACCAGCTCATACTTCCACCGTCGCCATGACTAAATTGGTCGAATGGGGCTACAAACCGCTGCCACATTTAGATTTGATCCTATGCAATCTTCCAAACTTAAAAATGGCATTCGCTGCGCAGAGATTTAAGTCGAATGGGGAGGTCATCGTCGCCACGGAGGCCAATTTTACAGACTTCGAGAAAACATATTTTTCAGAGGGGTTAAAGAAGTTGGAACATCGCTGGGTAAGTGCATTGAGCTAAAAGGAGACTATAAAGACGTCCCTACCATTTCCAACTATCGAATGTGAAAAATCGGGTTTTTCAGATTCGATACCTTGTCCTTGCATTAGACGTGATACACTTTGTAGCAAAATATCGAAATTGTAGCTTGATAAGGAATGCGTGAAATATTTTGTTTACCATCGAAACCATGAATATGAATATTTTGTCATGGTCAAAATGTCGAATATACTGCAAACTGACAAAAATGACAAATATTCGATACTTTTGTTTTGTATAAACATAACTAAAGGCATATTTTGTACCACGCAAAATGACGAATGTGTCACATTCATTAATTTCAGTGTTGTAATTGATACAATTATTCAATTATAATCTGCAAACTGTTGAAAATACTAAACATTACTGAGAAGAACAAAACGCATGTGTTTCTCATCTGATTATTCAGTTAACTGGGTATAGCTAAACCAGAATCAGTGATGTTGTCAAAACGAGAATTATTAAAAAAAAACATTAAAGAATGCTGCCTTTGGAACGTCGTCCACACAATTTAATTCTTCTTTCCATCTCAGACACCTCGAAAGAAAAGACGCAGCGAGAAAAAAAAAGGGATGAAGATAAATAGTCGGCTTTGGAGAATAGGAAAATATTATCATTTAATTTCGATCTGCAATTTGTTTTGTCAACGCCTAAAGGAGCTGCAGGACCTTGTGTTTATGTGAGAAAACTTTTTATTTGTGCATTTATAATTTAAGAGAAGGGAGCGTCCAGTGTTTCATATAGGATGAAATCGACGGAAAACGCGGTGGTACGGAAATTGCTACATGTATGTATATTTAAATACATCATGTCTTACCCTGATATTGAACATGCCAAAGTGATGTCCGACAATTGGGGAGGACAACAGAAAAACTTTGCTTTTTCTGAGATGTGTCAATATGTTGTTAATTGTCACCGAAATTTAAAAACAATTGACCCTGTGTTTTTTGTACCGGGTCACTCAAAAATTGAATTTAACTTGTGACATACCTACCTACTTCATGACGACTTCTTAGATTTTAACCAAATAAAAGTGACATTTGCACTAGAAAATAAAGTAAAAGATGAAGAGAAAACAAGTAATGAAAATACTAATTTTAAATATAATGATAGTATATGGTACCAGTATCGTCAAAATGAAAATAACTTTTTATGAAGACTAGCATTGATGGAAACTTTTATCTCTTGAAACCAAACAAAAGAAAGGCTCCCAATCACGGATGCGAAGACAGAAAACCTCTGTCACTTGTCACTATGTGAACAAAACTTAATACGTAGGCCATCATACCACCAATATTACCAATCTTTACTAACATCTAGTACTGACAGAGATTGTCTTCCAGAACCTGACGCAACTGAAGACAACGATAACGTTTAATTAAAAATTTAAAACTTGTAATTTACCATTGTTTTACAATTGAGGATCATGACTGAGCACTTGAGGTATCTACAGGACGTGAAGTTCCATAATTAACGTTTTTTACCTTTCTAATTACATTAATTTTCTAGCATTTCATCATCATCATCATCATCCAGCTCCATTTTCACATCCATTGTTGGATATAGGCCTCCTCCAAACGTCTCCAGTTTTCTCTATCTCTAGCTGCTCCAATCCAGTTTGTTTCTATTCTCTTTAGGTCGTCGGTCCATCGGGTGGATGGTCTGCCTCGACTTCGCTTGTCGGCCCTTGGTCTCCACTCCAATAATCTCTTCGTCCATCTTCCGTCTTCCATTCTAGCAATATGTCCAGCCCACATCCACTTTTGTTTATTGATTCGCAGTATAATATCGTCTACGCCAGTTCGCCGGCGTATCTCCTCATTTCTCACGCGATCTTTCAAGGTCAGGCCCAGCATTGATTCTCCATTCGCCTTTGTGTTATCCTCAGTTTTTCGGCAGTAGCTTTCGTTAAAGTTAGGGTCTCTGTTCCGTAGGTCAAGACTGGTAAGATGCATTGGTTAAATGCCTTCCTTTTGAGGTGAATTGGGATATTTGTTTTAAAAATGTCGCTCATCCTTCCATATGCCGTCCATCCCAACGTGATTCGTCTATTTAGCTCGCAGCTTTGGTTGTCTCTTCTTCTTCTTCTGGTTCCTCTCCGTTTCGGATGTTGGAAATCATATTGGCAATCATAACCTTGCTCGCTGCGGCTCGAAACAGCTCCGTTGAGGTTTTCTTAAACCATGTTCTTAAATTCCGCAGCCATGATATTCTCCTTCTACCGGGTCCTCGCTTACCTTTGACTTTACCTTGCAATATAGACTGTAGCAGGGAGTAACGGTGCTTATTTCCCATAACTGGTTGTCTCTGGTTATTCTAATTTCATGACCCATACTTTTCATACTTTCATAAAAATACTTTTATCGATTTATTTAAACATAATTTTCCCATTTTATCCTACAACTTTAATTTTTAATTAAATGATTTGTAATAAACTTTGTAAGAACATTAAAATTATCTTAATTTTCCTCCTTTTCAATTAAGAATATAAATGTGTTAACATTAAACCAATATGAACAGTCGAAAATGCCACATTCGCAATTTTTAAATATTGCAACAAATGAATGTATTAAAATTATACCAATATAAACTGACGAAAATGCACATTCGCAATTTTGAAACATTGGACCAAAACAAATCATTGATTAATACAAAAAGCAAAGTATCGAATTTAATTTTTTGAAAAGAAAAAAACAGTAAGCAGTATAATTTTTTTATCAATCTAACAAGGATTAAACATTAAATATAAAAAATATAAAATTTTTTCCATTTGTCAAGACGCTGCGCTGATTTAGGATTCGCTTCTTCTCACATTCGATAGTTGGAAATAGTAGGGACGAAGATACGAAATAAATCGCCACTTTTTCAAAATTTAGGTTTTTCCTTAGTACTTATCGGACCGACCTCATAATTTATGGCAAAAGCAACATTTGATAATAGGTGCTCTGAATACAAGCACCTTGTTTTAATTCAGCTATTATTGTTTACATAGAAGATATTCTTTATCTACAAATTACATACATTAATATATAGATAAAAGCTAACGCACATCACAAATAAATATTTATTAAAAACACTGTCTAGTCTATCGTTCCGACCTATCGTTTTTTAATACGTTCGTTCATACAATTACGGTGATTAGTCCCAATAAAAATACATATTCGCGGTCATGTTGGAAATAACTGATCGTTGGTTATGAATTGTGGTTAACACCAATTCAATTAATAAGAAGTTATTGACGTTAAAATAAATTGATGTGCTGTCAACAATTTTTTAAGCAATTGCGAATTGATTTTTACAACTGAATATACTTAATATGGTAAACTTAATAAAATAAATAAAAAATGAATCCGTAAACTAATTTTCGAAACCAAATTAAGAGTTCTGCTCTAATCTGTGCCTTCTAAGAATTGCAAGGCAAAACAGACGTTGATAAAGATGTTATTAGAGACATGGGGCATCTAAAATTGCATTCCACAACATATTTCCTCAACTAAGCAAAAATATCTCAACTAAGCAAAAAAAAAACATTGCGTCCAGATCGAGCCATTTTAGTGTTGCTTCTATTATGACAGGAAAGATTATTTTCACGTTCAGAGCGTTTGTGAATAGCCGCTCCGAAGATCCTTTTTAGGGTGAAATACGTATAAGCGTACACACAGACGCACTATACGTGAAATAAAATCTTAACTGTATTTCCTTTTATCCCGATATACACTTTACGAGTACGAGAAACCAATTTGCTAAGGATTTTTGCTTAGTTGAGAAGATATGTTGTGGAATGCCATTTTAGATTCCCCATGTCTCTAATTACATCTTTATTAACGTCTGTTTTGCCTTGCAATTCTTAGAAGGTTCAGATTAAAGTAGAAATCTGAATTTGGTTTCGAAAATTAGTTTACGGATTTATTTATCAGATGTCGCTCTTGCGTCCAGATGGAAGCCATTTATATTTAAGCACAACGTGTCAAAAACCTTTATGTTTGCAATGATCTCGAAAAATTTGTATAAATTGTACCAGAGTAGAATAGATTTTTAACGTTTTTTGCGATTTGCAGATTTTGTGCAGAATTGCAATTATGTTGATTTTAACATGTTTTTATATAAAATGTACCTATTTTTAAACATACATATATTATATTTGTTTGTATATGATTAATTTTTTTAGAATATGAATTTAAAAATTTTTTTGTTATAAAACATGTTACCATTTTTTCTGATTTTGTTATAAGTCCTACAGTTTGATTTTTTCTTTTTCACTAAATAAAAATGACATTACAATATTGTTTTATTATTAAAAACTGCTTTATTGCATTTTTTAGGTGCCAGCTTGACAAAACAGCTTTGGGGTGCCCCAAGCATTTGTCAAGGGTGACGTGGAACATTTAAGAAAGGTCGAACAACCGGTGCGCCACTCAGTAGACCAGTGCGCTACTGTCCAATCGTACTTGGTATTCTCGATGGCAACCAAGAAAAAAACAGCCAAATTTGACCGTCAAACGTCGTGCTTCATCTCTTCAGGCAGGATCATGCATGATTGAAAGGGTCTGCAAAAATGAAAACCAAAACGCCACTGAAGCATCATTTATTGTTGGTTTGCACATTGCAAAAGCTGGAAAACCCCATACCATTGCCGAAGAACTGATTAAACCATATGTGTAGATGTCAAACAGCACTATAAGCAAGAGAATTCCCACTATTTCAGACTTTGTAGCATATAGGAACTCCTTTTTGGATATCCCTATTAGAGAAAGTGAATCGATCCCTGCCTTCCGCAGATTCCAGGTGTTTCCTGACCCGGAAAAAGTACTTGCTAAGGGTCCCTTCACCTGGATAATTGTTGAAGACCACAACGGCTTGGGGATCCAATGATGGAGGTGGCAACCCAACCTTTAGGGGATGAAATAAAAGGAATAAAGGGAAAACAGATCTCTTTGAGGCGTAGACAAGGCAACCGGTCTAGGAGCGGCACTCTGAAATCAAAGCTACGGTCCTCCAGGATGGGGTTGAGGCATCGGGTTAACCCCTCGATACCCGTTAAAAAACTTTAAAGGTTAAAACTTCCAGTAACAGGCCTCGGAGAGAGCTTATAAGTAGATTAAAAACTTCAGTTTTTTTTTCAGTGAATTCTTCAGTTTACAGCTTGATGAAAGTACCGACGTTCCGACGTACCGACGTGAAAAAGTATATAAGAAACAATGATACAGAGTGGAGTAAATGTGTGAATATTTGCAGTGATGGAGCGGCTACAGTGGTTGGTAAAATTAGAGGGGCGGTATCTAGAATATAGGTAGTGGCAGAAAATACTTCCAGCAGTCATTGTATTTTACATCGCCATTCTTTGGCAACTAAAAAGATGCTGCAAGATTTGAAAGACTTATTGGATAGTTATAGATAGACACACTGATCATGTAATATAGATTCCGAAAACGTTTGGTGATGTAGCCCGATTATGTGTTTTAATGATATACCTTTTATAAAGGATTTTAAATAAATTTTTTATAAATAAATTTGTCCAAAAAAGAAAGTTCAAAATCGTAATATTAACTCTGCTTTTTCGTATATCTAAATTTGCTCATACATTGATTATATTAAGTTTTGGGGACATACTGTAGGTACTGTTGTCCTTGATCTGTATTTATCAATTCGTCATTGTTGCGTGTGATTGCAGTTTAATCACATTCTTTTTTTTTTTTAGTTGTTCTAATGGTGTTTTCCATAGTTTTCTATTGTTTAAGTTTGAGTTTATCCCATTTTTTCTACAAATGGAATATACGTTTCTACATTAAATTCACTGTTTTTATTTAGTGCAGGGAGTATGGTCGGCCACGCTGGGAAAATATTCTGATTCGGTTTTTCCATATATAGTCTGTTTTTCCGTATAGTCCCAAGATTCCTATGAGGAACATAGGGCTTTCACAAAGTGTCTCCAGCAAACTCTATTTCTGGCTAGTGCTTTGATTTCAAGCCAGGATTTTCTCATTTTTCTCCCTTCGTCCAGTACTGTCCTTCTCCAAGTTCCCTTAGGTCTGCCTACTTTCCGTCGGCCTTGGGGATTCCAATCCAGCGCTGTCCTGGCAATGTCATTTGGCGGTCTACGGAGTGTGTGGCCCAGCCATCTCCATTTTCTTCGCCTTATTTGCTTTATGACATTTTCTTGTTTGTTCTGGTTCCATAAATTTTCATTGGAGATTCGGTTAGGCCAAAATATACAAAGGATTTTTCGTAACGCTCTATTGATGAAAACTTGTAATTGGTGTACTATGGGTGCTGATATCTTCCACGTTTCGCAGCCATACAGTAATACAGCTTTTACATTTATGTTGAAGATTTTGAATTTCGTTTTAGTTGGGGTAAATCCTGGATTTCCATATGTTGTTAAGCATGTTGTAGGCGTTGCGAGCCTTATTTATTCTTTCATGTACATCACGATCTGTAACCCCCATTACAGTCAATTATGCTGCCCAGATATACAAATTCCGCTACTCTCTCAATTTTCTGGTCGTTGATCATAATAGGTTGGTCGTTTCTGGTACCAAATCGCATTTCTTTGGTTTTGTTGATGTTTATTTCTAGACCAACCTTCTTTGATTCTTCTTGTACTTTGTTTACTTGGAGTTGCATGTCCTGTTTTGTATGTGCTAGGAGGCATATATCATCAGCGTAATCTAGGTCTTCCAGTCTGTTTGTTAATCCCCAGTCACAGCCTTGCCTTACTACTTAAAATATACATTTCTGTACAATTTATCTAAAAGCATTTGTCGATATCTTTATTGCCATCCATTATTTGTTAATTGTTAATTTCAAACGTTGAGTTTCGTGACCGATACAAAAAGTGTATAAAGGCTACACTTAGCTGGTGCTTGGTATCCGTTATGTAAAATATATTTTTCGGTCTCTAAAGATTACTACTATTTTAATAGGAATAATCCTATTGACGTCTATAAGCTTATTTTAAACTTCAATTATGGCTAATTAATTTAATCTTGAGTCCTCTATAAGTCTCAGGTTAAAACTTATTGGTGAATTTTGTTTTGCTTCAAAAATTAAACAACTCTTTTAGCAGTACAATATACTTTGGGAAGTGTTGATAAATACTTTACTTGTGCCTATACATTCATTAGAGCAACTTCCTGACCACATTTTTCATACTCGTATCAATTTATACATTTTTATCTATTTTCCACCTTTATTCTCATTTAAACTGTCTCTGAAGGACATGCAAATTGGCCGAATCCTTCTTTGAGTTTCAAGTGGCTTGCTAGCCAATCTTCAATTTTGTTACATTTGTATATTACTTCTTCTTCCTATGCCGTCCCCATTAACAGAGGTTGGCGACCACATTTCTAAAAGTTTCTCTGTCTTTTACAACGTGGAATAATTCGTCTACAGTCATGTTTGTCCCGTCTCGAATATTTCGCAGCCATGGCTTCATCTTTCTACCTATTCCCTTTTTGCCATCGACTCCACCTGCATGATGACCTGCAGAAGCTATATTTATCATTTCTCAGTATGTGTCCAAGGTATGCAGTCTTGCATACTTTTATTGTTCTCAACAATTTTTTGTCTCGACCTATCCTTCTCAGCACTTCCTCATTGGTGACCCTGGCAGTTCATGGAATTCTCAATATTATCCGGTATATCTAAGTTCAAAGGCTTCAAGCTTCTTAACTATTTGTGCTTTTAACGTCCATGTTTCTACCGCGTACAATAGTTGGGACCAGACGTAACATTCAACAAACCTCAGTCTCAGCGCACTATTCAGATTTTTGTCACAGAACAATTGCTTGAATTTTAAGAACGCTGCCCTTGCCATTTCTATTCGTACCCTGATCTCTTGGTCTGGATCTAATTCTGAGTTGATGTAAGCTCCCAGATATTTAGATTTTGTCACTCTCTCTATTTGGTGTCCACCAAGGGTTAGTTGTTTATTATTTATTGGACTCCTTGATACTATTATAAATTTGGTCTTATTTGTGTTGATGACAAATCCCATTTGAATGCATTTACTATTTATTGCAGCTAGTAAAGTTTCCAGTTGTTTCTATACAATCAGCCATAATTACCATGTCATCTGCAAATATCATGGTGTTTACGATTTATATATTGTTCACCTTTACTACTGCTTTCTGGTTCCAGTATATAGCCTTAATAAACTCAATGTCTTTTTTGTCTAAACTGATGTTTTTTAATTCATCTATTAACTTCATATGCTGCACTCGATCAAAGGCATTCCTGAAGTCTATGAAGCGTGAATATGCACTCTTGTTATATTCCCGACATTTCTGCAAGAGTACCGTCAACGCAAATAATGTCTCTCTTGTATCCATGCCTCCTCTAAAGCCAAACTGCATTTGATCTATCTGCTCCTCACATTTCTTATAAATTCGGTTATTAATATAGGCTTAATAATAAATTATACATTAAGCTTATTAATCTATAGTCATTTTCATTTTTCCTCTCGTCATGGAACAGATGGATTATATATTGTTCCCATATTTCCGATCATATGAGTGTTCTACTTTGTCTGGTATTCAGTAAGTTCATTCATTTTTTATGTAAATTTAAGGTGTCATGTTTGTTGCTGAGTTCTGCCAGTTCCTGGCATTCCTTGTTTATTCATTCCTCCTTAGCCTTTCTGATTTCATATTTGATTTTATTCTAGATGGTTTTATATTTATTGCCATCTTTATTTTTGTATTTTCTTTTTTCAGTTATTAACTATTTCCGGTGTCATCCCGTGTTTTTTCAGTGGTTTTCTCTTCTTCGCCTTGTTGACGTTTGCTAGTAACAGATTATGGTCCGTATCTGCATCTGCTCTTGGATAGGTTTTTGCACTTTGTACTCCATTACGAAACCTTTTGTTAATCGTTATAAAATCTATTTGGTTTCTGATTATATTGTTGGTGTTATCTTTTGGAGAAGTGCACGTGTATAATCTTCGTGAGGGTAGGTCGTAGTATGTATTTGTTATAACTAATTCTTTCTCCTGTCAGTACTGGACTAGTCTATCACCTCTTTCATTTCTTTTACTTAACCCAAAATTCCCTACCCAAAGTTCCTGTTTTCCTCGACCGACTTTAGCATTAAAGTCGCCCATAATTATTTTTACCTTCTGCTTCTTTATGTTTTCTGTTTCAAGTCAGCATATAATTTTTCGACCTCAGCATCATTGCTATTAGATCTTGGAGCATACACTTGGATTAGATTTATGCTTAGAGGTTTGGCTTTCAGCTGAAGTAGCATCATCCGTTCGTTAAAGGGAATGAAATTTGTCACACACTCTTTTAAATTATTGTTGATAATAATAACAACACTATGGCTGTGTTCTCCAGTACTTTTGCCCGAGTAGAAAAATAGTATTATCCTTGGTGTAGTTTCCAGAATTTGGCCATCGAACTTGGCTATGCGTTTTAATCGCTTTTTAAAAGAGACGGTAAAGAGATGTTCTCTACCGCTCCGATCCTGTAATGACATAGCTGCTGCCCTACGCTATGCTCTCAGTTGATCCGCGGGTGTTTATTTGACAAAGCCTTATTCACACCTGCCCCACATATCTGTAGGACGTTCCCAATCAACCATTGGGACGCGCCGTTTTGAGGTTGAGAACTACCCCCCTCCGAGTATATTTTCCAAGAAGTACTGAAGAGCCTCTACTCAATTCAGAACCCCTCCTTCTTGGGAACTACACCGGCACGTATATTACTATTTTGTTATATTTACACATTTGTATTACATTGCTCTATTCCAGTACCTTCATAGTTTCCATTTCTTGTTACATTGACGTCGTACAGAATGCCACACTCCCACACTGTTAGAAGTTCTCCCCTCGTCAACTTATTCAGTTGAAGACTACAAAGTGTAAATGCATACCAAAAATAGATCACATACATTAGACCCGTGATTGAATATAAGGCTAATATATACGCCATGTTTAGTCGCGATCTTACACAACAACTGATAGAGTTGGAAAGGACAATCCTGCGTAAAGTAAACTACAAACGACACGACTACCCGTCCGCCTTCATACATCAACTATCGAACATCAAGGCCATAAATGAGAGGCTCTCCATTCTGAGCAGGAGTTATCCGATCAAAACCATCAGAGGTTAAAACTTCAGAGCCCAAATCATAATCAAAACTACCTGCTCATCCATTAGCAATGTACTCATCAGACGTCCTAAAAAACTCCCCTTCCTCTCCACTAAATTGCTGACTTTGGTTTAGCAACGAACTCCCTGATGAATACATGGACATCCTGGAGACAATTCCACTTTATTACCACAATTGATTAAATAGCTCACTTCGAGCTTTGCTGAGGACAGGGATGGATCCGTTTTCTGTGGTTTCCCGATCCCATTGCACAATTAGACCTTTCTCTAGGGAGGTCACAGCCACTCATTACATTTTATATATAAACTCATTCATGAATATTATTCATTAAATAATATACTAATAATTTCTGAAAAGGACAGTTTTAGTTCCAACCCTTTCACCTCCGACCACTCTGGACATCTACCTCCTCAGCAGGAACAACATCCACCGATACACACCACCAGTGGGACATAACACAGCGACCCAGAGCCGACATCTAACAAAACTAACCACGTTCTGAAGAGGTGATAGATATCTAAAACGAAACAAACGTAAAAAACACAAAAGAAAAGAAAAACCAATCAGAGACAGAACAGCACGACAATGAAGTGAGTGAAAAATAGATCACTTAAGAAAGACACTCCGCCGAAACAGCTGTAGTGATAATAAATTTTGTGAAAGTGTTGAAAACAAAAGTTTTTCAGTGTTTTATTGTTAGAGAATATTCCATATTATACTTTGTTTTCGTCATATTAACGTCACTACTAAATGATGTGGACTCCGCATACGGTACAAGTATGACTACAAGCTAATCTATTTCTCTCATGAAGCTTTTTTTTCCTATTCATGCGCGCAGATGACCAGCCACTTCTCGCTTGTCGTACTGTACAAACTATTAAGAAAATACCAATTTTTCAGAGGTATCTAACCCTTTCAGTCATGTTGGGTCCGATTGTACCGATTGATTTGAATGCATATATAATTTTACAGGATTCTAATTCTAATATGTAACTTTAACCAGTTTAACGAAATTTGCATTCTATAAGTAGTATAATACAATATATACGTATGTATGTACAATGTAAATACAGTATAATACTAAGTATTAAGAAAATACCAATATTTCAAAGGTACTTAACCGTTTCAGTCATGTTGGGTCTAATATTGTACCCATTAATTTGAATGCATATATAATTCTACAGGAATATGTAACTTAAACCAGTTTAACGAAATTTACATTCTATAAGTATTATACTTCTGCGTTTTGTACCCAGATAGCGCATGGATGGTTTTATTCTAAAAGAAAATTAATGTCAAAAGTCAAAAGCAACATGGCGGCAATTGGATTGTTCGTAAGAGGTAAGTGTACTTGTTTCTTCAAATATCAGTTTGAATAAAAGTCAATCGCCGTTTATATTTCAGTGCAATGTTGAAAGTAGTGTTACTTCTTACTAATTGTGAATATACTTTTTTGAAATTTGACTTTTTCAAATATAGAAGTGTACCTCAAATTCGATAGGCACAATTGTATCCAAAATGACGTTTTGTTTAAAAGTGTGTTTTCTTTTTTCAGAGTAAAGATGTAATTTTTCAGAGTAAAATGCCTCCAATAAAATATTTAACGCAGAAGGAACTGCTAGAAGAGCTAGAAAAAACTGTCAGACATAGAAGGATATGTTAGTGATGACAGTTGTTTTTGTGTGTGTTGTATGTACTCGAAAAAAGTGGACTGTAAACACTTGTAGCTATTTTACTACTAAAAGATAACACTTCTTGGTCTAGAAATCTTTATTTTTAATAGTATTTATTGATACATTGGAAGTAAGAATCTGACCTGTTTCGTACCTTCCGGCATATTTTTTTGTACTCTTTGATTCTGCGCGGTGGGCCAGGCACTTACAATCTGGGTTCTAACATACCATACGCGTGCAAAATAAAAATAGAATGTAATAATAAAAAATATGAATTAAATACAATATTGGGCTTAACAACAGTAACTACGGAGAAGAAATACAACACAGAGAATTGGCCATATGATAGATGATGTCTCAGAAAATCAAAACGAATGGGATAATGAGGAAGAAAAGGAGGATGATGATGAACGGGACGAAAACGATGGTAACTATGATAACTTCATCACTAAAAAAATATGTAAAATGGTTACAGTTGAATATATAACACGACAATTACACGAATGCGTATGCCTTGCAAACTGAAATTGAGAAATTTGTGCCATGTAACCTGCAAGAAATAAAATCGTTTTTTGCCCTTAGTATCCTAACAGGCTGTCTAAAATGTTTAAGACTGCCAATGTATTGTATAGAATGTATTGAATACATACAGAGCAACGACAAACTATGGAAAGTTCGACCAGTTTTTCAATCAATCCTAAAGAGATGTAGACAACTGAAGATAGAATCAAATGTTTGCATAGACGAACAAATCATGTCCTTCAAAGAGAAATTGTTTATAAAGCAAGACATCAAAAACAAGTCTAATCCATGAGGAGTAAAATTGTATCTATTAAGTGGTGAAAGTGGATTGATTTACAATTTTCTAATCTATCAAGGTAGTACCACAGAGATAGAACCTTCTATTTGAAATATGGACAGGGTGCAGCTATCGTATTGCAATTATCAAAAGTACTTGAACCTAATAAGCATGCATTGTACTGTGACAATTATTTTACGAGCTATAATCTTTTACAAATTCTCAACCAAAAATCAATACTTGTTGCTGGTACTACCAGAATCAATAGATTTTCTAAACGACCTCTAACTGATGTATAAGATTTTAAAAAAAAACGAGAGAGAATCAACGTAACAAATTATCTCTTCTGATGGAATTGTAGTAACCAGATGGTTAGATAATAAGCCAGTGATAATGATTTCCAACTTCGTTGGGATTGGTACAGAAAATGTTGTAAAACGTGGGAATAAAAAAAAACAAAATGTTTCATTGACCTAAGTCGACCGGAAGTTATACAAAAATATAATAAGTCCATGAGTGGCATAGATACAATAGATGCGTTTTACAGAACAAAAAATCGTTGCAGAAAGTGGACTGTTCGACTAATCTTTCATGCAGTTGACATGGCCCTAACACACTCTTGGTTAGAGTATAAACGAGACGTGCATACTTTATGAATTCCACAAAAAGATATCATGGACCTTCTACACTTTAGGATGAAAGTTGGTGAAGCCCCTATAAAAGTCAACTCTTTCAATAAGCGAAAATGGGGAAGACCTTCGAGCGATACATCTAGTCCAGTAGTAGCCTGCAAAACGACAAAACATTAAAAATAAGACCTCTTACTGAGGTACAATTTGATAATATTGGACATTTTCCAGAGCATCCACAGCTACCCTTACCTATAAGATGCAACAACCCTGGTTGTACAGGAAAATCAAGACGGAAATGTCAGAAGTGTAATGTCCATTTGTGTCTTCAAAAAGAAAGAAATTGCTTTTTTTGTTCAATGCGTAGTTTTTAGATTGTTAAGTACTTTTGGGTATAAATGTAAACCCATATATTTTTTTTATATATATACACATGTTATTTTTTTTTAATCCCCAAAAAGCGTGAACTGTTTAAGTACATTTTGGACAAAAAATATTTTTTCGTTTGCCTGAAAAAAACGCGGTGCTGGAAGCTGGAAGGATTAATAAACAACGAAAAAGTGATTACGACTCTTTCACTTTATGTGAACGATATTGAGTTTCGAAACATACAGTCTAATTTTCTTGAATTCTTTTATAGAATCCGTATTTAGATACGTAAGTTATTTGTTCATCGATTACCGAGAAAGAGAGCATTTCAACAGCAAATGATAGCGTTATTAGTATGTTTGAAAAAACCAATTATGAACAAAAATGGTCACAGATTAAAAAAACCTACTATTTCACCGCAAGTCGATGAAAACAATGACAAAAGTGTTTGAAAATAAGCCATTTAGTTTTAACCAGACTAAACAGTAAGGACAATCATTTTCGATAACATCTGCGATTTAATAGATTTAACAATATTCTTTTAACAAATTGTTTCCTTAGTTTGTGTGGAATAAATAATTAAAACAAAATTTGTTGATTTCATTTCAAGGATGTGGATTTTATATTTCTTTAGTGATAAGAATTAAGTAATACGTTTTTACGGTTATTATAATATTAAACTTTGAGGGTATACAAGGCAACTATCGAACACGGTGATTAATTTAATCTTGCCCAAGTACTTTCAATCAATAGATCATCTTCAGGGGCATTTCGTCAATTGTGGACTATCCGACATAGTAGAATGTCATAAATTTAAAACTGGACATAACAATACAAAATACACTACACTAAGACAAACAAACACTTTAAAATTTATATGGCGAAGCTACATATTGTGAAGAAGCCGGAGACAGACATACTGTGGGCTTCTTCACAATATGTAGCTTCGCCATATAAATTTTAAAGTGTTTGTTTGTCTTAGTGTAGTGTATTTTGTATTGTTATGTCCAGTTTTAAATTTATGACATTCTACTATGTCGGATAGTCCACAATTGACGAAATGCCCCTGAAGATGATCTATTGATTGAAAGTACTTGGGCAAGATTAAATTAATCACCGTGTTCGATAGTTGCCTTGTATACCCTCAAAGTTTAATTATTCGAACATTCAACCTTATATTGGTTGTATTATAATATTAGACTATTGATTATGTACTTTAGAAAGGAACTCGTTGTGATGGTTTAATATTTCATATGGTCAACGCATCCCCAAATATTAAAAAACAGCGGAGTGTTACCCTTTAAAGGGGTGCGTTTTTTAGAAAGAAGTTATTCTAAGGTGGAGATTCTATGCACTTTTCGTACATATACATCTACAGAAACAGTTGTTCAAAATTAAATTTCCTATGGAAACGTCACCTTTTAAATTGAACATAATTTTTTTGACAAAAATATATTCAAAATATGAAGTAAAAAAAAACAGAAACGCACGCTATTTTTCAATTTAGCCCCGTAACTTTTTTCCATGGCGGTATAGGTATAGGCATTGCTTTACAAAAAAAACTTTTATCCATTTCCTTCAAATTAACATTTGGTAAAACTCTTTAGGATTCACAGTATCTGAGATACGATTTTTTAAATTGGGCCAGTCACACCATTTTTGGGCCATTTTTTATATTTTTTCGCAAAAATTGTTTTATAACTCTTTAAATAGAAAAAGATTTAATAAGAAAAAATAATTGCCTTTAAAATGGTCTACTGTATAAGACTCTAGTACTAATTTTAAGCAAGATACGGCAAAATACACAATTCGTAAAAAAGCAGCACTCTTCGTGTTTAAAACCCATTGTCTTTTTTGTCGATAAGACAACTCTGATCAAAAGCTATCGAATTTTCACCGTCGTGGTACAAATTTTATTTAAAAAATCGATTTCGCACGCGTAACACATTTAAAATCGCCGGTCGCTTCAAGCGTTTTTTCTCAGAGAACGGTTCATTCTACAGAAAAAGTGCTAACAAACATTTTTGTACTACATTATCTCAGCTACATTTTTTGTTAAAAAATTATATCTGGGATACTCTAAATCCTAAATACTTTTTACATGGTAAAAAAAATTATTTTTTAACGTTATTTACGTCTATTTAAGTGATGGTTTCTAAGGGTTTTAAAATGTTTTATTAAAGTTCAAATTATCATTGAATATGTTCATTTTCCTTATTTCAATCCGATTTTAATTCATAAAACGCTTAATTATGTGTTTTCTATTTTTTCCACGTAGGGGTAGTTTTAACCCCTTAAAAACACAAAAACTCACTTAATATTAGGTAAAGAAATAATAAATAAGACTTACAATCAATTTAATTTAACTATCAGACGAGATCAGATTTGATAACTACAAGTTGAAAAATAATTGCACACCCACACAATTTGTACATCTAAACTTATTCATTGTCATAAAACTATCACCTTCATAAAACTATTACTCAATAAATAACACACATTTCATAAATATATCTCTCGAATAAGTATAAATAACTTTTAATAATACAATGGTATATTACATCACTTTCATTTAACAAACATTTTATCATTTCAGCATTTATTTAACTTTGTATCGAGACCTGAAGATGCGTTGCATATTGTAGAAAGCGAAACCGGTCATCTGATAGTTAAATTAAATTGATTGTGAGTAAGTCTTATTTATTTACCTATTTGAAATGGACTCACACAAGCAACACATTCATGATTCACTTAATATTGTTTTGAAGCTACTTTTTTTAGGCATTTTAAAGTAATTACTATTTAAATGGGAATAAGCCACAATTAAAGGTTAAAGTACGTTTATTGACGTTTCAAACTAATGTTTGTATTTTGAAAACGATTCCGAACTGGAAATTAAAACGTCAAAAAAACGTACTTTAACCTTTAATTATGGCTTATTTCCATTTAAATAACAACCTTAAATTCAAAATTTCAGTCCGACAGAATTGAGAGATGAGGTCCTATTTTCCGGAATTACTGGACTAAATGCAATACTGCACTTTGGTTGCATCGGTGGTAAGTTGGCCACCTGACGCTGATAAAAAATTCATTCAGGCATCAAATGTTGGAAAATCTTTTCAGGACATGGTAATGAAAAAACCTCCTCGAGTGTAATAAAAATGATACTGATATGATGACATCTCTTGAGGTAAAATGTTAGCTCAGCAACCCAGGCCACAGGTTTCTTTCGTTTCGTAGGTTCATGTTTACTGTCAAGCTATATCTGCTCCTTTTACCTACGTGTTTTAATCATGCCGCAATTTTTTCCAACTTTAGTTCTTTTTTTTATACTTGTTCCAAGTTTTCTATACTTGTACTATACCTGTGATGGAGATTATGCAGAATTAAACTTGGCAGACTCATACAGTATGCTCGAAGGCGTTGTTCAGTCCTGGTAGATTATGGGCGAGGTCATGCTTAGAGGTGAGAAACAAAAGGAAAGAATAGATACAAAACAACCAAATGGAAAACAGGGAAGAGAATAACTGTTCTGAAAAAAGGGCGCCACTGTTTTTAAATAATTGAATCCCAAAAAACAGAAATGGGATATTTACAAAATAAAGAGAAAATACAAATATAATTACAATAAAAGATGGAAAAATGGGCTATATCAAAAATATATTCAAAATATTAAATATCACAAAGTAATAGAATAAAGTAATCAAATAGAGTAATTAATGCAAGGAAAAAGACCTGTTGGAAGACCAAAAAAGAGATGGGAAAGCAAAGTAGATTAGGATGCCAAAAACATTCATGGAACATTACAGCAGTAGGATCTTTGGAGAGGCTTACTGAAAGAGGCCAGTGCCCAACTTGGGCTGTAATGCCATTGGATGGATAGTTAGTTACCTCTACAAGTTATCATCATCATCATACGTGGCTCGACAATCCGTTGTGGATCTTGGCCTGCTCACAAAGAAATCGCCACTCCTATCGATTCCTGGCAACTTCCCTCCATCTTCTAACCCTTAGAATCTGTAAGTCTTCTTCCACATCATACTCCATCTCAGACGTGGTCGTCCTCTGCTTCTTGTGCCCTCTGGTTTTGAAAATGTTAATCTCTTCGTGTATTCGTGATCTGACATCCTAACCTCTACAAGTTATAGCAGTGTTATATGGTATATGTCATATGAAGTTTATTCTCCTCTACAACTGCTTTATACACCAAACTTTCCTACTGTTGCATGAGAAAAAAATTAAAATAACATTCTAATTCCAATACTGGTAGATATCTACTGCATTTTCTGATATACATATGAGGATATTGCGTTCAAAAAAGGATTTGTCACAACTACACTGCTCCAAGAAATTAACGCACCACTTTAAAACACCATATAACAAGAAAATATTAACTGAAATGAAAAGCATTTTATTTTGTACTACTTTACTTTGTAAAACAAACATATTTAGTGATGGTGTCGCTAACCATATTCAATATTTATTAACTTAATACAATCTTAAAACAATTAACACTAAAATCTCTAATTGTAAAAATAGAAATTGTTCAATTTTTTTGCTTAATAAGACGTATTTCCCCCCTGCTACGAATGACAGTTTGGTATCGACTATTCATACTTAAAATAAAGGGTCTTAAAGTATTCTAATCCAGTTCATTCCAAATTTGGACAAGACGTTGTTCCAGTTCCTGCACAGTGTTTGGTTAATTAGAAAAATTCCGTAGACGTCTACCAAGAAAGTTCCAAACATTCTCTATAGGATTGAGATCGGCACTATTCGCTGGCCATTCCATAACGTCGATTCCAACTTCCTTTAGATAATTTTGCACTATATTTGCAACGTGCGGTCGTGCATTATCGTGCATTAGAACAAAATTTTCGCCAATATAAAGAGCAAATGACACAACGAGGTCTTGAAGAACGTCAACAATATATCGGTGAGCGTTGATGGTACCGGTATTCAACACCGCCAAGTATGTACGACCCGTTAAAGAAACACCACCCTAGACCATAACCGACCTTCCAACGAATAACGACGTTCCTCGCATGTTACACTGTGCATACCGTTCGTTCTGACGTCGGTACACGCGAATACGCCTATCACAATTGTAAAGACAGAATCTGCTCTCATCTGTAAACAGAACTCTATTCCAATCAGCCTCCAACCAATGGATATGATTTCGTGCAAATTCTAAACGCGCTCTGTGACGAGCTACGGTCAAGGCTGGCCCTCTGGCAGGTATACGATTTACCAAATTACCTTCCTTGAGACGTTGGCGAACAGTTTCACAGTTGATTCGAACATTATGAACATTTTTAAGTTGGGATTGTAAGCTTCTGGTAGTTACTTAGAGTGAAAGTTACTTGTTGTCTTCTATTGTTGAATTTTGGGAATTTTTTATGATTCTTATCAACTTCATACAGCTTGATTGGAGAGTTCTTCCATGTATCTTGCCATATTGAATTAATTTTTTCTTTAAAGAATGCTTTCAGGTCGGTGTGAAAACATTTCGTATTCTCTTCTGCATTTAATGCCATTATTGAGCTAAGAGAATCTGTAATAATGATATTTCTCTTTTTATTTTTGTTGACTATCAAAACTAGTGCTTTTAGTATCGCATACAATTCAGCTGAGAACGTTGTTGTATATGAAGGTAATTTGTAAGCTTCTGTAAACTCTGAAGAGTAGATTGCTGCCCCAGTTTCGTCTTCGTTTTTGGAGGCATCAGTGTAAACTTTGAAACAGCTACCATATTTGCTTAATATTTTTAGAAATTCTTGATTAATTAGACTTGCTGGCGTTTCTGACTTGTTTAGGCGCAATAAGCTGGTGTCAGTAGAGGGAAGTGGAATTGTCCAAGGAGGAGGGGTTTGAATTGAGGAGATATCGTAGGTGTCTGGAAAATGGATACCCATTGTTAACAAGTAGGTATGTAGACGGAAATAGAAAGGGTGATCAGTTCGATTTGAAGTTTGGAAACAACTTTTGAAGAGGTCAGCGAATACGTTGTGTATAACAGGATTATCTTGATTAGACGATACTGCCGCGGCATAAGAAAGACTTAGATATTGTCTTCTAAATGTGAGTGGAATCTCTCCAGTTTCCCAGTATAGAGTTTGTACTGGACTTGTGTGTTGTGCTCCTAAGGAAATTCGGAGGACTGTATTTTGAATAACGTCTATTGTTTTTAAGTACGTTTTTTTCAAAACTTGCTTTGTTCGGCTACCTATATTTTATATGTGAAAAACCATATAAAAATTTGTTTTGATCAAACTTTATCTACTAACATATGGGGTTCAAAATAAGCTTTAAAATGACACCAAAATCTAGCAGGTGATTTGTTGTTACAAATTCTTTTTTGAACGCCATCTCCTCATAAACATTTGGGTCAAAAATACAATAGAGTAATAAAATTATTGTTTAAAATGTGTGCAAAAGAATGAATAATGTGATAGTAGCAGTTATTAAGGTATTAAGATAATTTATTAGGGTTTTTTAAGTAAACTTTCTTGTTTATAGGAGACAGAAAAATCAGTATGTAGCATCATTTGTTGAAATTATATGTATAAGATTCTAGGAAAATAAGTAGTGGTTTTATAGTCAGTTATATGAGTTTATCCAAACCCCAAATTTTTTCTCCTTCTTTAATCATGATTCAAAACAGTGTCTTACAGGTTATCAATGAGTATGAGAATAGTATGACTAGCCGCAAGGCATATTTTGAATAGATTTTCGATATATTTTTGCCTATACTTTTAGATATATCAGTAGACCACTTTTTCAATTAGGATAAGTGACATTATTCATAAGCATTATGAAAATTTCTAGCATTAATTCAAAAATTTGTACAAAATATTCTTCAAAGACAAGTTTTTGGTTGGTGTTGATTAAAATTCTACTTTAAACCAGCTTTAATAAACCCTTTATCAAATCTTTCTTCTTCATTCTATTTTTTTAATAGGTTTTTGCCTGTTCTATCTTCAGAAATCTTTTTATTGGATATCCAGATCATTGACCATCTTATGCGGCTATCCCACTACTTTTTACTGTCACAATCTAGTATTCTCTATATTACACTTTTGCCTAATACTTACATCATTTTTTCATTTAAAAATATTATATTAACGCTCAGAATGCTAGTAAGGTTTAAACTTTTTTTAAATAAAATCCATCTACTTTTATTGTGTTATATTTTTCACTTTCATTCATCACATATATTCATATTTTTCACATGTCCTAGACGGGCTACTATAACCGGAGTAAACCTGGTACTGGACTCAGGTGCAATGGGCCAATATCCTGTTCACCTTAACTCAGCTATCACGAAATTTATAAACAACATACAAACCGGACGGGCTAACAGTCAACGGCCAAAGCTGTGTACTAATGGCTTAATTGGTGATGGAATTGGATGGATTCATGGATGCATGGATGGAAACATGGATGCATAAATAAAAAAGAATACAGACTTTGGAGTGGGTTTTATGGTAAACTATTGTCGCCAAAATACACAATCTCGACAAAGATTGTTACTTTGGCCGGCCAATCACAGCGCTCGTTATTAACTTCGCTGTCATTGGCCTCTCGGCGGCGGAGCGTTGCAAATTCTCAAATACGATGTGTATACAACGCACCGTCCGATCGGGACTTCAGCCCCCCAAGAGGGACAAAATTCTACAAAAAGCCCAGAGTGAGAAGAAAATCCAATCAAAACACACACACACACACACACAAGGAAGATAGTTCGTAGCTCAAATCACCCAGAATATCGCCATCGCCTAACAAACAGTGGGCCCTGTTGCCCACACAAGGATACAGTCTATATTGTGGTAATGTATAATATTTATATATTTTCCTTATTATAATGTAGACTATAATATACTAATTAAGATTCTTTTGTCCACAGGTTACCTACAAAAAAAATTATAAAAAACACAAAAAACCGGTCTTGGCCACCAAAAAAATTAAAAAACACTAACAAAAACCGGCTTCGGCCACCAAAAAAACTAACAAAAACCCCAAAACCCGGGCACGTAGGGCCCAACACTCTTGAGCACCAAGTCGCCGAACTGAGCCGGGACTCAGAGCGGAGACTTGAGGCCCAGCAAGCAATTTTAGTTTCGCGGATAAGCCACATTAAGATAAACAGGAATAAAGCGGAGATGCGCTGTCCTGAGTTTTTTCAATCGTATTAGGAAATCATGTTGGGGTTCTATTACCCAGGACCTCCACATGAAGAGCACTTCGCTGATTGTTGTGCCTCTATAGCGAATCAGATTGCTATAGTGGGGAAAGGGATGGTCTAGAGCATTGGAGCACGGTGGGATGACTCCTGTTTTTACTCGAGTTAGCACACCTTGCTCCAATGAATTGTTACACCCGATCGTACTACCTGGGTGAACATTTCTCATAGGCTGGGTTCAATCAAATTGCTGCTGCTGCTGATCGGGACTTCAGTTGTCAGACACTTCGAGCCCTACTCGACCTTGTTGGTTAGTGGTGCTTCCTAGTAAACTGTTGTTTCATTATTAATCCAAATAACCAAATCGTCCTTACGTCGAATTTTAACGATTACACCGACTTCGAAGATCAGTGAGTATTTCCAATCCGGACGTCGAAGATACCTGAAGGCATCATTCGTTGTCTGCTATTATACCACAGTGCACGAGACATACGCCTTTTGAAATAGAAAAACAGTAGTTTTAAAACTATTACAAATTGCGTCGAACTGACACCGACGATTTATCGGACAACGACGGTGAATACGAGGAGAAGTCTCGACGGAGACTTATATTCGATTTCACCGCTCCGAGTCAAGCCACGACGACGCTTCGACACTTTGAACCTTATGCATTTTTCAGTAATTAGTAAACACTGGTAAAACTGATAGTGCGAAAGGTGGTGTACAAAGCGACGGGCTATTGCAGAGCCGATACAACCGGCATTTTTGTGCCTCTTTCTAGGAGACAGAACGCGGCGATTCCTGATAAGAAGGAAACCGACATCTCTGCAATTTTTGAGGCATATACCACGCAACAGAATTCTAACACATATTGTCATTGTAAGAAATATATTATCATTGTAAGAAAGCTTGAACTGTTAGAGAATTCTGTTTGCCGGTGTCACCTCGCTTGTTGCAGAGGCTCGATAGAGCTTCTTACACGAATAAGCCGGTATCTGTACCAACTCCTATACGAGGATGGATCATCGCAATACGAGATCATCTTCAAGAGCGGAGGTCGCTGAGCGTCCAGAAACTCCAGATAACGGAGAGGATGCTACGGGCGTACGACACTATAAATGCTGCAGGTCGATATTGGGTTTCACTCAATTTCAGAAATGTCTACAAAGAAATTCCTGATTGAATAGAAGGGAATATGAAGAATTAAGAAGGGATGCAAGGAAAATATGTAGAAGAAAAAGAGAAATATTAAATAGAAAATACAACAAATTATAGACTATAATAACAGAAAGAAGACAAGGAAATTTTACAAAGAAACCAAGAGTTACACTCAAGAATATGTGACAAGAACAAAAGTGTGCAAGAACAAAAACAGGGCAATTATCAGTGAGAAAGAGTAACATGAAAAGGTCGAAGGAATATTTTCAAGAGCTCTTAAACCCAGAAAGAGAACAAAACCAAGAAGAAATAATTCATCACACAGTAAAACAACTAGTTAAGGAACCAACATTGAAAGAAACTATAACATTAAGATGTCATTAAACATCTACAACAAAATGCCTGACACAGATGGAATACCTGCAGAACTGATGAAGAATGGTGGACATGTGCTATGGAAGCGTATGCATAATCTAATCTGCTGCATATGGACACTAGAAGTGATCCCAGAGGATTGGAAAGTATCACTCATACTTCCTATGTACAAGGGGGGAGACAAATGACTCTGCAAAAATAATAGGAGCATAACAGTGTTAAATGTTGTCTACAAGATATTTTCAGAAATGATATATAACTGTCTTGAGTCATTTTTGGAAGAAATAATTGGTGAATGCCATGTGATTTCTGACCAAAGAGGTCAACTATAGACCAAATACATATCGCACTCTCAGTGCAAGACTGCAATAACTCAAAATTTTATGAAAATGAAGTAATCATGGAATTCAATTGTAAACATGCATATTTATCCCCTGTAAAACTTTAGTAACTTTCAAATGCTTAACCGGCTAAATATTACAACAACAACAGTTTAACTGTTTTGCGTTTTTGTACATAAGTTCAGTGCAAAACTGTTGTAATTCTAATGAAACAGAGTTACAACAGTTTTGCACGGAACATTGCAATGGTTTCAATAACAAGCAATGAAAGGCACGAAAAAAGTAAGATATTTGGTATTTTAATATATATATCTACGGTGTTTAATTTTGATATACAGCGTGTCTACATAATCCATTAACGGCCGAGACAATAAACAAAGATTTACAAGACCAATCTATTCATGTAAGTTTTATGTCCTTTGTGTGACATTATATTTTCCATAAAATGTGTGCGATGTCGTTTGACCATTTATTTATTAGATTGGAATAAAAAACACATAAATTAAGACTAATTATTTACAGCCAAAAAGTATTTTTTCTTATGAAAGGAAAAACAGTTATCTTACAACTTGTGTATTGACCATACTGACAGGTTAAAAATATCTATTTTAAGAAAACTTGTTTTATAAAAACTACCCCAAATTGTATTAAATCTTCATGTAACCTTCCGGGACGATTGTCTTATCATATTGTCCCCCATAATTCCCACCTTTTACTAAGGTAGTGAATTTCAATCCTTTTGTTAATCACTGTACTCAAGGTAGCCTGAATTGCATATTTTTATTATAGTCCTTTTGTTTTGAATTTGAATAAAAATATTGACAGTTTTACTAACAGAAAATGTGTCTACACTTTTTACAATTTTCTCCGTGCAAAAGTGTTGTATCTTTAAAATTCTAATACTAAATGTGTAATGATTAACAATTTTCTTCATGCAAAAGTTTTTTATCTTTGAAATTCCTAATTTTTTTAGCATTAATATTATTTTATTTAAATTTCTATTTTTGATTAAGGTAATATGGGCTAAAAGCATGCAAAATTATAATTAAATGTTAATTTTTCTTAAAAATTGTGTCTTATTTCACAGATATTAGCACGAAAATAAACAAAATCGTTTTTATCTCAAAACTTATGTATTCTGACTTACTGCAGTCTTGCACTAAGGGTGCGATATGTTAAGAGGTATACTTGAAAAATGTGCTGAATATAACATACCAATTCAAAACTTGTGTATTGATTTCAAACAGGAATTTGATGATGTAGATAGACAAAAAATGTTAAAACAACTATCCATGTTAGGAATATCGAAAAAGTTGGTTAAACATATATAAATGAAACACTGAAAACTTTGTTTTCAAACTTCCACAAAATTTATTTAAATCTTATCACTACAGCTGTTTCGGCTGATTGCCTTTCTCAAGTGATCTATTTTTGGCTTGGGTTTACAAATTTATAGTCTCTAATGAAATAGGTTGAGGAGGGGAGAACTGTTTGTCTCAAGTTGGTCATTCAGAATTATATCTGTGTTTTTTAATTTGTTGATTTCCATAGATTCTAACAAAGATAGCTTAAGGCCTTTATTTTGAATGTGAAGAATTTTAAATTTTTCATTAAAAGAATGATTATGATCTAGAAGGTGAAGTGCGTATGTCAAATCTGTTTTTCTATTCTTGAAAGCCCTTTATGTTCTGCTATTTGTTTATCAAAGTTTCTACCAGTTTGACCGATGTAAGTTTTTGGGACAGTCGCCACATTGAAGTTTGTACACACCACTATTTAAGTGTTTTTTATTTTGGCTCTTGTTATTTTTAATATATTTGCCTAGGTTGTTATTTGTTCGGAAAGCTGGTGTTATTCCTTTCTTTTTTATATGTTTGGCAATTTTTGTTGTTATTTTGCCTGTATATGTAATCGAGCAGAAGGTACTGGGTTTTTTTTCTGGTGGTGGAATAACTAATTTCAGGGCTTTCTTGTGTAGTTTTTGATTTAACATTTTATTAATTGTTTGTTCGTTGTATCCGTTGTTTACTGCTATTTGCTTAATTATATTTAATTCTGTCTCAAAGTTGTATTTTGACATTGGAATTTCTGTTAATCTATGTAACATACTATGATAAGCTGCCAGTTTATGTTGTGTTGGATGGGATGATGAATTGTGTATAGTCGTGTCAGTATGGGTAGGTTTATGAAATATGGAGAAGTCATGTTTGTTTTGAAGTCTGCTAATTTTTAAATCTAAGAAATTTATGGATTGATTTTGTTCTGTTTCTATTGTAAATTCAATATGACTATGAAGTGAATTAATGTACGATAAAAATTGGTCGAGTTGCCTGTTAGTTCCTGTGAAACATACCAGTACGTCGTCTACGTATCTTCACCAATATAAAAACTGTTTGAATACGGGATGTTTTGAAATCTTTGTCTCTAGATGATCCATAAAAATATCTGATAGCAATGGGCTTAGAGGATTACCCATTATAAGTTCTGCACTGATATTTGTATATATTTTATTATTAAATTCAAAGTAGTCCTGGTTTATGCAAACTTTAAGAAGATGTAAAATTTCAGATGTAATTATTGGATTTGTACTATTTTGGTCTAAAAGGTTTTTTACTAGAATAAAAGTTTCTGTAGGAGGGATACTAGGAAAAAGATTTTTTACGTCAAATGAAATTAATCTGGAGTTGTTAGGTAATTGAAAATGTATTTTATTAACTAGTTCTATTGTATTTTTTATGGTAAATTTAGGTGAAAATTTAGTGTTCTAAAATAATCTCTAACAGCTTTTTTGAAAGTTTATATGAAGGAGCTGTATAAAAAGAAACTACAGGTCTTATTGGATGATCCGGTTTGTGTAGTTTAATGAAAGAGTATAATTTAGGAGGCTGTGGGTTCATGGTATTGAGGTATGAGAACATGAGTATGTTGAGAACAGAAATACCTCAATATCATGAACCCACAACCTCCTAAATTATACTCTTTCATTAAACTACACAAACCGGATCACCTAATAAGACCTGTAGTATACAGCTCCTTTTTATACAGCTCCGTCATATAAACTTCTTAGTGGTAGTAAGTGCTTTTAAGCATACAAAGACTCAATGAAAAGTAAGCTACTGAATTGTGAGAAAATCAATTGAGAATATTTGAATGAAAAATATTAGGAAGATATTTGGACCAACCCATTGTAGCAATGGTTCATGTAGAATAAATATGAACTATGAGCTGGATAAATTAATGCAGAGTGCAGATATTGTTTGATTTGTAAAGTCACAAAGACTAAACTGGCTTGACCGCTTAGAAAGAATGTCAAATAATCAAGTAATACAACCATGGAAACCCCAAGAGGAAGGCCATGTAAAAGGTAAATATATGAGTACAACAGAAAAATCTTAAAACTGTGAACATCAGGCAGTGGCGAAGGAAAACATCTGACAGGGCAGAATGGACAAACATTGTTAAGCAGACCAAGACCCACACAGGGTTGCAGTGCCATTAGAAGAAGAAGATTCATCAATGTCCAGTGATTGTTATCCAGTTGACTTTTTAGGAGATTTTTAGTTTTTCTAGCATATTTAATGCCTTCCCGTTGGACTCAATAAAGCTCTTCACTGAGCTGTAAATCACTTACTCTTACCTTACCTATTAGTCATCACTATATAGATTCGCTGACGAATTCCAATTAAAAGTCAAAGATTTGAACTAATACATTTAAAAAATTTATTTTTCTGGCTTACACACAGCTGGCATTATGAACAAATTAAAGTGCTCACATCTAAATGAGTGTAACAGCCTGTTAGGCCATTGTAGCAACTAAAAGGAGACTCCAACATTAACAACCTGGCAAATGTTCCTAAGAAGCCTATAAATAGTAGATTCACTATCTCCTCTAATATTGGCCAACCTTAAAACTATATTTCATATTGAACACTAGTCTTGATTTGTAAATTACCACATCTTTACTAGAGTAAATGTTGACTATATGATTACACATTAACAGCTCAAAATAAACTAAACTAACATTTAACATTTGTGAGAAATATGAGTATCAAAATTCTGATTTTTAGAAAACACATATGGGAGTTATCGGACCGTGAGTACATAATGGTTTATAAATGTGCCTTCTGAGAATGTTTGAAGGTACATTTAAACCCTAAGAATTTCTCAAATTTATATTACGTAAATATTCAGTCAATACAGTTGGTAAATCAGTAAAATATAATTAGATTTATGTTTTTGATTGAGTAAGTAATTATATGTATTAAAGTATTAGAGGAATATCTCAAACCTATGATCATCAGACATTGGCAAAGCAAAGTATCTGAAAGGGTGAAATGGAAGAACATTGTTAAGCAGGCTAAGGCCCATAAAGGGTTATAGCGCCATTAGAAGAAGAAGAACTTGAACTACAAACAAATAAAACATTCTGTTCAATATTGCAAACCCTAATAGAGTTAAAAGGGTGTCATAGATGATTATGAGAGTGTTTTTACACTAAATACTAAACATGGATCTCAAGGTGACTTCAGTTTTGAGGTAAACAATAGTAACAGCAAGTAATAGTAAAGAGTTTTCTTTTTGTGTAGACTTGTTTTTGTTTTTGGAAATATTAATATGATATATCAAAACATAATGAGATTAGAGAAAATTATATTGGTATAAAATGTTTGGTTACATATATATTATAGGATTTGATATATTGTTCATTCTTTATAAATTAATAAATAATAATAAGTTATAACTTCTGTTTAAGATCCTTTAATGACAAATTATTCTGTATACTGTTAATAATTGACAATCATAAATTTTTATGCACTGACGTTTATATAATAAATGTAGATTTTTTGTACACACAAGGATTATTTACAAAATATTTACTTACCAGCATTCCATAAAAAATAATGTGCCTTCATAGGCAAAAGTTCTTTATTCATTTTTGGATACTTCATTATAAACACACTAAATATTTTTCATTGATTGATTAATCGAAATTTTTAAATTTACTAAAAATATAACCTAATATTTACACGTTACATTTGTTACCAACTTATTAGTTATTAGTTATTACTGAAAGTAGTGAAGGTGAAAACTGAACTGGTAAACTGATTCGGAGAAGTCACAAACTGATTGGCAAACCTTGTGCAATTCGCGTCATTCGATTCGCGTATTACCACAAGAGTGGGAGAAGCATGGGCATCGAGCAATAAGACAAAAGAGGGAATGTAAAGGTAGAAGGGGTAAACATATTGATAGACAGGAAGTGCCATCTTGAGAGGCCACTTTAGACAAGGATAGACTGTCTCTTTCCTTGTTTAAGAAGTCAAATTTAGTTTGGTTATGTTATTGTTTGTCCCAACTGTCACATGAAATTTTATTAATATTGAAGTTTTTTACCAATTGTGTCACTTTTTAGACTATTATCGTTAATATTTAATTAAAACTTTCTTGTCTGAAAAATATTTTACAGGTATTGTTAACAAGTGTTGGAAAATTTAAATTTAGCGCCTTTGCATTTCCGGATATGCCCGCCATCAGAGGCCACTTTTTTGGTCTCCTTTTCATAACGATTAGATTCCCTCTTTTGTCTTATTGCTCGATGAGCATGGGACAGTTAAAATCGAAATAGTCCAAGGAATGAAAGCCAAATTCGATTTTTCAAGATAGACATTTTTGTTAAAACCTTTTGAATTTTTGAATATATTTCCTCATAAGAAAAGATGGAAAAAAAATAAATGTGAAGGCTCTTTCCTTTTAGATATTTGACCAGAAATTATTTGTGAATAAAACGGGCTTCAAACAAACAAAAAACAGTATGATTAAAAGTTTATGGCGACAAATGGTTCCGTTCAAATGAAGTGAACCGTTGATTGAATAAACGAGTGAACATAATATATTAAGATGATAATTAATCTTTTGGGAAGCTGATTTTTATGGGATTTGAAAACAGTGTTTTTTGTAAGTTATAGAATCCATAAAATAACCGTTAATTCCATAAATAGTTTGAAAATAATGTCTGCAGGTCTACAACCAATCAGACAAATGCTTGCCTTTTCCTATGATTTAAACAAGACGCGATTGGTTATTTACTTCCCAAATGTCATCTGTAACGTATTAGCCAATGACTATTCAGAATGTATGGAAGAAGGACTATTGCACATTAGACTTTAACAGGATGTGACCTCCATGTTTGACAGTTGATCTTTCGTCTTGCTTTGCCGCTTTTTCTAGTGTTCTGTTCTATTCACACTGACTGCCGGCCATTATTTGCAAGCGGTGAAAGATTCGGCGTTGGTTTGTAAAATTGTTGTGAATCTACCGGCATCAAAAGCCTACAAAGCGTGTAGCTTTTACTTGTAGTTATTTAACTGTAGCTACTTTTCAAATTCCAACAAGATGGGTGATGAAAAAAAGGTATGTTTCTTGTTTAATAGTTTACAATGTCGTCAGTGAGATGCATGTAACATTTTTCTTATCTTAACAATTTTTATTGTAGGCCAGTGATAGCGAGCACATCAATCTCAAAGTACTTGGTCAGGATAATGCTGTTGTACAATTTAAAATCAAAAAACATACCCCTTTAAAGAAATTGATGACTGCCTATTGTGAACGTGCTGTAAGTACCTCTTGTTTTTATAGTTAGTAATTGATAACGGTAACGCGTTGTTTAAGATGCATATTAGTAACTACATGTTGCATCTATTTTTCTGTAATAATGGTATTTTTCGTAATTGACATTTAGATACAAGTTTGCAATATACCTATGTATATTAAAAATGTTGAGTCATCTACATTTATTTACCAATGGCAATAGGCAGACAATAAGCAGATTGAAATAAGCAATTAAATCTTCTAAAACTAAACAAGGAAAATATTTGTGATAATTTTTCAAAGCTAGGATAGACAGGAAAGAAGCTTTTGTAATGCTAGCAGCTAAAGTTGTTTATCAAGGGTCCCCATTAGGTTAATCAAAAGATTGTATGACTAGTTTTGATATTTAGTCTTCTTCAGCTTTTCCGTTTTCTGTGGTCACTGTTACTTACTCTAGCCACTCATTTTTTTACATCATTTCTTCTTCACCTTAACATTCAAACTGTTGTGATATTTAGTAAATATTTGTAATTATAAGAGAGAAAACAAAAACAACTAGCAAAACTATTAAAAATGGAGTATACGTGACTTAATAAAAATTATACTACTATCTCCAATTCCAGTTAATTTGTCATTTCTTGACAGTTGTACAAAAATAGTATACTTATTTTTGTTGTTGCATAGTTTATTTCAGAAATTAATAAGGAGTAGTACACTATGTTTGACATTTTTCACATTTGGTCCCATTGAAGATAGCCTCAAATGGATGCGACAGAATGAAATATTGGTGTTTGGCAGTGTTGAAATTTACATTACAAATGAAACATACGCAATTAAAAACAATATGATATTTAAAAACTTAAAAACAGTAAATAGTAAAATGTCAGTATAAATAATAAATTTTAAAAGGCATCTGCTGCAATCTGGCAGTTGGTGGTTTGAGGGTTCTGACTCTATTGCCAAATCTATCCACTAACGTATCAAAGGGCAATTGCCAAAAATCTTCAATGGGACCAAATGTGAAAATTGTCCCACTATGTTTACTGAATCCAATCCCATTGTCTAGTAAATTTAGTAATTCATTTTTTGCTGTTGGACAAAATTTTGACTTCCACTGGCAGTTACTATACAATCAAACACACAAGCTCATAGCGAATATTAATTGTATAATAAGAGTCAAAACTTATTCATTTGCACTTAAAATAAAACTACCTCAATTAAAATAACTGTTTAAATGCTTATCTTTTAAATTTTTCAGTCATTTATAAATTGGTATTTACAAATAGAAAGTTAATCAAAATTAATGAGTATACACCCCCATTATTCATGAATATTGTTCTTTGTTTAATTAAACCTACAGACATTATTTTGAGGTAGTATATAAACCAAAATCTTTATTGCCATTAAAGTTTTTTGTCAGTTTCAAAAAGGGTTGATTAGTTCTCTGTTAATTGCTTCATATATGTTCTTTTAGTAGTTGTTTGTTAATTGTGAACATAAGAGCAGTGGCAGGCAAACAGTGGATTAGATTGGCGCAAGATAGAGAAAGATGGAAGCAATTGGGAGAGACCTACATTCAGGAGTGGATGGAAAATGGTTGACAAAGAAGAATTCTAAGAAATAAATGCCATTTCCAAAAAAGTCCTTTTGTGATAGTTCTTTTCATTTGTTAAGGCCTTTACAGACTCATCCATGATATGGCCTTCATTGAATCAATCAATATGAATATATTCTACAGTCATTTTTATGAGATGTAATACAATCTTTTACACATCTAGTGGCTTGGCCAATGTATTGCTTGCCACAATCAATATAAGGTATACAGTAAACTACATCAGACAGCAGCTCATTTGGTGATCCATCTTTCATCTTGAAAATATGTTATTAATAGTTAACAACCTTCTTTTTTAGACATTTACTCTGCACAGCAAATAATACTATCTTAGTTGATTGGCATAGGAAGCCAGTAAGCTTGAGTAGATACATGAATTAATTATTGGTCTTACCATTAACAGTCAATGAAGGTTAATTTGGCAAAACAAACGCAAACTAGGGTCGAATGAATTGCTAATGAATAATTCCACCAAACCATCAATATTAATAATTTGCTTATTCTGTCTGTCTGTCCGTAATGAAAACCCCAGCGCTGGAATTACATTATATCTCAGTTATTATTGGTCCTAATTGGAGTGTGTGATGCTTTAAATGAATGGGGATTTGATTATTTATTTATTTATCCTCCTTTAATACACAAAATGAATTTATTGACTTAAAAAAGGCCTCTGGCTATAATAAACAACTGATTGAATTCTAACATGTGACATAATAAAGAAAAGTGGATATAATTAATATATTATAGAAAAAATCAATCAGTTTTTAGTTGTTACCACTCGCGAAGAAATGACTATAAGACAGAAGTCTGTTTATTACTAAGTGGCCATCACGATACTGTAGCTTATTTATTTATAATGTACCATTTTATGCCTCTCCAAACGTTTTATTTTACATTTTTTATATTAATTCATATTATCAAAATAAATCTGCATGGAATATTTTTGTTGTGACAAAATAAAAGCATTTTAGTAGAACATCATACATTCTAGAATTGGGCCAAATGCTAGTAGACATATAATATAAGATAGACTGACTGTTGCAATAGTAGTGTTGCCCCCAGTGCCGCAGAAAACTGATGCAAAGCAGTTCCTGCAACTCTGTCTAATAGGCTGGGTTTATCGACAATGTGACCTTGTCCTTGGTCATTTAGGGCACATGGTCAATAAACCTAGCCAATTAGAAAGAGAGTGTCAGTTTTCTATGTTGTACTGGGGAATGGCTGGTATTGCAACGATCAGTCTATCTTTGTGTTATGTTTATGCGCCAAAATAATCTAAAAAAAAACTATATAACCTATTTCTAGGCAGTTCTTATCCCCCTGTAATGTTAAAACACGTATTATTTAATACTCCATATAGCAAAACAGCTATTGTAAATAACAATTCAAAATGATAATACAAGAAACAATGATAATAGTGATATTCCAGAGGTAGTTGCATTAATCTCTTTACCATTCCTTAGAGAGATTATGCCACAGCTCACATGAATTGTAAAAAAACAATTAAACCTCAAAATAGCTAATAGAAGAGTGTTAACTATTAATAACCTATTTTCAAGGATGAAGGATAGGTTACCAAAGGAGCTGTTTGATATAGTTTACAGTATACCAGTAGTGATTATGGCAATTGGTAAAACCATTAGGTGTGTAAAAGATTGTATTAGATCTCATAAAAGTTACTAGCTTATATAGACAGGTGCTCGTTAGGTCCACATGTTAATGAGGGCCCTAATATGGATTTTGAGTATGTAAAGAATTTAGGAAATAAAAGAAACTATCACAACAAGACTTTTCTGGAAATGGAATTTATTACTCAATGAACAGACTTCTTCAGGAAAATTCTCCTGACCCCCAGACACTACTACATTAATCACTAACCAATGCATTACTACTACTGGGAACATAGTTCATTTATACCATCAATGGTGACGTGATTTGAGTGGAGGTTGGCTTGGGGATTGGCACAGGGGTTGATGAGAACATTTCTGACAGTAGGATTTTGATTTAACAGGGGGGGCAGACGATATTTTCTCTATGATGTCTCCATTTCTAAGTTAACTGTATGCTGTCATCTTTTTTATTGAGACAAATTGGTCTCTTTTTTTCCTTTTCTATGGCTTCTTGGATAATTCTTGGTTTATAGAAGCAGATGGGGGATCAATTTTGTGACCTCTATGAAGGTGGATTCTACAGTTTTTTTGGCCTATGTAGGTTCAGGGGCAGTCTGCACAAGGAATTTCATATTTAACATGGGAACACATTTATTTTCCTCAATTCTTATACACTAATATTTTAAACATTATTATAGCTCAACTGAGATAACTAAACTAAACTGGTAATTACAAATGAAATTGCTCACCAGATGAATTCATCTGGGAATCTAACAATGAAAAATAAATAACTTGTATGCATTACCACTTGAATACAACTGGTACTAAATTATCCCTCTATTAGATAGATCTCTTTCAGATAATAATATACCTATAATGTTGTGTTTTTACCAACACATTTCGTTTAGTTAGTAGTTACCAGTCTTTTTCAACTGGTGGCACAGTGAAGGTATTAATAATTATTTGTTCATAAATGTATGTTAAAGGATGTATGTTATACATCCTGGATGTATAATTTTAAAAAAGTTTTTCACAGCATTTTTGTCCATTTTTTCTATTCAGTACAATGAACACTTGGAGACTATTTTTTACAACTTTTTGCTGCAACCTCACACAACTTTCATCTGAAGATGTTTGAATAAATCTAACAAAGTGATATAGTCGATAAGAGTACACTTTGACTTTTAATATTCAGCTGCTAACCCAATGCTACTAATTTTTAAATTAGAAATGAGCAAGTTAGTACCTTTAGATTAATCCATCACACACTATGTGTGTCAGCCTCAAGTGAAACACACACTGTGTTCTTGTAGGTTATAAATAAAATCTTTATTATTTAATGCTTTGTTTATAAAATATGCTCATGGGCATTTAAAGAAAACTTTTACTTATACAGAAAATTTCTATTTCAGGGTATTAGCACACAAGTAGTCAGATTTAGATTTGATGGAAACCCAATAAATGACACAGATACTCCAAATTCTTTAGAGATGGACGAAGGTGACACAATTGAAGTATACCAACAACAGACTGGTGGATTCTTCCATCGGTTTCTTTCCATTTAAATAATCACAGTGTATTGTTCTTGTATTTTCTTATTTGCTAAATTAAACTAGTTTTAAATAATTACATAAGTTAATTTTAATATAGTTTTTATTTCATATCAACTGAAGTTAAAACCTGCTCTGTAAGAATACGACCATTTGTGTTTTTGGACTCTTATTTTGTAATGAAAACACTTAGAATACAAACCTTTTTCTTATAGATTTTTTGTTTTATTTTTGCTTACTAGAGAGGTAGGTATTTATATTTATTAGCCAATTACAGCAAAACAATCTAAAGAAATACTTAAAATTGTAGTTGAAATACTTTTTAAGGTTCTAAAATAATAAAAAATAAAGATAGATAAAAGAACAAAGGATGAATGATACAGTAATGTATTAGAGCAAAAATGTTTTGAATAAATAACTGGTCAGATACATGTACCATATGAAAAGTGCATAAAAGATAGATAAAAACATGGGAATGTCAGTCATAGGCAGAAACTTTAAAAAATAATTATGGATATATGCAATGTATCTCATAAATTATCTGATTTCACCTCTCTACACTGACAAAGAAATAGAGGAACTCTACAGTAACAAATAAAGTATTAAATAACAATAAATATCACTTCAAGTATTTAATTGGTGACTTTAATGCCAAAGTGGGAAAGTATGGAGTCAGTGAGAGAATTAAAAGAGGTGAAAGACTGGTTCAGTTTGAACACTACCAAAACTGCAATATCTGGGACATGTCATGAGGGGTGAGCGTTATCTTCTTCTTTGAGTGCCTCTCCTATCGGAGATTGGATATCATTATGGCAATACTAATTTTGTTTACTGCTGTTTTGAATAATTCATTAGTGGTACAGCCAAACCACTCTCTTTAATTCCTCATCCAGGACATTCTTCTATGGCCTGGATTTTTGCGTCGGATTTTTCCTTGCATTATATTTTGTAGGAATGTGTACTTTTGTCCTCTCATAAGGTGAGCGTTATAACTTATTGCAATTAATAATGCAAGGAAGAATACAGGGTAGGAGTCGCGGAAGAAGACGCATCTCCTGGTTAAACAATTTGAGAGCTTTGTTTAACTGCACTCTGCTGACCTCTTTAGGGCAGCGGTATCGAAAGTGCAAATTGCCATGATTGTTGCCAACCTTCTTAGAGGAGATGGCACATGAAAAAGAAGAAAAAATACATTCTTTAAGAAAAAAATCAAACAGAAAATGCACTTGGATAGTACCAAATGGAATCACTAAGAACGAAATTGACTTCATTTTAACAAACAAAATTGTTACAATAAAATATGTCAGTGTAATAAATAAATTTCAAACAGGCAGTGACCATAGACTAATCAGAACAAAAATTGTTCTAGATCTGAAACTAGAAAGAATGCAATTAATCACAAAAACAATAGTATCCGGTATAAATACTAACAATCTGAAAGAAAACCATCACCTTTATAGTGCTAAGTAAATCAGAAGTCCGCAATAACAAAATGAACAGTGAATTGTCTGATAAAACCAAAATAATGCTAAAACAAAGATGGGAAATGAAAGTAAGTAGCAACATACAGAAAAAACAATACAAAAGTATAAGAAGACATGAAAAGCATTAATCATTGGGAAGAAGCAAATCACTCTAATACACGAAACCACAAGAATTAAAGACTGAAATGAAGTAATACAACTCCTGACTAAATTCTACAGCGAACTATATAAATCCCCTGTGAAACACTTGAAGCAATCAGTAAGTAAGAAGATGTACCAAAAGTCTTCCTGAAGAAGTGGTATTACAAAAATGAACAGTGGTAAAGCAGCTGGAGTAGATGGCATAACAGTGGAACTGCTTAAATATAAGTACTGGCAAAAAAACCGTAGGATGTTAGCAGGCATAGTCCTTATGGAAGAAGTAGAATTACAAAAATGGCATAACAGTAGAACTGCTTAACACTTTAACTCCTGGGATTATTTATCTGCATAAGTTGTCACAGCCTGACCACTTTTTTTTTCATGTTCTTTAATAAAATGCTCTATATGTATGACTTAATTTATATAATGACATTTTTTTTATTTAAAAAGGGCTTTGTAGGGTGTGTTTATTTTTGATACACGCAGTTCACCTAGACGACTTTTCATAATGTCATTACCCATAGCCTATATGCATTGAAATTGATACACATTATTTATGAAACTTTATTACGAAAAAACATAAGCAAACATCTAAACAAATTATTTTAAATATACATTATGTGCTTTAAAAACACAAATGTTACAAATAATTTTTTTTCTCTACATTCAGTGCCAGTACACCTAGTGTTGCACTGTTTGGAATTCTTAGATGCATGTGCGCGACCAAAGGATTTTGCCAGTGTGGTGTAACATATAACACATCGTCTTCTTTTGTCATATTCTTCCAGTGTATGGTGTGTTTGTTGAGGGTTTGTAACATTATTGTCTTTGCAAATGGCAGTCACTAATTCTTTGCGAAATTGTGTTACATCCATTTTTTTGTTCAAAGTTTTGTTGTACAGAACTAAAGACTACAAACTAAAAGAACTACTCCCAGTTTCCGGTACCATTTTATAGAACGTCTGATGGGATTACTGTAGGAAGCTTTTTGATCAGAGACGTCAATGTAAGATTTAACAGAATTATATTCTACTATTGTAGACGGTTTTCTTTTTATTCCTGATATTGTACGAACGTCGACTATTTCTGGACAAGATTTTGTAGTCAAAAATGTTACCTCTCTTGTCGATCCATTTTTCTACAATAACTTTTGTGTTGCTCTGTAGCGCCATCATATCTCCCTTATTTAGCTTTGCTTCAAACACTGACTTAGGATTGTATTTCCTATTTTTACGAAGTGTTCCAATTAGATGAATATTGTTATCATTTAGTTCGTGTGCCAAATTGACACTAGTGTAAAAATTGTCTGTAACCAAAGTTCTTCCTGAGTGTAGAGAAGGTTGCATTCATTTCATGACCACTAGGAATGTTAGTGATTGTTCCTGTGGTCTTTTTTGCTTTCCGCCATAAATTTTTGCGTGATATGTGTAGCCGCCTTTTCCGCAGAGTTGAAAACTTTTGCTCACTATTTATTACGTTTGCAGGTAGATACTGTAAAAATGACAAATGTCCTCTAAAGGGAATCATCGATTCATCAATGCAAACGTATTTGCCTGGTACCAAAGCAGATTGACAACGTCTATTCAACGCCTGCAACAATGGTTCAACTTCGAACAATCTGCTTCCTTCAGGACAAGCTTCATTATCTGTAAAATAGAAGCAAGCAAGAAGAGCCTCAAATCTACACCTCGACATGTTTGTCGTCTTGTAAATTGAGCAATGATGGATAAAATTAGTGCTCCAGTAATCTCGTAGTCGTGGTTTTGTATTCAAACCCATCCATATCAAAATTCCCAGAAATTTTATTATTTTTTCTCTGTTAATATCATTCCAGTTAGTGAGATATGAATTTGTCTTAACGTTTTCACGACTTATAGCATCAATAATTTTTTGTTCGGCATATCGATTTGTTTTCTGCACTAAAATATCGAGTATCTCGTCTGTTAGGAGTAGTCTATAAAATATTTTCATGTATAACGTCGAATGTATTCAAATTTCCATCAACATTGTTCCATATAACATTTGTTTGTAAATTCCCTATATGAGGATTTACCATATCTATATTATTTAGATCTTCAATTTCAAATTCACTTTCGCTTATTTACAAATTTAACTGTTCATCTTGAATTCTAGGTTGACTTGTAACATTATCATCCTAAAATATTTCAAAATTAGATATAACATTTGAAATTTATACGTAACTACAAACTTATCTTAAATGTTTCCACCTTCTGCCGTTTTGTTTGTGTTTCACAATCTGTAGAGTACCTATTCACTGCTATCGAAAATATCAGTGTATAATGGATCGAATCTGAGTCATCAAATTCACAATCACTTATTTCGCTAAGATTTTCAGCCAGATGCTCAAGTTCGTGTAAAGGAAGGTATCTCTTGTTATTTTTAGACATTGTACATAAACAAACCTGACTACAATAAATGTCTAACAGTAAAACTGGTATGCCACTCGACGATTTTGTGTCTCCAAATTTTATCTACAATGTTGCCGATTTTAGTATGCTAGGATTACCGAACTAACATTGAAAATTGGTTACCACAGCCTAAAGGAATGATAATACATGATAAAGGAATGATAATGTATAAATACATTACAACTGCGTTCGGACCACATACACAGTCGCTTGAATACGTTCTACTCTTGTGTATCAAATTCATACACATAGGTTCAGGGAGAGTACTTGTTGTGTATTATATATGATACACATAGGAGTCAAAGTGTTAAATTTACTGGCAAAAAAACCTTAGAATCTTAGCAGGCATATTTACAAACTGCCTAATATCAAGATGCATACCAGATTACTGGACTACAGCAAACATAATTCTCACTCATAAAAAAGGTAGGAACGAGGATATCAAAAACCACAGACGTACAAAGTGTACTACCAATCATATACAAGATATTTACAAAAATCATCAACAACAGAATAACAAATGCATAAGATGCTGCACAGCCAAGAGAGCAAGCTGCTCTTTCATTCACTGCCTGGAAGTCTATGATTTTAAGTCAAAAATCATAGACTTCCAGGCAGTGAATGAAAGGATATGCAAACTAAGAATTCGCACCCACTTCTTCAACCTTACTATGATAAACATCTACTGCCCAACAGATGAACAAGAGCAACATACAAAGGAAAGCTTCTACCAACAGCTGGAGATAGTATATGACAACGCGCCAAAAAATGACATTAAGGTTATAATGGGTGATATGAATGCCAAAATAGGCAAGGAACCGCAGTTCTATGGCACAACAGGAAAACACTCACTGCACAATGAAACAAGCGAGAATGGGGAGTTTTTGATAAATTTTGCCACCAGTAAAAACATGGTTATAAGCTCCACATGCTTCCCACATAAAGACATACACAAAATGACGTGGATCTCACCAGATGGAACCACAACCAATCAAATTGACCATGTGATGATAGACAAAAGGGCAGCCAGTAGTATCTCTGATGTGAGAACACGACGAGGAGCATGCTGTGGATCAGACCATCTTTTACTGCAAAACAAATTTAGGTGCAGAGTTAACAGAGAAAGAAACGAAAGACAACAAAGAACAAACAAACTAGACCTGGAAAAACTGAAGACTCAGGAATGTAGAGAGAAGTTCGAGCAAGAAGTCACAAATGAGCTAAGGACACAAGAACTGCACTCCATAGAGAGCAAATGGAATAATATCAAAACAGCAGTGCTGACAGCAGCAGCGTCCACCGTGGGAAACAAGAAAAAGAAGAGAAGAGGAACATGGTTTGATGACGAGTGCAGGCAAGCGATAGAAGAAAGAAACGAAGCGCACAAAATGTACATAACAAGAAGAACACGGGAAAGACGAACATCATTTGAAGTCGCAAGACGGAAAGCAGACAAGATATGCAGAAACAAAAAGAGAGCTTATGAAAATGGACAAATAGAAGAAATGGAACAAAATTTAAAAAAAAACGAAATTAGAGGAGCTTACGAATACCTAAAAAAGATAAAAAGTGGATATAAACCTCAAACAAGCCTATGCAAAGATGAAAGTGGGCAAATAATCAGTGACCAACAGAAAGTCACAGAAACCTGGAAGCACTATTTTCAGACCCTACTTGGAACACAAGTAGATATGGAAGATGAAATGGGTACGAACCATGTAGAAGAGAACGAAGTTGAAGTAGAAGCTCCAACCATATAGGAAGTTCTCGAAGCTATTAAGGCCCAGAAAAACAATAAAGCCCCGGGAGTTGACGAGATTCCAGCAGAACTGTATAAGGTAGGTGGCAACCACCTATCAAGTCATATCCACGCGCTTATCAAAGAAATATGGCAAGAAGAGAAAATACCCGACGAATGGAAGAAAAGTATAGTATGCCCAATCTATAAAAAAGGAGACAAACTCCAATGCAAAAACTACCGTGGAATTTCTCTACTATGTACAGCGTATAAAGTCCTCACGTATATTATAAACCAGCGACTCCAACCACTAGCAGAAAATATTATTGGAGAATATCAGACGGGCTTCAGACGGGGAAGATCGACAATGGTTCAAATATTTACAGTCAAGCAGGTCTTGAGCAAATCGTGGGAACACGACATTGATGTTCACAACGTGTTTGTAGACTTCAAACAGGCATACGATTCAGTCAAAAGGGACAGACTATACTATATATTAGCAGAATTAGCAATACCACATAAGCTAATTAGACTCATTAAAGCCACAATGGATGAAACTCAGGCATGTGTACGAATACAAAACAACCGGACAGACTTTTTCAAAATCTCGCAGGGACTAAAGCAGGGAGATGGGCTGGCACCAACATTGTTTAACCTGGCACTGGAGTATGCGGTTAGGCAAATGCAAACTGGACGAGAAAACCTACTGACCAATAAAACGGTTCAACTGGCTGCCTACGCCGATGATATTAATATTATGAGTAGAACATCAACAGGAGCACAGGAAGCATACGCAGAGTTAAAAACACAAACGAAAAGGCTAGGTCTGGAAATTAACACAGAAAAAACAAAAATAATGGTACAGACGAGAAGAAATATAATCCCACAAAACATTATACATGAAGATGACATTGAAACGGTTGGAAAGTTTACATACCTGGGAGTAGAAATATATGCCGATGGAGCAGAGGATGGAGAAATACGAAAAAGGATAACGCAGGCAAACAAAGCTTATTTTGCCCTCTCCCATATATTTCGGTCTAAAAGTGTCCACCGAAATACAAAGATGAGAATCTATAAAACTTTAATTCGGCCAATAGCATGTTATGGCAGCGAAGCATGGGTCCTGAAAGAAACATCCAAAAACAAACTCGACACATTCGAAAGAAAAGTACTGAGGAGAATACTAGGACCTGTGAGGGAAAACGGAATCTTCAGAATTCGATATAACAACGAGCTCTATCAACTGTATAAGGAAACACCCCTGTCAGACTTCATTAGAATACAAAGATTGCAATGGGCCGGACATGTGATACGAATGGGAGAGGATAGGCTACCAAAACGAGCACTGAACGCCAGAATGCAGGGAAAGAGACCAGTTGGAAAGCCAAGAAAGCGCTGGGAAGACACAGTAAGCAGCGACGCACAAGCACTTTTAGGAGTCCGTGTATGGAGAAGAGCAGCCACAGACAGACAAGGGTGGAGGCAAAAAATAAAGGAGGCCAAGGCTCATTTTGGGCTGTAGTGCGGTAGAAGAAGAATATCAAGATGCATACCAGATTACTGGACTACAGCAAACATAATTCTCACTCATAAAAAAGGTAGGAACGAGGATATCAAAAACCACAGACGTACAAAGTGTACTACCAATCATATACAAGATATTTACAAAAATCATCAACAACAGAATAACAAATGCATAAGATGCTGCACAGCCAAGAGAGCAAGCTGGATTCATACGCTTCGAGAACTAAATAATATGCAATCATCATTGGTGCTACAGCCCTATAAAAGAGCCTCGACCTTCCCAAGTCTATTACGCCAGTCAGTTCTATTTATTGCAAACTGTTGCCAGTTTGCTGCGCCTATTTTTCTACCATCCTCATCTACACCATCCCTCCATCTGAGGTTTGGCCTACCCCTACTTCTACTTCCCACAGGTTTTGACATAAGGATTCTTCAAGGAGGGTTGTTCGGCTGTGATCTTGCCAGATGTTCTGCCCATCTTAGTTTTCCTATTTTTATAAGAGATACTACGTCTTTACCACCAAATATATGTTTATATCTGTGATATATCTCGTAGTTGTACCTCCTTCTCCAAATTCTGGGATTTTCACAGATGCCACCGAATATTCTTCTCAGGATCCTTCATTCAAATATAAGCAGGAGATTTTCATGTGCCTTGGAAATAGTCCATGTCTGCGATCCATATGTCAACATTGGTTGTATAAGGGTTTTGTATATGGTTATTTTTGTTTTTTGGCTTAATTTTCTGCTTCTCATATGCCTACTCAATCCAAAATAGCATTTGTTTGCTAGGATTATTCTTCGCTTGATTTCTAAAAATTTACAAGAACATTTAGTTCTTCTTCTTCTGGTAGCACTACAACCCGGGGTGGGTCTTGGCTGACTGCACAACCTGCTTCCATCTCGAACGGTCGTCCATGATGTTTAAGTCAGTGGGTAGCCCCATTGTTCTCAAATCTGACCATATATTATAGCTGAATGCTCTAAGGCTGAACGTACTAAATCTACGAAAAGAAAACTACTTTTTGAAAATTAGAAGAATAAGAAGACAACTGAAAATGGCAAAAACTCTGATGATAAAGTATTAGAAGAACCACAGCAAACACAAGTCGAATAAACTCACAATACACAAACAAATCAAGAAATTACCCATACTCCGATCTCAAAAACCTAATTAAAGACCACTGTATGAACATATGGCAAGACTACTGGAAAGATTCAGGAACCAAACTATATGAAATTTATCCCCTTGTGAAGACCATCTTGAATAATCCATCCAATAGAAGAGATCAAGTAATAATTAACCGACTAAGAATTGGACACACTGCACTGACCCATGCATTCTTAATCAACAAAGAATCTTCTCCAACCTGCAGAAACTGTTCTCCCCCATTGACGGTGAAGCATATTCTGATTGACTGCCAGTATCACGAAGAAACAAGAAGAAAATACGGAATCTCAGATGACATCAAAACACTTTAACCATAAACACTGACCATGTAATAAATTATTTAAAGTTTTACGTTATATACATATATTTAATATAAATACTCCACTAATAACCCTGCGTGGTGATGTGGATATAAATTTTTTAAAAAACACACATCACCCACGCAGGCTATAGTGGAGTATTTACATTAATATATGATATAACGTAAATTTTTAAATAATTTATAGTACTGGTTAGTGTTTATGGTTAAAGTGGTTTTGATGTCATCTGAGATTCCGTATTTTCTTCTTGTTTCTTCAAGGTACTTCTTCTTCGTACAACTAGATTACTTCTGTTTGTCTGCCTCTTATTCGTTTCAGTCGTTGTTGACTGTACCACTGTACATTATCTTTCCACCTTTTTGGCGGCCTCCAACGGGTCTTCTGCTATATGGCTTGTTGTTTTTACAGATGTTCGCTAACCTATCTGGTCCCAATCGGTTTACATGTTGTTCCAGTTTTTTTTTATTTTTATCCACCTGTTAATATTTTGAATTTTGCATTGTTCGCTTATACTTCTGTTGGTTTGTCTGTCTCTTAATGATATGCCCGTTATTGATCTTAATATTTTCATTTCGATATTGTTGATTTGTTGTTTCCTCTTTCTTGTATCGGTCCTTGTCTCCGCTGCATATGTTATGATTGGTCTTACTGTTGTTTTGTATACTTTCATTTTGCTTTCCGTGGTCAGATATTTGTTTCTCCATATGGTTTCTCGGAGCAACTACTTACTCTTTGATGCTTGCCTTGTGGTCTCTGTTCTTATATCCCTGTCACTACTGATCTCTACTCCTAGGTAATAGAATTTTATTACTTGTTCTACAATTTTGCCGTCCATTTCTAGTTTGCGTTTTTTTTTTCTAAAAAAAATATTTTGAATATATTTCATGAAAGAGTTCATGAAAAATAAATTATTTTCAGAAGTATATTTTCCTTGGCAAATTTTGAGTTTATATTAATTTACAGTTAATATTAATTTAGTTGTATTTTTATTTATTATCTACAGTTCAACTTTTGCATTTAGGTAACTTTTGATGGGAACTCTAATTTCGCTGAAGATCAAATCATACATTCATTTCTCAAAAGTAAAGTTCACCCCACTGCATGACTGCATCCTTTAAAATTGGAATTGAGTTGAATTTATTTTTCCCGTTATTAGCATACTCGTATTTTCTTCCGTTCTCGTGATGTCAATAATTTTTTTCTTCTCAAAAATTATAGGCACTGGCTTCTCGTACTTTAGCAAATTTCAACGCATTTATTCATTTGAACAAATTAGTTAATTACTATTTATAACTGGGAATAGTAATTAATTTACAATGCCACAAGAAAATAGCTTCAGAACAATAACAAATTAGTTGTTAATTATGTCAATTGAAGTGTATATATAAAGCTATTCGACACCATATGTCGACTGGGAGCGTGGCGTCTCCTGTAATTCAGCTACTTGAAGGTCGGGTTTAGTGGATGGTTTGAGGTCGGGAGCTCTGGTGTAGGATTTCCTACGTCGACCGGGTGTCCACACTAAGCATGGCGTCGATATGGGCATCCTGGAGGAGTCCGGGATGGCCAGGTCAGCCAAGGAGAGGCGAACCGGGCCAGGGAGGAAAACTCAGCAGCCAAAAGTCTCCGCGTCGTGCAGTAGTGGGATCGCGCCTGGGAGTGGGAGTTCTGCGACAGCCCGACCAATACAGCTAGACCTGGACCCTTTTTTTATTTTTTATTAGTCAATCTTTAATTTTAATTGATATTTATCTATTTTTCATAAATCTCTAAACAAACGTTAATTAGAAAACTATAAAAAAAATATATATGGAACTGTGTTTTATAAACGTGTACACATTACGTATATATATTAATACTAGATGGCGCTAGACGGATGCCACCAGCCCTCATTATGCAGAAATGTATAATAAAAACAGTCCTTTTTTTATGATACAGGTACTTCTCATATCTTTACTACGAATTTAAAATAATCCTAATATTTATATTAAATGAAACTTTATCAAAATCAAATATTATTTTGTTATATCAATCTGCCAACTAGGTTAAATTTCATTCAGTCAAACTAGATGGCGCGTAAAATGTTTCCAAGTACTTTATGTAGAAACAAATTAATTTAGAGTAATGTCTATCCTACTCATCGAGTTATCCTACTCTTTAAAATAATGGAAAGTTTCTAGAAAAAATAATATAAATAAAAAACAAAACGGTCTGAAAAGACTGTATATATAAGAAGAATAATGTATGACTGGGAATTATGGGCTAAGATACTAATTAATTATAAATTATAAAATAAAACATGATAAAGAACATTATACAGTGAGTCACAGCTTAAATGATGCTACATAATAAAAATAGCTTGTGTCAGTGGCTTAATATTCATTAGAAAAAAATTACATACGGGAGATCCTTGTACTTCGAGACCGCTTGTACTTTGAAACGTTCGGACTTTTACAGCACACTAGCGGTTCAGGTGCATTATCTAGGTATATAACGTTCCTATGCGCTCACAGAGGGCAGAACACGTAATATGAAGCAGATCGGTCAAAAAACTTGATAGTTAAATTTGTTTGTTTGTGGCGTGACCATTGTTGTATTTTCGTATCCTCTGCCATCGAATAAAATAACTGTAAGTATATTAATATTCTTATATTTTGTCTATGTTTACACAAATATAGAAGTTTTAAGCAATATATTTTCTTAGTTTTTGCAGAGAATTGTGTTTATTTTGAGTAATAAAAAACGAATATTTTAAACATGTGATTATCGTGTACTTTGAAACGTGTTCTGAATTGTACTTTGGACCATGTTCCAAAGTAGGTACACGGTCCAAAGTACAAGTTGTATGGACTGTAGACGGTTATAAAAATTTAAACGCTTATTTTTTGGCTAACAGATGCCGAGAAGCAAAACAGACGTTAAAAGAATAAAACCTGTAGCCGAAAACGTCGAAAATGCTGCTAATGCTGTATTGCAAAAACAGCTCAGTCTAAGACAAGCCAGCGCAGACTTTAAAGTATCTAAACAACCTTATGTAGACATCTCAAGAAACACAGAGAATCTGGACAAGAGCATTTTGTATATAGTGCATCACAAGATGTTAAGTTAGTCTTTACGAAACAGCAAGAGGAAGAGCTATAAAGTATGTTACCATTTGTGCCAAGATGCATTACGGCCTTTCAACTATCGAATTAAGAAAGTTAGCGTATAATTACGCACGTGTAAATAATATTGATTGTCCCTCTTCCTGGGATACAAACCAAAAAGCAGGAAAGGAGTGGTACAGGTAAAAAAGTTTTGCATTTTTTAGGTCATAAGGGTAAATAATTTTTTTTACAGGTTCTATCTGCGAAGACATCCGTCTGTATCATTACGTAAACCACAAGCAACAAGTCTAGCCAGATCGACAGCATTTAATAAAACAAATGTTAATTTATTTTTTGATAAGCTGGAGGAACTTATGGTAAGATACACATTTAGTCCGGATAGAATTTATAATTTAGACGAAACCGGACTAACCACGGTGCATACCCCGGTTCGTGTTATTGCAACGAAAGGAGTTAAACAAGTCGGCAGCATCACATCGGCTGAAAGAGGTGTAAATGTGACTCTAATTTGTTGTATTAATGCTATTGGTAATTGTGTACCTCCTTTATTTGTATTTCCGCGTGTGTTTTTTTAAAGAATACATGCTGAAAGGGTCTCCAATAGGTAGTGTTGGGAGCGCGAATCCTAGTGGATGGTCTAACTCTACGATTTTTGTTGAGTATTTAAACCACTATATAAAACATACAAATTCAAGTACTGACAATAAATCATTACTGATTGTCGACAATCATGAGAGCCACATTTCAGTGGAAGCTTTAAATTTAGCAAAATCATCGGGAGTCGTCATGCTGACCTTTCCACCTCACACCAGCCACAAGTTACAACCGTTAGATAGGTCGGTTTTCGAACCTCTAAAGAAATATTATAATACAGCTTGTTCCGAGTGGCTAATTTCAAATCCTGCAAAAACGATGACAATCTATGATATTGCTGAGTGTGTTGGGAATGCATATCCACAGGCATTTACACAGAAAAATATCCAGTCTGGTTTTACAGTTTCTGGAATTTTTCCTTTCAACAGAAACGTTTTCGAGGAGCACGAATTTCTCAGTTCATATGTTACGGATAGACCACCAGTTGCAGAAGAGTCAAGAAATAATCAAAATACCTCCGAAACTAACAATTCCTCGAATATTTCTGTAGAGGGTCTAGGAATGCCTTCAGGAACAACTAGTATATTTAATGATTCTAGTTCTTCCTTAGTATCCAATGAATTAAATCAACATAAAAGCCCCGAACAAATTCGCCCGTTTCCCAAGGCAGCTGCGAGGAAATTTACGAAGAAAGGAGGTAAGAAACTAGGGCGCTGTAGAATAGTTACAGATACCCCAGAGAAGAACGAGATTGAAATGATGGCGCTCTTAAAACCACGAAGAATTTTGTTTCAAAAAAACAAAAAGCAACCAAAAAGGTTCTTGATAGTAGTTCTGATGAAGATGTAATAAAAGAAAGCGAAATAACGTGCGACGACTCACAAGATGACGTGGATTTTGCCAATGCAGAAGAGGAAGATAAAGATTTTCTTGAGTCTGGCAACAAGCCCTGCGTGGGAGATTTTATTTTAGCACAAATTGCAACAAAAAAGACAAAACGATATTTTGTTGCTAATGTCGTTGGAGCGAATGATGATGGGTTTAAAGTTAGATACCTAAAAAGAAGTAACTTTGCCGCCAAATTTCTTTTCGAAAATGACACTGTCTATGACTTGCCTGACGAAGATATGGTGATGAAACTAGGAGCCCCTTCAGTAGTGGGGGGCACTGCCAGAAGAAATGCTGAGATGACATTTTCTATCGATTTATCTGCATTTAACGTCAATAAATAAGCGTTTCAAAGTACACATACTTATGTTCCAAAGTACCAACCTCGGTGTGTACTTTGAGACCTTTAGGATATGGTGAATTTTTCTGTATTCATAAGTATATTTGCCATTGGAATTAATATTTTATTTTTTTATTTGTTTACTTAAAGATCCTCTACTTAAAAAAAAATCTCAGTTCTAAAAACTACTGAAACCGGCTTTTATTTAAAAACCGTTCCAAAGTACAAGGATCTCCCCTACATAAATTAAATTACTACAAGTCTTTTAAATAAGTATAAGCTGAAAAAACTTTAAAACAAAACATTAATAATGAAAACAAACTCTACGCATTGAAAAATGATTGTTAATATTTTGTAGGTCCTCCTTCATTATCAATTACAGCCTGCAGTCGTCTAGACATTGATTTGACCAACTTTCTAGTGTACTCTGGTGAAATTGTGTCCCAAGCTTTGGTAAATTTTACTTTCAACTCATTTCTATTTGATATTGGAGCACTATTTACTTTATTTTTTAATGTCAACCACAAATTTTCGATAACCTTCTGGTGACTGGGCTGGTGTTTAAATGACATTTCGACAATTATAAAGCAACCAAGTACGAACCCGATATGACGTGTGTTTTGGGTCGTTAACCTCATAAAACCGGTAATTGTAATTAATACCTAATTTTTGAGTACTAACGGTGAAATGGTGCTTTAGTATGTCCAGGTACATGTATTAGTTTATATTCCCTTCAATAAAATGGATGTTACCTACTCCTGCAGATGACATACACCCCCACATCATCACTCCACCTCGACCGTGCTTTACCGTAGCTTTCATACTTTTTAATTTTAGTTCTTCATTCGGCTTTCTTTATACCGATATTTTTCTATCGAACCCCAACAAGTTTATTGGTTTCATCAGCAAATATTACTGAATTCCAAAAGTTCAAATCTTTGTTAATGGTTTGATTATAAGTGTGGCTAACTACAATTTTTCCATTTTTGAGCTATTTACACAGTAGGTAAACCGCATAATTATTTTAAGTTTTGTTCCAAATGTGGCGAATTACATTAATCTAAAAATTGGCGCCAGAATATATAGAATCATTAGTATCTATGTACACAATGAACGTATTTCGCAATTCCATATGTAGCTAGTAACACATAGCCATCTTTGGAATGGACATCTTTCGATGTAGGTGAAGTTAGCGCCATTTGTTTTATTATAACCCATGATACAATGAACACATTGTGTTCATTGTACCATGAGGCTGTAGTCTGGCGTAGGAAGTGGGACAAGTATGTGTGTGAATGAATAGAATCTCCCTAATAAGGAGCTCTCCGTTGAATGAAGGTACCCCCTATAAACGGGCTAGGCCTGGTGAATGGGAAGTATAAAAAGATGTGAAACGACCACGCTAGAACAGTTTCTGTCACCATAGCTCTCTGGGGTATTTAGAAATCTCTCCCAGTTATTCGAGAGACTAGGAATGGATGAACTGCTTCAGCAATAGAAGCAGCCTACCCAAGCTAATGTGTGAGGTAATCGTGCCGATTACTGTATAGCCACAGGGTTTTATATGGTCGTGAACGATCCCCCTGGGGAACCAGGCAAACCTCATTGTATAAAGCGTTTTATCTTGTTCACCTCCAGCAGCCAGGTAAAAGCACCCTTGTTCAAATCGTGGACTTACTCGAGTGAGATCATCAGAGAAGTCTGTGATGACGATGAGGCGCTTGCATGGCTGTAAAAGGTTACAGCTGATCTCAAACCGTGGGAGGAGGCATCACTGGCTGTTGTTAGTCAGGATAAGCTCCCAAAGCTTACCAAAGTTTCTCTATGGATCCCGGAGGATGCTACTAGCACCTCTGATGACCCATAAAGAGTGCTGCGAAAGTTAATGGCGCAAAATCTAGATATGGTAGTTCCGAGATGGTGCACCCTCCACCATGAGGTAAAAAAAGATCCTAAAGGATCTTTTCTGCTCGTTTTCTGAATCGTAGAAGATGACATGGCTGCCCTTGGGAAAAGGGCAATGAGGCTGAACTACCCGTTCATCTCATCGACTCTAAAAGCAAGCACCAACAAAGTGAAGGATACCTCCTTGAAACCAGGAAACTCAGACACTCGGCAGCCGACGACGGTTGCTGCGACTGAGACACCCCTAGTCCCACAGCAGGGAGAAGACCATCAGATGATGGTCGACGAACTCAGAAGAGGAGGCTCCGAAACGACTGAAGCTATGGTTTGTTAGAACACTGAGCGACGCATAACTCACAGTCAGTCGAACGCCGCATAACTCACAGTCAGTCGAACGCCGCGCAAGTTCGTCAAAATCAAAGAAATGGTTCTCTCTGATAACGATTTGTTAGGTTCTGCTGAGCTCCTTGCACTGCAGACCGATAGCCGCGTACGTCGACAGTGTGCGCTGGAATCAACTGTGATTTGATTTGGACTCGAACGTTCAGCTGAGCTGACAGCGTACACATCTACACCGAAATTATAATTGTATTTTTATATAGTTATTAATATTGTAATACTTAAGTGATGTCTATTAAGTTTTCTCCCGAGAAATATGAAAGATTAGTGGATCTAGTACAAATTGTAAGGCAGTTCCAAATAAATCCCTGGAAAGTCTAAAATATTTTCGAAATTTTTCCTCGTTTTGAAACAATCTTTCTTCGAATGTTAATTTAAAACCACCTTCTGTATTAAGACATGACAAAATTTGTTTACATTTTCATTTCTTTGATTTAAATTTAATGTTATCAACTCTTCTTCTTCCTGCTCTTCTTGGAGTAATAAAATTGTTGCATTAAGTTTGAGAGAATTCATTTTTTAAACGTACAATCTTTGAGAGAATAAACGTGAAACAAATTTCTAAACTTGTTTTCAAAGTGACAGAATATTTCTGCGAAATAATCTAACACAAAAAACTACCGTGAGTCGAGTACAACAGATTCTGCTGTGTGCTGCGCACTGTTCTAACCAACCGTAGCTTTAGGTTGCCCCCTGCTCAACCGAGGAGGAAATGGAAACCTAAAAGAACCGGAATGATACCTAAGCCATGGGCAAGGACGTCAGAAAAAATAAGGTTACTATAATTCAATACAACCTTTAACACAAAAAGGTGGCAACGGCCGCCGCCTGGATGTAACGAATAATGCAATAGCACTAATCTAAGCTAATCCAAGAACTTAGACCGAAATAACTGGTTTTAGCAGTCTAAACGGTCAAATTTTCAGCTTACCTAGCAACCAACAACCGAGAACAGCAATATATTTTCCCAGGAAAATCAAAGCCTCCCCATGGCGCAGTTTTGCATCTCGGACGTAACTGCGGTTAAAGTGAAATACCCATGGGAAAGGGGCAAAAATAGAGAGTTGATAGGTCTACCTACCCTCAGACGCAGCCACCCTACTACCCACAAACGAAATGAAAGATCTGGTAGACCAGTGTCTCAGTCAGAAGGTAGAACTTATTATCGGCTGCGATTCGAACTCTCACCATTTAGGCTGGGGCAGCAGAGATAACAACGCTCGGGGTAAGTCTCTTTATGACTATATTATTAGAAAAGATTTGTATATATCTTAACGGATATAGAACTCTACATCCGACTCTTAGAAGATGCTGTGCGGAATGAAAAGCCTTCAACTCCAGGAACTAATTCAGAAGTGGAGAGGTATACGGTATCTATCCAAAACAAAATAATCTATGTTTATAAAAAATCCTGTCCAATAAGGATGATCCAGGAAAGTCGCAAAAGCAACCCTTGGTGGTGCATTGAACTGGAACACCTTAAGACGATAACAAGAACAGATTTTAATGGAGCAAAACGCACCAAACTCAAAGAGGATTGGGATTCTTATTAATCAAATCTCAGAGAGTTTAAGAAAGTCTGCAGACAAAGAGTTGCTTGGAGAACCTTCTGTGAGAGGCCGTGGGCTGTGGCTCACGGCCTACGCCGCCTTTGACTACACTCTTAATGAACTGCTACATCACTATTCAAAATAATTAAATTACAGCAAACAACACTTTACACTCTACTAATGAACTGCTTACCAGCTAAATCGCTTATCTTACTGAAACAGCATCCGGTCGGTTGTAAAAATAAGGGATAATACAGACTACATCGTATAAGTACTTAGGACATGAAATTCGGTTGGGCAGAGATAACCAGACATGTGAGCTCCCATGTCGCATAGGATTAGCCTGGGCAGCGTTTGGTAAATTACATTATGTATTTAAATCAGATCTACTTATGTGCCTCAAAAGGAAAATCTGTGACCAATGTGTGTTACCTAGACTCACAGCGGAAACATTAACACTCACAAAAAAGGTATTGACCAAGATTCGCGAGACTCAGAGGGCTATGGAGTACCAGATGTTGGATGTCACTCTGAGAGACTGAATTCCAAACGAATAAATACGTCGTAGAATAAAAACAACAGAAGTCATCGAAAAAATCGGTCGCTAAAATGGAATTGGGCAGGACACATCGCCAGATTATCAGATAACCGATGGATAAAACGTATTGTCGAGTGGAGACCAAGGCGATGAGCAATAGGGAGCAGAGTGATGACTTGAAGCGTGTTAGCAATAACGACGCAAACAGGTTAATGATGATGACGACATATCTATATTATTGATTAATTAAAATTACTGCAACATTTGAGTAAATAAAATTGTAAAATAATTTATAAATTTATCGTTACTGGTTAATGGCATGATATTGAGGATTTTCAGTGATGTCATAAAAACTTTGCTATCAATTATTTTCAAACGAAGTACCTATGGGAAGTATGAGATTATTATATAAATATGAAAACATGTCAAATAAAAAAAACAGTAAAAAAGGTAAAAAACATTTTATTTGCGTTTCTTTTTCAGTTCATTTTTATCTTTAACAACTTTTTTCACGAATACTGCGTCACCATAGGATCTGAAATATAAATTTCCAAAAACTCCAACTGCCATCAAGCAAATTAGACCTATGATTGCGATATACTCGGCCCTGTTCTCAAACGGTGTGCCGCAAATTGTGTACCACATCGAACCGTTAGACGGGATTTTCTTGTTCGGTAAGCAGTGGAAATCGAAATAGTCTTCATTGTAGTCGGTCGGACATAACCATTTACGTTTCTTTAAAGTCTAAAAAATAATGTTTGTTAGGTTGCATACTCAATTCAAAAACAAAAATCAAATTAATCAGACAGAGAGTTGGTTTTAAATAATTGTAATAGTTTTTTGCCCTGCGAGTGTCATAATATCGGGCTACTTAGTAAAGGTTGGCTATTGTGTAATTATGAGTAACGAACGTCATGTTTAAGTGAGATAATGATACTGCAGATAAAAATGTAGCATTCTATTAAATAAAGTTATCCATCAATAATGACTTAATTTAAACTAAATATTCAATAGGTTATGGGCCCAGGAGATTATTTGATAATTAGCTAGAGTAAAATTCAAGTAAAAATGATTCTTCTTCTTCTTGGTCTAGCCATTCACGTCCACATCTGAACATAAGCCTCTTCAAGTCTTCCTTTCTTCCTTTCCTATGAAAAATGATTACATTCAAGGATATTTGCAGGTCAATAATTAATTTCTCGTTCTCACAGGGGAGAATTTCCACAGTTGGAAATTTCGAATTAAGACCTCATTAAATGAAAAGAAAGTATTATTAGTGACTGAAAGTTTAGACCCAACAGAGAGAAAAAGTCGACTATAGTTCAGTGTGCTACATAATAAGCATTTAGACATTATAAGATTTAACAGTACCACGTTAACCCATCCCTAGGGATGGCTGGCGTGTGTTGGATTCAAGGTAGAGGAGTACATCTGAGCCCATTTCCCCTTAGAAGAAAGAGGTCCTGCCAACAGATGCCTTCCTGTTATCCTATATATATATATATATATATATATATATATATATATATATATATATATATATATATATATATAGTCCCAAGATTCCTAAGAGGAAATAGGGCTTCCACAAAGTGTCTCCAGCGAACTCTATTTCTGGCTAGTGCTTTGATTTCAAGCCAGGATTTTCCCATTTTTCTTCCTTCGTCCAGTACTGTCCTTCTCCAAGTTCCCTTAGGTCTGCCTACTTTCCGTCGGCCTTGGGGATTCCAATCCAGCGCTGTCCTGGCAATGTCATTTGGCGGTCTACGGAGTGTGTGGCCCAGCCATCTCCATTTTATTCGCCTTATTTGCTTTATGACATTTTCTTGGTTGCTTTGATTCCATAAATTTTCATTGGAGATTCGGTTAGGCCAAAATATACGAAGGATTTTTCGTAACGCTCTATTGATGAAAACTTGTAATTGGTGTACTATGGGTGCTGATATCTTCCACGTTTCGCAGTCATACAGTAATAGAGCTTTTACATTTGTGTTGAAGATTTTTAATTTCGTTTTAGTTGGGTAAATCCTGGATTTCCATATGTTGTTAAGCATGTTGTAGGCGTTGCGAGCCTTATTTATTCTTTCATGTACATCACGCTCTGTACCCCCATTACAGTCAATTATGCTGCCCAGATATACAAATTCCGCTACTCTCTCAATTTTCTGGTCGTTGATCATAATAGGTTGGTTGTTTCTGGTACCAAATCGCATTTCTTTGGTTTTGTTGATGTTTATTTCTAGACCAACCTTCTTTAATTCTTCTTGTACTTTATTTACTTGGAGTTGCATGTCCTGTTTTGTATGTGCTAGGAGGCATATATCATCAGCGTAATCTAGGTCTTCCAGTCTGTTTGTTAATCCCCAGTAAATTCCTCTATTAGAGTTTACCTTTGTTAGTACGGAGTCCAGTACAGTGTTACCAGTGTACAGTGTTAAATAGTATGGGGGATAAAACACAGCCCTGCTTTACTCCATTTAGCATAGCTATTTGGTCAGATGTTATGCCGTTGTGTAGGATTTTGATTTCTGTGTCACTGTAGAGTTCTTTGATGAGATTTACTATTTTTTCTGGTATTCCTATTTCCTGCAGTGCTTTCCATATGGCCGTATGTGTGAGCGTGTCAAAAGCTCTCTTGAAGTCCACAAAGCACACAAAGAGAGGAGAATTGAATTCCTGTGACTGTTCTACAATTATTCTTAGTGTGTTAATTTGGTCCACGCATGATCTGTTTGGTCTGAAACCGGCTTGTTCCTTCCTCAACATTGGTTCTACACTGTTTGTTAGTCGGTTGTTTATAAATATTGCTGTTAATTTATTTATAGTATTCAGAAGTGTGATTCCTCTCCAGTTTTCGCAATATCTTCTGTCACCCTTTTTTGGTATCTTTATTATTAATCCCGTTTTCCATTCTTTGGGGAACTTTTCCTCTCTCCTAGCCCTTTTCAAGAGTGGTTGGATTAGCTCTGCCACTGTACCTGGGCAAGCTTTTAAAAACTCTGGTGGAATATTGTCAGGCCGGCTGCTTTGTGTGCTTTCAGTTTTTCTATGGCCATTTCTATTTCTTGCGTTGTTGGTTCGTTGGTGTTAATTCTCAGTTGGATATTGGGTATTAGGTTTTCTGCTTCTTCTGGTGGTGTTGGGACTGCACTTAGAGATTCGCTAAAATATTCATGCTATCTTTTGACTTGTTCCTGTGGCGCTGTAATATCTTCACCTGTAGCACTTTTTACAATTGGTTGGTGGGTAGTATATCTTTTATTGGCTAGTTGTTTAGTGATATTATATAATTGTCTCATGTTTTGATGTTCATCGGCGACTCGCGCTTCTTCGGCAAGATTTTCGGCCCACTTTCTTTTGTCTTTCTTTGCTGCCTTCTTGACAGCTTTATTCGCTTCTCTATAACTTTCTCTAAGTCGGTTCTTCTCGCCTGTTATCCTGCCTACAACTAAAACTAACCTCTCCTACTTGTGCGCAGCTGACTGTTGCACGTACCGTACTCCGAGAGTGAGATGGTCGCTGTAAGGCTAACTACACATTCGGAGCATATAGTAGTGGTATAGAAATGTCATTAATCACTTGTTCCGACTTAAAGGAAATATTTTACTTAAAGAGAATGTTAAAACCTTCTGTAATGTCTAGATCATGTCATGATACTGCTGTAAGTCAGATACTCCTGATACGTTCGCGAAATCGAAAACTGTCTTTTGCCGAAATATTTCACAAACGTAGAGATTTACGAATTTTCAGACCTCCCAATGATTCGGGCGTCGCTCAGCAAGCAGTTTCGAGATTTTCGAGAGTTCGTTCTTATTATATAAGCCAGCAGAGGCGAGCTCTAAAATTATTATTGTTATTATTGTATTAGTGCGAATTGTTCTCAAATCGATAAATAAAGTTAGTTCAACAACATCGCGCTTCACTTAATCTGTGATTTGTGAACCCATAGAACAACGTAACATTATATTTTTAATTATAAATACAATACAATATCAATACTTACTAGTCCAAATACTGTCTGTAACGGAACGTACTCATCACAGGGTCCAATTGGCTCTTTCAGACCTATTGATACTTCATCCTCTGGATTGAAAAATATTAGGACTAGCATAAACGTAGCGTAGTGAACAATTAAATGAAACAGAGTTAAATACGAACTCCAATGGAGTTTGCCAACCACGTTCTTAGCGCCTTCTCTATGCGCCGTTAGGCGTTCACCTGTCCAAGAGATTAGCAGGCAAATAACGAATAGGATTATGTATGTTACTTCGCTATGAATATTGTACAGATCATGAAGTGGATGGTAGATCAGAATAAAACCTATGACTCCTGTTGGAAATCCTAAGACTGCAGGAACAATGGTGCATATTATTTCTTTGAATATGCTGAAAAAGAAATTGCTTAATAAGAGATTGAAAATATATTTTTAGTAGATTAGTACAGAAAACTTGTAACGGTACAAGTTACTTCTACGATAATAACGGTATTTCAATAATTTGCTTCTTTAAATTTAAAAATTATACTAATTGAATGTTTGTCAGACAATTCACAGCACATCTATACATGTGTAGAGGAACAGAGGGTACTGCCGTAAACATAACTTTTAAAAGGTTTTTATTGCATAGGTATTAATTAAAAAATATAATCGGGTAATTTCGTACATAAGTAAAACCGTTTCATTATTTTATTAACCATAATAAGCATTGAATATCAGTTTTAGTGCGGTTACTACGTTGTCAGATAACTTCGTAATTCGTGAAATAGTTATTGTTTGTTGAATTTTCTTATTAAAAACTAAGAGGTGAAATAATTTTTTAATTATTTATATTTAATTTTTAATTTTTTTTAAAATGAAAAAAAAAATAGACAAAGTTATCGCAACTGAACGTGAATTGATATCAAAACTTATTTCCAAAACCGTTGGTCACAATTTATTTTAACTAAATATCGTAATTCTCAGTATGAAACAAATTTAGCTTTCCAATTAATTAGACTTCCGTTCATTCAGTTCATTTGAATGATTATGGCTAAAAACTTCATTAAATATCATATTTTATCAATTACCTCAAACATTGTAACTTACAATATTACAATTTAATACCTCTAAAATAATATTCGATTAGGCAACATAGGTAAATAACAACGGAGAGTTAATTCATAACACCAAAGATAAAATAGAAGAATGGGAAAAATTTATACAACAGCTGTTCCGAGATGAAAGAATAGACATTACAATAAATAATGTTACTGAAAGCCCACCAATTCTAAAAGTCGAAGTGGAATATGCCATTAAACAATTAAAGACCAATAAAAGCCCTGGACCTGATGAAGTTTATCCTGAAATACTTAAATTGATCGAAAGTAATAACATTGATTTGTTAGTAATTTTGTTTAATACAATCTACGATACTGGGGAAATACCAGAGGAATGGTTAGAATCTATTTTTATTCCCATTCCAAAACAAGCTAACTCCAGGCGATGCGCAGATTTTAGATTAATAAGTCTTATGAGCCAAATGCTTAAAATTCTATTAAAAATACTTCACAATAGGGTATACAAAAGGTGTGAAAAAGAAGTTGGATACGATCAATTTGGATTCAGAGCCGGAATGGGGACCAGAGAGGCCTTGTTTTCATTACAAGTACTGCTGCAGAAGTGTTACGACCAACAAAAGGATGTCTTTCTATGTTTTGTAGACTTTGAAAAGGCATTTGATCGCGTAAACCATAATAAAATGTTAAATTTCTTGCAGAGCATCAAATTGGATAGCAAAGATCTCCGATTAATTAAGTACTTATATTGGAGGCAGAGTGCCAAGATTAGGATCGACGATCATACATCTAGAAATATTAGTATAAATAAGGGAGTAAGGCAAGGATGCATACTATCCCCTATGCTGTTCAATCTTTACTCGGAACTACTATTCAAGCAAGCCTTGGAAAACCTTTCCACAGGAATAAAAATTAATGGAGAACCAATATCTAGCATAAGATATGCAGATGACACTGTCCTACTGGCTGATACAGACACAAACTTACAGAGGGTTATAGACCACCTTAAGGATGCTTGTCGAGAGTTTGGAATGAAGATCAACGAAAAAAAAACAAAAGTAATGGTGATCTAAAGAAAACAGAATATCCCCTTACCTATAAAAATAAATGGGAATATTTTAGAACAGGCAAACCAATACAAATACCTTGACTGTTGGATTAATTGCAAGCTGGACCCAGAACAAGAAATTAAAGCGAGAATTGCTCAAGCTAGGGATAGTTTCTTTAAGATGCGCGTTCTATTCTGCGATACACATATAAATATTAAATTGAGATTAAAACTTGTAAAATGTTTTATCTGGTCTGTTCTTCTCTACGGAGTCGAAACATGGACTTTAAAAATAAAGAGCCTGAATAGAATCGAGGCATTTGAAATGTGGGTGTACCGTAGAATTTTAAAAATTCCTTGGACAGCACGAAAAACAAATGAAGAAGTACTAGCTAGACTCAATTTAGAAAAAGAACTATTGAGAACAGTCAAAAGAAGAAAAACCAGTTATTTAGGGCATTTGTTGCGCAACGAGAAATACTACATCCCTCAGTTGATAATAAAAGGCAAAATAGAAGGAAAGCGAGGAATTGGAAGAAAAAAATTGTCCTGGTTACGTAATATCAGAAACTGGACAGGACTTGGATTTGAGGAACTCTTAAGAACAGCTGAAGATAGACAAACGTTTGCCACCATAACCGCTAACCTCCATTGATGGAGACGGCACTTGAAGAAGAAGAAGGCAACATCGCATCAACTAACGTCTATCGTGTCAAATCACTTAATTTTTTTCGTATATATAAAACATTCAATATTTTAGGACAGGCTAGTCTGAAACAAATATAACGATAATTTGAACAATAATCGATTCCTGTTAATTTTTTTTTTTATTTAAAATTTAAACTATACATTTTTTATTAACTTTGAAAAATTAAGGCAAATATCGAGCACAAGTTTAATCAAATCTTGCCAACTCAAAATCAAAAAGTACTTTTGCTACCTACAGCATCATCAGGGGCATCTGAAATAAGCCAAGAAACGTTTTTTTTTAATGAAGAAAGTTAATTAACTTCGATAAAAACTCGAAGTTAATGGATGATAAAAGTTTTTTGTGATTAACGTTTTAGACTTACTTCGTCAAATTTGGGCTATCCAGCAAGCGTAGAATGTACTACACATGAGAGTGGACATAAATTGTACATAACTTTGAACATAGGCCTCTCGCATACTTTTCCACTTGGACCGATTTTGCGCCATTTGAATCCAATTTGTAGTCACTCTTTTTATGTCATCTGTCCATCTCGTTGGGGGTCGACCTCTATTTCTGTAAGCTTGTATTCGGGGTCTCCATTCCAAAATAATTTTTGTCCACCGGTCATCAACTGATCTTGCTACATAACCTGCCCAGTTCCACTTTAGTGTTGTTATCCTTTCAATAACGTCTGATACTCCTGATATTTTGCGTATAGTAGCATTGGGTATTCTATCACGTAAAGAAATCCCTAACATTATTCTCTCCATTGCTCTTTCCGCAACTTGTAGTTTACTCACTGTTGTTCTTGTGAGTGTTAGGGCTTCTACGCCGTAGGTCATCACTAGCAAAATACACTGATTAAATACTTTTCTTTTCAGGCACATTGGAATCTTAGACCTAAAAATATCCTTCATCTTTCCAAATGCTGCATTTGGAAAGATGGAGTTGTACCGGGTGGTCCAATAAGCCGATCTCTCGGCTATATATCAGAAACTATTCATGTTACAACTTTAGGAGAAAAAAATTCCTTAGTAAAAGTGGCCAAGAGAAATCGCTGGAAATAACTTTCAAGATTCTGGATTAACCGCTAGGGGGCGTAACCTGCGAAGAAAACTTTGAAAACCAGTTTTTTGGGAAATATGTCCAATTATACCAAGTGTTAAATAAGTAGGTAAACTAGAAAGAGGCATGAATTCTGCATAAATTTGTTCAAGTATTTATTTTTTATTTTTTCAAATAAAGGGTGGGGGAGAGTGGGAAAGTATTTGTGGATAAAAACCTATAATTTTGATTTGGATCAACCGATTTTAATAAAATTAGTGTCATTAGAACGAGTGTGGATGAATTAATTCACATCGACTATAAAATACTTGCATTTAGTTTTAATTGGCGTAGGTGGAGGGGACTTTCAAATAGAAAAAATTAAAATTTGTTTTTCTTCAAAATTTTTAATGGAAACACCTATTTATTGTAAATTATAATGGAACTGGATTAAATTCGTAACAAAATGGAGCAAACCGCATGTTAATAGCTTTTGTTGAACTCGAGATATGAATAAAAACGCATAAACATAAGTAAGTATAGTATTGACACACCCTGTATTATAAATTAAATTAAAAAATAAGTCAGTAGGTACTTTCAAAATTTTTTATAGCAGAAGAATCTTAATTTTGATACCTATTTTGACCATTGTTATTTCATATGATTAAAAATAGTTTTTTCGAAACTAAGTAGGCTACGACAATGAATTTGACGAAGAGGTCATATTGTTTATTTATTAACAGCAGACAAAAGAAATTGCTAAGAAGTGCTATATTATAATTCCAATTAAAGATTGCACTTTTTTTAACAGATATTAATATTTTTAATATTAGTAATTAATTATCAGTACGAATAATTCGTGATGAGTATATCAAATTGTATGATATGATTGGAGTTTATTTCGAATGTCACCAAAATGCCGCTATTGCCTCACGTATATATTTTGTAAGATATCCTGACAGGAGACATTATGGCAAAGAAGTATTTGAAAGAAAGGCAAAAAGATTAAGAGAAACTGGTAGTTTTTCTCGTCCTTGTTTTAAACGACGTAGTAGAGTTATGACCGAAGATAATTCAATCAATGTTCTTGCTTTAATTCAACAGAATCCACATATAATCTCTACATAGTCGGAAATCTCTACATCTTTGCCATAATGTCTCTTGCCAGGATATCTTATAGAATATATACGTGAGGTAATAGCGCCAATTTGGTGATATTCGAAATAAACCCCAGTCATATCATACAATTTGATATACTCATCACGAATTATTAGTACTGATAATTAATTACTAATATTACCAATATTAATATCTATTGAAAACAATGCAATTTTCAATTCGAATTATAATACATACAAAACTTCTTAACAATGTTTTGACTGCTGTCAATAAATAAACAATATGAACTCTCTGTCAAATTCATTGTCGTAGCCTACTTAGTTTCGAAAAAACCATTTTTCAACCAAACTTTATTTGAAAAAATAAAAAAAAAGTACTTGAACAACCTTGTGCATAATTCATGGCTCTTTCTAGTTTACTTATTTAACACTTGGTATAATTGGACATATTTCCCAAAAAACTGGTTTTCAAAGTTTTCTTCACAGGTTACGCCCCCTAGCGGTTAACCCAGAACCTTGAAAGTTATTTCCAGCGATTTCTCTTGGCCACTTGTACTAAGGAATTTTTTCTCCTAAAGTTATAACATGAATAGTTTCTGATATATAGCCGAGAGATCGGCTTATTGGACCACCCGGTACATATGTTATTGTTATTAGCACCCATATTTCTTTTTCAACTTCAAATCTTTACTAGTAGTAAAGTGTCTTCATTCTTCGTCTTATTTTTGAGCCTCTGCCTCTTTACATTTGTTGTCTGTTATTCATCTGGCTGCATATTCCAAAACCTTACTGCTACACTAAGCGTGTCGCAACTGTACTAAAATTTTTTTATGCATATAACTAAGCTCTCTTACCTTTTGTCTGCTGCCCATCGATCTCCACTGTCGCAAATTTTTTCTCTAAGGAAATGGAACCAGAAGGTAAATCCGGCTGCGAATGTTGTGTGGAAAAAGTAGGAATTCCAAGGTACCCAGTAGTGCCTATCAAATAGATTCGGATCAGTATCATGCCAGGTCCAGTGAACGTATTTTACGGAAACGATGTCATATGGTAAATCGATTAAGACTACTAGAAGGCCTATCAAAAAAGGTTCAGACCATTTTGGCAGTTTCAGTTTAGCTGCGGCGATTTGTGCGTTGTAGATGAAACAGGGATCTAAAAAAATGAATGTGTACGAAATCTTTACCGAGATTACCATTAACAATAAAAATTCCCATTTACGTAAATACCCTAGTAAAAATCAAAGTATGTATTACGTTTTGAGAAGTCTCACAGATACCTTCCGCAAATATCCTTGGTTCGAAAATAATAGAAAATACATTTCAATTAAATAAAAATTACTTTCAGATAAAAATACACAAGTGGCATAAAAAGTTTTATGTCTATATCGTTTGGTGGTACACACTCAACTAAACAGAACAACTCGACACAATACTAATATTAACATTATTACACCACCCACATCCAAGTTATGAGTAGGTAAGCGATGACAGGAGTCATCGACAGGAGAAATTTTATTATTTCATAACATTTTTCGGCGTGAGAGATGAAAAAATAAATGCGTTGCGCTGATAAGGAATTTTTAAAGAACCATAATAAATGTTAATTGACTTGACATTAAGCTTACCACTTAACACTTTCACTGCTGATGTCACGCATGCGTGACTTTAAGTTATTTTGCCAGGTGCTGACGACATAGCTGCGTGACACCTCACCAGAAAAATTTAACAGAGCATTTTAAATACAGCGTATGCAGCAGATAGTTCACATCTTGTTAGTGTGTAACTAAGGCACAAAGTATTTAAAATATGTTTGCCGTTTTCATAATTTCCCAATGAGACGGCATTCGCGGCATTCGGACATGCTATAAGCAGGGGATACAAATTAACGCGGTCAAGTCAGATACGCGTTCAAAGAATTCGAGCAGTGTGGTTGTATTGTTGCAGTGGAAGGTTGGTTGTCGGCTTATTTATTATGGTACGTTCGCGTATAGACCGGTTTGTCTTATTAAAATGGCGGACTCTATACCGGGACCTTCAAAAACTAAAAAACGTAAAGTACTGGTGAAAAATCCTAATAAACTAAGTGAAAGTGAGATGTTAGCTTTGTTATATGAATCTACTGATGAGAGAATGATTCAGTAATCATTTTATTGGCAGTAATACTGATTCTAATTTCGAGGGCGTTTCTTCTGAATCCGAGGAGTATTCAGACGATGATAGAGAGAGTAAGTTTTTATATTTTATGTGATAACAATATTATTAATTTTTTTTATTGTTACAGTAAATGAAATGCCGATTCAAATCCAAGATAACGTTCCCAACGAAAACGAAACTGTGTTAGAACACTCATTTCCTGACTGGACAAATATTCCTATGAATATGAAAGATTTTATGTTTTCGAAAACAAATGAACTTTTGGCTCAACCAGGTGGCAATGACCGAATCGATTATTTTAAAATGATATTTGATAACGACATTTTGGATTTAATTGTTAGCCAAACCAACTTGTATGCAGAAGAGATATTCCTTTCCAAACATATACGAGAAAAATCAAGAATTACAAAGTGGAAGCCAGTTTCACGAGAAGAAATGTTAAAATCTGTTACACTATTGATTCACACTGGAACCATCAAATTAAATAGACTTAATGATTACTGGAAATCTCATCCATTATTTAATTTCAAATGTTTTTCGGAGCATATGAGTAGGGATCGTTTCCTTATCATAATGAGGTGCTTACATTTTTCTAGAAACACAGCCAGTGGAGAAGAAGTTCAAGATCGATTGTATAAAGTACGACCTATAATAACGTTCTTCAATAATAAAATGTCTGCTGTTTATTATCCTGGAAAAAACCTTTCACTTGATGAGTTAATGGTACTATGGCGTGGACGCTTGGTATTCCGACAATATATCAAGAACAAGCATCATAAATACAGGATGAAACTCTATATTCTTACAGAGCCAAGTGGTTTATTTCTAAAATCTTTAGTCTACACTGGAGCCCTGGATGATGCCGGTGGAAAAGTCACAAAACAAAAGTAGTTTTACAGCTACTTCAGGAATATTTGGAACAAGGACATAGTGTATACATGAACAATTTTTATAATTCCTATGAACTAGCTAAAATATTAACAAATCGAAGTACTTATGCACTGGAACACTAAATGTGAGAAGGAAACATAATCCCAAAGACGTTATTGAAAAAAAAAAACTAAAAAAAGGTGAGCGAATTGCTTGTTTTTCTGATAATATTTTAGTTGGTAAATGGAAGGACAAACGTGACGTTCTTTACATCACTAATGAATTTGGAAATCAAATGACGGAATTTGTTGATAGAAGAAATAGACCCGGAGAAAAACCTACTACAATTTTTAATTATAATAAGCATATGGAGGGTGTCGATCGGCAACCAACTAAACTCTTATTACCCCTGTGAAAGAAAATCATTAAGGTGATACAAGAAGTTGGGCATACATTACATACACTTTATGCAAATGAATTCGCACTTGCTACATAAACAATTTGTTTTACGTCCGATGAGCCGACTACCGACTGTCAGTTTTGGAAAAAATATTTAACCTTGGGATGAATAACAAGCTGAGGCCGACAATTAAAACAGTCCACATTATTATCAAAATTTTGGCCAAGGACAAACAAGGAAAAACAGTAAGAAAGCGATTAGTGTGCTCTGGCAAGAGCACACTACCACTGCCAACAATGTACAGAAGAGCCCGGATTATGCGTCGAATGTTTTAACGATTACCATCAATAGTGCAACATTTTGTGTTATACATATAAACAATTTACGTAGTTATGCAAGTTTTTTTTATTGTTCATCTACTATTTAAGTTTTTATTACTTTTTGTTTTTAATTGTTTTTACTTAGTTTTCTTAAAATTGTCTTCAATAAACTTTCTATATATGTCAAAAAACAACTAAATTCTCTATATATGTGCTTCAATTTAGTACTAAAGCAATTATAAAGCCCAAAATATTAAAATTTTTAGAAAAAAAATGCCGCACCCGGCAACTCATCTATCATAGAAGCAAAGATAGAAGTCAGCAGCGAAAGTGTTAAGAAACGCCTAGTGTCGTGTTTATTTTGTTTTGATGTGCGGTATGAACTACCTAAGCTCTGACGTCACAATGGCGACAATTTTAAAAACCTTTCCAAACATTTCTAATTTGTGTGTATTTGTCCCATAACAAGTTAGAAATATTGTTTTTTTTTATTGTTTAAAGAATAAATAAGGACTTTTGGTTATAAACATTCATTCTGTACGATTGGTATTATTTGTTGTTCGTGAATTTGTGAGGTAAGAATGTCAAAGTAAGATATTTACTAAAGAATATAGACGCTAAGCGTCTATATTCTTTGTATTTACTATGAATGTTTATATTTTAAGGTTATGTTAGTATTTGATTAAAACTTTAATAATTTTTACTGCATTTTAAGGTATTTTGTTGTTTTCTTTGCTTATTTACGTAAATTGCTCTGATAATTAGTACCATTAAAATGCATGCGTTGTTTTCACAGTGACTATTAGTGTAACTACCTTTATACAGCTTAATGTTTATTGGACAGAATATTAGTTAGATGGACCAAGAAAAATTTAATTTAAAAGAGATGATGTTCCGAGTTCCGAGATAAGCTCCGAGAGCTTAGTCCTCTCGGGGCTCTGCTTTCTCTTTTAGATTTTCTCATACTCTGTGGCTGAGTATTATTTCAACGGTATTTGGTGTTTTATTTCGACTATAATTATTCATGTAAGAAATATCTTGCCTTATTCAAGGCAAGCCATCGAAGACGACGAACCTGATGGATTATTTCGACAACTTCATCGTGTAAGAGTTTTTGTTATGTACGAAATAGCTCGTGTTTTTCAAGACGAGCTCGTCAGCTGAAACTTTTAACAAGTCTATATCCAGAAAATAGACTTGGTTAGAGGTGCCTTCGTTGACGTCTCCGAAGCCCTCTAGAGAGCACCCGGAGGCAATAGAAGGATGACAGACCGCTATTTGTTCCCCCGCGGGGACAAAAAACGATGCTGTAAGACATTTTGTCTAATCTATATAATATAATTTATAAAAATTTCTATATACATTAGAATATATTATCTTTTTTTGAATGCTTTGGTCTGTTTTTTAGTAATATATAAATATTTTTAAAAATGTTGACATTATATTTCAAAATTGTAGGTATTCAAGATAAGTGAAGTGGTTTTAAGTACTTGAAGTTTGTGTACTTTGTTGCAGATATTTATTGTGTTGTAACACTTTTTACATATATTAGGTTTTCACTTTATTTACAACGAATCAACGGAAAGTATAACAAACACATTTGTGCAAATGTCTGCTAATTAAGCTATAATAATAAAACATATTATAGTAGAGGTTTATGTGAACTGAATTCAAAACCCCCCATCGTCGTTTATCCACTATAGCCCTCCATCTTCTACGATCTTGCGCTTCCATTTCCCATTGTTGTACCTAATCCTAGCTAAATCAACTTCAACACCATCCTTTTTCTGAGACGGCCCACTAATCTTCTACCGTCTAGTCTCTCAAAAAACACTGTTTTTAGAACTTTGACTTCATCTGATCTTACCACATGACCTGCCCATATTATTCGGTTAGCTTTTATATGTTTTACGATGTTTTCAGTACCATAGAGAGTCACCAATTCTGCATTAAGGTGCCTTATCCACTTTCCTGTCAATTACCAAATACCAGCAGCTTATTTATTTCCCGCTCATGGAGAGTCCATGTTTCACTTCCATATGTACCAACTGGTCAAGTAATTGACTTGTACAGTCTTAATTTAGGTTTTCTTTTTAGCAGCTTGGATCTTAATAATGATGATATGGAGTATAGTGCTCTATTCCACGCAGCTATCCTTGCTGATACCTATTTTTCTATGACTTGTATTCTGTGATTACCATCCCGAGATATTTAAACTCTTTTACTACTTTAAAGTTGTGGTCATTAATAGTTATGTTCTGTTTAACTCTTTTAAGACAAGACTCAGATTACCTGTTTCCTCATCGAGTTGGGAAAACACCTCTCTCACGTCTCTTGTAGAATGAGCGACTGTAACTAAATCGTCAAAAGGCCAACAATAGTTTTGATCCTGGATTCGCAAATCCCCCTGTCAGCTCAGACGATATTGCATATTCTTATTGCATATTCTAAGCTAACATTTCAGTTAGCTCAACTAATTTTTTGGTATTCCCATTTCTAGCATTGTTAGCTATAGTCTACTTCTTTTTATCGAACCGTAGCAATCCTAAATCTTTTTAATGTATTTTTGTCTTGGATTTTCTGATTTTCTCCAACTTCATCTTTTCTTAGATACTATTCCCAAAGGGGAAAAAAGAAGACCAGAAAGAACGTAAATTGAATAGAACGAGAGGAGAGGGACCTCGCTACATAATTTTGAAACGAGTGAGTAGTACCCCGGTGGGGTTCGGACTATCACAGGCCAAAATAGAAGCGAATGAGATACATACGACGCGAGAGAGATGGAAGCCTCGATGTGGGTACGGACATAACGAAGATACGTGAATGTCTGCGGTGGAGGTCGCGGTCGATATATCGATGACAAAACAAACCTTCATTTTCTTGTGAGATCGCACATACCAAGGATGTTTCACCCGTTCATCGCAGTTTATAGCGATGGCGATGCCAGAACAAAATAGTTTTTAGTTTTACATCGCGAGCGAGCTGTTAATCGTGTGGTAAATTACAAATTTATTGGTGGTTTTCAAACCACGTGATACATACTGTATCCAGACTTATTCTCATATACGCATAAAATCTGTCTGAGTGGTGTATCTTAAGCTCTTTATATAGGTGACGGTATTCTCCTAGATACTGCCTTTTTTTAGTTATAGGATGAGCCGAAAACTGGCGATTTAAAGAATCTCAAATGATCCACCACTTTTCACTTAAAGACATACATTCACTGTCGTCAATAACTTTCCCGGAACACACGTCAGTTACCTCAGAAACTGCAAAGAATACTGAAAGGAAGGCATTTTCGGTATGTTCTACCCATCATCGATGTAAACCTCGACCGCGACCTCCACCGCGCATATCCAGGCATCTTCGGTAATTCCATACCGATAATTCCATGTGTCATTAGTAGATAGTAGAAAGTCTTTGTCCGATATTTTTGTATAATACACAATTTTTGGGTGCAGACACGAATTGAGGATCAAAATAAAATTTTAAGTAAGGGTTTACCTTTATACCTGAAAAAAACGCGCGAATTGAGGACCAAGACACAGTATAAAGAGGTTCCACAGTAGAACCACTCTCTGAAAAATTGGAAGTAAAGTCTGTCAACGCGCAGAGCGACTGCGCTTATTTCTTAGTCGCTCGAGAACCGTTCTTCCGTTGCTAGTCACGTAGAAACGTACGGGTTAACAGTGCCGTATTTTGCTTAAACTGAGTTAGTTTTGTGAATAATTGTTAGTATTGTGAAGTTGAACATGAGTGAAATTCGAAGTGGTATTAATAATCTTAAACTTCCAAATTTGTTAAATATATCTGCCGATAGACCATATTTTTATCATGAAAATAATAAAATTGTCTTTTATTTTGATACACCATATTTATTAAGAGCGCTTCATAATAACTTCCTAAGAAACAAATTTGTTATTGATGATATTCTCGTTTCTTGGGAATATATTAAAAAATTTTATGAACATGATAAACAATATACTATACGTACAGCGCCAAAATTGACCGAATTACATATATCTCCTAACAATTTTGAAAATATGAAAGTGAAATATGCTTCTTAGATATTTAGTAACACTGTTGCTGCCGGTCTGCATCTGTATATTAGATTTATTGTATTCGTCGAGGAAGCAACAACAACTGAAAGATTTATTAGGAACAATAATAATTTATTTCATATGCTCAATTCTTCTTCATTAAGAGGAGCAACTGAGTACCAAAGACCGTATAGAGGAACCGATGCTTAGCAAGAATTTCTTAATGCGTGTTTCCGATTGTTTAATAATTTACAGGTAATTAATTTTAAAGCTAAAAATGTAACACCAAGAATAAAATATGTTAATGGTTGGAAAATAGCCATTAATGGAGTGATTCATTTGTGGAATCTACTACAGTCACATGGAATGGATTACTTTTTAATAAGGCGGATTAATCAAGATTGGCTAGAAACCTTTTTTGGTTCAATCAGGCAGCAAGGTGGCAATTGTGTTAACCTTACTCCGGTATAATTTACCGCAGCATTTAAAAGATATTTTTGAAAAATATAAACAATGAATTATAATATTGTTTTTAATTTATTAAACCCTTTGTTTTTGTAATATTAACATTTGTGAGAACATCTGGACAGTTAAATATGGGAAGCCGCATTTTTTATTTAAATAAATTAATAGTAGTAGGCTCAGAAAATTTTAATACGGCTCTGTAAGGTTAACGGTGGTGGATTACCAATTTCGTACTTTGCCGGTATTACTTCCTGAGATCAAAGTGCCGACAGACGAGTAGTTTTACTGTGGAACCTCTTTATACTGTGTCCATACCCTAAGACAGGAAGTAGAAGTAGAAGAGAAATAATGGGAATCGGGTAACAGCAGGGCATCAGTTGAGATGTTTTGCCTTAACCAGTCCTTTTATCCTGATATCTAGAGTGACAGAGGAAAGGTTTTTATTTGAACGCCAACCGTCTCGGAGTGGTGACGGGACGTGTCAAAGTATCAAAGGTCTAACTCCCTCGGGCATCTCGGCCTGGCACAATTTCTTTAGGATATTAGGAATCCAACACTAGCTTTGTGAGTCACAGGTGTCTGCATGCAGCTTTTCCTTCTCTTTAAAGATGTAAAAAAGCTAAACATTAGTACAGTAAAATATATTTCACTTAAAAAATATGCTCAAAAAATTGTTATCTTTTTTAATTTTTACTTTGTTGGTTTATAAAATGAGAAAATAACAATGATTATTTACGTAAGCGTATTAATCCAACCGCATTATTTTATACATTTTTTTTGAAAAATTATTTATTTAAAAATCATTTAGTTGACAGACAATATATCTCTGTCTTTATCTTATACAAATAATCCAATACTTACATAAAAGCATAATATGTAAGGGCAATCTTCTCCCTACGAAGATAATTGGGGTTTGTGAATGCCAAAAGTTGTCAATATCGGGAAGAAAATATGTTATAACTTCAACGTAAATTCCATGGAGTATTATTCCGATCCATAGATATGGTAGTCTACCTTTATTAATCAGGGCTGAAAAAAAAATGGCGTTAATAGTATTTTATAAGCTTTCCTTTTAGGACTGCAAAAATCCCTTGCACTTGCGGACAATATAAAAGATTAGAGTTTTAGGTAAATAAATTGTTAAGAAATTTTCGTACAATGTTTTCAACTGATCTAGGACGACTTGGTCATCCGCAAAGTTCAGGGAAAACAGTACGTCATTTCCTATGGAGATTCCCATTCCTTGGTAGTGGTTTTTCAAATTTTGGAGGGCTGCCTCAACATATAAATTAAAGAGTAAGGGTGACATTCTGCATTCTTATCTTAGTCCTTTAGTTACTTTAATTGGCTCTGATAGTCTATTTCCGATTTTTAAGCAAATAGTGTTATCCCTGTACTATACAAAGTACTACAAAGGCAATGAAGATAACTCTAACAACGGAGTTGGTTTTATAATAAACAAGAAAGTCGTCAGATACATACAATCCACCAAGGGTAAAACAAAAACCATGACTAGTCAACCAAATGAACTAATAATTACAGTGGCACAAACAAGAATAGAACAAGTAAAAGAGTATATATATCTAGGCCAAATCACTAAATTAAATAAAGAAAATCAGACCGAAGAAATAAAGATAAGAATAAGATTGGCCTGGGCATCATTCGGAAAACTGTCTTATATTCTAAAAAATTGAAAATACCCCCAATACCTAAAAACAAGAGTCTTCAATCAATGTATACTCCCTATCCTCTATATAAAAATAGCAAAGATAGAAAGATCCATGGAAAGACAAATGCTGAACATTAAACTATCAGACAGAAAAAGAAACGAATGGATCCGTAATAAAACAAAAATGACAGATGTCTCAACCCAAGTAGAAAAGCTTAAATGGAAGTTCGCCGGACACGCCCTAAGGCAGAAAGATGAAAGATAGACTAAGACAATTATACATCGGAGACCATGGAATCACAAACGAAAAAGGGGAAGGCCACAAATGCGATGGTCAGATGACCTGAAGAAACAACGCCGGGTCAAAATGGATGCAAATTGCCCAAGATAGAGAGGCATGGAAGAAGGAGGAGGAGGCCTACATCCAAGGATGGATGTTTAGGGCTGTATAGATAGATAGATAGATAGTGTTATCCCTATATACTTATGTGATTATTGAAATCGTAGGCTTCCACGGCCAGAGTCAGAATTATAGTTTATTCGTCTTCCGGGTTTGGACCGTGTCATTTGTGAGTGACCCAAAAGTGGGTTCATCTCGACGTTTCGCTACAATTGTATGTAGCTTCTTCAGGAGAACAAAGAAAAAGAAAAAGAAAAAGAAGACAGGAAGATGGGTAGTTAGCAACGGTAACTCAGTTACTCAATGCAACCAGAGGCGAATACTAACTACCAAGATGGGCATTTGGTCACAGTAACTGAACTACTCAACGCAGCCAGAGGTGAAAACCAAATGCCAGGACAGGGATTCACGTCCAACAGCTCAGAACACTAACGCGTCGAGAGGCGGGATTCACTCCCAACTGGTAAAGCTTGTCGTGTTATTATCACTCACATTGCAGGAGAAAGATCCAAGGAAAGAGAGGCGTGGAATACCATGGCTGCGCAATGTGAGAGAGTGATTAAGTCCGAATAGCTGCAATAATTACTGACTTATCTCGCGGACGTGGCACTTGAAGACGATCGGGGGAGATGGGGATACTGAACTTGAAATCGAGTATAAATCAGATTTATTCAAATTAGTGCAATAGGACAACAGATTCATTTTTCCAATTAAATAAATCTTACAACATTTTGAATCTCAAACATTGATTATAACATGTCCTTACCATGGCTAAGTGTTAAAAGAGCTCCTAAAAAATAAACAGCTTGAACGATCAAATATGTTGGTTGGAGCTTCCAGAGGGTTTGTACATCTGATACGTGGACGAACCAGTCCCAAAACTAAAAATAAAAACTTATTATAATAGTAAATATGCCAAATATATCTAAATATGTCATTGCTAATTTAGAAGCTCTAAACAATGGATAGCTTTGCCCATGAGCCTAAAACTCCTATTGAAATTTACGTGTCTCGACACCGCAGGTCTTAAGAACAGAATGCACAGTTACATTAAAATGAATAAAGAAAACTATATGAAATATTGTTACAATTAATAGTTATGAAGGTCTGAAGTACATTTCTTTTTTCATACTTCGTGATAAAGCCAAAGTGACCAGTAGACGTTAATGTCTCTGTAAGGTGCTGTTACCCAACGGCACTCAGCGTAACTACGTCTGTAGGATGCCATTAGTGCTCTGGGGAAGGGAAAAGTGGATTGTTTGCGTTTGCCGATCTTATAAAGGCGCATACACATCTGGGAACCGAATCTTTGACCGAATTCATTCGATGTTTTCGGCGTTCGATGGCAAATTTTCGCGGGTATTTTTGGGGATTCGTGGCGCGGCTGTTATGTAAATTGTAAAAATGACATCGGATGAGGATATATTTATTGCAAACTGAATGGTTATTAAATGAAATAATAATGGTCCAAATATCGTGAAAGATGATACAAAGTTTAGAGAAGCTATATCGTTAATAGAAAGGTTAATATTAACCCTACCATATTTAGCTGCTGGTGACTCATATAAAAGTTTTATGCACTGTGAAACGAATAAAATTTGTGAATTGACAAAGTTCAGAAGAACTGAAAGAGAAGTGATGGAAAAAAAAAATACTAAAAATAGGGCTAAGCTCAGAGGAACAAAGTTAAATGGCCAAAGAGACACTAAATCTCAAGAGAGTGTTCGGGCTAGCTTCAATGCACTGGATTGCGGCTTTAAAGATACAACAGATAACAAGAGATAATGAGCTAATGAGACAAGAAACGAAATGAGACCTGACAATGTCAAACGTGATATAACTAAAGAAGGTCACTGGGAATAAATTTATAGGAAGAGAACACTAAGAAGAGAAAAAGAAGGGCGCCAACTCAACGATAGTTGAGATTTTGAAGTAACAAATGAATCTGGAGATAGTAACCTGAAATAAAAAAACTAAATACTAATCTTGTTTTGCTATGTTATATACTGGTTAGTAGAACTGAAATAAAACTCAAAATAGCAACAATAAATATATTTATAAAAAAATGTATATAGAAATATGTGTATAAACAATTTACATAGAATGCAAAGCTAAATATACAGTAGTAGTATGATATAAAGAAACAATGGGACCTAATAGCCCCTCAACAAACGAATAGTCACTACCACTGGTCAAATAAAATATGATATATTAGTAAAAATCCAAGAGTAGTCCGTATCATAGCCAAAGTCTTAATACAAAAGGTAATCATTTAAATTTAACTCATTCTACTACAATGAGATCCAAATTACATTATTATAAAGGTATCAAAAAGTGATCAATCTATTACAGATATATTAAAGATATTACATACAAAAATTTAGTTTTCAATACTCCTTATAATTTATTTTAAAAACACATGAAATTTATATCCCTTTCCCAAAATTTAATATTATGACATCAAAATTTATTATTATTATTATTATTAAAAGCATTGTATTACAAAAATATATCAAAAAAAGTGAGTTTGGTCAATTACTCTTGAAATCCCAGTTAAACAAAAAAAAACCTAATAACACATGAAAGGTATTTTCCCTCATCCCCAATATTTTAGAATTAGATTATGTCAAAAAAATATGTATTTTATCAAAATTGTAATCTCCTAGTCATATTTAAAAAGTGTACACGATTTAAATAGAAAGTAACACAAAAACCAAATAGTTAAAACAACTTATCTTGGCAACAATAAGTCCCTAGGAAAACTCCTCTGGGCAAAACAAAACTAATTCATGGTTGTAAGATAAGTCCTAGGCACAAAACCAGTCACTGGTCTCTGGGTGACAGCAACATCCACAATCCACGGCAACTATTTAAAGAAGTGAATAACTAACATCCTTGAGGGAATATTTTCAAGTTAATATTCTTAGATGAATATTTTTAAGTGATAAATATTTTCAGTGACGGAATCTAAAAGGATTAATTAATTTAATAAATGTAATTCAATAGCTGTAGCAGCATGGATTCACTTTACCAAAACAAAACATCAAACATCAGGTTAGATATATTTGTCATGTCAAAATTCCCGAAGTTATTTCCCAGCATGATAGGAAATGAACATGCGCAGAATATAATAGCTGTCCAATAATTGTAGGACCTATTATATTCCACCAAAAAAAGTTAGATAAAAATTGAACCAAAAAACTTAATGATAACGACGTGGAATTTAAGTTTGACTATATAAAAAATGACCTTCTGTTCTTTGCAAGTAAATCAAGGAAATTTTATAGTTAAATTATTTCGGAACTCAAAAATAAGTCTCTAAAGAAATACTAAATACAATGATAAATTTGATTATATGATAAAGAGATAATACGTATAAAATAATGTACTTACTGGAACTTGCAACACGCCAAAAAAAAAATATCCTTATTATGTGGAACTCTTACATTAGAAAATCTTGATTTTTAAAATTTACTTCTTATTATTAGTATTACTGAGATATTATTAACGAATTAGATATTATTTTATTCGTCCCAGATTATTTTTCTGTTCCAATTCCGTCACTTTAAATTAGCTGACGTGTTGCGTGAGTTTCTTGACCAAACTGCCGGTTGGCTTCGGCACAAACTCCTTCCAGCCTTCCAAAAAGCGAAACCTGCGCGTATAGGTGGTTTGAATCGACCGCTGGCGGGTCATAAGAAATTTCGTGAGGGGTTTCTATTAATACAATTTTAAATTGTATTATTGGTAATTAGTAGCGTAAACGCTACATTCTCCCTCATCTCCAGCAAAAAAAAAAAAAAAAAAAGGAACTTTTTTTTTTTTTTTTCTCTTTTGTGACAGAACGATCTAACGCTGGGTCAGTAAGGAACGTTGATACGTTCAAATTGAACATTTTCCTCACCAGTCAACCATTTGCTCAGGAATTGGAACAAAATCAAGGACGAAATAAAAATATGGAACGAAGAATATGAGACAAAGTCATACATTTTTTTTCCTGTTAATGAGATAATGTATGTTAATTTAGTATAAACCAAAGATAAAAAAAGTATACATTTTGAGTTTAATTATATAACCTTACAGATCAAGTTAACTTTTAACACTACTTATCTACATTCTCAAGTATTTGTAAAAACAACCATTCGTTAAAACTACATTATAGGTGTGTATTAACAACCCCTAACACAACATTCCCAAGAACCATTCATGACAACGAAATTCAAACAAAGTCCTATGAACTTTACCCAACGTTGACACTAGAGCGACCCGATTCTATTCGTCACCATAGAGTTCAATGAGGGCCTAATTACTCAGGACTAGTTGAAACTACAAACCTAAACATATATATGGTTCGGGATATCAACAACATATTGAAAATTCCAAGTAAAAAATAATACATTACACCTACTTGCTTTTGCAGCGGTAGGGAAACACACAATCGGTAAAGGCACAAGTAAGCCTAGATACTAGCAAGCCCACTATACTCATGGTATAGGGTATGCTAAAAAAAGGTAAGTAAGATAACTGCAATCCCAACTCATAGTAAAGGATATGCACAAAAAGGTAAAAGATAATTTCACGTCCAGATCTACTCATGGTAGAGGATATGCACAAAACTCACTTCTAGCAGCTATACACTTGGTAGAAGGAAAGATAAAAGAGATCCTAACTGTAATACCTAAACTGTACTATTGACGTGTTCCAATTCTTTACTCACGACAAGAACAGTAAAGGACAGATTTTTAGGACTCTATAATCAAGATAAAGATAAGATATATATTCATAAGATATAGATAAGAAATAAACTTATCCAGGTAAAGGTAAAGATAACTAACTTAAGGTAAAGGTATGAGATAAACCAATTAAGGTAAAGGTACGAGATAAACTCAGTCAAGGTACGAGACAAACTGAAGGTAAAGATACGAAATAAACTCCATTACAGGTATGAGATAAACTCCATAAAGGTAAAGATAAACTCAATTAAGATACAGATAAAGATAACTCACATCTACCAATCCATATCACTAGTAGAGAGACAGGTAAACAAACAGTATACAATAAGATATGTTAAAACTCAAATACTTTCAAAGATAATAGCATAGGAGATTACCTCCAAGTTAAACAGACTTACTTACTGCTGAATATCAGAACGATCCAATTCTAAATGACACATTCTAATTTCAACCTAAGAGACACTCAAGGAACAACTAATATGTATTGATATTATTTCTGAGTCAAGTGAGGGCACACATCCAGGGTGATCAATCCTGAACCCACGCTAAAACACCGACCCAGTAAGTAAATATGAATGCATAAGCTTTATGGCCATGGTCCACAAAACCATACAATACTATTTAAGAAAATATTTGTAATGTTTTCCGAATTATCCCTGTAAATATCTATTCAACTCAGAACTCAAGATGGGGAAATTCCCATATATCCATCCTGTACTCCTATGATATGCAGTTGGACTTTTAAGAGAAAACAAACAACAAAATTAACAAGTCCATAAAACAAGATAATAACCAACATTAAGATAAGATAAAAAAAAAATAGAAGGCAAAATAGCACAACATCTTATGGGTTTTTGCCAGGTAAACAAAATAGACAATCAGATCTTAAACAACCAAACTGGTACAGAAGTGATAAGAGACCAATGAGATCTAAAGATATAAGTTGAAACGGAAAATCAATCCGTCGATAACTACCCATTAAACCTGGTTGGGGAAGATTTGTCGGTTTGCATGTAGCACAGATTTGCATTAAGCGATATAGCTACGTACAGTTTGACGCATCTTCAGCCAGTAATAAAGTTCAGATATTCGACGGAAAGTTTTGTGGAAACCAAAATGAGCTGCAGTAGGATGGTCATGAAAAGTGGCCAAAACCTCTGCTCTATTAGGAGTTGGAACGACTATCTTCCAATCCGACATTCCAGTAAGGGTATCCATGGAACTTAAAACATGTTTATACAAAACACCATGTTCAACTTTAAAATCAGGAAATTTACCTGGTACATTCTGTACATCATAAAACATTTTTTTAACAAGGGACTGGTTAGATGACAGACTCTCAACTCATACTCTAATTCAGGAGCTAACAGATGTTCTACCTTGAACGCAGACATATTACACAACTGAGAAATATACAAGAGAATGAGTAAAAGTAGGTAAAGTTTAACTTACTCTCTGTCCTCAAATTAATATTCTGAAGGGATACCTATACCAGTAATGTTAATTGTTTTGGTCCAGTTATGAAATCCACTGAAATATACTGCTACAACACCCTAAGGAACCTAAAATTTCAAAATTGTTATTTTGAAGTAGTGACTCAACTTATTGACTACTCCGGACTTGTAAAATATGTGAAATAGTTAACTTTAGTTATTTAAATTTTTAATTAATTTATTATTAATTTAAATTGTTATTTAATCAATCAAAAACAAAGCAATTTATTCAGTCTACACAGTATATAGCAAAAACAAGTCAATTTAAGATATAGATATAAGGTAATGTCCAAAAAAAAATTGAATTGAAGTATAAAACTAAACGTTAAAATGAAAATCTAAAAGCACAACCAGTGAAAACCACAACAACCCCAGATCAAAACCAAAAGTTTAAGGAGATATATATTTTTTTTAAAGGAAGAAGTGGAAAAGAAGCCCCACGTTGGGCGCCAATTGAAACGAATAAAATTTGTGAATTGACAAAGTTCAGAAGAACTGAAAGAGAAGTGATGGAAAAAAAAAATACTAAAAATAGGGCTAAGCTCAGAGGAACAAAGTTAAATGGCCAAAGAGACACTAAATCTCAAGAGAGTGTTCGGGCTAGCTTCAATGCACTGGATTGCGGCTTTAAAGATACAACAGATAACAAGAGATAATGAGCTAATGAGACAAGAAACGAAATGAGACCTGACAATGTCAAACGTGATATAACTAAAGAAGGTCACTGGGAATAAATTTATAGGAAGAGAACACTAAGAAGAGAAAAAGAAGGGCGCCAACTCAACGATAGTTGAGATTTTGAAGTAACAAATGAATCTGGAGATAGTAACCTGAAATAAAAAAACTAAATACTAATCTTGTTTTGCTATGTTATATACTGGTTAGTAGAACTGAAATAAAACTCAAAATAGCAACAATAAATATATTTATAAAAAAATGTATATAGAAATATGTGTATAAACAATTTACATAGAATGCAAAGCTAAATATACAGTAGTAGTATGATATAAAGAAACAATGGGACCTAATAGCCCCTCAACAAACGAATAGTCACTACCACTGGTCAAATAAAATATGATATATTAGTAAAAATCCAAGAGTAGTCCGTATCATAGCCAAAGTCTTAATACAAAAGGTAATCATTTAAATTTAACTCATTCTACTACAATGAGATCCAAATTACATTATTATAAAGGTATCAAAAAGTGATCAATCTATTACAGATATATTAAAGATATTACATACAAAAATTTAGTTTTCAATACTCCTTATAATTTATTTTAAAAACACATGAAATTTATATCCCTTCCCCAAAATTTAATATTATGACATCAAAATTTATTATTATTATTATTATTAAAAGCATTGTATTACAAAAATATATCAAAAAAAGTGAGTTTGGTCAATTACTCTTGAAATCCCAGTTAAACAAAAAAAAACCTAATAACACATGAAAGGTATTTTCCCTCATCCCCAATATTTTAGAATTAGATTATGTCAAAAAAATATGTATTTTATCAAAATTGTAATCTCCTAGTCATATTTAAAAAGTGTACACGATTTAAATAGAAAGTAACACAAAAACCAAATAGTTAAAACAACTTATCTTGGCAACAATAAGTCCCTAGGAAAACTCCTCTGGGCAAAACAAAACTAATTCATGGTTGTAAGATAAGTCCTAGGCACAAAACCAGTCACTGGTCTCTGGGTGACAGCAACATCCACAATCCACGGCAACTATTTAAAGAAGTGAATAACTAACATCCTTGAGGGAATATTTTCAAGTTAATATTCTTAGATGAATATTTTTAAGTGATAAATATTTTCAGTGACGGAATCTAAAAGGATTAATTAATTTAATAAATGTAATTCAATAGCTGTAGCAGCATGGATTCACTTTACCAAAACAAAACATCAAACATCAGGTTAGATATATTTGTCATGTCAAAATTCCCGAAGTTATTTCCCAGCATGATAGGAAATGAACATGCGCAGAATATAATAGCTGTCCAATAATTGTAGGACCTATTATATTCCACCAAAAAAAGTTAGATAAAAATTGAACCAAAAACTTAATGATAACGACGTGGAATTTAAGTTTGACTATATAAAAAATGACCTTCTGTTCTTTGCAAGTAAATCAAGGAAATTTTATAGTTAAATTATTTCGGAACTCAAAAATAAGTCTCTAAAGAAATACTAAATACAATGATAAATTTGATTATATGATAAAGAGATAATACGTATAAAATAATGTACTTACTGGAACTTGCAACACGCCAAAAAAAAAATATCCTTATTATGTGGAACTCTTACATTAGAAAATCTTGATTTTTAAAATTTACTTCTTATTATTAGTATTACTGAGATATTATTAACGAATTAGATATTATTTTATTCGTCCCAGATTATTTTTCTGTTCCAATTCCGTCACTTTAAATTAGCTGACGTGTTGCGTGAGTTTCTTGACCAAACTGCCGGTTGGCTTCGGCACAAACTCCTTCCAGCCTTCCAAAAAGCGAAACCTGCGCGTATAGGTGGTTTGAATCGACCGCTGGCGGGTCATAAGAAATTTCGTGAGGGGTTTCTATTAATACAATTTTAAATTGTATTATTGGTAATTAGTAGCGTAAACGCTACAACTGGATTCTATAAAACTTCCCGCTCTAGATGTAAACAAATAAGTTCTAAACAAAAAGAATTAGTCCACTTCATTATTGCAAATTATGAAATCGCGACGATGTTCGACATTTTAGCTCAGAAGCGTACACACTAAACACAGCCAAAACAATTCCTTCTTTTTTCTTTTAATGTACCGCCTAGTGAGCGAATTCCAGCAAAGGCAAACACATGCGTTTGCTATCGTTTGTTGGGGCGTACACATTTACCTAAGGCGTTTGGTGGTCGCAAGATTTTGACCACTTGAGTTCGCCAAATGTGTACGCGCCTAAAGGAAAACATTGTTTTGTCCTACTGGTGATCTAAGGTACGTGCTTGATACTATATTTGTTGTATCGTTACTCCGATTTTTTAAAGTTTATTAAACACATTCCTCAAGGAAAGTTTGTATTTGCGCTTAGTTTAATGTGTTAGTCAATATTTGTCTAAACTCAGTAGAACTCAGTGTAGAACGATCCAAATTACTGGCGTCGTTTCGGTCAAAGCGTCCATTCATAAAAGCGGGCAAAGTGGCCATTGTGACCACGTTGACCGTGGTTGATTATGTTTTTATATTCTTTCAATTAACGAGCTAGAAAAACGTTTCTCGATAGACCCATTGTTGTGACAAGAAGAGGAAAACTCAGAACAAGGTTCCTTGATAATATCCGTGTACAAAGGTGCTGAGATGCAGGTATTATAGAGGAAAGTCTGACCATCATACAAGAAACAGTGAGAGAAATAAAAGAACAACACCTGAAGAAAGATACAGAGAAACGGAAATCGTGGATGGCCGGTGAAATACTTGAACATAACAAAAAATATAAATAAAATCTCCAAGAGTATAAGGGAATACATACCATAGTCAGAAGAAAGATAAGAGAAGCCAAAGATAAATAAAAAACAACAATGTCAAGAAAAAGAGAAATATTAGCGTCGAGATGATAACTTCAACGTTCATCGAAAGGTGAAGGAAATAGCTGGAGAGTTCCGAAAACGCAACAGCGGAAAAATAACAGATGATGAAGGCAATCTTGCCATAACTAAAGAAGATAAAAATTTATTTATTTATTTAGCGTATGGCTACATCACAGGTTCATATAAATATAAATATATAAATATAAATTATATAAATTACAAACAACAGTAAATATAAAAATATTATTCTACAAACAAACATCTAAATTATAAATATATTCGATTGACAGGTAGCAGCCAGGAAATCTGAAGGGTTGCCATTATAGGATCTAATCGGGCATTCCTCTACCATGTGTTTTACTGTTTGCCTTTCGGCGCCGCAGTCGCAATTTGGTGATTGTATTTTTCCCCATCTAAAAAGTGAGTCGGAACATCTGCCACAGTTCGTCCTTATTCTATTGAGTGTGGTCCAAATTCGTCTCGGTTGGTTGAAACCCTCAGGTTTGCTTGTAATACATGGCATGTTCCAGTTAGCTGGTGCAGCGTTATTCTCCCATTGTTCTCTCCACCGTTCAGTTACATTAAAGTTTTGATCTACTAGCCTTTTTGCTGTTTGTAGAGGCGGGTGTCTTGAACGGAGCCTATTTATGTCTCTGGCGGAAGTTCCGACATGGGAGCGGAGCTCAGGATCAGTATTGATTTTTGTAAATTCTCTGACAAGGGCATGTTCCCGGCGGATATGTGGTGGGGTTATATGACTCAAAGCTGGTAACCAGTAAGTGGGCGTGGCCTTGATTGTGCCCGATATAGTTCGCATGGCTTGGTTGAGTTGGACATCAACACGGTGAGTATGTGGACTGTTTATCCATACTGGTGCACAGTATTCCTCTACGGGGTATACCAGTCCTAATGCTGTTGATCTAAGTGTGGGTGCTGAGGAGCCCCATGTAGTGCCGCAGAGCTTTTGCAGGATGTTGTTACGAGTTCGGAGTTTTGCAGCAGTCTTAGTAAGATGCTCTTTAAAGTTCAGCGTTCTGTCAAGTGTAACACCTAAGTATTTTGGGTGTTTATTATATTTAAGGAGTCTATCCCCAAAATTGATTTGAGGTTGATAGTTGGCCATCTTGTTGTATAAATGGAAGCAGGACACTTCTGTCTTAGTTGGATTGGGTTGCAATCTCCATTTGCGGAAATAATTCCCTAGGGCATTTAAATCGTTTGTTAGAATGCGTTCAGTGACCTCGAATTCTTTATGACTTGCGGCAAGCGTCCAGTCGTCTGCGTATCCAAACTTTTTTGATGTGGTTTCTGGCATGTCTGCTATGTAGAGGCTGAAAAGCATGGGAGCCAGCACGGATCCTTGTGGAAGTCCATTATTCAGTTTTCTTTGGGTACTAGTCTTGTCTCCCAATATAACTTTAAAGCATGTGTTGGATAGCATGGCGTTAATAACCTCATATAGAAGATAAAAAGAAAGTATGGGAAGAGTACTTATAGAAACTTTTCCACGACCTTAGAACAATACAAGGGCCCACCATTGAATAAAATACAGGTATCGAAATCCTACCAGAAGAAATAACGGTAGCCGTCAGGCAAAAGAAGGATGGAAAGGCACCGGGACTTGATGAAATTCCTGCAGAACTGCTGAAGCTATTATATGCAGAACAAATAAAAATAATAACTGAAATATTTAAGGAAATATACAAGGCAGGAAAAATACCAGTAGAGTGGTTCAAATCGGAGTGCGTACCATTGCCCAAAAAACTAGGAGCAAAAGTTTGTGAAGGCTATAGCACCATAAGCCTAATGAGCCATCTGCTAAAGCTGTTTTAAAAGTCATCCACAAAAGAATTTACAGAAAATGCGAGGAACAAATTGTGCCCAATCAGTTTTGTTTTGTGAACGCCATTGGTACGAGGGAAGCTTTATTTATCGTGCAGGTATTGTTTCAGCTGTGATGTTTTTGCATGCCTGGTTGACTACAAGAAGGCTTTCGATAGAGTCAGGTATGAAGAAATGATGGAAGTGCTGAAGAGGACAGGGATTGATGGAAGAGACCTAAAAATAATAGCTAACCTGTATTAGAATCAATCAGTGGTGCTCCGAATAGATGAAAAATATACAGATCAGGTCTTAGTAGTAGAGAAAGCGTTAGGCTGACGACATCAGGCGTATCACCAAAAATTGGCAACAAAGAGTACAAAATCGTAAGGAATGGAGGAGTTTAAGGAAGGCCTATGTCCAGCAGTGGACGTGAGAAATGACGGCTGGATGATGATGATACAGATCAGGTCAAAATCTTAAGGGGCGTGAGACAGGGGAGCATAATTTAACCACTGATATTTAATCTGTACTCGGAGCACATTTTTGAAGAGGCTCGCTCTAAAAGATATTGATAAGGGCATCTCAAGAAATGGAGTCTCAGGCTCAATACAAACATTAGTAATGTTTGTATTTTGAGAACGATTTCCGAAGTTGAAATTGGAACGTCAATAAACGTATTTTAACCTTTAATTGTGGCTTATTCCCATTTAAATAGTAATAAAATGCCACAAGAAAATAGCTTTAGAACAAATAGACATGTGTCACACTACAACTACTTGGTAACTATAATCAATGAGTCGTGGAACAATACCCAAGAGATTAAATGTCGCATCGGAAAGGCAAAAAGTGCATTCTTTGCTATTTAAATGTTACGTGTACTCAGTGCTTCTGTACGGGGTAGAAACGTGGACATTGAAGACGGAAACTCTATCAAAACTTCAGGCACTTGATTTATGGAAGCCTGAAGAATATCGAAGGATCCTGAAGATACCGTGGGTATCTTGAAGAACTACAGAGTTCCAGAAGAAGAAGAAGGAGTACTACAGAGGATCAACACAACAGCGGATTTGGTCAACATCGTGAAAGGCCGTAAGCTTGGGACATATAATAAGAAACCAAGACAGATATGAGCTACTCCAACGCATTTTGCAAGGTAAAATTTAAGGAATAAGGTGATGAAGAAGAATATTCTGGCTTGCTAACCTGTGAGGATGGTATACAAAGACCTAAACACAGCTATTCCGTATAGCAACCAACAAAGTCATCATAGCCAGAATGATCGACAACGTTCGGAACGGACAGGCACCCTAAGAAGAAGAAGACGTGTTTGGCGGAGGAAGGCGGTGGATAGGGACGACTGGAAAGAAATTCTTGAGGAGGCTAGGACCCACGCAGGGTTGTAAATCCAGTATGACGATGATGTTCTCTTTTATCCGGATCATGTGTCCTGCTCACCATAATTGCTACTTGCTACAGAGAAGTGAGCTAGTGTTGGTTCTACATTCTGCCGATATTTTATCTATTCCCGGCGGTTTATTGCCATATTTTGTTTAGATTGCCATATATAGAGGAAATAAACCTGTGAAAAAAAGAAGGAACGTAGAATGGAATCAACATAATAGAAAGAATGACAGAAAACAGAGGAGTAAGAACAGCAAGAGACATATTGCCAATCGGAAAAAGGAAATCGCCTGAGAAAAAAATCACCCGACAACATCACTTGAAGCTAAACACTGAAGTAAAACAGGCATAAACCTATCAATAAAGCAGGAGGAAGTTTTGTATGGTACCTACATAGCGATGCACTTTATTTCCTGAGGGATTACTTAAAATACTTTTAATAATTGTTTTACTTAAGTCCTTTGTAGCTGGTGTTAACACATAGATTAGCTAGTTATTCGTGTAAGTTTATTTGACTCATACACCTTATTCTCTATTTCTGTGTCTGTGGATATGATCATATACGAAATTGTTTCCATTAAAGGGATGAAGCAGCAATTATTCCTGTTTTTACTTATCCATAAGTATCCTTATGTACCATCTTAATTTGTTTACCCACTTCTAAAAAGTTTTCAGTTTTTCCATCTCTTAGAATTTGCAACGCACTACAGATATTGATATATTTATAGCCATATAACGAGTTCCATAAAAATGGTAAATGGTATTCATTAGCACGAACAGGTAGGCATGTATAGAAATAGTTTCTAACAAAATAAATTGTAACATGTATTTTAGAGAGACCTTGACCCTATCTTTATCAACATGAACTTAATTTATCCTATATCCATTAGTATATATTATGTATGTTAATCATGCATTGGATTTGGAGCTCAACTCATTCAATTACCAATTTGAAACTATGAATCACTAATAATATGCCTTTAAGAATCAATTTTATATATTTAATTTCAAATGAACATATCAAAAAGCTAAAAATAATTATTTACATTATGCTGTAAATATTTTAAAACACATGGCATAGTATTTTATAGTAAAATTATTTGAATATGTATATGTACACAATTATTTATAACCTTAAATGTTTCAAATAACATTTTAATCTATTTTTTAATTATTTTTATTTCTATCTTTATTTTGTGCTCAAAACCTACCTCAATGTTTACTTTAAATACCGGCTGCAAAATAATACTAAAAACATAACTGAAAATGCCTATAATAAGTGATAATACTCACCCCATTGAACTTTATTTCGGAAAGTTCAACTCCCGTTCGAAGAACCATCTTGTCGCCCATTTCGAAATAATTTAAAACGAATTTAGTGTCATGAAATAACAAAAAGTATCCAGATAAAAATATCTAATCTGTCTTTAAGTTAAATCATAGTATTCAAACGTGCTTTCTATTTTATATATGCAGATGTTACAGGGCCGGATTTGAAATTTTGGTAATATTAAATATTTTTAAAATAATTCATAATGTAGATATCTGAAGATTATTTTTGTTTCGTTTTCTATTTAGGAAAAGCTTTAAGAAACAATGCGGTCTCCACGTGTACGATTGAAAAGGCACAGAAATCTCGAAACAAAAGTAAAGGTCCAGTAAATCGTGTTCCTTTATGGCCATCAAAGTAGGTATATCAAACTTTTGTAGCTATCCACCTAGATACAGTGAAGCAAATGTGAGTCGGCCTACTGTCCTACTTATCTAGTCCTACTATCTGACCGAGTTCGTTCTCAATTATACATTATAGGGGAATCTAATTACGAAAAAATAAACAGAAAAATCTTCGTAAGAATTGCCAGAGCGATTGAATTATCAATGAGTTATGTACTTTCCAAAGATTCTCATTCTAAATTTTAAATATCTTCGCGTGTAAGAACTGTTAAACATCTTCTTCTTAGAGTGCCATATCCCTACGGAACGTCGGCGACTACCATGCTTATAATATTGTTATACTGATCTCGGTCTTGCGCTACGTGTAGCAATGGGTCCGCTGTCAAACCTGTCCACTGCCGCAAATTCCTCAACCAAGAGAGTTTCTTCCGTCCTATCCATTTCTTTCCTTCGATTTTACCGTTGAGAATTAGCCGAAGGAACTCATATCTTGGTCCTCTCATTATATGTCCAAGATATTCTAGTTTACGCCTCTTAATAATATTTAATAGAGTTCGTTGATGTCCCATTCTTCGAAGAACTTCTTCGTTTCTGGTTCTGCTAGTCCATGGAATTTTTAGTATCCTTCGATACAACCACATCTCAAACGCCTCGATTTTATTCATGATATCGGCGTTTAAAGTCTAAGTTTCACATCCATACAAAAGTACAGACCACACGTAACATCTTGTAAACTTTTCACGGATTTCCAAATTTAATGAGTTATTGGATAATAGAGGCTTGAATTTTTGAAATGAGTTTCTTGTTTGTTCAATTCTACATCGAATTTCGAAGGATGGATCTAGATTTTGGGCAATCCAACATCCAAGGTATTTGAATCTCTGAACTCTCTGCAGCGGTTGTTGGTTTAATATCAGTTAGGTTACGCCGATATCCACTTTACTGGTCACCATGTATTTAGTTTTATCGATATTTATCGACAGTCCCCAATTTGTGCATTCCATGTCAACTCTATTGATTAGATCCTGCAGATCGTCGATGTTTTCAGCTAGAATCACAGTATCGTCGGCGTACCGTATATTGTTAATTATTTCTCCTCCTATGATAATTCCTTTTTGATCTTTTAAAGCTTATCTAAATATATTCTCAGAATACACGTTAAAGAGGGTGGGAGATAGTATACAGCCTTGTCTTACGCCTCGTTCAATACTGATTGGCTTTGATTCTCTGTTGTTGATATTAATAATGGCTGTTTGGTTCCAGTAAAGTTTGGCCATAAGTTTGATGTCTTTCTCATCTAGTTGATGCTCTGCAAGGCGGTAATTAGTCTGGTATGCTGAACGCGATCAAATGCCTTTTCAAAATCAATGAAGCACATATATACGGGTTTTCTTACCTCCCAACATCGTTGAAGGAGTGTTTTCATAGAAAATAGTGCTTCTCTAGTTCCAAGGCATCTCCGGAACCCGAACTGCTCTTGACTAATTATTTCTTCGCACTTGTTGTTAATTCGGTTTAGAAGAATATGCAACAGTATATGGCTCATTAAAATAATGAGTCTACAATAGCTACATTTCTTAACGTTTGGTTTCTTAGGTAGAGGAATAAAGATCGATTTTAACCAGTCCGATGGAATTTCACTGGTATCATATATTTTATTGAAAAGTACAGTGAGTTCTTTTATATTGTCATTTGAGAGTAATTTTAGCCATTCGCTGTATATTTGATCTGGTCCACTGGCTTCGTTTTTTTTTTGCTTTGGCTTTTTCCACTTCAGCTTTTAATACTGATGGTCCTGTATTTGCACTTTTAAGTTAGGTAGTGATCCTCGATCATCCTTAAATAATGCTTTAGTGTAGTTTTCCCATTCCTCCATTACTTCGTCTTCTAGGGATAGTGCATGACCTTCATTATTCGTTAATGTTATGGGTGTATTTCTTTTGTGTACTGTAATTTCTTTTATTTTCTTATATGTGTTAAATTCGTCATGTTTTTGTTGCAACTCATCTAGTTATTCACATTTTGCTCGCATACATAACTCTTTGGCTTCCCCGATTTTTCTTCGAATCAGATTATGCTTTCGTTGATACTGTTATTATGTTAAACATAATTTCCCTCAAAAGTAGACATTCTCTTGTATTCTGAACTGCTTACAGTTCATTCAAAGTACTTAAGTATTACCAACTGTAAACAATTGCACGTGAAAGCCAAGCAGGGTCGTACTCAAGTGTATCTTCGTGTCCGTCCCAGCTTGCGTGGAGGAGTTCTGAATTAAGTAAGGACTCTTCTGTACTTCGCGGAAGAAGGACGCGCGGGGGAGTCCTCAACCCCGACACAGCGCGTCCCACTGGCTGATAGGGAAACGTTCTACAGATATGTAGGATAGGTGTGAATAAGGTTTTACCAAATAAGCACCCGCGTACCAACTGAGGACATGGCATAGCGCAGCAGCTATAACATTACTTCATTAAGGCTATAGCGGAATGATTCCTACTGTTGGCTTAATGATAGATACTCACGGGCGGATATCACATAATGATTTAACCGGCCGTGATATTGCGATCAGGCAGGCAAGGGGAAACCACCTATATAATTAAATTCCCGTGACTACACCATCATGAATATATCGAATCAGTTAGATATGCTAGCGATCCGATTAGCGATCGGCGCTCAGTTGGTTTCGGGCCAACTAGTGTCATATGGGCTACCGGCCATGTATTTGTGAGCAACCAAGCAACACATGCGAAATTGCTGCCTGAAAGAAAATCAGATTTTCAGATAAGAAAAGCAACGGGAATAGCAACCTGGAATGTTCGAGGATTATTGCAACCAGGCAAACTGCATATACTACAAAGAGAAGTCGAAAGAGAGGATATATAAATATGCGGACTTTCGGAGACCCATTGGAAAGGACAAGGACACTTCCAAACGGCAGATCATGTTGAATACATATCGGCAGCAAATAACACAGGGAGAAATGGTGTTGCAATTATGGTGACTAAAAAAGTTTCACAATACGTGTATGATTACCAACCGATAAATGATAGACTTTTAAAAATAACCTTACTAAAATAGCATCACCAAACAAAATGCACGTTCTTCAGGTTTATATGCCAACCTCAGACGCGTTAGACAATGAAGTGGAAGACGTACACTCTGTTATTGAAGACACAATAAGAAATATTCCATCTAAAGAACCACTCATAATCATGGGCTATTTTAACGCTAAGGTAGGAGAAACAAGAAATGATAACATCCAAAATGTAGGAACTATGGGTTAGGCGTTAGAAACAGCCGAGGCGAACGTTTAATAGATTTTGCAACCGAAAACAGTTTGGCCATTGTAAACACAATGTTCAAACATCATGCTCGTCGTTTATCGACGTGGACCAGCCCAAATGGAGAATAAAAGAACCAAATCGACTACATATTGATTAGAAACAGATGGAAGACATGTTTTACAAACGTAAACAGTAGACCAAGAGCTGAATGTGGATCCGATCATAAATTGTTGGGCTTGCTTCAAGATGAAGCCAAAAAGAACAATGCGGCAACAAAATCAAAACAGGCTGGATATTTCAAATCCGAAGACATGTAGAGATGCATTAAAGGAAACTAGTATGTTGAACACACAAGACAACCCAGAAGAAATGTGGAAGGGTTTCCGAAATGCCATACGGTTTTTTCTACAGAAACCTCTGTACTACAGAATGCTGCAACTTCTCGAAGAGCGAAGGAGAATCAAATCTCTCATACATCAAAACGACAGCAACAAAAACGAATTAGCAAGTTAAAAGAAACATATAAATAAATATGATAAAAATAAACATATAAATGAAGAATGCGAAGAACTAGAGAGACATGCAAACCGGTATGAACCCCATGAGCTATATAACAAAGTCCGATATCTATCCAGAGAATTCAAACCAATCACACAAACAATAATGGATCAAAACCAACATATTATAAATGACGAGAAAGGGATTGCGGAGGTATAGAGAAAATATTGTCAAAGAATGCAAATCACGATGAGTTCACTGCAGAGAGAGGACCAAACATTCTAAAGTCAGAGGTAGAAAAAGCAATCAATAAGTTGAAAAATAGAAAATCTCCTGGCGCAGATAAGATCACCGCAGAAGTTTTAAAAGAGACTGGAGATGTTGGAGTAAATGTTATGCATATGATCTGCAAAAAGATTTGGGAAACCGGAGAGTGGCCCAACGAGTGGACAACATCTACTTTCATCCCTATATTCAAAAAAGCAACTCCGCTAGATTGCAGCAACTACAGAACGGTAACCCTAATATCCCACGTGAGCAAGGTTCTACTTCATGTAATATATGAAAGATTAAAAGCTTTTCTATTGCCTCAGATATCAGAAGAACAAGCTGGATTTGTCCTAGGAAAAGGCACAAGAGAACACATCCTTAATGTCAGAGAGCTAATCGAAAAAACTCGTGAATTCAATACTCCTATGCTTATGTGCTTTGTGGATTACACAAAGGCCTTCGATAAAGTCAAATTGCAGCAGCTATGGTCCATACTAGCGGAAATGGGAACACCCCACTACTTAATTCAACTAATTAGAAGTCTATATGAAAATAATAAGTGCACAGTAAAAATAAACAACACCCATTCCGATCATTTCAGAACAGAGGCAGGTGTCAGGCAGGGATGCATAATCTCGCCAACTCTGTTTAATATCTACAGCGAACACATTATGCGAAAGGTACTAGACGGGTGGAAGGGCGGAATATCAGTAGGAGGTCAAAAAATCAATAACTTGAAATATGCTGATGACACTTTAATAATCGCGGCAAATCAGGAAGAAATGGAAGACATGATGAGATGTTTGGAGGAAAAAAGCAAAACATGTGGACTAAAGCTAAATAGGAGTAAGACAAAGATCATGATAGTAGACAGAGCTCGGAATAATCTTCAACACATTAAAGAAATTGGGGGCTTTGAAGTAGTAAATACTTTCATATACTTGAGGTCGCTAATAACAAATGACAGAGGGTATGACAGAGAAATACGTAGAAGGTTGACTATTGCTAGAACAACCATGATGAAACTGATAGAAATTTGGAAAAATTCTAGCATAACTATACACACAAAACTAAAGCTGGTAAGGGCGCTCATTTATCCCATAGCTACATATGCATCCGAAACGTAGACCTTAAAGAAAGCGGATAAAAAGGACGCTTTTGTTGCCCGCCGGATGTTGAGAATATCCTGGATTTATCATCGCACTAACGTATCGATATTAGAACAACTTAAAGTAAATGATAGATTGTTTAAACAAATACAACAGGGATATTTGCAGTATTTTGGACACATTGCTAGAAGAACAGGCACGATGGAAAAACTGTAGTCGAGGGTAGAGTTGAAGGAAAGAGACCCAGGGGAAGATCTCCAAGCCGTTGGGTAGATCAAACAAAAATATTGATTATCCAAGGGTTACATGAAGCCGAACAACTAGCCCAGGACAGAGAAGGATGGAGAGAAATCGTAAAAAAACTGTGAAGGCCTGATGGTGTCACCACATCCCAAAAGGGATTAGGACTGAGGAGGAGGATCATTTTTAAAATATTTACTTCTTGAAACTAAGAATATAAGAATTTCTTTAAGTTTAACTGTAATTAAAGTTTAGTTTAATTGAAGATATAGAAAACAAAGTATTTTGACTAAAATATCATCATCATAAGTTTTTTAAAACATAAAAACATATCATCTAAATTATTCAGAGTCTGAAGAGCTACATGTGCTGCTTTGTTCGTTTGAATTTATTATTATTGGTTCGAGATTGATCACTTATGTTGTCCAACTTCTACATTTTGGACTCGAGTTTTTGTCCAACGTGTTGCACACATTTATGCCATGTATTTAAAGTAATATTATTTATTGCATCATAAAAACATTGTTTTGATGTCTGCAAATTTAAAAGTATTGTTTTTGGCTGCTACATAATTTTTCGGTTTTACCCAGATGAGTTCAATCGGATTGAGCTTATAATGTTATGGAGGCAGCCTTAAAACTATTTTGTTTTGGCTTTTGTCATCTTATCAATAATGTATATGTTATATTTTTCTTTATGTTGCTTAATAGCTTAATAGCTTAATAGCCAACAGTTGCACTTTTCACATTGAGTCTTTAAAACCGATATTCTTTTACCTTAGCAACGCGAAAAGGAAAGAAAACTTTTCGAACCATCAAAAAATTAAAATACGTTTCTCTTACCTCTTCCCAAGGTATAAATTGTGAAATTATATGTGGTGAGTTTACTCTTATAAAAAGACACTCACAGCAGATTGGGGTGTTACGAGGACTTTCTGTAAATCAAACCAAGCGGCACAAACTGACTTATCATTCATCGCCGCCTCCTTATGTGCATCCTTTAAAGCTCTGGCAGCTTTTTTATTAGATAGGTGTTTATTCTTTTATTTTAATTTTATTTATTTAAGTACAGGATTGAACTCGGCATTAATAATTTCCCTGTACTGTCTTAAGTTAACTATTTTTACAACATTTCTCTCTTGCATCTATTCTAAGTATAATCGATGCATTATTCCAACATTAAGACCCTCCTCTAAGTACATTTTTGTTGACTTTTGTCTGGTGTAGTGAGAAGACACCACAGAAGTTAAATGTGATGTCTTAATGGTTTTTAAAATGTTTTCATTAATTTTATTTGGTCTTATAGCGTGTTTCCCTCAATTTGCAGATCTGCCTCAAGTGATCCACTTTTTCCAATTTTACTTAAAGCGGTTGTTACTTACTGTTCGGATATTCTATGATTATTGAGAAACATAGCTTTGAAAACCGGTATGTCGTTATTTTTAAGAGCCAGCATATATTTTCTAGAAAAATTTCGTTTTGATTTGGCGTCTGTTTTTCTCACTTGTTTTTTTATCCACTTTCCTAATATACCTTGCTATGGAATTCTATTGTCTTGTATAGTCACCTATTTTCCAAAATCTGTCCAACAATATTTTTCTATTTTCCTCACTCATCTTCTTACGACATTTATTTCTGCAGTCTTCTTTTCATGGATTCTTCATATGTCTCGCAGTAATAAGTTGATCCTTACGGTTTTTGTGTTCAATGTCTATGTTTAGATCTTTCTTGGCCTTAATATCAAGCTACCCACTTTTATTGCTTAGACGCTTTCTACCTGTTTTTTTCTCTAGCTATCATCTTATGCTTTCTACAGACGTTGACTCCCTGAATTTGACTTTTGAGTTCAGTACCTGGCATATTAGATGAGTCAGAATCTGATATTTGTTCAGGATGATAATTATGATCGAGATCTGAATTATGTGACAAGTTTCCAGTAAAGTTGTAGGCGGTATCAACAGTTATATCAATTAATAATAATGTACCTGCTTGTGTATTCTGAACACTGATACGATGAGGTTTCTGCATCTGTTACAATGGGTACTTCACTAACACAAGTAAATTTAGTGATTGGAATGTCATCAGATTCTTAAAAAAAGGATCTGTTAAATACATAAATAAAAAAAAAACAATGTACATACCTAAATTCACTGGAACATGTGAGTCACTCTGTACATTTAAATTTATTTTTAAAAAGCACATATTTATGTATAAAAGTCGATGAGTCTCACCATTTTTTCAAAACAAGGACAAAAAAATTATATTTCATAAGTAATTTCCACCCTATATGTACTTCACACAACTTTTTTGGTAAATATTTGTTCTATTTCTTGACAATTTGTCTTGTATATTGAACATTTCATTATCCTCGAATTCGTTTCATAATATATATTATCCAGCCACTTGATAACACAAACAAGTCTGCCAAATTTTCAGGTTATTCTTCAACCTCTTGAGGATTTAATAATTTTTAATCGTTTTCGCCCCACTGTGCAGCGTACAGGTGACTTCCTTTTACTTCTTTTGTCAGTTCTACAACCATTACAATATCTTTTTCACCCAGGTGCAGTGTAGTGAGACACTACTTTAAATAATGTTGTATATTTGGGTTTTTCGTCGTATTTCCTCGATGTTAATTTTATCTCCTATATTGATTTTTCCAGCTTGAAGTCTGATCAACGCAATTTTGATGATAAATGATGGCGTCTTGGGCAATATAAGAAGAAATTTTGAGCGTTTGTTACTCAAGATCTAAACATACCTTAACTGATACCTAAACGATATCAAAAGACCTTTATATTTTCACTCCTCATATATTCGGTTTCCGGTGATACCCACACCCTGCTTTTTTGAACCGACATGGGTGATAGGTTTAGAATGAGTGTTGTCATTGCATAATATTGTCAGCTCCATGAAGCCTATTACAAAGCGGTCATTAGCTGTGTAGTGTGGTTTGAGATAAGCGTCAAAACTACTGAAATTAAGCATTTTCCAAAAAATCAAATGATACCTGGTTCGTGAGAACTCTATTATATTAGGGCATGGATTATAAATTCAGATCAACACTGACGTGGGGCACAGTCTTTAAACATTTGCATATATCTTATCAACACGTTAGTCATCTGTGTAAAATTGAAAATAAATCCTCGCTGGTTACTGCTGATGAAGATGATTCTCCTTCTTTAGTTCTATTATCGTGATATATTTCTACAGCTTTCAAATACTGACTTAAAAGTTTAATTTAATTAAAGTGGAATTTACAATCTATCCCCATGTTGTTGCAGAATCTTATTTTCACACTCTGGGGCGTTCTCTAGTCTTTTTCTTTTCAATGAAACTATATACCGATTTCCTTGGCTTACATTATCAACTTAAGTAGCTGTTGCAACTTATTTTTCTTTACGTGCCATATCAGAATTATCCGATGTTGGCGATCACCATTGCGAAAGCTTCTCGATCTTCTGCCACAATTGGATTCGATATCTGAATCCATGCACGAATGTTTTTTAACCCAGAAGCCTGTTGTAATTATTTATCTTTGTTGGCCTCCTTAGTACTTACTCATTGGTTTTTCTGGCTGTCCAAGGTATCTTCAGCATTCGTCTATGAATCCACATTTCCAATGCTTCAATTTTGTTCATGCTTGATACTTTTAGTGTCCACACTTTTGCTCCATAGAAAAGTATAGACCAAATATAGCACTTAACCATTCCTTGTGTAAGTTCTAAATTGAGATATGTATTGCACAGAAATGTCTTGATTTTCATAAAAGTAGTTTTAGATATTGCTAGTCTGCGTTTTACTTCTATATCTGGATCTAGTTTGTCCGTTATGACAGTTCTCAAATATGGAATTTTGTGAACTTTTTCAACTTGGACTCCATTTAGTTAAATATTTGCATCTGGATGTGGTTTACGACTAAAAACTGGATTGTTTGAGTTTATTTTAATGTCCATTTCCTCTCCTACCTCGTGAATACGATCAAGCAGAATTTGAAGACCTTCGATATCTGATAGAATTAGTGACCATACGATAATAATAGCAAAACTAAAAGAAGCACTACTAATAATTCCAAAGAATTATTATGTATATAATATATACTAGCAGAAGAGTGGTAGACCATACAGACAGCCGTGTTGGAAGCAGCGGAAAAGTGAATAGGAAGAGAGCAAATAAAAAGACAGCAAGACTGCTTCGATGAACAATGTAGGAATGCTTTGGCAAGAAGAAACAAGGCAGAACTACAAAGAGATAAAGAAAATGCGATTGAAAACTATGAGAAGTAAAGATAATTTTTAGAAAAAAGAAATTCTAGAAAAGCAATTTAAAAACATATAAGAAACCTACATAAACAAAGAGGTAAAGAATTTCTACCAAGAAGTTAAGAAAAACAAAATGGAAAAAATAACTTAAATTAACTTAAACAGATGGGCGGAATATTTCGAAGATCTATTAAATACAGACTGGAAATAGCGAAAAAACCATGAAATAGCGCTCTTATTTGTCCTATCTATAAAAAAGGAGATAAAACGGAGTGCGAAAACTATAGAGGTATAGCACTATTAGAAGTAGTCTATAAAATACTTGCAAAAATTATTAGGAAAAGATTAATAAAATATGATAACAAAGTGATTGGAGAATACCAGGGTGTTTTTAGACCTAGAAGAACAACTACTGATAAAATGTTAAAATTAATACAAAATAATAGCTACGAACAAAACTTGGATTATTATACATATGCTATTTATCGATTTTAAACAAGCATATGACTCCCTAAACCGAACGATGCTATATGAAGCCATGAGAACGTTAGAAATACCAGAAAAGCTTATAAGGCCAGTAAGAATAAAGCTTTTCAAAACAGTTCACAGTGAATAGAGGTTTAAAACAAGGGGATCCGCTATCAACGAATTTATTCAAGCTAGTATTAGAAAAAATTGTAAGAAGATCAAATAATATGAGCACAAACAGGACTATTTTCAATAGCAGGGAACAGCATAGCGTCCGTGGATGATGTGTGATACTAGCGAGAACAAAAAAACATTTAGAAAAAGTTTTCCAAAAATTTGAAGAAGAAACGAAAAGATACGGATTAATAATAAACCAAATAAAAACGCAATATATGGAAATGAGGGGATACATAACAAATATATCAAAATGAAAGGAGCAGAGGCTGTCTATAGATTATGAATACTTAAAAAAGAGTAACCATAAAGAACATGGAAAAAGAAGAAAATAGATAGAAAAAAGATTATTGAAGGAAAGCAAAGCGATAGGGTCACTAAATTCGTTACTGAAAGCAAAAAATATGTGCCAAGAACAGCTAAACTGCGAGTTTACGAGAGAGTAATCAAACCAACAGTGATGTATGCCAGTGAAACGTGGATTATGGACCAGAAGGAAGAAAAGAAAGTAGAGATCTGGGAAAGAAAGGTGCTCAGAAAAATCTTCGGAGGAACAAAGATGGCAGAGAATATTTGAAGACGAACAAATAAAGAAATAATGAAGATGCATGAAAAACCAGCAATTACGGCAAAAATATGAGCCCAAAGAGCTAGTTGGCTTAGACATATTATACGAATGCCAGAGAATCAAAATGTTAAAACAATACTGAAGGAGGGAGAAATGGGGAAAAAAAAGAGGACGTCCAAAGAAGAAATGGTTGGAAGCAGTAAGCAAGACTTGTCAGAAATAGGCGTGAGGGGACCGAAAAAATAGAGGGAAATTTAACCTCACGGGCAATGAATGCATTTAAAATTAAACGTGCTGTGGGAATTTTGTATAAATTTCCAATATGTTCGGTTTTCATTTATACACAAACAGTATGGCCGGTAACCACTTTCCCTATATTTATTTGTGTTATTAAAAAAAAGTAAATATTTCTGTAGCAATGACTTTTTGGAGATCCAAAAATTATTTTTTTTAGTAATTTTGTAGTTGTTCGTCGATATTTAAACAATGATCTCGTAAAATTAAACCAATATTTTAATGACAAAATCATTTCTTTTCACCTAAACTTTGATTTGAAAAAAGTTCCAATTTGAAACCTACTAGAAAATTTTTTGGTAGACAGTCATTTGTATGTTCTCATTAATTTGTCTTTTTGATGACAAAATATTCCCATTATAAGTACCAGTCCTTCAAGAAAACACCGTATATAAAAACACTGTATTTATTGACTTATAGTGACAAATATTGATCTACCTATTATAAAAGTGCAAAATACACCACAACCGAAATAACTAGTAACAAAACAGCTAATATAACATATAAATATTTTTTAATAAAACTAACTTCAACTTCGTCGTCATACCGTCGTCTTTCTTTACTCTTCTTTTTGCCTTCGAACATCTTTTGGTACTTTTCTAATTCTTTCTTATTTTTCGCCTCCTCTTCGATTCTCTTTTGTTCTTCGGCCGCTTCTCTTAGTTTTCTGTTTTCCTCTTTCTTGACTTGGCAAACTTCATCGCAAGGAACGACCGCCTCGTTTTTACGAAGAGTCTCACAGGAGAATTCTTTCTTTATCCTTTTGCATTTACACGGCACTTTTACTTTCTTTTTACACTGATCTGCGTTCGGACATGGGCCAGGGTGGCAGTTGGCTTTGCACCTGTGGCCGCACTCGTACTAAAAAAATAAAATCATCAATCATAATATCATCCGTTACTATGACAAGTTATACAATTATTATTACAAACAGTGATTGAAATTAAGAAACGTCCCGAGTGTATTAAGACGAATGTGATTTTCCGAAACAAAATTCGAAATCTCGGGCCGTATCGAACGTCTCTTGCTGTGACAGTGTTCAGACAGCCTTAAAAGAAACAACAGGTAAAATACAACAAAGGAGATACCTATTAAAGCATATTTCAGTTCTTATCAGTGTATTGAATACATAACAAACTAACAGTTTGAGGGATCGATCCGGATAGTGTACTTTGCACCGAGAGGCATTAAAATAAGCAACCAATAAAACACTTCTTATTACATATTTAAAATATACATATATACATATTTAAAAATATGTTTAAAATGAAAAAAAAAAGATCAAGAGGGAAAGGTGGACGAAATAATAAGAAACCGGGAAAAACTGGATAAAACCAAGACAAATTGGAAAACATTGAAGTAAAGCTAAAGAAAAGTCCAGAAAAATAGTATGTTGAACAATGGAAAAACAGAATTTGAGACACACGAACAAAAAATCAATATAAACGAAATCGAATTGATGAAGAAACATTATCCATGGGATAAATCAATCATTATTTATGTATATACCTAAACAAATTTTGATCCGGAACTCTACCATAGATAAAAAGGGGACTTTTTAATTTTATATAAAATATTTTACTCTACTTACATTTTTAGGACATTGGTTACCGCACGTCTGCAACTCCACTTTTTTCTCTTCGTTCAACCAATCAACGCAAGTGACGTAGGGCTGATTAAGTCCACAGTGGCATTTGATTCTAATCATTATTTTGCAAGGTGGACAGCCTCCAGGATGACATGGTTTCGGGCATGTATGTACACAACCCTCGGGGCGTTGTTTGCTGCAACTATTCTCGCATTTCTCGCAATTTGTTCCAGCCTAGAACGTACATATTGCATTTAAATATACTTATTTTTATTAATATTTAGTTTTCTACCCTTGTGCAAAACAGGGACAAAGTTGTTCAAAACAATTGTGTATTATTTCCGATATTTTAAACCGCAAAGAAACATTAGTTCAATAAAAAAAGTTGCTTTACAATGAGAGAAATCAATATGTGATGAAAAGGAGAGTTGATAATATAGTTATCTACAAAAAGATAAAATCTATCTGTCAGTTTAATATGAATCATCCTGTAGGTTTTTATAGTTTTGTTTTCGATATACAGGGTGTTTGAAAAAAAGGTAACCCCGTCTTTAGGGTAGGTAAAAAACTGAAAAATAATTGGGGTTTGTTTAGTAAAAAATGTTTGTAACGCCATCCGTTTTCAAGATACAGGGCGTTTTTTTTTATAAGTTGACTTTAACAACTACTCATATTTTCCATCAATAAATCCTCGTTTTCTACTTAGTTTAGTAAACAAGCCTAAAGTAGGCTATGGGAAATTAGCAATTTGATATATGTCAAATTGTTAACAGTCAAAAGTGTCTGGTTTGTTATAAAAATTAGTAGATTATGCTTCAAGAGAACGATTTACAACGACATTGAATCTTTTAACGGAACTTAGTGCGGCTCATAATATCCAACCCAGCATTGATACCGTTAGGAAATGTCTTAAAGAACATGACAAGTAATCAAAGACCAGCTACAGGCCCAGCATTAACTGCACACCACCGCAGAGTTGGATTGCAATTTGCCAGAGCACACGTAAACGAGAATAATGACGACTGGGAAAACGTTCTGTTTAGAGATAAATCCATATTTTCCCTCTATAGTTTCAATTGACGTTTAAGAGTAATTTGACGACCAAATGAGCGTGATGCTCAGTGAAACATACGTAGAACGATATGCATATGTTGTATGCTTTAAATATAAAGAGATAAAGCTTTTAAAAAGTACATTTTGATTATACTATTTTATGAATTCGGCTATTTTTAATTTATATGAAGCAATAACGAGTAGATATTTGTCTCTTTCGAGATTAATTGCAACCATCTATTGCAATCTGGCAACTGCTGATTTGACGATTGCCAAATCTATCCCCTAATCTATCAAAGGGTAATTGCCAAAAAAATTTCTAATAATTAACTACAATTAATCTCCAAAGAAACAAATATTTACTCATTATTGTTGCATATCAATTAAAAATTGCAGAATTCATAACATATTATAAACAAAATGTACTTTTCTAAAGCTTTATCTCTTTATATTTGAAGCATACAGCATCTACATTATAAACACTTGCCAACACTACTATACCGAAATTTTTTGTTCCATGTTTGACATTTGCGGCTATAATCAGCTTGTACTATTGGTAAACTTAACCGTAATTTTCATGAAATCTACAGTATTATTTTGCTTTCAAAGGAATGTCATTTTTTAAATTACTTAGATCTTGCTTGGCAAGTTTTAGTACAAATAAAGTTATAAAATTGATTTAAATAAAAGCATACAAATCATTAAAAAATTGATGACAACAAGATGCAGATTCAGGGTATTTGCTTTTGGCTATAGTTTATTTTTATGAACGAGAGAGTAATTAGCATAATTTTAACTGGTACCGTGCTCAAGATTAATTGAAAAATTACTTTGAATAATTGTAAAAAATAAATGAATTATTTCAGTGTTATAAAGTGTTATGTGTATGTAAACAAAAGTGACCTCTTTTATCACACACTATATTAGAACTGACTGGCCTACATTAAAAAGGGTTTTAAAAAATTCACATTTTTTTTAATTTTTAAAAATTACAAAAGAGAAAAAGAGTTTTTAAAACCGTCTAAGGTATGTTAAATAGATGAATAAAAATATTAATATAAAACTTACAGAACCAAGATTTATAATAGCTGGCTCGATCATTTTATCAGTAATATTGTCCAGCTTCCACATTTTTTCCTCTTCTTTAATAGTGTGATTTACTGCCTTTTCCCAGTTTTCAGGTTTTACATTATTTACGGCCTCCAAAAACAACTGTTTAACATCAAGAATTTTAAAAGTGGTATTTTTTCTTGAAACTTCACTCTTTATCTGTGCCCATACCAGTTCAATCGGGTTTAATTCACAATGATATGGTGGGGATCTAAGTACTGTCATTCCACGATTTTTGGCAATTTCATCAATTTCGTATTTTTTAAATTTTTCTTTATGAAGGGCACACAACGAATAAAGTTCCTTTCTTATAGATCCGGGATGATACGTAATATTTTTTGAACTCAGCCAATTCTGCAAGTCTTTTTTTAACCACTTGGTTGTGGGCAGTCCTTCTATAAGTCCGGAGTGATAACTTGCATTATCCATTACTATTACACAGTTCTTAGGAAGAAGATCTATCATTTGTTCGAACCATTCTAGAAAGACATCAGCGTTCATGTCTTCATGGTAGTCACCGGTACGAGTTGATTCAAAAGTTAATAAACCACCTTCAACAAAACCGTCTGAACTGCCAATGTGTACTATTATCAGCCTGCGTCCCTTTCCTGATGGTGGGTTTAAACCAGTAGATAAGTTATTTACAAAAGCGTGCCTTTGACTTGTAACAGTTTCATCCTGCCAAAATTTATTTGGTGTATGACCCTCGTTGATCCATGTTTCATCAAGATAAAATATTTTTCTTTTTTTGGTTTCTCATTTCCTTTATGGTTCTCAGAAAATGTCTTCTCCATATGACAATATCGCTTCTTTCTAATAAAATAGACTTTCTGGGATTCTTTTTCCAGCGGAAGCCTATTTCTTTTCAAAGTTTCCATAACGTACTTCGACTCATTTCTGGGTAATCCTTATCATCTCGAACTGAGACAAGAACTTTATCCAATGTTGGAAATTCTTGTCTAAAGAAGAATTCATGCACTTTCCGTCGAAGTCCTTCTTTAAAATGATATTCTATTTGAAATTTTGGTTTCCCTGGAGCATTTGAAAACTACCACATTTCTCTTCTTTAATAACTCTGTAAATCGTAGATTTCCCAACACCAAGTGTACTGCTAACTAACTCAACGGTCTCATCAACACTTTCACATAAACGTTTGTCTGTAAATGATTTAAAACAATTAAATATTAATGTTTTTTTCATTAACTGTTAAAGGACCAATTTTTCGGCGTTTACACGGCACTTCCAAATTTTCCATAACACTAGTATACACAATAAACTGCACCTTGCAACTGAAGTACCTACTTTTAGTGAACTGTTAAGAATTTTGAATACGCCACTTGGACCTTCCTACAAAATGGAAAAACCCACTATCACATTTTCTGTGGAATAAGTTTAGAAGGTAATTATCTAGTCAATTACTGTCGTAGATTCCTGGAATTAAAAAATTAAATGTTTGATTGTTGAAACCCTTACTTCGTGGAATGCACTCATTTCAGATAAAATAAAACGTTTTATTTTATCTAAAGAATTAAACTTTATTTTGCAAATAGGTAGGTACTTATTAAACTTTTCTTGGTTATATATAACCAATAAAATAAACATCTTACATTTCTTGCAAATTCAACAGTACCTGTTAACCTCCATCACTCCGACACTGGCAACCTTATTTAGGGATTAGTAACCCTCACAACTATTGTATTCTATTCTGCTCCAACCTTTATACCTGGTGGTCATACTCAATTTAAAATTGTTTTCCTATATACTTCTGTAAACTTGTTGACAAATATCTGTTTTTCATTGAGTCACCCGTATCAACAGTTTAGGGATTTGCATACATAATTTATTGTTTTATTACTCTCTGTTACATAAAAATACACTATAATCAAGTACTATTTTATATATACTTATTTGAATTTATTGTTATTATTTTATGATAACTTCTTAGTCTTGGACTCATGAATTCCGGCGCGCAAAAAATGAAGATAGTTTATTTAGCAATACAAGTAAATCTTACCTTAATATTATCTGGAGCATCTTTTACTGTATGACACAACCAAGTACAACGATGATTACCGCAATCTAGGATTCTACCGCACTGTCGATGACAACTGGAAGGCTTTGACAAATAACACGGCCAATCTGAAGTCTCGTGCTCACCTGTAACAGAATATATACATTTAACTCCTACGCGAACAGAAGAGTCCGTAATATTAGAAAAATAAATGGATTAGTAAATGCTCTACCCAATTTCAAGCGTTGTTGCGACATGGCCTCCCAATTATCAATTATATTTAACTTAATTAAATGTTGGTGGGAACGTTAGCAGAAAGATACACATTGTAGAGCATTTTAAATTTTTAGTACATACCTAAACAAGTCACAGGAACTTTAACAACGCAGTCCGGACACGTTAATTCTCTTCTTACAACTTGAGGCTTGACTTGTTCCCAAGGCATGGACGCTTTTTGCCCTTCAATTTTGACAAGAACGGCGGAGTGACAGGTGACAGGACACGAGTGTGAACATTTATTATGGATTTTGTTGCAGATTTGTCGGCACGGAGGGCAATCGCCGAAGTGGCACCTGTGGGAATCCCTTTTTTCGTGATGGCAATCAGGTGGAGTCCTAAAAAAAACAAAATTAATAAATGATCTGTCGATCTTAAACAACAAAAACTTTTATTAAATTTCATAAAATGTACTTACAGACATAACTTGGCGCATTTCGGAGGCTTGGTTTTATGTTTACGACCGCAAGGAACAGATATCTTGGTAGCTCCGCATTTACACGTGACGATATCAGTTTCACTGCAAGGATAACAGGGTCCTCGGTGGCACACTGAACTGCATTTGTGGTTGCCGCAGTTTAAAGTTTTACCACAAGGTTTTTCGCAAGGTGGACAGTTTCCGTCGCAGCACTGGAATTAATATTATGTTAAATAAGTCTGTAGAGTATATGGCGAAAGTTAGCATATTTCACTATCAGAAAATCGCGTTCCTTTGCTCGATACGTCGTAGTTTTATTTTAAATTAGCAAATGTTATTTGTTGTTAAATGAGATATAGCTTTAACAATACATTCAAAATTAATATCGGCAGGTAAGACTGGAAGGAATGTGTACCCATACAAGCAGAAGCTACCTGTTACACTGATTACTCAAAAACGTATGAGGGTGTAGGAGCCGGTATAGTAGGCACAAAGCAAGGGATACATTTCCCGGTGAGTCTATCCAAGGAGGTCACAATTTTCGAAGCGGAGATAACGGCAATCCATCACTGCGTGGAAGAAATAGAAAAGCAGAAAAGAGCGCCCCATTCAATTGCCATCTTCAGAGATAGCCAAGCAGCGCTTAAGGTCCTAAATTCTGTAGAGGTCAATTCTAAGGTATTATACGATTGTGTGGGTGTCCTAAATAAACTAGGGGCCGTAGTAAGGTTACGGTAACCTGGGTACTAGGGCACAAGGGTCATAAGGGCAATGAAAAACCAGATGAAATAGCCAAACAAGGTTCATTAATGACATTCATTAGACCGGAACCCTTCTGCGGCGTTGCAAATGCATTAACAAGAACAGCTACAAGAAAGTGGGTAACACACAAATCTCTGGAATGGTAGATGAATTCACCAGTACAAAGACAGGCGACCCGGTTCGTTATTGAACATTCGTTAAAATTTACAAAAGACCTAATAAGCAAAGACAGGAAAACAGTCAAAGCTATAGTAGGTCTGTTATCAAGGCACTGTAAGCTGTTGAAGCTGATGGGATTAACTAGAGTGCAGATTCTGCTTAGAAATAAAACAACAAATGAGATCGTCTAAAAAGTGACAAAACACTTAACTCTAACTAAGAGCCGCCATAACGAGATGCACGGGATTCTGTACTTTCTATACAAAAAAAAAGATAAAGAAAAAAATAATCAGCTCTGAAAAGATAATGACATAATTTTTAATTACACTTACCTTTCTATTACATGGATGTTTGTTACAATCCTTCATTTGTTTGCATTTAACTTCACATAAATATGGTTTATAGCACTGGACTTCTTTGGTATGTTGACCGCACCTGCAGGATTTTTCCACCGTTTCAAGACACTGAAAATCAATACCATTAATATCCTATATATCATGAACCCATTATAACGTCGCTGTTACTGCAATAAGTCGTTTGTCAAATTTATTAATTTCAAAAATTTAAAAAGTACTTACCACACCGCACTTTTCTCTATGACATTTTAAATTACAACCGTGAACGCCACAATCTAGTACTTTATCGCAAGTATCTGGACAGGTGGGCGTTTCTTGAGTGCAAGGCAACTGGTATGTAGTTTTTCCACACGGACAAGTTCGAAGTTTTGCCAATGGGCACATATCACAGACGCCCTCGTGGCAAATCTCTTCGCATTTATGGTAACCACATTCCAGTGGTTTATTACATACCTAAAATGGTTAACTATTAAAAAAGCCTGTGCAATATATGGTAATAATATGAAAAAGGCACAACACGGTATTTTGTTGAATCCAAAAAACTAAACAAACATATCGTCGGCTTACTGCCAAAACCAGCGAACTTCACTTTTCAAACTTTTGAGAAATCTACATTTTAAACTTTAATTTAAAATGCAAAATCGTTTGAATTTAAAAATGATTTCTTTTTCTTCTTAGCCTTCTATCGTCCATGTTTAGACATAGGCCTCTCCCAACTCCTTCCATCGGTCTCTATCCTAAGCAACATATTTCCAATTTGTTCCGGCTATTTTTTTAATGTCATCAACCCATCTCATATGTGGTCTTCCTCTTGGTCGTTTACTTTCGTAAGGTCTCCAATGTTGTATTTTAATATTCCAACATTGGTCTTTTTGTCTAGCAGTGTGGCCCGCGAAGCTCCATTTAAGTTTGGCAATGTTTGTTGTTATGTCCTCGACTTTTGTTTTTGATTTTAACCAGTCGTTTCTCTTTTTATCTGACAGTCGTATACCTAACATTGCTCTTTCCATTGTTCTTTCGGTTGTGGCTAGTTTATTCATGTTTGCCTTGGATAGGGTCCAGGTTTGGCATCCATATGTCATGATAGGAAGGATGCATTGGTTGAACACTTCTCCTCAAGTATTGGGGTATTTTGCGGTTCTTACGTATCCAACTGAGTTTTCCAAATCCTGCCCATGCTAGTCTTGCTCTTCTAGTAATTTCCGCACTTAAGTTCTCTTTGTCAAGTTTCAGAATTTGGCCTAGGTAGATATATTCCTGGACTTGTTCTATCTCACTGCCATTTATAGTTATACGTTATTAACTTGTTGCCATTAACGTTAATGCCATAGGTTGACCAATTTGTAGTTTTGAAGACGTCTTCTAGGGCTAGATTGAAAGGCTTTGGCGATATTACGTTTCCTTGTCTTCTCTCCTCTCTACTCTACTCCTCTCTTAATAGGGATGGGATTTGTATTTTCGTCTAGTTGTACTATCATAGTTGCATTTTCATATATATTATGTATTAGTTGCCTATATCTCGAATCTATTCTACAATTATTAATAGCTTGTGCTATGGCCCACATCTTAATACTATCAAACGCCTTTTCATAGTCGACGAAGGGAAAAAATACGGGTAGTTGGTATTCATTTGCCTTCTCTACCAATGTTCTCATCGTCAGCAGATGGTCTGATGTACTATATCCTTTGCGGAAGCCAGTCTGTTCAACCGGTTGGTAATTGTCTATTTTGTAGGTCAACCGGTTGTTAAAAATTCTCATAAATAGTTTGTATACTTGACTGAGCAACGATATAAGTCTATAATTTTGTAGATCACATTTGTCCTTTTTTTTGTGTAAGAGTATTACTAGACTCTCGTTCCAGTCTTTAGAGATTTTACTATTATAGATACATCTATTAAATAGCTCTGTTAGTACAGGGATTGTTAATGTCTTGCTTGTTTTCAAGAGCTCGACAATTATACCGTCGTGTCCTGGAGCTTTATTATTTTTTAGCTCTTTCTATTTTGAATCCCTTTATATTGGCTAGTACTTCTGATCCCACGTTTTTTATTTTTCTTTTGACGTTCTCCTTTATTGTTTTATTAGGCTGGCATTGCGAGCTGTACAAGGATGTGCAGAAGTCTTCGACAATATTTGTTATTTTATATTTGTTCTTCTCTTCCTTATTGTTGGCGTCTTTAATTTTAATGAATTTTTGAACTCTCAGTGCGGGTCTTAGACATTTTAAGCCTCTGTTGTTTTCACTGACTCACTCTATTAAGTTCTCGTTCCATTTTTGTATGTCGCGTTTTAGTTCTTTTCTCATTGTTTTATTAAGTTCTCTGTATTCTTGAGTATAGCGTTTGTTTTGCGCTAGTAGTTGTCTTCTTTCCGTCATTAGTTGTTTAGTTTCATTGCTTATTTTGTCTTCCTTAGTTCTTGTTTTCTTTGCGACCTGTAGTGCGGCTGCGAGAAGGTTTTTGTTTATGTTTTTTAATCTCGTCAATTTGATCTTGATTATGTGAAGGATCAGATTCGAACTTATCCGCTAAGACCTCTCGGAATTGCTCATTTGTTCTTAGTTTAAAGGCATCTATCCTCGTTGTTTATTAAAAAAAAATAAGAAAAATATTTTTCAAAAAACAGACAGAGTCATGTCTATATAAAAATAAGAAGAAGATGTCCTTAGAAGCAGGTAACGATTTATAATATTGATGAAACGCATGCGGAATGATTCCTGATCGGTAGAGCAATAACAGAGCCTGTTTTTTTTTTAATTAATAAGCCGAGGCTTGGGTGTGCCTTAGTATATTTTGCTCCGACTAACAGGGCCACCTTTATCAAAAATATTTATTTCTTTGAAGTCAAAACTGTGATAGTACCTTTACAACCCAATTCCTTGTTTGGATTTTAAATATTTCAAGCATTTTATTTTTAGCCAGATAACTTTTTCTCCATTATTTGTATTGTTTGTCCTATTTTTCAGTATTACTTTTGACAGCGTCTCAAGTCAAAAAGTCTTTATACTCGAGTTCTTCTATAATATAAGGTTTCTTACCAGATCTGCAAGCCCTTCTCGTATAAAAAATATTATGCATGGTGTAAACTTGAACATACTTTTGCGCTTTTTCAATAGAGTGGTATCTACACCCATGTCCACTCTCGAGAAATTTCTGTTCTATCACAGATAAGTTAGGATTTGTTTGTAGTAAATACATAAGCAAGGCAGTTCAGTTACAGCTGTGAATAGTTTATCGATATATCTTAATAGGCGTGTACCGATTTCCAGGCTTTCCTTTTTTCCATTAAGCTCGGTCCATGAACAGCAGTATGAGCTAACACCTTCATACACCGTTAAGTTTTTACATACTTCACTACAGGGAATCTGCATTACGAAATTTAATATTTTAATAGAACTGCTCCATAAATTTATTTTTTATGGATGATAGATTATGCAGGGACAGATTCAAGGAAAAAGAAGCATAGGAAGACGCAGAATATCATGGCTGCGCAATCTGAGAGAATGGTACAGATGTAGATTAAATAAACTTTTTGGAGTAGCCGTCTCTAAAGTCCTAATATTGTCGACTTATGTCAACGAAATGGCACTTGAAGAAGATTAATAAGAAGTTCACCAACACTAGCATAAAATAAATCTAGATAAGGTAAGACAACCAGTAGTTAACAGCTTAAGGCCGATCCTCGCGATTCTGGGCATAGGTAAATTCCAATGTAAAAGTTTATATCAAATAACGCAAAAACTATGACAGATATTGAGATGATTCTTTTTTAGATGGATGGTCTAAAAAAGTTCTAGTACACTATTTGGTTGTAAATTAATAAATTGTTTAAAGAATTTTTTTTTTCAAATATTTTTGGTTAAAATAAACGTAAAATTGTTTTTTTGAAATAGGGCACTACAGAATTTGACCCACTTTCCGAATCTGTTTTTATTTTTAACATAAAGTGTAACACAAAGCAGCTATTTGATATAAACTTTTAAAAAATTTCAAATTTCTGCTAAATGCAATTTTCTCTCCGTCAGCACCGGCTGTCCTTGTCGGTAGCTTCTGGATTCTCGCCAGGTAGGTAAAACCCTCGGAGGAGGATAAATAAAGTTGAATAACATTATTAGGGCTTATTCCGACTTTTGACAAACCAGTGTGTTTATTGTATTTAAAATAGGAAATTTTATATAAATAAGCAGTAAGTACCTATAATTTTATTAAATTTTTATATGAATAGAAATATTTTCTGTTGATTTTCCATTTTCCTTCTAAATATTTATACTGTTTTTATAATAATACTATTGTTTCAGTATTTGCTTATATAATAATAATTTATTTTATAGAAACAGCGTAGAGTTTTGGTCAATCATCCAGTACATTTTTTTGTATTTCAATCAGAATTATTATTTTCTTTTCTTCTTTACATGAGCTCAGAGTAATAACCAAATATTTTGCAGTATTTGAATATGAAATTTAATTATTTATATTTATTGGTTAGCAACCTACCAATCGTAAAATCAAATACTGCTCAAAGAAACAATGTACATTCTCGGAACCGGATTGATACTATGAAGACGACTACGGCAAGAAATAAGGACAAGCGAAAAACATCCAAAACCCAGATGAGAATTACTTGGAATATCAGATCACTCAACTCAAGGGACCAAGAAATAACCCAAGTGTTGAAAGAGAAAGAAATAGACATTTGTGCTCTACAGCAAACAAAAAATAAAGGAAAAGGTCAATCAAAATTAGGTGAATACATACTAATCTACAGTGGAGTAGCAAAAGAAAACAAGGCCAAAGAAGGTGTAGCCTTACTAATACACCAAAGGTATCAAAATTACATCAAAGAGTGTCAATACATATCAGAAAGAATAGTAACATCAAAGATAAGAATGGAGAAGGAAAACCTGAACATTATCGGAGTATACGGCCCAGAAAATAATAAGCCTCAAACAACAAGGGAAGTGTTTTACGACCAATTACAACAAGTAGTAGATTAAGTCAAAGAAAAGATGATAATTCACAGCTAATTTGATTATAATAATTAAGGAACCTCATTTTTTGCCATATTAAGGAATGGGATTTGTATTTTTTGTTAAAAAAATTGCATAAACATTGTACCTTTACAGGACCCTCTACGAATTTTTAAAAATGTAGTTCAAATGGTGACTAGGAAGAACCTACAAATCCATACCGAACAAGCAATTTCAAACTAATCAAATTTTCTATATCTCCGGATCTACTCAATGGATTTTGATCATTCTTGTTTTAATTTGTATGTAATTTCTACGTACATTAGGAATTAGTAATTTGTTTATATATTAATTAATTAATAAATAGTCTAGTTTGTTTAAACAATTCGTGCAAAACAATTTTCTTCCAAAAATCTATTTTTTTTTAATACTAGTATCAATAATCATAGAAACAGTCGCGTTTTTTGCATTAAATTGTCAATAATTAAAAAACAGCTCCAAATTTAAGGTAAGAAACAAGTAGGTTTTCTTCCTAGAGGTCTACAATAACTAAAAAAGTTGTCAGCGATCTGGATTATTGAGTGTCACGAACATGGTCTATTTTTTGCTTATTTCCCTGGAGTATATATTTGATTAACATCTGTGTAATTTCTTTGTCGCTTCCTCGCTGGTTTTGCATATTGCTATGATAGCAATATCTTCGGTAAATGTTGCAATTGTATATTTTCTAGGACAATAATATAACACGTATACAAAAGGTAAAGACACTTCTTTGTGGCAGCCCTGCTGTAATATCTGTCAATTCCATGTATGTTTCTTCCTGTTTAATTCTGAAATATCTTTCCAAGATGCAGGAGTCAATTATTTGAGAGTATCGTTTTGGTAAATGTAGTCTTAGTTTATAGTTATGGCGTCTTTGCCATACTTTATCATATACCTGAGTCACATCCTAAATTATTGATATAAGGTTGAATGCTCGAATAAATGAACTTTAAAAAATGAAGGCAAATTTCGAGCACAAATTTAATAATCAAATCTTGCCCATGTACTTTTGCTCTCTACAGCATCATCAGGGGCATCTGCGCTTGCTGGATAGCCCAAATTTGACGAAGTAAGTCTAAAATGGTAATCACAAAAAACTTTTATCATCCATTAACTTCGTGTTTGTTATCGAAGTTTATTAATTTTCTTCATTTAAAAAACTTTTCTTGGCTTATTTCAGATGCCCCTGATGATGCTGTAGAAAGCAAAAGTACTTGGGCAAGATTTGATTATTAAATTTGTGCTCGATATTTGCCTTAATTTTTCAACGTACATCCTAAAATGTCCATCATATTATCCTTCATGATCCATATTTCACATCCATATAAATAGTTATACAGTATATTTCATCATCATCATCATCATCATCAATGGCGCTACAACTCTTCGTAAGTCTTTGCCGCGGTTACTATTGCCTTCCATGTTTCTCGGTCCTGTGCCAGTAATTCCCATTGTCGCACTCCCATTTACTCTAGATCTAGGAGTATATTTACATATAACAAATTAAATCCTTAGTTGTAAATTTTTGAAATAAGTACTCAGTATACATCTAAGTTTCATAAATGCTCCTCATAAATCTCATAAATCTAAACTTTTGTACTCCGTTCTTTGTTGACAATTAGTTGCATAGGGCCGACATTTACTAACCACAAGCACCCAAGCAAATTATCTTATTTCTTTCATTTGACAATAATAATTGTCTGTTAGATTAGCATTGTAAGAAGTAAATTAGTCTCTTACTGAATGATAATAAACAACACATCAAACTTATTCTGAAACTATTTCTTGTGTCATGTTATATTTTATTAGATTTTGGTGTAATAAACCACAACCTATCAAATTCAATATCAAAAATCAAAATCGGAAATGATAGCGTGACTAAATTATTCCTTCCTTCAAGAAATTTGAAAAAGAACTGATTTCTATTACTATCCAGTGCAAGGACAGTTATTTTGTTATTTATATCGAATAGAGAATACGGTTAGTTTACGGTATGGACCCCAAAAAATATTTTATTCGAAAAGATTGATAAATATATGGAACTGTGGGAAAATATGCTACAAAAATTTCAAGATTTTTATTATAATTTTTATTTGAAACACCGTCTGAAGAAACAATAGACATAATTCTATATTTATATAGTTTCATTTTATCAATTTTAATGATCGTGATACTAATCAAATTTTTATAATATATAATAATAATCTTTTGTTTTATAATTTTTATTTTCCGTAAACTTTAATCTACGTTAAAATTCAGACAGCCAATTTTTCCGTAAAAAAAATAACAAATAAATTATGTACTTATGTACATTTGTTAAATTGTAAATTTATGAATAGATTATATTACTTTGATCTGTTATTATATTTACTTAAAACACCACTAAAGAGATTTATGGTTTTATTGTACCTAAGCCAAAACCTGTCACTGCAGGGGTTGTCCCGGTGTATAATCGGCTCGAGTAAAAGATGAACGCATTTTTGACCTGGGCTTGAGAGAGATATCTAAACGAAGTTTAGAATATTACTTCATGAACAGATTTTGTTTTCGTAAAGAAAGAAATTTTTGAAATAGAGATAGCAAACTGAAATTTACCGTTAGAATTTTCGAGGATGAGCCTTAAGCATATATTGAGTTAGTTTATAGCTTGCAATATACATTCGAGTTTTACAATAAATTAATACAAACAAATAAACATGCCATATGTAGTGCAAAAATATTAACCTTTTAAACACTTTTCTTTAAAAAATACTAATTGTATCCCCAACACAAAAGTGGCCAACTGTAATTTGCAAAAGGTAGAAAGTTTTAACTTGTGGGATGAACGGATAGATGGCACTACTATTCTAGCCTGTAGATCTCTGGTTTCTAATAATACAACTTATCTTATTTTGTGAAAATGAAACTTATATTGTCAACTACTAGATCACTGTCAACTAATGGTTCCGTTACTTATGTTTAAAGTTGAAATAATGTGGACGCGGACAAGTCCAAACCTCTACTGATTGATAATGTACATCTTTACAATTATTATCTATCTACAATATCGTCCTACGTTAAGAATTAAGTACAGTCATTATATGCAATTTATGCATTTATACCGAAATAGTTCAGCGAAAAGAACCTAACTGGCATTAGTCTTGTTATGACAGAACTAGAATATTAAAAATATTACAATATTACTTTTATTTTAATAAATAAGTGCACATATCTGATTTTGGCCGAATAAAAGTATTTTTATTGAAGTTAGTTATTTTTAACCCCTTCTGTTTCCCACATTTATAATCTGTTTGGACCAAAGGAATACTTAACTCAAAATCAATAAAAAGTGGAGTTGGCTTAATTTTGGCAATAAGCCGACGACATGCTCTTTTCTTTGTCAACTTACCTTGTCACACTGCCATACAGGACTAGCACACTCACGAAGTTTTTGTTGAGCCTTACAAATACACTTTTGTATACTCTTCTTTGGACACGGTTGACACTCCCCAGGATGACAAGGATTGGGGCAGTTATGTTTGCTGCATTCGAGAGGTTTGTTACAAACGTCATTACAAGACCATTCCTTTTTGCTGCATCTTTGTGTTCTGGGCTGTTGTCGACCGCAGTAGCAGGAAACATTCACAGTTACTGGACAGGGTGGACAAGGACCTAAATATTTTTACATCAGTTATTACTTATTTATATACATACACTATCGGCAAATATTTAAGGTGGCTCTTGAGAATATGATATAGTAAGGGGAACTACAAACATTCATACAAACAAGATGGAAGGAACATATCATAGCATCCATAAAAAAAAATGGGAACAAAGCACAATGTATTAGCTACATAGAAAATCCTGTGAAATATTCTTCTAAGTAGACTATTCCCCTAGAGTGAAAACATTATGAGAGAATATGAAGCCAGTTTTAAAGCAAATAGATCAAATTTTTATATATACTGAGACAGCTTCTAGAGAAAGGATGGGAACTTAACAGGCCCATACATATCCTCTTCATAGTCTTTTCATATTATACAGTCTTCATTTCGTATTCCCTACAATAGACCATAAACCAGTATAAAATAAGAACAAATATAGGAATAAAATAACTTTATAATGATAATGATATTGTCCAAGAGATTAAATTCCAACAAATACGATGGACAACACAAATCCAAATACAAGTCTACATTTCGAGCCCTTTCAGGAAAAACATCGTAACTAGAAAAAGTAGAATTTTATAGGGGATTTTTTAAATTAATATTAAATATACTTAATACACTTATATACTCAGTATGTTTCCATTAAGCAGTCTGTAATATCACCACTGTGGGTAATAAAAGGAAGTCATCATTAAACTCTGCTGGGATAACACCCTCATCACAGAGTTTTTAAGATTTAAGTAATTAGCTGACGCAATTTTGAGTCGACTATTATTGTAGAACTGTTGGGGAGCTGTATTGTTCTACGGCGTGCTCTTAAAATACATATATTTCCTACATTTTTTTTCAGTTCAGTATTATCAAAGAATCTATCTTTAAAATGAAACTTTGTGGGTTATATTTACTAAACATAGGCTATGCGAAGTTTTCTAATGTCGATTTTAAATTTGTTTGGTATTGATGTTTCAGCGAAATATTTCCAATTTAAAAAATTAGAAAAAAAAAATGACTGAGCAGCATAGTTAAAAGGATCTGTTCTTGAATCGCATACAATCGTTGGCCACTCTTTGAGACCACACCGTTTTGCGACGATCGAAAAGTTCAATGCTACTGTGCGCGAAGTCCACGGGCATCGTTGTATGTTCTCGTACCAGAAATGTTATTTTTATATTCTTTATGAATTCACTCCTTTCACTGAAGTATGATAGCATAGCTAGCATTTCTTTGTTCCGATTCTGTCCGGAACAGCTATCGCAATATAGATAAATTGTTTCATGGGTGGCTACAATATTTTGCATCTGATTCACTCCCCACAAGTAACAATAAATGTTTGCAGAACCGTTCTCATAAAATGTTTCAATATAGAATTAGCACTTTCTACAGTAAAATAAATTGATACTTTCTCCCTGACGAGTACTCAGTACTTTCTCCAGATCAAAGTTGATACAGCACAGATCCTTCTTTTAAAAGATTTTGGTCTTTCAAAAAAAATTCAAGACACCTTTCTTTATCTTTAATGTGTTTATGGTAAGATTCTGTTTTTTTCCTTTTGTTTAAGGATAGGTAAATACTTTATCTTTCAGATTGATACAATTTCAGTTAGTTTCTCACAGTCAAACAGATATTTTTGTATAAACGATACCAGGTTGTAACATTCTCAAACTCGGCTGGAAGATATAATTACAGTAATGAGAAGGAACAGCCAGTAGTTGTTTAATTTATTACTTTATCATAAGTTTCCAAAAACTTTCACTTTTTCCTTATTATTTGGAATATGTCATTTTTTGATCTTCACTTAGACTCAGCGTTTTTGATTTAATTGGAGTTTCCACCATACAGGATAAGATTAAATCTCTTTGCCTTTGTGAGTTTGCCATACCCCAAGAGTTTTCAAAAAAAAAAAAATTATATCTTCTTCACATAACTTTCCAGTACATTTAATACTGCTTCTTTTATTAAGACAAAGTTTTAGTTGTACTGCATTTTTCAATTCTCCTCAAAACTTTTTTCGATAGTGGCTGTTGCTTTCAGATTCCTCTTTACCCTATCAGTAAAAGATCTTCATTGGGTAGCATACTTCTCAGGTTCTCAGTATCAGAGCTATTCTCTTGTTGAATTTCTCAATTAAATGATATTTCTGAATTTCCAAAATGATTATTTAGTGGAGCAACATTAATATTTAAACAAGATTTTGTGTTTTGTGTAGGTACAGCATCCAGCAATGATGTAGAAGATGAAGGTGATGAATAATCTACAAGTTTTCTGATATTTTATCGTGTAATTTTTGGAGAGCAATCTGGTACATTACTATTAATCCAGTTCTGAACACACTCATACATGTTATTTAAAATAACTCTCTGTGAAATGGTTTTTTAATGCATTTGATGATAATGCGATATTCAGCTTTCTTGCACTTTGTTACAAAAATAAAAGACACCTGACCGTAAACATTTTTAACAGCATTTCCAAAAAAAAAAATCGTTTACCACTTCATCTCAAGAAAAATATATACACATGTTCTTAAAGAATTGTTTTCTTATACATGTGATTTTTTGTTTCCGAGTAGGATTTGCTGTAAATTTTAGATAGTGACAGGTTAATTGGATTGTATGATAATGAAAATACAAGATCCCAAAAAAAAAACAATTTGTTCTTGGTTAATTTAAGTTAAGAAGAAACAAAAATGAATATTTTTGGTTTAAAGATTAAGTACATACCTTTTGTCGTAATATTTTTCACTGCAATCGAATTTACGTATTGATTAAAATAAAAAACAAAGAATAATTTATTCACAAGAAAACTTCTAAAACTAGTTTATCAACACTGTGCATAGTGTTTTGCCATCGAAGGGTAGATACTTGTGTTATTAAAAATAAAATGCATTATTATTTTTAATTTCACAAGCGTGTTCATGCGGCTTACGATTTTTGGTAAATGAAAAAGTTTTTTGTTAGGATCACTTTTGATGAAAAATCAGAAATTCAAAGAATTGTTGGTTACAATGCTCTTCCTAAAACGACTAGATTTTTTTCTGTTCATTAGTAGGAAGTTTCGTTCTCCTGTTTTGTACCATTACCATACACAAAATCATTTCCAATGTTTGGTAATATAATAGGTTTACCAAACAGTTTTATAACATTTTTTAGCAGAAATACTATGGTAATGAACTTACCTGGATGACAGAGTAATAAGCAATGATGTCCACAATCTGGTTTCAAAGGCTTTTTGCAAATTTGCCCACAAGAATGAGGCGCAATATAAGGATCATATTTTGGATTCTCAGTTTTAGCACAAAAACACAAATATTTCAAAGGAATATCTCGAGGATCATATTCATGTCTACACTTTGGACAACACCAGCAAAGTTTTTGTTGTTTCACTATAATTTGTTCTTGGGCAGCATGTTTCAGTTGTGTGACAGTGTCTTTTGACCATCTTTGAACACACATTAGGTGGAAATATCCATAGCAGTTTATACAAGTCCATATCTATAACAAAAGAACTAAAGTATAACTAAAGTTCTCATAATTTTTTTAAAAAAGCAAAATAAAAAGTAAAAGCCTTTAAGAACTAAACAAAATCAAAATTTAAACAAAAGTTAGTGACATTAAAAATTACCTGATCTTCCTTTCTGACCCTAGAAATACATATCAAACATGTGGCTGCTCCAGAGAGAAATGTCTCTTGAAGAAAGGTTTGTGTCTTCTCAATGCTCTCTTCTTCTCCATTTCCAGTTCTATAGTTCTTCAAAATTGAGTCTGAATTAAAAAAATATGATTTATTCATTTAAAGGCATTATTGTTCTATATAAAAAAGATATCTAAACTTTTATAAGAATTGGTATTACCATAATCCGCAAATATCACAATTTTTATTATTATTATTAAACAATGATATAGAACAAAGCAATGCTTCTGTGGCCCAAATTACAAAATATTTGTAGGTACTAAACTAAATAATATATTATACTTAAATCAAATTTTCTAACAAAGTAAAAATAAAAATAATATCCAAAAGAATTAGTATTTAGAAAAAGTTCTTGCAATCATAATAAATTATGGAAATACAAATATTACAAAGTATACATAAGATTACAAAATTTATTCTAGTGAAGAGAAATCATATCAAATATATTCTAACTATTTAAACTACTAGCTTCTACTATGTTATCACTTAAATTGTTACATTTATCAAAAACTCAGTTAACTAAAAAGTTGTGTCTCACATTAGTTTTAAAAGACTCCTTTTTCAATTTATAATTATAACCTCTTAATCTAGCATCTTCCTTGATATTAAAAAAGTTTGATGTTCTCCAAAAATCCCTCCTAAGAATTCTTTAAGTAGATATGACATCACCTCTTTCTCCTTTATAAGTTAATGGAGACAATTTGAACTTTCTTAGTTGGGTTTTATAGTTATCTTCCACAATTACAGGGTAGCTTAGTAGTTCTTCGTTGTACTCCTTCTAATAAATTAATGTTCCTTTGTAAATGGGGGGACCAAACTAACACTGCAAATCCTAGGTGAGTTCTGGCCTAACTAGTAGAGTTTTAAAAACAAGTCTGGAGACATTCTTTGAAAAGCTTTTGATATAAAGTATAAAGCAGAGTTTTCATTACTAACTAATAATATATTAATAATTTATCAGTGTTTTTGATGTCTTGAAAGATAAAAGGAAAGAGCTATGTCCAATGTTGAATGCAATGAACTAGATTAGACGTATTTTTATAAAAGAGTGTGGTTTACGATATGATTTAAACACCAACCGTTATTTAGTGCTGTCTTAAAGAATTTCTTGCAGGCAACAGAATAGAAAGTGAACATTCTTCAATAAACTCTTCCTTACCTATTAAAGTAGCAGATTCCAATTCTTCTTCATCTGATGATGATTCGTATTCCTTAACATGTTTCTTTACAGAGGCTTGTAGTTTAGCCTGAGCTTCTTTAAATTTTACTTCACCCGGTGTAGGCAAATTCTTATTTTTGTTCTTTTTTGGTTGGTTTTGAATATTTTGGTTCCACGGGTTTTTTGGCTTTGGTTGGCTGTGCATTTTTGGTTATTTAATGAGGAATGACAAAAAGTTTTTCACATATTAACTACATTAACACCAGATTAACACTTAACAATTCAAAAAATGTCATAACACTTTTGCATAGTGAACATTCACATTCCTCATTCCTGTCACCATGCTGTCACCTCCACGTCAATCAAAAACAAAACGTCAAAAGGAAATTGGTAGCTATGAGTTGGCAAAATAATTTCGATTATTTTAAATTATGTGTTACTTTTATATTAATATGAATTAAGTTATTTGATAGTAGGTACCCTAACTAACGTATGAATAGATAAAAAATATATTTGTCAATCAGTAATAAATAAATCACAAATTTTCTGGGCGTATAACGTGTTGCCTAGTTGCCTACATTTTAGTAGTTGGCAACATTGTTTCACTAATAATCTTTTAAACAGGTCCGGATTTGAATTATTCTCAAAGACATTTTATTTAAAAAAAATATAAAAATATAAAAACTCTATCGGGCTACATTATAGGACGTTTTCGGAATAACTATTCCATTATCATAACTTATTTCGAAAAAGTTCTGTGATGTAGCCCGATAGGTTTTTTATATTCTTATAAAAAGGAATTTTTTAAATAAAAAATTTTGTGATACTTGATATACAGCCGATTTCAGAGGCCTTCGAAATGTGGATATATAAAAGAATTTTGAAAATACCTTGGAGAGACAAGATAACAAATAGTGTAGTTCTTCGAAGAATGAACAAAGAACGGGAGCTGTTGATCACCATCATGAGAAGAAAGTTGGAATATCTTGGTCATGTGATGAGAGGGAAAAAGTACCGATTGCTCCAGTTAATTATCCAGGGAAAGATTCGGGGCAAACGAAGCGTGGGGAGACGACGTATATCTTGGCTGCGCAATTGAAGAGACTGGTTCCAGTGCACATCTAACCAATTATTTAAAGCAACAGCTTCAAAGCTTCAAAGATACGAATAGCAATGATGATTGCCAAACTCCGTAGAGGAGAGGGCACTTGAAGAAGAAGAAGTGTGTTTGTGGATTTGAATGATTGTTGTTGCAGAAGGACGCTTACGGCTGATTACATCGTTTATTTTAAAATTTACCATTAGAATAAAGTATTTTTCGATTAAGAAATATTCCGTTTCGGGTATGGCATGATTGAGTTTTTTAACGAAATACGGTGTTATTCGAAATGATTTTAAATAATGTTGGTAAGTCGTAATAAATAGAACGAGCGGTTCTAATTTATGTTAATATATTTATTTATAAGTTTACAGTACGGCACTATTTTAATAACTAAATTAAACACTTACATTAAGCTTGCATGAAGGCCCATGTTGGCATAAATGCCCAAGAAAGAAATAACAGTTTACTGTCTTTGAAGGACACGATCTCTTCGGGTGAATGCAACACACAGTAATTCGTATGCCGGTTTCTCGGAAGATCACTTCAAGCATGCTTCTGACAATCTTCCAATCCAGATCCTCTAGTGTTCAACCTATCTTGGATAAGGCCAAATGGTTGATGTCATAATTGCACACAATTTTCTTCAAATTAGTTAGAGCACGCCATATATCCTCGTAGCTTGCCTTGTCTGTATACAACTTGCTGGTCACCATATACATCCAAGATCGAGGACCACCTTTTAATCTCAGTACTCTTCCAACTTTAGGCTGCTGATTTTTTAACTCGTCCAAACGACTGAACTTCTTATAGAATACGCACGAGATTCCTTTAGTCATCTCAAGATCTTTGGCAACACAGTGGGCTAGAGCCACGTTATGCGGAACACTAAAGAGATCCTGCTGAACTTCATTAAAGCATTGTCGCCGGTTATCTTTGATCTCCTGTTGAAGGGTTTATGCTTCTTCTGTTTTATTGTAGCCAGCATAAGGAGCAAGACGATCTATGTGAACTACTTTTGGTTTGCCTTTCGGCAACTTCTTAATTCGATATATTACGTCATTTATTCTCTTTTTAATTTCCTAAGAACCTTCCCATTGTCTTTGCAATTTAGGAGACAATCCTCGAGGAAGTTGTGGATTATAAAGCACAACAATGATATTGATCTTTCATTATGCCACTGGCTAATTGGATGTGTTGTCGGGCAAGTTCACGAATGTCATTCTTAACTTCAGGCGGTCAACATATGCCTCACTTGCAATATGTTCTTCGGAAGAATTGCAGCCAAATTCTAGGTCGCAGGGCAGACGAACTTCACTACCTAACATCAGGCAGGTTCGAGTCTGGCCTGTAGTTTTATTTACGGCCGAGCGGTAGGCCATTAGGAATAAACGAATATGCTTGTCCCAATCTCTTTGATGTTCGGATACAACTTTGGATAGGTGTTTATCCATCGTTCGGTTCATCCTCCCGACTATTCCATCTGATTGAGGATGCAGAGGTGTCGTTCTGGTCCTATTAATACCAATCAATTTACAAACGTTTTAGAGGAAGGTTGCCTCAAAGTTTCGCTCTTGGTCTGGGTGGACCTCCAAGGGAACACCAAATCGGCTAAAGAATTCTTTAACAAGTACCTCTGGAATGGTAGCAGCTTTTTGATTGGGTATCGCATCGGCCTCAGTCTATTTCGTAAAATAATCCATGTAATCAATCTCCATTCTTATTGAGAACATCCTTCAGTCGTTCTTGAAGGATCTTCTTGGACCCATTGCAGTCTTAACTTTGCCTTTCCGCTATCATTCGCTCATTGTCTTTGCCTATCCTTTATCGTTCTCTTTCCTCTCTTCCTTATCTATATTTCCATCTATTTTCCTCGCATCGCTCTTTACACAACAAGACGATCTGTAATGACACCTGGTAACTTATTAACAAAGCATACGTTGTTTAGTTCTGATAGATCTGTCAAATTTAGACGAAACATTAAATTAATAATAAAATAAAATTATGTATCATTTGATAATAAATTTAATTATTGGATAAACTAAATAAGATATTTAAAAATATTAATTGTATTTATATGAAATTATTTTAAAACCAGAAACGTCATAAACATTTAAACAGATGATTCAATATTGTTAGTAATTAAATGACATTTCTGACTTTAAAATTTTGACAATCGTTGCGAATCGAATCTTTTATCGAGAGATTTTCATTAAATTTTTTACTTTTCATTTAATGTCTGTATATTGTTATTTTTCATGCAGTTTTTGCTTTAAACCTGCGTAGAATAAATATATGATGACTAAAACGAATCGTCCAGGTCATATGATACGAAATCTTGATAAATAAAAGATTCCGCAACTATATAAAAAGAGTGGCCGCTTACCCTGGTGCGGACATTTCGTCTGACCACAACCCCTTAATCGCGAATGTAAGGCTTCGATTACATAAATAAAAATACATAAACACTAGAGAATTAATGAGAGATGAAGAGCTTAGATCTACATACAGTAGGCACATCAACGAGAACTTGAAAAACATACAAGGAAATGGCATAGAGGAAACCTATGAGAAAATAAAAATAGCTATAGTCGAGGCTGACGAAGTAGACGCAAGTAAAATAAAAAGAAATCACAAAAACGAGTAGATGACGGAAGAGATACTTGATCTAATGGAGCAACGCAGACAGTACAAAATACATCAGAATCAAGAGGAATACAAGGGTATCCAACGTACGATAAGGGCAAGAATTAAAAACGCAAAGGAAAGCTGGATGAAAGAAAGTTGTGAAGAATTGAAATCACTACAGGAAAAGGGAGACAGCTTTGGACTACATAAAAAGGTCAAAGAAATTTCAAGTATATACAAGAAACACCATGAGACTTGCCTGAAGAATGATCAAGGAAAATACGTTCATACCCAGGAAGAACTAGCTAAAATCTGGGCAAATTATGCTTCGTCCCTCTTTGCGGATAATAGACCGAATCTGCCAACTACTAACTTCTATCTATCTATCTAATTAGCCTTAAACGCCCACTCTTGGGCATATGCCTCCCTGTTAATCTCCATTGGTCTTTATTTTGGGCGATCTGCATCCAGTCCTTTCCTGCCCTTCTCTTAAGGTCGTCAGTCCATCTCATCTGTGGTCTTCCTCTTTTTCTTTTCTTTTCCCATGGTCTCCAGTGTAGAATTCGCTTATTCCATCTTTCATTTTTTTGCCGGAGAGTGTGACCGGCGAAGTTCCATTTAAGTTTTGCAACCTGTCTTGATACATCGTTCACCTTTGTTTTTTCTCCGATCCATGAGTTTCTTTTTCTGTCTTTAAGACCGATACCCAGCATCTGTCTTTCCATTGCTCTTTGTGTTTTGGATATCCTGTCGATGTTCTCCTTTGTGAAAGTCCATGTTTATGAGCCGTATGTGATAACTGGTAAAATGCACTGATTGAATACCTTCGTTCGCATATATTGAGGGGGATTATGGGTAGCGGGTAGGAACTCTTCGGACAGTCCTACCAGGGAAAATGAATCAATCCCTGTCCTCCGCAGATTTCAGGAGTTTCCTGACCCGGGAAACTAGTACCTGCTTAGGGTCCCTTGTCCAGGGTCACGGATAAAGACCATAACGGTATCCACGGCGCAGAATGGGCGGCTTGCAACAGCGTCTGACCCTGAGAGGGCGGTTGATCCACGAACTCGCCAACCCGTTTGACAAGCGTGGCGTTTTAATGTCACAACACCCCCTAAAAATGTCGAGTTACAAAACAAATGGAAAAATACCCCAGATGGGTAGAGTAAACTACTAACTTACTGACGGAAAATCTATCCGGCCGTCCCATTATTCGCGCCGAGGTGGAGTACGCTATAAAAGTAGTAAAACTAGGCAAGGCCCCTGGAGCAGATGGAATTACTACGGAAGCCATAAAACTGTTGGAAAATGATAACATCGACATACTGGTAACAATTTTCAATGCCATATATAACACTGGCCACATTCCAATGGATTGGCTTTATTCAACCTTTATAATGATCCGTAAATCACAAAGAGCGACAAAATGCAAAGACCACAGACTGATATGTTCAATGAACCATTTGCTTAACGTGTTTCTTCGCATCCTTCATACAAGAATATTCAGAAAGCTGGAAGATGTAAGCGGTGAGACACAATTTGGTTTCAAGAGCGGACTGGGTATACGTGAAGCAGCTTTCTGCTTGAATACGCCTGTACAAAACTGCATGGATCAACGAAAGGATATAGTCATAACATTCTTCGATTATGAAAAAGCATTTGACACCGTAAAACATGACGCAATGATAAAAATGCTAGACAACGCTAATATTGACGAGAAAGATGTAAGTTATCCAGAATCTCTATTGAAATCAAAAAGCACAAGTGAGACTGAACAAATCAACCAACACAGAAGAATTTGAAATTTTAAGAGGGGTGTGACAAGGGTGAAATGGAGAACATTTTTTTGCAGAGGCACGATAATAACAGACAACGAACATAATATGCAGTTGATGTTAAATTAAATAAGCACCGTAGGAAAAATATATGGCTTGAAGATAATTGCTGGAAAAACCAAATGCATGGCAATAATAAAAAACGCACTTTTAAGAATACAACTGCAAGTAGATAATGCTCCAATCGATCAAGTGAAAACATTTAAATACTTGGGAATGATGATGAATGAATAATGGGATCCTCAACAAGAAATAAAATGCCGTACCGAATAAGCAAGACAAGCTGTTATCAAATTTAAACCGCTACTATGCAACCTCCGCAATATTTCCTCCAATCTCCGCTACAGGATGGTTAAATGCAATGTATGGTCCATATTGTTATACGGCAATATGGGTCTTAAGAAAGGCAAATACTGAGAGAGAACTACTCAATTTGATCAAGGAACGAACAATTGGACTCGGCCATATTCTGAGAGGAAAAAATACGTAATCCCTTAACTAATCATCCAGGGAAAGATTGAAGGCAAGAAGCAAGAGGCAAACTGGACAGGCTTAAATAACACTGGCGATCTTTTGCATGCTGCAAAAGACAGACGTCTGGCCTTAAGCTAATTCGCCAATGCACTATAGGTGCACGGCACTATAAGAAAAAGAAGAAACGAATTGATCGACAGTAGTGAATCGATGTAAAGAACCACTATTTTGTGACGCTACTCGTAACGACGTCATCTTGTGGCGCTAGGTGCATAACACTCGCCTCAATATTTTATCATATTGTACCAAATATATATATTTTATTGCACCAAACGACAGCAATTGAAATAGAGAATTAAACCTTCTAATATATACAAATCCGACGAGGAGTACGACAGGGTTGCATCTTATCACCGCTATTATTTAATCTGTATTCGGAGTCTATGTTTAGAAAATCATTAGACGATATCCAAAATTAGTTTACAAAATTTTAAAGTTTTTAAAAAGCCACAATTTTCTTTGTCAACAGTAAATAGTACTCATATAAATAAAGTTTTTTGATAAAAAAAAAATAATCAATTTATTCATATGTAGGTATACCGTGTTTTTCACATATATATTTTCATACATTTCATTTATTGAAGTAAAAAATTAAAACAACTAAAATATTCACTTATAACACTAACTTGCACTTCAATAACAAACAGTTGAGCAAATAATCTCAATGAGAGCGTTGGCTTTGCATGGTTTTAGAAAGTTTGGATAAATCTGGCTCATAACTTGTTGTTTTAAGTTTTAAACACGGCTCTAAATTTTCATTTGTTAGTTGGCTTCTTATTTTGCTTTTAATTATATTCATGCAAGAGAACGCTTGCTCGCAAGAGTATGTCGATCCGAAGATAGTTATAAAGTACTCCAAATGCCCACTTCCTCACCTCACTGTATCAATCTGGAAGACTATTCCATGCGTTGAATATGAGTCCCTCAATTCGCGGCATTTCTTTAAAAGTTGTCCACTTGTTTTGCGTTACGTACATACATTTCTGGACTTCCAACTCTTCCAACTTCCTTTTCAATTCTGCAAATTTTTCACTCCACAAAGCTTTACTTGTTAAATCGATCAATTGCATTTCTAAAGATTCAGTATGAATTAAAAATGGCTCAACCTTAATTTCGTTACTATTTGTGTTGAGAGGATTTACCATGAATGCTAAAGTAGTTTTGTTGGTTTTGAATTGTTCAAATCTGCCAGCAAATTCATCTATAATTCTTTTTTGTAACTGTGCTGAAGTATTTCGTGTCAACAGTTGCACTGGTTTTATTGCAATATTGCTTTAGAAACTGAAAATAAAGCAATTTACCGCTCTGAATATCTTCTGCAAAAAGAATTAATTTTTCTTCAAAACAAACCAATTTTTCCGCCAAAACATAGGCTGGATTTCCATTTTCTTGCAGATTTAGATTCAGCTAATTTAATTTGGGCGTGATATCCACCTTCTTCTTAACGTGCCTTATCAAGTCCCCTTGACGTTGGCGATTAACATGGCGAAACTGTCTCTGTCTCGAGCTTTTCTAAAGAGTTGCTCAGCTTTCCTTATTTCTGTCTACTCCCTGATATTCTTCAACCAAGAGGCCTGCTTTCTACCAATTCCTCTGCGTCCTTCGATTTTACCCATCATAATAAGTTGAAGAATATTATATCGGTCTCCTCTTACTACGTGTCCAAAATAGGCCATCTTTCTACATTTGATGTTATCAAGCAGCTCGCGAGCAGCATTTGCTCTCTCAAGGACTGCCACATTTGTCAGCATAGCCGTCCATGGAATTTTTAGTATACGTCTGTGCAGCCACATTTCAAAGGTCTCCAGACGATTAATGGTGGACATTTTTAATGTCCATGCTTCGACACCGTATAAGGTGATATCCACCATAAAGTAAAATTTTTGCAACCATTTGTCGTTCCCTAATTCAGGTAGATTGATGCTTTTTTCATTAAGGAATGTATTTATTCAAGCACAGCACAGTGACTGAGAGGATCGGTGTCTAATCATCGTTAATCGATTCAGAAGACTTTTTAAAACTTTTTATTTGTAAAATAAATAATATTTGCATGTGGAATTAAAGAGCCGCAGCTTCACATCCAAAGATCGGCGTGTGGCTCGCGAGCCGAAGTTTGCCGACCCCTGTCATAGACAACATTACGCTGATGATACCGTCCTAATAGCAAGTAACGCACAAGAACTACGAAATATAATAAATGCGGCAGTTCGTCATACATAATATAATAAATACATATTATAAACGTTTACAAAACTAAAATTTTTAAAAACCACCAATAAATATACATTTGTATATCAAAGGACAAATAATCTTCTTTTCTTCTTAGCGTTCTGTCGTCCTTGTTTGGACATATGCCTCTCCCAACTCCTTCCATCGATTTCTATCCTGAGCAACATATTTCCAATTTGTTCCGGCTATTCTTTTAATGTCATCAAATCATCTCATCTGGGCCACACTGCTGTCTAGCAGTGTGGCCCGCGAAGCTCCATTTAAGTTTGGCAATTTTTGTTGTTATTTCCTCGACTTTTGTTTTGGATCTTACCCAGTCGTTCCTCTTCTTATCTGACAGTCGTATACCTAACATTGCTCTTTCCATTGTTCTTTCTGTTGTGGCTAGTTTATTCATGTTTGCCTTGGTTAGGGTCCAGGTTTGACATCCATATGTCATGATAGGAAGGATGCATTGGTTGAACACTTTGCTCTTTAAGTATTGGGGTATTTTGCGGTTCTTAAGTATCCAACTAAGTTTTCCAAATCCTGCCCATGCTAGTCTTGCTCTTCTAGTAATTGCCGCACTTTGGTTCTCTTTTTGTCAAGTGTCAGGATTTGGCCTAGGTAGATATATTCCTGGATTTGTTCTATCTCACTGCCGTTTATAGTTATATGTGTGGGGTCATCTGTGTTTGTCATTATTTTTGTTTTTTTCATATTCATTTTTAGGCCGACGTATTGGGAGCTGGCTGCTAATTCCCCCAACATAATTTGCAGTTCCTAGAATGTGCTCGTTATAATAGAACAGGTAATTTCCATAAAATATTTGGGAGCAAATATCAATAGCCTAAAAAAATCATATCAAGAACCGAACAGTCGAGGAAAACATTTTTTATAAGATCAGACCTTAGTCTGGAACTCAGAATCAGAATGATCAGATTTTATGTTTTTCCTGTCTTGCTGTATGGCTGAGAAAGTTGGACAATGGACTCTGAAATAGAAATAATAATAGATGCCTTTGAGATGTATACATATATACAGACAGATGCTAAGAATTCCATGCCTATAAAAAGTTACCATCCATGAGGTACCTCAGCGAATGAGTTTTAACCGAAAACCGATTATTAAGTTTTTACGGTGATTAGGATTAGGTAAGGTGAAGGGGACAAGGAACAGGCAAGGTGTTGAATTAAAATGTGCGGGAGTATGTCTAACACCCAAGAAACAAGTATCTAGGAGTGACATTACACCAGAATGGAAAATGGGGGGAACACGTTCGGGAGGTGGTCCGAAAGGCTGCTAATAGTGCGGCTGCGTTGAGGAGAGTGATGCCGAACATTGGAGGACCCAAATCCGAAAGGAGGAGGGCCTTACACGGTGTTGTACAGTCTATCGTTCTCTACGCAGCACCAGTCTGGAGCGAGGCGGTAGAGATAACGGCCTATAGGAGTCTTATGAAACGAGTAGACAGAACAAGTCTGTTGCGAGTGGCATGCGCCTACAGGACTGTGTCTGTGGCAGCCTTATGGACCATCACTGGATGTGTTCCGTTGCATGTTTTGGCGGTGGAAAGACAAGAGCTTTATGAGAGAAGAGGCCCAAACCTTACTGTGGCTGAGAGAAGACAGGTAAGGGAAAGGTCCGTTGAAAGATGGCAAGAAGAATGGAACAATACGGAGGATGTGGCACAGTGGACGAAAATGCTGATCCCTAACATAAGAGTTTGGGTGGACTGTGACCACAGGCGATTGGATTATTTCTTGACGCAGGTGCTCACAGGACACGGATGTTTTAGGGCCTACCTTTATAGGATCGGTAAGGCTGATACAGATGAATGCCTATATTGTGGATACTCGGACACTGTGACACATACGATGTTAGATTGCAGCAGATGGATAGTGGAAAGGAACAGAATGGAGAGAGAGACAGGTGTAAATTTTGTTACAGTGAGAGAAATGATTGAGAGAATGATTGAAAATAAATTAGGTTGGATTAACATACACAGTTATAGCATATCCGTGCAGTGATAAAAAAAAAGGAAGAAGAAGAAAGACAGCTGGACCAACGGCAAAGGTAGAGTGAATGGTGCTGAAAGGTGAAGTTAGAACAGTGGGTCACACTTTTTGAGTTAGAATGCGTGAGTTTGACTGTGGGGAAGGAGGAAATGCCCTTCTGAGAATGATGCCGAACTAGGAGTGTGGATGTGTATGAATGGAGAATGAGAAAGAATAAAGGTAGTGCTTCGGAAGTGATGCCGGCCTTACAGCGGCCATTCCGCTTCCGGATCGGTGGATGACAGAGGAGGGTCTGGTTTTAGCAGGTAGGCGTTCGGCGTAGACTCGGCGACGAGAGGGCATTTTAAAATACCTCGGGAACTATCGCCGGGAGTACGAAGAACAAATCCTGCACTAAGGTCAGTCAGGCGGCGTCCTGGACTGAGATGTCTTTTGAAGATTCCAGACCCCCCTCTATAAAGACGAAAAAAAAGGATTAGGTAAGGTATTATTTTGGAATAACTAAAGTGCATTGTAAATGTAACTTTGTAACTTATTGGATTAAAAAATCCGAAAACCGGATTATAACCGCCAGGCTAAACCATAAGCAAGAAAAACCGGTATATATAAATTTTTCGTGCAGCAGTTTCCAAAGTTACAGTTGCCATTTGGATCACCAACCTTCGAAAAGAAATGTGCGCAATAAGAAGAAGAATGAAAATTACACCTGTTCTAATTTTCATTACATCTAAACCTTTTATCCGTCTAGAGAAGGTCTACCATCTTTTTCATCTGGAGGCCAAACTATATTAATTATTAAAAAATTTACATAAAATTAATTTTTGTATTACCCAAAATACCCTAACTAAACATTTTCAGATATTTTAAACCATTTAGAAAAATGGTTAGAGGGATAAAATAGGTGTTGTGAGTGTATAATGTTAATAGCTCCATTATAGCTGATACAATCAGAGTTTTGTTTTAGTTGTCAATGTATCCTTCTTCTCTAGTTTGATTCTTATCATTCTTAAAGTTTTTTTTTTTCAAAGGACATTAGTGAATAGGCTGGTAATGTCGAAACTAACTAGCATGTTATTGGAGTTGTAATTTATTTCGGCTAGTTTCTGTAGAAAATGAAAAAGAAGATGAAACGGTAGGTTTTTCTGTATGAGAATCATCTAAATATGCTTATGTGACTTTCTTTTTGATTAAATGTCTGTTAATTCTAGGTCTAGTCTTTTATTTTTAAAAGAGATCTCTAACACATTCGTCCCGAATCATTTGCTAATTAAAATATTTCTTCTAAGGAGCCAAAAGTGTGTCAATGATAATTAAAACCAAATTTTTAGGGGCACGGGTTCTGGGTATTGTTGAAAGAAATTTGATATTTTAGTTATTTTTTAATTTGGTGGTCATAATTAGGGATGTAGCAGGCAGAAGCCGCTATGATAGGTATTAGATTTCGTCGTATAACAAGAAGTTGATATTGTTTAGGCTTGGTGAAAAGCTTCCAGAGCCGTAATTAAGAAAAAGTTAATGATTAAATATCTAAACATATATCGAGACATTTTTGGACATACAGGGTGAGTTTTTAGTGCGACATTGCTCGATAATTCTGATATGGTACAGAATATCAAAAAAAGTTATTTAGAAAAAAATGTAGGCAATGATATTCTCCAGTCTTGGATAATATACCGAATTCTACAGAGTGATTAATAATTATGTGGTAAATCAAACATACAATTTTATAAATAGGACACCCTGTATATTTTCTCATATTTAGATTCCTCTCATAATCCCTGTTCTTAAAATATGGGTTTGACACTACTATACAGGGTATTTAGCACCAAGTTATGAGTTATGACCATTTTATAATCTATATTGTGCCAACGGGCACTTTTTATTTTGTAAGTGGGAAAACTACAACTTATTGCCAAAAAAGTATAAAAGCTTAAAAAGAGTGAAATTTGGTTTAGATGAATTTAATAATGATTTTCTGGTACTGGTTTAAAAATTCATTTTTAAGGGTGAAAGCTACCCCTAATTTCTCAAATTTATAAAAAAAAAGCTTAAAAAGTATAAAATTTGGATCGCATGATTTAGGTAGGTAATATTACTTTAATTTTCTCAATATAATTTCTGAGTTTTTGAACCCTTCAAAATTTACTTTTTAAGGGTGAAAACTACTCATTATTCCGACCTTTACAAAAAAGTTAATAAACAATGAAAAATTGTTAAGACGAAATGAATAATGATTTTTTGGTGCTCGAAATATATTTTTAAATATTTCAACCCTTTTAAAATTAATTTTTAAGGGTTAAAAGTAGCCCCTCTTTGCCAAAATATATAAAAAATCACACGATAACAAAATTTGGTGTGAGTTACGTAACAATAATCGAAACAAAATTTATATAACCCTTATATATTTACAATAATAATAATAAAATTTTACATACAAATATTTGTAAATCATATAATAATTATTAATTGGAACGTGGTTTGATTCTAAATTATCGGTATTCTGGAACGTATTATATTATACTAAAATGGTTTGAATTGTATTTCGAAAACTATTTTACGGTTTTATTATCAGATGTCGCTATTGCGTCCGTATCAAAACCATTTTAGTGTTGCTTCTTAAAAGACAGAAAATATTGATCTTTCACGTTGAGAACACCTTTGAATAACTGTTCTGTTGAGACTATTAGGTCGAAATTCGTATCAACAGATACAAAGGCGCTGCTTGCGTGAAATCAAATATTTGCTGTCTTTTTCATTTTATTCGAATCTACTCTGTACGAGTACAAGAAACCAATTCGCTAAGGATTTCTGCTTAGTTGAAAAGACGTGTCGTGGAATGCAAATTTTAGATTCCCCATGTCTCTTTTAACACCTTCACCAACGTCTGTTTTGCTTTGCAATTTTTAGAAAGCACAGATTAAAGCAGAAATCTGAATTGTGTTTCGACAACTATTTTACGGTATTATTATCAGATGTCGCTATTGCGTCCGTATCGAAGCCATTTTAGTGTTGCTTCTTAAAAGACAGAAAATATTGATCTTTCACGTTGAGAACACCTTTGAATAACTGTTCTGATGAGACCTATTAGGTCGAAATACGTATCAACAGATACAAAGGCGCTGTTTGCGTGAAATCAAATATTTGCTGTCTTTTTCATAAAATGGTTTTGTTTTATTACACCAAAAATATTCTATGTAGATTTATTTTGATATTATGAATGAATATGAAAAATTCAAAATAAAACGTTTTAAGAGGCATAAAATGGTATGGTACTACAAATAAGCTATAGTATCGTGTTTGCCACTTAGTACCAAACTTAGATTGATTTTTTCTATTTTAATATATTCGTTATTTCCTCCCCTTTCATTTGCTATGTCGCATGTTAGGATTTTTACAGTTGTTTATTTTGTACTCAGCCAGAGGTCTTCCTTAAGTCAATAAATCAAAATTTGTCTTAAAGTAAATCTATTTTTGTCTATAGCGTCCTCTAATATCTCGTATGTCGTTATATGTTCATTAATAAGAAAGATGCTGTGTAGTGCCTTTTGGTAGCCGCGTTGTTTGTTTTCTTTATCTTAATATATTTGTTATATTCTCACCTTTCATTTGCTATATTGCATGTAAGGATTCGATCAGTTGTTTATTTTGTACTTAGTCAGAGGCCTTCTTAGGGCCAATAAAACAAACTTACCTTATAGTTTGTCTATTATTATCCATTTGATATCTCACTATATGTTCATTAATAACGAAAAAAGGTGTCCTGCCCTTTCGGTAGTCGCCTTGCTTGGTTTTTCTAATATAATCCGTATTTCCTCCCCTTGTTCCATGTGTGTTCCGAAAGATTTCTGTAGTTGGTATAATAGACTAAGAGCTGAAACCTAGAGCTAAGATTAATACTATCACAAGAATTAATATTAAACTCAATAGTCTTGCGTGTTGAACCGCGTCGATTATCATTGGTCGATGGTGACGTGTTGGGGTGGAGGTTGGCGTAGGGCCAGCGTGCTGGTTGGCGAGGAGATTGGCGCGGGGATTGGCACTAGGGTTGTGCGAATATTTCTCACAGTAAGATTTTGATTGACGGGTGGAGCGGACGGTATTTTCTTTATGGGAGGTCACCATCTCGAAAGTATCCATATGCCATCATCTAGACAATTTGGGCCTTTTTTCAATTTCTATGGCTTCTCGGATAATTCTTGGTTTATATATTATAGGTGAAATAGCTAGCTGAACTGAAATTGAATCGCAATTGCGAACAGGAAGGAAATGTTCATAAATCCTATTTTAGATTCTACGATTTGTTTGGCCTATATAGCGCAACAAATTTTGCTTTTTGTTACTTGGTGAATAATTATTCTCATTTAATTTAATCTGACTCACTCATATTGACAAGTCAGTCATTTATTATATATTTTAAAGTAGATGACTTTAAAATGATATTGCCAAATTTGCCGAATGGCGTTCATGGAACGTTTTTATTTTTAAATTGGTTTATTCGATTACATGAAATTAACTATAACTTAAGAATATCGGTTAGAAAAACCATAGCATGTGATTTGTTTTTAAAAGAATTACCACATGTAGTGATGACAGTAAAATTCTTCTGTATGACATTATATTGGAAATTACCAGTTATGTCATAAAAACTATACACAGGGTGCGCCAAACGTCTTGTTTTTTTTGTTGCGGCTAAACTATGTATAAAAAATATAAGTGTCTTTGTAATTCAAAAAAAAAAAAATTTAAAAAAATCTTTAGTTTCTTTTAAATATCTACAAACTGAAACATGCTAGATACTTATAAACCGATACCAAAAGAAAAGCTATAATATTTTCTACAAAATACATACAGGATGTTCCATTAAAAAAAAAAGAAAATTTTGTATTTGAAAAAATTGACCACATTGTATATTGTATAGATAGATGTCAAAGATATTTAATTATTTAAAAGTGATCTCTCTCTTCAATCCTGACCCCCCAGGGGGAGTGTAGTGGTCGACGTGATGTCGTGTATTGTCCGTCTCCAGAGATCTCTGTCTCTGGTCATTTCTTTTAATTCATGCATAGGTCTTTGGCATATTCCTGTAATTTGATCTATCCATCTTGTTGGGGATCTTCCTCGTGATCTTTGGCCTTCTACCTTTCCTTGTATTATGAGTCTTTCCATGTTTTCTGTGTTTGCTCTCATAACATGCCCAAAATATTTTAATTGTTGGAGATGGACTTTACTAGAGAGTCGTTGGCTAACTTTTAGCTCTCTTAAAATTGAATTATTTGTTCTGCGGTCGGTCCAAGGAATTCGTAACATTCGTTTCCAACAGAACATTTCAGTGGCGTCTATCTTTCTTCTCTCCGATTGTCTCAGAGTCCAAGATTCACATCCGTAGGTCAGTATTGGGAATATTAAGCAGTTGATCAACCTCATCTTTATCGCTCTTGAAATTTGACAGTCCTTCCATATTTTGGTCATTTTTGCTGTGGCAACTTTTGCTAGATCAGATCTACGTTTAATCTCTTCTTGTAATGACCCTGTGTTTGTGATTAATGATCCCAGATATAAGTATGAGCTCACAACCTCGAACCGGTCAATTGTGGTTATGTGTGGATGATTGTTGTGTAGTCTATCCACTATCATGATCTTTGTCTTTGATATGTTTAATTGCAGACCAAATATTGGACTTTCGTTTTCGATCAGTCGTATAAGTTCTATCAGCTCTGCTTGATTATTTGCAAGAAGGGCTGTGTCATCTCCGAAACGTAGGTTGTTTAGTTTATGACCATTTATTGAGATGCCCTTTTTCCCATCCTTCAAGTGCTCTTCGCATAATATACTCCCATATATGTTGAATAATTGTGGAGATAGTATACATCCTTGTCTGACACCCCGTTCTGGATGAAATTCGTTCGAAAGTGTGTCAAGAACTTTAATTGATCCAGTAGTACTTAAAAGTGATACTACACTATAAAAACTTTTAACGTCATTTACATTTTTTATTACCTTGGAAACCTAATCCACAGCCCTTTAAATATTTCCATTTTCTCAATAAAAGTGTAAGTATTTCGAAAATTAATAACTTTAGACCTATAAAACCTATTAAAAACACTTCATATCTTTAAAAAATATATTAAAAAAATGTTTAATCAACAGGGTGTTCCTTTTAAGAAATCAAAACTTTAGTTCATTCCGCTGTTCTGACTGACCCTGTATAATCGAAAATAATTTTAAATACATATAAGTTTTGTTATAAATATTTTTATAGTCCATAGTTTAGCCGTAACAAAGGAGAAAATCTAAGATTTGGCGCACACTGTATACATAATTTTCAAACGAAATAATAATATAGCAAAGTTACCATAGTTATGATATATCCAACCATTTAAAAATAAGAATTTTACGTTTACAATTTTAAGTCAGTTAAAATTTTATTTGTTAATTATTTCTTAAACTATTTTATGTGGATACATTTCAAAACCAAGTCACATCGCTCGTAGATAAATTACGAATGTTAAAACATACTAAGTAATTTTATGACATAAGTGAAACGTTCCAAACCTTGTGCTCGAATGGGCATAAAATTCTCTTCATGGGAGGTATAAAAAACGTACAAGTGCGCTATTAAAAAAACACTCGACTACCGTTTAGATCATTTTAATGTGGCTTATCGAACATTATATAAACACAGTTAAGGTAATCAGTCATCAAATTTTATTGATAATTAAAGTAGAACTTTAATTACTAAATAAAAAATTCTTACTGTACTACTAAAATTGAGTAGTTTGAGTTCTGTATAGGTTTTGGAGGCTACAAAAAATGGAATGAACGTTAAAAACACATGTTGGATTTAATTTTCGGCTGCAGAGATTTTTAAAAAAGGTGGTATGGACTTTTTTATTCGAATAAACAATAGGCTAAAGTATATTACAAGTAGTACATTTCAAGCGGTAGTAATTATGGGTCCACCAATAGTCGCAACAGATGAAACACTTAAAAAATAACGTAAAAGATTTTATACAAAAGCACCTAAAAGAGGATGTCGAAATAGAATCTGCAATGAAGCTAAAAAACAATATATTATGTCTGATACAAATAAACGATTATAGCGAAAAAATGAGGTAATAAAAGAAAAAGCAAACTCAGATTTCTTACTAGAGAAAAGATCTCATCAACGATGACCTGACCGGAAAAAGACAGACACATCAGGCAGGGAATTGTAAATAAAGACAAGGGATTAAGTGCTGAAGGTAAAAACGTGAAGAGAGGGTATAAAAAACTAACTGTGTATGGCACAAAATGGGAATGAGCTGGAAATGGTACTTTCAAACGTGGACATTCTAGAAATATGGACCCAAAAAACGGCATATAATATTGGAAAAAGGAAAAGACGACCTATTATGCCAACGGACCCTAGCGGTATACAGGATGAATCTGAACATAAATAGCAAAACAATAAATAAGAATACGTATAAATATTGCGACATGGAATATACGAGGAGTATACGAGGAAGGAATATTAATTAACCTAGTAGAAGAACTTAAAAAGTTTAAAATGCATATCAGAGCAATACAAGAAACACATTTGACTGGAAACTACATTGAAAAGATTAGTCCATACACGTTTTATACAAGTGGAGGAGATAATAGGAATTTTGGAGTGGGTTTTCTGGTACATGAACACGTGGAGCAGGTAAAATGATACGTAGCAAAATCTGACAGAATGTGTGCAATTGGAATTAAGGAAAAAGAGATCATGATATCGCTGACAAATATACATGATCAAACAGAAGAAAAGAGAGAAAAAGTGAAAGATGAATTTTACGAAGAATTAGAGTCATTGTCTGAAGCAATGCCTAGACAAGATATTAAAATTATTTATAGGCGACGCCAATGCGAAGGTCGGAAGAGAAGGTATATATACGAACATAACAGGGGGCGAAAGTAAAGATATGAATACAAATGATAAGGGCCAAAGATTTATTACATTCGAAATTGAAAACAGGATGAAAATAATGAGTACGAATTTTAGGAGAAAAAATATAGATAGAAAGGAACGTGGAAAATTAATAACAAATGTGAATTGATAACAAATATGAAAACGTGCAGAGAGGCTGACGTTGAATCTGATCATTTTTTGGTTAAAATTAATATGAGAAAAACAATAATTGTTGGAAACCAAATTGACTATATTTTAATAAACCACAGATACCGAAACGCAATACAATCGGTGAAAGCGTACCCAGGTGCAGACGTGGCGTCGGACCACAATCCTCTTGTATAGTTTATTTTTATGAACGAGAGAGTAATTAGCATAATTTTAACTGGTACCTTCGACCACTCCATGGGCGTGCTCAAGATTAATTGAAAAATTACTTTGAATCATCATCATCAGTGGTGCTACAGCTCTAGTTGAGCCTTGACCTTCCCCAGTCTATTTCGCCAGTCGTTTCTGTTCATCGCCAACCGTTGCCAATTTGCCGCGCCGATTTTCCTTGCGTCCTCGTCCACACCGTCCCTCCATCTCAGTCGTGGTCTGCCTCTACTCCTATTTCCCACTGGGACCGATAATAGAGTTCGTCTGGGTGGTTCAAAATTACTTTGAATAATTGTAAAAAATAAATGAATTATTTCAATGTTATAAAGTGTTATGTGTATGTAAACAAAAGTGACCTCTTTTATCACACACTATATTAGAACTGACTGGCCTACATTAAAAAGGGTTTTAAAAAATTCACATTTTTTTTAATTTTTAAAAATTACAAAAGAGAAAAAGAGTTTTTAAAAACCGTCTAAGGTATGTTAAATATATGAATAAAAATATTAATATAAAACTTACAGCTACTTGTTACAAATCCAAATCAGATTCAGAAGATGAACTTTCAGAACCAAGATTTATAATAACTGGCTCGATCATTTTATCAGTAATATTGTCCAGCTTCCACATTTTTTTCTCTTCTTTAATAGTGTGATTTACTGCCTTTTCCCAGTTTTCAGGTTTTACATTATTTACGGCCTCCAAAAACAACTGTTTAACATCATGAATTTTAAAAGTGGTATTTTTTCTTGAAACTTCACTCTTTATCTGTGCCCATACTAGTTCAATCGGGTTTAATTCACAATGATATGGTGGGGATCTAAATACTGTCATTCCACAATTTTTGGCAATTTCATCAATTTCGTATTTTTTAAATTTTTCTTTATGAAGGGCACACAACGAATAAAGTTCCTTTCTTATAGATCCGGGATGGTACGTAATATTTTTTGAACTCAGCCAATTCTGCAAGTCTTTTTTTAACCACTTGGTTGTGGGCAGTCCTTCTATAAGTCTGGAGTGATAACTTGCATTATCCATTACTATTACACAGTTCTTAGGAAGAAGATCTATCATTTGTTCGAACCATTCTTGAAAGACGTCAGCGTTCATGTCTTCATGGTAGTCACCGGTACGAGTAGATTCAAAAGTTAATAAACCACCTTCAACAAAACCGTCTGAACTGCCAATGTGTACTATTATCAGCCTGCGTCCCTTTCCTGATGGTGGGTTTAAACCAGTAGATAAGTTATTTACAAAAGCGTGCCTTTAACTTGTAACAGTTTCATCCTGCCAAAATTTATTTGGTGTATGACCCTCGTTAATCCATGTTTCATCAAGATAAAATATTTTTCTTTTTTGGTTTCTCATTTCCTTTATGGTTCTTAGAAAATGTCTTCTCCATATGACAATATCGCTTCTTTCTAATAAAATAGACTTTCTGAGATTCTTTTTCCAGCGGAAGCTTATTTCTTTTAAAAGTTTCATAACGTACTTCGACTCATTTCTGGGTAATTCTTATCATCTCGAACTGAGACAAGAACTTTATCCAATGTTGGAAATTCTTGTCTAAAGAAGAATTCATGCACTTTCTGTCGAAGTCCTTCTTTAAAATGATATTCTATTTGAAATTTTGGTTTCCCTGGAGCATTACGTGGCATTTGAAAACTACCACATTTCTCTTCTTTAATAACTCTGTAAATCGTAGATTTCCCAACACCAAGTGTACTGCTAACTAACTCAACGGTCTCATCAACACTTTCACATAAACGTTTGTCTGTAAATGATTTAAAACAATTAAATATTAATGTTTTTTCATTAACTGTTAAAGGACCAATTTTTCGGCGTTTACACGGCACTTCCAAATTTTCCATAACACTAGTATACACAATAAACTGCACCTTGCAACTGAAGTACCTACTTTTAGTGAACTGTTAAGAATTTTGAATACGCCACTTGGACCTTCCTACAAAATGGAAAAACCCACTATCACATTTTCTGTGGAATAAGTTTAGAAGGTAATTATCTAGTCAATTACTGTCGTAGATTCCTGGAATTAAAGAATTAAATGTTTGATTGTTGAAACCCTTACTTCGTGGAATGCACTCATTTCAGATAAAATAAAACGTTTTATTTTATCTAAAGAATTAAACTTTATTTTGCAAATAAGTAGGTACTTATTAAACTTTTATTGGTTATATATAACCAATAAAATAAACATCTTACATTTCTTGCAAATTCATTAGTACCTGTTAACCTCCATCACTCCGACACTGGCAACCTTATTTAGGGATTAGTAACCCTCACAACTATTGTATTCTATTCTGCTCCAACCTTTATACCTGGTGGTCATACTCAATTTAAAATTGTTTTCCTATATACTTCTGTAAACTTGTTGACAAATATCTGTTTTTCATTGAGTCACCCCTATCAACAGTTTAGGGATTTGCATACATAATTTATTGTTTTATTACTCTCTCATACATAAAAATACACTATAGCACATTCCAACTTCACTTAAAAAAGTTACAAAAGTGATAAACTAAACATACAAAAATTAAAATCAGAAGACTTCAAAGAAAAACTGAAACAAGAAATTGATGCAAACCTAGAACCCACACCGGAATCAATTGATGGTGATGCAGAACAACAGTGGCAATTCTTTAAAAATGCTGATATCGAACCAAGTCGCAGAGAACTCACAACAACCAGATGCAAGAAAGGAGATTGGATGATAGAAGAAATCTAGGAAATGATGGGGGACAGAAGAAGGCAAAAGAATATCAAGATAACTCAGTATCAACAGCTGCATTATCAAATAAGAAGGAAAATAAGAGAAGCTAAAGAAAATTATTTCACTGGAAAATGCCAAGAAATAGAAGACTTACAAAACAAATATGACAAGTTTAATATCCATAAGAAAGTTAAAGAATTAGCTGGGGTAGCAAAACACAAAACCTCAAGCATGCTACTGGACAAACAAGGAAAAATTTAAGTATAGACGGAACAAAAATTAGGAAGATGGAAAGAATATATAGAAGAATTATTCCATGACCAGAGAGAGGAATATATATATATATAATATATATATATATATATAATATATATATATATATATATATATATATATATATATATATATATATAATATATATATGAGGATAATCAGAGTAAAAACAAGGGACTCGAAATAACAGAGTCAGAAGTTATGCATGCAGTAAAGTCAATGAAAAAAATAGAGCTGCTGGTCCAGATGAAATACCAAGTGAATTGCTAAAACTGGTCAATCAAAAAAAAAAAGATCGTTTAGTCCTCACTTACTCTACTGAATACAATCTATTCCACAGGAATCATTTTACGTAAAATGCTAACATCAACATTTATTTGTCTATCAAAGAAAATAAATGCCAAAGAATGTAGTGATTATCGAACGCTCAGTCTAATGTCACATACCTTAAAAACCCTACTAAAAATCATCCACAATAGAATACACGCTAAGCTGGAGATGGATATTATTGATTCCCAGTTTGAATTTCGGAATGAAGTGGGTACAAGAGAGGCACTATTTTCTTTTAACGTGCTGACCCAAAGATGTTTGGATGTTAATAGAGATCTCTATGTATGCTTTAAAGACCACAACAGGGCATTCGATAAGGTAACATGACCGACTTATAGACGTACTCAAAAATAAAAATCTGGATGTGAGAGATGTAACAACGATATCAAATTTATACTACAGTTAACGATCAAATGTGAAAATTGAAAGAAATGTGTCAGAAGAAGTAGAGATAAGGAAAGAAGTCAGGTAAGGTTGCATACTGTCGCTGTTATTGTTTAATGCTTATTCTAAAGAAATCATACAAGACGCTTTGGTAACCGAGACAGTCGGCATAAAAGTGAACGTAATTTTATTTACAACATTAGATATGCCGACGATACAGTCATAATAGCCGACAACTTGGAAGACTTAGAAAGAATAATGAACAAAATATTAAGATATAATGAAGTATACGGACTTTCTCTTAACATCAAAAAAACCAAATTTATGAAAATTAGTAAGACAACAATACAAACGAAATATTAAGTTTCGTTTGTGCGAACTCTAAAACACACAACGAAATATTAAGTTTCCAACTAAGACTGCAGCTGTTTTTAAGACCATCCAACGACCATCAGAAGCCAATAACAACTTCCCCTTCGACCACATAAAGCCATAAGTATCAGTCTTAATTTTTTTTATTGTTGAGCTCTAGGCAGGGTTTGTTTGTGCAAACTAAATATCATTTTGTTTTATGCTGAACAAATATGATTAGTTAATTCATTGTTTTATTTGTCACCAACTGAATTTTCATTGTTTAGTTCATAGTTTAAGATAAGACGGATTCACATTTGAGAGACTGAGCTAAGCGAAGCATAGACGATGAGCTCCCATAGTTGATTGAGATATTATTTTATAACAGTATTTCAATTCTCTTTCGTAGTCTTATCGTTACAATGGGTGTCAGGAAAGAACGGTGAATGTAAAAGATAAGCAAGGAAACCTGATAGTGGACGAAGACCAAATATGTGAAAGGTGGAAAGAATATTTCGAAGAGATGCTAAATGACGGAGTGACTACTGAAGAAAATTATATTTATTTCTTTATTTTTACGCACAACAGGCCGTTAAGGCCTAGGGCATTTTTTTACAACGTAATCCTAATGTTAACTAATTACACTTATTTTAAACAAAATTTCAACTTAAATATGTATATATAACATTCTTAACTACTTTGAAGGATCTGGTGTACAATATTTCTCCATTCGCTTCTATTTTGTGCTTTTATTTTCCAGTCCCTCACCTTCACGTGTTTAAGGTCTTCCTCCGCTTTACTAATCCACCTCGTTCTGGGTCTACCTCTTCTTTTGGGGGCGATTAATTTTCTGGTTATTACTAGTTTAGGCATTCTGTTTGCTGCCATTCTTTCCACATGTCCCAACCATCTAATTCCTTGTGCCTTGACGAACTTGGTAATGGTAGGTTCTTTGTATAAAGCCTTTAATTCATTGTTGGTTCTTCTCTCCCAACCATCTTCTGTCTTCTGTCCTCCGAATATGCGTCTCAATATTTTCCTTTCCCATATTTCCAGAATATCCTCTTCCTTCTTGTTTAATGTCCATGTCTCACCGGCATATGTTACTGTGGGTCGAATTACTGTTATATATATATTTTGAGTTTACCTTGTCTAGAAACGTATTTTGAGTTCAGTAGGGCTCTTAAACCACCTAATTTTTTATTCCCTTTTGCTATTATGGCTTCGAGCTCCCACTTCTCTTTTACATTTTCATCGAAAACTAAACCCAGGTATTCAAATTTGTCCACCCTTTTAAAACTATAGCTTTTACCACTTACTGACCTCACACTAAAGTCTTCTTTTTTCACTTCTGTCCCTCCCATCATCATATATTTGGTTTTGTCTTCATTTAGTTCCAATCCGAATTTCTGTGCTTCTTCGATGATTTTCTTCACAACTCTTCTTAATTCTTTCTCGGTTTTTGCTAGGATCGTTAGATCATCAGCAAATGCCAAGCACTGGTGCTCATTTTTCATGATCGTTTCTTCCACCTTCATGCTGCATTTTCTGATGACAGTTTCTAATACTAAGTTGAATAATGTAGTGTATAAAGGATCTCCCTGTCTCAAGCCTTTTGCATAGCGACCAGCTATTAAGTGTCATTTTAACTAGTCGGATTAGTTTCTTTGGTATACAAAAATGTTCCATTGCTCGATACATTTTGACTCTATCGACTCTATCATATGCTTGTCTAAAATCCACAAACAAAACATGCAGGGAAACTTTACCTTCATAACAAAGTCGTTTGTATCTCTTTTAATGAGAAGATTTGTTCTACAGTAGATCTGTCCTTTCTAAAGCCGGCCTGATATTCATGGAGGATTCTTTGCGTGTAGCAATTTAGTTTATTTCTCAATATTCTTGCCAAGATTTTGTATACCGTATCTAATAAGGCTATACCTCTATAGTAGTTGTCACACTTCTATTTGTCTCCTTTTTTATGCAGAGGGCATATGCTGGCCTCATACCACTCCGACGGCATTACTTCCTTTTTCCATACTTGCACTAGTAGCTGATATATTTTTCTTTGTAGTTGTTCTCCACTAAACTTGATCATTTCTATGCATATGCCATTTTTACCAGGACTTCCGTTATTTTTCATTTCTTGTATTGCTGTCACCACCTCCTCCTCTGTAGGCTGCCTTTGAACTACCGCTTCTTCTCCAACTGTCCACTTGTTTACTGCTTCGTGGTCCTCCTCATCATTTAATATTTCTTCAAAATGTTTTTTTTCCGTTCCGTCATTATTTCTACCGGATCGCTAATTAAATTTCCGTCTTTACCTTTCATATAACTACAGTGGCTTTGGTAACCTTTTCCCATCTTTTTAACTTCTTGATAGAACGACCTCACCTCTTTGTTTTTAAACTTCTCTTCTATCTCTTTTAATTTCTGTTAATATTTATTGTCTGATCTTCTTTTTTTCCTGTGCTATCGCCTGAAACTTTTCGTCAAACCAATCTTTGTTTGTACTTCTCTTGGAGTCGCACTTAACTATTTTCTCGCTAGCTTCTCCTACGGCAGTTTTAATTTGTTCCTAGGCTTGATCTGTCTATAAATTTTGGTCACATTGTTGTAGGATTTTATTTATTTAGAATCTAGAAGAATACCAGGGAGAATTTCGCAAGGGATGATCAACAACCGATCAATTTTCAGCATGATACTTGTGTACAAACAAATGAATAGAAACGCTAAAAGAATTCCAAGTGCCAGAAAAAATAGTCATATTGGTAAAAATGAAAATTAGACTAAATTTGTCTAATTGTCGCAGGTGTTCGCCAAGGAGACCCCTTGTCTATCTTGCTATTCAATATAGTTCTAGAAAAAATTGTAAGGGTTAGTTGGATGAATAGGTCCGGCACTATTTTATATAAAGAGCACCAATGCTTAGCATACGCTGATGACGTGGTTCTCATTGCAAGAAATGGAAAAGAACTGGCAAGTATGGCAAAAAGACTGATTCATGAAAGCTCTAAAATGGGACTGAAAGTTAATATTAATGATTTCAAGTACATGGAGATCTCGAGTAAAAAAGGAATAAACATCAGGGGCTCCTCTAAATTGGAGGTGGAGGATGGATCAGTTGTAGAATTCGAAAAGTTGGGTGAATATATGTACTTAGGTACTCTTATTGATCAGACATGTAAGGAAGAAACTGAAATCAACCTGAGACTGACCAAAAAGCAAGAGGTGTGCTGGAGCCATGAGCAAAATAATAAAGGCCAAATATATATCTTGTAATACAAAAATAAGAGTATCATCATCATCATCCAGCCTTCATTTATCACGTCTACTGCTAAACATAGGAGTTTAAGGGAGGAGGAGTTTAAAAATAAGAGTATACAAAACTTAATTAGACCCACAATGCTATACGCTGTCGAGACATGGACTATGAACAAAACCATACAAAACAGATTGGAAGCATGGGAAAGAAAGATACTTCGCAGAATATTTGGTTGAAAAGTAGTACATGGAAAATGGAGAAGACGAACTAATGCTGAAGTGTACCAATTGTATGCTAATTTTACAATAACAGAAGTGGTGAAAAAACGTAGACTAGAATGGCTCGGACATCTAGAAAGAATGCAAGCTAATAGACTAGCCAGGATATTATTTGGAGAGTACCTGAAGCAAAAAAGAGATGAAGACTAAGAAAGAACTGGAGAGATGTAGTAATGGAAGATGTCAGAGAGATGGGAATCAGAGATTCTCATCCCGTTATAGATTAACGATATACATACATACATTTCAAACGTATTCAAAAGTCCATCAATCTTCATTGAAATAGCAAAAGTTTTCATAAAACTTTTGATGAATATTTATTTCAATTGTGTGTTACCCTCGTATACACTGTATTTTTTGGAATTCTACATATCTATTTCAAAAACCTATTTCAAAATAAAGAAGGTGCAAGATGCAACGCAGACCCGTCCCGATATCGATACATTTGCGGGATCGCTTTTGCATTAAGCTTAAAATTTTAGGAGTATGACAGTTTGATGCCAGTGATTGACACTTTTGAACTACCCTCTTCTGTTATTGAAGCGAGCCAGGATCGTTAGAAGTTGATGCTAACAAGACGAGAGTTGGTATTAAACATGTGGTAAGAATTAAAAATATGTTATGCGGTCTTTTTAAGGGTAGTTTAACTTGTAGTGGGATGTTTTAATCCGACTAGTGGATGATAACCAAAAATAGAAACAAATTCTTAGCCCAATACAACTTCCATACAGAAAAACGAGCACCACTTTTCACAAAATTAATACTATTAAAAATTATCAATACAAATAAAATTTATTAATACTATCATTCAGAATTTAGACAGCATTCGCAGTATGAATTTAATTTCTAAACCATTCCTTCCAGCTGTTTTATTATTTCCATTATCATCCTGCTGGATTGTTTGTTGCATTGTCTCGTCTTTCACATTTCCAAATCATTTTTAATATTTTCCTTCCTTTCTTTTTCCTATCGTACTCTATAGTGTATTTTTATACAGATTAGGTCCTCCGTATTGCTACAGTTTTTTTCGTATTGATGCGCAATTGCCATAATTAGCTACAAGTTTCATTTATACCATTGGCTTTGACATTATTTTTTATCCATTATTATCTGTACCACTTCTTTAGAACTGAGGATTTTGAAATAAAAATTTAATATTTAATATGCAGAGAGGAGTTCAACAATATTGTGTTTTGTCACCCCTATTTTCAATACTTACTCTGAATGTCTGAATTACACATTTGGAGAGGCGATGGCAAACACCTAAGACGGACTTTTGGTAAATGGGATATCTACTTATGATTGATTAATTCTACAATGCAACTTTTTTGCTGATGGTAATAGGGTTGCAATTTTTTTATATAACATTTTATTGACTTTTTTCGTATTGACGTCTCGGCAGGATATCCATGACTTTTTGAAGAAATAATATTTAATCTTTTTTCTTCTGTTCTAAATCTGTTCTGAATCTTTTTTGATTAACCTAAGAAGTTCTACTAATATGTATATATAAATAAACACTTTGTGTGTTTTCTGTAGTATTATAATATTAAATGTCAAAATATTGCCTAATTATTTCGAATTACTAAGAGGAAATTGACTCATAAATCATTCAAATAAAAAGTGTCATGGACTAGATAAATCACTGGGAATAGTTCGCTTACTATATAGTACAGTAATATCACTTGAAAAAACCGCCTACCTTAAAACGAGCGATAATAACAAGGATATAAGTATAATATATATATATATATATATATATATATATATATATATATATATATATATAATAAATAAACCCAATTCTTATTAACGCCACTCAAAATACTACGAACAAAACTTTGCAAGAATTAAAATGGAACAAGAAATCACCTTCCCTTTTCAAAGAACAAAGGGACTAAGACAAGGTTGCTGTCTGTCACCCACCTTATTTAAAATCTATTTGGACAGATCCTTAGTAAAATGGGTAAAAAAATGTAGAAACATGGGAATGACGGTGGAAGAAAACACGCCATATACACTTTTCTTTGCGGATGACCAGGTAGTAATCGCCGAAGACAGCGACGATCTTTGCTATATGGTAAGAAAACTACAAGAAGAATATGAGGTAGTAGGTCTAAACGTGAATATGACAAAATGTGAATATCTATCAGTGGGAACAGATGAAATATGTGACCTAGTCTTGGAAGATGACAAAATCAAAGGCGTGCAATCCTGCAAATATTTGGGGGTCATTTTCAACAAGAATGGAAATAGCGCAGATGAAATCAGGGAAAGAATAAACAAGGGTAGAGCAGCGACCCGTGCCTTAAACTCTCTTCTCTGGCAAAAAACAATTCGACGAGAAACCAAAAAACACATTTACGGTAGTATAGTATAGTTACACTTTACGGTTCGGAAGTATGGGACGTCACCAAAGCTAATAAAAACAAACTTATGACTACAGAAATGGATTATCTGAGACGAAGCTGCGGTAGGTCGAAACTGGAGTGAGTTAGAAACGAACAAATAAGAAACGAAATGAAAATGGAGCGAAATATCAATGATGAAATAGAAAGAAAACAATTAATCTGATTTGGACATGTTGAAAGAATGCCAGAGTACAGATGGCCTGGAAGAGTACTGGAAGTATTTTTCAAGACTGAACTGTAGATGCATGATGGAGTAAAAGGTTATTCCTAGCGTCGTTCAACAATCTCCAGTAAGAGGCTTAGAATTTGCAGTTCACTTAATTCTATACTTTTTTCCACTGAAATTCCATAGTTAGTTCCATATGTAACAAATGTGTTTAAATAAAGGATGAATGTTAAGAGTAAGTATTGCGATATATTTTCATATTGAATTTACAAAATTTTCTATATTTTGGCAATTTTATGAAAGCAGTTTCAAAGAAAGCGTGTACATCCTTACACGTTTCACAAACGACTCTCCTATATTCCTTCAAATGCACTATTTTTATACCTTTTCTCCTAGGGTCCCTTTTCGGACAATGAAATTAAAACAAAATAAAGATTTCTTGCTTTGAAATTTTTGAATGGATTAATCAAAAAACTGTAACACTTTTGACATTGAATAAATCTACTTTTGATATAAAATTTTGAAATATATGCCTAAATTGTGTTTTAGTTTTATTATTTGAGTAAAATTTGGAATTATATTTAATACATTCTCTACATTAATTGTCTATATGTCTCATTTTTGAGGATGCTTTCTTTACAATTTTACAGACATTTTAAGTTCATCATGTCACCAAAATTTATAGGTTTTGTTCTTACTTCTACAAATCAAAATTCAGATATTTAAACAATTAGTATAGACTATTGAAATAACTTTTACATTGTTTATTTTAGAGATCAAGATTTTACCAATTGATTTTGCATTAATTATTTGCCTAAAACTCTATTTTTAAAGTTCAAACTTATATAGACTTTTAACATTTACCCAAAATTATGACTTTAATAAATCATTTGATGATGCTTTCTTAAATTTTAGCTAAATAATTCTAATTTGGATTTACCTATTGTTTTGTATTATAAGATTGAAGTCTGGTATAATTTAATTTCATATATTTACAAACAAAATTCAAAAATAATGGATGTATCCTGTCAATCAAAATGCTCAAATTTTAAATAAAGATATCTCTAGTAAACAAATTTACAAGTTCTAATATTTAATCAGAATCCTTTATACAGGGTCACTTGTTTTGAAAGTTATGGTATTTGAATTGCATAACTTTAAATAAAATCATCTTAAAACTATTTAATTACTACAATGTGCCTTCATAATATTGCATCTAATCAATATTGTTATCATATTCATCTTTTTGAATCATATATATACATATGTATATATATATATATATATATATATATACATATGTATATATATATATACATATATATATATATATATATATATATATATATATGTATATATATATATACATATATATATATATATATATATATATATATATATATATATATATATATATATATATCGCAAAAAGGAGTACGACCGTCTATCATCCAATATACCTAGTTGACCGATAATTGAACCCACCACTCGTCTGAGTGATCCTTATTATATATATATATATATATATATATATATATATATAAATATATATATATATATATATATATATATTATATATATATATATATATCGAATCGCTATAAATAGAGTGTTATGGCTTATTCCAGCATCCCAGCTTCATCAGAGACACTCGGGCTGATACAAATTCAAACTCGGAAAGTCCGGAAATAAATTCGATGATTTATTGATCAATTTTGAAATAACCTTGATAAAAACAACAAAAAGTAAAAACTAATTAAAGTTTTAATCAAACAATAACATAACCTTAAAACATGAACATTGAAAGTAAATATCTTAATACTTTGATATTCTTACCTCACACATTCACGAACAACAAATAATACCAATCGCACATAGTGAATATTCATAATCAGTACTTATTTATTCTTCAAACAAATAAAAAAATACCAATATTTTCAACTTCTTATGTAACAAATACACACAAATTAGAAATGTTTGGAAAGGTTTTTAAAACCCGCTCTCATTGTGACGTCAGAGCTTAGGTAGTTCATTAGGTACCGCAAAATCCAAGCTTACTGAACGCTATTGGACGATGTTAGGAATATTCTTTTATTCCAATAATGTATCATCTTCTTTTTGTGCCACTCCTATCGGAGATTGGAAATCATCAAGGCTATTCTGACCTTGTTTACGGCTGACCTAAAGAGTTCATTAGTGGTGCAGCCAAACCACTCTCTCAAATTCCGCAACCATGACATTCTTCTACGGCCTGGATTCCGTTTTCCTTCTATTTTTCCCTGCATTATATTTTGAAGTAATGCGTATTTGTGTTCTCTCATCAGGTGACCAAAATATTCAAGTTTTCTTCGCTTTAGCGTTAACAAAATCTCTGGGTCTTTTCCTATTCTTCGTATTACTTCACAGTTTGTTATTCTTTCAACCCAACTAATCTTCAGCATTCGACGGTAGCACCACATCTCGAAACTTTCAATATTTTTCATGTTGTTCTGTTTGAGAGTCCAGGCCTCTACACCGTATAATAGCGTGTTAAATACATAGCCTCTCAGCATTCTTAATCGTAGAGGGATGCTTATATTTCTGTTGCAGAAGAATTTTCTCATCTTTATGAAGGTGGCCCTGGCAATTTCGATACGTCTTTTTATTTCACTGTTTTGGTCTCCAGTTTCGTTTATTAAAGTTCCCAAGTATTTGTAACTTGATACTTTTTTAACTTGAGTGCCGTTTATACTAATATACGCTGGTTGTTTCATGTTTTTACTGAAGACCATATACTTGGTTTTTTTAATATTGATATTTATACTATAATTGTTGCAAGCAATATTTATGTCTGTAAGTAATCTTTGTAATTCTTCTACTGTTCTTGCAACTAGTACAGTGTCGTCCGCTTATCGAATATTATTTACGATCTCTCCATTAATTACGATTCCTCCGTTTGCTTGTAAAAGGGCTTCCTGACAGATGCTTTCACTATATACATTAAATAACAGAGGTGACAAAATGCAACCCTGTCGTACTCCTCTACGTATTTCTATTGCTTGTGATGTTTCAGTTTCTATTTTGATGTTAGCTTTCTGATTCCAATATAGATTGAGAATTATTCGCAGATCTTTATTATCTATGTCCTTCCTTTCAAGAATCTCTCTAAGCTTATCATGGCGTACTCTGTCAAACGCTTTTTCAAAATCGATAAAACACGTATGTACCTCCTGATTAACGTCTAGGCATCTTTGTGTGAGAACATTTAAACCGAAGAGAGCTTCTCGAGCACCAAGCCCTTTTCTGAACCCCATCTGTGTATTACTAATATCTGACTCCAACTTTTGATAAACTCGGTTGTGGATGATTTTTAGAAATATCTTTAGTAGGTGGCTCATTAAAGATATTGTTCGATGTTCTGAACATTCTTTAGCATTAGATTTCTTTGGCAGTGTAACGAATGTAGACAACAGCCACTCTTGAGGTATAATGCCAGTATTGTATATTGTATTAAATAAGTGCAATATTATACCTATTGATTCATCATTCAAGAGCTTTAGCAATTCGGTAGGAACCTCATCCGGTCCATTTGCCTTCCCAGTTTTGGAATTTTTAAGTGCCATTTTCACTTCACATTTTAGAATTTCAGGTCCCGTTTCGCCATATATCAGAACAATGTTATTTCTGTTGTCCTCAAATAATTCTCTTATGTATTCACTACATCTATTAATTTTCTCTGTTAAATCTATAATAATCTTTCCATCTTTGTTCTTAAGCAAACTTATTTGACGTCTTCTTTGGGTTCCTGTAATTTCTCTTAATTTTTTATGTATATTGAACGTGTCATACTTTCTTTCATAGTTTTCCATTTCTACACATTGTTCTGTAATCCATGATTCTTTGGCATTTCTTATTCTTTGCTTTATGTTCTTATCAACCTCTTTGTATTTTTCTGCATTATTCTTCATTTTACGTCTTTCATCCATTAGTTCTAGAATGTCTGGTGTCATCCACACCTTATGTTTCTTTGCAGATTTGGTTAGGTGTTTCTTTCCCGTAGTTCTTATTATAGTATTTATATACTTAAGTTTTTTATCTATGTTGTCTGTTCTGCGGATTTGGCTTTCTGCTACACTGAGGCTGGTGTTTATTTCTTCTCGCACTGTTTGTCGTAGATGTTCATTTTTAAGCTGGCTTAAGTCTAATGCTGGAATGATGGCTTTTCTTATTTTCTTTGGTCTAGCTTCTATCACAGATACTACTGGATTATGATCCGAACCGATATCAGCTTCAGGGAAAGTTTTAGTAGATTTTACGGCATTACGGTATCTTTTTGTCACCAATATGTAATCTATTTGGTTTCTGACCACTTTTTCTTGTGTATGTTGAGGTGACGTCCACGTATATAGTCGCCTTGGGGGTAGTTTAAAGAATGTATTAGTTATTATTAAATCTTCGCTTTGACAAAACTGAACTAAACGATCACCCCTTTCATTTCTATTACCTAAGCCATATTCACCGACATTTTCTCCAACTTTACCCTGACCTACCTTGGCGTTCAGATCGCCAATTACTATGTTAATGTGTTGTCTCTTTGTTGTTCTCATCACCTCTTCTAAGATATTATAGAATTGTTCTATTTCCTCTTCGTCTTTGTCTGCTGTAGGAGCGTACACTTGTATGATGTTTATCATGTTCTTCTTATCTTTTAATTGTATTAACATCACGCGCTCTGAGAATGAAGTAAAGTTTACTACAGCATCTTTCCATTTTTTTGAGATGATGACTCCTACTCCGTATCGATGGGTTTTGGTGTCACTTCCGGCATAATAAAACATACCATGATTATTTGTCCCCAATTTGTCCCCAACTCCCCAAGAAAGTGTTAGAATGGACCCCCACAGAAAAACGAAAACGAGGAAGACCAGTAACCACATGGATGAAAGGCATCTCCAAGGCAATGTCGGAACGAAATTTGAGAGATGAACACTGCCATAATAGAAAAGAGTGGCGATTCGGAACGGAAAGGCGTAGAACGCTATAAAACCGGTTTAATAATAAAAAAGATTATTTGTGAGACATTTGCCGTTCCCTGGCCATTGTGTATCGCTCATGCCTAATATGTCTATGCCCAAACGATCCATTTCCAACACGACGTTATCTAATTTTCCGAAGAGAATAAGCTCCTTACATTCCATGTAGCAATTTTTATGGTTGTCTTTTTCTTTTTACAAGGGTTTCGCTCGTTTACGACCGAGAAAGCCTTGTACTTATCTATTTCTCTTTCTCTGGCGGATCTTGGTATCCGATGTCCATGATCAGTACTTTTCCTTTGCATGTCTACCATGATGATTACTACTAGGGGTACTCTATGAGTCTTTAATGCAGTGGTTCGCCGTTGCCTTCTGCATCCTTATACCGTTGACCATTCTGTAGGGTTCATCCGCCTTCGAGATCGATTTCTCGGTCTCAGGACAAAAAAGTGCCCTAACACTTACCAACTCATCCGCCCGAAGCCGTTGGTCAGTAAGTGTGGGATTGCTTATACCGGCAATCGCTCGGTGAAATTTTCGCCATATCTGGCTACCCTCACTTAGTTTAGCCTGCAGACCAATGCAGTTGCCCGGGGTGTGGCACGTGGAGCCATAAGTGAGAGTTAGTTGTCTTATGAGGACCAGTTATCAAGAACCATCTCCCGTCTATGACGCTCGATGTGGTCGTTCCGATAAAAGGTGCTACCTCTATAACTCAACCCTACACCCCAATAATGTATAGTTCACCCTATCTTTTGCACTTTTTATTTAGAGAAAAGGCATTAAAATAAAAGCAGGCAATTGCATTTGCAGAGAACAGAGTAGTAATAATAACCCGGGATATTGTCAATTGGAAGAAGAAGCACAGGTCGTCCACAGAAAATATGGAATAATAATATTCCACTAGAGTAGGAAGTGAAGTCGAAGAAAAACAGGCAATTTGCCTATATGAAAGTAGAAGAAGAAGATTTTCCAATGATTCAAACTTTTTTACTTTTGTTTCGCTGGACTGCATTTTAATTGTTATATTTGTATTTCTGTACATACTATTGATATCTTTTTAAAAAGATGATTGGATTATCCTCTTTTTTCCATAATTTTAAACAGTTTGTATCAGTCAAGTCAGTCTTAGGCTCTTTCAAAATTTGAAAAAAATTTATTTGAAAAAACAAAATACTTTGTTTTTTCATAGATTGTTTTATACTGACATTTTCTCTAATAAATCTGCCTTTTTTGACTGTACTATGGTATTAGTGCGCATAACTTACGCAGTGGTGGCAAAAGCAGTTTACAAATCAACGCAAGGCAATTAGCTTTTAGTGAGTTATCTTCAAAGAAGTGCAATTTGTACAGAACATTGGTCGAAAACAAGTGGCTTTTGTAGGAAAGCGGACGGACGCTGATACAGACGCTTGCCAATGGTTTATGCCCGTTTTCACGTTTTTTACTTGTTTTCCCTTCTTTTTGTTTTATTCACTATTCGGCTTGGTTCGAGGAATGCGTTTGTAATATCCTGAAAGTATGTCAATTATAATTTGAAAAAGCAACAATCTGATTTCGATATCTACGGGGTAGAACAATATGTATTTTTGAGTGTTTTTTGTGATTATATATAACAAAACAGCATAACAATGTCGGTTTTTGTCGAGTGTAACTGCATTGCAATAACTTAAAATTAATTACAATAAAATTAATTCGGGTAAACTGTACAATACCAATGAAGAAGTACTACATAGAATGGGTAATGGGTAAAGAGCGCGAACTAGTCGTAACCATAAAACGTCGCAAACTTGAATACCTGGGCCATATACTGCGCAATGAACAACGATATGACCTACTTCGAACCATACTTCAAGCTAAAGTGCATGGGAAAAGAGGTCCAGGACGAAGAAAAATATCCTGGCTGCATAACCTGCGAAAGTGGTTTAACTTAACCACTACCGGACTTTTCAGGGCAGCAGTCAACACAGTCAGAATAGCCATGTTTGTGTCCAACATTCGTAACGGATAGACACCATAAGAAGAAAACTGTACAAAGGGAAAGGAACCTTGACAGATACTACACCAAAAATGTGTTTCTACTATAATGTTTTTATTTTTTCTAATTTATTGTTCTTAATTTAATTTACTAAAGGTTCAATATTTATAACACAAACTTAATTTACTTAAAGTTTATTTATAATAATTTATCTTACAATAATTTATTAATACGACCGTTACATTTAACTACCCGTTCGCGATTTTCTTTTCTAACTGCTGGCCACAATAAAAGCTCCGTTATTATATATATATATATATATATATATATATATATATATTATATATATATATATATATTATATATATATAATATATATATATATATATATATATATATATATATCTGAAAATACAGCTATTCGAGAGTTCAGGCGAATCCCTCTCATTATACTAGGCTGGGTCATCATTCGATCGGTTTCTGGAAACTTCGAATCGTAGCGGAGAGACCGTTTTAGGTAGATTTCTGCCAGCTGATCGAAGGGCCTCGTAGAATAAACAACATATTGGTGAATAAACATGTTTACAGGGTTTTTTAATATGACTCATTTTTACGTAACGTTGCCCCCTATTAAAAGATGGTTCCTCCTGGAACCTTGTCGGGACTGGAACTGGAACGACATGCTGGTATCGGCAACTGGACCCCTTTTTACAACTTCCAGTTGTATAAAAATGACAAGGGACGGTTTTCTCTCCGCGCCAGTAACTATGCGGATTGTAATAGACTAACACCTGGACTTCGGTGTCTTTAAAGTTCTCCTCCACCATATTTCGGATAACCTTCTAATCTAATTGGCGGCACTCCAAATTTGGCATGGCTAACTTTTGCACGTCAGACTCTAGTACGTGCTCTCTCAATTGAAGTAAGGCTTCCCATACGTCTCGGTAGATAGGTTGGTCATGGGCAGTGTCTTTTGTTACCAGGTAGAAAAGGTAACGTGATGCATCTTGAAGTTTCAAGGCTTTTCCAGGAGCTGGCACTTGGCATTGAAGTCCTGCCACTTGACCGAACTTCCTTCGAAAGACGGATGCCAACCCTGGTGCGTCTTTGATACTGGCCGGGATGGTAAGGGCCAGTGAGTAGTCATCGGGAAGCGCGAGTAGATCTTGCCTTTCTTCAGTGGTAACACCAGGTCTTGCTTTATCGGTACCTCCATAGGCATCCATGAATTCCTCAAACGTGAGGTCAGACACATCTTGGACTTGGTTTACTTCCACTTCTTCATCTACGTCGTGGTCACCTTCGAAAGACGCCGGCCAGTTATGGTGTACTAACATCGACTTTTTCCTCGAAATCTTGCTTATTCGGTAAATGACATCATTGATCTTCTTCATAATGAGGTATGGACCTTCCCAAAACTGCTGCAACTTGGGAGAATAACCTTTTCGCTTTTTGGAATTATAGAGCCAGACTTTGTCGTTCTTCTTAAAGCACCCCTTTTCGGCTTGCGTATCGCACCGTTTCTTCATTCGCTCACTAGCGATCTGGAGATGGGAACGGACCAACTCGTGTACATCGTCCATTCTTCTTCGTAATTCGATCACATATTCTTCACCTGCTACATCTTCTCCAGGTCGACACCCAAACCCTAGATCACAAGATAGTCGCATCTCACGTCCGAATACGACTCTGGCTGGTGTCTGGCCTGTTGATTCATTAACAGCAGATCTGTAGGCCAATGTGAAGAACGGAAGATATTGGTCCCAGTCTCGCTGATGATCGGACACCATCTTTGTCAAATACTTGCCAATAATTTATTATTACGACCGTTACATTTAACTACCTGTTCGCGATTTTCTTTTCTAACTGCTGGCCACAATAAAAGCTCCGTTATTATATATGAAAATACAGATATTCGAGAGTTCAGGTGAATCCCTCTGATTATACTAGGCTGGGTCATCAGTCGACCGGTTTCTGGAAACTTCGAATCGTAGCGGAGCGATCGTTTCAGGTAGATTTCTGCCAGCTGATCGAAGGGTCTTGTAGAATCTACAACATATTAGTGAATAAACATGTTTACAGGTTTTTTAATATGACTAATTTTTACGTAACACTACTTTAGTTTCTGCTAGTACGTTAACTAATTTTTGATGTGACCACTTGTCAAAAGCTTTTTTGAAATTAATAAATTAATTAAAATTTTACTCACATGCTTATACTAAAAAAAATATAATCTGTCTTCCAGTGCCACTCCTCTCGATACATCCATAAGTCTTCTTCTATGTATGTATGTGTCTTTCATTTCTCTATTGATGGGGTCTTGATTTCTCTCCAACTAAGTGTTCCTCTTTTTTTTTCTACCGTGAGGGGTCCACATTAAGACTTATTTTGGGAGACGTTCTTCAGGCATTCTCTGTACATGACCTTACCATGTGAATTATTAAGTACCAATATCGTCTACTATTGTATGTTTTACTTTCGTAATTTCTCTTATTCTGTTCTTCGTTAATCTTTCGCTACGCTTTTTATTATTAGAGATTAATTGATCCCAAAGGATACTATTGAGAAGGGAAATTGCTTTTCTTGCTTGGTTGTTTTTCTCTTCAATTGTGTCGTCTACGTGGCCTTATTTTGTGATGATCATACCTAAATATTTATATGTATTGCTATGTTTGATAACTTCTCCATCTTCCAATATGAGGTCCTGTTGTTTCCCGCCGATACACATATACTCGATTTTTTGAATATTGATTTCAAATCCCCATTTTTTATACCCCTCGATTAATTTTAGTGTCATATACTCAATATCTTCATAATCTTGTGCTATCACTAGTTGATCATCTGAAAATGACATAGTGTATAAATATGCTATTTGCGCTATTTGCGCTTCCACAGTTTTAGAGCCTGTTTTAGACAATTTTTAAATAATGTCGGGAGAGACAGCAGCCCTGCTTAATGTCTTTATTCATTTGGAATCCACTTGCCAGAATATTTTCAACCTTTACCTTTGAGTTAGCATTGGCGTACAGTTCCTTCGTCGCATTTATTAAATTCATGCTAATAATTGTTTTCTCTAACGCTTCCCATAATTTATAATGTGGTATGCTATCATAAGTTTTTCGTAGGTTTACATACAAAAAAATGTACTTCTGAATTAACGGCTATCTGCGTAATGCAAAACAAACGATCAACAGTACGACCACCCACGATTGTGCATTTGTGTCCTCTAATCGTAATGTTCATTTTTATCAGTCGCTCGTTTATGGTCGCCCAAATAATTATGTATTGCCTTAGCTTCTTACGTATTAATATGGCAACACCTTGTTAAGCTCTTTTCTCCTTTGGTACCCCGCTGTAGAAGTGATCATATTCTCCGATGTTTTCTGATCCTTGGCCCTTTCATTTTATTTCGGTGATTACTGTGATGTCCAATTTCATACATTATTTCATTTATTTTAGGTCTAAAACTTTGCACGTTCCAAATTCCGAAATTCATACTCATTTTTCGTAGCGCACGTCGTCGTTTGTTGATCGATTCATTCCAAAGCGTTTTGCTGGGTTTTTTAACATTTTTTTTTCTGAGTAATGGAGAGTTAGCCCAATGCCTCAACCGCCGACTTGGAGGGCCTGGGTTTAATTTTGGGGTTTTCCTTTTCCTTTGGTTTCAGTATTGTAGCAATAACACCGATGCGTTTGGCCGATACGGTGTCGGTGATAAGTTCGGCACCTTTACGAATACAGATAGCTGCCACCGGAGGAGGTAAACGAATCGAGCTTAGACAAGGAAAGACAGATGAAACAACTTATTGCAAGTGTTTTTACACGCACACGCCAAGAAAGATGAAAACGTCTATATATAATTTTATATTTCATTAGTTGATTTCCTTGGTGTCAGTTGGACCTTTGGTCAACACTTGGTTTCATAGAATTTTGAAAGGTGCAGATCACATATCTATTATTGTAACTGCCTTTCCAAGCTGTCATTTGTCACATATCATCTCAACATTTCCGCTAGACCGTGAGCCATTCTGTCTCCGGCTTCTATATACCATGTAGCTTCACCTTTTCTCAAAAATTTTAAGTGTTTGTTTGTCTTTGTGTAGTGTATTGTTATGTACCATTTTATATTTATGACATTCCACTCTTGTCGGATAGGCCGCAATTGACGAAGTAAGTCTATAAACATTAATCACATAAAAACTTTTATCAATCATAAACTTCGAGTTTTTATCGAAGTTAATTAATTTCTTTAGTTATAAAAAAAACGTTTCTTGGCTTATTTCAGATGCCCCTAAAGATGATCTAGTGATCGAAGGTTTGGGCAAGATTTAATTAATACCGTGCTCGATATTTGCCTTGTATATTATCAAAGTTAATATAATCTTGTTGACTTTACCACCACACACTAGGCATCACCTTCAACCTTTAGATAAAGCTGTATTTGGTCCTCTGAAGAAATATTACTCACATGCTTGTCAAAATTGGTTATTGAAAAATCCTGGAAAGACGATAACAATTTACGACATAGCAGATATTTTGAGCGACGCTTATCAACTTGCTTTCTGTCCCAAAAATGTGGTATCAGCTTTTAAAGCTACTGGGATATTTCCATTCAATGATAACATTTTTAATGACGATAGTTTTATAGCTTCAACGGTAATAGAAATGCTAAACATACATCAAGAAGAACAACAACCAAATAATTCACATGTTAGGGATATACAACAAATGGACGTTCAGTTCCACTGAACATTAACTTGTCCAGATAAAATACTAGAAACAAATCAGTAACATCCATCGGAAATAACACCTCAAAAGAAAACTCTTTCTTATGAAGCGATGACAACTTCCAAGGACACACCCGAAAATCGATTAATTTCCCCTGCATTACTGCAATTATATCCTAAACCTTATTGCGATTAAAAAAAACAAAGGAAAAAGAAGACTACTGAAATTTTAACTGATACACCAATTTATAAAAGAATAGAAGCGGAAACAGCAGAAAGAATATCAAGGCAAAGTAGAGTGAAGAGAACTAAGACAACAGTAAAAAGATCGTTGATCGATTCAATCCAAAGCGTTTTGCTGGGTTTTTTAACATTTTTTTTTCTGAGTAATGGAGAGTTAGCCCAATGCCTCAACCCCCGACTTGGAGGGCCTGGGTTTAATTTTGGGGTTTTCCTTTTCCTTTGGTTTCAGTATTGTAGCAATAACACCGATGCGTTTGGCCGATACGAAATACAGATAGCTAAATACAGATAGATAACAAAGGAAAAAGAAGACTACTGAAATTTTAACTGATACACCAATTTATAAAAGAATAGAAGCGGAAACAGCAGAAAGAATATCAAGGCAAAGTAGAGTGAAGAGAACTAGGACAACAGTAAAAAGAAAAATTGATAGTTCAAACAAGTCTAATAGAAGTAATGCAAAGAAAAATAAAAGCATACCCAGTGATGACAGTAACAGTGACATCGAATTGTTTGATGTTGTGGATTCCGACGATGTTAATCTATTTTCAGAAGTAGATGAAATTGCTGACGAAGACAAATCCTCACAAATGGTGGAAGTGAATTCATTTGTTCCCGTGAGGTTTCAAACAAAGAAAACTTCAAAATTTTGTGTTGCACAAGTTACAGAAGTTTTTTCTTCTGGTCAAGAATACAATGTAAATTTTCTTAGGCGTTACGGAATACAGTTTTCATTTCGTACAGTTACATATTCTGCGACTCTGAACTCATTTTAACCCAACCAAAAAGTGCTGGAACAACACAACGATTATAATTACTTTTTTTATAAATATTATAAATAAAAATATAAGAATTGCAAGTAATGACCACTGTACCTTATCTTTGTGGCCACTGTACCATCTAGTTTGGTACAGGGGTCACATTTTTTGAAAAACCAAAATTAGTTACTCCTGCATAACCTGTATTTTTTTGGGATTACAGAGTACATTTTTAATTTACCAAGTGCTTTGACGTTGTTTGAGTTGATACTCATTAATTTATTATTATAATTTATATTAAAGTTATCTTGAATTTACTCGAAAGGTGGCCACTGTACCAGCCTCTTTCTAATCTGTTATAACTCTCTGCTGGTTTTTTCTTCAAATACTAGTAAACTCTTCGACTTTTTGGTAAACGTTGAGAAAACATGTTCTCTCTCATATTCATCAACGCCTATACATTTCTGAAGCATATAATTTTCGTTTGCTTTTTTATTATTTTTGATCAATGTTTCGTACTTTTTAAGTTTTTTCTTGTTTATGTTTTATATAACCTCATTTTACATTCCCCTTTTTAAAGTTTGTATATGGAGTTTGTTATTTTGTAGTTTTTGCTCATTGTTTAACTCTTATCTTGAAAGTTACAAACAGTGGGCTGTGATCTGATCCAATATCTGCACATAGATAGATTTTTACTGATTATATTTCATTTCTGTATCAATAATTGTCCAGGTGTATGGTGAGTGTTGGCTATATCCTGTCTATTTAACATGTTGTATGAATTTTCTTTCCAGGTTTTCAAAATTTCTGTTGTGTCTGTTTATTAATATATTTTCTATGCTTCTTGTGCTATATATTTCGTCTTCTCTCTTTTTCATCTTTATGAGTTTGCTAGTGGTGTCGGCAGTGACGGATCAACTGACAACATTAATTTAAAAGATTATAAGACACAATAAAATACCAGAAGAATGGAGGACTAGCGAGCTAACCATATTATTTAAAAAGGGCGATAAGAAACAACCAGAAATGTACAGATGTACCACTTTGCTCAATACTATCCTGAAACATTCAACTTTTTTTTTGTTTTTTCTTTAAATTGCCGTATTGCCAGATTCCAGTAAGAGTCTGAGAATGTGTCCATTGAATTCTGGCAGGCAACGGTGGGGGAAATCTTTTTTGGACATCTACGTCACGGAACAAGACACCCTGGCATCTTTCGGCCGAGTAGGATACTAGGCCAGAAAACCCCAGGATAATAATGGATTAACCGTGTTCCGGCTAAAACCTTAACCATCGTGCCAGAGAGGTGGTCTTGCCACTCAATAAACAACTAAAATAAAAAACTAAAAATTTATAAATAACCATACCTATTACCGTAAATCAGAAAATGTTTCAGACGTTATGCCATAAAGTAATAAACAATATTAACCATAAATTTCTGATCCCTTCTGCTCCTTTTTCATTCTTTCTGTCCTCTCAACATTATGTTTACAATGTTTCTTTCATCCAGCCCGAAACCCATTCGCCTCTCGAAATCTCCCATCTCATTTGCCCGTCTCTAGCAGTTAAAAATGTGGGCTGGAGCGTCCGGTACCCTACAAACAGTACAGTCTACCGAGGCAGATTTGCCTATTCTATTTGTGAAGGTGAAAAAACTACTATGTCCGGCCAGAAACTGCGTGAGGAAGTAGTCTAGTTCCCTGCCACTCTACTATCGTTCTTTCTCTCTCATTCTCATCTATATTTACATCCATCCTCCTTGCATACATCCTCGCTCGCTCTTTACACAACAAAACGATCGGTATCACCGCTCCAATGACATATAGAGCCTCATTTTAAACTGTCCTATATGCGTTAGATACCCTGAGAAGCATTCGCCTTTGCGTTCGTTTCCATCAGCTTAGCGTATTTCGCAGTGTTTAGTATATTACACCACAAAGGGGCAGCATAGGTTACCATCGACTGGAAAATTCCATTTAGCACCTTTCTTTTGGTGCTTCTTGTTCCTCCAATGTTTGGCGTCAGCCGTATCAACGCATCCAGATTTCGGTTCGCCTTCTCTACTTTCTTTTGGATGTGTATTCCGAACCTTAGACCTTCCGACAACCGGACTCCCAGATACTTAATTGATTTAACCGGTGCAACCTTCACACCTTCCACTATAAAGCGAAGAAAGGATTTTTCCCGCAAAAGTAACACCTTTGTTTGGGAAAGTATGTATTATTTTGTTTTATATTTTTACATTTAATATTTTTCTGTTATGGTACTGTAATGTGATCTAATTCAATGTTGTATTCTAACGACTTTATTAAAATATATTGCTTCCTGATATTTCGTAAAACTTGCTGGCTATCTCATTTGTTATGTTTAAGTACGGAGAATTTGGCTTTCTTCTTTGTATTTTGTGTACCGTAAGGTTTTACGGTTTAGGTAACGTATTACCGTCACAATAAACTTGAATTATCGCCACTCAAAGTCGCAATACAATAGACTGATTTATTGGTACACCCTCTTGGACCACCACGTAACGCTTAGAGGGTTGCTTAGTTCTGACCATTTCAACGTACTATACTTTAGACCAAGTGAACGCCACGGACCTAGTTTTGATCGGTTCTCGTGCTATTAGCCTCGGCGTCCCAGGTCGCGGCGTCGAATTCTTCAGCCTGTTACGAATACATCAAGAGAACTAAAGGGTAAGTCTATATTCTTTGTACAAACAACAATAATGAGCAAGACCAGTTAATTTCGTAATTCATTTACAACTAATAGTTGCTATTGTTCGCTAGTTTATTTACAAACAAAATATTGCATTTTTTCTTTATAATTATTTATCTAATATCATTTAACCAGCGACCTCTTAAGTTTTATACAAACAACCTCAGTTTTCTGAGGCGCTAGCTGTAGATCGTTCTCTCTGATCCACCTACCAATATGACGAAGGGCTGTGTTAGCCGCATTAGCCATGTCCGTGTTCTGAATCGCCTTCGCAACCAGTGCAAGATCATCGGCATAAGCTACAAGAGTGCATCCTCTTGGCATCTGTAGCCTCAACACCCCGTCAGACAGGACATTCCACAGGATGGGACCTAGTACTTCACACTGAGGAACACCCTGCGACAAACCGATGCTGGTATATTTTTCTCTTATGGACCTGTCAGTAAAGTATTTGTCAATTACGTTGACCAGGTACTCACTATACTGAAACATACAACTAAAATTTTGCAAAAACGAATAAATCTGCTAATAAACATAGCAGATGAGCAACAAGGTGTCTACCGGAAGGTCCTATATAGAATATAGATGCAATACTCGTCATAAAACAGATTCCAGAGACAGTATTAGAATACAATAGATCCGCATTCCTATGTTTGATCGACTTGACGAAGGCATTTGACAGGGTAAGACTTAAACATGTAAAACATATCTTGTATAATAAAAAAATTCCGCTGTGATGCTATCGTCACAATAGTCGACAGCAGCCAATCCGTTGGTATATAGCTTATATATATATATATATATATATATATATATATATATATACTATATATACATATATATATATATATATATATATATATATATATACATATATATACATATATATATATATATATATATATATATATATATATTATATATATATATATATATATATTGAAATGATTTCAATATGTTAAAATATATACAACTTTAATGGATTTTTATGAGTTTGTTGTTTATGAATTTCATGAAGCCATCACAATGTGGGTTCGACTCTGAAATTTTTTCCACAGTTTCCACAGCAGAGATATCCAGAAATTTGTTCCAGAGAGTAAGAGAAACAATTTCACTTATAAATTATATTGGAGTATAGAAATGTCATTTAAATTGAGAAAATTAAAATTCATGAATTAACATAATTGCGATAGGCCTTAAAAATTGAAATTATTAATGATCATTAAATTAAAAATAGAATAGTACGTACCTTAACTTCCGAAGAGAGGATTGATATTCCAGTTTCACCGATTATTTTTGAGTAGTTAGTTTCCTTTAAAGAAATCAGAACTGTTTTAAAGTGAGGTTGGACAATAATTTTGGGGATCATTTGAAATTTTGATTATATTTGAGTATCAGCGGAATAAAGTGTTCATTTTCTTTTTCTTTATAGTTCATTTAAACACTTTATAAAGTTGCAATATTTATTTAGTTTTTAGGTACTTGTAGAGAGTCTCCATATTTTGTAATACATTTTATTGTCACGTCACTAAACCACGTTAAGACTTAAACGATTCCTAATTTTGTAAATTTTTAAAGGCAACCGAAGTTGCAGACGAATTTTATTGTTTATATTAAATTTGTTCAATATTAATAAATAACGTGCTTCATTTGGGTTAATTTATCAAAGGTCTAAAGTAAATTTTGGTTTAATTTCTTTTTGAACTCTACCAGGAGACTACAGAGTCGACGTCACACAGTGACAGATTGCTTAGAACATATAATTGAGCTAGCTGAGGTATATTAAATTAAACAACGAACCACATATTATAAAAATTACATTTATTATTATAAATAAAAAATAAAATTAATAAAATACAACTATATCAATATATATATATATATATATATATATATATATATATATATATATATATATATATATATATATATATATATATATATATATTGTTATACTTTTGAATGTCCATTAGCAATAAAAAACCGATATACAAATTTTATTACTTAAATAAAAATTAAAATTATTGATATTTCATAAAGACACGGGCATATAAATTTTCAAACATCCTGTATAAGACAAAATATGTATTTTAAGTTGTTCGAAGAATTGTTCATTAGGCCTCAGAGACAAGACTTTCAAATATTATTGATAAGAAATTTAAATAAGTCGGTTATTGTGGCATGGATTTACCCGGAAATAAAGTGTATATAGACAGTGTTTAAACAATAGACCGGGATTTGCGGTGGTTTTTCTCCCCGAAAGATTATATCGGTAAAAGTTTATTAACAAAAGACATTGAATTGAGAAACAGGTATCGTTTGTAGCTATTAGTAAGAAATATTTGTAAAGCAGATAGATTTAGTTAGAATAATTAAAGAATGTTGTTTTCTGGAATTACCCGAATGACGTTTTATAAAGAGAGTTGGTTGGTAACGATATACGTCACAGAGGTGGATGATTTTTATTGGTCAATTTTTGAATGCAATGGAGGTAGTGGTTTTGGCTATGAGATAGGAGAGAGGAAAAAAGTTAGTTAGTCAGTTTTCGTCGCCCAAGAAGGAAGGAGCTTTGTGGTTTGTGTTTGTTTGAAGTCCCGAAGACGTAATTTACCGGGTGTGTTTATTTGCTGTGTAAAAGCTGATCAGTGTAAGGAACGGGGTACAGAGAGATAGAAAAACCAAAGGGTATAAGAATATTAATATCAGACGAAGCCGGAAACATTTGAAGTTATAAACAGGCGCGGAGATTCGCTCAAAAGGAGGCTGCATAGAATTACACGAGTTGTTGGGTTGCAGATACAAGGACAGATAGGAGAAAGGTGTACGTCATCTGGACCACAATAGGAGCAGAAGCAGAGAAAGGTTTTTTTTATGGCGTGGCCATAGAATTACAACGGCAGAGAACGAAAGGTCAGTCAATTTTCATTAGAGCAGGAGTGTGGTTTTCATTTATTAATTAAATAAATTGAATAAATAATAGAGACAGTTAATTTTGCGATCATTTAAAGAAAAAAATTATAAAGAGAGCTTAGTTATAACACATATTAAAAATCAATGTAAAATAACATTTGGGTCCATGATAGAAAACAACTTCTCATATATATTTAAAGTATTATATTGCAAATATTACAGGATTGATTGTTATATAAAATTTCATTAAAATAAAGGACATCTCACATATAGTTCAGTTGAAATTCTGTGTATTTTATTCAGGTCATATTACCTATCCCAATTAGGAAGCCAATTGGAAAATATTTTGAATCCACGATCAAAGGTAAATAGTACAAGTTAAATAGCCTGAGATTGTAATTAATTAATGCTGATTTATTGTGATTAATTGGAGATTAGATCATTTAATAAATATAGACAGGATCTTTTCTAAATAAGCAATAGAATACAATTTAAATAGCATAACAATATATATATATATATATATATATATATATATATATATATATATAGTTTTTGTTATATTGCTCGTATAATTCCGTTCACAGTTATGTCAGACCATGTCACTACTTCTTTACTTACAAGATCTCGCCTCTTATCATTAAATATAGTATCAAGAATCTCTAAGGCCAGTATAAGACGGATAATCAGAACAACCCGCCAATGAACAAGCAAAATTGCTTATATAAAGGAAGAAGACGAAGAAGAAGAATAAGAAAATAAGGAGAAGTAAGTAGTAGTAGTAGAGGAAGAGTTTCTTTGTTTACGCTCTGTGTCTAATTTTTATAGTTTTCTTAAAAAAAAAGAGAAAACATTGGTATGACTGTTTAATGACCTCTACATACGATAATATTAAGAAAAAAAATGGAACCGCTATTTTAATATTAGTACAAAGTGGATTTTTATTAATCTATTGTAGATAACATATTCACACCTCCTAAATATGGCCCAAATGCAACTTGATACTAATATTGATATATTTTTAAAAACTCAGATACATACAATGTATTATTAAAATTTTTTTGTTTATGGGTCACGGATAAAAACCGCAACTGCAGACAAATGTTTTGCATTTGCATTACTCGATGCAGCGTTAATGGGTGGGTTGGTCAGCAACAATTTTCTGTTTGTGGCCGGAAGTGCATCAGATAAGAGATTCTCTGAACTCACGCCGCACTCACTTTATTTAGATACGCAAATCGTACTTTGCCAGTGGTCGATTTAACTTTCAATTATCACGTAATTGAAGACGAGCCCTATGGATTTTATAATTTTTTGATGAAATGCAACTGGGAAAAGAAAAAAGAGAAAAAATATTAAGCAAATTTTAAATGGTTCTTATCCATGATCTGTTTACAGGATGTACATACTTTATCAATTAAAATATGATTTTTGTTAACTGATGGTAAAGGCAATATTTACTATTGTTCTGAAGCTATTTTCTTGTGGCATTTTAAATTAATTACTATTTAACTGGGAATAAGCCACATTTAAAGATAAAAATACGTTTATTGACGTTTCAATTTCCACTTCGGACATCGTTCTCAAAATACAAACAGTAAATTAAACAAATTTTGTTTTTTTGTTACATAGTAAAAAATTCTTCTAATAATTTAATTTTATCTGACTCATTTATATTGACAATTCAGACATACATTATGCATTTTAAAGTAGACGACTTTAAAATGATATTGCCAATATTGTTGAGTTGCGCTCCTGGGACGACTTTACTTATAAGATAGTTCATTCGATTACATGAAATCAACTTTAACTTGAGAATATCCGTCAGAAAAAAATCATAGCATGTAATTCGTCTTTAAAAAGACAAAAAATATGACATGATGACAGTAAAATTCTCCTGTTAGTGATTCCACCAGATTTTGTTATTTTCCTCGTATTATTCCTTGTGTATGCTGTAGGATCTCGTTCTAAGTTGTTCTGTTCTATTCGATCGATTGTTGAAAATTCCTTATTTATAAACGATAAAGGATAATCATTTTTTAATGATAATAATAATAATAAGGAATAATACGAGGAAAATAAACAATACCGTACATAAAAGGATTATCAGAAAAACTTAAAAGGATAGGAAATAAATTCAACATTTTAACAACATTCAAAACAACAAACACATTGAGATCTATTATGTCCAAAACCAAACCTAACAATGAACAAGAAAGGACAAAGAATTGCATTTATAAAATACCTTGTGAATGCGATCAGTTTTATTTAGGTGAAACATCAAGGCCATTAAATATTAGCATAAGTGAACATCAATCTTATAATAAAAATAGAGAATTTGATAGATCTCAAATATGTAAACACGCATGGGATAATGAACATAGGGTTCAATGGAATAATTCAAATGTAGTCCTAAAAGAAATGGATGGTAAAAAAAGAAAAATCAAAGAAGCGGCTCTAATTATGCTAAATGAGGCCAACTGTGTCGCAAATTCCTCGGCAGAATGTAGTAGGATCTGGTTACCAATATTGAAAGAGGAAGTTATTAAATTTATTAAATAAGAAAATACCAGTATTAGTAAGTCAGTAACATATAGAGGATACATCATTTGTGTTTTTTAAATAACGAACCATATAAAATCAGAATTTTGGTGTTTATTGAAGCTAAACTAAATGTTTAAAACTCATAATTTACTATGGAATCACTAACAGGAGAATTTTACTGTCATCATGTCATGTGTTTGTCTTTTTAAAGACGAATTACATGCTATGATTTTTTTCTGACAAATATTCTCAAGTTAAAGTTGATTTCATGTAATCGAATGAACTATCTTATAAGTAAAGTCGTCCCAGGAGCGCAACTCAACAATATTAGCAATATCATTTTAAAGTCGTCTACTTTGTTGCTTAATAGTATTATTGCACGCAAATTATTTCATCGACTCAGGTCTACTTTTTTAGGTATTTTTATTAGTAAGTCCATATCTTGTTCAAAAGTGTATGTAACATTTCTATTGATTGCTTAGTATCTGCTATTATTAGGTCTGTGGGTATATTATCGATTCATGCGGCTTTTCCAATTTTTAAATGTTTTAGTGTACTTCCCATTTCTTCCCTTGTAATTTCTTCAATATTTATTTCTAGCTCTGGAGATTCTTCTTCATCTTCTATAATTTGAGTTTTTCATGCATTTCATGCTTAGCTTATATTTCCTCGAAGTATTTCTTCCATTTTTTTCTAATATTTCTTTCTCATTTTTTATTCTGTTCCTGGTTTATCCCTAATTTTTCGTATATTTCTTTATGCTTTTCCTGGTAGATTTCGTATGATTGTATATTGTGTTCATAGATCGTTTTCTTGCGGTGATTTCTCTGATAAATTTAACATCTCATTTATATAGTTTTTTTTATCTATTCTGGTTTGTTTTTTTACTTTGTTACTCAAAGGCCCTCTCTTTTTCCAATACTTTCTTTTGTAGATTTCTTCTTTGATTTTTTCTATTCTTCTATCAGTTGTAGAGTGTCTTTAGTTATTAATTTTTTATTTTCTTTTCTTTGCAATCAAATTGTTTTATTCGCTATATTTATCATTACTTTTTTAAAATGCTTCCATGTTTCTTTGACTAACTCTTCAGTTTATTGTGATATAGTTCGGTTAACTGCTAGTTTTTCAGGTAATGTATTTCTTATGCTTTTTTGTTTTAGAGCTTCGACTTTGTATTTGTTCCTTCTGTTGGTTTTTTAAATTTTATCTCTGGTTAATTTCATTTTTAGTTTCGCTTTGACTGGCATATGATCTGTCCCCACGTCAGCACCTCTTAAGCTTCTGACATCATGCTCTTAGCTTCTCCATTTAGATTCAATTGTAATGCAATCTATTTGGTTCTTGTACGTCCCTCCTAGTAATTTCCATGTTTTTTTATGTATCCGCTTATGTCTAAAGATGTTTCCACCTATTATAAGTTCGTTTTGTTTTCAAAATTTGATTAGTCGATTTCCATTGTTGTTTTTCTTCCCTATTATCTCATTTCCCATCATTTGTTAATGTCCTGTATTATCATTACCTATTTTTGCATAAAGTCTTCAATTATTATTTTCACATCTCTTCCAAATTGATTATTAACCATATTATACGTTGTTTCTAGTTGTTCATAAAATTCTTCTTTCTCATCTCCGTCGTTTTTATTGGTCATATATTACTATATTAGAGTATTCCTTTCCTTTTGGGCTAGCAGTATTGCCACTCACTTTTTATGTTTATCATGTACGTTTGTATTCTCAGAATATATTATTAGCATTTTTATAGGTAACATATAGATAACATATTAGATATTTTGGTCTCCTAGTCGGGTTGATTCACTGACATTCCATCGTGTTTTAATTAGTTCTACAATTTGTAACTTGTAGTTATCAATCTCTTGTCTTACTTGCTCCAATTTTCCAGTTTCTTAAAGGGTTTTTACGGGCGTAGGAAATTTCGACACTAAGCAGGTAGCGACTAAAATTTAATGGCAATTTTCGACACCAGCCCCAATTCCCGTTTTTATCTTACAGGTATATTCGACACCAAATAAATATAGCTGCGACATAAATAAAATACCATAATTAATTTATTTATTTTAATAAAAGTAATGTGCATTTTATTTCTTTATAACTGTAATAATATCTAAATATAATACAACTAGTACCTAAGTTTTGTACATTGTACCGTTAATATACTTGTATACAATGATTTATTTGCTATTATAGGAATGATAAGATACAGCTTTTATAAAATCTAACCTACGTATTTGTTGGGATCGTAGTTTATCCATAATTTTCTCCAAAAATGCCAATTTAGCCTTAACAGTAGTATCTTTGATTTTTGCTGGTATATTTAAACTATTTATTTTGACATAAGTGTCTACTTGAAATTCTTTTAACTTTTCAATAAAAATAAAAATAGAAGGATGTGTTGAATAAAAAGAAGAATTAAATCTCGAATGAAAGGATTCACAGGCATTTGTGGTCCTCGCAATACACGGATTCTGATTAGACCATATGTGTGGTGGAAATAGAGCGCTATCGAAAATGTAATTTTCCAATAAATAATCTGCATATATATCAAGTGTTGCGTTTATAGGTTTATATGACATTAAATCATAAAGAAAGCATTCTTCAACTTCTGCTGGATTTAAATAAGTTAAACCAAACGTATGCCTTAACCATTTTCCAATTTCTGAATTTGTATCCTTATATTCTTGTACCAAACCCAAAGATTGAATTTTTTTAAACCAGTTTTGGTGTAAGTGAAAACGGCATCCACTAATTTTTGCATTGGGCCACATATACAATAAAGCACAGTGAATTGCTTTTTCAAAGTCCACAAATATTTCAGTTGGCTCTAATGATAATTGAAATGTTTCAAAAATCTTAGACCTTAATAAAGAAAATAAATTTTTGTATGTCATTGACAATTTGTCCTTTAACAAACAGTATGCTAAAGGAACATAATGTCCATTTTCCAAGCCATGTATAGTAAATAATTGTAGAAAATATTTGGTACTGTATGAAAATGTACCATCCATATACAAAGTTTTTAATTTACACAACAAACGAATATTTGTCTCGCATGAAAATACAATTACATTTAATTCAGGATGATTTAAAAACAAAAAACTTTCATTGCGACAGGTTTTAGGAGAATAATTACTAACCGCGTTATGGAATTCTGATATGCTTCTTGGTAACGGACCTGGTAACAGTTTACGACGACAGTTGTAAATGTTCTTTCTTATGCTAGCTATGTCAGGAACCGTCAGAAAATTGGCATCACACTCAGCAACAGCAGTTCTTTTAATTTTGGCAGGCTTTTCCGATATGTCCTCTTGGGCTTTTCTTTTACATGCATTGGTTACCATCTTTACTTCAAGATTTTTTGGATCGGCTTCATGATTATGTACCAAATTACTTCTTGTGATGGTGAGGTCCCCACAGCCTATTGTAAACACTTTTGCGGAACACTTAGTGTTTCTTTGGATGCAGCGCCAAAATATCTCGCCGCTTTTTAACACTTTCTGTTTCGAGAACGAATGATGCTCCACCACTAATAAATCTCGACCACGGGAACTTTTTATTAAACTCATTTTTTAAATATCCGTATACGTGCACAAGTCAACGTCAAACAAGAAATAAATTACAACTAAAATAATTTAGTCACAAGTACACAAGTGCCACGCCCCCCGCCGTGACAATAAATATTGGGAAAACCCGCTTGTCCTGCTTGGGTGCAAATGTCCATCGCCGCTAATTACCTACCTACCTGCTTTACGCCGCGGTGTCGAAATTTGCTATGATAAAATTTGACCCCAGGTACAAAGACAATTTGGTGTCGAAAGTTCGCCCGTCGGTTCTTACATACCATTTTTTCTAAAAAACGTATCAACTTTTGTGTCTATTTTCGGTTTATCTTTCATTCTCGCTCTTTTCCTATTTTTAACTTTGTTCGATTCCTTTTTCTTTGCTATGTCTGTCATCGTTTGTGCTTTTATTTATGTATATTCATGTTTTCTTAGTTTTTGAATTTCCCTGGGTTCCTTCTAGCTGGTTGCTGTATTTATTCGGTGTGTGTTCTTCCATACATTATTAATGTAATATATTTGATATTAACGATTTTTTCCTTATTTTTGTTTTATTGTCTTATTTTTTTGTATTTGTAGTGCTTCTTTTGCTGTTTTAAGCTTTGTCTATAGTTTAACCAAACATGTTTTTTCTTCCAGTTTATTTTCTTTAGGAGAATTATTATTTTTCCTCATATTACTTTTTAATTGAGACCACAATAACCATTCTATTGGATTCAGTACACAATTACTACTACTACAAAGGAAGTTTTAATTGAGACCACAACAACCATTTTATTAGATTCAGTACACAATAATATAGTAAGGATGTAATCTTAATACTTTATGGCCATAACTCTCAGCTAGCCTGTCGATAATATATTTTTTTCACATTTAACTAATTTTAATAGTTCTACAAGTTGTTTTTTTTTGTGTAATAATCCATAAAATATATTTCATATTATAATAAAAATTCTTGAATTTCAGCTTTGTTTAAATTAATGTTTGAAATTTTACTCTTTAGTATACAATGATACGGAGCATTATCTAAAATAATAACGCTATTTCTTTTTAATTTAGGCGGTAATTGCTGCTCAAACCACTTTTCAAACAAAGTACTGTCCATATCTTGATGATAATTTAAGCGACAATCTAAACTTACACTCTTAGCAGAGAGCAATAAAGCATCTTATACCCATCTTGATTCTCCCCCAGAATGTAAAATACAAATTCTCTTCCCTCTAGAGGGAGGAACATTGGTGACGCAATTTTTACTACCATCGTTCCAACATTTTTTAACTATATCGTGGGTGTCAAACCAAGTGTCATCCAAATAATACAAGTTGTTCCCTTCACTCCTAAAAGACCTTAGATCCTCCAAATAATCCAACCTCCACTTTATTAAACGGCTGGATTCCATAATTGCCTGCCATTTATTCACTGTTTTAAACATAAGCTTGGGCACAATATATAGCACAACTATTTGAAGACAAAGAGAGAACAGAAGTACCAAAAGAATTTAAGGATGATACTGGGCCTGACATTATACGAGAAAAAATTGAATATGCAATGAAACAAGCTAAAGATGGTAAATCTCCCGGGCCTGATGAAGTTCCTATCGAAATACTTAAAATTGTGAATACTGAATCTATTGATCTTCTTTTGGATCTATTCAATACCATATATAGAACAGGTATAATACCTAAAGAATGGCTCCAATCAACATTCATACTGCTTCCCAAAAAAGCCAATGCAAAGGAGTGCAATGAACATCGCACCATAGCCTTAATGAGTCATGTCTTGAAATTGTTTTTAAAAGTAATTCACAATAGAATACATAAGAAATTAGATGAAGGCATAAGTAATACACAAATGGGATTTAGGAAAGGACTGGGAACACGAGATGCACTGTTTGCAGTAAGTGTTCTTTCGCAGAGATGCTTAGATATTAATCAGGAAGTATATACCTGTTTCATTGATTTTGAGAAGGCATTTGACAGAGTGCAGCATAATCGACTTAAAGAAATTTTATTAAATAAAAACATAGACAGTAGAGACATTAGAATCATCTGTAACCTCTATTGGAATCAAACAGCAAAAGTGAAAGTTGAAAACAAACTGACCAAGGATATCCAGATTCGCCGTGGGGTCCGCCAAGGGTGTATTTTATCACCCTTGTTATTCAATTTATACAGTGAAGCCATCTCAGAATTAGCGCTTGCCGAGATCAGTGAGGGCCTTATAATAAACGGTGAGCCACTTAATAACATAAGATATGCTGACGACACCGTCCTTTTGGCAGGAACACTAGAAGAACTGCAACACCTTGCTGAACAACTAAATATATATTGCAACGATTATGGACTAAAAATCAATTTGAAGAAAACCAAGTTCATGGTATTTACAAAAGCACAAAACATCAAAGTTAAGCTAGTACTAGATAATACAGAAATTGAACAAATATCTTCGTACAAATACCTTGGAGCATGGATCACAGAAGATACTGATCAGACAAAAGAAATAAGATGCCGCATTGAAATTGCGCGGTCAACTTTTAATAGAATGAGAAAACTTTTTTGTAATCGCGATATCAATATATCGCTCCGGATAAGAATGCTTCGATGTTATATTTTCTCAACCCTTTTGTATGGAGTTTTTGGACAGTTAAAAAATCCAACATTAAAAACCTAGAAGCATTCAAAATGTGGTGTTACCGACGCATTTTGAAAATATCATGGATGGATCGCAAAACAAACGAACAAGTTCTCGAACAACTAGGAAAACAATGCGAAGTTTTAAATTCCATAAAGATCAGGAAATTGGAATACTTGGGGCACATCATGAGAGGTGAAAAGTACGAACTACTAAGGAATATAATGCAGGGTAAAATCAAAGGTAGAAGAAGCGTAGGAAGACGTAAAATCTCGTGGCTACGCAATCTCCGTGAGTGGTTTGGATGCAGTTCAATTGAACTATTCAGGCGAGTAACCAATAAAATTATAATTGCCAGAATGATTTCCAATCTCCGATAGGAGTGGAACTTGAAGAAGAAGAAGAAACATAAGCTTAATTCACTCAAAAGTTTATTTAAAGTTGGTAAGTTATTCACTGAATACATATGATATATTGTTTCCCGTATAGCTGATAAATGAAAATTCGGTAATACTTGATGGGCACCAGAATCCTTTCTTTTTTTTTTTCGCAACACTCGATCGTCTTTTATAAGTTCATATAGCGTATAAGCTCGGAATTCTGTGTTCCTAACCTTCCTAATATCGGGTGGGGCGAATTCTGGCCCAGGTCTAACGTTTTTATTCATATCTGTAATTAAGTTTAATCAATCGTTTTGACGGTTTAGGACATTGGTAGTTGATGTTTTAAGAGCACAAAAAAGTAGTAAAACCTAAAATACCGCGAAGAGAAAATTAAATATTCTCGTCAGATTTCGCGGAAATGTATGTGGGGCGAGAATTCGCCCCACGTGGTATCGAGTGTTTTCACATTCTACAAATCTGATTTTATCAGTTTAGACGAAAGTATTGGAAAATGAAATTCCACGAGGAAACTAAGTTCCTGTAGCTGGCTGTATACCATATATCACAAAAAAATTTGTTAAAATCCTTTATAAAAGGTATATAAAATTGCCTCAAACGGGCTATCACAAACACATTGCAAAACGTTTTCGAATTAAACAATCCATCATCAGTGCAAACGGTTGTACATGCTAGTAGCCACCAAAATATATGGGTTAAAAACCCTTTAAATGTTATAAATTTGAAATAGTTTTACAATTAGAAACAGTTTTACATCACAAATTAGAAACACTAATAATGTAAAACTATTTCAAATTTATAACATTTAAAGGGTTTTTACCCATATATTTTGGTGGCTACTAGCATGTACAACCGTTTGCACTGATGATGGATTGTTTAATCCGAAAACGTTTTGCAATGTGTTTGTGATAGCCCGTTTGAGGCAATTTTATATACCTTTTATAAAGGATTTTAACAATTTTTTTTTTTATTGGAAAATGGTTACTAATGACTGTACTAATTACTTGCTATGATGTGCAGTCGCATTCTTTACATAATATTATCAGTTGATTATAATGTGTTTCCTTTATCTTTGAAATTCCATTCTTGCTATTACACAGTGGGAACTTTTATAATTCCCCTATTAGCATAATTTTGTCTAGATTCTTCGAAGCATCACTTACTGCTAAACTTACTTGTTTATTTGGTGAGTTTCTGAATGTGACTGTCTTCTGTCTTTGATTCTTAATTTGTTAAATTGGCACTAAATAAAGTATACAGATAATAAAGAGTTAAAAAAATGGTAAGATTAATGAGATAGATAGAATCCTTGCGCTTAAAAGTGAACCAAACTACTCGGGCGAGAAGTCACCCCACCTGGTATTGGTCGTTTTAAAACCGGTCACCCGGTAGGAAGGTTAACTAAAGAGTATTTTTAACAACTACTTATCGTTGTAAACGTTAAGTACGATTTGCTTTACATCGTGTGTGAGATGAATATAACCAGAACGTTTTTCAGGTTCAGACTCGATGTCCTGTACGAATGTACGAATGTACAGGACATCGTCACTAATCATTTCTATATCATTCATATTTATAGTTATTACACTGACTTCTGTTCTAAATGAACGACAAAGTAAAAATTAAGTTATTTTCAAATAAACATTCTTCCTACGGAAGCCCATTTAGTGATAATTTGATATTAAGTAAACATTATTCCTTTAGCTGAATAAAATTCAAAGAAATTTGTAATTCTGAATTCAGAGTACCAATGCAATTATCTGATTAAATTTAAATAGGTACACAAAATTATGCTTAAAATTTTATTTACCAATCGTTAACAACTCAACATGGAAATACGTACCTGGCTACATCTACTTTGTATCATTTAGTAAAGTACGTTTAACATTTGGATAAAATTTAAAATTGAACCTAATTTAACGAAAGACTAAGGGTGACTATTCGTTACAGCATTAAGGGAGTACAGTCATTTTGTGCTTGATATAGACCCAGTCTCCTAATCTGGGGAATTCCAACCGAATTATCTTGCAATGGATAGTATGCTTTGTTAATACGTTAGCAAGTGGCGTTAGGAGCAAACATAATAATTTATTAAATTATTTTAATATAATATAATTTGTTTAAAATATAAATAATAAGACTACTTCGTTCAATTTTAAAAATATGATTAAAAATTTAAAAACACAGAAAACATAGTATGAAGCTTCTCGCTAGTCTAGCTAGCACCGCCTACTGTACAATATTTTTTATATTTATCCCTGTATTTCCTTTCATGTTAGCTTTTTATTCATTCGTGCTACCTCGTTTTCCTTGTTCTTGCCAGGTCTTTATCTTCGATTCGTCCAATTTGTTATTCAGTTTTGTGGGTGTATTTTGACTCTCCGAGAACTTAATGCGTCCCTCCCTTTGTCACATCTGCATTTCGTATTGTCTATTATGGGTTTTTGGAACCTTACTTTTATACTCCTTCTAGTGTCTCTTTCTACTTGGGCCTCTTTTTTCTTATTTTTCCCTGTAAGTATGTCTCTTTCTGTTTTGGACATATTTTTATTTTCTTTTAATTTGCTTTTGTATTTCATTACTTAATTTTGAGTACAAAAAGGAAACAAATATCAGTCTGAAATAAAAGAAGACCAAAGGCTGTGAGGAACAAATAGGGCAAGACATTGCGATTTTAAAAGTAAAAAATTGTAAAAAAGCATGTAATAGATCTAAATGGAGAAACATTCTTGAATAGGTCAAGATCCTAAGTGGGTTGTCGAGCCAATGATCACTACGAATATGTACAATAAAATTTAGCCAAAACATCTCGAGTAAAAAAGGTGTGGTCTTCAATTAGTTCCTCTAAACATCCGAAGAATTCAGCGTTGGCACCCCAATCAGTGCAATCGATGATTAAGTATTCAACACTTTTTAAGCCAAAGAATGATTCGAGATTTGATGAAGTGACATGAATATGGAGGGTCAAGTGTGTGGGTTAAATTTCTATACCTTCGACTTTTCTGGATTGTTTACATGGCGGTATTTTGACTGAAGCGATGCCGTAAGTTCGTCGCAATGACTTTCACATTTTAAGTTTTATTTCTACTTGAGATTTAATATCATCTCGCAGCTTTGACAGATACTATATAGCCTCTAATCAGTGGCGTAGGCGATAGTGTATTGAATGTAATTCTTTAAACAGAATTGACATATGCAAATGAGTAATTATTATTACAGCCATAAGTGCATATTATAAATAAGATAAAGATTGTAATACTGATTATAATAAAGATTGTAAGATCCTGTATACTTCTCAAAAAATATGTGCTGGCAACGCTGTATAGTCGACATTATTAAGGTTCATACGAAAGTGCACAATTTTGGGCGTTACAGTTTAGTTTAACTAGTTTTTACTGCACTATGAATATTACGTACATATATGTTTTTTATATGATGTATTTCATCATCATCATCATCATCAATTAGCCTCTAACGTCCACTGCTGAAAATAGATCTCTCGCATGCTTTTCCACTTAGTCCGATTTTGCGGCATCTGAATCCAATTTGTAGTTACTCTTTTTATGTCATCTGTCCATCTTGTTGGGGATCGACCTCTATTTCTGTTAGCTTGTATTCGGGGTCTCCATTCCAAAATTCTTTTTGTCTACCGATCATCAACTGATCTTGCTACATGACCTGCCCAGTTCTACTTTAGTGTTGTTATCCTTTCAATAACGTCTGCTACTCCTGACCTTTTGGGTATAGTAGCATTGGGTATTCTATCACATAGAGAAATCCCTAACATTATTCTCTCCATTGCCCTTTCCGCAACTTGTAGTTTAATCATTGTTGTTCTTATGAGTGTTAGGGTTTCTGCGTCGTAGGTCATCACTGGCAAAATACACTTATTAAATACTTTTTTTTTAGACACATTGGTATCTTAGACCTAAAATTATCCTTCATATTTCCAAATGCAGCCCAAGGGAGGTTTATTCGTCTTTTTAGCTTGATTGTTTGGTGGTCTCGACTTATTCTGATCTCATGGCCCAAGTATTTATAGGAGTCAACTGGCTCAATATCTTTGTCTTATACTGAGATGTTTTTGTTGTGGACTAAATTTGTCATAAATTGTGTTTTTAAAAAATTCATTTTAAGACCAACTCTTTTTGTGGCAGTATGGAGTTCTTGGAGTTCTTGGAGAAGCTTGGACTCTGAAAGCCCAATCTATAAAAAAATTGGAGGCATTCGAAATGTGGCTATATAGGCGTATTTTGAAGATCCTTTGAACTGCAAAAGTTTCAAATGAGGAAGTGTTAAGACGAGTTGGACATGGCAGAAAGCTTATGAACACAATTAAAATAAGAAAAACATCGTATCTGGGCCACATACTCCGAAACGATAAATACTCTCTGCTACAAGTCATCATGCAAGGTAGAGTAGAGGGAAGAAAAGGCTTGCAAAGAAAGAAGAAATTTTGGCTGAGGAATATCAGAGATTGGACTAACCTCAGTGTTGAACAGATATTTCACGTTGCAAAAGATCGAGAAGCGTTTAAAGAAGTGGTCGCCAACCTTCGTTAGAAGACGGCACAAGAAGAAGAAGAATGGAGTTCTTGGAGCATTATCTGTGCCTGTTCAAAGCTGTCTGTAATAAGAACGATATCATCTGCAAATTTAAGGTTATTTAAAAATTTTCCATCTACATCGATGCCCTTTTCGTGCCAATCTACTGTTTTACAAGCGTATTCTAGCAAAGTTATAAATAATTTAGGAGACATGTTGTCTCATTGACGAACGCCTCTTTCAATACGAAAGGTTCCAATATCTTCATTAAGTCTTACAGGCTCTAGCATGCTGATATATGTATCTTATGAGGGATACGTATCGGTGATCTATTCTACATTGTGTTAGAGCTTGCAAGATTTCACTTTGATTGATCGTATCAAATGCTTTGTCACAGTCGACAAAAACAAGTATCAGGGGTCTATTATATTCAATAATTTTTTCAATCAACGACTTAATGGTTTGCAAATGATCATTTGTTCCGTATCCAGCTCTAAATCCTCCTTGCTCGCAAGGTTGATAGAAGTCTAGTTTTGATGATGTATTTGCATATCTAAAAACACCTAATTTGAAAAATTTCCTCTAAAGTCACCAGCTTCACATTGTTGCTGCTGTGATTATTATCTGATTTACTAAAAGCGATCGTACGATGAGTTTTGTTTAGTGCCTTAACTGTCCAAATTCAATTAATGTTGACTACATTTATTAGACCTTTACGCCGAAGATATTTGTATCACCAGAAGTTGCGCCTGTTGCGATTATCACATAGGGAAACTAAGAAATTTGAAAAACGAAATTTAGCTTTTTAAGCAAGAATTTACTCCGCAAGCAGGTCGTCCAAAATAAATAAACATAAAGTGACATTTGTTATAAAAGCTGTACAACAAATTAAAATATCATTTTGTTGTCGTGCTAGCCTTAAATAGGATTAAGGCAGAAATAATTGAGTGAAGTGACTTTAGATGGCAATTGATCGGATCCCTTGTCGCATGGTAATGGGCCAAATCAGTAGATTTTATTTATAATCATACAAAGTTTATAACAATTAATTTGTTTAAAATGTATTTGTAACGTTTCCAGCCAAGAAACGTAGTTGTTCAAATAATACGCATTATTCAAGAAAAATTAAAACGTATTTTCACTTTCAAATAAAACATTAATTTTTTGAAAAATGTATTGTTAAAGGATTTTATTTATAACTATACTACATAAATATTTAAGTTATTTATTATCTTATAATCTTGATACTGTAATGAAATGCAAAACCTTTATAAACTAGGTTTTAATATACAAGAAATTAGCATTGTTTTGTTTGAATGAATAACATGACAATTACATATGACATTAACTAAAACTAAGATGACAAATGACAAACACAGTTCACAGACCACAGGACATTCACCCCAACTTTATTTTTGAACAAAGTCTTTAAGGTAAGCAGGAGTGTTTCTTTCCCTGGTACCTCTTCTAATAAGACTGTGTTTATTTTCTTCCTCTAAAACACTTTCAATATGACCTTGATCTTCCAGAATGTTAACAGGAGAAATATTTGGATTTTCCTCACATATACTCAATCTAGGGCTTGGTGGATCTTTGATAAACTGTTCATTAGAAACCGCAGATTCCGATCCACTAACACAGTCCAGAGATGCATCTCCTCGTGGTGCAAGTTGTCTTAAGGCTACTGTTGTTTCTTTACCATCTTCACGTCTAACAACAGCATAGTTTGGATTTGCTTCAATTAGCTGTACTTCTTCAACGAGGGGTTCATATTTGGACTGCCTCACATTTTTTTTCATAAATACTTTTCCGGGGGTTATCAACCATGAAGGAAGTGCAGCTCCATTTATAGCTTTTCTGGAATGATGAAACATTCGCTCATGAGGGGTACTGTTTGTAGATGTACACAAAAGAGAACGAATTGAATGAAGAGCTATCTCAACTACTTCTTCCCACTGTTCAGTTTTTAAATGTTTAGATTTTAATGCAAGAGAAATAGTTTTCCATATAATTCCATTATATCTTTCTGTCTGGCCATTTCCTTCAGGATTGTAAGATGTTGTTCGGCTTGTTGGTATTCCTTGTGAATGGAGAAATGTTTTGACTTCTTGAGACATAAATGCCCCCCCTTGGTCTGAATGGATATAACTAGGCATTCCAAATAAAGAGAATAAGTTTGTAAGACACTTCACAACAGTTTTCGCTGAAACATCTTGACATGGATATACAAAGGGGAATCGAGAATATTCATCAACAATTGTTAGGATATATTTGTTATGAGATCTAGATGGAAGCGGTCCTTTAAAATCCAGAGACAATCTTTCAAAAGGCGAAGTAGCTTTAATTAATCTCCCTTGAGTTTTCAAAAACTTTGGTTTTATTTCTGCACAGATAGGACAGCGATTGGTCATTTCACGGACTTCATCAATAGTATATGGTAAGTTGCGTGTCTTTATCCAATGGACCATTCTGGTGATTCCTGGATGACACAAGGATTGATGTAGTTCAAATAGACTTGGTCGAGGATTTATTGAACAGCTCACTCGTGAGAAAGTATCTGGCACTACATTCTCAACTCCTGGTCGGTACTGAATATCGAAACTGTAGCATGATAATTCAAGGCGCCATCTGATAATCTTCTCATTTTTTATCTTACTAGTGTGGCGCATATTGAACATAAAAGAGACAGACTTTTGATCAGTTATAAGTCGAAAATGTTTACCTATCAAGAAATGTCTCCATTTTCTAAGAGCTTCCACTATTGCATAAGCCTCTTTTTCCACTGATGAATGATTTCTTTCACTTTTTGATAAGGTTCTTGAAAAGAAAGCAACAGGTCTTCCTCCTTGGCTAAGAGAAGCAGCAATACAAAAATCTGAAGCATCAGATTCAACGATAAAAGGAATCTTGTCATCAATTGTAGTAACAGCTGAAGAAATAATTTCAGATTTAAGAATTTGGAAAGCTTCAGCTGCTTGTTCTGTTAAAGGAAAAGTATTGCATGTGACTAGTTTTTGTATCTTTTCTGAAAATTGTGGGATAAATTTGGAATAATGTGCAAACATTCCGACAGCTCTCTTTAGTGATTGTGAATCGTTTGGTAAGGGTAACTTCTTTAATGGTTCAAGTCTTTCAGGATCAGGTTTTAAGGTCTGATTTTCTATTTGATAACCCAAAAGTTTGATTGAATTTAGTGTATAAGAACTTTTATTTTGATTTATTGTTAGATTGTATTTCTTCGCTACTTCCATAAATTTATTAAGATTTTCATTATGTTGTTGTTGATTTAATCCACAAACCGTAATGTCATCAAGATATGATTAGGTCATATTGAAAGTGTTTTAGAGGAAGAAAATAAACACAGTCTTATTAGAAGAGGTACCAGGGAAAGAAACACTCCTGCTTACCTTAAAGACTTTGTTCAAAAATAAAGTTGGGGTGAATGTCCTGTGGTCTGTGAACTGTGTTTGTCATTTGTCATCTTAGTTTTAGTTAATGTCATATGTAATTGTCATGTTATTCATTCAAACAAAACAATGCTAATTTCTTGTATATTAAATTGTAATGAAATGCAAAACCTTTATAAACTAGGTTTTAATATACAAGAAATTAGCATTGTTTTGTTTGAATGAATAACATGACAATTACATATGACATTAACTAAAACTAAGATGACAAATGACAAACACAGTTCACAGACCACAGGACAGATACTACATAATAGTTAACAAACTAAATAACAGTTAAATAAACAATTTTATATATAATTATATAATAAAATATATTTTCCACAAATCGCCAGGAAATTTTGACATTCCTATCAAAATTTCTTGAAGAAAAAGTCAGGACTTCCTTACTGTAAGGAAATGTCATTTCCTTACTGTAAGGAAATGTCATTTCCTTACTGTAAGGAAATGATATTTCCGTACAGTTGTTAGTGTTCTACATAAATGATAGAAAACACATTGCTTATAAGGAATTAATTTATATTTTGAAAACATCAAGTCATTGCTGAATACATTTTTAAGATCAATTTGTTATATTTACAGTAATTTGACAGTTAGTACAATTATTGAACATTGGAGGAACACTCTTAGAACTATGAGAAACATTTTGGACAACATGCAGGGTGGAAGTGTCATTTTGTTGAATATTTTGTACTGTGATAATTTTATTTGCCACCTCAACCTTATTGTTAAGCGATTCTTCGATATATCCTTCAGCAACGTTTGATGACTTCCATCCGCCATGCCTCTTTAAACTAGTTATGTCGGCACCAGAGTCAACCAATATTGTTGCAGAAGACCGACGAAAGCAGTGACCAGTATATTCTGTCGGATTTACCAAGTTCAAATAAGTAGCAATTATTTTGGGTATTTTTCTAAATTGATGAATTCCTACCACTTGTCTACAACCCTTTCCGCTTTGATATTTAAAGAAAAATCGGTCACTGTTCATATTTTCTGGTCTTAACGAAACATACTTTCGATAAACATTCAAGTAGATCTGATTAATTACAAATGATCTTGGTTTGTTGGTTTTCGAATCAGGTATGCTGATTAAAAGCTTAGATTCTAAGTCTTCTATATCGTGTACAGTCATTCGGACTAACTCATCCATTCTACAGGCCCCAGAAATACCAAATATTACAGCCACCTAAAAAATAAATAAAGCTATAATCTAAATAGAAATTAAAACCTTGTAAATTACCTTAATCATTAAATTTTCTTTATCTGGAGCTTCCTGGATAAATTTTTCAATTTCTTCCTTCGTTAAAATCTTATGATTTCTTTGCCCTATAACCTTGAGCTTGCCGTTTCAATAAAGAACGAAGTTTTGAGTATGTAGATATATCTACATTGTGTTTAAGTGCAAGGGTTGACTTCAGCATTGAATAATTGGCCCATAATGTTGAAGATTTCATCTTTAAACAAAGGTCTAGGAAGTATGCCATTACAACATTTTCTGAGAAAGAACTCGTATTTTTACTCATGCGATAATCCATAAAACGTCTGTATGCATTTTCGTACTTTTCTCTTGATTTCTTTGGCAATAATTCTAATGAAGCAGTATTCACTGCCTCAACCAGCTCTGGAGGAGTCCCAGGAATGGAAATTTCATCATCACTTATCATTTTACTTTCGAGAACACCAGCAATTAAATTTATAAGCGTCAAGTTTGACAATTCAACCTCAATACGTTTCCATAGTAACCCAAGTAATTTTATTAGGAATTTCAAAGCACCATTTATTTGGGAATAAAATTATAGCGTTTTTTTTTAAATCAATTAATATCTGTCGAATTTTAAACGATTTGCGGAAAAATAGTATGTTTACCTCGTAGGAAAAGCCACATTCCTGGACTCTGTGTTGCTAAGTCTCGGCTTGCGCCTCGACTTAGCAATCTTCACAGGCGTCCAGGAATGTTAAGCTTTTCCTACCCGGTAAACAATGTACTATTTATTATATATACCACGAGGTAACTTAAATTTAAAAAAACATTAATATTCGTTGATTCAAACCGACGATATGGCGACTTTTATAAATTTGTGGTTATGACTTCAGTTTTTGAAACATTAAAATGAAGAAATGAAAAAAAGGCATAAGTTGGTTCTAAATATAGTAGGACATTGCATTAGACGAAATAAACAAATTGACTTGCTACATGTTGATGCGTTAAATCAGGGGTCGGCAAGTAATTTTATGTGGGGTCCGGATGCTAGAAGAAAATTGAAACAAGGTCCATAAAAAAACAGATGATAACATTTAATGACAAGATGTTTATTTTTTTTTACATTCTTAATGATAAAACAAAAGACCTTAAATTAATGCGAAAAATTGCACCGACGGTCTTGAGCTAGTTGTTTGTGGTCTGGTTCTCGAGTCAAACAACAAATTCGAAGTGTAGCTTCAAGGTGGGCGTCCGTTAATCGGGAGCGATGTTTGTTTTTCAAAAAATTCATTTTTGAGGAAGACGACTTATAAACGTGCAAGGACAAATCTTCTTGTAATTCAATAATCTCCATTTGAAGTAATGCTTTTGACAGATTAAACAGCTTAGCAGCCTCATCTGTCCATTCTGCTGCTGCATCAACTTCAAATGGTGATTTTAGAAATGAAGATCGTCTGCTTACCTGTGCAAAGCTTGGAATCTTGAAGCAAATTTGTTTTTAAGATCGCCAAGAAATTTAACGAACACTACAATGTCTTCTTGTTGTGCAATTTTTTTTTTCAAAAATATTCAGATTTCGACGAAAATCAGACACGCTTTGTATCAGATCACATACTAATTTTCCATTTTCTTGTAACTCTGTATTAAGCGGATTCAAATATTTTAAAATATCTTGTAGAAAAGCCACAACCAGCATGTTCCGCCTGTTTGTTATACTCAAAATGTGCCCTGGCTTCCTGCGTATCCATATTTTGTAAGAAGGAGATCACATGTTCTTTTAGTAGCCAGGAACGTTCAATAACTTGACTTTTACTTAACCAAAGAGCATTATTGTGTTGTAGTAAGTCAGAATATGCTGAATCACATTCAGAAAGAATCTTCTTGAAATGTCGGCGCTGTAGAACAGAATGACATCTCATAGAATTAATTAACTTCACTAAACTGTCCATGACTTCTTTAAGTCTAACGCTCCTTTCATATTACACGATTTCGCTTGTGCGGGAAAAAATCGCCCGATTTTTAATCGTGGTTAGGTTAGGTTAGGTTAGGTTAGGTACTTTCACATTGAACGATAAAAATCGTACATTTTTATCAGTTCATCGGAATATTTGGTCTGGTCTGGATGAAAATTATGGATCGCGAATAAGTTATTGCGTTATGGATACTGTATCGGCGTCGAAAAAGACAAAGGCGCAATCGCCTTCACTGGATTCACCCAATTAATCAGAGACGAGAGGAAGTCGGGACGTTCCACACATTATTTGAAGATCTTAGAAACGATGACCAAAAGTTTTTCAACTACTTTCGTATGTCAGTTCGCTCCTTTGATGAGTTACATGGGAAACTGAAGAGTGTTCTACAACGACAAAACACGCAGTTCAGAAACTGTATACAACCTGTTGAAATGCTGGCAATATGTTTAAGGTAAGCATAATATTACAGTAGTAGGTAATATAATAAAACCTTTTGAATAAGCAAATATACTTTATTTAATTTTAATCACTCAAAATAGATTAGACATCGAGGAATCTCGTGAAGCCGAAATAGACGGACTATGCTCAGTTTCAGTTGCTGAAGAGTAGCTGTAACTAAATCCCTGTAGGTACTGAGATGCGGATGCTTTATCCAGTTCGGATTGTGAATCTGATTGTTTAGGCGTTGATTGCTGCGTTGGTCTTGATTGATTTTGCTGTTCACGTACATATTGAGAAAAGTGAAGCTGTTGTGCGCTATTTTTAACGTAGCCCGAAAAACTAGGATTTGCATATTGTTGAGGTTTAAATGGAGGTTGTTGAACATGGACAAATGCTTGCGGTTGGTTAACGGGAGATGGCTGAAGCATGTACTGAGGTTGTGGTTGATAAGAGGGCACAGAAGGCGGGTTGTTTTATTGAAGATGAGGAGTTTCCTTTAGTTTGTTTATGTTTTCTATTACGTTTAACACTCCCACTTGAAATTGAAGGAATTTACTGTTGGAATAGTTTGTCAAATGAGGCATTAAACTCTGAAGGAAGGACATTTTACTGCAGGGCGTTTTATGTTCCAGAGCTTTGAACATTTTCACCTCAACCTCATCTAGTTTCTTTCGTTTCCTTGTTCCTACGGGCTTGGATGGCAGGTTTACGTTCAGAAACTTCAGGTTCACCAGTGGTGCCTTCAGGCTCTTCATCTTCTTCGAGTGTTCCTGGTACAATTTCTGGGCTGAAGCTGTCTACCGTTTCTTTTTCGGTGTAGATCTTATTCAAACATTGAAGTTGGTCTGAAAACACATATTTATTATGTTTTCTATTACGTTTAACACTCCCACTTGAAATTGAAGGAATTTACTGTTGGAATAGTTTGTCAAATGAGGCATTAAACTCTGAAGGAAGGACATTTTACTGCAGGGCGTTTTATGTTCCAGAGCTTTGAACATTTTCACCTCAACCTCATCTAGTTTCTTTCGTTTCCTTGTTCCTACGGGCTTGGATGGCAGGTTTACGTTGGTAGAAACTTCAGGTTCACCAGTGGTGCCTTCAGGCTCTTCATCTTCTTCGAGTGTTCCTGGTACAATTTCTGGGTTGAAGCTGTCTACCGTTTCTTTTTCGGTGTAGATCTTATTCAAACATTGAAGTTGGTCTGAAAACACATATTTCTTACGTTTTTTAACCCTAGATCCACTTTTTTTTAGAAGATTTGTCATCTTTTTTCGATTTTGCGAAACAATCTCGGAAATTAGTCCACCTTTTCACCACTTCTTTCCCTGTAAAAAATAAAAATAAAATAAATAAATACAATCAATTCAGTATGATAATTATTATCGACAATGTTTACTTTATTTCAGATATTTGGCGAGTGGCTGTACGTTTACGGATTTGCACTACAGCTACAGAGTTGGAATTTCAACAGCAAAAAACATAGTTGAAGAAGTATGTGCTGCGATTTGGTCAGAAATGCGAGAAGAGTGTATACCGACACCAACTTGTGATATGTGGCAGTCAATTGCTTCCAACTTTGAAAGTATCGCAAACTTCCCTCACTGCCTTGGAGCTGTGGACGGCAAGCATATAAGACTGACTTGTCCGTTTGACTCAGGATCAATGTATTTTAATTACAAAGATTACTTCTCTATTGTCCCTATGGCTGTAGCAGACACAAAGTACAGATTTGTTTACGTTGATGTAGGGAGCTATGGTAAAGAGTGTGACTCGTCAATATTTAAGAGGTCCAAATTGTGGAAATCAATAGACAGTGGTTCTCCGCCATTACCTGAGGAAAAACTTCTTCCAGGAACAGAGAGTCCTAAAATATCATACTTCTTTGTTGGAGACGAAGCATTTGGCTTACACAGACATCTACTGAGACCCTTTGGAGGGAAACGCTTAACAGTTGAAACAGGGTCTTTAATTATAGATTGTGCAGAGCACGAAGATATGTGGAATATGCGTTTGGCATCCTGAGCAATAAATGGCGTATATTCCATCGCCCTATCAATGTTCAGCCACATTTCGCAGTGCTTATCGTCAATGCGTGCATTGTATTGCACAATTATGTACGTGACAGAGACGGATATCTTGTTGAGGACACAACGACGATCACAGGCCTGGAAGATGTATCAGGAGAAAGCACTACACGAGGAGGCTTGGAAGCAAACAATATCAGAAGTGTGCTTACCTCATATTTTTTGACAGAAGTCCTAAGTGTATCCTGGCAAATGTCTAAAGTATAATTTGTCATATATGTGAAAATAAATAAATAAATGAAATAAAAATAAAAAGTGTCTCTGTTGTAGATAGTAAATCAAGTGAAGTATACAATACATACAACACCAATATGCAAAAAAAATACAATATACGTACGTCCAAAAAGTAAGTTTACTTTGCTTAATAGAAAGTTAATAGGTATAGTACTTACCAAATGCATTTTTTCTCCATCGCCATTGTTCTCTAAATCCGGATTGAGTGCTAAACATACTTCTTCCCAGGCTTTCCTTATTGCATTTCTATCCTTATAAATGCCTAAAGTTTTGTCCCATATCACAGGTTTTGCTTCAACTAGGGATATTAACACTTCAGCGTCAACACCTTCCATAATTTGCAAACAAACCACCAAAACTGAACGCGGTAGAAACAATACTGGGGACAGTTCCCGTACGACTAAAGACCGTCTAGTGTGAAAGCGTGCATTTGGTCACGTAGGCCACTGAGCTAGAGGGCGATACGGTAGCCGTGCGGTTCTATTAGCACTGGACGGCTGCAACACGATTACAAAACGTGCTCGTGTTCTAATCGTGCAATGTGAAAGGTCTCGTACTCTTCAACAGTCGATCAAGAAAAATTACCCGGGCAATTTTTTCCCGCACGAGCGAAATCGTTTAATATGAAAGGAGCGTAACACTTTTCTACATTACACTTTTTTAAGTTTTCTATAAAGGACTACCTGGTGTATTATGCGCTGATATATTATTAAATTTGAATTTTATCCCTGATCCTCTTTACTAAACCTTTTCCTTTGCCAATCATTACTGGAGCCCCATTAGTAGAAAGCAAAATCACTTTATTAAAACTGATGTTAGATTTAGAAATAATTCATTAATTAATTTGAATAAATCTTCTCCTCGAGTGTTACCTTTCAGCGGCAATATTGCTAGCAAATCTTCCCTTAAAATCTGACACTCAATATCAAGAAATCTTACAAAAACAGGCATTTGTTCATCTTTAACAATGTCACATGATTCGTCAAGTACTATGGCGTAGCTTGGTGCTTTTTGCAAAAGATTAAGAATAGAGTTTTTAATATCCGCAGCTAAAATTTCCTTTCTTCGTGTATTACTTCGCGCTGACAATGTTTTGAATTTTGAATTGAATTTGAGATGTTTTGAATTGCTGAGGCAACATCGTTTTTCTTCAAAAAGTGAGTTAGCTACTGCCAGCATACATTCCTTCACTATCTCAGAATCAGAACATGATTTTTGGTGTTTATTCACAAGTATCCAGCACGCACGTAACGCTACCTCTGTGGATTTTTCTTGATTGAGTCAGCAATCGATATTCCGCAGTTCGGTCCGCAGTTCAACATTCGTTGCGTTAAATTATAGTTATTTTAAATGTTTATAAGCTTAAAATCACAGTGCTTTTGTCAATACATTTTACAGTATTTAAAATACGTTTTTTAATCGTTAAATTATTTACGTTGATAAAATAAGCCTTTCTCTTCAATTTGGTGCTTCCAGAATTCATGTAGACCTATTAGTTTACGCATAACGTTGTAAATAAAGCTTTTTCGGATAACCAATTTCAATTTTACAATAATTGTTAAGTGAATCTTGTTGAAAGGACATAGCTGGATAAGAATTTTAAAATTGCCCCAAGGGAAACTTGACCCCAAATTTTGGGGTTTTGTTTGGTATCACAAAAGAAGAAGATTTACCAAATTTTAGCCTAAAATATTGATACAACCTCAAAATTACATAAAATGTCAAAAGTTGGTTTTTTATCCATAACTCGCTTAATTTTTTACCAAAATATATTTTTTAATTAAAGGTTTTTTGTGCTCAAAAAAATTGAAAACCCTTTTTATTTATCAAATTATCAATGTTTAATTCATATTGGTTAGCTTAAGTGGTTCGCAGGACCAGATCTAGAGTTCAACGTAAGGTCTTGATTTCAGTTTTTGAAAAAAGTTAATTATTAACCTTTAATGTATACTGTTTCAGAAGTACAATATAGCGAATTACATCTTCTATTATTCTGTGCGAATACGATGACATGCTATAATGCATGGTGAGATATTCGTACAACATTCACTGCTGAACAATGTCGGCAAGTGCATTTCACAAATAAATGAACCGAGTTGACATTTATGAGTTATATCCAAACTCAAAAAAAATATCATCACTTTCAAGTTGCAATTTTAATTGTTAATTGTGCTTAATAAGTTTGAAATAAATATCAGAGAATAGTATACGGTAAAGTGATGACGTTTTATTACATAGAAATACCGAATTTTGTTATTTGGCAAATATCTTCTTCTTTTTACTTCTTGTATGTAGACTTTAAAGCCTGTTTCCTCTTCAATATTAGCCTCCTAAATTGTTTAAATTGTCGCACCATCTTTTTCTTGGTCTGCCAATACTTCTTCGTCCATTTGGTACTTTTCTCGTGCTATTCGTACTATTCTATTCTCTGCCATTCTACTGATATCCAATATCAAATCTTCAGAATTCATATCCGAAATTGGACAGTATAATTTTATCACCCAGTAGACCGAATGAATTAATTTGTTATTAAATACAAACACGTAGTTAATTAGGTTACATACACATTTGGTCAATTATCAATATTATAATTTGGACATCAGTCAAAAGTGCTGAAAAAAGTTAAACAATTTACATAAATTAGATATACATATCACGCGAGGTCCGCGAATATATTGACCCAATTAAAACTTATATAAAACTAAGAGCTCTTGCCTAGAGAAGAATTCAATCAATATTCACTCAACAAACTTGATAGTCTTCAACGGTCAACTTCATCAGTCTCTACTCAAAGTAATCCCGGGTCAACACCCATAGTATACGTCTCATCAATAAACTCTGCTACTATTATTTGGTGTTTCCATTACAACTAAACGAACATCTTCACTGAGCCAACGAAGGGAATTTGTTCAACTGATCTGTTCGTTCCACTCCTATTTTCGTTTTGTCACCTATCCATTTATGTCTTCTATATTGCATGTTCTTCTTATTTTTTCGCTTCTCTCCCTATCCAACAGACCTGATATTCGTCGGACTATTTTCATCTGTGTTGTTTCTAGCAGTCTTCTCGTTCTAGTTGTGCCAGGTCTTGCCTACGCCTTGTATGTTAATATAGGTCTAATTGTTGCTTTATAGATTCTGGTTTTTGTATTTTGTCTTAGGTGTTAGTTCTTCCAGATTGTGTCATTAAGAAATACTGCCGTTTTACTTGTTTTTAAGGTTTGTTGGCGTACTTCTTCTTCAACATCTCCGTAGCTAGTTATATCTATTCCCAGATATCTAAACCTTTCTTACTGCTTTATTATTTTCCCATCAGTTTCAATTTTACACCGCAGTGGGTATTTAGATGTTGTCATACATTTGGTTTTTTCTGCTGATATTATCATATTGCATTTATTAGCTGTTGTATTGAAGATATGTGTTAACCTTTGGAGCTCGTCTTCTGTCTAGGCGATTATTGCGGCGTCGTCTGCATAACATAATATTTGGATTTCTTTGTTCCCCATTATATAGCCATGACCTTTACGTACTGCTTGTATTATTTCGTCCATTATTATATTAAAGAGACGTGGGCTTAACGAGCCACCCTGTCCGACTCCTCTTTGTACTGGTATACACTGTGTTAGTTTTCCATTTATCTTTGCCTATATTCGATTATGTAAGTAGATGTTTTTGATGGTTTGTATAATATTGATTAGTATCTTTTTTTTATACATTAGTTATAAGACGTCTTCGACTTGGATGTGATCGAAAGCCTTTGTCAGGTCTATAAAACATAGATATGCTGGTTTATTGTTACTATTTGGCAAATATGATGTACTAAAATATGTATTGTGCTGAAATACGACACTTTACAGTTGGCGCTTATTTTTTGTCACATACTATTTTATTACATCTATCATCTAAGAAGAACTTATATATTTCTTTTTACAAGGCCAAATTGGATTTGCATTGAATAAAATTGAATAGAATTTAATCTAACTAAATCGAATTGAATTCAATTGAATGCAATTAAAATTAAATTAAATTAAAAACCATCGCTCTGTGCAGAGACTATAAGAAAATACGTTTGCCCTCCTCGTTTTACTTTTTTACCGTTTTACTCGTTTTACCTCGTTTTTATGATATTTAATGATATTTGTCGTGTAGCAGATGTATCGCATCAGATATCCTTAATCTGTTAAAGACCTTTATTAAGTATTCTTCTCTTCTTTACGAGCCCTCTCCGCGACGAAGGTTGGCAATCATCATGGCTACTCTGATCTTAGATGCTGCTGCTCTGAATAGTTCGATTGATGTGTAACCGTATTATTCCCTCAAGTTACGCAACCATGAGATTCTTCTCCTTCCTACACTTCTCTTGCCCTATATTTTTCCTTGTATAATAATTGAAGTATGTTGTATCTTTCATTACGCATAACATGCCCCAGGTATTGTAGCTTTTGTGTCTTAATGGTTTCCAGTATTTCCATTCTTCTGTTGATTCTTCTCATGACTTCGTTAATTGTTACATACTCGGTCCATGATATCTTTAGGATTCTCCTATACACCCACACTCAAATGCTTCCAACTTTTTTAGTAGTCGACAAGTTAAGTGTCCATGCTTCTATCCCGTAACGTAGATTCAAGAAAATATAACACCTTGTCAGTCTAACTCTTAATTCTAATTTCAGTTCTCTTAGTTCTCTTGCACAAAGTACCTTTCTCATTTTATTGACGTTTGTTCGTGTTTTCTCTGTTCGAACTTTGATTTCTTTGGAGTAATCGTTTGGGTGATTAATTATTGTGCCCAGATAATTGTAGTTTTCAACTTGTCCCAAAGTTTTAAGATAAAATTGTCAGGCTTTTTTGGGTTTTTGATATCCTCATTGAATTTAGTTTCCTTGATGTTTATTGATAATTCATATGCTTCTCCATACTCAACTATCTTGTTCATTAGATTTTGGAGGTCTTGGAGGTTGTCTGCTATTACGATAGTATAGTCCGCATATCTAATGTTGTTAATTGGTGTTCCATAGATCTTTATTCCCGCTGTTTCTCCATCAAGAGCACTTTTCATAATTTCTTCAGAGTATGTATTGAATAGTAGAGGTGACAATACACACCCCTGTCGCACTCCTCTTTTAATTTCGAACTCTTTCGATGTTCATTAATGCGTATGTGTGTCTGTGGTTTATAGATTTGTTATAATTCGAATTTTAAATATACAAAAACTTAAGTAGGCTGGTTTATTGTGTTCTATAGAATCTATTTACAGAGATAAGACAGCATTGTTACATGTTTCTTAGAAAGAAAATAATCATAAAGAATCACAATTATAAAGAAATGTCTCTGTTTCAGAGGCATTTTTGCTTCTGAATGGTGATGTCAATTATAGCATGTGTAAACAGAGTTGTATCTTCTACAGTTAAAATTGTGCTCCTATGGATTTCCAAATCGAGTTAATCAATCAATTTATTAAGAACGACTTTTGTTGAAAAAAAAAAAAACAAAATAGTTAGCTTAAGTAGTATTTATTTAGTTCATTTTATAAAAATACTTTCTAAAAATATAACGTTTATTGAATATAAAGCAGATTAGGCGTTTTAATGTAGTAAAAAATACATTTTAAACAATGCCTAACAGACTGCTAAAATCTAACCTTAAACACTAATTAATAACAGTTTTTCGAACGAAAAAAATATTTTTAAATACATACAAAATCTTTTTAATAATCACCCCTGTATTATATCAGAGTGGATCAAATAGAAAGAGGCCTTTTAACTTGAATATTATCAACAACACGAATCAAACGCTTTGGACCACAGTATAAAGAGGTTCCAGAGGTTGGAACCTGTTTATACTGTGCTTTGGACAGTCGAATAACAGTAAAAAGCAATAAAGTTTTTGGTATAGTACGCGCCAGTTAGGAAGAAGCTTTGCAGATTTTTATTTTGGTACTGCTCGAACCTGACGGTCCTAACACAGTGCTTTGTCAGGAATATTACCGTAAATCGCTTCATAGTACCATTTGGAAATAATAAAGGTACGTGTACATAGATGTTTTTCCTTTTTTAACGATTACCAAGCCTGTGATTTTAAGCCATATATCAACAAAGACCGCTGAATCAAATGATCTCTGAATATGTCTATAGGAATCAGAATGAATCTTTTAGATATCTGTAGAAATTATTCTCCTCGTTAAAACCGCTTTAGACATTATTAGAAGTGTTTTGCATCTAAGTCAGAGTAATTCCTTTACTACAGAAGTACTAGACGAAAAGCTTATAGAAGCTCCATATTAATCATTTTAGGAGATGTATAATATAGTCAAAATTATCAATGATGAAGCTGATGAAGTTTTGGGTACAAAAGATAAAAAAAAGGCAAAACAAATAAACCGATAAATAAAAACGAATATTCGACGAAACATTGTGCCTAAATGGCTCATCTCAAAATACAAAAAAAATATCGAAAAGAAGAACTGTGCTAAAAGTACAGCTCCAGTAAAGAAAAATAACTTCTGAGATAAAAAATGTTGAGAAATCAATTTGGAATCAAATTGATAAAGGATATATTATCAAATTGACATGAAGGAAATATTGTGTCACTGAACCAATTACATCATTAGAAACCACATAGGATACCAGACCACCAATATTACGGGAAAAGTCATCCGTGCCATCAAAAACACAAAAGAGGGCAAAGCTGCGGGACCAGATGTTGTGCCCATCGAATTATTAAAACTTATTTATGAGAATTTTATTGATGTAATGGTTTAACTTTTTAATCTAATATATCAGACTGCCACAATCCCCAGACAATGGCTGCAATCGACCTTTGTGGCAATACTTAAAAAGTCAAGTGCAATATCCGGATTAGATCACAGAACAAGAGCTTTAATGAGTCACACACTTAAAACATTTTTGAAAATAATACACAGCTGAATTGTTAAAACTCTTAAATATGGAAACAGTGACATACAGTTTGGCTTTAGAAATGGTTTGGGCACAAGAGATGCTTTGTTCGGCTTGAATGTGCTGGCCTAGATATGCATGAATATGAATCAGAACAAGTAGTTATGTTGTATAGATTTTGAAAAGGTATTTGATAAGGTTCAACATAAAAAGCTTGTAAGTATATTAAAAAGCAAAAATATTGACAGTCGTGGTATGAACATTTGATCTAATCTATATTTGAATCAAACTGCCAAGGTAAAAGTTGACAACCAGAACACCAGGGATATCAAAATACAGAGAGGAGTCCGCCAGGGTTGCGTGCTGTCACCACTACTCTTCAATACCTATAGCGAAGCGGTATTTAAAAAAGTGCTCTAAGCTTCAATAAAAGGTATATCTATCAATGGAGAAGTTTTGAATAACTTGCGATTTGTAGACGATACAGTAATAATGACAGATAACAATGATTTACATACCGTTAGGCAATGATTTAATGAACGTTGTCATGAATACGGACTAAGAATGAATTTGAAAAAAACTAAATGCATGATCTTGACTAAATTAGCAAATGTAAACATCCAATTGAATGTTGAGGATACTGTAATTGAGAGTGCGGATACCTACAAATACTTAGGAACATGGATAACATCAAATGTAGGCCAAACCAAAGAAATTACGACACGTCTTGAAATAGCACGTGCATCATTCGTTAAACTTAAAACGTTTCTTTGTTGTCGGGATACAAGGTTAAGACTACGCCTAAGAATGCTTTGGTGTTACTTATTTACTACTATTCTTTATGGCTTAAAAGCATGGATTTTAAAATAATTGCATCTGAATACGTTAGCCACCTTTGAGTTTTGGTGTTACAGAAGAATCCTATAAATATCATATACTTAAAGAATGTCAAATGTAGAAGTTACTAGAAGAATAGAAAATAAAGCTGAAATAATATTGACTATCAAAGGAAGAAAACTTGAGTACTTAGGCCATGTTATAAGAGACAAAGATACTCATTATTGCAGCTTATTATACAAAGCAAAATTCGAGGAAAGTGAAGTGTGAGAAGACGAAGAATATTGTGGCTTACGAACTTGAAGGACTGGTTTGAATGCAGTAGTGCAGAACTACTTAGAGCGGCAGTCAATAGGGTCCACGTAGCGATGATGATTTCCAACCTTCGATAGAAGATGGAACTTAAAGAAGTAAAAGCACAAAGAAACACAGAAGCTTGGAATGTTATGACAACAACGATAAAATGGAAAGAGAAAATGCTGATTCCTTTAATAACAGGCAATAAATGTATGCAGTATTATAAAACAATTGACTATCAGAAGAAAAACATATTTGAGGAACAAATCGACGTTTAAGAAGAAACGGTTTTTATCGAAAATATCTTAAAAAAGTCGTCATGCAACTATAAATAGCAGACCAAGTGATTTAGAAGTAATGTATCTAGACCCCCGCAAATGCAGCGCCTAAAGATAATATCTATTGATCCCAAAACTTGGAAATAAGCTATGGATTTTCTATAAATATTTTGAAACTCTGATCAAAAGCATGCTATTATATGACTGTGGAACAAATACTAACAGAGAGAAACAGAAAAACTATAGAAATGGCTGTAATATTAGAATACCGAGGAGGAAGAAAATCAGAAATAAAGAACTCGAACTAAGAGAGAGCATCGAAATAAAGGGTCAGAATCGAAAAAGCTCGTTCTAATTTTATGAAAATGAAAAAGGTCCTGTGGCAAAGATTTACCATTAGCTCTTAAAGTACGCCTAGCAAAATGTTACGTATATATTGTACTATACTATGGGGTGCAATCATGGACGTTAAATCTAGACGTAATGAGACGACTCAACGCCTTTGAAATGTGGACCTATAGAAGAATTATGAGGGTTTCCTGGGTAGATAGAGTTACGAACAATGAAGTACTGAGAAGAATAGGTAAAGAGAAGGAAGTTGAACTTACAATTAAACAAAGAAAGCTACAGTATCTCGGACATGTGATGCGGGTCGAGAAGTATGGCATCCTGCGACTCATAATGCAAGGAAAGATAGATGGCAGAAGAAGCATCGGAAGAAGACGAATTTCATGGCTTCAGAACCTAAGAGAATAGTTTGAATGCAGCTCAGAACAACTATTTAGAGCTACTGCCTCAAAAATTAAAATAGCTACGATGATTGCCAAACCTCCGTAGCGGAGATGGCACCTGAAGAAGAAGAAGAACGATTTGCATAAAAGACAGGCTGAAGCGTTCTATTCAAGAAAAAGGCAGCCAAAAAATCTGAAAAAACAACTTTTTCAGATTTTTCAAAAAATGTTTAAATGCCGAAAATTGTCACTAAAGATGTGTACTATAAACGCTAATTGTCTATATATTTCTTTAATGTATATATTCTCTCTTCTGCTTAGCCTATTTTTTATACCTATCATGAAGGAATGGCTAAAAAGGATCAAACGAAGTTGCATAGTTTCTTCTCCATTTTATCAATAATTACTTACAAGACCATATTGAAGAACTGTAAATCTTCTGTGACTCTGCCGGAGGACAAAATAAAAACTTTACTATTTTTCGATTGATTAATTTTGTAGTAAACAACAAAATTCATCATCTAAACGAAATAAACATCATATTCCCTGTAAGTGTACATTCATATTTGAAGTCTGTTAAAAATGTAGGAACGTGGGATTTGAAGAGCCCCTTTGAGGTCCCAGAAAAGTTTGAAGAGGTCATTAGGAATTCCCATTCCAAACCATCGCCGTTTGTTATAGTGAGTGTATCACAAAATATGGTACTGGATTGGAAATCATTTTTAGATATATTTGCAAAATGCTCATTTAAAACTCAGAGTATGAAGGAAATAGCCGCCCTATCTACTACCGTTCAACATAAAATGGACCAGTACTATCTGGATTAAATACAAAAACGCTTTGACCAAACCTCAGCTTTAAGATGTGGAGAATTTTTACTGCCTGTTCCGGTATACGATGGTAAGTTATAAGAAACTATTAAATAAAAATGAGATTTATTCATTTTTTTTTAAATTTTTGCTACAGGTACTTTACCAATTCCTAAGGCAAAGTTTAACAAGTTTTATGCGATTTTGCAGTCCAAAAGCAGTGATATTGTTTAAGAACGTGGCTCATTTCTAACAGTAAGTTTAAATTAGTTATATGTTGATAAATAAATAAACATTTCAAACTTTTTTAGGTCAAAAATAAAAACGGCCGGTTTTTGTCTGTAGGTGACATTGCTACTCGTGTCTGTTTTAGCTTGCGTGAAGGAGGAGCTCTGAATTGAGTAGGGGCCCTTCTGTACTTCACGGAAGACAAATGGGCGGGGGAATCCTCAACCTCGACACGACGCGTCCCAATGGCTGATAGGGAACGTTCCTATAGATATATAGGACAGGTGTGAATAAGGTCTTACCAAATAAGCACCCGCGGATCAACTGAGGATATGGCATAGGGCAGCAGCTATGTCATTAGTGATTCAAGGCTGAAGGAAAATAACCTCCTCTCAGGTTTGATATCACATATTCACAGGCGGCAATCACATAATGATTTAACCGGCTGTGATACTGCGGTTACAAATCACCAACCCGCCTGGCCAGCGTGGTGATTTAAGGCTATTTTTCCCCAAACTATGTCGAATTTAAAACAAAAAGGAAATGTACCCCAGGTGGGTAGGAGAAATCCGGAATCCCACATCGGGAAACCGATCAGCCTCACGGATTCTGGGGGAGGCAAAAGCTCGACAAGAACAAATAAGAGAAAACCGAAACTGAAAGAACCCAACAAAATACACATAGCGACATATAACATCAGATCCATGGCTCAAGATGAAAAACTGTACGAACTCGAAGAGGAATTAACTAAAATCAAATGGGACATTGTAGGGTTGTCAGAGGTCAAAAGAAGAGGAGAAATGTGTCTAGAACTAGAATCAGGAAATCGCCTATATTACAAAGGAAAGGAGGAAGAAACATACGGAGGAATAGGATTCCTGATCAAGAAGAAAATTAAACAAAACGTAATCGAGTATAAGAGCATATCAGATAGAGTAGGATACATAATACTAGAAATTAACAGGAAGACAAGAATGAAACTAATACAAGTATATGCCCCAACAACAACACACGAGGAGGAAGAAATTGACAAATTTTATGAGGATATCACCACAGCAATGGAAGACAAAAACATAAAAACAACGATCATTATGGGAGATTTTAACGCAAAAATCGGAAAGAAAATGGAAGAGTCAGAAAACAAAATAGGAAACTATGGACTTGGAACAAGGAATAGTAGGGGTGAGAAACTACTAGAATACTTAGAACAACAAAACCTTCATGCAATAAACACATACTTTAATAAGAAGCCAAACAGAAAATGGACATGGGTCTCCCCAAATGGGGTGACAAAAAATGAAATAGATTACTTCCTCTGCCAAAATACAAAAATCTTCGAAGACGTAACTGCACTTAATAAATTCTCAACTGGCAGCGACCACCGCATACTACGAGCCAAAATAGAAATAAACAAACTACAGATGCAGAAAGCCGGAAGAAAACCAACGGCTATTGACCATAGCAGAATAAAACAAAACGCAGAAGAATATAGACAAGCTTTAAGGGAAAACTATAAACACCAATTAGGAAAGGAAGAGTCGGAAATTAATAAAATTAATAAAGAAATGAAAGAAAAACTCTTAGAAGCGGGAATGAAAACCGCCAAAAAACTAAGAACCAAAGAAAATAGATTAAGTAGCAGGACACTTCAATTAATGGAAAACAGACGAAAACTAATAAGCGAAAACAAAAGAAACACAGTAGAATACGTAGAACTAAACAAACTAATTAGGAGAAAAGCAAGAGAAGATCTGAGAACATACACTGAAAATGAAATTGAGAAAGTAATTGAGAGAAACAAGGGCCTAAAATGTTTACGACCAAATTTAGGGAAGCCTCTACTCATTTCAATAAAGGATGAAACAGGAAGGGAAGAAAGGAGAAAAGATAAGATATCGGAAGAAGTAGAAAGATTTTATAAAGAGCTATACACCTCAAAGAAAGACGCAAACGTAAACACACAAGAATATATTAAAAAAACAATCACTAATGTAAACTCAGAAACACTGCCAAAAATAGAAAATTATGAAATAGAGGTAGCATTATTACAATTAAAGAACAATAAAGCACCGGGACCGGATGGAATCCTTGCTGAAATGCTGAAAGAAGGGAAAGAAGAAATCTTGCAAACACTGCGAAATCTATTTAACCAGTGTCTACATAGAGGAGAAATACCCGACGAATGGAACGAAAGTCTTACAATCCTGCTATTTAAAAAAGGAGACAAAAAGGACATAAAAAATTACAGACCCATCTCACTGCTGTCGCAAACGTACAAATTATTCATGAGGATTATCAACAACAGGCTAGCACACAAACTTGACTCATATCAACCAGTAGAGCAGGCAGGATTCAGAAAAGGATATAGTACCACTGACCATCTTTTAACAATTAGGACACTGATAGAGAAAGCTAACGAATATCATTTAGATCTGCATTTAGCATTCGTTGACTATGAGAAAGCTTTTGATAGTGTGGAAATGTGGGCAATAGAAAGAGCTATAAACAACTGTAGAATAGATTCCAGATACAGAATGCTAATACACAATATATATAAGAAAGCAACAATGACAGTACAATTGGAAGAAAACACAAAACCTATACCAATTAACAGAGGAGTGCGACAGGGCGATGTTATTTCTCCTAAATTATTTACATTAGCACTGGAAGATGTTTTCAAAACAATGGAATGGACAAACATGGGAATAAACATAAATGGAAAGAAACTAAACCATCTAAGATATGCAGACGATGTAGTAATAATAACATCAAGTTTTGAAGAACTACAAACTATGCTAACCGAACTAGCCAAGGAATCTGAACAAATAGGCCTAAAAATGAATCTTACCAAAACGAAAACAATGACAAACACACAAGATAATAGAAACGTAATACTAAATGGAATCACAATAGAAGCGGTTAATGATTATATATATTTGGGACAGATAATAAAAATAAATAAGGAAAACCAAACAGCGGAGGTAAAAAGAAGAGTCAGATTAGCCTGGGCAGGATTTGGGAAATTAAAATGGGTCCTAAAGAATAAGAAAATACAACAGTACTTAAAAACAAGAGTGTTTGACCAGTGCATACTCCCAATTCTCACATACGCATGCCAAACATGGACTCTGACCAAAGCAAACATGGATAAGATAGTGAAGACACAAAGAGCCATGGAGAGAGCAATGTTGGGAGTAAAATTAAAAGACAAGAAGCAAAACATCTGGATAAGAAACAAAACAAAAGTCAAAGACGCAGGTCAACATATAGCCAGGCTAAAATGGAGTTTCGCAGGTCATAACGCCAGACAAACAGACAATAGGTGGAACAACACGATACAACATTGGAGACCATGGACAGGAAAGAGAGCAAGAGGACGACCCCAGATGAGATGGGGAGATGACATTAGAAAGATAGGAGGAATACACTGGAAACAGAAAGCACAAAACAGAAGCGAATGGAGGAAACTGGGGGAAGCCTATGTTCAAAATTGGACGAATTAAAGGGCAAAAGAAGAAGAAGAAGAAGACATTGCTACTTTTGACATTGCTACATAGGCAATGGACAACAAGATGGATGCCAACAGTAGAATCGGACTATATTAAGATATCCACCCCAACTCAGGGTTTCATCGGATCAAATCTGCCCCGGTCCATTTGTGCAAGGCTTAATCGTATACGTACCGGACATGGTAAATGTGCTGATTCGCTGTTCAGGTGGGGTCGTGCAGAAAGTCCACAGTGCGATTGCGGAGAATCTAGACAGACCATAAGCCATTGTGTTTCAGACTGCTTGAATCGTGCCTACCGTGGAAACCTCCAGGACTTTGCGGAATGTTCCCCAGAAGCAATTGAATGGCTATGTAAATTGGACATTAATATTTAGTGTCATTCATTCTATTCATTCTATTTTTACTATTTTTAGTGTTTGAATAATATATATAATATATATGTGTATATTATTGGAATTGTATTTGTATATTTATCGTACTGTAAAAGTCCATACGCTAAATAACTAAATAAAATTGCTACTTTTGTTCCTGCAAAACCGTGTGTGATGCAGATTTTTTTGCAATAAAGCCGACTTTAGTTTTTGTAAACCGCGTCAGCACCGGTGCTTCGCGTCATCACCGGTGCTCCAAAATCAACACCGATTACATCAATGGAAGCCCAGACCGGTATTGAACCAATACAATGCCGCAGAGAGCAACACGCGTTAACCTTCTGGGAAAGACAAAGACGAATACTTTCACAAAAATGGGACGAATATAGACAAGCAGCCTCACGTCTTAAAACACAAACCACTCCGCTTATAGTAGCAAACCAAATCATGACAAAATTCCACATTGTCCTGTCGGAAGCCGCCCCCTTCCCAGCGCAAACCACACTGGCCCGTTGTCTACCAAACACAGAATTACTGATTGAAAACCATAACGATCCGAAGCACTTATCGTCAGACATGGCCCTAAGGAAAGCCACCCTAGAGACGAAACACACCAAGTACCCAGCACATGAGTGGCTCCACATCTACTGCGATGGATCCTCGATGCCGGACTCGGGAAGAACAGGAGCAGGATATGTCTCAACGTTCTTCAAAGGCTCTATAGCTGTGGGTGCCCCTCTCACCAACTACGACGGCGAAATTGCTGCTATACACGAAGCTGCAAAAAATCTTGAGAATTTCCAACACCCCCAAAAAGTTGCCTTCTTCATCGACTGCCAGCCGCAATCCTCGCCCTGTCGACAAATCGATACACCGACTGTGCCAAAACAATATCTTGCCACGTCCAACTATCGAACTTGATGGAAAAAGTGTGGCTGATTACTCTACAATGGATCCCTATTCATGACGGTGTTGAAGAAAATGAAGCGGCGGATGAACTTGCAAAAGAAGGCACTGATCTTTCACAGCCCCCTAGCTTCCAATCGTACACATCAGCAAAGTCCACCATTAGAAGAGGAATCAAAGCGAAGATAAAAGAGCAACAAATACAAGCCGGTGCTGGAAAATCTTGGGCCCACTTAATAGAGTCACCAATCCCTCGCAACTTGCCAAGACCCATTAGTGTAGCCGTGTTCAGAACAACTACGGGGCATGACTACCTGGCCTCCCATCTATATCGCATCGGCGTCCGCGAAAATGACAACTGTCCACTATGTGATCAGCCCCAGATGGATGCTGCTCACCTTCCAGAGTGCCCAGCCCTAAAAACAGACCCACCCGAGGAGGAGGAAGATCGCCTACGAGAAACGGCTCGTCTATATTGGTCAGCGCGCCACCAAATGGCTAACATGCCAAGGGTGGGCGTTGGCTAGTAAGTAAGTAAGTAAGTAAGTTTTTGTAAACCAAAAAACTGTAGTTTGTTATACTTTATAATAATGTTTCTTATTTCTGTTTTATGTAAACTACTGTTTATAATCCTTTTTTGAAATAAAAATAATTGATTTTAAACAATAAAATTAAATTTACTCAGTTTTGAAAAGAAATGATATATATCTGGTTTTTCCATGTACCCTTCAAATATGGTTTTCCACTTGTCTTCTACATAACATAAACATAGAAGCGGAAGTTCTTAGAAGTGAATTTAATCAATAAATAGTCATTTACTTGTACACATCTATAAAATAAAATTACCAGGTGTAAGCTTGCTTCTGGAGTCCGTAAGTACAAGATGGGAAACATGGATTAAAGCAGCAATTTTCTACGCAAATCATTTTGACATGGTGTTAGATATATAGATGTTTTGCATCATAAAGACATTGTGTTAGATATTCAAAAATTTTTAAGTTAAGTACAAATTGCTAAAGAACTTTTACCAGATCTAAAGTTCATCAGGACAAAGGAATTTACAATTGAATGATTCGGTTAATATTATTAACACTTTTTCTGCTCATTGTAAAAAAATTCCCGGAAATACAGAAAATAAAATTAGAAATAAATAAGAAAATTTAATAAGTTGTACGTATTTTTGAAGGCAATTTTTCTGAAGATCTTACGACTAGGAAAATAAGTGTACTGTATTATTAATTAAAATATTGCCCCATAATCTAAGTAGATATAGAATAAACTTTTTCCGTGTCCAAACACATTTTTAGTAATAGGAGGCAAAAGCTTTCAGTTCAAAATTTTGCAAATGTTTAATTATAACTTGATAGTATGTTTTACAGTCTTAATTGGACGTAGTAATGCAAAAGCGTACCAATCTACAAAATTGAAATTTTTGAATATCCCTCATAAAACGACTTTTTATTGTCAATACTATGAGATGCAGGAACCTACTATCCCAAAATAGCTTTCGGTTGTCTTATAATCCCTAAGCTACCAAGTGAGCTAGCATTAAACAATTTATATTCTGCAAATACCTATAACCCTCTTATTTACCTTGCACATTCAAATATGTTTATATGTCCATTTTGCAAAAGGCTACCTGCCCACTTGGTTGGTAAATCACAGAGTTTTTAGACCAACCAAGTGGGTTGGTAGCTTTCTGTAATGATTTGTTTTAAAAATTGTATGAATTTTTAAAGGTTGGTAGGATTCTGCAAAATCAGAAACTGCCACATAGAGGTTATGAAAATATTTATCTGTGTTTGTTTACGTTTACAAAGCGGCAGGTGTATCATCTCCGGAGTGATTCCTTTACTTAATAAAGTTTTAATTAGATAAAATAATCACATCATTGTGTTTTTTGGTGTCAAAAACCAATTAGTTTTGTGTAAACTACTAAAATCGACAATTTCAATAGACAGATAATGAAAAGCAGAACGTGCTTTTGAGGAAGGTAAGTCTGGTATAGTCATATTAAAACATTATAGATTAATTGACTTCTTTAACCTGTCGGCTCTTCTAGTTAGGTTCCAACTTCTTTTTTTGTAAATATTTTACTTCTTTTAGCTAAAGATAAAAAATCGGGAGCGGCTGCAAATGCAGAAGAAAACCATGGAGAAGATTGTATTTATCAAATATCTCAGTTTGAGGATTCTGTCGAAAATATAGAGATAGAATGACTAGATAAAAGATCAAGAGCGGCTGCAAATGCAGAAAAACACCATGGAGAAGATTGTGTTTACCAAATATCTCAGTTTGAAGATTCTGCAGGAGATATAGAGATAGAATGGCTAGAAGAACGATATGAAGGTATAAAAGAAGAGTCACGAGAAGAAGAAGAAAAGTTGAAAAGTACATAACATGGTAAATAAATACTAATTTATTAGAAAGGCTAGAGTGTTAACGCTTGTTTTTGTATTATTTTAGTGATGCATTTTGAAGATGGTGAAAATCCGAATATCAGGACGGTACTTGATGAAATTTAGGCTGACGATAATGCAACAAATTCCATAAAACCGTTATTTATCGAACTAAAATACGCAACACTTGCGAGTCCAAAAAATCACGGAGAGGAATATTTTACTCGACAAGAAAAAACAAGCCGAGGGTTACCACCTAATGTTGAAGAAGTAGTAGAATAAGATAGTATTAATCCAAGAGGGGAAGAGCTAATAGAAACTATAAGCGATGCAATTTTAAGTACCAGCAGAGTGGTTTCTCCTGACCTTTTATTACATCAAAATCAAGTTCCATTTTTGGATTTAGAAGATCAAGATGATGAGATTCGCTATCCTGATTATGAAGTAGTTGAAAACGAGTCGTCTACATCGAAAGAAGAAATAGTTCCATCGTCAATGGTCATATTGTAGCAGATGATTGCGAGATTGTTGTTTGAAAATGACGAGGAAAAATGAGGGTAAAGGAAGGCCACAAAAAGGAAGGAAAAGAAAGTATGAATCTCAAAATAGGACAGATAGGAAAATAAGAAAGAATAGTAATCAGTCGTACTATAATTCCAAGGGGAAAAAATTTAACCGAAAGAGTTTAGGGACTATAACTGCCAATGTACTTTAAAATGTAATGACAAGATCTCTACTGATATACGCAAAACTGAATTTAAGAGATTTTAGTCTTTAAAATCGTATGATTGTTAAGTTAACTTCATTTAAGCAAGAGTTCAACAATTTCCCAAAAAACGCACATATGGAAGAGATTTTAAAAAAGGGAAGATGTAGTTGTTTGTAGGGAGATGTAGTTAAAACCTTTGGTATTACATCTTTTAGGATAAAGACTGCTCTTAAAAAGTTAAGAGGCGAAGCACCTATTATTACAGATCAAAGAAGGATAAAGGAAGGAGGGCACAATAAACTAAGCGAGCAGACAATACAAACTGTTGTGGATCAAATAAAAAAAAATTTTTCAAATTATATGTGACATTTCTGTCAAGCACAAACAATCTACGAATTTTTGCTTCCGGAGGTAACTCTTCAAAAGATGTATAGTATATACTGTGAAGAAAACCAAAATCCAGTAAGCCAAGCATCATATAAAAAATTTTTTTACGAAAAATTTAATTTAAAATTTAAACTTTCAAAAAGGATACCTGTAACTCTTGCGATAGTCTTAAAATTCAAGCAGATAATGAAACCGATCCAGATACAAAAAGAACTGCAAGAAAAGCACAACAAACACCTTGAGATCGACAAAAACGCCCAAAAAATAAGAAGAGAATATTTTTTATTAGCTAAAAATAATGATCACACGGAATGTCTTACGTTTGATCTAGAAAAAACTTTGTCTCTGCCAAGAATCCCGACAAACATAGATTTTTATAAACGCCAGCTATGGGTTTATAATGCTGGCATACATAGTGCAAACGACGATAGGAGATTTTGTTATATTTGGGGTGAGGGCGTCGCAGGACGAGGTGCTCAGGAAGTAGGTTCTTGTATCCTTAAACATGTCAAAAGTAACTTATTGCTGACTGTTCATCATCTTATATTACGGAGTGACTCATATGGCGGTCAGAACCGAAATATTAAGCTTACTCTAATGTCAAAATGTATTTTACACAGTACCCTTGACTGGAAGATATAACACTGAAATTTTGATATTCAGGACACAGCTTCTTACCAAATGATTCGGATTTTGCTGCTATAGAATTAGGCTTAAAACACCAACAAAGACTTTACACACCAGAGGAATACATGAACGTTATGCGTAGCTGCCGAACGAAAAACCCATTTGTTATTACTAAGATAAGATCGACTGAGTTTTATGGCATAAAAAATGTCGAAAAAAACATTGTTAGCCAAAAAATAGCTACTGACGGTACCAAAATTAACTGGCTTCATATTCGAAGTATTCGAATAGAAAAAAAAAAAAAATAAATAAACCGTTTACGCTGATAATTCAAAATTCTTTTGAAGCTCCATTTCAAGAAAGTAACATAAAAAGAAAACCAAAAGAAATTTCCCCTCAGAAAATGAAGTATTTTTAGATCTCATTAAGTTATGGTCAAACGGAAAACCAATTTCAGAAGAAAAACTAAAGAATATTAGGGAAATGATGCATCTGATTCCGGTAGACTGTCACCAATTTTATCAAAATTTAGAAGCCGACGGCAATATAGTAGACGATATTGAAGGGTTTAATGTTGCCAATCTTGACTTTAAAGTTAATCATGATAATTATGTTCAAAATTAAAAGTTATGTTGTTTTTTTATTATGTTTTTTATTTACTTCAGTGTAAAAACTCTATTTTATAATATACAGAAACCTACCAATCTACAAAATTCTTTTAAAAAAATACAAATCAGTATATTAGAAATTCGATTTAAATAGAGTTCAACTTATTTTAGCGAGCGGCCACAGAATGAATTTAAACTTATAAAAAAAAACAATATTAAAACAAAAAGTATTTTAAACCATTATTATAAATTTTCTCAAAACAAAAAATCTATGGTTTGGTAGGTTTTTGCATAACTATGTCCAATTATAATACCAGTTTTTGTGTGTCATTTCATTTGTATTGTGTGAAAATAAATATGTATTAAACATAAATATTTTTATTTAATATTTTCTTTTATTTTTGAATATTTTTATAAAAGTAACGCGCATTATATGCACAAATTTAGGTAATGTTATATTGCATACATTCCGCTCTTTAGTGATGAAAAACTTAAATCGTTTTTTTTAAGTCTATACTCTCAGAAACTTCATTCCATTTACCAAATATATCTTTCTCCCACTTACATCATTTATTAAATAATAAGAAATTCGAAACTGGAAAATGCTTCGGATCAAATATGATAGATAACAGTGGAAATTTAATATTCGGAGTCTCATTTCGCAAACAGTAATTATTACAGAAGCACAGTTATAAATAAATGCATTTTTTAAACAAAAAAACATTTTTGTATTTAGCCGAGAATTTTTCATTTGGCCCTTCTATTTTGATCCACACTGTATTTACACTATCGGTGGGAAAAGTTGAAAAAAGAGATTTACAAAAAGAGATTCTGTGTTTATAAATCTAGGTATCACTTTATATACACAAACACGTCACACACTGTAAGGTCCCCAAGCTTCGCTGGGCCCCTCGTTGGGAAAACCTGCAACCGTAGACGAACCGCCAAACATAGGCCTTTGTGGCAAATATTGATAAGAAGGTAAATACTGAGCGTTGTTTGTATAGTAACCGGCAGAGGGTGATGGATAAGGATACATGGCGGAGGTACTTGACTCCAAGTATTTTTCTGTTTTCACGACTGTAGTCGGCTGCAATTCATGGTACCTGTTAAAGGCGTCGTTGGGGTTATTCAAGCTCTCTGTGCACAATCTCTTGTTTTTGTAATTATTGTTCGAGTCATCTTTGTGAAACTGCTGGTAGGTCTCGCTGGGGAGATACTGGTCAAAGTCGCTACTGTCAAAGCCTTCATCAGGCCCATAACTGTTGTCTATTTCTGGAATTCTTGGGTAGCTATCTAGATCAAAACTGTGCGGCTCACACGACTTAAGTAACTGGGAAGATATCAGCGGACTATTGGGTTGAGACGAACAAGTAGACGGAGAAGTGGAGCTGCGGCTTCTTGGACTACAAGGCGAGTCTTCTTGTTTCATCGGACGATGATGGTAGGTAATGCTTTGTTGGTGGGATATATGAATTGATTCCGGAGAAGCTTTGTTCTGTTTTCGTCTGCGTGGTTGGTATTTGTAATCGGGATGTTCGCGTTTGTGTATTACTCGAAGTCGGTCTGCTTCTTCGATGAACGGTTTCTTATCGCTATCGCTAAGTAATCTGAAACAAAAAAAAATTATTACATATATGTAAAGACTTAATTCCATACTGTTTTTATTTATTACTTTACTATTTTTACTGAAAATGAGCCACAAGAAAATAGCTTCAGATAATATTATTTATTACTTGATCTTGTTGTAATTAAAAATAACAGTTAAAGGATAGGTAAATTTGTTTACTAAGACCAATTTGAAGAGTAATTTAAAAAAATCACTTTAAATGTTCAAAATGCTCGCCCTGTACAGCTTATTTCAAGTCGAGTGGCGAGCCTTCCACGAAATAGTTGATCGCGCAGACAATAGAATATCTATGATCAGACCCATGCAGGGGCGTTGCAATATTAAACAAATTAAATTATTTGAAATCGCACTAATTACAAAATTAGTACTCACTTAAATAATAAGTGGAGTTTGATTGTACACATATTGTTTTATAGATACCAAACTTTTTGTTTGTTATTTTTAATTTAATATCAGTAACCTTCTCCTAAAAGAGGAGTACGGCAGGGATGCCTCTTGTCACCCCTGCTTTTTAACGTTTACTCCGAAAGAATTTTCAGAAAAGCACTTTCTGAAAAGCAAGAAGGAATACTTGTGAACGGCGAAGTCATCAATAATTTGCGATATGCGGACGATGCAGTACTCCTAGCTTCTAGTCAAGAAGATCTGCAAACACTACTTGATAGTGTCGTTGAGAGTTGTAGGGAGGCAGGTCTCGATCTTAACATAAGGAAAACCAAAATACTTGTAATAAGTAAACAACAGAATATAAAACCGTCTATATATGTAAATAATACCAAACTTGAGCAAGTTGATAAAATCGTCTACCTTGGACAGCAATTAAATTGTAATGCAGAAAATCACGGCGAAATTAGATCCAGAATAGAGCAGGCTAGAGCTACTTTTAGAAGGATGTCCAAGGTGTTATGTAACAGAGACCTAAAATTGGCATTAAGGATCCGCCTACTTCGCTGCTACGTGTTCTCGGTCTTACTTTATGCTGTCGAGTCCTGGACTGTGAATAAAATCGATCTAAATCGCCTTGAGGCTTTCGAAATGTGGTGCTACAGAAGAATTTTAAAAGTTTCCTGGGTGGAGAAGATTCGTAACTCCACAATACTTGAACGTCTCAGCAAGACTACTGAGATCATAAAAAGCATCAAGCAGAGAAAGCTGGAATATTTCGAACATGTAATGAGAGGTCCCAAATATAGATTGCTACAAAATATCATGCAAGGAAAAATAGCAGGCAAACGCAGTCCAGGACGAAGAAGAACCTCATGGTTGAAGAACTTGCGAGATTGGTATGGTGTAGATACAAGCATGCTATTTAGGGTGGCAGTGAATAAAATAAAATAGCTATGATGGTAACCAACGTTCTGAAAGGAGATGGTACATGAAGAAGAAGAACCTTAAAACTGTAATTATAAAGTCATTATTAATGACTCCTTAACGACTCGTTACGGACATACAAAGAACTCATAAGAATTATTTCCGAGAATTTCTAGTCACAGTTCTAGTCACATAGTTTACAATGTATTTAAATATATGCAAATACTATTTCCTGAAGATAATCGAACCAGTATTAAACAACGTGTGAGTGAAGCTACTGAAGTATCTTTACGTACAGTAGAAAGGATCAATCAACCAGCGAGTATGATAACAAACGCTGAGTCAAATAATACACTAAAATTTTCTGCTACAACACTTGCTAAAAGGAAAGCAACCATGACATCTTTTTTATGAGACTGAACGTTGTCGTGTATCATTGAAGCTTTTGCAGAAAAGACTTAAAGAGGGGTACGAGTGGATTGGAAGTGTGGGTTCTCTCTACAGACTTGTGAAAGATTTGGGATTTAAATGGAAGAAAATAAAAGATAATCGACGTTTATTAATTGAACGGAATGATATTCGAGCTCTAAGCATTAAATGTTTGGATAAAATTAAATATTACAAAAGCGAAGGTAAGTCAATTGTATATGTTGATGAAACCTATATCTATACATGCAGGATACACTACGCCAAATAGCTGGACAGATGACAGTGGCAAATAATTGTTCAAAAACATTTCAAAAGGAAGTAGGTCGGTTATCGTACTTGGTGGTGGGAAGATGGGTCTCATACAGAATGCTCTATTAAATTTGAATTTTCCAAAATTCAACTTCTTCTTCTTCTTCTTTTGGCATCATAACCCTGGATGGGTCTTTGCCTGTCTGGCTATGTCCTTCCATTCAGATCTCTCTTGTGCCCTTCTTCTCCATTGTCTTATGTTCATTGTTTTCAGGTCGTCTTCCACGTCATCCAACCATCTCGTTCTGTGCCTTCCTTTTTTTCGCCTTCCTATGGGCTTCCATTGTAACATTTTCTTTGTTGTTTTTGCATCGTTTTGTCTCTGCACATGTCCCAGCCATGACAGTCTTTGACTTTTCACATATCTTACATTGTCATAACCTTCATTTAACTCATTAACCTCGTCGTTTCTCCTGATTCTCCATGTGCCATCTTCCTCTTGTACCGGGCCATATACTTTCCTTAGTATTTTTCTCTCGAATGTCCTGAGTTGGGCTTCATCTTTTTTCGTCATTACCCAAGTTTCACATCCATAGGTTACTACGGGTCTAATCAGTGTTCTGTAGATAGTCATTTTGGTTCTTTTGTCTAATAATTTCGATGTTATCAATCTTTTATTAGCATAGTATGTACGATTCCCTCTGGAAATACGTGAATTAATTTCGGAGTTCTTCTGATTGATTTCTATGCCGAGATATGTAAAGGCATCCACTCGTTCGATAGTATAGTTGTTTATTGTGATATTATTTTCATTGTCAGTTATTCTTTTGACTGTCATATACTTCGTTTTTGCTTCGTTTATTTTGAGACCCCTTTTTCTTGCTTCAGGATCAATTTGTTTGAACACTTCCATTAGTCGTGGCTTATTCCTACTAATGATGGCTACATCGTCTGCATATTCAGTAATTTGTATTGATTTGGTGTTTATATATCCGGTTATATTGGTTTTTCTGATGACTGCCTCAAGAACTAGGTTGAATAGTATGGTTGATAGGGCATCTCCCTGTCTTACTCCCATTTTGATGTTAAACAGGGGAGTCAGTTCTCCATCTACTCTGACTGCGGCTTTTGAACCCTGCAACGTCATTTTTCAAACGTCCAAAATTCAATTGCATCTCCCTATATGCATCTACATTCGAAATTATTATATAACTGCACTTATTCATATGAAGTAAGAGTTTGTGATATTTAAGCCACTCTTCTATTTCTATTAAGTCCTATTCTACATCAGTTTTTAATTTTCTGGGATCGTTTTTGGCATATAGAAGACCGGTGTCATTAGTATATAGATATAACATGGACTGCAGTGGTAAATTGGATAATAGATTTATATAAATCAGAAAGGTGTTGGTCCCAATATAGACCCTTGAGGAAATCCACACGAAATATCTTCTGAAGTTATTAGATCCATCAAAATAATTAGGCTATAATGACTAGGTTACATAAACAGAATAAATCAGTTAGAGCCTCTAAAATGCATTTAGCAGAGACTGGTTGGAGGACGAAAGAGCTTAAACCATTAATAGTATTGAGAGTACGGAACTAAAAAACCACAAGACGAAGAATATGAAGAAATGGAGACCGATCCTGGAACAGGGCAATGCCAGCAATGGGTTGTAGAGTCAAGGGTTGTTCATTAATTAAGTAAGAAAAACACCGTAATTGTAAAATAGATATAATACAGTTCGGAAGCACTTGATTCTCATAAATATTGAACATCTCACACTAACCATAGATAACAAATTTCACGCACAAGTTTATATAGATTGTCTCGATTGAGAGGTTTAACAATTTCTCGGTAACCTGCACTCATTTATTATTATCAATGTCATAACAAGCAGCTACTGTACATCATATAAAGATAAGTAAATCGACAGATTAATAAATAAATGGGATGAAAAAACCCATTAATACTTCTTGATTCTTGACCCGAAATCATTTTTGATGCTTAATAGAAACACTAATTTGCAATCGATAACATAAGGTTTTATACCTAATTGACAATTAAAAGGATATTTCTTTAAAACAAAATTCAATCGAATACAGAAATAAAAGATAAAAAAATATTACTACTTGGAATTTCCTACTTCTTAAAGTGACCTGACTTAAATCTTTTGATTTAATTCGACTAATTGTGAAGATCCTACAGAACAACGAGTCATGACGAGCTTACACTATCTATATATCGGAAACTACTTTAACGATATTTATGAAAATTGGTTTATGGGGAGTTCAAGTTATGACGAACTTAAAGAAAATATTTTGACGGACATGCTACTTCCGGTTATACCGGAAGTAAACAGCAACTTTGCTATTTTAAATGGACTACCCTGTATATTACACTACACTAAACTTGACACTACGACAGATCCTCGAAGAAGCGCAGGAGTTTAACATTGATATGTATCATATTTTTGTCGATTTTAAAACGGCATGTGACAGTGTCTTAAGACCAAGTCTTTACAACGCTATGAAAGAGTTAGGAATTCCAAAAAAACTCATATGTTTTGAAACCTCAATTGGCGTTGGGCGCCAATTGAAACGCTCAATACTCCGGGAGTATTGGGTTTTTGGAAGTGTAAGACTTCCAAATTCCAGAAGAACTGGAAGAGAAGTGATGAAAAAAAAACTAAAAATAGGGCTAAGCTCAGAGGAACAAATTTAAATGGCCAAAGAGACACTAAATCTCAAGTGAGTGTTCGGGCTAGCTTCAATGCACTGGATTGTGGCTTTAAAGATATAAACAACAATAACAAGAGATAATGAGCTAATGAGACAAGAAAGAAATGAGACTAGTAATATCAAACGTGATACAACTGAAGAAGGTCACTGGGAATAAATTTATAGAAAGAGAACAATAAAAAGAGAAAAGAAGGGCGCCAACTCAACGATAGTTGAGATTTTGAAGTAACAAATGAATCTGGAGGTAATACTCTGAAATACAAAAATACTAAATACTAATCTTGTTTTGCTATATTATATACTGGTTAGTAGAACTGAAATAAAACTCAAAATAGTAACAATAAATATATTTATAAAAAAATGTATATCGATATATATGTATTAACAATTTACATATAATGCAAAAACTAAATAACAGTGGTAGTGGGTGTGTAAGGTATAATAGGACCAAATAGCCCCTCAACAAGAGAATAATCACTACCACTGGCCAAATAAAGTTTAAAATATTAGTAACCTAGAATAGTCCGTATTGTAGCCAAAGTCTTAACACAAAAAGATAGTAATTTAACTTAAATAGTTCGACTAAAATGAGATACAAATAACAATATTGTAAAGATATCAAACTCGATAAATCTCTATTACAATTATATTAAATATATATTACATCCAAAAAATGAGTTGTTCCATACTCATTATATCATATTAAAAAAAAAAAAACATTAAATTTATTTCCCTTTCCCAATATTAAATTGTATCATATCCAATGTATTGTATTAAAAAAAATATTATAGCAAAAGAGTTTGGTCAGTACTCTTAAAATCCTATTTAAAAAACTAATAAAACAGGTAATATATTTTCCCTCTCCCAATAATATCAAAATTATATTTTATCAAAATGTAGTTACTTGATCATATGCATATGAAAGTTAACAGTAAATAGAAAGTAATACGTAATACAAAAGTCAAATAGTTAAACAACTTAACAGTCAAACAACTTATCTTTACAGCCCATAAGTCCATAGGAAAATTCCTCTTGGCACGGTTACATCAGTTTGTGACTGTAAGGACAAACCCAGGAGAGGCTAATGTAATCAAACCAGGCACTAGTCTATCTGGAGTGACGGCAAAATCCAGGAGAGTTGCTAACTGTTTAAGGATTTAGTTACTAGTCCTTGAGGGAATATTCTGAAGAGAATATCCTCAAGTGAAGTGAAATTAATATTTTCACGTGACGGAATCTAAAATGATTATTTAATTTAATAAATGTAATTCAATAGGTGTAGCAGCATGGATTGACTGCACCAAAACAAAACATCAAAATATCAGGTATTAGGTTAAGTCAACATCATGTCAAATTTATGAAGTTACTTTCGTAGGCATGGCAAGCTTGCGCCATGAAAAGAACATGCGCAGAATATAGAAGGCTGTCCACATTTGTAGAACCTTTTATATTCCACCAAAAAAGTTAGGTAAAAAAAAAACCAAAAAAACTTAATGGTAACGACATGGAATAAAACAGAATTTAAGTTTAACTATATAAAAAAAATGACCTTCTGTTCTTTGCAAGTAAATCAAGGAAATTTTATATTTAAATTATTTCGGAACTCAAAAATACATCTCTAAAGAAATACTAAATACAATGATAAATTTGATCGTATGATAAAGAGATAATACGTATAAAATGATTTACTTACATGGAGCCGCACCACGCCAAAAAAATCTTCCTTTTTATATGGAACTCTTATAAATTAATACTTGATATTTAAAATTAATTATTACTATTATTATTAATGAATTATATTCTTCCCCAAATTATTTTTCTGCTCCAATTCCGTCACTTTGAAGGTGAACAATTTCACCGGCTGACGTGGCTGCGTGTGAGTTCTGACCAAAACTGATCGTTTTCGTACAAACTCGACCAATCTTTCAAAGCGCTAACGGCGTGGGTGGAGAAATGTCGATTTAAAATCGATCGTAGGCGGGTAATAAAAATTTCTAAAGGGGTTAATCAGTAGCGTAAACGCTACAGTTTGATAAAAGTAACAATGGCGAAGATGCTATCAGCAGTAAAAATTCAAAACGACTCGTCAACGCCATTTGAAATACATATGGGGTTAAGGCAGGGAGAATCGCTGGCGTGTCAGCTTTTTAATGTCGAATTAGAAAAAGTTGTACGAGACGCTAATTTAGATAGCATGGGAACAATATTTAATAGATCAGTTCAAATTCTATCATATGCAGATAACGTGAACATTATAACAAGAACCAGGGCGAGAACTGCGGAAATCCTAACCGAGCTAATAGCAGCAGCAGAACGAATGGGGTTACATATAAATCAAAATAAAACCAAATTCATGGCGACTAACACAAGCACAAGAGCAGGAAATGTTGAGGCAGATTTAAACATCAATGACCAAAACTTTGAAGCAGTCAAAGAGTTCATATATCTGGGGACATCGGTCAACCTCAATAATAACACATCTGAGGAAATAAAAAGTCGAATATTAATTGCAAATAGGTATAATCATGGTCTATCAAAGTATTTAGCTAACAAACATCTGTCTAAAAAAACTCGTATAAGGCTGTATAGTACCAGTTCTCACATATAAATCAGAGGCATGGACGCTATCTAAAACAGATGAATCCGCTCTATCAATTTTTGAAAGAAAGGTACTACGCAAGATATTCGGAGCGGTCTGTGAGAACGGAATATGGAGGCGTAGATATAACTTTGAACTGCAGAATATCTACAAGCATACGTTTGGTGGTAAAGATATTACCACTATAATTAAGCGAAACCGCCTGCAGTGGGCAAGACATGTAGCCCGGGACCCTGAATGGAACATGATAAAAAAAATTTCTAACAGCGCAACCCGTGGGAATGAGAAGACGGGGTAGACCAAAGCTGAGGTGGATGGATGGTGTAACACAAGATGCGGAAAAGATCGGAGTCGGCAACTGGAAAATGCAAGCAAGGGACAGAACAGAATGGCGTAGAAAGCTTGAGAAGATCGAGGCCCTCTAAGGGCTGTAGCACCAAGATGATGATGATGATCTAATTCGTGTTAATTGATAAATGTAATCGAGGAAGCTTACATTTATTAACTAATATACAAACTTGCATAGTATACATTGATTCAATATTGATTATTCTTATGGAAGAGTACAGATCTTCTCTTGGACGAAGGCGTGGCAGTTGAAAAACATATTTAATAGCCCTGTTGTAATACTGTAAGAGAATGAAGCTGTTTGAGATTTATATGATGGACAAATAAGACAGATGTGAGTTTATTAGAGAACACTACACTATTTTACGATGAAGGAGAATTATAAACTTAGCAATTCTTCCTAGCATGCCCACTGCTGGAGCTATTTTATAACGTACCTGCAATATGTGTTGTTCTCAAGTAAGTCGTTTATCTATATACAATCCAAGAATTGATCATCTCCTTTTTATTAAATTTGAATTTTCCAAAGTTCAACTGCTTCATCATATACCTAAGCATCTACATTTGAAATTATCATATAAGTGAACTTATTCATATTAAGTGAGTGATACTCAAGCCACTCATATATTTCTATAAAGTCCTTTTCTACATTAGTTTTTAATTTTCCAGGATCTTTTTTGGCATACAGTAGATCAGATGTAATACCATACAGAACATGGGCTGCAGTGATAAATTGGATAATGAATTTATATAAATCAGAAAGGTGTTGGTCCCAATATAGACCCTTGAGAAACTCCACTCTAAAGTTATTAGATCCATCAAAATAATTAGGCTGCTATGACTAGGCTACATAAAGAGAATGAACGAGTTAGACCCTATAAAATGCATTTAGCATAGACTGGTTGGAGGACGAAAGAGTTTAAACCTTTAAGAGTATTCAGAGTACGCAACTAAAAAACACAAGACGAAGAATAGGAAACAATGGAGACTGATCCTGGAACAGGGCAATATCAGCAATGGGTTATAGAATCAAGGGTTATTGATTAATAAAGTAAGAAGAAAACCGTAATTGTAAAATATATATAATACAGTTCGAAAACACTTGATTCTCATGAAGATTAAACATCTTAGACTAACCACAGATAAAAAATTTCACGCACAAGTTTATATTGATTGTCTCGATTGAGAGGTTTAACAATTTCTCGGTAACCTGCACACATTTCTTATTATCAATGCCATAACAAGCAGTTACTGTATATCATCTAAAGATAAGTAAATCGACAGATTAATAAATAAATGGGATGAAAAAACTCATTAATACTTCTTGATTCTTGACCCGAAACCATTTTTGATGCTTAATAGAAACACTAATTTGCAATCGATAACATAAGATTTTATACCTAATTGACAATTAAAAGGATATTTCTTTGACACAAAATTCAATCGAGTACACAAATAAAACACAAAAAAAATATTACTACTTGGAATTTCCTACTTCTTAAAGTGACCTGTGTCATGACGAGCTTACACTATCTATATATCGGAAACTACTTTAACGATATTTATGAAAATTGGTTTATGGGGATTTCAAGTTATGACGAACTTAAAGAAAATATTTTGACGGACATGCCACTTCCAGTTCTATCGGAAGTAACTTTGTTATTTTAAATGAACTACCCTGTATATGATTTTATTTTTAGATTTTGCATAAAATTCTAGATAAAAAGACATTATGTTTGTAAATGCATAAATTATTAACGTCAGAAAGTTTGTCTCTATCTGTCAAATTAAAAAAAAAGATGAATAACTCAAAAAATATGAAATTTTGACCTATGGTACCTTATACAAATTTTATACAGAATACTATGCAGAGGTTAAAAATGTAATAATATACAGTGTGTTCTATTATAAATAACACAGTTGGTGTTTACTTCCGGTATAACCAGAAGTGGCATGTCTGTCAAAATACTTTTTTTCGTCATAACTTGTAATCTCCATAGACCCATTTTCATAAATATCGTGTAAATAGTTTCCTATAGCTCAATTTGATGATAGCAGCAGCCCTGGGTCTTCAAGAAACCAAACAGATTATATACTTGTAAGTAAGCGTTTCTGAAATGCCGTCTAAAAAGTTAAGACATTTCCAGGAGCAGATATGAGATCGGATCACCAATCCTTTGTGACAGAAATTACACTAAGGATAACCCAGGTAAAGGTATTTACCTGGGCTATCCTTAGGCATGGGCATGTACATGGGGAATTTAAAATTGCAGTCCACAACATATCTAATCAATTTTTCGAAAAATTAGTTTACAATATAATTAATTTTAAACTGAAAGAACTATGGAATGAATTGAAAAACCAAGTTAACAAAATTTCCACAAACAATGATTACAGAAGTAAACTGACCACGAAAAATCAATGGGTGACGAAGACATTTTGAAATTGATCGAACAACGTCGACTTATAAATTCGAATGAAACAGAATATTGACATCTACAGAGAAGAATTAAAAGGAAGATATAATTAGCCAAAGAAAAATGGATGAGAGAAAGGTGCGAGGAAATTGAGGATGTGAAATATAGGTACGGATTTTTTAATGTGCACAAAAAAGTAAAAGAAATAAGCAATATATTTAAAAAACGAGTTCACTCTGTTGAAAATAACAACAAAATTATTGTAAGTAAGACCGAAATTAGAAGAGAATGGCAACATATATCAGAGGTGTTTGAACATGTTTGAAATAATATTACCGAATCCTACCAAAATTATTGTTTTGACGGTCCAGAAATAATAAAATCAGAGGTAAAACACGATTTAAAAAATGCTAAAATTAGGAAAGCTTGTTGTCCAGATGATACACCAACTGAGTTGCTGAAGCTAAAAGATGAAGATAACATAAAAATACTAGTAAAACTTTCTAATGCAATATATAACACTGAAGTGATTCCCGAGACTGGCTAAATTTCATCTTTGGTACAATACCTCACAATGCTAGAAAATGCTCAGAACATCGATTAATTAGCCTAATGAGCCACACACATTTTCCTAAGAATACTCCCCAGCAGAATTGGACTCAAATGCGAAGAAGATCGCTAATACCTAATTTGGTTTTTTAGAAATGCTATGGGAAGTGGGGAGGCACTTTTTGCGCTAAATGTCCTATTACAAAAATGACGTGATCAAAGAAAAGATTTATTTGCATGCTACGTTGACTCCGAAAAGACATTCGATTAAAAGTACAGCATGTAAAATTAATGCAGATGTTAAAAAGATATTTGTGTCGTTAAAAATCTATACTGGAATCAAACTGCTGTTGCAAAAATTGACTACAGTTACACCAACGAAATCTCCATACAACGAGGAATCAGACAAGGTCGTATTTTGTCCCCAACACCCCAACATTGTTTAATGTTGATTCGGATCAGCTATTTAAAAAGGCACTTGATAGACAGCCATATGGAAATAAAATCAACGGGGAACTACTTAATGTAATTAGATACGTGGATGATACAGTAATTCTGTCAGAAAATATTTAAGGTCTGCAAATTCTGCTTGATCGTATTCACGAAATAGGATAGGAAATGGTTATTCAAATAAACTCAAACAAAACCAAATGCAAAGCTTCAATTAAATAGAGTCCAAGTTGAAAAAGTACACAAAATTACATGTTTGGTAACTGTCATAACGGAACAACTAGATCCAGACATAGAAATAAAGCGAAGAATAGCAATTACTAAAACTACGTTTATGAAAATAAAGACATTTCTTTCCAATAATCATCTCAGATGCTGAAGATACTTTATACAGCAAGAAAAACTAATGAGGATGTATTAAAGAGGGTTAACACAGATAAAGAATAGCTTCTTCTTCTAGTTCCATGACCGTTATCGATCGTTGGATATCATGTTGGCTACCATATTCGATATCATGACTTTATTGACAGCAGCTCTAAATAACGATGTAGTTGATTTTCCATACCATTGCCTTAGATTTTTCAGCCATGATGTTCTTCTTCTACCAGGACCACGATTACCTTGGATCTTTCCCTGAATGATCAGATGTAAAAGATCATATTTTTCAGGGTGTCTCATAATATGACCGAGGTATTCCAGCTTGCGTTTCTTTATTATATTGACCAGTTGTGTTGTTTGGTTCAGCCGTCTAAGGACCTCCTCATTTCTAACTCTGTCGACCCAGCTTATTTTCAGTAGTCGTCTGTATACCCACATCTCAAAGGCTGTCAAGCGTTTAAGCATAGCCTCAGTTAGGGTCCACGCTTCTACTCCATACAGCAGGACAGGAAAGATGTAGCAAGATATCATACGGAATCATAAAGAATAGCTAAGGTCTGTTAAAAACCTGAAAATGTCTTATCTGGAACATATAGTGAGGAAAAATCGATATAGAATACTTCAAATGACCCTTAACAGTAAAATAAAAGGTCGTAGAGGTGTATAAAGAAAACAAGTTTCTTGGTGAAAAAACATTCGTGAATGGACTCAGATATCAAATGCAGGATAATTATTATGTTTTATTAATATTTTATCTTCATAATATATTTAAGGCATCTTAATATTAATCTTACAACTAGAATGAAAATGCTTATGAATTGAATGCTTTTGAATATGAAATTAAAGATTTATCATAATCACCAAACCTAAGACTATATCATATTATAAAAACACATTCAGAAGGAAACATGAAGGGATTACTTATAATTATTTTCTTGTTAAAGGTGAATAGAAAAATGAAAAAACCACACCAGAAAAAGTGATACACCAAGAACTGCTTGTGCCAAAAAACTGAAGAATAAATAAATATACAGGTAAATATAGCAACAACAAGGTTTTAGACCTAAAAGAGCATGTAATCGTCATAGTTTTCTTGACAATCCTTCGTAAATCTTGGGCTGCTCGTAGAAAAGTTGCCACTCCCGTCCATCGCTAGTAAGACTAAGAAGACTATTAAACACTAAACTAAGAATAAAATAAACTAAATACATAATAAATGAAAAATACGACAAAATAGCACAGATAAGACAATAGGCTTAATATCAAAGTAACAAACAACAAATAAATGAATCATAGATTAAGAATGTTGTCTCTGGTAAAGGGAATTTCACTGAAATGGCATAAGAATAAGGTGCAATATTTAAATTTATGTTACCGGTGTTACCGATACTACAAGAAGAGGTATTACCGAGAATTATACGGTTTTATCATGCGGAATGGGTACCGTCCTATTCGCTTGTGACGAGCTATGACGAGCTTATGACAAAATCATATGACAAATCGCACAGTGTAAACATGTAAATTTTACTCCATGACCAAATATTATGACAAATCACATGATAGCTAATGTAATGTAACGTCGACTTGGAGCCATTAAAAACTAACTATTTGGAACAAAATCAGAGCTGCTATGGCTACTCGTTCCCTTTTATTTGTAAGTTAAGAAAAGTCACTCTTCTATGTCCATTTTATTTTCACAAGTTGGAATGCAATTGTATTAGAACGATAATGTCTTCTTCATAGCGCACTAAGGTTATAATCACAAGACCAGAGTTTGACAGCTCTCTAGAATATCGACTAGGCAGCACTTTTCTACCTACTACTTTTATCAAGATAGTATGCTTACAACAAAAATTATGATTTTTTTATATCAACCTTTAAATGGTTCACCTGTAAAATTAGTTGTTTTACCTTTCAAGCGTCGATACATTGTTATCACCAAATTTATTAAAAGCAGTTGTTAGATACCTGTATCTAAGCGTGTCACAAAAAAGGGTTTTTATTTGTTAACTTCTCTGGTGTATATAAAAACAATCAAAGATAACAAATCAGTACCAACCAAGGAGTGGTCTGATTTTTAAGAATTCTTGTTGACAAAATACGGTAGTCCTAAAACTTACAAGTATGTAAATGTTGTTATCAACAAATTACTTATATGTTTCAGCTGATTATGCTGATTCATTAATTCTTCCCTGCCCTTTAAAACGCAACTGCCGATAAGTAAGTTTTTCTCTTTCGGTTAGATCAATAACAAAACATCATTATCGTCCATAAATAATCAATATTATTTTTAGTTATTATTAAGAAACATGTATCACATATTACGGGGTCAAGAAAGGGTTATTTCCAACAGATGCGCGGCGCACCATTCACGGTCAATGATCGGTTTGTAATAGTGACTTTTCGTCAGAGTTGCCAACACACATCGACATATTTATGAATGAAATTTATGAGTAACAGAGTCTATTACAACTTTTACGATTGAAAATATTCGACAAAATGATCGTTTCTTTTTAATATGCAGAGGAAATATGAAATTTTGTGAAGGGATACAGTAAACAAACGATGATGCCAGACATGGAGAAAAGTGCATTGAACTTAAAGATAACAACAAAATTTATTCTAAACAAAAGTATCATCCTTATTATCTGGTTATTTATTTTTTCTATAATTGTTTGTAGTGAATTTATTGTATTAATTTTCGAGAGCTTTTTCAGTATTATCCTTTTAATCCCCGTTTAACGGAACTTTTGTCGAAATTTAACAAATAAACAATTTTAAAAACATTTGATAAAACACGTTAAGAAAGTGAGAGAAACGGGAGAAACTTTTGAAGAATTTATACAGTAACATAAAAAATCGAAAAAAACTATGAGTCTGTGTCTCCAAAGATAAAATAAAATCTGAATCATTAAACTAAGAAGAGGTAAAGAATAGTACTTCTTCTTCTTCTCGTGCCACTCCTAGCGGAGATTGAAAATCATCATGGCCACTGCGACTTTGTTAGCAGCGCGCCTAAAAAGTTCAATCGAACTACACCACGTTCACGTAGATTACGAAGCCACGATATTTTTCTTCTTCCCACACTTCTTTTGCCCTTAATTTTGCCCTGCATGATGTTTCTTAAAAGTTCGTACTTTTCACCTCTCACAATGTGCCCCAAGTATTCCATCTTTCTAGTTTTTATCTCATTTAGAATTTCGCATCTTTTGTCTAAAGTTTGGAGTACTTGCGTGTTAGTGACGCGGTCCATCCATGATATTCTGAGATTGCGCCTATAGCACCACATCTCGAAAGCTTCAATGTTTTTTATGGTCAACTGTTTTAGTGTCCAAGCCTCAACTCCATATAACAGGGTAGAAAAAACAACACCGCAGCATTCGTATTCGTAACTTTATATTGATATCACGATTGCAAAAGAGTTTGCGCATTCTATTAAAGACTGATCTAGCGATTTCTATTCTACATCTAATCTCTTTTGTTTGATCAGTATCGTCTTTGATCCAAGCACCTAGATATTTATAACAGGGCACACGCTCAATCGTTGTATTGTCTATTACAAGATTAGCTCTGATGTTCTTTGATTTCGTGATTACCATAAATTTAGCTTTTTTCAAATTAATTTTCAAGCCGTAACTGTTACAGTATATATTGAGACTTTGAACGAGATATTGTAGTTCTACTAGCGTTCCCGTTAGGAGAACTGTATCGTCAGAATGCCTTATATTGTTGATCGTCTCACCATTTATTATCAGACCAAGATCTTCTTCCTCGAGTGCTTGTTCACAGATAGCTTCACTATACAGATTAAATAAAGTGGCGATAAGATACATCTCTGCCGGACTCCTCGACGGATTTGAATTTCTTCTGTTAGTCTGCCCTCAACCTTGACATTTGCTGTTTGATTCCAATATAGATTGCATATAATTCGAATATCTCGGCTGTCTATATTTTTCTTTATTAGAACTTGTCTTAGTGGTTCATGTTGTACTTTGTCAAAGGCCTTTTCGAAATCAATAAAGCAGGCGTAAATTTCTTGGTTCATGTCTAAGCATCTCTGTGAGAGAACGTTCATTGTAAACAGAGCCTCCCTTGTACCCAGCCCTTTTCTGAATCCCATCTGAGTGTTACTGATGTCTACGTCTAATTTGCTATAGATCCTATTATGGATCATTTTTAAGAACAGTTTTAAAGCATGACTCATCAAAGTTATCGTACGATATTCGTTGCATTCCTTTGTATTTGCCTTTTTTGGCAGTAGTATAAAGGTCGAACGGAGCCATTCCCTAGGTATTATTCATAATTATTTCATTATTATTATATAAAGAATAGTACACATAGTAGCAAATTATCAATAACGCTAGAGAAACAAATTGAATTACAAAGTAAGGAACATCCTGCTGCATATTCTTAGTTTAGATGTTTTGTAGACAAAATTTTTCATTAAGTTAAAAGTTGAAGTGTTTCTTTAACTTCGGTTCCAAAGTCCAAAGATTATTAGGTATGGTACGTGGTTCAATACAACAACCACAAACCTTTTTAGAGCAGCAGTTTGCAAAATACACATTGCCATGATGGTCGCCAACACCCGAAACGGATAGGCACTACAAGAAAAAGACGATCTCGAAGACTATAGAAACCCTCTCGCTTTTGCGAAGCTAACTTTTACAAAAAAAATACGTCCGAATGCATCGTTGTTGCAACCCAAATCTCGGAATTAAGTGGCCATTATAAAAAGTTTTATGTGGTGATTTTAACGCCAAAACAGGAATGAAATCCAACCCTAAAGAAACACCACTTTGGCTTGGATCGTAGAAATGAACGAAAAACAGTTTTTTCAAAAAAAAAAACACAGAGAAGATGGACTCTAATGGAATAACTCAAAACGAAATAGATTTTATTAAAACAAACAAAAAACACACAGTTAAAGACATCACGGGTCTAAGCAGATTTGTTACAAGTAGCGATAATAGAATTGTACGATGTAACATAGAAATAAGCTTAAAGAAGGAAAGGTATAAGATTATTAAAAAGAAGAGCAAATCAAGACCATGGATGAAACCATCAGCTGTAGATAGATTTCAGCAATGTATTTCCGACATACTTCGTAGTCCTGAAATAGAAAATAATATAAACGATTTAAATAATAAATAAACCAACGCCTTACTGGAAAATCAAAACAAATTATGTCCTAGAACTCAAAAAGAAAAGAAAATTAGCCAAAATACCAGGCAACTAATGCAGAAAATAAGAGAAATGGAAAACAAGACGGAAACTAGACGACGAACTACAAGAAATTAAATAAAGAAATATCCAAAGCTGTTAGACAAGGTCATCTTACAACCAACAGAGAGGAAACCCTTAAAATAGTTGAAAACTTCTACAAATTGCTGCACACAGGCCAACATTAAGCAAATAGCAGAAAAGATCAAGTACCACAGATATTAACAAGGAAAAAGGGCATTGTCAACCAAGAATCAGAACTACAACCGGAAATCACAATAGACGAAATAAAACTAGCCCTAAAAATGGTTAAGAATAACAAATCTCCAGGCGAAGATTGTGTAGTTACTGATGCAATCAAAGTCGGAGGCACTTGCCTACTTAAGAAAATAAAAAACCTTTTTAACATGTACCTTTTGGACAGTAACATAACCGACAAATGGCACAATGCTGAGGTAATTCTATTGTACAAAAAAGGAAATCCCCATGAATTAGAAAACTGTAAACCCATGTCTTCTTAGTTACCCATACAAACTCCTTACAAGAATAGTAACTAACTGTCTTAAGAAAAACTTGATTTCTACCTCTAATAGACGTACTGTATTTGGAACAAATGGTCACCTACAGAGCATTAAAATGGTAATAGAAATGACTATCGAATACAATCGACCACTCGTTCTGGCTTTTGTAGATTTCCATATTGCTGTTAACCGAGGTTAGCTGTTTTCACCTGAACAACAAAATGGCCCACACAAAACTTAAAGTATACATTGATAACCAACTGCTCACGCACAACTATAATCCCAAGTACCTCGGCGTCACCCTGGACAGAACACTCTCCTTTAAGAAACATCTTGAGAACACCGCAGCAAAGCTGAGAACCCGTAACAACATCATACAGAAGCTTTGCGGGACTACATGGGGCTCATCAGCAGGTACATTTCTGTGTTCAGCCCTTGGACTCGTATACTCCGCAGCTGAATACTGCTCTCCTGTTTGGCTGAATAGCGTTCACACAAAAATTATAGATACCCAGCTCAATCTCGCCATGCGTCTCATATCTGGAACGATCAAGTCTACACCTGTGGAGTGGCTTCCACTACTGAGCCATATACCTCCACCTAATCTTCGTCGTCAGCATGCTCTGCTTAGAGAATTCCAAAAGCTGCTTAACAACCCGCAATTACCTATACACACATATGTCGCCGAAGTTTCGCTATATTAGCGAAAATATTGAAGACAATGAAGTAGAGCTGGTGGAAAAATTCATATACCTTGGACATGAAATAAAGATCAAAAGAGACAACCAAACATGCGAACTACAAAGAAGAATAAACCTAGCATGGGCAGCCTATGGAAAACTCAAAAACATCTTTAAAAGCGATATACCAATTTATTTAAAACGTAAAACATTTGACCAAGGTGTGTTGCCTGTGATGACCTATGGTGAAACTTTGACATTGACAGGTACAACTTCTAAAACGCTGCAATTAGCTCAGAAGAAAATGGAAAGGTCAATGCTGAGTATATCGCATCGTGACCGAGTTAATAATGAAGACTTAAGATAAACAACGGGAGTTACCGATGTAATTTCCCGAATTGCCACACTGAAATGGAACTGGGCAGGACACATCGCCGGAACCAGTGATGAAAGGTTGTCGAAGAGATTACTTGAGTGAAAGCCGAGGTTAGACAAAAGAAATAGAGGTAGTCTAACCCCTACTCGTTGGACTGACGATCTTCGATGTTAGTCCAATACATCGAAGAAAATTCGATGAAACGTGCTCAAGATAGAGCACAATGGACAAAAATAAGGGGGGGAGCTATGCCCAGCATTGGACGCAAAGTGCTGGGTAATGATGATGATAATAAAAACTTTATGCGAAAGTCTTCATCTAATATTGAATATTTTTATAATTTGGTTCTACCAGCAATGCAAAAAAAGGACACATTTCGAAAAATCATATTGCCTCAAGATAAACTAGCATTTACGCTACGATTTTTAGCTACGGGTGATATTTTTACAAGCCTGCAATAATACTAATTTAAAAAAAGGTAGTCATTGACATCAATAGAATTCGTGATGTATCCTCTTTCTCTTTGAAACCATGAAAGCAGATTTTTTATTTTATTATGGCATATTTGCCCTGACATGACCATACCTCTTGCGATTTCCACCCAGGCGTCTTCTTTTAAATTTTTATTTTTGAAATTCTCATCCTGGGGATCCCACAGCATAGTATCGTTGCGGTAAAACCCGATTAGAGATAAATTTTTTTCCCGATCACTCCATTTAACCGAGCGTGAAGCGTGATATACGACACGTACGCACTTTGTGGTATATTGTTCACGTCCACGAACAGAAGGAGCTTGCCTTTGTGTTCGTTCGCCCGATTTACCACCACCTATTAGAAGACAGCGCACCGTTGCATGCTCCGGGGGCGCAAACGTATCCACTATGTGGAGATGGAGTGGAGCAGTTGCAAGAGCGCGAGAGGTTCGCGAACATAGTGGATTCCCAACTTAAAAGCGGACCCAAACGACTCGTATACTTGGCAAGTACACAATTATTTGCCTACTTTGCATGTATACGAGCTTTGCGATTGCGATGGCAAGCAGGGGGCTCCTCAACCAATGTACACAATTCACAATTACACGAGCGTGAACAGACATTGCAAGTATACGCAGGTATTCTTAAAAACCTTGACAACTGAATCAGTGGTGTGACAGTCAATATAGATAGAGTTCGTCCGGAAACAATTCGTCCTAAAACAATAGTAGTCAGCAAAAAACTAACCAGATGTAAAATAGAAATTGATGGTATCAGTACTGAACAAGTAATGGAAATAAAATACCTGGGAAATTACACTGTCCAGCTATGTAGACCTGGACAAAGAAGTGAGAAATAAAGTACAAAAAGCAAATAGACTGGAAGGTTACTTTAAAAAAACTATATGGCGTGTCGACAAAACAGCAAGAGATAAGTCACTAATCGGCAAAAGAAGTATCGGACGACCGCTCAAAAGATGGAATGACAACCTTTCATAGATGTATTAATCCGCCAATGACCAAGCAGAATTGCTTATAAAGAAGAAGAGGAAAAAAAAGAAAAGAAGATGATAGACGGTATCATTGAATAAAAGTCGAAACAGGTACTACTATTACTACTAAGGATTTCCACAGTTTTCACTGTCTTTCTTCACTTAACCGTTTTCTCCAATTTTCCCTATCATTCCAGTCTCCATCTCGCAGGGTTTTTTTTTCCATAGCCTCGTCGATTTCGTCTCTGAATGACCTTCGGGGTCTTCCTCTCTTTCTTCTTCCGATCGGGCTCCATTCTGTGATTTTGTGTATCCAGCGTCCCCTGTCTGCTCTTCTGACGTGGCCGTACCAGGATAGTCTCTTCTCCTCTATATAGTCGATTATGTCTGATTGCACTCCCATTCTCCGCTTAATCTCTGCGTTTTCAATTCTGTCTCTTTTTGTAAGTCTACAGCGTCTCCTCAGGAACTCTATTTCTACTGCTCTTATTCTACCTCTATTTCTCTTGTTTATTGTCCAGTTTTCGGAACCATATGTCAGGATACTTCTTGTCAGGGTATTATATATTCTCTTTTTTGTCTTTATCGCAATGTTCTTATCCCACAGCACTGAATTTAGTTGTCTTATACAGTTTCTTGTTTGTCTTAGTCTGTTGTTTATATCTTCTTCTGTTGTTCCCTGGTTCTATATTATGGCTCCTAAATGCTTGAATTTATCTGTTCCATTTACTTGTCTTCCCTCGTCTATCTCTAGGTTTCTCATATCCTTGTTTTCTGTTCTTAGGTATTCGGTTTTCTCTAAGTTCATTCCGTTTTCCTAAGATTTTCATTCCGTTGTTTTTATATTCTTCTTCTAGTTTTCTAAGCATAAAGCTGAGATCTTCTTCATCTTGTGCGATGACTACTTGATCGTCGGCAAAACTTAAGGTGTATAGGTATTCGTCTCTTACTGGTATGCCCATTCCTTCGCACTTTCTCCTCCATGGTTTGAGTGTCTTTTCCAAGAATATTTTAAACAGAGTAGGGGACGTAGCACAGCCTTGTAGAACTCCGTTTGTCATCTTAAATGGATTGTAGGCTTTGTTTCCACATTTAATAGCGACTTTGTTTTCTTTGTACAGTGCTTTAACGGCTTTTATTAGTGTTTGTCGGATTCCGAGATCATTCATTGCTTCCCATAATTTGACTCTAGGTATTGAGTCGTATGCTTTCTTTAGATCAACAAACGCCAGATGGACCGGTCTACCTTTTGCCATTTTCTTCTCTATCAGTTGTTCTAATGTGTACGTATGATTTAGGCATGATTTTCCTACTGTGAACCCTGCTTGGTCTTCTTCAATTTTTCCTATTATTTCAGTTTCTAGTTTTTCCTTGATAATTTTCCCGTAAAGTCTACCTACCGACGATATTATACTAATTCCTCTGTAGTATTCACATTTTTTCCTGTTTCCTTTCTTATGTATGGATGTGATGTATGCTTGTGTCCATTCCGCAGGTATTTCCTCTCCATTTAGTCCTCTTTCGAACATTCTGTATAGCATGCGGAATAACTTTTCCGTTCCGTTTTTAATTAGTTCGTTTGGTATCTTATCTGGCTTTTTTGTTTTTTCAATGTCTTGATTGCTCTCTTGACTTCTGTCAGACTTATTTCTATCTGGTCGTATGTCCCATTTCCTGCATGTTCTGTATTCTCTTCCTGAAATTGGGGACGAAACAGGTAACTACCTGTATTTAAAAAACTACATTTTTTTTAAACAGGTAACTACCTGTATTTAAAATGTACTAAAACAGCATTGTAGATACAGAAACTGAAAAAAATATATAAATAAATCTTTTTTGTAGATACAGCGCCACTCATATATTGCAGGATCCTAAACGAGAACCTTCAGGCCATGTGGCCATTAAAGAATCTTCTTTTCTCCATTTTTACCGACAATATATGGAAAATCAACTAGTAGCAACGAGTGTCAAATAATTGTACGAGTAACCCACTCACACGAGATGACAAGTATACGCAAGTGACGATTATTTGTTATGCACTCGAGTCGGGCTTAACAATCACGACTTGGTTTAAAAATTTAATTTGTAATAGATTTTTGGTAAGTTTTTTTAGGCTAATGCCGGGTATACATGGTATTGGGTAACATAGTTATTGAACATCCTCGTATTGCAAATTGCTTGTTACATTTCTTGCATTGTAAATTATCAAATAAATTCTAATTTAATGACATAATCAAACAACTAGTAAATGTTATTACAATAAAAGAATAACCCATTAAGTTACGCCTTATCGTCGTGTATAAAATTGACAATTCAACTTTCCTGCAGCATCAACTCGCTCGACTCTCTCAAAGGTTATCGGAAAAATTTCGGATCTTCAGATAAACCCATATATCGAGTTGAACTCTTCAACTATCCATAATCCCTCTTCAAAGAATTAATTGGTAATCAAATCGATTTAATGACTGTATCACTAATTTATTAAATTAAGATTAATTATTTCAGATTGAAATATTATGTTCGGAGATAAACCATATTTTATTTTATTTATTATTGAACAATTTCCTGTTAGTTTAAATATTTACACATCCGGTTAATTTTTTTTTCACAAAATGATAAGGGTTAAGTTCGTTGCTGCAAATCCGTATGGGACTTATTTACAATCTTTTAAGGACAGAGCAGGCTTCAGGTAGTGCCCATTTTTAGTATACATATTCGTATTTTTAACAAGGTTTCAAGAGAAAATTTTTCACCTACTCTATTTTCTTAAGTTGGTCTGCATTTTCTTTTTTGCCTATTATTTTAACTTTTATCACCTCCATATATGCCCAAAAGAAGTTTTACAGTAGTTTTCATCTAATCTGTCTTGGAAATTCAATTTCTATTGTTGTTAAATGACTTTTATCTTTTTTTTTTGTTGCACCCGTTTTATATTTTCTTAACGTTTATTTCCATTCTAATTTTTTTTTATTATTGAGTTAATGCCTCAACAACTAAGATCATTGGCATGGGTCAGGTACCTAGTGTAGTGTGTGTGTATAGTGTAATTGTCTTGATCCTTAGCAAAGTCGACGTCATTGTCTTTGCTAAGAGACGCTAATTGTATCCGAACGTCTGCGGTCCCTCCGGTGAGTACCGATCGCACAAGGATAGAAATTATTTTCATTTATTAATTTTTAATAAACGAAAATTTCTCTACCCAGATAAGATTCCAACTCACGACCTTTAGGTTTAAAGGTAGGCGCTCTTACCACTGAGCCACAGATGGGGTTCCATTCTAATTTTAATTAATTCCTCTATCCAGACTATGAGTAACTGATACAAAGTGTCATATTTACGAAAGTAATTTATAAAAGTAGTTCGTTGATCATTGTTAAGTTTAATTTTAAATATAATATTGAGTTTAATAATAAACACTAACAACGCAAAGTACATGAAAATAAGCACGCGCTCACAAATCCTACTACCACTTGTTACAGACAATGGCGTTATCCAAGCAGTTAACGAATTTGTATACCTGGAAGTGCCCATAAATACGCTTTTTTTGATTTAATCTCCTTCGTAAAATACCAATTATATCGAGAAATATAAGGCTAAAACACACGCGCCGTGTGTGTGTCGTGCGTTCGGGGAGCGTTCAATGTTCGCTGAAATTTTTATTTTGACGAACTTTACGCGATCCAAAGAAACCTTACGAACATTTAGTAATTGTAGATAATCATGTCTCTGTCGCGCAATAAAACTTACGCCATTTCTATGATGAGTGGTGTTTTAACCACAAAATAGTTCTGAGGTTATGACGTACTTAATGGTCTTTATGTGATCCCACAATAAGCATTGAGAATCCCACAATAAGCATTTTCCATGATAAGCATAATAAGATTTTTATTATTTTCTTCCAACCACTCCATTGCTACCCAATATTTATATACTCAGATGCGCCAGAACCAATATACCTTTTGCGATCACGTTCAAATATGTAATGCGGACTATCAAAGCGTTTGCTGAAAAATCGACAGAATGTGGATAATAGTGCGCCATGTGCGAGCCGTTTGCGTCCGACTTGAAAACACGTACTAATCTAACGAACATGCTCCAAACGCGCGGCGCAAACGCCGAGCGGCGCGTATGTATGCTCACCTTAACACATGGTTTAAAGACCTGAACTCTAACAATAAGTAATGAAAACTATACATAAAAATATGTTAGAATGTTTCAAAAGAAAAGCACAAAGGAATTTAGGAACAGTGATTGACGATGGAGTGTAAAGAAGACGATACAACTTCGAACTTTATAGAATATACCTGGAACCTGATATCGTAAAATACATTAAGATAGGATGTCTGACCCAGTTAGAAAAACGCTCCTTGATGGACCCATTGATAAGCGAAGAAGAGTAAGACTCAAAACAAGGTTCTTTGATAACATCAATGAGAACTTGAGAAATGGAGACTTATTTTCTTGTTTAAGATATATACTAATAACGTATGAAAAAAAGTGAAAAAAAATATATGTATTTATGTGCATAACATCATTTAATCCTAGATAACACTTATAGCTTATAAACATTTACAATAACTCCGTAGCGTTAAAATTAAATGGATAAAAAATATTTGGAAAGTGGTTAAAAAACACAACTTAAAAAAGGCCTACAACTATTAGGAACCAAGAGAGCCCATTTTTTAAATTACTGTTAGCTTAATTAAGTACGAATAAATAAATATCACAGTTCAATTATTATATCATATCGTAATTATCGTCATTATCTGAATCTGAAATTGTATTGTTTGGTTCAGTGATAATTGATTCTAATAAGCATTAGTCAAATAAGAAATCTAAGTTCCATCACTTTTCTTTGTCCTTTATTGCATGTTGTATACATCGTTTCCAATTTTCTGTGACTTTCGATAAAGTTTTCTGTAAACGTTCTCCAGCTTTGCTTTCTTTTAAAAATCAATAAATTGGTGCTTCTTTTGTTTGGTATCATATTTAATTTTTTCAATATGACTTTTATGTATGGCATTGGTGTCCTCCTCAAATGCCTTTAATACCTTGATCTTATAAAACTCCCAACTTAAGATGATAACTTAGACTCAATATATACTTATAAGAATAAATTTTAAGTTTTTGTCTGTCAAAAAGTCATTTTATCTTCTTCTTCTCGTGCCACTCCTAGCGGAGATTAGAAATCATCATGGCCACTGCGACTTTGTTAGCAGCGCGCCTGAAAAGTTCAATCGAACTACACCCGAACCATTCACGTAGATTACGAAGCCACGATATTTTTCTTCTTCCCACACTTCTTTTGCCCTTAATTTTGCCCTGCATGATGTTTCTTAAAAGTTCGTACTTTTCACCTCTCACAATGTGCCCCAAGTATTCCATCTTTCTAGTTTTTATCTCATTTAGAATTTCGCATCTTTTGTCTAAAGTTTGGAGTACTTGCGTGTTAGTGACGCGGTCCATCCATGATATTCTGAGAATGCGCCTATAGCACCACATCTCGAAAGCTTCGATGTTTTTTATGGTCAACTGTTTTAGTGTCCAAGCCTCAACTCCATATAACAGGGTAGAAAAGACATAACACCGCAGCATTCGTATTCGTAACTTTATATTGATATCACGATTGCAAAAGAGTTTGCGCATTCTATTAAAGACTGATCTAGCGATTTCTATTCTACATCTAATCTCTTTTGTTTGATCAGTATCGTCTGTGATCCAAGCACCTAGATATTTATAACAGGGCACACGCTCAATCGTTGTATTGTCTATTACAAGATTAGCTCTGATGTTCTTTGATTTCGTGATTACCATAAATTTAGTTTAGTATTATGGGTTTATATTCCATTTTATCTGGAGCAGGTATTATGGGCTGTGTTATACTAATATAATAGTTGTAGTTATGAGCACATATGGGCAGCCCCGTCATCTACCACATTGTAGTTTTTAAATCTCGTCTGTACACATTATTTGTTTTAAATTATTCTCCACATATATCTGCTAATAATGAAAATAAAAAAAACCCCAAGCTAGCCTGAAATTTTGTTTATAATTGTTTAAATGAAAGTATTTTTAGTTCATAGTGTTAATAGATCCATTATAGCTTAAGCTGATATTTCTCTAACTAAAATATTGTGATAGAAATCAATTTCTGATAGTTTTTGTAGAGTGTTGTGACTATTTCTTTTTACATATTCCTCGTATATAAATATTTTTTTGTTTATTATTATTTATCTTTGAATTATTTAACAAGCAAGTAATCTTCTTTAAGTTCCTGTTCATATTAATTTTCACTTAAGTCAAAAAATTTATTAAAGTGATATTCCACCTTGGCTTTCCTTTCAACTTCGTCTTAGTCATATTCTTCATCTTCATCAAATGAACATGCTTTGCGTCTTTTCTTTCACTCCTCGATAATTTGACCACTTCAAAAATCTCCACGATATGGTGCTCCTTTTTCAGAGCGTAATTTTGGAATAGCACCAGGAATTATAGTAGATCTTGCTGCGTTAAGATCTTTCGTTATTATTGAGCTTTAAGTTTGAGGTTTCCTTCCTTCTTGTGGTGGAATTTTAGTGGCCAGCGGCTTAACCAGCGAAGGAGTGTCACTCAACTTCTTTTTAATTTTTCATTTTATTCTTTTTCTCAGGAGTGGCTTTTAAGGATTTACGAGGCTTTCCTTCAGGATCAGGAAAAATACCACAAGCACATGCTGATTTGCTGTAAGTATCCACATAAAGTCGACACTGGTTCAGTAAGCATGTAACTATCACTCGTATGTCGACGAAACTCAAGATCTGCGAAAACATTGTCGCTGTCGGTGAAAGTGTGCAGCAGAATCATAAACAATCGATTTCTTGTCGCTCACAAGAACTAGGGCTTTCACAGATCACAACTTGGAAACAATGTCGTGACTTTGGTCTGAATCCATATAAAATTTAATTGTTTCAGAAGCTGGAGGAAAACAAACAGAGATAACGACTTGTATTTTGAATGGGCTGTAAAACAATTAAAACTGATTCTAATTTTTAGCAGAAAACCATTTTCAGCGATAAAGCCCATTTTTTAACAAAATTGTCGAATGCGGGACGATACAATCCAGATAACGACCAAAAGCTTCCGATGCAGCCCGAAAAAGTACTGTTTGGTGCGAACTTTGGTTTCAACAGGACTGCGCTATGTGCCACACAACTATTTAAGGAACTAATCTTAGGCACCAAGATCGTGCGATTTGACACTGTTAGACTCCTTCTTGTGGACTTGAAATTGGACATTCCGTATACACACCACCCGACGAAGCTGTGGGGATATAATACCCTATGTATGTTTTATTTTAAACTTAATAGTGATTGTTTTATCTTTAATTAGTTTACTCTTTCTTCTTTATTGCGATTTGATTATATTCCACATTTTTTATTTTTTTTTCTTCTGTTTACATACTATTACCTTTCTGTGCTTAACATTATTGTAAAAATACTCTGCTTTTCTTAGGTATGTCTAAATTTTATTAAAATATTTTCTAATCGACTTTTGTCTACTCAACTAACTATAGAAAACAACAAATTGTCAAGGACAAGGAGTGTATGGAATTGCAACATTGAATAAAAATCTATTAAAAAATGCAAATAAGCTGTGTACATTACGACTGACTTCATGAACTTCCAAGAATTGAAACCCACGACGAGGAGATGAAATGATGAAACGCATCAGATACTAATTAAACTCATTTCGATCGAATGTTGATAACGTAATAAATCTCGTAGACAGTCTGGGCTAATGTCTGTTTAAATTAAAGCAGGATTTGCAGGGAGTAATTACAGGACGTTTTGGATTTTTTAATACGTCTGGATGCGATTATGTATGATGAAATACTGTTACTTTAAATTTAAATAAACTTACCAAGATAGGGGCAAAATTTGATTACATTAAGAATCTTTTTAAATCAAATAATATTGTTTTGTAATATTGTCGAGTTCATATAGAAATGGAATCTACTATCGATATTGCAGTTTAAATTTTTTTATGATAAACGTGTTTATAAAAATTTTTCATACGATTTACGATAATTTATATTGTTTAGATAGAGTTGAAAATTCATAACCCGTTCTTTCAATTGAACGGATTACCAGAGCAAATAGAGTTGTTAGAACTCTGCCTGGGAGTTATGAGCGCGAGGACTGGGTTGATTGAGTAGCTTAGAATTCGCGGGAAGAAAAGAAAAACGAGAAGGAAAAATAAGCCCACAATCAGATCAGCAACATGGAACACTACTTCTTTTAACAACAAAGGCCGAGAGATAATAGAAGAACTGGTAAATAAAAACATAGACATTTGTGCAATCCAAGGAACCAAGAAGAAAGATAAAGGCTAAAGAGACTATAACCAATATTTTCTAGCATACAGTGGAGTGAATAAAAAAAACGAGCACGAGCAGGCCTAGGTATACTTGTCTATAATAAATTTAAAGACAACATAAATAACTGCCGTTATATCTCCGAAAGAATAATAGGTACATATGAACATCACAATGGACTACCAAAAATTAAATATCATTTCTATCTATAGCTGCGAGGACTGCAAACCTAAGGAGGAACGAGAGGAATTCTACGAACAATTGCAAACCATTCTGGATGAAATACCTCATAAAGAACCCTTAATTCTAATGGGTGACTTTAATGCACGAATCGGAAATGAAATAGTTCCGGAAGCATGAGTGGCAGAATTAAAGGAATACAATAACATACCAGCAAACAAATGGGAAAGATACCTAACCAAACTGAATCTGAATTGACACGAAATAGAAATCAATTTTCAGAAAGTATAACCCTAAAGATGACAAAACTTATACAAAAACTAATACTGCACATCAAGATACCAGACGCATGGAGAAACAGCGTAATGATATAATGTTCAAGAAAGGAGATAAAGAAGACCCCAACAATTAAAGGGGTATAAATCTACTGAACACCGCACTTAAGCTTACCAACCAACTTAACAACCTTATCAGATGAACAACAAGGATTCAGATACGGAAGATCCTACGTAGGTGACCTATTTGTACTAAGACAAATCACAGAAAGGGCCATCGAGTACAATAAACCAGCATATCTATGTTTTGTAGACCTAACAAAGACTTTCGATTGCATCCAAGTCGAAGACTTCTTACACCTACTGTATAAAAGAAACATACCAAACAATATTATACAAACTATTGAGACATCTACTTCAATAATCGAATAGAGGTAAACATAAATGGAAAACTAACACAGTGTATAACAGTACAAAGCGGAATCAAACAGGGTGACTCGTTAAGCTAACTTACGTCAAAGTCATGGTAACAGAATTGGGAACAAAGAAATCCAAATATATTACGCAAACGACGCCGCAATAATCGCCGAGACAGAAGACGAGCTCCAAAGATTAACACACATATCCACTACGATGTAAAATCGACATTGATCGAAAAATAATAAAACAGGAAGCAATATTTAGATATCTGGGAATAGATATGTAGAAACTGGTTACGGAGATGTTGAAGAAAAAGTACGACAGCAAAACTTAAAGGCAAGTTCAGAGGTGAGATCTCTTAATGACACAATCTGGAAGAACAAACACCTAAGACAAGACACAAAAATAAGAATTTATAGGTAAAGCAGAAATATATTAACATACACGGCTGAGACAATACCTGACACATCTAAAACGAGACGACTACTAGAAACAACAGAGATAAAAATACGTCGACAAATATCAGGGAAAAGTCTGTCGGATAAGGAAAGAAGGGAAAACATAAGAAGAGCATGCAATATAGAAGACATAAATGGCTGGGTGACAAAACGGAAACAAGAGTGGAACGAACACATTATTTGAATGGCAGAGGATAGGATAGTACGAGTAGTACGAGATAAGTCACCAAATGAACGAAGAAGTATTAGCAAACCAAGAAAAAGATGGTGCGATAATTTAAACAATCTAGGAGGCTAATATAGAAGAAAAAACAGGTTTTAAATCCTACATACAAGAAGGAAGAAGCAGAAGAACTTGTCACAAATTATTGAAAATAAAAAACATGCTTAGGGGAAACTTTCCTTTATATCAAACAACTAGTCCTTGGACTTTTATGACTCTAATATTTGGTGTAGTACAGGAAGAGATAATGATCAGAGGACATGAACAAATGCAGAAATTGGTAAACCAGAAATTAGATAGATAGTTAACTAAAAAAACAGCTAATTGGGAAAGTAAAATTTAATAGTAGGTATCACCACGAAGAAATAATTCTTCGGAAGGGAAATTACCTCTACAAAAAATTTATGTATGATACTGCAGACCAGCTTAGGACTAAGGTACATATCAAAATAATGTACGCTAATAGGGGTGGCTATATACTTATATATACTAAAGAAGCCTTAGATGAATATGCTGGCAATCAATCTCAGATACACAGACGACATGGTACTGACGCATCCAATGAAAAAGAGTTGCAAACAGAATGACCGAAACATGTAATCAATATGGGCCAAAACTTAATACTTCCAAGACAAAACTGATGGTTGTCAGCAAAACAGAGTTACAGCCAATGAACATCAGAGCGTATGGAATAGAGTTAGAAAGAATTCACAATATCCACCTAGTTGGGGACCAATGTTAACGATAACTGGGATTTAAGCAAAGAAATAAGAATACGCATTGAAAAAGCCTGTCTTCTATAATTTAAAGAAAATTTTCATTAATAGAGATATTACATTAAACCTTAAAATCAGAATATTACTTCTTCTTCTTCTTCATGTACCATGTCCTTTCAGAACGCTGGTTACCATCATAGCTATTTTAATTTTATTCACTGCCACCCTAAATAACATGCTTGTATCTACACCATACCAATCTCGAAGTTCTTCAACCATGAGGTTCTTCTTCGTCCTGGACTGCGTTTGCCTGCTATTTTTCCTTGCATGATATTTTGTAGCAATCTATATTTGGGACCTCTCATTACATGTCCGAAATATTCCAGTTTTCTCTGCTTAATGCTTTTTATGATCTCAGTAGTATTGCTGAGACGTTCTAGTAATGTGGAGTTACGAATCTTTTCCACCCAGGAAACTTTTAAAATTCTTCTATAGCACCACATTTCGAAAGCCTCAAGGCGATTTAGATCGATTTTATTCACAGTCCAGGACTCGACAGCATAAAGTAAGACCGAGAATACGTAGCAGCGAAGTAGGCGGATCCTTAATGCCAATTTTAGGTCTCTGTTACATAACACCTAGGATATCCTTCTAAAAGCAGTTCTAGCCTGCTCTATTCTGGATCTAATTTCGCCGTGATTTTCTGCATTACAATTTAATTGCTGTCCAAGGTAGACGATTTTATCAACTGGCTCAAGTTTGGTATTATTTACATATATAGACGGTTTTATATTCACAGAATAATACGCAGCTCTATATATTTTCCACATTGCTGTACGGCATGGAGAGCTGGGCTATTACAGCAACACTAATAAAAAAACTTGAGGCCTTTGAGATGCGGATTTACCAACGAATATTGCGAATAAGTTGAGTTTTACATCAAATGAAAAAGAGCATAGAAATAACAAAAACAAATAAAAATTCAAAAATTACAATATTTCGGTCATATAATGAGATATCCAGAGAGGTACAAACCTTCTACATCTCATAATACAGGGTAAAATAGCCGGAAGAAGATGTCCAGATTGCCAAGCCCAAAGAAGAACATTCTGGCACTGAAATCTGCGAGAGTGGTATCAGGAGACATCCATCCGCTAATCGGATTAGAGGTACCGTAAACAAAATTATTATTGGCAATATGATCGCCAACATTCGATAATCGGACAGGGTACTAGAAGAAAAAGAAGAAGAAGAAGATACACGTATATATATATATATATATATATATATATATATATATATATATATATATATATATACGTGTATCTTCTTCTTCTTCTTTTTCTTCTAGTTTAATTAATTAATTAAAAAATTAATTAATTAAATTTAATTCAATCTGATTTAAACAATAACAATATAACATCATAAAAAGCTCTTAAAGTCATAATATATCTTCCACCTTACCTTTTTCAAAAACATCAACGATACGCCCATATAAAAATAATTATATACTAATGACAGTAAACAATGAGATATCAGATATCAACTTTTATATGTCAGTTCGTTTAATGTCTGTGTCACGTTTTACGTTTTGGTAAGTCATATATATATACATATTTTACAATATCTGTTTGTCCTTATATATATACACATTTTAGAATCTTGACAAAGGCAAGGGTTTTCTGCCGAAACGTTGATTAATTGCAATGGAAAATAAAATCTAGTTCCACATGTAACATATCTTTATTGAACCTAACCCAAGAAATATTAATTTTATATTATATATATATATATATATATATATATATATATATAATATATATATATATATATATATATATATATATATATCATTGATTTTTAAGATTTTTGTTTTTTTTTTTAATTTAAGAAAGAATTTCAAACCCCTAAAAGATTACCTACACTTTCTTAACAGCTTTTCTTTACAGATAAAACAAAAATTATCTTATCTTTACTCTAATTAAATAAAAGAAGATTGCCGATTAACATCTGGTTCCGGTTAAGTCACATTTAGGGAAAATGATATATTTATGTCACACTAATTTCCGATTATTAAGGTATAAAGCGTATTCTCACGTGAGTAAATAGTGTACAGGGACGTCTAGAGTGTACTACGATTAACTGTACGTCAAGGTTTCGCGATTTAAAAACTAACAGAGCCATAGGAAAAAATGGTAATTAGGACAGGCCTTCTTTCTTTTTAATGATTAGTTATACAGACATATTATTCAAAATAATCAAGAAAAAACGTAATAAAATTCATAATACGAACCGTTCAAATCAAATCTTATTTTACTGTATGTGCAATTACAAATGATATGGAAGAAAAGACCGTTTAGAAATGCAGAAAGAAACTGCAGAAATTTAAATGTATCACATATGTAGAAGAATAACTGAAATAAGAAAAGAGTAGAAGCAGTAAGAAATTATATATAATATATATATATATATAATATATATATATATATATATATATATATATATCTATATATATATATATATATATATATATATATATATATATATATATATATTTAAATTAATATAAATTGAGAAGAATAATAATAAACGATTTTGATATTTTACCAACAGGATGACACCCAACCATAAAATGATGTAAAAGAGTATAAGGAAATATTTTTTTACAGATTACTAAAGGACGTTGTGGAATTCGTGAAATTCGATGCGATAATAGCCAAAGGCACAAGCATTATTTTATAACAAAATAGACTTTAACTATTACGTCAATTTAACAACAATGCTTAAAGCAATTGTATGTAAGTTAGTGGTTAAGGACAACCCCATAGAACAGGTGATGCAATTCAGATATCTGGGCATAGATATATCAACCACCCACGACCCAGTAAAGGACCTGAGGAGTCAGATCAACAAAGCATCTGCACTGTCAGGATGTCTGCGGGAGATAGTCTGGTCAAATCCGTATATGCGCACAAATAGTAAAATTAGAATCTATAAGACTTGCATACGACCGATCATGACATATGGCATAGAAGTGCGCGAAGATACCAACAAAACGAAACAGATGCTAAGGGTTGCCGAAATGAAAACCCTAAGAACAATAATGGGGAAAACAAGAAGAGACAGAGTGAGAAATACAAACATTAGAGAGCAGTGCAAAATTCAAGATATTGTAAGATGGGGAAGGCATCGCAAGAGGATGTGGTACAACCATGTAAGACGAATGGAGGAGAATATATTCCCAAAAATTGCCCTAGAAAACAATCCGCCCGGTTCAAGACCCCCCGGAAGATCACCTAAAAGATGGAGGGATAGTTGGCAATCTACCTCCCAAGAAATTAACCAGAGGCAGCTTCAGAATTAAACAGATCGAAAAATCTACAAAAAGTAAAAGAAGAAGAAGAAGCTTAAAGCAATTCATTACTATATTTATAGACTTGAGAGGTCCACTAGAGACTGGAAAGAAAAGGAAATAAATATATATTAACGCTGCAATGCGAAATAAGCAAATATTGAACGATATGTAATGTAAAAAAAAAGAAGCTGAAATCATCATCAGCAGCCAAATCATTGGTAGAAAATTGGTAAAGTTTATTGTTATTAATGTATCATAAAGAATATTAAAAAAAATTTAATCAGTTTAAAATAATACCTACTTTATATTTATTTATTTATTAACGAGCAGTCGCCCAAATAAAATACAATGTAAACATTATTGATAAATTACAGATGATTTTTAACATAACCTACTAAAATTAAACAAATTTTAATCATACAAAAAATAAAAGTGGGAGCAGTAAATAACAAAAATTAACAAAGAATGTACAAAACACAAGGACATCAAGCTATCACACACAGTTCTTAAGCTGAGCTTTAAATTCTTTTGGAATACGGTTTTGGAAAGTTTGTGCGATGGGGTCTCAGCATAAAAGGGTTGATTTAGCCATGTTTGTCTACTGTGAATATGGAGATTAATTTTTTTCAATAGTTGAGGACCAAAAATAATAGAGTGCAGTATACTATAAAACATATTGAGATCTTTGTGCATGCGTCGGATTTGGAGAGAAGTTATATTGAGAGACCCTTCCGTATTTTAAAAGTTAAGTTCTTCGATCCTCTGGTTTTTCTTAAGAATTTGTGTTGAACACTATCAATAGCTTGAATATGGGTTTTATAATAAGGAGACCAAACACATGAAGAGTAATCTAGGTGGCGTCTCACAAGTGAACAATACAAAAATTTTATGGATGGGGAATATGGAAAATAATATATATTATATATAATTTTATATATGAAATAAATCATAATTTTAAATCTTATTTTACAAATTAAATCTAATAACCGAAAATTATATTGTAAAGTTCATATTTATTAATGTATAATAAACAAAACAAATTAAAAAAAAATAATTTATTTAAACAAAAATTATTTAAATACCTAATTATACAGCTTTCAAATGGAATATTTGTGTATAAAGCGTTAATAGGTACATGTTTGGTGAGTTTTTCTAAAAAAAAGTTTAATGGGTCTAATTGGGAACTAATGGGTTAAGTGGCCCAAATCTTTGAATTTTCTTTTCTTAGATTTAATATCTTTTACTATACGACATAACATTTCCACGTTTGTAACTATCAATCCAACTTCTCCTATCTCGTTGTTTTTAACTTTTTGTAAACGTTGTAATGCTTATGACCACTGTAAATATATACTCTCCATATTATTCCCTGGAGTTCGCGGTACGTCAAAAGAATATCCACGTGATATCAAATATCATATATACAGTTCGTTTTCCCATAGTAATTTGGGAATCTTATACAAGTAAACGACAGACCGTCATTATATTTATTTATCGTTAAAAGTGCAAGATACTGAAATGAGTACCACTGCATAGATGGCATTTTTGCACATACTTATCAATTAACATCTTCCTCTGTTTATGATTATAACATTGTTGCAAGAGTTGTTGATAAATCAGCAGATCAAACTGACACTTCAGCGATTTAATTTGATCGTCTGACCGGTACCTTCTGGATAATTTGCTAATTAAATATTATAGCTTTTGTAAACAGAACTGGTTGTGCAATAATCATAAATATATTTAAATATTTGAATTTGATTCATTCATTATTGGGACTGTTTATTATGTAGATTTGAAATGTGTCGTTTGTGTATGTGCTTTTGTACACTGCGACGTGAAAGATCTCTATGTTCTGCGAAAAGATTACGGCAACATAGTTTTAAACTTATAGAAAAAAAAGTATAGGACAAACGTCTTCATCTACGAAGAAGTGAAAGGCTGGTGACAAGTTCAGAAAAATATAATGACATCTTATTTAACCTATGACAAGTACAATATACGAAATCTACGAAGTGAATACTTTTTTAACAAGTTAATTTGTTCTAAAAGATTTTTTTATATTCATTATTTCCAATAATTCTACTTTGGATATCTACATTATCTAATATTTCAATTTTGGATATCTACAGTATGGTAGTAGATATCTAACAGTACCTTAGAGTCTCTAGGAAGGGACAACTATTATATATTGCCAACTGTTTCATTCATTAAGCTATCAAATTTTGCCTTATGTAAGACGTCCAAAAACATACTAACGAAATGTAAAGCTAACCTAAAGAAAAGGTCCTTTACAAATGAATGTGTCTTCATTATGCCAAGATTAAAAACATCAGCACTAAACTTAAAATATTGTATAATTAGATTGTATGGGTCACCCCACCCCGTCTTTTTAGCCTTGGAGCAAGTACATCAAGAATATCCAGATGATCTAGCATTATGTAAAACCTTAAATATGAAAAACGTTACAAAAATTAATCAAATTAATTAAATTTAACTTAATTTAAATTAACCTTTAAATATTAAAATTAGAATGTTCAAGTAAAAATCAATAACAAGTTTTTAAAAATAACAGCTGAAATCATGTGAGTCAACATCTTTTCTTCATAGTAGAGTAAATAGACTGGCAAAAGGCTTCTAGAATAGATTTTGGTGGGCACTTTGTTGCTAAAATGTAAAACCTATTTTTTTTCGTTTCTAATATCTTTCTAATGCAAAATCACTTGGTCGTCCAAAAATCGTAGCGGGAGGGGAGTGGTGGGGAGCCTTACAAAAAAAAGTGCTAATTTTTTTTTCGTCATTTTTCGGATCTACGATAACCGAAAATTCATTCCTCAAATTTTCATGTTGATCTGGACATTAGAAATATTTTTATTTTATTTATAAAAATACGTCAAACCATTGTTGTATACGGAGCGCCTTCATACAAAATCACTTGTTCTGAAAACCCATATTTTTAAAATCTTTTACCTCGCTCTACCTCGAAAAATATTGGGTTTAGCAAAAAATTACTTTCTATAAACATTATAGACCAAAAATCAGAGAACACGTGGGTTTTTTTAGAATTTCGATTGGATAATTAGTTTAAGAAAAAATTAAATAAATCGAACGGCATGTCACGACTGACAGTGCTGAACGCGGAGATGCGAGGAAGGGCGAGATTCCTGTGCCGAAGTCAAAGCAAATCGACTCTAGTGATGGCGATGTTGTTAGGGTCGATTTTACATTGAAACGCTGTTGTGTTGTATATTCTATTGCGAAAGTGCATCACTGTGCATTATTTTTTACTAATAGCGCGAAATCCACTGAGCTGAGATTTTTAATATTAAAAGTTTTAAATTATTAAAAGTTATTAATTAGCTTATTGCTATAATAAAAATATTAAATATCTACTTAATATTAAAGTAAATATTTTTTTTATCTAGAAACGGATTTAACGAAAAGCAGCAGGTCTGACAGTGAACTTGAGTGAAAAATCAGATTAAGGCATGTTTTTTTTCCATAAAGTCCATTTCCTTTTCAGTTTGTTGAAGGACGCGGAAACTGGAGAATACATTTTTGTTCTAGTTTTCGAAAAATGCATCCTTACTTTTTTGCATTTGGCCATGTGAACTATTCTTTTTGGGGAACATTATATTTGTTGGACATGTACAAATTTGCTGATAAGTATCCAGAATTTCATGAAGACTTTATTAGAGGAAATTTTGTTGTGAAAAGTTGGAACAGAAACTTTTACCAACTATGTATAGATATAGCTTTAAACACATAAATACAAACTCAAAAGATGCAGGAGGAATCGTGTGATTTACTAAAACCAGCACAAAACTAGACGAATGGTTTTTAAGCTACAATATGATTGGCATGATGGTAGATGAATTTCGTGCATCATGAGACCTAAGCAACCACTCAAGTCAAAACGTAGAAAGTAGAAAAAAACGGATGAAAATTGATGAATATTCTGTACAAAAACTACATGATCAGTTTTTACGATTTAATGTATTTTTAAAAAAGCGTAGATTGTCTTCTCGTAATTTCAGCTAATGAGATTGCATCGCCAAATGTTCAAACATCCTTATTAATATACAAAAAAAAAATGAAAAAGAGAGCCTAGCAAAATTTATTGTTACTGTTGGAACTCCCAATTTTTATCAGCATAGAAAAGAGAATAATCTTCCAAAACTTCGTCGCGCAGATACCTATAAAACTGTCTCTGAAAAGAAGAAAATTATTCAAGCTGAGCAAGAATTTTTACAAAAAATACTAGCAATCAAGGCAATTGAAAGAGACATAAATATTATGAGGATATTTTCAAATAGGAATTGACAGCATATCCAATGTCACTTGTACCAGCAGGAGTTTTATCGATACCATAAAATAAATCTGCCTTAGGTTCTATAATAGAACAGTTTACAGTTGTTACAAAATCACAAAACGTGTCACATTTTTGATGGTATGGGATTGATTCAAGCCGTTGGCAAACCATCAAATGCCAAAACATTTGACGACTATGCAAGAATTTTGAAATCAATAGTGTTCAAGAACCCCTACAGCGTTAAAAGGATCGATTTTGTTTTGGATCACTACAAGGAATCTTCCATAAAAACTGCACGAGACAAAAGAGAGGCGCCAAAATTGAATCAATACAACGGTTAATTGAAGGTCCGGATACAGTATTACCTCAAAAATGGAATTCATTTATTAATTGAGTTTTTAATAAAAACCAGCTTACACACTTCGTAAGCAATCAGCTAGTTAAATATTCCTTAACAAATTGTACCGGTCACTTCGTATCCAGCAGAGGATTTTGCGACGTTTTACATTACAAAACAAATTTTGGTTTGAATTCTGAAATATTAGTCTCATCACATAAAGAGGCCGATACCAGAATAATATTACACATTCTGTCAGCAAAAATGGAGGGATATACAAAATGTATAGTCGACTGTAAAGTTACCGATCTGCCCATTTTAAAGACCTTTCAACTCCAGAAGTTTAGATGAGGGTTGGAACAAAGGACAACGAAAGATCTATAGGTATTCACGAACTCTCTATGGATTACTTTATAGGTATCTGCAGTTAAGCTACAATATGCCAATCATATTGTAGCTTAAAAACCATTCGTCTAGTTTTGTGCTGGTTTTAGTAAATCACACGATTCCTCCTGCATCTTTTGAGTTTGTATTTATGTGTTTAAAGCTATATCTACAAATAGTTGGTAAAAGTTTCTGTTCAAACTTTTCACAACAAAATTTCCTCTAATAAAGTCTTCATGAAATTCTGGATACTTATCAGCAAATTTGTACATGTCCAACAAATATAATGTTCCCCAAAAAGAATAGTTCGCATGGCCAAATGCAAAGAAGTAAGGATGCATTTTTCGAAAACTAGAACAAAAATGTATTCTCCAGTTTCCGCGTCCTTCAACAAACTGAAAAGGAAATGGACTTTATGGAAAAAAAAACATGCCTTAATCTGATTTTTGACTCAAGTTCACTGTCAGACCTGCTGCTTTTCGTTAAATCCGTTTCTAGATAAAAAAAATATTTACTTTAATATTAAGTAGATATTTAATATTTTTATTATAGCAATAAGCTAATTAATAACTTTTAATAATTTAAAACTTTTAATATTAAAAATCTCAGCTCAGTGGATTTCGCGCTATTAGTAAAAAATAATGCACAATGATGCACTTTCGCAATAGAATATACAACACAACAGCGTTTCAATGTAAAATCGACCCTAACAACATCGCCATCACTAGAGTCGATTTGCTTTGACTTCGGCACAGGAATCTCGCCCTTCCTCGCATCTCCGCGTTCAGCACTGTCAGTCGTGACATGCCGTTCGATTTATTTGATTTTTTCTTAAACTAATTATCCAATCGAAATTCTAAAAAAACCCACGTGTTCTCTGATTTTTGGTCTATAATGTTTATAGAAAGTAATTTTTTGCTAAACCCAATATTTTTCGAGGTAGAGCGAGGTAAAAGATTTTAAAAATATGGGTTTTCAGAACAAGTGATTTTGTATGAAGGCGCTCCGTATACAACAATGGTTTGACGTATTTTTATAAATAAAATAAAAATATTTCTAATGTCCAGATGGGTATGCAAATTTTATGAATGAATGTTCGGATATTGTACATCCGAAAAACGATGAAAAAAAATAATTGCATTTTTTTTTGTAAGGCTCCCCACCACCCCCCTCCCACTACGATTTTTGGACGACCAAGTGATTTTGCCTTACAAAGATATTAAAAACCAAAAAAAATGGTTTTTACATTTTAGCAATAAAGTTCCCACGGGATAACACAATAGGATCCTGTTTAAACTATACTATCATATATTTCACGAAAGTATTATTAAAACTTGATCGAATTATTGTAATTATACAAGGGCTGAACTTGATTTTTTAACTAAGGGTGTTAAATTTTGTATTAAAATTAAACCGAATTTAACATTGAGTTACTTTGTGTAGAATTTAATAGTATTATAGAGAGTTTAAATATCACAAACACTGTTAAAACTAACTTAAAAATGAAATGTATTCTTATGTTAAATCAGTCTTATCAAAAATACTCTTATATCTCTAACAATAAAGTTATGTCAATTATTAAATATATTTTCTAATAAACTTACTGTTCGATGATAAGGGCAAACATTCACTTCTAAGCTTCTTTAATAAAATATACGAAACAGGACATATACCAACAGATTAGCTACTGTTAACATTTGTAATGATACCGAAAAAAAAAAATGCAAAACAGTGTAGCGATCATCGCACTATCAGTCTGATGAGTCATGTACTGAAAATTTTCCTAAGAATACTGCACTCGAGAATTTACAACAAAATAGAAATACAACTAAGTGAAACACAATTTGGTTTCGGAAACAACCTTGGAACCAGAGAAGTGCTCTTCAGTTTGCAGGTCATGGTTCAAAGATGTACAGATATAGAACAATCAGTACATATATATGTGTTTTATCGACTTCGAAAAGGCCTTTGACCGAGTAAACCATGACAAACTTATAGGTGTCTTACAACAGGTGGGAATTGATGACCGAGATCTCCGTATTATCAAAAAGTTGTATTGTCATCAATGTGCAAACATACGAGCTGGACACAACACGACGAAAGCAGTGGAAATACGACGTGGAGTGAGGCAAGGATGTATTCTATCGCCTCTACTTTTTAATATCTACTCCGAATTTAAGGCTTAGTTGAAGATACAGGTATTAAAATCAACAGGGTAATCGAAGCATGTGATGAATATGGGCTAAAACTTAATACTTCTAAGACACAACTTATATTCAATATGCATTGAAAAAGCCAGAGCCGCCTTCTATAAATTAAAGAAAATTCCAATTAATAGAGATATTACGTTAAACCTCAAAATCAAATTAATACGCTGCTACATATTCTCCACATTGCTGTATGGTATGGAGAGCTTTACAGAGACATAATAAAAAAATTAGAGGTCTTTAAGATGTGGATTTATCGATAAGTATTGCGGATAAGTTGGGTTGATCTAATAAGAAATGAAATAGTTTTATATCGAATGAAAAAGAGCACAAAAAAACGATAAAAATTCGAAAGTTACAATATTTCGGTCATGTAATAAGACATCCAGAGAGGTATAACCTTCTACACCTCATAATACAGGGTAAGATCGCCGGAAGGAGAGGCCCAGGCCGACGTCCTGGGCCTCCTGGACTGGCTCATCCTGGCTCCGAAATCTACGAGAATGGTATCAAGAGACCACTGCTAATTTATTAAGAGCCGCCGTAAACAAAGTTATTATTGCCAACATAAGAAGATTTTCTAATAAAATCAAAGCTCACAAACTTATAATAACAAAAGCTGATAAAGTTAATTGGATTCTTCTTCTTCACGTGCCATCTCCGCTACGAAGTTTGGCTATCATCATGGTAATTTTGACCCTGGAGGCTGCCGCTCATAACAATTGTATGGAAGTGCAAGCAAACCACTCCCTGAGGTTTCTCAACCATGACATTCTTCTCCTACCTATGCTGCGCCTACCTTCAATCTTTCCTTTGGAAATTTTGGAAAATTGGATTCTAATCATTTACAATTGTCAACAAAGTAGAATCTTTTCTATCCAACAACTAAAAAAACACATCCACTTAACAAAAACCAAATGAACAAACTTATAAGTGGCCTAGAAACCAACATTTCTATGCTAACAAGTTTTTCCAAGAACTTGAAATTATTCCCAAAATATTTATTTCTAGAGATCCTTCAATGCCATTGCTTTACGGCCTTCCAAAAATGTATTCAGTTAATGTTCCAGTGAGACCAGTAGTTAGTTTTATCAATACTCCATTAGCTTCAGTAACAAAATTTATTAACACTCTTTCAGTTTCAAGATCTAACTAATTATACTTCCAAATATATTGTCAACGATATTTTAGATTTAATCTCCACACTTTCTTCAACTACTCTACCAAACAACTTACTATGGTCCTTTTCGGTGTGACAAATATTTTCAATAATGTTCCCACCACACACCATTCTAATCAACAATACCCGTTTACTTGCAGAATACACTGACAAAATTAAATGTTCACAAATTACTTCCCTAGTTTAGTTTTACCTGTCACAAAATTTCTTTATCTTTAATAATAACATTTATAGAGAACCAAAAAGGTCTGGCAATGGGTAGCCCACTAACTTTCTTACTTGCCGATCTTTTTCTTAATTCTCTTGAAAATACTTTTGTTCATTCCCAACCACAGATAATCTTATAGTACAGATATTTTGATGATATTTTAGCCTTCATAGAAGGTCCACACATAAAATCATAGCATATTCTTTCACTGATTAGCTCAGCAATTAAGTTCAGTTTATACTTCAGTAGTCAGAGTCGAAAATTCCACTGAACCTTTAAAAATCGTATCAACAATCTGAATTTTGTTGAAAATATAAATTTTGGGCTTTCCCCTCGTGGGGAGAGGATGGATATATATATATAGTCCCAAGATTCCTAAGAGGAACATAGGGCTTCCACAAAGTGTCTCCAGCGAACTCTATTTCTGGCTAGTGCTTTGATTTCAAGCCAGGATTTTCCCATTGTTCTCCCTTCGTCCAGTACTGTCCTTCTCCAAGTTCCCTTAGGTCTGCCTACTTTCCGTCGGCCTTGGGGATTCCAATCCAGTGCTGTCCTGGCAATGTCATTTGGCGGTCTACGGAGTGTGTGGCCCAGCCATCTCCATTTTCTTCGCCTTATTTGCTTTATGACATTTTCTTGGTTGCTTTGGTTCCATAAATTTTCATTGGAGATTCGGTTAGGCCAAAATATACGAAGGATTTTTCGTAACGCTCTATTAATGAAAACTTGTAATTGGTGTACTATGGGTGCTGATATCTTCCACGTTTCGCAGCCATACAGTAATACAGCTTTTACGTTTGTGTTGAAGATTTTTAGTTTCGTTTTCGTTGGGTAAATCCTGGATTTCCATATGTTGTTAAGCATGTTGTAGGCGTTGCGAGCCTTATTTATTCTTTCATGTACATCACGCTCTGTACCCCCATTACAGTCAATTATGCTGCCCAGATATACAAATTCCGCTACTCTCTCAATTTTCTGGTCGTTGATAATAATAGGTTGGTTGTTTCTGGTACCAAATCGCATTTCTTTGGTTTTGTTGGTGTTTATTTCTAGACCAACCTTCTTTGATTCTTCTTGTACTTTGTTTACTTGGAGTTGCATGTCCTGTTTTGTATGTGCTAGGAGGCATATATCATCAGCGTAATCTAGGTCTTCCAGTCTGTTTGTTAATCCCCAGTAAATTCCTCTATTAGAGTTTACCTTTGTTAGTACGGAGTCCAGTACAATGTTAAATAGTATAGGGGATAAAACACAGCCCTGCTTTACTCCGTTTAGCATAGCTATTGGGTCAGATGTTATGCCGTTGTGTAGGATTTTGCTTTCTGTGTCACTGTAGAGTTCTTTGATGAGATTTACTATTTTTTCTGGTATTCCTATTTCCTGCAGTGCTTTCCATATGGCCGTGTGTGTGAGCGTGTCAAAAGCTCTCTTGAAGTCCACAAAGCACACAAAGAGAGGAGAGTTGAATTCCTGTGACTGTTCTACAATTATTCTTAGTGTGTTAATTTGGTCCACGCATGATCTGTTTGGTCTGAAACCGGCTTGTTCCTTCCTCAACATTGGTTCTACACTCTTTGTTAGTCGGTTGTTTATAATTATTGCTGTTAATTTATTTATAGTATTCAGAAGTGTGATTCCTCTCCAGTTTTCGCAATATCTTCTGTCACCCTTTTTTGGTATCTTTATTATTAATCCCGTTTTCCATTCTTTGGGGAACTTTTCCTCTCTCCAAGCCCTTTTCAAGAGTGGTTGGATTAGCTCTGCCACTGTACCTGGGCAAGCTTTTAACAACTCTGGTGGAATATTGTCAGGGCCGGCTGCTTTGTGTGCTTTCAGTTTTTCTATGGCCATTTCTATTTCTTGCGTTGTTGGTTCGTTGGTGTTAATTCTCAGTTGGATATTGGGTATTAGGTTTTCTGCGTCTTCTGGTGGTGTTGGGACTGCACTTAGAGATTCGCTAAAATATTCATGCCATCTTTTGACTTGTTCCTGTGGCGTTGTAATATCTTCACCTGTAGCACTTTTTACAATTGGTTGGTGGGTAGTATATCTTTTATTGGCTAGTTGTTTAGTGATATTATATAATTGTCTCATGTTTTGATGTTCATCGGCGACTCGCGCTTCTTCGGCAAGATTTTCTGCCCACTTTCTTTTGTCTTTCTTTGCTGCCTTCTTGACAGCTTTATTCGCTTCTCTATAACTTTCTCTAAGTCGGTTCTTCTCTGCTGCTGTCTTGGAATTTAGTAATTCTAGATTAATGTGTTTGCGACGTTCTATTTTGTTCCACGTTTCTCTCGTAATCCACTCTTTCTTTACGTCTTTCTTTAGGCCCAGCACGTTTTCACTTGTTTCCACAAGGGCTTTGCTAATCGTTTCCCAATTTTTGTCCTGTCTTTCGTCGATTTTGGATCTCAGCTGTCGTGCGAATTCTACTTTCGTCTCGTTATTTTGTAGTTTCTCAATGTTGAACTTTTTTCGAATAGGTTTGTTCAGTTCTTTTCTATTCCTAGCTATTTTGAATCTAATTTCGGCCATCATCAGGTAGTGATCACTGGCCGCATCTGCGCCTCTCCATGATCTGACATCTAAGAGAGATGTTCTCCATTGCTTACTGATTGCAACGTGGTCGATTTGATTGTAGGTGCGGTTATCTGGCGATTTCCATGATACCTTGTGGATTGTTTTGTGTGGGAACAAAGTCCCTCCAATGATTAGGTCATGGTTACCACATAATTCAATGAAGCGTTCGCCGTTGTTGTTTCTCTGGCCAGTGCCATGCTTTCCGATAACGTGTCCTAGGTTGGTGTTGTCAGTGCCAACCTTGGCATTGAAGTCTCCCATCATTATTTTTATATCGGATCTTTTAATTTGTTCTAATGTTGCTTCAAGGCATTCGTAGAAATCCTCTTTTTCTTGTTCTGTTGCTTGTTCTGTTGGTGCATAGCACTGAATCAGTGTTACCAGTCTTAATTTGGTCCTAATTCTTGCAGTGATTATTCGCTCTGAAACAGGTTTCCATTCCACAAGAGAATTTTTTGTGGCTTTACTAAATAGAATTCCTACTCCATTTTCATGTCTTCCGCCATCTGTTTTACCAGAGTATATCAGCAGGTCGCCTTCCATGTTGACGTGCTCTCCCGGAGAGGGAGAGGATGGAACACATCGATTTACCAAGAAATCTGTACGCCACCGGAAAAAATGTTTCAAACAAGAAATGTAGCTAAGATAATTTTAAATAAACATTTTTATTAGCACTTTTTTTATAGAATGAACCGTTCGCTCAGAAATAACGCTTGGATTGACCGGCGATTTTGAATGTGGGACACGCGCGCGAAATAAATTGTTTAAATAAAATTTTGTATCAACTCGACTTCGATATCATTTGATCAGAGTGTCGTATTGACAAAAATCAAAATGCATTGTAAAGGTAAAGAGTGCAGCTTTCGTATGCAGTTTCTATAAAGCTGTTAAGTAAATAAACGTTGCGCGAGTTACATTACAATCGATATACAACGTTTAAAATTGCTTTTTTCGATTTCATAAGTACATTTGTTAAAACTACACAATTTTAGCTACAAATTCCACCTAATGCCGTCTTCGTGAGAGCATTTACCCAGACGTGAAATTGTTTGTAATGTAAAAGTTGACTGATTTTGATGTAAAATGCAAAAACTGCATAATATGAAAGCTTTAAAATGCATTTTGATTTTACTGTCGAGTTGATACAAATTTGATTTAAAAAAAAAAACGACATTCAAAATCGCCGACCGCTTTAAGCGTTATTTCTGAGAGAAAGGTTCATTTTACACAAAAATGCCAACTAGCATTTTTGTTGAAAATTATCTCAGCTACATTTCTGGATTAAAATATTTTTTTCTACGACTTATGGATTCTTTGTAAATTGAAGTTTTCCGTTCCCCATCCCGGGGGTAGCAGCGGCAATAATTTTGCACCTTTTTTGAGGTCCCAAAATTGACATTCCCAGCAAAATTTAATTTGTTCGCTTTGCTTTTAGATATCAAATCTCTGACGACTGGACTATTAAAGTTAGACTTAGGTCTTAGACTTAACTATTAAAAAACAACTCTTCTACACTGTAATTTTCCATTTTTATAAAACCTACTCAATAGGATCATATGATACCTACATCATCTAATTATCCCTTTCAACTTAGGATGGCAGCTGTTTAATGTTAGTCTCCATTTCCCCCTATCTTTCGCCCTGGCTTTCCAATTTCTGACCCTTAGATTCCTCAAGCCATCTTCGACTTGAGTTTTAAATCTAGATCTTGGCCTCTTCCTAGTTCTTACTGGCTCTTGATATAAAATCTGTCTTTGGGGTTCTCCATTGTCCAGTATCTAGGTGTTCTAGCCACCTTAGTCTTTTAATTTTAATAGACCGGACGGTGCAGTATTTTTCATATCATTGATACAACTCAAAATTGTAACGCCTACGCCATATCCCGCTTTCTTGTACTCCTCCGTATATGTGTCTAGGTATTCTTCTTTCAAAGCGGCATAACAGTTCTTCGTCGCATTTTACCATAGTCGATGTCTCTGATGCGTATGTCAGAACAAAATTAATAAGAGTTTCATATATAAGTATCTTGGTTTTTCTGCTACTTGTGTGTGATGTTAAGAACTGCTTTAGTCCAAAGTAAACTCTATTCGCCAGGTATATTCTTCTCTTAATTTCTTTGCTTACTAGGTTGTTGTTATTTAGTTGTGTTCCAAGATAACACTTTCCGAAACCCCTTCGAATGTGTGTGCTTTTGTCACTAGATCTTGTGGTGCCGCTATTTGTGTGCTGTTCGTGACCTTCATGTATTTTGTTTTGGATACGTTGACCTGCAATCCCATTGTCTTCGCGGCTTTTTCTAATGTTTCAAAAGCCTATATCAGGTCTGCATTTGACAATGCAAAAAGATGTGGGGATCACAGACTCATTAGCCTGATGAGTCACACTTTAAAGATTTTCTTAAAAATACTACATCAAAGATTATACAAAAAATGTGAATGGGACATCAGTGATTCCCAGTTCGGGTTTAGGCAAGGCTTAGGAACACGAGAAGCAATAGTAGCAACACAGGTGCTGTTCCAAAATTGTTACGATCAGAAGAAGGATGTGATCCTATGCTTTTTGGATTACCAAAAAGCGTTTGATCGTGTCCAACACCACAATTTAATGCAGATTCTCAAGAAAGTTGAGATAGACCAAAAAGACACAAGATGTATTGAAAACTTGTACTGGCATCAAACGGCACAGTTAAAAATAGACAATTCTATATCCAAACCCATACATATAAGAAGGGGCGTTCGACAGCGATGTGTGCTTTCCCCTCTTTTATTTAACATTTATTCGGAAGCCATATTTCAAGAGTCTTTGGAGGATGCAAAGATGGGAATCAAAGTGAATGGAGTATTGATCAACAACGTACGATATGCTGATGATGGTGTCTTAATTTGTGACAACATAGTCGATCTTCAACAACTTGTCACTATAATCGGAGAATACAGTAAGAGAATGGGATTAGAGATTAATACCAAAAAAACCAAATTTAAGATCATCTCCAGAAACTTGGATGCACTTGAAAACTCCACCATAACACTGAATACTAATTCCATTGAAAGAGTCAGTAAATTTAAATACCTGGGATCGTGGCTTTTTGAAGACTGGGCATCGGACAGGGAAGTAAAATGTCGCATTGAGCAAGCTCGACAAGCTTTCGTAAAATTCAAGAAGGTACTGACTTGTTCAGAGTTCGATCTTCAACTGAGACTAAGGTTTATTAAGTGCTACGGGTGGTCAGTGCTGCTATATGGCGGAGAGGGCTGGACACTCAAAACGGGGGATATAAACAGATTAGAAGCTTTCGAAATGTGGCTCTATCGCCGTATCCTAAAAATACCATGGACAGCGAAAATCACAAATATAGATGTCCTTAAAAGAATAAACCAAGAACGCCAACTTTTCGAAACCATCAAGAAAAGGAAAACGGCGTATCTAGGTCACATCATGCGAAATAAAAAATACCAGTTCCTCCAACTTATAATCGAGGGTAAAATTGAGGGCAAGAGAGGAATGGGAAGCAAGAAAATGTCCTGGCTCCGAAACATAAGGCAATGGACAGGGATTAACGACATACAATCTCTGATATATATTGCAAGAAATAGAGAATTAATGGAAAATGTGATCGCTAACATCCATTAGTGGATTTGCATCTGAAGAAGAGAAGATATCAGGTCTCTTTTTGTTCGTGTTACTATGTCAATGTCATCTGCGTAGACCAATATCTGTACACTTCTATTGATGATCGTACCTCTGGTTGATATGTCCGATTTCGCTATGACTTTTTCTAGCGCGATGTTAAACAATATGCACGATAGACTCTCCCTGGCGTAATCCAGTATGTGTTTGAAAATACCTTGACACTATTTTGTACCTTGACTTTGCACTCAACTTGCGTTTACCAATGTTATTAGATGCGACGGAATATCTAGTTCTGCCATGGCATTATAAAGTGCGCCTCTGTCTACACTGTCATAAGCGCTTTTAAAATCTATGAAGAGGTGGTGGGTATCAATTCCATATTCATATGTCTTTTCTAAGGTTTGTCTGAGAAGGAAAATCTGATCAATTGTTGACCTTTCTTTTCGGAATCCACACTGGTATTTGCCTATTTTTTTCTTCAGTATATACTAGTAAACTATCATAAAGTATATAAACCAGTACTTTGTAAGCCGTATTTAAGAGGGTAATGCCTCGATAGTTATCACATATTAGTGGATCCCCTTTAAGAGGGTATTGTATTTTTTAGCGCGTTTGCTCTCTACTTAAACAGCTCAGGGGGTATACGATCTTCTCCAGGGGATTTGTTGTTTTTTAACCTTTTGATTGCCTTAGCAGCTTCTTCTTCTGTTGGTATATTATTTTTCTCCCTCTCATCGTCTACATCTCCACTGTGATCATTTATGTCAGTCACTTCTCGGTTGCCTATATTTAATTTCTCAGTAAAATTCTCCGCCCATCTCTCCACTGTTTAATCCTGCTCATTGATAATTTTGGCTTCTTTACTTTTTATTTATAAAGAGATAATAAGCTAAGGAAAAAGAAGTACAATGTTTGGTCCGATTTCTAAAATATAGGACTTAATTTGTATTTTATAAATTCAATTCTAATATACAATCGTTTATACTTCCCTGTATAATAGGCCAAAAAATGTCGTGACCCGTGTTCTTAATTTAACTCCGACAATCATTCTTTAAGTATTTAAAAATGTGTCTCACAACGCTCGAGGCGCATTATTGCGAAAGGTACCGCCCCAGTCATGGTTCCTAATGACCCACAGAACCATAGACACCGCTGGTATGGGCATGCGACTCTCCGGGTCTATCGTGAACGAATCTAGAGGGCCAAATTAATATCCGCGCCACATTACGAAGCATTGGCGGGCGGCGGCTTTGACCTGACCTCCTGCCGAGAACCCACTCGGTTCTTGGTTCTTAGAGTATTTTGAAATGATTATGCATATTGTATTTCGTTAGTTCTATAAACATTTAACGCATTTGCTTGAAAATATACTGTGACCGATAATCAATACGATCGTACCGTTTGTTTTGGGAGAGAATATGTGTGAAGGTTTTTTTATTAGTGAACTTTTTCTGTCCAATTTTGGACGTACATTAATATACAAACAATACTTGATTAATGACTCCTATTCATACATGATTTTTTTACAAACCATTTAATTTTGTATGAAATTTGTAACTTTCTGGTTTAATATTAATGTATACCGGTTCAAAACAAAAAAATTAGCTATCCGTGACAGTTATCATTCGAAACGGCGAATTCGGCAGAAATAATAGTCTGGCTTTTAGGCGTAGAAGAGAAGCTAATACGCAACGTCTGATCCAGAGGGGGCGGCTGCAAACAGCGTCTGTCCTCATTTTATAGGTGGCTAAACAGTGAAAACAACGGGAAATCAGTTGCTAAGAATCCTCCGGCCCAAAATAGCAAAATCCATTGTAATGTGTAAACATGGAATACTAGAAGCTTTTATGCTTCCGGAAAATCTTAAAATCTTGTTCAGGGGGCTAAACGATTAAAATTGTAAATTTTGGACATAAGTAATTACAATGGCCAGGTTCAGTCCTGGAATTTTCTTAACAGCGGAAATCAAGAAATATGTCCTTAATTTTGTCGCTCCTCTACATGTAGTAATAATCTAGTAGAGCTATATGAAGTAGTAATTTGAAGATGTTATTGATGTAATGGTTGAACTCTTTAATCTAATATATCAGACTGCCACAATCCCCAGACAATGGCTGCAATCAACCTTTGTAGCAATTCCCAAAAAACCAAGTTCAACAACTTGCTCAGACCACAGAACGATAGCTTTAATGTGTCACACACTTAAAACATTTTTGAAAATAATTCACAGCAGAATTGTTAAAACTCTTGAATATGAGATTAGTGACACACAATTTGGCTTTAGAAATGGTATGAGTACAAGAGATGCTTTGTTCGGCTTGAATGTGCTGGCTCAGAGATGCATGGACATAAATCAGGATATGTACTTATGTTTTGTAGACTTTGAAAAGGCATTTGATAAAGTTCAACATAAAAAGCTTGTAGATATATTAAAAAGCAAAAATATTGACAATCGTGATCTGAAAATTATATCTAATTTATATTGGAATCAAACTGCCAAGGTAAGAGTTGACAGCCAGTACACCGAAAATATCAAAATACAGAGAGGAGTCCGCCAGGGTTGCGTGCTGTCCCCACTACTTTTCAATGTCTACAGTGAAGCGGTATTTCAAGAAGCGCTCTCAGACTCAATAGAAGGTATATCTATCAATGGAGAAGTTTTGAATAACTTACGTTTTGCAGACGATACAATAATAATTACGGATAACAACAATGATTTACATAACCTAATGCAACGCCTTAATGAACGCTGTCATGAGTACGGACTGAAGATAAATTTAAAGAAAACTAAATGCATGATCATGACTAAATCTGCACATGCAAATATCCAATTGACTATTGAAGATACTGCAATTGAGAATGTTAATAACTATAAATATTTAGGAACTTGGATAACATCAGATGTAGACCAAACCAAAGAAATTAAAACACGTATTGAAATAGCACGTACATCATTTATTAAACTTAAAAAGTTTCTTTGTTGTCGGGATATAAGCTTAGAACTACGCCTGAGAATGCTTCGATGTTACGTGTTCTCTACTCTTCTTTATGGTCTGGAAGCTTGGACACTCAAACAAGTTCATCTGAATAAGCTGGCCGCCTTTGAATTTTGGTGTTACAGAATAATCCTACGAATATCATGGATTCAAAGAATGTCAAACATGGAAGTAACTAGAAGGATAGGAAATGAGGAGGAAATAATATTAACTATTAAAAGACGAAAACTTGAGTACTTGGGACATGTGATGAGAGGGCAAAAATACACATTATTACAACTTATTATGCAGGGCAAAATCCGAGGAAAGCGAAATGTGGGAAGACGAAGAATATCCTGGCTTAAGAACTTAAGGGAATGGTTTGAATGCAGTAGTGCAAAACTTTTTAGAGCGGCAGTCAACAGAGTCCGCATAGCCATGATGATTTCCAACCTTCGATAGAAGATGGAACTTAAAGAAGAAGAGCTATATGCCTCTATTGCAAAAAGGAAATATTACAAGGAACAAGACATCCTGTATAATAAGTTCAGTGTTACATAAAGACCAATGAAATTACATTACATAATGGATGATGTTATTATCCAAATTTTAAAGATCATATATCAGATCTCATATAGGAAAATGGCCTGGGAGAAAGAAATGAACGAGAAAAGAGGGTGTTTGATTTTTGAGTCAATGTGCTAGTAAGAAATACGACATAAGCTACATCAACGCGAGTTAGTGCATACACATTACAAATAAAAATATCTACCTACTATGTTAATAAATACAACTATGGTGATATATTTTTTTTTCACTACGTTAGAACATAAACCCGATTCAACATCTCGGCGGTTTAGGTCCTCTTAGTGATTGTTTTACTATATTTTTATTTTTTTTTCTTATTTTTTCTTTTTTTTAAATTTTTTTAATATATATTTTATAATCCTTTTTTTACTTATTTTAAAAAAAAATTTTCTTTTTAAATCTACTTTTTTTAAGTATTTTTTACGTTCCTTTTTTAAATTTTGTTTTAATAAATTTTTTCTGAACATAGGTTACAAATCTAATTACAGGAATACTTTACTATCAGACAACAAGGTTATCAAGCAGTCCAACACTTTCTTTTCATTAAGTGATAGTAGAAAAAGAATATTAGCAGGAAGTGGGATGTTCTTGTTCATCATTTTTTTATTAGGTTGTTGGTGGGTTGTTTATACTTTTGACATTAAAAAATATGTGGTTTAAATCACTTTTAATCTGACATTCTTGACAAATATCGGAATCTAATATATTCATTTTAAATGAATGTGCAGGATAACATGCCTGGAAAAATCTATTGATGGTAGTTATGTATTTGCCAGGGAGGATGAAATTCTTATACCAAGGTTTTTTTGGAATATTTGGTTGTATCAAACTATATTGTGTTGTTGAAATACTACATTACTTTTCCCAGTGTGCTTTCCAGTTGTTCATTTGTTCAGTTCTTGAACAAGCAAAAGTATCTATATTGCAAGGCTGATAGTTAGTTAGTGTTCCATGAATGATGGAATTTGTAGCTAACTGGTCTACGTGTTCATTATATGTAAGTCCTGAATGTGCTTTGATCCACATCAATTGTATTTTTTGGGTGTATTTATTAATTTCAAATAAGCAGTTTTTAATTAAAAAAATGTATGGATTAAAAGTACTACATGGTAGTTGCGGTTTTTGAATAGCTGTAAGTACAGATAATGAATCATATAAAATTACTGCTGAACTACATGATGCTAATTTAGAATAAATTAAAGCTTCATATATTGCCGCAGCCTCGGCACTAAAAATAGAGAAATTTGTGGGCAGCTTAAACATTTTTTCTATAAATGTATTTGGAATATAAAAGGCACAACCAGTACCTTTTGAACTTTTAGATTCGTCTGTATAAATACAAACAGATGTTGGCCAATTTGTCAGATAGTTGTTTAAAACAATACGACTTATTAAAGGGTTCTCATGATAAATAGATTGTATTATATATACTTGATCCAGTAACTCAAAGAAGTCTTTAAAATGTACCACTTTATTTGCAACAGTAAGTTCAGTATCTTTATTTGCAGTATTTCTAAATGCTTCGCAAAACGGTGGAGAATTCTTGTGAGTCCAATATTTATTTGTTAAGTCGAAATAATTTAAAATACTAATATCTTTATATAAATAAGTGTTGTAGCAACGAACTTTAAGCAGAAATTTTTGACTGAAATATTCTCTTCTATATTTACTGAGCGGTTCCATTGTCTCAATATAAAGTGGTTCAATAGAGGTAGATCTCATAGCACCAATGCAATGCGAGTTAAATACTTGGAGGGCCCCTTGAGATAATCCAATACATATAATAAGAAATCAGATAGAATGCATTCTTATCAATAACGGAGATAGGAACTTCGTCAGTAGAGTTACAACATGCCCTGGAGAACATATTATACAACCCAACATAAGAGTCAAACTAAAACGGATAAAGAAAAAACATCACCAAAAGTATATTATTATGTCAAACGTCAATAAAAGTAAACACTTACACTAAAGAAATGAGAATAACTGAAGGTGTTCAAAAAATATGATGCTATGTAAACCAAGATTTATAAAACTTTAGACAGTCTTCGATTAATGTCTTATTTTATTATGAATTTTAATTCACCAATTGTTGAATAATTTAAATAATCTTAGTTTTCTTGGTGTGACACATGTCAAGTGTCACCTTTTTTGAGGAATCATTTATTAGCCGGAAGGAATTCGATTCTGCTCATTCCTTCTGAACTCAGAAGAATAAAATACTCGCTGTTGAAAGAATAATTCTGCGTACAACAGACAATAAACAACAAACAGTAAACAACAAATTCTGTATATTCTCATCCCGTGAAATCCATAACATCTCAAATGTTGCCACAATTATCGAGAGAATAAACACTCTCATCAGGAACTTTACACTCAGGACAATCAACGGCTTCCAGTCAAATATCAAAAAAACCCTAAAAAGTTCCTGCTCTTATCTAGGTCACGAAGCCAATACACAAAAAACTTCACATTCCGTCCATTCTAATACAGACTTGTATTGACGAACTCCCGGACGAATACGCTGACATTCTTAAAGCTACTCCGCTAGCTTACCGAACCTTTCTATAACCTAATCCTTTTCCTTTAGTTTTTTTGCAGTTTCCTAATCTCACTACTCATTACTTAATGATACATGTCCGTCCCTCGAGAAAATAGCTGTGACTATTTTCTCACCTGAACTGTCAAAGATTGAGACTCTTCATCGAACTCTAAGCAGGCCTGGCCGTTAACACAAGCGATCAATAACACGAATTTTAGAACAATACACTAGTTCTAAGTTGATTGTAGACGTATAAACGGCTTGCAGGAACAATGGTCACTAAATAACACAATTTTCGTTTTTGCCAGATCAGTTCACACACATTCACAGTCAAAAACACTCTCCCAACCAACTCTCACACTGGCATGATGGTAAAATGGGTTCTCCTTATTAAGGGGAAATAGTAACGTCCATCACTGTCATGCCATTTCATACATTCACACTGGGCTTCTTGTGGCAAAACTGCCTCTCGAAAGCTGACGATGCCTGGCCGTTAACAAAATTTTAGTGCAATACACTAGTTCTGAAATTGGATGCAGACGTCAAAAGGCTTGAAGGAACTATATCAACTAGAGACTCGGTCTTTGTCACATTCAGCTCAAAAAACACAAACACTACAATATTGAAAGAACACCACATCCATACAAAACTTTTCACTTCTTATTCAACTGGCTACTCCATCTCAATATCCTCCATAATGCTCCACGATACACGCCACGACAACTTGCCACAATGCCTTTTTCGGTGCTGTTCTGGTACTGTGCTAATCCAACAACATTCAAAGAAAACCTGAAGAGTATTATAGGATCCTAAACAGGGACTTTATATTCAATCCTATTCGTAATAAAAAATCCTATCCTAATCCACAAATGAATATTGAATCGAATCTGCTCATTTTGTTTAACGCCTCAACTTCAACCAAATAATTGGGTTCTTACACCCGTACTATAAACAAATTTTTTAATGTGTTTTTGTGGAGTCCAATGTTCTGTCTTTTGGGTGTTTTTTCAAAGAATTTAATCTTTATAAAGAAAAAATGTGGACTTTTCCACCAAAATGGGGTCTCTCCTAAGTAGTGGCGCTTTTTAAAACTTGAGGTACGTAAAAAATTGTAAACTTTAAATCAGTTACTTATTATTAGTATTCTATTGTAATAGCTCAAGCTCTGAGAATGGCTTTGTAAGCCGAAAGCTCTCAGCTAGTTAAACCTCAAAAATACTTTTCTTTTCCATTCTTTGACTTACTATTATGACAAACCCTGTATATTAATATCGAATACCAATATTATAAATTTTACATTGTTTAGATATTTAGATTAACGAATATCGTGTATTTAAACCGAACGTCCCAGGTGTGAGTACATTCCTCACAGGGAATAAGATGTAGATAAATAAAGGGTTGCCCCTTCGTACTTGGCGTTATCAAATGTTAGATATTTTATAGAAAGGGGAGATAATTATATATAGATCTCCGTAGACTGTTTCTCACAAACGCTTAGTAAACAATAGAAATTGCGACTCGAAGAATAATTTAAACGAAATTGAGATTCGTTACGTTGACTTCAAGCCAAAAATATAAAGTATATTTACAATCACAAGGAACTATTCTCAAATTTTCAAGAACTGTATAGACCATTACACTGAATATTTTGTACTTCAGAAGATGTAGTGAACTTTGATTTTGATGCAGGAAAAGCTACAAATGCCTAGTCTTTCGAATAAGGAAAAAGAAGAAGATTGTGGGAAAAAATTTTTATGAAACATAAATATATACAAATTCTCTGTTAGATGCCAGAACTGGAGTATTAGTGCCATGGATAAATGTAGGGTAATTCCGGGAGAGATGGCTCGTCGGGTGAGATGACTGAGAAGACTCTGTTGTTTCCGTGAATTTCCTAACGTTGAAAGGTAAGTTATTTAAAAATTCTTATTTACATTTTCTAAAAAGTTTTTGCGGTAATCGTCCAAACTATTGTGCACAATTTTTTTAAGTATTTTATTGAAGTCGCGTTTTGATGGCATGCTGTGTGTATCGTTGAGGCTATATTTGCATAGTTGCCATTTCTTTCAAACGTTCTCAACACACTTAAATTAAGTAGCTCCTTAGTAAGTTATATAAGGCTATTTTAAATAGATACATTTATTTTCAGCCATGTCTACAAAATATAAAAGAAAGGGAAATTGCCAACGTGGTTTATGGACTGAAAATCAACTTGAATCAGCCATACATGCCGTATGAAATGAAGAAATGTAAGTCAATGATGTCGCCAGGAATTTTAAAGTTCCAGCATCTAAATTAAGCAGAAGAATGAAAAGTAACAATTTCAAAAAATATTGCATTGGGAGCAAGTAGTGTTCTCGGAGAAGACAATGAGAATAAAATAAAGAGATATATCCTAAAGTTGTAGTAAGCTGGTTTTGCACCTACAAGAACTCGAGTTAGAAAAATGGCTTTCAGATTAGCGGAAAATTTAAATATTAAAACTACTTTGAACAAGTAAATAAATTAGCAGGTTTTGACATATCCTTAGCAAGAGGTCAAGGTATAAACAAAAAGGATGTGAGCAATTACTTTGATCTGTTAGAGAAAGTTATTCTAGAAAATTGAGTTGATGGAGAAGCCGGGAGTTTATTTAACATCAACTAAACAGGACTCCAACTGAATAATTCTACATTTGTTGTAGCCGAAAAGGAATCTATAGTTGAGCCGCTGAAAAGATGGAATGATCACTTCTTAAATATTCCTCTTCCTATGTTATCACTTTTCCCACGTTTACAACGCTCAACAAAACGAACCAAGAATGTCGCTATAATATATTTATACCGTTTTTTAGAGGCTATTGATTTACATTAAATTTAAACATTTTTACAAAATTCACCAGCCACTGAAAGTGAAACACAAATCATGATACATAAAACATTTAAGTTATAGTATCATGATACAAATAATAACGGTGTAAACAGTTTCCCATAAGGTCTAGTTTCGAGCGCCTGTCGATGCTTGCATTGAGTGATCATGCGACCTTGGATTCCATGTTTTAAGCAGCCAGGGTATAGAAGTGTAGCATCAGTAACTTCTTCGGAGAAGGGGGAAACAATTACGTAGTATCACCTAGTGCAATGCTGAGGGTAACTTACTTCTCCGAATCTGCATATTCAAAGCAAAAAAAACAAGAATTCGAAGATGGCATGCCCCAAGTGTCAAAGGTTTACATGAATGAAAAACCGACTTACATAAACACGGATATATTTATTGATTGGTTAACACACCACTTTGTTCTTAGAAAGCCCCCAGGAAAAGTACTACTGGTTTTGGATGGTCATGAATGTCATTGCAACTTCGTTCAAACGTTAAAGTATGCAGCACAGTTTTTGCAACCACTAGATCCTTCATTTTTCAAGTCGCTGAAGACACATTATTATAATGTTTGCAATTCATTTGTTAAAATGAATCATACAAAGAAGATTAACCGCTTGCAATTCGGGAAAATTAATAAATGAGGCTTACATGAGGACAAAAGCTATCTCAGTACAAAATACCGTACTTATCTGGTATTCGCGCATGTGCTATTTATCCAGTCGACCAGAATGTAATACCAGAGTACACCTTTCTTGAAAGTTCAACAACACAAATTACTGAAATAGATGATCTCTTACGTCACCATTACAACTACCATCCATACCTGGTAATAACAACCTCTTAACCAAAAACCACTCCCGGTAAAATTTTAGATAGTATCTTCAGTTCCTTCTACATCAGGTATTTGACAAGTAAGGAAATGCGGTAGACAATTGGCTGCAGTACATACTAGCCCAGTGAATTTGGCGATACGCAAAGATTTAGATACGCAAAGATATAGATGTCAAAAAGAAAAAAAAGGATGCTAAAAAGAATAAAGGTCCTCTGAAAAAAAAATCAAGAAACCCAACGGATGTTTTGTGAGTCATCTTCTTTCGAAGACTGCGTGCATTGCAGTTCTTGTTTCATGAAAACTGCGTAATATATGTGGAAGAGTATTGGGAAAAAACGTGCCAAATAAAATTTATGATCGAGCCATATCATCCTTATTGTCCGAGTTATTTCACTCTGACACATCGGGTGAGTTGGCTTTTACAATTTTTTCGTATTTAATGTTACTCTTTTTGTATTTGTATTAAGATTCAGACAGTCAAAAAAATGTGAGCCATAAATCTCGGACTGTTAGATGCCAGAAGTTTAATGTACGTGTCATAGAAGTGTTCTATAGAAGATTACAAAGGCAGGAATAAATATTAAAGCTTGTAGCATTATGGTGAGTACTAGAAAAAAGATAGCAGACATGAATGGCAGATAGAAAAATAAAAGTTTTATGTGGATACCAAGCCACACAAGTTAGCAATCAAAGATTTGTAGTCAGCCTCACATCAAAGGCAATGAAATGGCAGACTACTTTCCCAATAAAGAAAGAAAAACCACACAAACAGATTTATTTAAACAACAAAATGCAACCCAAATAACAAAGTTAAAGAGATCCTATGGAGGCGTTGGGAACATCAGGACAAGGAAGAAGGACAAAAGAATGGAAAAAATAAACAGAAATTCGGGAAAGTCCTTTGGAGAAACATTGGTTTGCAAATAAAAAGCCAATACTTAAGGTCGCATATAACAACCGTTTGAAGAATGAGAAGCTAGTATAGACCAAAGAAATTAGCAAATAAAAAGCCTTCTCCGTGACACTCTTTGATACAGATGTCTAACAATTGCTTTTGATAAATTTGGTGATAATAATATGCAATAAACAAAAGAGGCAAAAGATTAAACTTACGTTTTTACTTATAAATAATATATAAACAACTTCTTATGTCAATATATGTGCTCACAGTACGTATATTATGTTTAAACACAAATTCAATCAATCTTCTGCCATTTAGATTGCTCTGTATTTGCTCTTTCCGTCAGTTATTTGTCTGTAAGCATCCTCCCTATCAGATTTCATTTTAAAATCTCCTACAATTATGTTTATATCATACGATGGTATTTCGTGCAACAGTTTTTCGAGTTGCTCATAAAAGTAGTCTTTATATCCTCATCCTTATATTCTATTGGGGTATAATAACTGATATAATCTGCTTGTTATTTGCTCAAAGTTCACCACTAGTTTTACAATTTTCTGTTAATAAAAAACCCTGCCACAAATAGTGTTTCATTGTCTCCACTATTGAAGAATATGTTGTTTTTAATATCTATGCCGAAAATTCTCTTTTGTTTGGTTTCTTGGATAGCTGCAATATCTATATCGTACTTTCCTAGGGTATCCGCTAAGTTTTTCAATGCGCCTGTTTCAAATGTTCCTCTAACATTCCATTGTCAAATCAAAATCCTATTTCGTGTCATTTTCGAGAAAAATCGATTTGTACTTTTTATGTATTATTATATAAAGGTTTATATTAACTAACAAATTTATTTGTTATTGTGAAAGATGAAAAATAAAGAATATTGTAAAATAAGATATTTGAACGCTTTTTTAAACAAAAAATGCATATAGACTAAATGGCTCTAACAATTTGCTCACTTACTGTAGTATACAATGTCTAGCAGAAGTATTTACTAATATTTATAATAAATTTTGGCACAAATCTCGTTGACACAAGGTCTCTTTCTGGGAAGCTGTCCATTTATTTTCAAAACTTTAACGTGTCAGCAACGTATATTAATAACGTTGGCGTAGGAAATCTATGTAATCTTTCGATCAAAACGAGATAAAATTATATTTATGCAACTTAGTGCTATTAGTTAGTTTGTATTTGAATTCGTATGTAAATGAAAACATATTTTTAAATTACGTACTTATATTTGGAATTTGGAACAGAAAAATGGCGCACAAAGTTTATAATACTGAAGATGTTTTTGCTACAGATCTATACCATTGGCGAACATTGTTCCTTCCCTTCTTATTTACCTCAAACAGTGAATTGGTTCTACTTCTTCTTGAGGCACTAATCTGGTGAATGGTCTAAATACTGTGGAAAGATGTTTTGCAAATGTCTCGGCTTTCTCTATATCTGTTATTGTCAATTTACGTTCGGCATTTTTTACAAGAGGTATGGCATCTTGCAAAAGTTTAAAAAAAACGAAGATCCACTATATGATGGAATTATACTGGATCAAACAGAAACCAGAGAAACAACCCCCCTTCAGTAGTTGAAATGCAAGAAGCAGTTACCAGACTGAAAAACAACAAGTCACCTGGATTAGACAACATTAGCGCAGAATTAATAAAGGAAGGTGGAGACTCCTTATTGAATGCGATACACGAACTAATAGTGAACATATGGAATAATAAAAAACTGCCACAAGACTGGAATACCGGAGTAATGATCCCACTACATAAAAAGGGAGATCAGCTTCAATGCAAAAACTACCGGGCAATAACGCTACTGACTGTGGCATATAAAATACTGTCAAATATTGTGTATGACCGATTGAGACCATATGCGGAACAAATAGTTGGGGGATATCAATGTGGTTTCCGCAGGCAAAAGTCCACAATAGATCAGATCTTCGTCTTGTGGCAATTCTTGGAAAATACTAGTGAATTTAATATAGCCACACACTATCATGTCATTGACTTTGTTTCAAATCCTTTATAAAAGGTATATAATAAAATGCCCAAACGGGCTATCACAATGAAATTACAAAACGTTTTCGGATTGTTAAATCCATCATCAGTGTAAATGAGGTATATATGCTATGAGCCACCAAAATATATGGGTCAAAACCCTTTAAATGTTATAAATTTACAGTTGTTTTACATTATATATGGTTACATATTATGATGTTTAAGTTACCGTTGGAATTGGTACAACTTAAGGCGGCACACACCCTTCCGGTAGGGATCTATGGAGGAGTAACACCGAGCCGCAAGCCCTTATCTCATGCCATATTGCTCCACCATAGGCCGATCAGACACATTCGCAGATTCATTTTAGAATTTTAAACTGCTGCGTTAGCCTTTTTGATTTCTGTACACCGAGCTGGGGATCGAACTCACTTCCTCTGAACCACTCGCAGTGAAGCGAGTAAGAAACCAGCCGTCCAGCCTGCTTGGCTATCTGACCGACGCTATCTGCTTGGGAGTAACGTTAAGAAATAGATGAGACTTGAGAAATCGAAAAAAAGGCTAGACGTAGTAAAAGTGCTGTAACTCTAAATAAGATGCTGAGTTTAAAGAAAATATCCAGAGGAGCAACAATAAGAATATATACAACGTTTATTCGAACAACGGTGCTCTAGGCTAGCGAGACCTTAATATTAAGCAAAATCATAGAACTGAAGCTAGAAAGACGGGAGCGAAAGATACTCAGAAGAATATGTGAAGGTATAAAAGATGGGCATATCTGGAGAAGAAGAACAAATTTTGAAATAATGCAAATAGATGGACAACAAAAGATTTCAAACATTGCGAAAGTTCCAAGACTAAGATGGCATGGATTCGTAGTTAGAATGCAGGAAGAAGAGTCACCAAAGCATTAATAAATATTAAAGCTGGCACAAAAAGGAAAATAGGACGACCACGAGGAAAATCGATTGAATGGGTAAAAGAAGACTTGGGATTGTTAATGGTACAAAACTGGAGAAATCTAGCACAAGATAGAATAAATTGGAAGAAAATTATTTAAGCCTGTAGAGCCTGTTTGAGCTGATTTATATACATACTGGTATACTATCGATACTTTTCAGCTTCGAAAGGTATCGATATCTAAAAAAATGGTATAGTTTTTCTGGTTTCAAGGTTTTTATGCAATAAACATAAATAAACCTCATCATCATCATTCTCTTTGTCACTATCCCTATGTGGGGTACTTTACTAATTACATTTCTCAATAAGCTGCTATCTTGGGTCATACCAATAATAATCCTCTTTACCGACAAGCCCTTCTTAAGCGTCTCCTCTGGCCCCAGGTCTTGTTTATCTAGCACAAACAACATGGTTTTGACTCATAGTCTTAGTAACTCTTACCTTGCAGTCCTTGCATTCACATATAAAACACAAAGAAATGTGAAAACAAAGAAATAAATCTTAACAGTCAAAATATTTTTGTGTAAATCAGATGTTTATTTTATAAAAATGTTTCTTACCTCCAAAGTTTGCCCAAAGTTTTCGATAATTCAGCGTTGTGAAGTTGTGGATATTGGTCTGCAAGTTTTCGCCTAGCCGCTTGAGCCCATACCATAAAAGCATTCATGGGTCTCTTGACGTGGAGTTTTCTTTTATCAGAAGCGGCTCTAGAAAACATGGAAAAAATACGTGTTAAAAATTATTTGAAATAACTATGCAGTTAAATTAGTGGTATCAGTATCTAAAATAGATTTATTGTTTTTGAAAATACCCTCCCTGATGATCAACACGGTTTTATATGCAGTTATTACAATTTTTAAAATACTTTTTCCACATTCATTGCCAGTTTTCAACGCCGAGTTTATTATTTATGAATTTGTAGAAAATCTAAGAAGTCACTTGGTACCAAATCGGGGCTTGCTAGTCAAATGGACTCACTGGTTCCTCTCCATTTAATTTGATTATAGATGTAATTATAAATATAAGTACAATCAAAAAGTTATATAAAATGGGACCAAAGAAACCCAAAATTATTGGCTATATAAAGCAGATGATAACACCTAAAAGAGAACATACAAAATGCAACCGACGTAATATTACTAGGAATACGGACTGGTATGATAAAGATTTAAGATTCCTTGTTTTGTTGTAGAGTCGGATATGGTGCAGGTGCTAAATATTTTCTTTAAGAAGTTATAAGGATGTTGTGATTTTGTATATCTGATCTGCATTCGATTTTTTTCTTTGTTTGAACGCAGATATTTGAATCAGTTTACATCTTCCATTTCTTTTTATTTTAGTTTCCTGGATGTTGTTTTTAAAGTTGAGTTTTCTTTGTATTTCTCTAAAGCTCATTATATCGAAATATTGCGTAGGTTTGTCAATATTTTTTGCTTGTAGCTGTTATGCTCAGCAGATGTCGCTTGCGAACTCTTGCCAATTATACTAACCATTAACATTCTTTAAAATAATTAATAAAATATTAAAAGTATTTTAAAATAAATAAAAAATCTATAAATATACTAACACGATAATAGCTTTACCACTGACTCACTATTATTTACTTTAACTGTACACACACAAATATTTTCAATATTTTTCTGCGCTTAGAACTATTTTGGACCACAAGAGTGTTCAAAGGGTTACCGAATATTTTACGCAAATATTGGAAAGTATCTATACACATTTAATAAGTCTAACTAATTGCTACAGTAAACCAAAGACACTCAGAACCAATTAACTAGAACTGTTGTCTAATTAGAACCTAGCAACATTAAGTCTCGTTTGCGACACGTTGCAGCGCCATGATATAATAGGCGGAAACTGCTTCTAAAAGACTATTAGTAAGCAATTAAAAGGAATATTGAATTTTTATATATAGGGTAGTACAATGGATGAACCAAAAAAATTCAAAAGTTTTTATTAATGCTCAGTTCTGGTGACTGGGGACTTGATAGCGAGGGGTTTGTTCTCCATTTTTTCCACTGCTTGACTTAAGTCACCTAATATTAAAGATAAAAGATAGAGATAAAAGACTTTGACTAAACAAATTTCTTAAAAAACTTTAACGAATTAGGTCGCAACGTATTCTCAAAACGATTTAAGGATAATAATTTCGCTTTATATACACCGAAAAAAGACCAATGCAATATTTGTTCTTCATTTAAATATAAGTATTCAACTTAAGAAGAATATAGAGCTCATATACAAAGAGAAGAAGACGCCAGAAGCTAAAATTTTGGATAAAGCCATAACTGAAAGAGATGAAATAATAGCACTAACAATGGACCTACAAGTCGTAAAGTTGTGCCCATATGTACCAGCGAACAAAATATATTTCAAAACCAAATTGTCCTACCATAACTTTACAGTTTACAACCTAAAAACTCGCAGTGTTATGTGCTATTGGTTTTCAGAAAACGAGCATAATCAGTTCAAAGCATCCATGTTTGTTTCCTGTATCATACATTATTTAGAGGAAAACTGTGTTACCGATTCCAAAACGCTAGTCGGTATTTATTCTGATGGATGAGGTTATCAAAATTGTATTTTTGTCCTGGCCAACGCTTTACTAAACATTACTACCAAGTATAATGTGTTAGTGTTCCAAAAATACCTTGAACCGGGTCACTCTCAAATGGCATGTGAATCGGTACATAGTGTGATACAAAGAAGTCTTAAAAATAAGGAAATCCATCTATCCAGTGACTATGCTACCATTACAGTTCAAGTAAGAAAAGGAACTAAGCCATATACAGTAAAAATATTGACCATACGTTTTTAAAGACTATTTATCCTCGACAACATGCGATATTCCTCAATCCGACCAGGAAGAAAAGCGTATGACCCAACCATTACTGATATAAAATGTATCAAATACGATCTAGCTGGGACTATAGAAATAAAAACTGACAATAAAGGAGAATACTTACAAATCCTTATTACACCAAAGACTATGCCAACAATTGTGGACTATCAACCTCTATTTCTATCGCCTCCTAAATTAAAAACGAAAAAATGGCAACATTTTCAAGATCTAAAATCGACATTACCAAAAGATAGACATTTATTTTATGACGGTCTTTTACACGTATAGATTTTTTATTTTGTACGTTTAGACATACCTACTTATGAAATAATTTTCGTTTGTTGTTTTTAGAAGAAGAGGTGAACGTTAATTTTTTATTATAAAGCTTATCCAAATGATTGGTACAGTTCTTAACCATATATTGGTTCACCTTTTTAACGTGAAAAGAGGCTGGTTTATTTCGCGAATATTTAAAAATAGCCATCCAGTTATCTGGGACCTTAGCTACTGCTTTGTTGTTTATTAATCTTCTATTCTTATCACACTCCAGAACTCACTAAAAGGAGGAATCCGCCAAGGAGACTCGCTTAGCCCGTTGTTATTTAATATGGTGATGAATCAAACAATTGACGAAGTAAGAAAACGACACAGATACCACATGGGAGCGCATAAAATCACAATACGCTATGCCGATGATGCACTACTAATTGCTGATAACGAAGATGATCTACAAAGGCAGCTCCACACCTTCAACATCACAGCAAACAAACTTAATATGAGAATATCAGTAGAAAAAAACTAAATGTATGGTGATCAGTAAAGAGCCGCGTAGATGCAATCTAGAAATAGACGGCAAAATTGTAGAACAAGTAATAAAATTCAATTACCTAGGAGCAGAGATCAATAGTGACAGGGATATAAGAACAGAGACCACAAGGAAAGCATCAAAAGCGGCAAGAGTAAGTGGTTGTCCCCGAGAAACCATATGGAGAAACAAATATCTGACCATGGAAAGCAAAATAAAAGTATACAAGACAACAGTAAGATCAATTCTAACATATGCAGCGAAGACAATGACCGATACAAGAAAGACGAAACAACAAATCAACAATATGGAAATGTAAGTATTAAAATCAATAGCGGGAATATCATTAAGAGACAGACAAACCAACAGAAGTACACATGAACAATGCAAAATTCAAAATATTATTAACAGGTGGATAAAAACAAGAAAAAAAGCTGGAACGAACATGTAAACCGAATGGGACCAGATATATTAGCGAACATCTGTAAAAACAACAAACCGTATAGCAGAAGACCCGTTGGAAGGTCGCCAAAAAGGTGGAAAGATAATGTACAGTCAACAACGACTGAAACAGAATAAGAGGCAGACAAACAGGAGTAATTCTAATCGCATGAAGAAGAGGAAGAGGACTCCAGATAAGAGTGGCCTTTTACTGAAAAAGTAATCTTAATGGACGTGAATCGCTTTTCAATGTGTACCAAATGATGGAGAAACCGAAACATAGTTACGTTCTTAGCTTGGGCTCCACAAAAATCATAAAAAATTTCTAGTTCAGTAATATTCCTGTCGAGATAATTGTACACAAAATTGTGGAAAAATGAAGTCGTTTCATTGCTACCCTTCTTCGCAATATTTTCTGGATACATGTAAAATACCCTATTTCCATTGGATAAAACATATATGTTAAAAGCACAAAGAGGCAGTTGCCTTTTATAATAAACGTTATTTGTCGTAATGTTTGAACAACGAAAGTTTTTAGAAAAATCTATACAAACCACCTCTTTTTGCATATTTTTTCTACTTTTCTTTGCAGAAGTTTTTCTTGTATAAAATACGTTTGCCTTTCTATAAAAATTCAAGTAATTTCGCTGGACGGCTGGTGGATATCAGGTTCTTTCTGTGTATGTACATTTTTAATAGGCATAATCATATTTGAATAGTTCGATATACAAGCTAATTCAAGACATTTGGCAAGAAGAAACAATGCCAGATGAATGGAAAGAAGGGGTTATTGTACCAATACACAAAAAAGGAAACAAAAAGCAATGTATTAACTACAGGGGAATAACACTTCTAAACACCACCTACAAAATCCTTGCAAACATCCTGCTAGAAAGAACCAAAACATACACAGAAGAAATCGTTGGAGATTATCAATGCGGATTTAGACCGGGCCGCTCTACAATTGACCAGATATTCACAATAAAACAGATAATGGAAAAATGCTGGGAGTTTAATCGTAGCTTCATCAGATGTTCATAGATTTTAAACAAGCATTTGATAGAGTATGTAGGGACAGACTGTGGTCAGCGATGCAGGAACTTGGCTTTCCAAAAAAACTAGTCCGGTTGATACGGATGTGTATGGAACGGTTACGATGTAAGGTGAGAGTTGGACAACAATACTCGGAGACATTTGAAATAAACAATGGACTAAAACAGGGAGATGCACTTTCACCACAACTCTTCAACTTAGCTCTGGAGCACATAATCAGAAGTGCAAGAATCGAAAAACCGAATACAGTATTTCATCGAGAAGGACCAAACTTACTACTGGCATTTGCAGACGATATAGATCTAATATAAAACACGCGATTAAGGATGAAGGAGACTTTCGTAAGGTTTGAGAAGGAAGCAGAGAAGATGGGGCTCCAAATCAACGAAAACAAGACGAAGTATATGTATATGAGCCGCAATAACCAAAGCAGAGACAGAATCGGTCAGAACATTACCATCGATGACTTTAACTTTGAGCGCGTTAGAGAATTCAAGTATCTTGGAACAACAATAACTGAAGACAATAACGGATCACAAGAAATAAACAACAGGTTTCAGGCCGGCAACAGATGTATTTTTGCCCTCCAAAACCTTATATAATCAAAACAACTAACACGACGTACGAAGATACAGGTCTATAAAACAATCATACGACCCGTTGTGATGTATGGAAGCGAAACGTGGACGATAACAAAGGCAAATGAAGAGAGACTACGTGTTTGGGAAAGAAAAATCCTAAGGAAGATCTTTGGTCCGGTGCTTGATGAAGCATCAGGACAATATAGGATAAGAACTAATAAAGAGCTTGAAGAACTTTACCCAGACGCCAACATCATAAAAGAAATAAAGTCCAGAAGACTCCAATGGGCAGGACACCTCAGAAGACATTCTGACGAACGAACAGTAAGACTGGTGTGGGAGGAAGTCCCAACTGGAAGGAGACCACGCGGACGCCCTCGTCTCCGGTGGCGAGATAATATAGCAGGAGACCTAAGCACTATGGGCGTGGAGAATTGGATGGATGGCGTGGAGGTTGCTCAAGACAGAAAACAGTGGATGCATGTTGTCGAGTCGGCTAAAACCCACGAAGAGTAACGCCACGGAGTAAGTATAATCATATTTGAATAGGTATTTAAAAGATTATTTCCCTGTATAGTTTATACATTTTGTAGGGACAAGTTAGACATGGTATAATTTTTTAAAACTCTAAAATTAAGAAATTGGCGCTTATCATGTTTTTCCCCTGGATCTTTCATATGTAATTATTGTATTCTTGCTGCTTGTTGCAGTGGAGTGACACTTTTTGGTGATGTTTTTCTTAATTTGTGTATTATCTTTAGCCATTTTTTACATTATAAGCATTAATAAAGATGGCTAGTCTGTCAGTAGTGTCGGCAAATGCCTTACAAACTTTAACAAACCCTACATTTGACACATTGTATACCAACCAAAACCCCCCTCCCCCAGTGGAAAATTCTAGGTACGCCACTGCTATAGGTAGTAAGAGGAACTAAGAGCTCAAGTTCAAGTAACGAATAAAAAGTTGAAAAAGGGGAAGTACTTTTGAGATGTGTAAAAGATTTTAATTCTTAGCTGAGAGCTATCGGCTTACAAAACCATCTTCAGAGCTATGGTCAAATGTAAAATATTCTACTAGGAGAGATCATTTGGTAAGCAGAAAATTACTGGTTCTATTTTTTCTTTTCTTTTTAAAACAATGAACAAAGCACACAAAGGACTGTACACTAGACTCCACAAAAAACACATTAAAATATTTGGTTGGAGTTAAAGTATTAGAGAAGCAGATCTGTACAGTCCTTTGTGTATTTACAAATGTGTATGTACAAACCACTGATTGCCATGAAGTCCTTCTTCTTCTAGTTCCATGACCGTTATCGATCGTTGGATATCATGTTGGCTACCATATTCGCTATCGTGACTTTATTGACAGCAGCTCTAAATAACGATGTAGTTGATTTTCCATACCATTGCCTTAGATTTTTCAGCCATGATGTTCTTCTTCTACCAGGACCACGATTACCTTGGATCTTTCCCTGAATGATCAGATGTAAAAGATCATATTTTTCAGGGTGTCTCATAATATGACCGAAGTATTCCAGCTTGCGTTTCTTTATTATATTGACCAGTTGTGTTGTTTGGTTCAGCCGTCTAAGGACCTCCTCATTTCTAACTCTGTCGACCCAGCTTATTTTCAGTAGTCGTCTATATACCCACATCTCAAAGGCTGTCAAGCGTTTAAGCATAGCCTCAGTTAGGGTCCACGCTTCTACTCCATACAGCAGGACAGGAAAGATGTAGCAAGATATCATACGAACTCTAAGGTCAATGCTAAGATCGTGACTGCAAAGTACGTTTCTCATTTTTACAAAGGCAGCTCGGGCTTGTTCTATTCGGCTTTTAATTTCTGCGGCTGGATCCCAGCTCTCATTGATATTACTGCCGAGATACACGAGTTTCTCTACTCTGTCCAGTGTGGCATCTCCGACTTTTATACCGTCATGATGTATATAATTTTGTTTGCTAACTATCATATATTTAGTTTTCTTAACGTTGAGTTTTAATCCATACTGATCACAAGTCTGTTTTATTTTGTTCATTAGATTTTGAAGGTCTTCTCCGCAATTGGCAAGGACTAAGGTATCGTCGGCATATCTAATATTGTTGACGGTTACTCCATTCACAATAATACCTTCGGTTGTCTCCATTAAGGCTTCCTTAAATATCTGTCCTCTAACAGCGTGTAAATTCTGCTGTGTATTACTCGCAGAAAGATTTTCAAAACGTGACTCATCAGACTTATTGTCCGATAATCACCGCATGTCTTTGGACGATGTTTCTTAGGTATTGTGACAAATGTCGACTTTAACCAATCAGTTGGTAATATCCCAGTTTCATAAATTCTGTTAAAGAGATTACACAGAGCTTTAATTCCATTTTCTCCCAAAAACTTTAGTATTTCAGCACTTACTTCATCGGGGCCAAGTGCTTTTCCATTTTTTGCCGTTTGTATTGAACGTCTTACCTTACTTTCTGTTATAGATGGACCTGATATAGCAATCGGTGTATAGTGTTCTACTCTCTCATCTTCAAATAATTCAGAAATGTAGTTTTCCCATTCTTTTAACTTTTCATTGATGTCTAATATTCTGTGTCCGTTTCTGTCTTCTAAACTTTGGGATACTTGTTTCCATTTGTTTCCAGCGACCTCTTTCAATTTCTTGTTCAGATGAAATGTATCGTATTTCTTTTCATATTGTTGAATTTCATTACATTCTTTACTATGAAATTGTGTTTTCGCGTGTCTTATCTTCTGCCTGATTATTGCGTGGATCCTTGTATTCGTTTTTATCTTTATTTCTGACTTCTCTTCTTTGATCCATAAGTCTCAGTATTTCTTCTGTCATCCGCCCTTGTTTTTTTCTTGCTTTTAGCGCACTCAATTTTGTTTCTTGAACAGTCTTTAAGATGTCTTTAATTCTCGTCCAGTTTTCCTCAGTACTTTCTTCTTTGCTTGATGTTAACTTCATCTTTTGTTCTAATATACTAGTTATTTCTTGTTTTACAGTATCATTTAGCATCGTTTCTCTATCAATAGTAACTGTTTGCTTATTCGTCCTTGCAACTCTTTTTAATCTTAGTCTTATTTTTCCTACTAAAATATTGTGATCTGTTGGTACATCTGCCATGAAGTCCGAATTATACTTAACATTAACTGTATATACAGATTGATTTTTTGGAAGTTCCAATTAGATGTTTTAGAAAAAATTGAGATAATTAGGTAATATATAACAATTTGGGACGAGGGGTTTTAGATATGCCCAATAAATCTAAAATAAAAAACACCTTCCATGACTTGCACGAAACACCTAAAAATTATACAAACAAGCTGAATTTTGCCGAAAATATTAATTTTGAGACCATAAAAAAGTTTATCACTTTTACCTCCAGGCTTCCCCCTAAAACCCCCTCGAAGTGGGGTAAAAATGAAAAAAATCGACTTTTCAAGAATTTGTACGCCGTAGAATAAATGTTTTAAATAAAAAATGTAGCTGAGATAATTTTAAACAAAAATGTTTATTAACACTTTTTGTATAGAATGAACTGTTTTCTTAGAAACGACGCTTGAAGCGACCGTTGATTTTCAATGTGTTCCGAGAGCGAAATTAATGTTCAATAAAATTTGTATCAGCTCGACGATAAAAATTCGATATCTTTCGATTCAAGTATCCAATCGACAAAAATCAAGATGCGTTTTAAAGGTAAAGAGTTCGTCTTTTATATGCAACTTTTATATTTTGCCTAAATCCTAACCTTTAAAACCTACAGCATGAAATTTTAGGATTGAGTTTTGGCAACAAATATATAAAATAAATAAATAAAATAAATAAATAAATAAAAAAAACGCTGGATTTAAACTTTTACATAACAAACAATCTAAAACATTTAAAACTTATTTTCAATTACAGTAGTATGTTTTTCAAAAGAACTAAACTTCTGCTGTAAACTACATCCAAATCCGTCTTGTGATGCATTTCCCGTGACCAGCTATCTCTAAAAATGAAAATTTTGCTACAACTGGGCAATGAAAATGATCAATTTTATAGATCTCACGAGAGTCGTAAGAAATGATAACAATCGTGCCACATTTATTTATTTAACATCTTTATAAAAACAGTTTCGACTATTTCTGTTTCTTAGACATTTTTTATTCACCTTAATTATCTGTTTCATTTTGATGTGATCGTTTTAATATTAACTTATAATCACTTTATAAAGTGTAATAAACATTCAGTTAAAAAAGTTGACTAAAACTTCCTTAAATGCCATAAAAATGTTTCTGTTCTTAAATATTTTTGATTTATCTTGGCCTTTTGTTAACATTTTGATGTTAAATGATAATTACTGTATAAAGTGTAACAAATATTCAGTCCACAGATAACAAAGATAAAAAGAAGACTAATTAACAGTTTTAGGTGTAATTTAATTAACACGCGCAATTAGATACTTTTGAGACTTTTTGTTAGCGGCAAAATTCAAACGGGTTTAAATATAGAAAATTGGGAACATAAACATCGCTACAACTAAGAAAAGAGAAGGTGCTAACAGAAAGTTTCACAAGAACAGTTTGAGATTCGGAAATGTTTGTGTTAATGTAGATTTAATTGCATAACAATGGGAAAATGTGTAAGAATATGTAAGAAATTAAATAAGTTTACTATTACATTCAAAAATATAATCAAATCAGATCAGGATTTTAATCAAGAAAAGAAAATATAACTATACAGAAATCTATATTTACCAACAAGCATATACAATTTATTATAAATTTATGATAAATAAGCAAGTTGCATCAATTCACTTCGTTTGCTTTTATTTCGGCATATCGATTGTGTAATTGCATAATTGATTGTGTAATTCTTCTATTTGTTGTTATTCTGTTAATGTATCTGTTCATTTTTTTTTCCTTCTTGCACCAACTCATTTATGTTGTCTAGCCTTCACTTGTTTCTAATCTCAGTTTTGTTAATTTTTTCTTCTTGTTCTTTTTTAGGATTCTGGTTTCGTGTAGTACTAGATTCAGGTCTTGTTTCTAAGTTTTAAGTCAAGTTTGTGTACTTTGTCGCTTCTATATTTAGGAGTTCGTTTCTCCATATTATGTCACGGGGCATCCTGCTGTTAAGCTTGATTTAGTCACTTGTTTTCTCTCAATTGTTCTCTAATATTTTTGTCACTTAATACTTTATTTCAAATATTTAAAGTTCATATTATTAATACACTACTACTTAATGCTGTACACAAAAATATAGTTGAAATTATCAGCATAAGCCCAAGGATTGTATACCTCATCTTCAAACTAAATGCAAGATATACCCTTAATGTAATCCAGACATATACTCTAACGACTACCCACTCAGATGAAGAAATTGTGTGCTTAAATATAAAGTTGGGCCTAATACAACCCTCACTTTAAAGAAGAAAAAGTTACAAAAGGAAATTAACCACTGACTTAAATAATAGCGTCAAAAATCAAATTCGCTTAAAAATGTATCGCATGTATGAAGAAAGTAAGTTTCTATTATACATAAAAAATATATTTTAAATGCAGGCAACCAACTTAATTTTTTGGTAGCATTTAGCTTGAGTTTGTTAAGAATAGTTTCAATAAACGAATAAAGTTTAATGTTATCGTTTTATAATCGTTATTTTATCGTTATATTAAACTTTTATATTATTAAAAGTGATGATAATAACGCTGAATAAGCAATGTTTTAAATGATGTATAATCACAAAACGTACTCAATAATGTGTTATATAATTCACATAATAAAGTACATTAGTATAAGCTTCCAAAAAAGTTCGATGAAATAGTCTAATGAAATTTGGTTGTATAGTAATTTCCAGCCACTGTCATTGTCAAAAAATAACTAACTTCGCAAAAAAATAATTACTAAATTTACTAGACAGTACGGACTGAGAATAGCGAACCGACTATATCTTGGATTATACTAATATCAGTTTCCTTTATTCCTTCCTCACTCATTTCGGCATCAATTGGTGCCACCTCTAGACTTTCCCCAATTCCCCTAATTCTTAATGTTATCCTAATTTTATTCTTTTTTACCAGAAGAATGGAGAAAAAATGAGCTGATCTTATTCTTCAATAAGGGCGATAAGAAACAACCAACAAAAGTATAAAGGTATCAACTTACAACTAAAATTGTATTCGCTCCGAGGGTTAACAAAGTTTTAAAGCAAAATCGACTGACCTGCTCATGGTGGCGATTGCTTGAAATTTTATCAGGACGCTTTTCTGCATGGTACAATGAACATATTCATTGTACCATGGATGTTGATAATGTATATATAATCTCACTTTCGCAAATTATGTTAGTAAATCTTTCTTCTTCTTCTTCAGGTGCCATCTCCGCTACGTAGGTTGGCAATCATCATAGCTATCTTAATTTTTGAGGCAGTAGCTCTAAATAGTTGTTTTGAGCTGCATCCAAACCATTCTCTCAGGTTCTTCAGCCATGAAATTCGTCTTCTTCCGATGCTTCTTCTGCCATCTATTTTTCCTTGCATTATGAGTCGCAGGATGCCATACTTATCGCCCCGCATCACATGTCCGGGATACTGTAGCTTTCTTTCTTTAATTGTAAGTTCAATTTCCTTCTCTTTGCCTATTCTTCTCAGTATTTCATTGTTTGTAACTCTATCTACCCAGGAAACCCTCATAATTCTTCTATAGGTCCACATTTCAAAGGCGTTAAGTCGTCTCATGGTATCTAGATTTAACGTCCATGATTCCACTCCATAATATAGTACACTGTATACGTAACATTTTGTTAGGCGTACTTTAAGAGCCAATGTTAGATCTTTGCCACATAGGACCTTTTTCATTTTTATAAAATTAGAACGTGCTTTTTCGATTCTGACTTTGATTTCTGCCGTGTAGTCATTATTTTCTGTTATAAGTGTTCCTAGGTAAGTGTACTTTTTTACTCTTTCGATCTGCTGGCCCTCTACTATCAAGATTTCGTTAGTATTATAGTTGTTTTTACAGATTTTCATAAACTTCGTCTTTTTGACATTAAGAGAGAGTCCGTACTCCCTACTACACATGACTATTTTGCTCATGAGTCTTTGCAGGTCTTGTAAACTATCGGCTATTATTACTGTATCATCTGCATATCTGATGTTGTTAATTAAGACTCCATTTACTCTTATGCCGACTGTTTCATCTTCCAGAGTTTCTCGAATTACCTCTTCAGAATAGGCGTTAAATAATAGAGGTGATAGAATGCAGCCTTGCCTGACTCCTCTCTTTATTTCCATTTCTTCAGATGTTTCTTTTTCGATTCTTACTATTGCTCGCTGATTGTAATAGAGGTGTGTTATTAGCCTTAAATCTCTTTCATCTAGGTTTTTATTTTTTAGAATTTCCAGGAGTCGATCATGTTTTACTTTATCAAACGCTTTATTGTAGTCTATACAACAGACGTAAAGAGGACGGTTAACATCCAAACATCTCTGTGTCAGCACATTGAAGGAGAATAATGCCTCTCTGGTACCCAAACCATTGCGGAACCCATATTGAGTGTCACTAATATCCAGCTCAAGTTTAGAGTGTATTCTGGCGTGGATAATTTTCAAGAGAATTTTCAAGGTATGTGACATTAAGCTTATGGTTCGATAGTCACTACACTCTTTGGCATTCACTTTCTTTGGCAAACACACAAATGCTGATGTCAACATTTCTCTAGGAATGATTCCCGTAGTATAGATAGCGTTGAACAGTTCTACTATTATGTCCAGGTTTTTCTCGTTGACCAACTTTAGTAGCTTGCTTGGTAATTCATCTGGACCAGCAGATTTATTGGTTTTCATTGAGTTTAATGCCTGACTAACCTCTGATTTGGTTATCTCTGGACCTACATCTCCCGTTTGGCTATCTACAGATGTACTAGCTTCTCTCTGGTCATGAAATAATTCTTCGATGTATTCTTTCCTTTAGTAAATCTTTAGTAAATCTTTATTAACGACAAAAAATATTTTTGTTGAACTACAAATGTCACTGTGAATTAAGACCTAAATAATTCTAAAAATTGTATCCGGATATTAACACTACAAAATAAAATATTTAAGTTTAACAAAATAATCCCATAAGACTCAATACTAAAACGTCCTCACAAATCTGACAGCGTGCCACGTGACTGTAAATAGAGGAGAGACCCACGGAGCGAATAAGCACGAATAAATCAGAGCATAAACTTAGCAGACGATCAACAAGGTTTCCATATGGGAAGGTCATGTACAGATGCAATGTTCGTCATAAAACAGATTACAGAAAAAGCATTAGATTATCATAGACCCGAATTCCTATGTTTGATTAACTTGAAGAAAGCATATGAGAGGGTAAGGCTTAAAGATGTAATAAATCTCTTGTATAATAAAGAGATCTCGGCAATGAAAGAGAGAACAAGAAGCTTTTTTCGCCCCTCATTATTTCATTCTTTGTACCAAGACAAAGGATAAAATGAAAATATTTTAAAAGCATATTAAAAAATACGCCCAAAAAATAGGAACTTAAAAAATAGAACAGGAACAAAAAAAAAACAATATAAAACATCACAATGTCTGACTGACAGCGTATAATGATTCGTAAGGTAAAGTTTATTTAAAACTATTTATTCTTCAATAAAGTTGTTCAAGAATTTATCTCAAAGATGCTGACTATATAAATTGAAAGTTAAATCATGTAAATTTTTTTCAAAATCTTTTATTTTGAAATATCATTCAACTGGTCCAAGCTTACAATTGTTGTAAATTCTCAGTATCCATTACTTAAAACATAACATGACACAAGAACGCAGTTTTAGAACAATATTAATTCTCATCAAATTATCACTCTCATATTTACGTGCGAAAATCAAATATATTCTGTTCTTCCTCAACTGAAAAATAAATCTGAGGTTCTGATATATACCTGCATTATCTGACGGGGCGCTTTTTCAGAAAAGATCCTCCTAGACATACTATTTGTCTGGTTTATGGTGTGCGACAAAATATTCGTTCACAAATATTTGATATCACAGGTGAATATAAATAAACAAAGACTGTTACAGATCATGGGAATAAATTTTCTCTTGTTGTTTCTTCGAAATCATATTTTTCTTAGCTGTAATTTTATTACGATTAATTAAACAGTTAGCAGGTAACATAGATGATTTAAAATATCGGAATTCACTTTTAAAAGTAAACTATAATGCACTGTAATGATAGAGTGGATTCTATGGAAAATAGCAGTTCCAAGACAGAAGACGAATTTGTTAAAAGTTAACTTTAATCTCCTATTTTGGGGTACCTAATAGAAGTGGGAATAAGTAGAGAAGTATAAAAAAACAAGGACGATAAACTCACCCAAGCTACTAACTACTTGGGCTAAGCTAATACATCGTAATACTTAGACAGTTAAACAATCAGAAGACATCCCAGATATCACAACGAAACAAATGAAAAGAGCTCTTTTGGAGATGAAAACAATAAATCATCTGGAGAAGTTGCGATAGTCATAAAACAAATCGAAAAAGGAGGGAGACAAAAGGACATTTTTTCTACAAAGAAAAGAGAAGAAAGGGGATGTACAAAAGAAACAAACAAAACCACTTAAAAATATGTAATTTAAACAAATAGAAAACCTCAACAGAGAGAAAGAAATCAGAGCATTCTATAAGAATGTTAACATTAATAGAAAAGAACTCAAGGCAGCCATAATCAATGCAGAAGTCTGTATAGAGAACTATTAACAACAAGAAAAAATGTATTGAATAGACGGATGGAATAATTTAACCATGCACTTAATATAGAGGAAGAAGAAGAAAATCTGAAAGATGAAAGAGATGAGGTAAGCGGAACAGACGAGAGGAAAGAGGAACCATCAACGTTCCTTGAAGTCACAGATGCAGTTAAAAAGCTAGCCAGAAACAAATCACCCGGAATAGCTGATCTTCCAGTTGAACTATATAAAGAAGGTGGCCACGATACCATAATGGCACTACACAGCTCATAAAAGAAATATGGACACAGAAATCCCTATCCAATAGTTGAAATATTGGAATACTTTGCACCATACACAAAAAGGAGATGTCTTTGAATGCTCTAACCAGAAAAGAATTACGCTTCTAAATACAGGGTATAAAATATTTTTCACGTTACTATGCCACCGTATGGCACCATATGCAGAACCAACAGTATTAAAATACCAGGCTAGTTTCGTAGGTGGTAAATCGTCCTTTGTAATAGTTATAAAGAGTTCCTAAACTAAAATCTGGTGCATAATAACTTTTATGTTAACTTTTAGGATAAGGTGGGGTAATTGGTAATTTTTAGTTACCTAATGATCAAACTATAAGTAAATTTTAAACTATTTGTATAAAAACATGACCTTTGTTTAATACTATTTAAATATATGGAACCTTAATTTGATTGAAAGTATTACAGTAATAATAAAATAAATAATAAAATTGTACGTACGGTGGCTCCAGTTATCTCAATTAACAGGGATAACTGGAGCAGCCAGCCTAAAATCTCATAAGAGCTGGAGAAATCATTGTGGGCTATCTGGGCCTGATTGCCTATCTTTACAATTTTCAAAGAAACCTCAAACAATAATTTAAATTGGATTCATTAGGTTACAACCCTGAGAGAAATGTTCAAAGCAACGAAAGAGCTAGGATGTTGGTAAAGTTGAATGTAGAGTACGAATTCTGAACCTTTCTGGAAAACTGTCTGAACCTTTTAAAACAAATTACGGGTTGCGCGAGGAAGACCCTCTCTCATCTATAACGTTTAATCTAGCTCTGGAAAAAGTAATACGTATGTCACAACCATTAGTTTAATAACATAACATAACAATATACATAATATACATAATATAATCGGTATTTAGGCGGCACACGCCCTTCCGGTAGGGATCTATGGAGGAGTATCACCGAGCCGCAAGCCCTTATCTCTTGCCGTACTGCTCCACCATAGGCCGATCAGACACCAGCATATTCTAGTCTAAGCCGCAGATTCATTTAGAATTTTAAACTGCTGCGTTAGCCTTTTTGTTTTCTGTATACCGAGCTGGGGATCGAACTCACATCACTCGCAGTGAAGCGAATGAGAAACTGGCCGCCCAGCGTGCTTGGCTATCTAACCGACACATAATCAGTAATCAATAAATCAGTGCAAATCCTTGCCTATGCTGATAATATCAATATTGTTGGGAGAACGAAAAACACTGTACGAGACGCGTATGTAGCATTAAAAGAATTAGCTACAAAAATGGGTTTAATAATAAACCTACTTACAACAACTTACTACAACCACAAATCCTACGACCACTTGTTATAGAAAACGACGTCCTTGAAGCAGTGAACGAATTTGTATACCTGGGAGCGCTCCATAACTCAGAAAATAATACTACCGCAGAATTTGCAGGGCCAACACATGCTATTTTGGGTTCAATATTCTTCTTAAATCCACAATTGTATCGAGAAATACAAAAATAAAACTCTACAAAACAACAATACGAACAGTCCTAACCTACAGTTCAGAGACTTGGACTCTTAACAAAAAGTAATGAAACATGTTAGGACGTTTCGATATCATAAAACATATTAAGATAGCACGTAAGAGGTGGATAGGGCACGTAATGCGAATGGAACAAAATGACCCAACTAGAAACACGCTCTTTGATAGACCCATTGGTCATAGAAGAAGAGAAAGATCCAGGACAAGCTTTTTTGATAACATCGATGAAGACATAAGAAATATGAGAATGCATGCTTGATGGAGGAAGGCGATGGATAGGGACGACCCGAGAAAAATTCTTGAGGAGGCCATGAACCACGAAGCATAAGACCAATAATGGCGTATGGATTAGAAACTAGATCCGACGCAGCCAAGACATAGAGACAGCTGAAAACATCAAAGCTGAGAGTACCCAGAAGAATTACAGCAACTAAACTCAGCTAGCGGATAAGCAGTGACGAGATTAGAACAAAATGTAATGTACAAGTTATAAACGAGTGAAAACTAAATAGAAAAAAGAATAGAACAATCACATCAGTAGAATGGCGGATACAAGAGTCGTTAAAATACTAAGTGACAAGTTACCAAGTGGTTGAAGAAACATCGGCCGACGGCGCAAGAGATGGTGTGACAATCTTTCATGAGGGTAATCTGTCAATGAATAAGCAAAATGAACAAGAAAATATGTGTTTAACAATTACAATTCTACAACGTTATGAGACAAAAAACATTTATTTTGGTTGACAATTTTTTGGTTTGTGGTGTTCTTTATCAATTATCTTTGAACAAAGTACACAAATGATCTTCTTCTTCTACTTTTTGTAGATCTTTCGATCTGTTTAATTCTGAAGCTGCCTCTGGTTAATTTCTTGGGAGATAGATTGCCAACTATCCCTCCATCTTTTAGGTGGTCTTCCGAGGGGTCTTGAACCGGGCGGATTGTTTTCTAGGGCAATTTTTGGGAGTCTATTCTCATCCATTCGTCTTACATGGTTGTACCACATCCTCTTGCGCTGCCTTCCCCATCTTACAATATCTTGAATTTTGCACTGCTCTCTAATGTTTGTATTTCTCGCTCTGTCTCTTCTTGTTTTCCCCATTATTGTTCTTAGGGTTTTCATTTTGGCAACCCTTAGCATCTGTTTCGTTTAGTTAGTATCTTCGCCCACTTCTATGCCATATGTCATGATCGGTCGTATGCAAGTCTTATAGATTCTAATTTTACTATCTGTGCGCATATACGGATTTGACCAGACTATCTCCCGCAGACATCCTGACAGTGCAGATGCTTTGTTGATCTGACTCCCCAGGTCCTTTACTGGGTCGTGGGTGCTTGATATATCTATGCCCAGATATCTGAATTGCATCACCTGTTCTATGGGGTCGTCCTCAACCACTAACTTACATCTGAGCAGATCTTTTGCTGTTGTCATACATTTATATTGTTCTGAAGCTATTTTCTTGTGGCATTGTAAATTAATTACTATTTATAACTGGGAATAAGCCACATTAAAGATAAAAATACATTTATTGACGTTTCAATTTCCAATTCGGAAATCGTTCTCAAAATACAAATAGTAAATTAAACAAATTTTGTTTTTTGTTACATAGTGAAAAAATTCTTCTGCTAATTTAATTTTATCTGACTCATTTATATTGACAATTCAGACATACATTATGCATTTTAAAGTAGACGACTTTAAAATGATATTGCCAATATTGTTGAGTTGCGCTCCTTTATTATTATTTTTATTTAAAATTGAAACGTCAATAAATGTATTTTTATCTTTAATGTGGCTTATTCCCAGTTATAAATAGTAATTAGTCATACATTTAGTTTTGTTGGTAGAGATGTTCATATTTAGTAGTCGGCTTGTTTGAAAGAACTGAAAGAGCTACACAAATGATCAAGAACAATAATTGATGTAATGTTCAGAGCTCAGAATACGAACTTACGAACTCAGATAAACGATCAAAGGCAATTTTATTAACAGATTGATAGGTTTTGTACCTGAATAGAAGAATAAAAATTATGCTATTTTTATAATAACTGGAATATTGTTATACATTTTACAATTATTGTTAGTATTATTCATGGTCTAAGTATTAGGTTTCAAAAGATGCATTGTTGAGGCGCCTGCACACGTTAAAATAGATAATGAAAACTTGATTTATTTAAAAATGTAATCGGATATCGCAAACATATGGTCGGTTAAATTCCGTTAAACCTCAAATGAAGACAATTACTTATTAGATAGCTTTTGTCGGCATTCGCAAATGCTTCGATGGCATCGCCCGTACCTGATAACATTCGGTTCGTGCCTTTGTTTTGACTAGAAACTTGCTCATAAAACCTAATTTATTTTCAGATAAACAGACGACTCTGTAGACAATCTTATCACTATTGCAATGTATAATCATTGGTAAATATCCCATGTACCAAAACTGTTTATCATAATTTTTATTTGCCCTTACAGAGTTCTAGAGAGAGCTTTAAACTACTAACTAATAAATTATAATTTTAGTTTTTAAATAATATTACGTATACAATAAAAACAATTGAGGTCAACATTCCCTTATACATTCTGTAGAAGCTAGAAGAAAAGCTAAACTACAAATGAATAGGTATATTAAATGCAATATAAACAAGGAAGAGATATGAAGAAGCAAAGAAAAATGCAAAACAGACCTGCAAAAAAAGGAATGAGAATACTGGAAAATTGAGATACAAGATATGGAAAATCATATGATAAACGAAGAGATTAGCAATTTTTATCAAGAGGTCAAAGTTAATGCTACGGGTCCCAAAATAGCATGCTTCTGCAAAAGTTAAGAGGCACGCTAATAAGTGACTCACGAAGAAAACTAGAGAAGTGAGCCGAATACTTTCAGGAACTACTGAACTCAGAAAAAAATACCAATGAAACACAATCACAAACGGGACTGGAGGAAAACAACAATAAGGCCGATATAAACTAACCATCAGAAATATTCAAGAAAGCTGGACAGCTATTACTCAAACGACTAAACAATATAATAGAACAAATTTGGAAAAATAAAAAATTGTCACAAGGCTGGAAAATTGCATCCATATGCGCGATCCACAAAAACATAAAATAGTACATAAAAAGTACATAAAATCAGATGTTTGCTTATAACAACTAATTACAATTGAGAACTTAAGTCTATTTTTATATAAGATTGTAAAATTTAGTTAGTTTTAGAAACTGTCACTTTATCACATTTACTATAGTTCAGAGCACTTTTCTGATCACTTGGTAAATCACTTTGAAGTCGTTCCAGGTGATAGAGTGGGAAACTAACAATAATGTGTTCGATTGTCAGAGGAATATCACAAACATAGCACAGTTTTTGTTAGTCTTTCTTTATTAGGTACTGGTATGTCCTGGTATGTCCTATTCTCAAGCGGTGTTCTATGACTTGATCTCGTCGTTTTTGTGACATTATTATGGTGTTTTAAATGTCGGAATAAGGAATTTCTAGGAGCTCTTTATTTGGTCTATTCATCTAGCAGGCTTTTTTAGCTTCCCGATCAGCTTTTTCATGATCTATTATGATTACATGAGATGGAATCCAAACAAATTCTACTCTTTTATTTTAAAAAATCTGTGAAAATGACTGCTTCAAATTTGGGCTGGTTTGATATATGTTGTAGGGCTTTAGATATAGCATAGATATAGCATCTGTAACTTTGACTTGTCTCATACATGTACTTTGTATAATGTCGCATGTGATCAATAAATTTGACTTGACTTGCATACAATTCGGCGGAATATATGGAGTACTCCTTAGGTAGCTGGAACTGATGTTTAGTTGTTTCGTCAACGAAAGCTGACTACCGTTTCCATTTCAGAAGTTTTTGACACATCTGTATATATTTGCTAATATCTTTTATACTTGTATTTAATTGCTTGAAACCGTTATATGTGATGAAATATCAGATTTAGGATACAGTAGAAAATTTGTATTACATTTGGTGAGTTTTATGGTTTAAGGAGGAAAGTAATTTGAAACTATAATATACCCGGTATTTAGGCGGCACACGCCCTTCCGGTAGGGATCTATGGAGAAGTATCACCGAGCCGCAAGCCCTTATCTCTTGCCGTAGGATCAGACACCAGCATATTCTAGTTTAAGCCGCAGATTCATTTAGAATTTAAAACTGCTGCGAGCATTTTTGTTTTCTGTACACCGAGCTGGGGATCGCACTCACATCCGCTGAACCACTCGCATTGAAGCGAATGAGAATCCGGCTGCCCAGCCCGCTTGACTATCTGACCGACAGTTTGAAACTAACTTTCGGAAAATTGAAACCTGTGATTCTTTTACTAAATGATTTAGAAAGAAAGGGTTTTTGTTCAAAAATTAAATGAAAATTGTCAGAAAATGTAGTAAACAGGGTTATTAGAGTTTGGTCAAATTTTAGCTGCATATTGTAGGCTAAGTCTGTGTCTTCTAATTGAAAGAGGTAATTCATCAGCTTCTACATACAGACTTTCTACTGGACCGGTGCTGTAGGCTCCAAGTGCAAGCCTTGATGCAATTTTGTATGATGTCCAATTGCTTTAATAAATTATCTTTAGCTGAACTGTAGACTATTGATCCATAATCTAGCTTGCTACGAATCTGTGATTTTTATATATTTAGTAATTGTGTGGTATCAGTTCCCCAATTATGATTGGCTAATACTTTGAGAATGTTCAAATTTTGCATGCAAGATTTTTTATGTTTTTGAATGTGAGTTTTCCAAGTGAGTTTTGTATCTAATATCATTCCCAAAAATCGATATTCTACATACTCCAAATTTTGATTATATAGTGTTAATTTTGGACAACTTGTTTGTTTGTTTTTTGAAAAACATATTGCTTTTGTTTTGTTTGTAGAAAACGAATACCTGTTCTCTCTGACCACTTTTCTAAAGATTTGATGGACTCTTGCAGAATAGTTTCAGCTATCCGGCTATTTTTATTGCTTATAGAGAACAAGGTCATCTGCATATAAACCAATTTGGACAGGGGTATTAATGTTATCAACAACTTCATTCATTGCAATCAAGAAAAGTGTTACACTAAGTGTTGATCCTTGGGGGTTTGAACTTGAAAAATGATTAGTAAGTTTAACTCTAAAATTTCTATCATAAACAAAATTTTTGATAAAAGCTAGAAGATTTCCGTCCACACCCCATTGTTTTAATCTTTTTATTACATCATAATTCCACATAGTATCGTAGGCCTTTACTATATCAAAGAAGACGGCCAGTACTTGACGATTACTTACAAATGCCTCGTGTATGACCGATTCTAGTTTTATCAAGTTGTCCGTTGTACATCTGTTTTTCCTAAATCCACTTTGTTGTTTGCATATCAAACTATTGAATTCCAGGAAGTATTACAGAAGTTTGTTAAGTAGTTTTTATATTAGTTTGCACAAGGTGGTTGTTAAATAAAGATATAGGTCGATACGAATTTGGATCCGTCTTTAGTTTATTAGGTTTTAAAATAGGAATTACAATTGCTGCTTTCCAGGATTTTAGAAAGCAGGAATTACAATTGCTGCTTTCGTATAGAATAACAGCTTATAGATATCCAGCAGGTACTGTTTAGCATTTTTTTTAGGCATATTTTTGAGTTATTATGAAAAACCGTTAAAACCAGTGACTTTTTTCAATGAAAATTCGCTGTTTTCAACCATAAATAGCTCAACAGTATTGACTTTCTGAAAAAGCTCTACACAACAAAAGTTACTAAGACTTTAGTCCTTTATCGAATCCTGTAAACACCTCTTAAACACAGGCCTTGCCTGTAAACACAGGCAGAAGCCCATATCGGCGTCATATATAACTTTTGTTAGTGATCACTTTCTCGTCAACTCCCAAATTTTAAGTGAATCGGTTTAGTCTGACAAAATTGGGAGGTGAATAATAGTCCGAGTGACTGTAGTAGGTACTTTATGAATATGCTGCGCCAATTTTATACTGCTTTACAATATAAAATGATCTCTAAATCGAAACAAATAAATTTAATATGTTACATATGTTGAACAATGTGTTAAACATTAAAAGTAATAAAACAAATATAGATTTTGAAAAATGTTTCTACGTCTAAATATATCAACATGATTCATAAACTTTTTAAACGCGATATAAGCTGTTACAATATTTTTTCCACGATGTTAAAAAACAATAATTACTTTATCGAAGCCAGTGCTTTTCTACATTAAAAAATGTAGTGCTGAATTTAGCAACAGCCTGGAAGTGTTATCAAGGAAACAGATGGAACATGATTCGTAAAATTTTCAGATGGTGCACGAGATGGTTAAAATGGTATAATTATAAAACGTGTTCATTATTGTATGGAAAAATTCATATTTAGTTAAGTGCAATCGGCATTTTTTCTGTTTTAAAATTAACAACTCATTAAATTAAAGTATGACAATTTGTCTTGCGTACAGGGGCTCTCTGATAAGTTTGTTTACATTCATACGCAAGATTTTACATAAGATATATCCACGATAGGGTTATTTTGGTTAATAAAATTTTTATTAACCAAAAAAAATTTAATTTAAAAAAATTAAATTTTTTAGTTTGGTTATTTCCGTCTAAAAATATAACCGAAATATCAATCAAAATAATCAAAACAGGATTTTCAAAATACATAATATAAACTCCTGGACAAAATGATAGCAACACTTATCGACATATGTCATTTACAGGAAGTTACGATTGGTACAATGTAAACTGTCAATTGTATTCACATAAAGTTTGTCTTAACCATCGAGCAAAAAGACAAAAGAGGGAATCTAGTCCTTATGAAAAGGAGACCTAAAAAGTGGCCTCTGATGGCGGACATATCCGGAAATGCGAATGCGTCAAATTTAAATTTTCCGACCCTTATTAACAGTAGCTATATAATATTTTTCAGAATGTGTCTTAGACTAGAAGGTTTTAATTAATTATTAACGGTAATAGTCTAAAATGCAACACAATTGTTAAAAAACATCAATATAAATAAGATTTCATGTGACATTTGGGACAAACAATAACATAACCCAACTAAATTTGATGTCAAACAAGGAGAGAGACTCTCTTTCCTTGTTTAATGTGGCCACTTCCTGTCTAACAATATTTTTGCCCCCACTACCTTAACATTCCCTCTTTTGTCTTTTTGCTCGATGTAACTCAACTGGTTCGTTTCATTTATAAATTTTAACAGGTTATGGTGGCCCAGACCATTTTTTCCGTCGGTAAATAGATAAACGTTGTATACTAGTAAATGTTAAGGTTCAAAATGGCAGTGAATAAGGTGCCATAGTTGTTAGGCCGCGAACATTACCATGATTGGGCTCTCTCAATGCAAAATTATCTTGATCTAGAAGGTTTGTCCACCTGTTTAGACGGAACTAAAGCCGAAGTAGACAAACAAGAAAAAGCTTAAGCCAAGTTAAGTCCTTTTGCTTGATCCATCGTTATATATACCTACATATAAAACAATCGAAAACCGCGAAAGAAATCTGGGACGCTTTAAAAAAGTTGTCTGATGACAGGGTAAGTGAGAAAATTCAGTTTATTGAGAAGTTAATGTGAACATTATGTGGAGCAAAATTAAAGATTCTGTTATAAAAACATAGAAAGAAACTGTACAAAAGAAAACAGAAAGCCGAAAACCTTGGATGACTCAAGAATTACTGGAAATCATGGAACAAAGAAGAAAATATAGAAACACAAACCCAAATAAGTACAGAGAAAAACATAAATTGATGAGGAACAAATAAAAGAGGCCAAGGAAAAGTAGATGATGGAAACATGCATCGAAGTGGAAGAATTGTCGAAAAATCATGATCATTATAATTTACATAAAAAAGTGAAAGAATTATATGGAAAATCACGAACAAATACACATAATCCATTAATTGACAAAAACAACAAACCTATTAATAATTAAATTAAAATAAAAGAAGTCTAAAATTCCACGAGGAAATTAAGTTCCTGTAGCTGGCTGTATACCATATATCACAAAAAAATTTTGTTTAAAATCCTTTATAAAAGATATATAAAAATGCCTCAAACGGGCTATCACAAACACATTGCAAAACGTTTTCGGATTAAACAATCCATCATCAGTGCAAACCTGAAAGTATATAACCACTTTAATTAAAAAGAACGTTAAATGAAAATGTTGACAAAGGTGGTTAATACTTACGGTTGTACATGCTAGTAGCCACCAAAATATATGGGTAAAAACCCTTTAAATGTTATAAATTTGAAGTTGTTTTACATTATTAGTATTTCTAATTTGTGATGGTTAAGTTACCGTTGGATAGGTAACATGGCGGCGTATGACTCTACATGAGTAAAATGGTCCTGAGACGAAGTGTCTACGAGGACCTGTTGATAACAACTGATCAAAATGACATTGTTGACAAGTTAGGACGGATGTTGTGTCAGAGCAGTCAGTGTAACTTACGGTAGTTGTCTAAAATTGACAGATGTCAGCCTTATTTAAAATTGAAAAAGTTAAAATTATAATAATGTAACAGTATCAACCATCAATATTGTAATCTGTATTGTAAATTAATCAGATAGGTATATTTGTAACATTGAAAATTGGTTTTTTTAAAAATTAATGTAGGTCAACTAGAATTTATGAAATTTTGTAGGATTGATAGGCAACCAACTATACATGTGTAAGGATATATTTATTTTAAGCTAGAGATTTTGTCAAAAGGCCCTCTATGTTGTGAGACATTTGGTACCTAGAAAATGGTAAAAAGGCACATGTGGGAAGATGGGTCCTAAAAGATATATTATTGAGTATTGATGTAATGGGTGGAGGTGTGTTTAGATATGTTATTGAGCTGAAATGTAAATATGACAAGAATGTGATCATAATGTGGTGTTCATGTAGTACTCAACTTAAAACTCAAGTATGGAAGGCCCTCTATGTCAAAAAACTACATTTGGTACCTAGTAAAGATAAATAAAAAAAAAAGATTTTTAAGTTATAAGTAAGTGAACATGAATTACTGGTTATGTGTGTAAAGTAAAGATGGTAGGTTGTTTATGTGTGTGGGCAAGTATGCCAGACTGAAAGAAAATTGATGGCTGAAAGATGGTTAGGTGTGATATTGTTCCTACATTGTTCGAGTTATAACTCAAGAAAACAAAAGACCCTATATGTTAAAAGGAACATTTGGTGCCTAAGAAATATAAAAGTAAAAAGGGGATGAGTTATAAGTTAGAGTGTAGGTAGGTGAAAAGTTAATAGGCTTATGGAGTGTATTGTGACAATATGTGGAAATGTAAGAGTAGTTGTGTTTAAGGTGGATCTGTCAAGTTTACTAAAGATGTGTGATGTTTAAATGTTATTGTGAAGATGAATGGGAAAACTACAAAAGACTGAAGACCACAGAGACCCGAAAACCAAACCCTGAGGGAAATTGGATGAGTGAAAAGAAGTTATAAATGATAATGAAAACGCAGTATGAAAAGGTGAAGATATGTGATTGAGTGGGTGATGGTGTATATTAATGAAAATTGTTTTTGGAGAGAAAGTGGCATGATCTGCTCTGCAATTATTTTGTTGAGAAGGAGCATGGAGAATATTGGGTATTAGGTCAGATTTGACGTTTGGATGCCTAGACAGAAGTGAGGAAAGAAGAGAAAGAAGTGAGGAGTTCGATATATTGAACAAAGTTTGAGGGGGCTAAGGATGATTAGTAGGTGATAAGAGAAGAATGAGAAAACAAGTATGTACTAAATATATTGAGAATCTTTTCATGGACACAAGAATGGAACTAACACAAATTCATAACGAGAAAGCTCCTATAATTTTAAAATCTGAAGTCCAACATGCTATAAACAAGTCAATATAAAATTCATATCGAGCTGATTAAACTTATAGACAAAAACAATTATTTAAGTGCAATAACTATACTCTTTACCAACATATACAAATCTGGTGAGATACCTACAGAATGGCTGCTATCGACCTTTGTTCCGCTACCAAAAACCAAGAACCCCAAACACTGTAATAACTATAGATTAATCAACTTAATGTCACACTTATTAAAAATATTTTTAAATATTGTAAATGCAAGAATAGTCAGAAAGTGCGAAGAGGATATAAGCAATAGACAGTTTGGCTTTCGTAGCGGCTTCTGAACAGTGGAAGCTCTGTATATTTTTACAACTCTTGCCCAAAAATGTCGAGACCAACAAAAATATCTTTTCGTTACGTTTATAGACTATGAGAAAGCTTTCGACAAAGTTAAACATAACCTTCTCATGGAATGTCTAAAGAGAAAAGGACTCGGCAAAAATGACATTAACATAGTGAGAAATCTCTATTGGATCCAACACGCTGTGGTAACATTAGATGGAACTAGCACGGATGCGCAACACGGATGGCTGTGTACTTCCACCATTACTATTTAATATATATATTCGAAAGAGTTATTTACGTAAGCACATGAAAACTGTACAGCAGGGATCAAGATAAATGGTGAAAATATAAATAACATCCGTTATGCTGACGATACAGTCATTATCGCTGAAAGTAAGAGAGACCTACAGACGTTACTAAACACAATTTGTGATACTGGGGAACAATTTGGTTTAACAATAAACATAAATAAAACAAAAACCATGGTTATCAGTAAGAGGGGCAAAGTCATTACAAGGATCCAGATAAAAAATGAAGATATTAAGCAAGTGGACAAAATGAATTACTTAGGAGTCTGGATTACGGAAGATCTGAATTCGAAATCAGAAATTTGCTTAAAAATAGAGCAGCCTTTTTGAAGATGAGGAAATTTCTGAGTAACCAAAGACTCAATCTACAAATTCTATATCGGATGGTAAAATGTTATATCCACTCTATTCTTCTTTATAGTGTTGAAGACTAGATGGTTAATGTTGACTTAATGAGAAAACCGGAAGCTTTTGAGATGTGGCTTTTTAGGAAAATTTGACCGATCATACTACGAACGAAATGGTATTGTAGAATGGGAAGAGACAGAGAACTTTTGACCACCATTAAAAGGTGACAGACAGCATATTTGGGGTACATGCATAGAAATGATAAGTACGAGTTGTTTCAGCTGATTATGAAGGGTAAAATCTAAGGAAAAAGGGATCCTGGTAAACGACAAATATCCTGGCTGAAAAACATTCGCGACTGGATCGGGTTAAACACAGAGACGCTCTTAAGAAAAACAGAAGATAGAGGCGAATTTGCAATGGTTATAGCCAACTTTTATTAGTGGAGATGGCACTAGAAGAAGAAAAGTTTAAGTTCAACTCGATTAAAAGACTGCAGTTTAATAGCAAGTTATGTAAACCACATAGTTAAAATAAGCCAAAAATGGAGTAGAACTGGTTTTAAAATTGACGAGGAGTGGATAGGTTCGCTACTTTTGGATCACCTGCTCGTTTTTCACCAATGATAATTGCGATCTAACATTCGGAAATTGTTATTTCTACCGATTCGATCAAAATAAAACTGTTGGACATGGAAAGTGATGTTGGTAACATTCGTAGTGCATTTGCAAGTGGTTTAAAAATCACAGAAGTGATGATGGTGTAAATGACAAGGGAGACAGAGATCTGTCGAAAATCAGATGTTATCAATGTAAACAAACCAGTCACTATAAAAATAAATGTCCGAAGTTGAAAATGTGGTTAAAAAGGATGTGGTAGATGTGCCAGAAAATGATAGTGTAATTGATAATAAGTAGGTGTTTAAGTTAAAGCGTAATAACAAAAATAAAATAACATATCGTGCAAGACTAATAACTGGGTTTGAATCAAAGAGAATAATAGACTATACAGAAACTTTTGCGCCAGCAATAAGACATTCTTCTTTAAGGTTGCTTTTTTCATTTTCTATAAACTTGGGTTTGAATATTACTCATTTAGATGTAAAAAATGCATTTCTAAAATGGTCATTTGAAAGAGAAATATACATGCAATTACCAGACTGTTTTGGTTTAGCAGGTAACAAATGTTTAAAATTAAATAAGGCTATTTATGGGCTTAAACAGCCTTCTAGGCTGGAATTTTGAAGTAAAAAATAACGTTTTGGAAAATAATTAATTATTAATTATAAGAAATCAAAACATAAATCTTGTATCAATATAAAAACAGAAAACAATAAAATGACTGTCGTAGCAGTATATGTAGATGGTTTTTTTGTGTTTTCAAATGATGAAAGTCAAAGTAGACTAAAAATGAGCCGAAAAGTAAATTTGTTATTAAAGATTTGGGTAGAATTAAGAAACGTTTAGGTATGCAAATAGATTTTGATCCAAATAAAGGTTATATTGCTTTGAATCAGAAAAACGGTAATGTTCAGTTGTTAAAGAGATTTAATTTGATTGATACCAAAGGAGTTATAACTGCAATTGAACCAAAGTTATCTCTAACAATTGATGATAGTAACAATTGTATTAAAGATAATTTTTTTTATCAAAGGCTAATTGGTAGTTTGATGTATTTACAGTGGGTGATCAAATTATTATGATAAGTCACAAAAGTTTGAGTTTTTCAAATTTGTTAACAAATTTTATAATAAAATCATGTCCTACTATACGATTAAGGTATGCCACTATATTTTGTCACTAATAACCTTACTTTTTTGACGTATACAGCTCTAGAACTGTCATTTGTGTCAAATTACGTGACAACATACACATTGTGGTGAATTTGCGCTTGGAGTTTACAACTGAATTTGTATGTTTTTGTATTGTTTTTGAAAGATTAGTATCGTTTTATCTTTGTAGTATGTTTTATTAATGTATTAGTGGTGATTGTGAGTGAAAAAAAACTATCAGTTTTAATTTTAAAGACATTTTCAAAACATTTCGATTTTTGAGAAGAAAATCATAATGGGTTAGGCTAAAGACGTCTCTATGTCTAAGATTGTGGAGATAAAGACACTTTTATTGAATACAAAGCTTTTCCAGTGTCAATGTCAAGTAGGGCCAGCAACAATGAGCAATATAAAAAAAAATGATACCAACAAACCCCTGACTCACGAGCGTGCCCAAAAATGTGGTCGAAAGCGTGTCACTATACCCAGAGAAGAAAGAAAAATATCCTTCTAAACAATCGAAAGAAGCCAAGAAGAATCCTCACGGGACTTATTCGTGAAGCTGGGATGAGAGTTTTTGACATGACAGTCTACAGAAGGCTTGCTGAGCAAGGTTTCAAACCATGCCGCCTTGCCAAAAAACCAAAGTTGACCATCGCAGTGATGAAAAAGAGACTGGAATGGGCCAAAGAACACCAAAATTGGACAATTGAGGATTGGAATAAGGTAAATTACGTCACTACTAAAGTTAAGAATCCCTATAACCCCTGTTTTTATCCCAAAAAAATATCTAAGAATGTTTTTGATTCATAGGTTTGTTTCTCTGATGAGTCAAGAGTGAAGATACTCACGGATATGTCGGCCTTCGTCTAAAGGCGAGTGGGTGAAAAATATCACAAGGATTGCATAGTGGAGCGAGTAAAGCATCCTTTCAAGATCATGGTATGATGTGTGATCTGCAGTAATGGCATAGAGAGGCTGTACATTGTAAATGGAATGATCAATCAACATTAGTATATTGAATTTCTGGAAAGAAAGCTCATGCCACAAATCAAAGACTGGTTTGGCGAATCGGAGGATTTTACCTTTGTGTACGATTCAGCACAGTGGCATAAGGCAAAAACAGTAACATCGTACGTGGAAAAAAAGAAAATTGAAGTACTAAAGTGGCCAAGTAATTCCGCAGACCTCAATCCGATCGAAAATCTATGGGAGATTATGAAGAGGGGGATTGCCCAGGAAACTGTCACAAATAAGCAGCAGTTAATTGAAGGAGTCATTGCCACCTGGTACAGACAGGATAAATTAAAAGGAAACTGCCTGAGAAATATTCAAAGCATGCCAAGGAGGATCAAAGCTGTCATCATCGAAGCTAAAGGAGGTCACACAAAATATTAAAAAAATTGTTATTTAAGGTCAAAGAAAAAAATGTTTTAAAATTTTGTAAAAGAACGTGTTTATGATCTATTTTTATTTTATATTCACATCATTAGACGCTTGTATGCAGTTTTATTCTTTATTAAACAGCAAAATACAAAGTTTTTTAAAGTGATCATAATAATTTGATCACCCACTGTATCTGTTCTAACCAGACCAGATTTATCATTTACATTCAGCTTCTTGAGCCAATTTAACAATGTATATAATGAGTCTCTTTGAAAATGTGCAAAATACTTTGAGATTTTTAAAAAACACTATTAATTATTCTCTGATTTAAAGTAGACCTCTAAAAAAACGGTTAGAGTATTTTCACGAAGATATACATATAATGAACATCAATATTTGGAAAAACAAACTTTATACAGAAGAAAATGCAGAGAAGTGGTAAAAATGTATGAAATAATTTAAAATAAACTCAGAGCTATCTTCAAGTACATATTATTTGATATTATGGACACTATGGACTAAGTATTTATATATATATATATATATATATATATATATATATATATATATATATATATATATATATATATATATGTATATACTTAGAGTCACTCAACACGTGATGGAAAAAGCAATGCTAGGTATATCACTTAAGGACAAAAAAACAAACACATGGATAAGACAGAAAGCCAAAGTCACCGATGTGGTGCAAAAATCATTAAAGTTTAAATGGGAATACGCTGGATATGAAGCTAGGAGCGATCTAAATAAATGGCACAGATCAATTTTAACCCAGAGACCATACCAATACAAAAGACCCAGAGGCAGACCTCCTATGATATGGACAGATGATCTGAAAAGGACTGCCAAGAAAAATTGGCTACAAGTAGCGTACAATAAAAAACAATGGAAAGGAAGACTTGAAGAGGCTTATGTTCAGATGTGGACGTGAATGGCTAGACGAAGTAGAAGAAGAAGAAGAATGGACAAAAATTATGGACACTACAAAAGTGGAAGGGTAAAGAGAACCCGAAGGACGAAAAATTTCGTGGCTGAAAAATCTCCGTACTTGATTTAGAGATAAAAATTGTAGTAATGATCGTCAATATCCAAAACAAATAGGCACTAATGGAAGAAGAGCATAAAAGACTTTTGAACTTTACATTAAGTAATAAATGATTAATAGTATACGAGGTATACAACTATAAATTCTATTTAATAAATTCATTTCCGGTAGTTTAGTTATAACTTCACCGGCATATCGCCCGTAGACGGCCAATAAAGCTATCACTAAAATAAAGATTATTTAACGAATTAACGGTTCAGATAGCTGGTGCAAAATAATCTAATAAGAGTTTGATTTCAATAACGAACTCTTCTATAGATTCCGACCGAATGATAAAATTAGTCATATGTAATGAGTAGATGATGGTCAATCGAATGCCCTTATCATTAAAAGAGATAGGGTTTCAATGGGCCCGATATCAAATGTCTGTATTTAACTTAATATAATTTTAAAAAGTACAACATTAAGCCTAATTTGTAATAATTATTAAGCAAATAATAAATATTATAAAGGTGATTATTCAAAGAATTCAGTAGCCAAAATGTTGGTAGATATTAGGTCCATGGACTGGTCCATAGAAAAGTTACTGAAAAATATTTAAAACCTATGCCTATATAAGTAGTCTTTACTACTCTTGTCTTTCATATCCAGTCTCCGTCGTATATCTGTACTTCTAACCGTGTCCTTCGTGTCAGAAATTGTTTAAGGGTTTTTATCTCTGCCTTTTCTACCACTATTTTTGCTCTCTCTGTGTCGGATCGTGCTTCTGCCGTTCATTATTGGTCTGACGACTATTCTGTAAATTTTATCTTTCATATTTCATTCCCGATATTTGTGTTCCTCCAAATTGTTTTATTCAGGCAACCTGTGGCTCTGTCTGCTCTCTTCACTTGATCTTCCAGTTCTATTTCGAGCTTTCCGTAGCTAGACAGTTGATATCTTAGTAGATTTACTGTTATAACCATATATTTTATCATTTTGAAATTATCTTGTTGAATTTTCTGACGGTTATATTAAATTGGTGAAGCATATATTATGTAATCGTAAAATAGTTTCGAAACACAATTCAGATTTCTGCTTTTATCTGTGCTTTCTAAAATTGCAAAGCAAAACAGACGTTGATAAAGGTGTTAAAAGAGACGTGGGGAATCTAAAATTTGCATTCCACGACACATCTTTTCAACTAAGCAGAAATCCTTAGCGAATTGGTTTCTTGTACTCGTACAGAGTAAATCCGAAAAAAGTGAAAAGACAGCAAATATTTGATTTCACGCAAACAGCGCCTTTGTATCTGTTGATACGTATTTCGACCTAATAGGTCTCATCAGAACAGTTATTCAAAGGTGTTCTCAACGTGAAAGATCAATATTTCCTGTCTTTTAAGAAGCAACAATAACATGGCTTCGAATACGGACGCACTAGCGACATCTAATTTAACAATCGTAAAATAGTTTCGAAACACAATTCAGATTTCTGCTTTTATCTGTGCTTTCTAAAATTGCAAAGCAAAACAGACGTTGATAAAGGTGTTAAAAGAGACGTGGGGAATCTAAAATTTGCATTCCACGACACATCTTTTCAACTAAGCAGAAATCCTTAGCGAATTGGTTTCTTGTACTCGTACAGAGTAAATCCGAAAAAAGTGAAAAGACAGCAAATATTTGATTTCACGCAAACAGCGCCTTTGTATCTGTTGATACGTATTTCGACCTAATAGGTCTCATCAAAACAGTTATTCAAAGGTGTTCTCAACGTGAAAGATCAATATTTCCTGTCTTTTAAGAAGCAACAATAACATGGCTTCGAATACGGACGCACTAGCGACATCTAATTTAACAATCGTAAAATAGTTTCGAAACACAATTCAGATTTCTGCTTTTATCTGTGCTTTCTAAAATTGCAAAGCAAAACAGACGTTGATAAAGGTGTTAAAAGAGACGTGGGGAATCTAAAATTTGCATTCCACGACACATCTTTTCAACTGGAATGCAAATTTTAGATTCCCCACGTCTCTTTTAACACCTTTATCAACGTCTGTTTTGCTTTGCAATTTTAGAAAGCACAGATAAAAGCAGAAATCTGAATTGTGTTTCGAAACTATTTTACGATTGTTAAATTAGATGTCGCTAGTGCGTCCGTATTCGAAGCCATGTTATTGTTGCTTCTTAAAAGACAGGAAATATTGATCTTTCACGTTGAGAACACCTTTGAATAACTGTTCTGATGAGACCTATTAGGTCGAAATACGTATCAACAGATACAAAGGCGCTGTTTGCGTGAAATCAAATATTTGCTGTCTTTTCACTTTTTTCGGATTTACTCTGTACGAGTACAAGAAACCAATTCGCTAAGGATTTCTGCTTAGTTGAAAAGATGTGTCGTGGAATGCAAATTTTAGATTCCCCACGTCTCTTTTAACACCTTTATCAACGTCTGTTTTGCTTTGCAATTTTAGAAAGCACAGATAAAAGCAGAAATCTGAATTGTGTTTCGAAACTATTTTACGATTGTTAAATTAGATGTCGCTAGTGCGTCCGTATTCGAAGCCATGTTATTGTTGCTTCTTAAAAGACAGGAAATATTGATCTTTCACGTTGAGAACACCTTTGAATAACTGTTCTGATGAGACCTATTAGGTCGAAATACGTATCAACAGATACAAAGGCGCTGTTTGCGTGAAATCAAATATTTGCTGTCTTTTCACTTTTTTCGGATTTACTCTGTACGAGTACAAGAAACCAATTCGCTAAGGATTTCTCCTTAGTTGAAAAGATGTGTCGTGGAATGCAAATTTTAGATTCCCCACGTCTCTTTTAACACCTTTATCAACGTCTGTTTTGCTTTGCAATTTTAGAAAGCACAGATAAAAGCAGAAATCTGAATTGTGTTTCGAAACTATTTTACGATTGTTAAATTAGATGTCGCTAGTGCGTCCGTATTCGAAGCCATGTTATTGTTGCTTCTTAAAAGACAGGAAATATTGATCTTTCACGTTGAGAACACCTTTGAATAACTGTTCTGATGAGACCTATTAGGTCGAAATACGTATCAACAGATACAAAGGCGCTGTTTGCGTGAAATCAAATATTTGCTGTCTTTTCACATATATTATGTGTTGAGCATCCTTAGAGAAAATGACTCTGTCTTATCCCACTGTCAACCCCGATTGGCTCAATTAGTTCTCCTACTTTTACATTTATTGTGTTATTCTGGTGTATATTTTTGATCGTATTGATTATCCCTGGAGGTAGGTATAATTTTTGCTTACAATAAGTGGATAACGTCTTTTAACTTGGCACTTACAAATGTCTTCTTCAAGTACACAAAACATAAATATGTCGGTTTGCTGTTTTCTAGTGATTTTATAATCTTTCCGATCTAAAACTTTGTTGTTCTTCCATTAGTGTTACAGTTTCATTGTCAACTCATCAACTTATCAACTCTTGACGAGCCTGTATTTTCAGTTAACCAGTCTTTGTTTTTAATTAATTGCTATATTAAGAATTCACTTTTTGCCGCTACCCATTCACAGACAACCTCCTTTGTCAATGTCGAAGGCGGTTCGCCTTTATCAATATTTTTGCCCAAAAAGCAAAGTTTTTCTATATCTAGAGGGCCACCTGATTTTACAGATTTAACATATGTTACCTTCAGAGGCCAGTGACTTTGTCATAATGTAAGTGCCACAGATAATTTTTTGTTGTTTTTGTGGACGGTTGATCTATTTTATTTTCTTCTTCTTCGCGTGCCATATCAGATTTATCCGATGTTGGCGTTCACCATTGCGAAGGCTTCTCGATCTTCTGTTATATGAAATAATTGTTCTGCATTTGGTATCTAGAGTCCATTCACGAATGTTTTTTAACCAAGAAACTTGTTTTCTTCCTACACCCCTACGGCCCTCTATTTTGCCTTTAAGGATCAGTTGTAAAATTTTATATTGACTTTCCCTTACTATATGTCCCAGATAAGACATTTTTCGATGTTGAACAGTCTTTAACAGTTCTCTGTCTTTGTTGACGCTCCTTAGTACTTCTTCATTAGTTTTTCTTGATGTCCAAGGTATTTTCAGCATTCGTCTATGAACCCACATTTCCAATGCTTCAATTTTGTTCATGATCGATACTTTTAGCGTCCACACTTCTGCACTATACAAAAGTACAGACCAAACATAGCACTTCACCATTCTCTGCCTTAGTTCTAAACTGAGACGGTTATTGCAAAGAAATTATTTCATTTTCATAAAAGTAGTTTTAGTCATTGCTATTCTACGTTTTATTTCTATGTGTGGATCTGGTTGGTCCGTTATCACAGTTCCCTATTTTATTTTACCGAACTTTTTTTAAAGAATTAAAATTTCTATAAACTATTTTCATAAATAATTAATTAAGTATAGGAGTTATGTCAATTCCTATTTTTGGAAAGTTAATTATTAGAGTAAAACGAGATAATGACCAATGGGATTCGATCAGGTTGCAGTCAAATATTCATTAAATTATCATTTTTTATGTTGAGATATTAAAGATTTAATTAAAGCAATTTGCGTATTGTATTTATTTAAATTATTTAAAAAGTGCAATCTGTTTTAACTATATGATTATTGATGAGAATCTGTGTCATTATCTGCTTTTTATTAATATGTATTTATACATATACATATACAAATATTAAAATTTTTGAGTTTATTGTTTTTAACAATGTTTAGTGTTTTTTTTACAATTCATGTTTGTTTAAATTTGAAAGTTTTTTGAACATTTGTTATTGTGATTTATGGATAAATATGTCAAATCTTATAGTTTTTTGTTGATAATTTGCTGACATGTTTCCTGAGGTGTGTTTTTTGGTGTTTTAAGAAACATGTTTGTTTAATTTATTTAATCTTGAGTTAATTTATGAGTTTCAAGTTAAAACTCATTGGTGCCCTTTTTGTTTTGCAGTTTAGCTGTATTCCGTGTTTCTTGTTTTCTTTGTCAAACTGTTATATTTTTCTTAACCTGATGTTTTCCATTAGATAGATATCGTCTGCAAATGCCAACAGTAATGGCCAAGTAATACCATCTGCCACAGTTTGGTCCTTGTCAATAGAATACTGGATTTTTGATTTTTGCACTTCTAATTGAAGGTAAGTTTCAAAGCTAAGTTAAAGAGTTGTGGCGAAAGTGCATCCCCCTGTTTTAGTCCATTGTTTACATCAAATGTCTCCGAATATTGTTGTTCAACTTTCACCTTACATCGTAACTCATCCATAATATCCGTGTCAAGTTGACCAGTTTTTTTAATCACTGTCCACAATCTAACCTTGCATACTCCGTTAAATGCCTGTTAAAAATCTATGAACATCTAATGAAGCTAAAGATCAAACTCCCATCATTTTTCCATCATCTGTTTTATTGTGAATATCTGGTCAATAATATAGCGGCCCGGTTATATTCGCATGATTTCTTCTGTGTATGTTTTGGTTCTTTTTAGCAGGATGTTTGCAAGGACCTTGTAGGTGGTATTTAGGAGCGTTATTCTCCGGTAGTTAATAAAAATCTTGTTGTTTTCTTTTTTGTGGATTGGTGCAAAATTTCCTTCTTTAAATTCATCTGAAAATATATCGAGAATTGAAAGTAGTCTGCCAATGTTTTTTTCTGATTGTCTCTCGTTTTTATCAGTTCCTTTATCTCTTTTCTTTGTTCACTAATTATTCTCCATATTTCTTTTTGTGTTTCGTAAAGTCGTATTCCATCTATTTTCAGAAGCTCTCTCAGTATTCTCTTTTTATTTTCATGACTACAGTTTTTGTTTTATTTTTGATTCTTTTATAGTGGTTGTATGCCTGTTGTGTTTTTTGTGGTCTGTATTTTAAAAAAACTTTTGTAATTTGAATTAACTGTTTCTAATATTAGAATATAGGCATTACTTAACAACTTTTTTCACATGCCTATTTTATGACATCCCTTGATTATTGGATTTTTCTTACGGATACGATTATTTTTATATTTAGACATCCCCGATCTCCATAGATCACTATTCAGTGCTGATCTTATCTTTTTTGTGTATTAAAATAACTTATTGTTTCTTTACTTTCATTTATTCTAATTTTCATAACATTCATCTCTTCTTACTCCTTCTCATACGTATGTATGTCATTAATAATGTCTATCCTAGTTAGGGACAAAACATAGGACTAAAGAACTCTCATTAATCGCCAATAACCCCAACACCATGTTGTTTTGAAGCTATTTTCCTATGGCATTTTAAACTTTAAACTAAACTTACTGTACCATACCATCCAGCAACTAATGGAGAGGGGGGGGGAGATATTTATAAACACTAAAAAATTGTTTAAGGACTATGAGAAGTGAGGGAAATAACGGGGAGTTCGAATTATGTAAGCTTCTTATGCAGTACAGCAGACGTCCACATACAGTTACAGGCAAAAGTCCCTCAGAACTTATGTTGGGAAGAAAAATAAGGGAAAGATTAGATTTACTTAAACCTTCGTGTAGTAGAGTTATCTATACTGACAAAAGTCTAAGAAACTTTGATCTTTTCAAGAGGGTTATTACATAATTTGATTTAGTTAAATGATGGTAGAAAACTGGAAATGTCATGTATACCAAATACGGCAAATTGGGGAATATACACTATCTCAAAAGAATCAGACATGTTACATTCCGGATACCATCACTTACAATTTGGTTGCAAGGGAGACATCCAGTTCACAGCACAGTGTATCACCACTACCTACCGAAGTGACTACCGAGGAATCGGAAATTTCAAACAATATGGAAAGCTCCAATATTGTACTTGGGGCTCAAACTACAACTGAGGAAACCGTTTTAAGGTGTTCCACTAGAGTAAGAAAACCTGTTACGAGATTGAATTTATAGTACAAAGTACAATTTATAGTATAAAGTACTAAAAGTATTTTACTTTTAGTTATCTTTTTTAAATCATGGTCAAGGGAGGAGGTGTTCACGTGACATCCTCGGCTGTCACTCGAGGATTCATAAAAAGATTACGTTTGTATACTTTTCCGAAATAAAACATTTTACATTATTACATTACGTTATTACAATATTAATGATGTGATTAATTTTCAAATACGAAAGACAAATCACTATCAAACATTTACAAATCGAATGTAATACAGACATATTAAACAGAATGTTATATATTAAATAGTAAAACAATAAAAAAATAAGACTAAAGTTGTGACCTTTCAGACAGATCAATCATAACACTTTAGACCCATAATTGTCTATATTTAATTCTAGTCTCATATGACTAGAATTGAATATAGACAATTAGAAACAGGTATAGGCATCCAAAATTTATATATTCAGGGATTCTACAGTGTACTGCCTTCCCTAGCTCAACTGTTTCAATCTCTCTCTGTTGTTCCATTCTCCATCGTTTAGGCCTCTCTTACTCAAGGCATCGTCTACTTCATTCCTCCAGGATCTTCGGGGTCGTCCTCTTTTCCTGCTTCCTATGGGGCTCCATTCGGTTATTCTCTTTCTGCAGATTATTTCTGTCGCAGATGGATAATCACGAAAAAGGCAACAATATAGGAAGAAATTACGCAAAGATTAGGACAAACAAGAACAGCAATCTGACAACTTAACTCAGAATGGTGGGATAGTCACCTAAATATGAAGACAAAAACACAGATTTATAAAACATTAGTGCGAAGTATTATGAAATATGGGGCTGAAAATTGGATTATAAACAAGAAAAACAGCAGTAAGATAGTAGCAACAGAGATGGAATGCCTGCGAAGATGCTGCAGAGTAGTAAGTATTAATAGGAGAAGTAATGACTAAATAAAGCAAAGAACATCAATAGAAACAGACATACTAAGATATATAGAACAAAAAAGACTAAAGTAGTATGGACATGTAAGAAGAACTAGCGACAGCATCCAAAATAATTACAAAAATAAGTATATTAGAAAAAAAGTAATTGAAAATAAGACAAATGAACAAGGATGGTATTGAAGGAATAAATTAAGAAAATTATAAGAGTATAGATATAAGAATATAAAAGAGTATGAATAATAAATGTACATACAATAAATACCTACCTAGAAGAGAATTTTATAGCAACTTTCCATATGTGGTCTAGGAGACAGGTATACATAACGTACGGTACTGGAACCTATAGAAATAAGACAGTTCAATGCGAAATAACTAAAGAGGTTTATAAAACGGAAGAAAATGTAGAGAAGGTGAAGGTAGGCATCGCAAGAATACCTACATTCCTACGGAACCGAGAAATAAAATTGGTATATATTATAAGCAAGAAATTGGAAGCATAGGCATACTTACATTAAAAAACGACAGAAAGCATTTTAATAGACAAAACAAAACACTAATTCAAAATACCTTTAAGAAAGCCTACAACTATTAGAAGATATACATTAAGACCGCAGATGTTTGTATTGAAGATATGAAGATTGTCAACTAGAATGGTTCAACTATAAATGTAAAACAAAACGAATAGATACAAGAAACATAGATTTCAGTAAGTAAAAAACCAAAATTCTAGATAAATTCACTCTATAAAGTATTAAAATAACATAAAATATAATAAAAAAATGGTTATTATGTAAAAAATGCTTCAACAGTAGTTTAAAATTCCAGTCTTATTTTTTATAAAATATATATTCAAAAATAGGGAAATAGTTGTACTTACTTGGAAGCAATAGGCACCAGGGTCCAGTCGTAGCCTTGCAACACTTTGGTAACGGCATCGTTAATTTCACTTTTGTCCAATTCTTTGCCGTTTGTGCTCGAAGCAACACTTTGCAAAATGTGCGAAGCAGCCGTTGTCACTAACGAAGGCGTCGCGATGCCGACTTTCGACGTCGTCGTCGTCGCTATATTCACTGACGTAGACAGAGAAATCGAACTAGACATCATTTAGAAAAGATAAATAAAGTACTCAGTAACTGAACAATGACGTTGTCCTACCGCGAATGACTTACATCAAAGAATGCTTTGAAATCCTTGTAGCAGTCTGTTAGCGAGTAGGCTGTGATCGTAGATTCTCCGATACCGTCTTAAGGATCTTCTGTCTCTGTCGTTCGAGTTGGAGAACGTGAGGGTGGGAAAGAGAGTGGTGCAACCAATGGAGGTTGACGGTAGTGGGTTAAGTCCGCCTTGCAGTCGCATTGGCTGAGAGGAAGTGAGATTTTTAATTAAATGATTTTGAGTTTGGAATTGGATTTGACACATCGTAAGAGAGTTTCAATATTTAAATATTTTGATAGTTTTTTGGGCTGTTAAATAATGATTTTGTAAATGTTATAACTAATTAGTTTATACCAGGTGTGTTGGATATATTGTGTAAAAAAATAAAAACGAATAAATGTTCGTATTTGTCGTTTATTGGGTTTGTTTTCTTACTAGGTTTAATAAATTAGGTAATTTTTTTAGTAAACGGAGAAAGCATCAAAAATTGTACACTTTTGATCACAGACATGTTTTAGGACAAAAATGATAGAAAAAGAAGTTTGGGAATAAAGACACCAATTCTACAACCAAATTAAACAAATTCTCCGGAGCATAAAAAACATGAAGTTGCGATTATTATGGGAGATTTCAACGCAAAAGTTGATGCAGAAATAACACAAGATATAAACGGAAAGTATAGACTTAGAGAAAGAAACGAAAGAGGGCAGAGACTAATACAGTTCTGTCAAGAAGAGAATTGCATTATAGCAAATATTTTATTTCAACAACCTAAAAGACGACTATACACCTGGAAATCTCCAGCTGATCAAGAAGGAAAGGTAGTCAGAAATCAAATCGTCTACATTATCATTAACAGAAGGTTTAGAAACAGTATTACACATGCAAAAACATTCCCAAGTGCAAACGCAGCAATTAATCATAATCTGATCTGTGCTGGATTCAAACTAAAATTAAAAAAAAAATAAAAACCCCGACAGCTCACAAAACACATAATAATCGACTTCTAAGAAATGCCGTAATAGCCGATGAGTTCGGAAATAAGATAAATCATGGAATTAAAAAACAGCTCGGAAGATCTGAACAAGAAAATATTGGACAAAATATAGATATAATGAATTCCGCTATGGTTACCATAGCAGAGAAAGTTTTAAAATCAGAAAAAAAGCCAGTAAAAAAAGATTAGATATCTGATAACATACTAGACCTTATTCAGCAAAGAAGAAATTGTAACAATAAAGATGAGACTCGATATAGAGAAATATATCGACAAATAAGATATGAGGTTAAGCGAGCAAAAAAGGACTGGATGGAACAGAGATGTCATGAGATGGAAAAACTACAACGAAAACATGACGAGTTTAATATCCACAAAAAACTTAAAGAAATTACCTACACTCAGAGAAAAAGCACTCACTTTATGAGAAACTCCAAAAGTAAAATTATTCTCGACTTAAACGAAAAAAAAAAAGGAAGAATGGACCAACTACATAAAAGAGCTCTTCCTGGAGACGAGGCCACCACTTAACGGCACAAAGTATACGAATACTGGACCTAGTATATTAAAAGCATAAGTAGAGAAAACCATCAAACAAAGCAAAAATGGGAAATCTCCAGGCCCGGACCAAATACCATCAAACTGGCTCAAACTTCTAGACGATGACAATGTCTCAGAACTAACAAATAGATACGAAAATGGAACACTGCCACAAATATGGTTGGAGTCTACATTTATCTCACTTCTAAAAAAACCTAATACATCATCATGTAAAGACTTTAGACTAATTAGCCTCATGAGTCACTCTCTCAAGCCACTTCTTAGGATAATTCTTAATAGAATCAAGCAGAAATGTGAAGACATAATGGGAAATAAACAATTCGGTTTTAGAGAGGGATTGGGACCAAGGAAGATTTGTTCTCAATGCTAACACTACTTCAACGATCATGGAAAGTACAGAAATCAATTTACATCTGTTTTATAGATTTTGAGAAGGCGTTTGATTGGGTTCTACACGGTAGGCTGTTTGACACATTTCACAGGAATCATTCCACTTGAAATTCTGACATCAACATTTATTTGTCTACCAAAGAAAGTAAATGATAAAGAATGTAGTGATTATCGAACGATCAGTCTAATGGCACATACAGATTCCCATTCACAGAGATGGATATTAGTGATTCCCAGTTTGGATTTCGGAACGGAGTGGGCACAAGAGAGGCACTATTTTCTTTTAACGTGCTGACCCAAAGATGTTTGGATGTTAATCGAGATCTTTATGAATGCTAAATAGACTACAACAAGGCATTCGATAAGATAAAACAAGACCGACTTATAGAAGTACTGAAAAACAAGACTCTGGATGTGAAGGATGTAACATTGATATCAAATTTATACTCCAGCCAACAATCAAATGTGAAAATTGAAAAAGAAAAGTGTCAGAAGAAGTGGAGATAAGGAGAGGGTCAGCCAAGGTTGCATACTGTCGCCGTTATTGTTTAATGCTTATTCTGAAGAAATCATACAATAAGTTTTGGTAAACGAGACAGTCGGCATAAAAGTGAACGAAAGTTTAATTAACAATATGTATGCCGACGATACAGTCATAATAGCCGACAACTTGGAAGACTTAGAAAGAATAATGAACAAAATCTCTCTTAACATCAAAAAACCAAATTCATGAAAATTAGCAAGAACAACAATACAAACGATATATTAACGGTAGTCAGCCAGTAGATTGAGAGAGTAGAAGATATACCTACTTACAGATATATTAATTACAGAAAATAATGAGTATACTGCAGAAATAAGAGTCAGAATTGAAAAAGCACATGCCAACTTCGTGAAAATGAAAAGATTTTATGCAGCAAAGATCTGACATTGGCCCTCAGAAAAAAGCGAATTAAATGCTATGTATACAGTGTACTCTACTATGGAGCTGAATCATGGACATTAAACCGGAATACAAGCAGAGCAGCTGCCTCGAAGGTCAGAATAGCCATGATGATTGCCAACCTTTGACGCATGATGGCACTTAAAGAAGAAGAAGATCTTCACAATAATCTTTGGAAAAATCAAAATATTTGTGAAATTTAAAATAAAATTGTTCAATTCAATATGTTTTATGTATTTATTAAAAAGTCATTAACATTTGATAATATTTCGGGGGGTATCATGACCCCAGGACACTCTTGGCTACTTCACTGCCTCTTTCATTAGTAACTTATTTTTAACAAAGTCTAATGTAACTTTAGTTTTACACTAGGTTGGAAAACCTAGTGTAAAAAAAAGATGGTTGGAAAAAAATAATAAACTATCACAAACATAATTTGGATTTCGTAAAAATCATTCTACTGTGGAAGCAGTGAGCCACTTGGTAACAGATATAAATTTAGCGTTTACGTCAAATTTTTCAGTAACAGCTCTTTTATTAGATGTGGAATCAGCATACGACAACGTTAATTTAATTATACTGTACAACAAAATGACACAAATAGGTCTTCCCGAATGTTTCTGTCAAAAAATAATAAAACTATATGACTGTAGAAAAATTTATATATCGGTAAATTGTAACACAATTGGTCCAAGGCTAGCGATGGATGGTTTACATCAAGGAGGAATATTAAGCCCATTGTTATATTTAATTTACACTGCTGATCTAGTAAAAAATTTAAACTCCACAAGAATTTTACAATTTGCAGATGATATAGTCATTTATCAAGAACACATTAAAATAGAAAATGCAGTCAAATCCATTGAAGAAGGAGTCAATCATATTAAAACATGGAGTGATTTACATGGACTAAATATCTCTGATTCGAAAACTAAATTATGTATTTTTTCAAGAAAACGAAAAGAGATACCCAACTACATCTTAATAAACAATTTTTCCTATCCAGTGCAAAAATATGTTAAATATTTGGGCATTGCTCTTGACAGACAGCTTCTCTGGAAAGAACATATAGACAATATAGTTAAAAAAACAGAAAAGGGAATAAATCTTCTTCGATTCGTGTCACACTTACGATGGGGAGCAGATCCAAATATTTCTTTGTTATTATTTAAAAATAATATAAGAGCTATAATCGACTATGGATCAATATTATACAGTGACGCATCACAGTGTCATTTAAACAAAATAGACAAAATCGTTAATAAATGCCTTAGATTGTGTATAGGAGCCCTAAGAAGTACACCCATTTGTAACCTACAAGTCGAATGCTGTGAAATGCCAATGGATATAAGACGAAAAAAACTTGGCATCAGACTTTTAGTAAGATTGTACGAGAAAAAGTCAAGTTTAATATTCAAAATACAGGAGCTGTTGTTAGCAGACTTAACAGAAAAATATTGGATAAAAAAGAAAACTCTAAATATCGTAGATTTATATTCAAAAATGACAATATATGATAAACAACTATATAAATGTGACATAAACCCAAATTTCAATATTGACTTTAATACTCTAGAACAAGTTCATACTTCTTAAGGGACTACAGCAATTTACCTTTATCTTTAAGAAAATTAATGTTTATATCTGACAGTTCACAATTGTTCAAAGATTATTATATACTATATACAGATGCATCCAAAAGTATCGAAGGTGTGGGATGTGCATACTGTGATGACAATAATAAAAACAGTAAAATGTTTAAACTCAATTCCATCATGAGTATATACACAGCTGAATTAATAGCGATAGTGGAAGCACTAAAATATTTATCTAATATAGATCATTCAAAGTTTATAATTTATAGTGACAGCAAAAGTGCTGTAAGTAAAATTAGTGCTATAAATCCTAAATCAAAAGTAAATTACGTTGAATTATATATAATAAATAAAATTATAGAACTTCAGCAACAAGGCAAAACTGTTAAGTTGGCATGGATTAAAAGCCATTGTGGAATCACTGGAAATGAGATAGTAGATGAATTGGCAAAAAATGCTGTGACACAAGGAGTATTAACTGATTATCTTTGTACGTCTAGAGATATAGAATCAGACACGTTCAAAGAGCTTAAGAAGGAATGGAAAGAAAGGTATATTAATGAAAATATAAATACAGGAAAGCATTACAGAGCAATCAGAAACCATATTACGGATAAATCTTGGTTTGCTAAAATGGAGTCGACAAAGGATATGACAAGAACTATATGCAGAATGAGATTTAACCACTGTCTTATACCATCATATATGTTTAAAATGAATCTAGCTGATAGTCCACAATGTACTTGTGGTCAGATGGGTGACCTACAACATAAAATTTTAGACTGTTCTCTTATTTCCAATAAGGTTAATAATTTTTTAAATTCGCTATATTCTTTGGCCGATGTGCACCATCCCATTAATTTAAGTTATTTATTAACATTAGAAAACAATGAATTTCTATATAGATTATTGTATAAACATGTTTTAGATATTAAACTCAAATTGTAATTGTAAATATAGAGTAAGTATTTCGTTGTAATTTGTTAGAAAAAAAAGAAAAAAAATTTTAAAAAAAATAAAAAAAAAAAAAAAGAAAATAAAAAAAAAATTAAAGAAACAAATAAAAAAAATAAAAAAAAATAAAGAAACAAATAAAAAAAATAAAAAGAAAATTAAAAAAAATTAAGAAACAAATAAAAAAAAATAAAAAAAATACAAATAAAAAAAAAGAAAAATTGAGGAACTTGGACAGTCCACAGTAAAGTAGCTATTGAATTAAGTAGATAGCTGCAGAAAAGTTTACTGTGGAACTCTAAGGACCTCATCACTTATTATACTTATTATACTTATTATACTTATATATAAATAACTAAAAAACAATTAATAGGAAAAAATGACTATATATTAGGGATCAATACTAGTAATAGTAGGATTAGTATTAGTAGGACTTTAGTATAAGATTGTATAGGAAACAATGACTAATGAAAAAATGAGTACAAATTGTAAGATTGGCGAATGGATTTAGTGTCCGCAGTCATTTAAACACAAACAAACAACAACAACAACAACTTTAGTTTTATTTTGACTGACCCTAATATCAATAGCTACGGTAACCGCTTGATATGCTTCAGGCAGTGTAGAGCAGGTTTGATGTTTATAACTGGATTTTTTTTCGCCATTTTGTCGTTGATCTCCCACAATACTGAGCCTATAACCTCTAGAGATTTGTGATGAGAAAGAATCTGCTTAGATGGTATATTAAAAAAGGTACGTTGACAAATATAAACGTTTGTATTATAAAGAATATAAAAATATAAACTACTTATGGACTGATAAGCACACTTGTCAGGAGCAGGTAGCGTTCACTAAAAAGATCCATATAGAAATGTAATATCAAGAATTTGTTGATAATTTCAGCAGTTATCTTTCAAAGTTTTCATTTTCCTTTATATTAATACAATTGGATATATTGCGAAGACTATGTTTAACTGAGACTCTATGTAGGCTAGGTTATTTTGGCACTAAAGTTGGCACAAAGTATTCGCATATTCGGGTGATAAATAGCAGAGATGGGATCGATGGATCTGTTGATATTTTATTTGTTATGGTGTACCAAATATCAGCTCTTTGTCAATATTTGTTATTTGACTACTATTTTTCTAGCGATCTTTGCCGGATAATTACGGCGCACTCAATATCTTTGCTTTTTTCATTATCATTCCTCATTATAATTCTATATTTCTTCATAGACAATATATCGCACAACAAAATCACAGATGATATAAAGAATCTTCTATAAATGATAAAATAGAGAAGAAAAAACTATTTCAAATTTATATTTTGACTAAAATGTATGTAATAGCTGGCACCAACATTTAAAAATCGATATTGTCCTGAAAAACTGCGACAACAGTCTATTTTGATCGTGTAGTAAATCAAAAAAAGATCCCTCACATTTAATGAGTCTCGAACGATAAATAGGTAGCAAATTATTTCGACGAGTTAATAGTAATTAAGTCAGAGCTAGTGCCAACAAAGTGAACCCCTACTCACTGCATGGTACGTCACATTAATCAACAAACCCAAAAAAGTGTTATAGTTTCTCAATCTTTTTTGCCAGGGACGTAGTGAAACTATATGAATTATTGTTTATTTAATTTTCTGAATGGTGCGATAAAATATATAATATACAAATTTAAGACGAAAGTTTTCCAGACAAAAGTTTCATAAAACAGATTAGAATAAATATATTTTTTAACTATTTATTTCAATTTACAGTGTTGAAATGTGTAAGTTTTTTGTGTAAGCTTGGAACCTTTAGCCACGTAATTACATATGAATATTAATATTCATTCATACAGGATTGTACAAGGAGGACACTTTTCACGCTCAGGGATTCATCAGAGCGACTTTATTGTGACAAACAAGACATAAACCACGGTTAGGTATGTGGGCAACATATATGGTAAACATGCAAAGGAAATGTTCATGCATACCTTTAATTTAATTTTTACAAGAAATATCATAATGATTTAAAAAAAAAATGTATCCCTTTTTAGCAGCCACGTGCTTGTATTACGATGTAGTGGGCAGTTGAAAAATATGTGATTTAAATCAGCTATACTAGTTCCACACTCACATTAGACTGTTGGGGGAATTCCTATTTTGTGTAGATGTTTCGGAAAACATCCATGATCTACTTTTAATCTTAAGATAGTTGACTCTGTGTTTCTGCTTAGTGTAACATCTTTGTAAAATTGTTTTACAGCTACTGTTGGTTGTAATTTGTATAAATTGGTGCCTGCGCTTTCACCAAACTGAATCCATCGTCTGTCCCATTTAAATTTAATATGTTATTTGATATAGCCAAGTAGGTCACATGTGTTGAATTCTTCTATCACCATATGTGGGTGCTGTAATGGATTTTTAACTATAGAATCAGAAATAGTAGTATTGCCAAAAAGATCTGAGTGTCCCTTAATCCATACAAATTTAACACCATATGGATCTGATAGTTTTAGTAACTGTTGAAAAATTTCTTATATGAATATTGTTACGTAAAAATTAGTCATATTAAAATAAACCTGTAAACATGTTGTTTATTTACTAAATATGTTGTAGAATGGACGAGACCTTTCGATCAGCCGGCGGACATATACCTGACACGATGTGTTCCCCTCCGATATGAAAGCGGTCGATCTTTCTGGAAACAGGCCGCTATAAAAAAAACCAGTTCGAGACCTGCTGGATGAGTCACCTACTGGATGTAACGTCATCGGTGCATCCCCAGACTTTTCGAGACTATTCAGGTCAACTTCCGTCTACTTCACGAAAGATCCTATGCGACGGCATTTTATATAAATACCATGGATTTTCATTGAGAAGTCAGTAAGAAGATAAATTCGGGGCTCGCGTATTTAAATGTACGAACGTAAAAAAAATAGTTGTACAGTCATTTAATAAATTGAAAATAAATTATCGTGAGTTTTAATTAATTAGAATAAAGACAATAAATTAGAACTATAATAAAAATATAACAATATATTGTTATTGATTGTAAATTTAAAGTTTTGTAAGGAGTGTAATAGGTACTGACAGTGAATAACTGCATATGACAATTTTGTTTCACTGGTTTTCACAGCACAATTTAAGGGCTTTGTATATAGCATATAGTGACTAAGATAGTACTAAAGCAGGAAAAGTTCAACAACGGCCCAGACATAACAAAAGATAAGGTATTAGAGGCGATAAAGCGAACAAAGAATAACAAGGCAACAGTTCCTGACAAAATACTTGTAGACATAATACGGTTAATAGAAGAACAGCAAATTTGAATATTGGTCGACTTAATCAATACAATATACAGTACAGGAATCATTCCCAGAGATTGGCTGATATCAACATTCATAACACTACCAAAAAAACCAAATGCAAAAGAATGCCAAGGCCACCGGATAATAAGTTTAATGAGTCATACGCTCAAAATATTTTTAAAAATTATACACCGGAGAATACACAACAAACTTGAGCAAGACATAAGTGACACACAATTTGGATTTAGAAATGCACTTGGAACGAGGGAAGCCCTGTTCGCTGTGAATGTACCTGTGCAAAGGTGCATGGATGTTAATCAGCCAGTATATATGTGTTTCTTGGATTACAAAACAGCCTTCGATAAGGTCAGACATAACTGTCTTATCGAATTACTTGAAAAGAAAAACTTAGATATGAGAGACATCAGGATCATTAGCGCTATCTATTATAATCAGATCGCTGTGGTAAAAGAGAACAATATCTTTTCAAATGAAATACAGATTGAGAGAGGCGTCAGGCAGGGCTGTGTCCTTTCTCCTACTTTGTTTAATTTGTATTCAGAGAAAATAATCCAGGAAGCACTAGAAGAACTAACTATGGGAATAAAAGTAAATGGCCGACCAATCAATAATATACGGTTTGCCGAAGACACTATTTTATTAGCGGAATGTCTTGAGGATTTACAACAAATGGTTGACAGAGTGGTAGAAGTCAGTGAAGAAAACGGACTGTCCCTAAACACAAAAAAAAATACAATTTATGGTAATTACAAAAGCCCAACAGCGCCAAGAAAGCATAACAATACATGGAAAACAAATTAAAAAAGTTGAAAAATATAAATATCTGGGTACAATAATTAATGAAAATAATGCGTACACAGAAGAGATTAAGGCAAGAATAGGACAGGCAAGAAATTCTTTCAACAAACTGAAAAAAGTACTCTGCAGCAGGGACATTTCAATTTCTTTAAAAATAAGACTGCTGAGATGGTTCGTGTCCTCCGTATTATTTTATGGGTTGGAGGCTTGGACTTTAAAGAAAGATGTTTCAGACAGATTGGAAGCCTTCGAGGTATGAGCCTACAGAAGGATATTAAGAATAAGTTTTGTAGATAGAGTCACGAATGCCGAGGTGTTGAAAAGAAAGGGTAAAGATAAAGAGGTCTTAAATACAGTTAAAGTCAGAAAACTGCAATACCTGGGACATGTTATGAGGGGCGAGCGTTATAACTTGTTGCAATTAATACTGCAAGGAAGAATACAGGGTAGAAGGAGTCGCGGAAGAAGACGCATCTCCTGGTTGAATAATTTGAGAGCTTGGTTTAACTGCACTTCTGCTGACCTCTTTAGAGTAGCGGCGTCGAAAGTGTAAATTGCCATGATGGTTTGTCAACTTTCTTAGAGGAGATGGCACGTGAAGAAGAAGAATATAGCATATGCTTCAGCAGAAAAGATGGAGGATTGATTCTTTAAAATAAATGATTTTTTAATCTTCATTTTTGGTACACAGAAAGCACTGGTTGTACATGTTGGTGATTTTGACCCATCTGTATAGATTATAATATGGTCTGAATAGCCACTTAAGATTTCTTTGTGAGTAATGTAACAAAAGTCGTCTTGGTATTTAGAAATAATAATATTTGTAGTTAGAACACTTGCTAGATGTGATATATCTAACGATTCCCAGATAAGATTACAAGGGGAATTTATTAAGTTGAGTTCGTTGCTTAAGTTATAAAGTTATAATTGCCCTTGCAAGTGGAGGAGAGTTTTTTTAATGAAGTATTTTTTTTAAACCCCCTTTCTCTATTCGGATAGCCGAATATAGGCCTCTCCTAATTAAAAAAAAATTTGTTTAAAATCCTTTATAAAAGGTATATAAAAATGCCCCAGTAATTCATGTTCACGTATTTATAACTTAAAATTTTTTTATTTATCTTTACTAGGTACCAAATATAGTTTTTTGACATAGAGGGCCTTCCATACTTAAGTTTTAAGTTGAGTACTACACGAACACCACATTATGATCACATTCTTATCATATTTACATTTCAGCTCAACAACATATCTAAACACACCTCCACCTACTACATCAATACTCAATAATAAACCTTTTAGGACCCATCTTCCCACATGTGCCTTTTTACCATTTTCTAGGTACCAAATGTCTCAAAACATACAGGGCCTTTTGACAAAATCTTTAGCTTAAAATAAATAGATCCTTACACATGTATAGTTGGTTGCCTATCAATCCTACAAAATTTCAATTCCAGTTGACCCACATTAATTTTAAAAAAAACCAATTTTCAATGTTTCAAATATAGCTATTTGATTAATTTACAATACAGATTACAATATTGATGGTTGATACTGTTACATTATTTTAATTTTAACTTTTTCAATTTTAAATAAGGCTGACATCTGTCATTTTTAGACAACTACCGTAAGTTACACTGACTGCTCTGACACAACATCCGTCCTAACATGTCAACAATGTCATTTTGATCAGTTGTTATCAACAGGTCCTCGTAGACACTTCGTCTCAGGACCATTTTACTCATGTAGAGTCATACGCCGCCATGTTACCTATCCAACGGTAACTTAAACATCACAAATTATAAATACCAATAATGTAAAACAACTACAAATTTAAAACATTTAAAGGGTTTTTACCCATATATTTTGGTGGCTACTAGCATGTACAACCGTAAGTATTAACCACATTTTGCTCTAACCTTTGTCAACATTTTAATTTAACGTTCTTTTTAATTAAAGTGGTTATATACTTTCAGGTTTGTACTGATGATGGATTGTTTAATCCGAAAACGTTTTGCAATGTGTTTGTGATAGCCCGTTTGGGGCATTTTTATCCTACCTTTTATAAAGGATTTTAAACGAAATTTTTTTGTGATATATGGTATACAGCCAGCTACAGGAACTTAGTTTCCTCGTGGAACCTCTTCTAATTCTCGCCATTTATCCCTGTTGTTTGTAAGGCGTTTCAGACATTTGCCCTGCAATTCTTTTAATATCGTCGCTCCATCGCATTTGCGGTCTTCCTCGTGGTCTTTTGGCTTTATATGGCCGCCAATTCCCGATTTCTTTATTCCATCGGCCATGAGAGTATGAGAGTCTTCCGAACGCTGCACATCCCATTTTTACACGTCTGCTTATTTCGGTAATCTGATTTTCTTTGCTTACCTTGACATTTTAACCCAGATATGTATACTCATCTACGTGTTCTATCTCTGTCCCTTCGATGTTTATCATAGGTTAGTCATCTTTGTTTGACATTAGTTCAGTTTTGCTGAAATTCATTTTCAGTCCTTTTTTTAGGGATTCTGTGTGTAGCTCCTCAATCATCGTATTCAGTGCATTCCACGTATCGGCTATTAGTACTACATCATCTGCGTATCTAAGATGATTCAAGTATCTTCCGTTAATAGGGATTCCCTTATGTTCCCAGTCTATTGACTTAAAAATATCTTCTAGCGCAGCTGTAAATTATTTTGGAGATATTGTGTCTCCTTGTCTTACTCCTTGGTTGATTTTTACTGGTCTTATTTTGATTCCATTACCCAATGTCACTATAATTTCAGCTTGTTCGTAAATATTATATATTAGTATTTTGTACCTGGAGTCTATCCGGTTGTTGACTAACGCTTCTTATATTGCCCATATGTCGCCTTGCGCACATTATAAGTGCGACGATAATGTTGGTTTAGGAAATATTTGCTTGCCAGATATTCTCTGCGTAATGAGAGTGGGACTCCGCATACCAGTCATCCCCAAAAAATGATATAAAAATAATACATGCAGACCTAAATTCAAAAGTTGGAAAATAACAGCAATTCTAACTCACAATATGTAAGGATAGTCTCCAAGAGGTTTCAAATGGCAATGACAATAAGTTATCATGATATGCTAGATAATCTCTATTGGTGTACAATAAAGATCTAAAACCAAATAAAAGAAAAGACGAAAGCTTACCAAAATGGCTGACCACAGGAAATTAAGCATACAGAAAGAGAATATAGAAGGCAAACTACAGAAGACAGACCATTGAGAAATTTCCGACAAGATACCCATGAAAGGGTGAAGATATAACTAATTCAAATGAATGAATGGGTAAAATATTACTCAGAGTTATTACAAGAAAAAGATATCTATATAAAAAACAGACCAACTTGCAAAAAGAGGATCGAACGAATCAAACGAACCGGCTATAACTCTGGGAATACCTGAAGCTGCAGTTCGTAGGGCTGTAGAGGACTGGATCAAAGACAGTTATGGACGATATGGGGAGATAATCCCAAAACAAACACATGAAAAAATCTTCATTGGTGGACCATGTAGAAAAATAACATAAGAACTGTTTCACATGGGCAGGAACAAACTGAGAACAGTAACAGGAATGTTGACCGGGCATGCACCAGTAAGATGATTCCTGAACAAGATAGGCATTTACAACGGAGACTTTAATTGTATTAAGCGACTACGAGGCGCTGGACCGTAAAAAACAAAAACTGTATGGGCAACCAAAAAAAGACCCTGGTATATTTAGGATACAACAGACAGACATCAATGGGCAGCAAACACAATAAGTTTCAGCCTTAGTGATAACGGAGATATTTTTGATCAGACGGGGACAGGGAGAAACCCCCCCTCCCCCATTATACGGAATAATAAACAGACAAAGAAAAATTGCAGATATATCTGAAAACTAAATAAATAAAAAATGCGCCAAAAGGGATGAAAAATAACAGAGTACCTAGCCCTGGAGACATACCTGCCGAAATACTAAAACACGCCCCTTCCCTCTTTTCTCTATAAGAATTAAAACCAATATTTGACAAATGCTAACTTGATGGAAAAATACCGAAGGAATGGAAAGTAAGCTACTTAAGATCAGTACGTAAAAACGGAAACAAAAAAGACCCTCATAATAATAGGAAAATATGTGTTACGCCTTCTGTGTGTAGGTTAGTTAGGATGAACAGCTGTGAACTTCAGAAAAACAAAGTGATTTTAATCCCGGACGTTCATGTACTGATAATATTTTCTGTAAAACAATAACCATAGTAAAACAATAATAAACGTAGACAAAACAATACTATTTAACGCTGAATATCACTGCGAACCCCCCGAAAAACCCATGATAGTGTCCCAGTCGACAACCTGTGAAAAGCAATGAAAATCATGGAGTAGATAACATCTGCATAAATGGCGTAAAATCACTTACGAAGACAATGAATGTAGAGTAAAAGTCAGACAAAACTATTCAGAACCGTTTAAAATCGACAAAGGACTTCGACAACGGTGCTGCCTTTACCAACCTTATTTAAACTTTATATAGATGAAACACCAATATTGACGAAATTAGTTAAAATTGACGAAAACCATATACATAGCCATCCATAGTTTGCCGATGATCAAATAATTTTAACAGAAGACAAAGACGGCATCGTCTACATGATAAAAAAGATGGAAGAAGAATTTGGTAGCTGGCGTTTGAAATTTAATTATGATAAAACAAACAACTCAATATAAATACTTGGGAAATTTAAACAAAAATGCAGTATCAGATAAAACGGATATAATAAATAAAAATAAAAAAAGCAAAAAAAAATAACACGACAATTACAACACGCTGCGATTTAACACTAATGGACACAGTTAGAAATGAACGAGTTGGAGAACTAATGAATGTTAAGGAGACACTAAACGACGATATAGAAAAAGAATATTACTCTGGTATGAATTTCTGAAAACTTGGAAAATGGAAACCAAATAGAAGGAGAAAAGAGGACGTCCAAGATTATAGTAAAATGGACAAATAAAAACAGCAATAGCAATAAGAGCCTTCACTGAAGAAGGTTATGTATGAGAAGAATAAATGACGATTGGGATGTGTAAACGGCAAATAAAAAACGGCAAAACTAATATCAATACTTATGAACAAGCGCATTGACAGTAAAATCATAAATATAGTGCAAACATTATATTGGAACCAAAGTGCCATAGTTCCAATTTATGGGCAACACTCAGAAGAAATGAGGATCTGTAGAGGAGTTAGACAGGGATGTGTGTTATCACCACTTTTGTTTAACTTATATTCTGAAGAAATTTTCCAAAACACGCTCAATAATATCGAAACGGGAGTCACCGTTAACGGAAAATTAATTAATAATTTAAGATATGCAGACGACACTGTGATCATAGCAACGAGTATAGAGGATCTACAACATCTTATCGAAAGCTTAAGTATAAATAGTGCTGAGATGGGAATTACTATAAACGCTAAAAAAACGAAGTACATGCTGATTACAAAAAGACCACAAAATATACATCACCTATTGACAATAAATGGTAACGTAATAGAACAAGTAGAAAAATATCAGTATTTGGGAACTTTGATCAATGAAACCAATGATCATACTGTAGAAATAAACAGACGAATAGAGATTGCCAGATCAGCATTTATACGAATGAAGCCACTCCTAACGTGCAAAAATCTAAATTTGGAGATCAGACTACGTACCATTCGCTGTTATATATTTTCAATATTATTATATGGAGCTGAGACTTGGACATTAAAAAAATGTAATTTAAAAAGAATCGAGGCCTTCGAACTCTGGTTATACCGCAGATTATTGAAAATATCATGGACTGATAGAATTACAAATAAAGAAGTACTGGAGAGGGTTGGTAAAGAAACAGAACTAATCACCACTATACAAACCAGAAAACTGGAATACCTAGGCCACGTGATGAGGGGACCAAAATATGAAATTTTGAGACTGATAATACAGGGAAAGATTCAAGGAAGAAGATCTGTTGGCCGAAGGCAGAACTCATGGTTAAAGAATCTACGTGATTGGTACCAATGCAGATCGATTGATTTGTTTAGAGCCGCAAGTTCTAAAATAAAAATAGCCATTATGATTGCCAACCTCCGTAGGGAGACGGCACTCTAAGAAGAAGAAACGGCAAATAGAATATGCTGTGTAATGCTAAAATCATTTAATTTGATATAAATGTTTATTTTTTAAATAAATAGAGGATCGTGAAGGGACCAGATGCTATAAAAATTTAGAGATTATAAATAAATATCTTCTCTTTTTCTTCACTTCAAGGATTAGTCTTTAAACCTTTTCCGTTCTCACTCTGGATATCTTCTCCTGGACTATCCCACGTCTCTTCTTCCCAGTGGTTTATATTTTACAACCAGTCTTACCAGTATATCTTTGTTCATTCTTTCAAATAAATACTTTTGTATAATACGTACACAAAATGGACGAAAAGTACAATAAATATCCATTTTTTTGTATCTTCTCTGTATTTTTTATTTTTCTTTTAGAAAATATTTTAACTCCTACACCAATGTCGAACAATTAAGAAACTCCTTTGCACCCTTCCGCATTTCCCGAACTCTTCGACCAAATGGTACAAGAAATTAATGACGGGGACATGTATCTATGGAACCGCCGCTGTCGAGCCGGTGCCTGTATTGCCGGTGCATATGTGGCATTTATGGGGCGTATCGCACGCCGTGACGCATATCGTCCTCAGTCGTTCGTCGCTATCCTTACCTGCATCTCTCTACCACTAATGACTGTTTAAATAGAACTCTGCACTATCTGCGATACCATCGACGGCATCAATCTTAGCATTTTTTGGATTTTCTTTGCCAAACTGGCACCTTCGCCAATAAATTAAAATTTGTGTTAATTAGTAACGTTTGAAACGAATCGTGGAAGAAAAACATTAGGTTGGTGTTAAAAAAATATGAATTACTATCCTCTACGTCTATTGAAGTAATTAAAAATAGATTTGCAGTCAGATAAAACATGTTGTTTCAAAACTAAGATAAGTGAATCAAAGTGTTACGTATATACGATACATGCTGCTCAAAATAAAAGCAGCATGTATTGTATGCTTTGTAAATATATACAAATGACCAAAAAAGACTATATATTAGAGATCAATACTAGTGTTAGATTTAGGATAAGATTGTATTCGAAACAATGACTAATGAATAAATGAGTAAAAATTGTGAGGTTGGCTAATGGATTCAGTGTCGGCAGTCATATAAACCCAAACAAAACAACAACTCCAAAAGATTTCCGTGATTAGTAAATTATTAAACCTAGAGCTAAGATTCCGGGCATCTCTTAAAAGATAAGAGGGTGCTAAGAATCCCCCGGAAGAAAACAAAAAGAATAGGCACATGGAATGTGAGAAGTCTATATGAAGCGGGAAAGGCCGCAAATTTAATTCAAGAAATGGAAAGACTTGATATCGATATACTGGGATGCAGTGAGGTAAGATCGCCAAATACAGGTACCTGTGTGATGGGCAACTATACAGTATTCTATTCTGGAGATGAAGGCACTCAAAATAAAAACGGTGTAGCAATAATTACATCTAATGAAATTGCAAAATTAGTTTCTGGATTACTACCAACATCAAATAGAATAATGCTAATAAAAATAGACAGCAAACCAGTCAATATGAATATTATCCAGGTATATGCCCCAACTAGTCAAAGCGCAGAAGAAGAAATAGAACAATTCTACGAAGACCTAAACAAAACTCTACTGCAGACAAAGAAGCATGAAACCAACATAATATTAGGAGATTTTAACGCCAAGATTGGAAAAGGAAGAGAAGATGACACGGTGAGGGAGTTTGGCCTCGGAATAAGAAATGAGAGGGGAGATAGACTGCTTCAGTTCTGTAAAGAAAATCAGTACAGTATTATGAACAGCTTTTTCAAGTTACCACCCAGACGTCTCTACACGTGGAAATCTCCAGCAGATGGAATAGAAGGACGCATCACAAGAAATCAAATCGATTACATAATGGTCAACAAAAGATACAAAAACGCAGTAAAAGCATGCAAGACATACCTCGGAGCTGACATCCCCATCGACCACAATCTTCTTCTTGCAACAATTAGGATAGAATTTAAAAGAACAAAAAGAAATAAGCAAATAATAGCTATTAACCTAGATAAGCTTAAAGAAGAATCCACTAGTAATAAAATACGGGAAGAAATACATAGACACTTGAGTAACAGAACAGTACAATCGACACAAACTCCCGAGGAAAAATGGCACTATATTGAGAAAACACTTACAAGAGTAACAGAAGACTACCTCAAACAAGATACACGAAAAAAGAACAAACCATGGATGACAGAAGAAATTCTAAACATGATGGACGAAAGAAGAAAATACAGAGGTAAAAATGAAACAACATACAAGCAAATACACAAGAATATCAGAATAAAGATCCAACAAGCCAAAGAAACCTGGCTAAGTGAAAGATGCCAAGAAATTGAAGAGTTGGAACAAAGACATGATACTTTCAATCTACATAAAAAAGTAAAAGAAGCCGCTGGAATATTTAAACAAACTCCTACGTCTTTCATCGAAGATAAACATGGGAACCCGCTACTGAACATAGAAGATCAAATAGGTAGATGGAAGAAAATACGTGGAAGAGATGTTTCAAGACCGAGAGAGGACGAACATTTACATGCAGGAGGCATCGACTGGACCTTACATCACAAAGCAAGAAATTATCAAAGCGGCAAATCAGTTAAAGAACGGAAAAGCTGTTGGGGAAGATAATATCCCAATTGAAATAATAAAGATATTACTAGACGAACACATCGAAGTAATGGAAGATATATTTAACAAAATATACGAAACAGGCAAAATACCAAATGATTGGCTGACATCGGTGTTTATACCACTACCAAAGAAGAGAAACTCCAAGAAATGTGAAGACCATAGGATTATTAGCCTGATGAATCATATGTTGAAGCTTTTCCTACGAGTAATACACAATAGAGTATACCATAAACTAGACGAACACACTGGTCAAACTCAGTTTGGTTTTAAGAATGGGTTCGGAACAAGAGAAGCACTTTTTTCAATACGTGTGCTAGTTGAAAGATGTAGAGATGTCGATTCTGATGTATACTTGTGTTTTATAGACTTTCAGAAGGCGTTTGACCTGGTGAAACATGATAAACTAATAGATATTTTAAGGTCATGTAATATCGACGATAAAGACTTAAGGATCATTTCAAACCTCTACCAAGAACAAAAGGCTAAAATCAGAATAAAAAGCGAAACATCTGGAAAAATCAATATCGAGAAGGGAGTAAGACAGGGATGTGTCCTATCACCTTTGCTGTTCAATGTTTACTCTGAGAAGATATTTCAGAAAGCTTTGGAAGGCACCTCGGATGGTATAATTATAAACGGGCAATGTATAAATAACCTGCGATATGCTGATGACACTGTCATACTGGCAGATAATGCTGAAGCCCTGCAACGCTTAATGGACCGAGTAACGACAGCCTGTAGAGAATTTGGAATGAAATTGAATACAAAGAAGACAAAAACGATGGTCATCAGCAAGCACCAAAACAGAAGGGTGAAGGTCAATGTCGACGGAACAGATCTGGAAAGAGTAACAAGAACAACGTACCTTGGAAGTAATCTTGATGAAACTTGGGACCACTCACTAGAGATAAGAATACGCCTGGAAAAGGCACGTACAATGTTTTACAAAATGCAAAAAGTTCTATGCAACCGCCAGCTGGGCATCTCATTGAGAACTAGAATACTTAAGTGCTATGTTTTCTCCACCTTGCTCTATGGTGTTGAAGCCTGGACAATGACAGAAGCAACACAAAAAAGAATCCAAGCATTCGAACTCTGGTGTTACCGTAAAATGCTCAGAATATCCTACATAAGCCATACGACAAATGCGGAAGTCTTGCGGAGGATGAATAAGGAAAGAGAGCTTATGCTTATAATAAAAGAACGGAAAACACAATATTTTGGTCACATCATAAGAAATCAAAAGTATGAACTGCTCCAACTTATAATCGAAGGCAAAGTCAATAGCAAAAGAGGACCAGGAAGAAGACGCAACTCTTGGCTTAAAAACCTACGGCAATGGACGAACATGACCTCCATAGAACTATTCAGGGCTGCTACAAATAAGATTAAATGGGCAAATGTAATGGCCAACGTCCTTAAGGATAAGGCTCCGTAAGAAGAAGAAGAGCTAAGATTAATACTATTGCAAGAATTAATATTAAACTCAACAGTCTTCTGGGTTGAACCGGGTCGATTATCATTGCGCCAAGCGTTGGACAACCTCTTTGGTGTTATCTTCAGGGCTTCCAAGGTCTCAGTCTCCCGAGCCCTAGACACTACTAAACTGAACAGTAACCAATGCATCACTGCTACTGGGAACAGCGGACGGTTAATTTATGCCATCGATGATGACGTGGTTTGGTTGGAGGTTGGCGTAAGGGGTTAGGTTGGCGCAAACTTTTCTGATAGTAGGATTTTGATTGGCGGGTGGAGTGGACCATATTTTCTTTATGAGAGGTATCCATGTAGAAGGTACCCGTATGCCACCATCTCTCTTATTGAGACAATTTGGCCTTTTTTTAATGTCTATGGCTTCTCGGATAATTCTTGGTTTATAGAAGAGGATATGGGCTATGGTTCTGGATTCAAATCAATTCTGTGACCTGTATGAAGATGGTGTTGACCTAGAGCTGAAATTGAATCCAAATTGAAATAAAATGTTAATAAATCCTATTTTGGATTCTACGATTTGTTTGGCCTATATAAGATCGGAGGCAGTCTGCACAAGGGATTTCATAAAACTACTAGAGTGCAGTTGCATCTCCATGCAAGTTCTATAGTACTATATTTTATATTGCTTAATAGTATGTGCAGATGCAAATACACCCCCCTGAAAATCAGATGCGCCCCCCGAAAATAATTCTGGTGGCGCACATGTGTTCCATTTTTCTTTTTCAATTAATTAGTATACCAAACTGTAATGAGGGTTTCTTAGATCTTATTATTTTCTTTTGATATAAATAAATAAAAATTGCTATTCTTCTTCATATACCATGTTCTTTCAGAACGTTGGTTAGCATCATAGCTGTCTTAATTTTATTCACTGCCATCGTAAATAGCATGCTTGTGTCAATTCCCCTATATAATATTTTATAGCAACCTATATTTGGGACCTCTCATTACGTGTCCGAAGTACTCTAGTTTTGTCTTCTTGATGCTTTTTATAATCTCAGTAGTCTTGCTGAGACGTTTTAGTATTGTTGAGGTTCCAATATTCTCTACCCAAGAAACTTTTCAAATTCTTCTATAGCACATTTCGAAAGCCTTGAAGTAATTTTGATCATTTTTATTCACAGTCCAAGACAAGTAAGACTGAAAACCCGTAGTAGCGAACTAGCTGGATCCGCAATGCCAATTTTAGGTCTCTGTTACGTAAAACCTTAGGACATCATTCTAAAAGCGACTCTGTCCTGCTCAATTCTGGATCTAATTTCACCGTCACTCTCTGCGTTACAATTTAATTGATATCCAAGGTAAACAATTTGATCAACTTGCTTAAATTTGGTGCTATTTACATATATGGACGGTTTTATATTCTGATGTTTACTTATTACGAGTATTTTGGTTTTCAATTGGCAAGCAATAGTTTAACTCAGACTGAGAGACTTGCACCTCCCTAAGTATGACAATACTTAAGGGTGTGCATACAATTCATTGGAGCGAGTAGAATTAACTTGTGTAATCAGAAATCACCCCACCCCAATGCTCCAGACCATCCACTCTTCCCGCCGATAGCGCTCTGATGCGCGATAGAGGCTTTCTTCTCAGCAAAGTGCTTGTCGTGTGGGAGTCCTAGTACAAGGCCTCCACACGAAAATTTACCCCGAACAATGCAGGGCAGCGTAAGGCGCTCTATTTCCGCTATATCTAGTGATATATCATTGATCTGTATTGCTCGCTCTGGCCTCCAATCCTGCTCTGGGCTACGTCCAGTTCGGTGACTCGGTTCTCGAGGATGTGGGTCCTTCTTGTTGGTTTTTGGGTTTTGTTAGTATTTTTTGTGGCGTGTACCTTTTGTTAGTGTTTAATTTATTTTTTTTTATAACCGAAGCCGTTTTTTGTGTTTCTTTTGTAGATTTTTTTAAGGGCTGTCTGAAACATATAAGATCAACATTAGTATATACACTACCGTGCCAAAGATGAGTCTGTTATCTTCCTTTGATAGAGCTTATCTAGAGTATATTATATATTTGCCAATGTTTGCTGTTTGGTTTTTCTGTGCTTCCATCTATGATACACATTATACCTTAATATCTCTCGCAGGATCCTGTTTGGGTAGCCGTCTAACTCAGTAAATTTTGTTCTGACTTTTTCCATCCTATCCAGTACCTTTAGTTGTTTTAGGTCTGAGAATAAAAAGCTTTCAGCAACATATCTGCGCACGAAAAACAAATGATGCTGTTGCCATACTGAGGACAAGTATATATCCTCTATGCGTGAAAACGTGAAAACGCTCGAGCAGTATTAATTTGTTGTGGTTATTTCTCAGTTTTTTAAAGGCGTTTTAGTAGTTTTCTAAAGATAGGGCGGAACTTCAGCTATGCTGGTATTGGATAAGTGTGCAGCATTAGTGAAAACATGATAATTCTTATGTCGCTCTAGTAGCATATTTTCTATCGCTGTTCTTTAATTTTTCGACGACTTTTCGGCAGTTTTCTGACCACAGATTCATATTCAATGTGCAAATATACATCAAGAAAATGTGTCTATGTTCTTTCAAAAATAAATATTTTCGTTCATTTGACTGTGAATTAGTACGCTTGACATACACTGAGCATACGAATTCAATAACTTCAGAAAGTTGTAGCTTCAGAATAATAGTTTTTTAAACGAAAAGACGTTTTTGTACACACTTATGACAAACCAAAGAATGGAAAAAGCAAACTATTTTTGAAGTGTGTAAACATTTATTTCCTATCTGAGCACTTTCAGTCTACAAAGCCATCTTCAGAGTTATGCTTAAGTTTTAAAAAGTACCACTACGTAAGGGATATCCATTTTAGAGCAAGATTCCACAATTTTTTTAAGATATTTATTTCCGTACTATAACCAAATTTTGTGATGTGTTTTTTGTGAAGTCCAATGTACAGTCTTTTATGTATTTGTTTTAAAGAAACATCTTAATGTAAATAAATATCTTAAAGTAAAATTGTGGATTTTTCCACCCAAATGGGATCTCTCTTAAGTAGTGTAGTCCAGTCGTCAGAGAGTTGACCCCTAAAAATCATATGAGCAAGCTGAATTTTCCCATGAATAATAATTTTGTATCCCAAAAAGATGTAAAAAAGTTTACCACCTTTTACTCCGGGCTTACCCCTAAAACCGCTCTTGTGCGGGGTAAAAAAGAAAAAAAAATCGAATTACCAATTTGTACGCCGCGCCGTAGAAAAAAATATTTCATATAAAAAATGTAGCTGAGATAATTATAAACAAAAATGTTTATATTCACTTTTTGTGTAGAATTAACCGGTTTTTTCTTAGAAATAACGTTTGATGCCACCGTCGATTTTGAACGTCAGTTACGCGCGCGAAATCAATGTTATATCAATAAAAATATCAATAAATCAGTATAATTTGTATCAGTTCGACGGTAAAAATTCGATATCTTTTGATCAAAGTGTCCTATCGACACAAATCAAGTTGCGTTTTAAAGGTATGTAGCTTTCGTATGCAGTTTTTATAAAGATGTTAAATAAATGAATGTGGCGCGATTTTTGTCATTTCTTACGACTCCCGTGAGATCAATAAAACTTCAAATAAAAAGACCACTTTCAATTGATCAGTCACAGCAAAATTTCCGTTGTTAGAGATCAATCTTTAAAACCCATGAAATGAAATTTTAATTTTGAGTTGTGGCAACAAATATGTTGCCACAGATGTTCATAGATTTTAAACAAGCATTTGATAGAGTATGTAGGGACAGACTGTGGACAGCGATGCAGGAACTTGGCTTACCAAAAGAAACTAGTCTGGTTGATACGGATGTGTATGGAACGGTTACGATGTAAGGTGAGAGTTAGACAACAATACTCGAAGACATTTGAAATAAACAATGGACTAAAACAGGGAGATGCACTTTCACCACAACTCTTCAACTTAGCTCTGGAGCACATAATCAGAAGTGCAAGAATCGAAAAACCGAATACAGTGTTTCATCGAGAAGGACCAAACTTACTACTGGCATTTGCAGACGATATAGATCTAATAGGAAACACGCGATTAAGGATGAAGGAGACTTTCGTAAGATTTGAAAAGGAAGCAGAGAAGATGGGGCTCCAAATCAACGAAAACAAGACGAAATATATGTATATGAGCCGCAATAACCAAAGCAGAGACAGAATCGGTCAGAACATTACCATCGATGACTTTTAACTTTGAGCGCGTTAGAGAATTCAAGTATCTTGGAACAACAATAACTGAAGACAATAACGGATCACAAGAAATAAACAACAGGATTCAGGCCGGCAACAGATGTATTTTTCCCTTCCAAAACCTTATAAAATCAAAACAACTAACACGACGTACGAAGATACAGCTCTATAAAACAATCATACGACCCGTTGTGATATATGGAAGCGAAACGTGGACGATAACAAAGGCAAATGAAGAGAGACTATGTGTTTGGGAAAGAAAAATCCTAAGGAAGATCTTTGGTCCGGTGCTTGATGAAGCATCAGGACAATATAGGATAAGAATTAATAAAGAGCTTGAAGAACTTTACCCAGACGCCAACATCATAAAAGAAATAAAGTCCAGAAGACTTCAATGGGCAGGACACCTCAGAAGACATTCTGACGAACGAACAGTAAGACTGGTGTGGGAGGAAGTCCCAACTGGAAGGAGACCACGCGGACGCCCTCGTCTCCGGTGGCGAGATAATTTAGCAGGAGACCTAAGCACTATGGGCGTGGAGAATTGGATGGAGGTTGCTCAAGACAGAAAACAGTGGAGGCATGTTGTCGAGTCGGCTAAAATCCACGAAGGGTTGTAACGCCATGGAGTAAGTAAGTAAGTAAGCAACAAATATGAGGTACTTGAAATATGAATAAAAAACGCAGAATTTAATGTTTTATTTCAAAAGATCGCACGTCACGGGAAATGCATACAAAAAGACGGTTTTGAGTGTATTTTATAGCAGAAGTTTGGTTCTTTTGAAAAACGTACTACTGTAATATTGAAAAAAAAACTTTTAAATATTTTAGATCGTTTATCATGTAAAAGTTTAAATCCGGCGTTTTTTTAGCGTATTTCAAATGCCGTTTGTTGCCAAAACTAAAAACTAATATTTGATGCTATAGGTTTTAAAGGTTAGGCTTATGTAATCCAAACTGAATAGTTATTAGTCAATACAAGGAATAGCTTGTATACATTCCTTGAGAATCATAAAAAATGGCAAAAATCGAGGCACGTTTATTTATTTATCACCTTTATAAAATCTGAGTTTATTTGCGGCAAAATACAAAAATTGCATACGAAAGCCGAACTCTTAATCTTTAAAATACATCTTGATTTTTGTCGATAGGACATTTGAATCAAAAGATATGGAATTTTTACCGTTGAGCTGATACAAATTTTATTGAATAATAATTTCGCGCACCTAACTGACATTCAAAATCAACGGTCGCTTCTGGCGTTGTTTCTAAGAGAACGGTTAGTTCTGCACAAAAAGTAATTATAAACATTTATGTTTAAAATTATCTCAGCTACACATGATTCAGTCAATTTCTTGAGCCCATAAATTAATTACCATCAATAATTATCCACTTGTTACTTTGGTTACATATTAATATATCAGAGATTAATATATTAATATATCAGAATTTGAATTAAATATCTAAAATATTTATAAACACCATGACAAGATAACTCACACCAACAATAATTTCAAATTAAAAATAAAAACGTTTTTGTAAATTTGTTATACGTTTGATTATAAAATGTACATGTTCAGTTGCCAAAGAATCACTTTAATTTGTTCAGTAATTTGGAAATTGGACTGAGTTAGTTATAATGTGGGATGTATTTCAATTATTCGTATTGTTACATTTAAATTAAATTAATTAAAGATTGTTAAAGTATGCCAATATTAAACACTTCAATTTACTTTTGATATCTTAATTAAAACAATTTATAGACATTCATTAATATCAGCATATTTCATAAAACTAGATAACTTAACTTACAGTATTGAGAAACAGAAGAAGAACTGTCACATGCTAACCTACATCTGTCAAATTTACCACTAAAATCTAATAGATAACATCATAAAAAACTCATTGTGCCCAAGACTGAGATGTAGTGCATAAAAGTTCTTCCTCAACGAAACTTTATCAAAGGAATTTGATAATTACAAGTTGAAAAATAATTGCACATCCACACAATTTGTACATCTAAACTTATTCATTGTCATAAAAGTGTCACCTTCATAAAACAATTACTCAATAAATAACACACATTTCATAAATATATCTCTCGAATAAGTATAAATAACTTTTAAATAATACAATGGTATATAACATCACTTTCATTTAACAAACAATCACACATATATCTCTGCTTCATTGGATCAAATCTATCTCCTCAAGAACTTTCCGTTTACTGTCAAACAACTACAATAGCAGAATTGAGTTCTCCATTCAACAATACATAGTAGTTTCAACCATATTCTACCATCCATTAATTAATAGAGTACCGGCATGTAAGTAATGTTTATTTATTTGCTCATTTATTAATTTATTGCAATCTAATAGACTATTTTATAACAATTTGTGGGTCTTACCTTGTCTGTTTAAACTTTTAAAACTTTTTATACCTTTTTATTCAACTTACTCATTTTGAAATTAAAGCCACAGACATGTAATATTGGCATAATTATTGTAATTTACAACATCTAATTTGTTTATCTTTATTAGACAACACCCTAATATGGGTTTTTGTCATTTCAGCATTTATTTAACTTTGTATCGAGACCTGAAGATGCTTTGGATATTATAGAAAGCGAAACCGGTCGTCTGATAGTTAAATTGATTGTGAGTAAGTCTTATTTATTATTTCTTTACCTATCTCAGCTACATTTTTTGTTTAAAACATTTTTTTCTACGGCGTACAGATTCTTGGTAAATCGATTTTTTTCCGTTTTTAACTCCCTTCCAGGGGGGGGTTTAGGGGGAAGCCCGAAGGTAAAAGTGGTAAACTTTTTTGCGTCTTTTTTACTTTTTTAAGATACCAAAGTGAATATTCTTGGCAAAATCCAGCTGGTTCGTATGATTTTTAGGAGTTTAGTGGCATTTTCGTCTGACGACTGGAGTCGTGGTATTTTTTAAAACTTGACTATAGCTATATATATATATATATATATATATATATATATATATATAGATATATATATATATATATATATATATATATATATATATATATATATATATATATATATATATATATATATATTGTGGCTAAACACCCCGTACGGGGTTACGCCGCTTAAGCTCTCTAGATCTATTTTACGAGGTAGATCAGTCCTCATTTTCTTTATTTAATTTTTCTTGTTATTTTTCTCCACTGTTTCCTATTTCTGGTTTTTTCTCTCCATTGTCGTACGCCCGCCCTGTTGAGATCGTTTGTTACTTCTTGTAGCCATGTAGATCTTGGTCTTCCACGTCTTCGTTTACCAGCTGGTGTCCATTCCAATATTGAGAATATTGTCGTAGATGGTCCTGATCTCCATATATGTCCTAGCCATTTTGCCCTTTGCTGTTTTATTTTACAAACTATATCCTCTTTAATTTCGTTTAGTAGTTCATGGTTCGTTCTTTGTCTATATTGGTTTTCATTAATTTTTATTGGTCCTAACATTGCTCTTAGTATTTTCCTTTCTAGTATTCTAAGGTCTTCCTCTTGTTTTTTTGTCATGCTAAGGGTTTCGGCAGCATACATCATAGTCGGTCGAATTATTGTTTTATATATTTTTATTTTCGATTTTTTGCTCAGTAATTTATTTTTTAGAAGCTTTTTATTTGCATAGTATGTCTTATTTGCTGTAATTATCCTTTCTTTAATTTCTGTTTCCCTTTCTCCATTGCTTGCTAATAATATTCCCAAATACTTAAACTTTTCTACTTCTTCAAATATATATTCTCCCAGTCTAACCTTTTTGTTTTCATATTTTTTGTCAAATCTCATTATTTTTGTTTTTTCTTGATTTATTACTAATCCCATTACTTTCCCTTCTGCTACCAATTCTTTTAACATACTTTCCATTTTTTGTTATGTTCTTTGTTATTATCACAATATCGTCGGCATATGCTATTATTTGTCCCTCTCTCGTTCTAAGTGTACCTTTGTTGATTTTTCTGACTATATATTCCAGGGCAAGATTAAACAGAGTTGCAGATAATGAATCTCCTTGACGTACACCTTTATTTATAACAAATTCTTCTGTGCCTCCTTCTTGTGTTTTTACAGTTACTACGGTTTTGCTCATTGTGATTTTTATTAATCGTCTTAATTTGTTGTGTATTCTCATTTCTCTCATAGCTGTAAGTAATTTCGCTCTGTTTATTGAATCAAATGCTTGTTGGAAGTCTATAAAAAGCAGTTCAATTTCTATTGACTATAGCTATGAAGATGGCTTTGTAAGCGGAAAATGCTCAGCTTGAAAATAAATACTTTAATACTTCAAAAATACTTCACTTTTCCGGTATTCAATTTTTAATAGTTTTTCAGACCTAGGTCCTAATGACTTTTTTAATCTGCGCACTTAGAACTATCATTGACCAAACCGTCGAACTTTCGTTAAATTTAACAAGGACCGGTTTTTCATAAGGAGAGTTGCCGAGTAAGCAGGAAGGTAAGTACTTAAGAATAAGATTAAAGTTACCTTTGTATGTAATCACATTGTGCTGTAATAATTTAAGTTAAATTTAAGATGAGTTATAAAAAATCACGTAAATAAATAAAAATGTGTCCGTAAATAAACATTACATTACATTATTGTCATATTTCTCTTAAACTTAAAAAACCTAAGAACTTTCGAAAGAGTTTAGGTACTAGACCTTTATTCAGTATGTCTGCTATGTACTAAAGTTATAATGTGATTAATTGTATTATTGATTACAGAGAATTCTCTGAAATTGATAATTTTTAAATTCTTTAACATTTCTTAACTAATATTATATCAGCATTTAGCAATACGTTAGCTCGAGTTCAATAATATACTCATCCATACCCCTTCTACCACCTGTTATGGCTTGAGTCACTCCTTCGCCAACATCCATTGGTAAGAGCAGGTGATGTCGCTTCATTAGTCTCATTGTTATCCAAATACGAAATCACGCCGTTCCTTTCTACACCACGTCACATTAAATCGTAATTATCGGTGATATCTGACAAATTATATTTTGAGATCGTATAAGAATATTAATGTGTATTGGATGTGAATGTTGATGAAATTATTAGACTTTATATAACTGTTTCTTTTTTTTTTTTCATGATGTGTTTTGATTTTATTACTTTATTACTTTGATATTATTATCACTTTTGTCTGTTAATATTTTAAATAGTCAAATCAAATGTATAACCATTGTAGACATTACATTAAAAACAGAAACATAAATAAAATTCAAATGGTTTGATCATCGGCAAACCGCAAAGTTTAAAGAATCGTGTTTTTCTTTTAGTTCTTTTAGTTAGGCAATCGCAATATAAACGAATTAACGAAGTCACTGATACGTAATAAAATTACACTATAAATGCACTTTTAAAATTTGCCTCAATACACACGTTTGCACTGTTTAACGCAAAAACCATAATTGAAACTAATAATTAAATTTCGGATATTCATTCAGCTACTTATTCCTAAAGGCTTCACTAACATTTTCTCCCCTTTTGGATTTCGGAAATACCCGTGTCACTAAAAATCCGGCATATCTATGTTTCGTGGACCTTAAGAAAACATTTGACCGGGTCAAATTAAAAGACGTTATCCACTTATTGTACGCAAGACAGATACTTTTAGGAATAATCAAAACGATCGAAAATATCTACCAAAACTACACAATAAAAGTAAACGTATAAGAAGAACTAACCGATCCTATTGAAGATGGCAATGGGATAAGACAGAGAGATTCCCTAAGTCCTCTATTGTTCAACCTGATTGTGGATGAAATAATAAAAAAAAAGTAAAAACTAAAAAAAATATTAAAATTTACTAAGATGTAAATAGTAAAAACAGAAATTAACAAGAATTTTGCGAAAATAGTTAAAGACACTACTAGAGGCATAGAAGAACAGTGGAACGAAATGAAGACATATATTACCACAATTTCGTATGAATATCTAAAATCAAAAAGAGAAAATAAGCAAGAATGGATGACAGATAAAATATCGCAGATGATGTAAGAGCGAAGAAAATTAAAAGGTAGAAATGACAACGAATAATAATATTAAAGATGCAGCAAATAATATTCTAGGGCCAGAAAGACCACCACCACGTAATGACTGGTTTGATGCTGAGTGTGAGGACATTACAAGAAGAAAGAACGATGCAAAGAAACTGATGCAGCAAAGAAGAACCCGAGAAAAACAGCAAAAATATAAAGATCTCAGAAAAGAAGAGAAGTGCATTTATAGAAGAAAAAAGCGAACTCACGAAAATAGAATATTGGAAGAACTTGAGGTATTAAAAAAGGAAAACCAAACAAGAAAATTCTACAAAACTCTGAATAATGCAAGAAAGGAATTCAAACCAAGGATCAGACTATGTAAGGATAAGGAGGGGCATATACTAAATACAAAAAAAGAAGTACTAAAAAGGTGGGTGGAACACTTAAAAGAACTACTTACTATAGAAGTAGAAGATCCAGATCCAAATCAACCACCCGCAGGAGCAAGCAACAATTCACCATTAGAGCCTCCGTCAATTCAAGAAGTACGAGATGCAATAAAACACCTAAAAAACAATAAATCTCCAGGAAGTGATGGTATACCCGCGGAACTTATTAAATGTGGAGGTGCTACTGTGACTAATCAAATATATAAAATAATACTGAGAGCCTGGAATGAGGAACAAATCCCGGAAGAGTGGTGTATTGGAATCGTTTGCCCGCTACACAAAAAGGGTGACCAATTGGAATGTAGAAACTATAGGGGAATAACCCTCCTTAATACAGCATACAAAATATTTTCGAGGATCTTATATGGTCGCCTAAGTGCATATTCAGAGGAACTTCTCGGGGAATATCAAAGTGGTTTTAGGCCTGGTCGATCAACAACAGATCAGATCTTTGTGCTAAGGCAAATACTGGAAAAAACCAATGAATTCAATATCGATACATACCATCTTTTTGTAGACTTCAAATCTGCCTATGATAGTGTCCTAAGAAATAAATTGTATGAAGCCATGAATGAATTCCACATCCCCGATAAACTGATAAGATTGGTTAAGGCTACAATGCGTAATGTGGTTTGCAAAGTCGAAATACAGGGCGAACAATCACAGGCGTTTGGAACGCATGTTGGGCTGCGACAGGGAGACGCGCTGGCGTGTCTCCTTTTCAACATAGCACTGGAAAAGGCGATCAGAGATGCCCGAATAGACAACAGAGGAAATATTTTTAATAAATCATCCCAAATTTTGGCATATGCAGATGATGTGGACCTAGTTGCCCGCACAACACGCAAGCTAGAAGAAATGTATACCACCTTCTCAAATGCCTCAAAATCTATGGGCCTGCAAGTAAATGAGGAGAAAACTAAGATGATGGCATCAACACCCAACAATAGAGTCAGGAACATCGGTCCCCAATTCACAGTTGATAACTCTACCTTTGAAGTGGTGGACAAATTCACATACTTAGGCTCCCTGATCACCAAAGAGAACGCCATAACGGAAGAAATCAAGCGAAGGATAATAATGGCAAACAGATGCTATTTTGGACTGAGTAGACATATGAGAAGTAGAAACTTAAGCCAAAAAACAAAAATAACCATATACAAAACCCTTATACAGCCAGTGTTGACATATGGATCGGAGACATGGACCATCTCCAAGGCAGACGAAGACCTTCTGCTTATATTTGAACGAAGGATCCTGAGAGGAATATTTGGTGGCATCTGTGAAAATGGTGTTTGGAGGAGGAGATACAACTACGAAGTATACCACAGATATAAACAAATATTTGGTGGTAAAGACGTAGTATCTCTTATAAGAATAGGAAGACTAAGATGGGCAGGACATCTAGCAAGATCACAGCAGAACAACCCTCCTAGAAGAATCCTTATGTCACAACCCGTGGGAAGTAGAAAAAGGGGTAGGCCAAAACTCAGATGGAAGGATGGTGTAGATGAGGATGGTAGAAAGATAGGCGCAGCAAACTGGCAACGGTTGGCAATGGATAGGACTGCCTGGCGTAATAGACTTGGGAAGGTCGAGGCTCTTTTATAGGGCTGTAGTACCATTGATGATGATGAATGACAACGAATACAAAAAGTTGCTATACTAAAGCAGCAAAAGAAGCATGGCTGACGGAAAAATGTGTGAAAGTTGAAACGCTACAACGCAAACATGACGATTTCCATAAGCACAAATTTTTTTTTTTTGTGTGTTTTGGCTTGGACAATTGTCATTCAGCCAGTCTAAATCAAGATAAGTTTATTAATGTAGTGTGTGTGTGTGTGTGTGTGTGTGTGTGTGTGTGTGTGTGTGTGTGTGTGTGTGTGTGTGTGTGTGTGTGTTTGTGTGTGTAGAGTAATTGTCTTGATACTTAGCAAAGTCGACGTCATTGTCTTTACTAAGAGACGCTAATTGTATCCGAACGTCTGCGGTCCCTCCGGTGTGTACCGATCACACAAGGATACGGTCCGTCCCAAACCCTTTTTTCAGTGCGTCATAGTTGATCGAATTCTCTCTAACGCATAAAGCTAGAAGTGACAGAAAAAGACGTGAGTCTGTGATTATTATACATAGAACATAGAAAATTATGTATCGTTTACGAGTATTTGCATATTAAAGCGAATTCTACTTACGGATGTATAATTGGTTGGAGTTTAGAATACGCTAAATAGATATCCAATCAATGATGCGCATAAATATAATTTGACGCAGATTATCTTGATCATGACAATACTTTCACAATGTCAACTGATAATTGTCATTCCAGGTTAGTATTTTCAGACATTTTACAGTGAAAATTTAATTTATTGTCATAAAAATATTTTAAATATGCCGAGATATACCGAGAAAGAACAAAGACTACATACCTATTTAAAAAAATAACCTTTTCACATTTAGTCGATTACGTTCCTGCAACTGTCAGATTTAACTAAAATGTCAAGCAATAATTTTCGACATTCTTAAAATCCTATATGACGTCACATTTAGTGACGCACTGAAAAAAGGGTTTGGGACGGACCGTAGAAATTATTTTCATTTATTAATTTTTTTTAATAAACGAAAATTTCCACCCAGGTAGGATTCGAACTCACGACCTTTAGATTTAAAGGCAGGCGCTCTTACCACTGAGCCACAGAGGGGGTTAAACAAAAAAAATTAAAGAGGTACAGAATACCAGAAAACAACGCAATACAGGCATAGTTGTAGACATTGAAGGCCAAATTTTGACTATCATTGAAGATAAATTACGAAAATGGAAAGAATACATGCAAGAATTATTCGAAGATGCAGTACGAAGTCCGACTGAAATAAACGATCCCTACGGTCCCGAAATAACAAACGAAGAAGTAACTATGGCAACTGAGCGGATTGAAGATGGGAAATCACCAGGACCTAATGAGGTGCATGGTGAAATCTTAAGCTATTAGAGTCACACCAAATCACAGCTCTTATGAAGCTATTCAACAACATCTACGAGACTGGTTACTTACCAAAGGACTGGCTACTATCAGTATTCATTCCACTTCCTAAAAAAGCCAATGCTTGAAAATGTAGAGAACATAGATTAATTAGTTTGATGAGCCGTGTACTTACTATCATGCACTCCTACTTGAAATAGTACTCCTTACTATCATTCACTCGCGCATATCCACAAATTAGAAGAACACTTGAGTGAAGTTCAATTTGAATTCAGAGCAGGACTTGGAACGAGGAAAGCACTTTTAGTTTGCAAGTTCTTATACAGAGAGTCAGGGATGTCAACTGCGATGTGTACGCATGTTTTATTGATTTCGAGAAGGCATTTGATAAAGTCCCACATGGGAAACTAGTTGATATACTAAAAACATCAGGACTCGATGGTAGGGATATAAGACTGATCTCAAACTTATATCTCCAACAAAAAGCAACAGTACGATTATAAAATGAACTGTCCGAGATCTTCACAGTCAAAAAAGGAGTTAGACAGGGTTGGATATTGTCATCGACCTTATTTAACATATACTCTGAAAACATCTTTAGACTGGCCTTGGACGAATCAAAAGATGGAATTGCTGTAAATTGCCAACTTATAAACAACTAAAACCTGAAAATGAATTGCAAGAAGACAAAAATAATGATCATTGGTAAGAACACCGGCATGAACGCCCAAATTACAATTAAGATATACCGTTAAAAAGGGTGAAAAAAATATGCTATTTGAGCTGAAATATTAAGGATAATTGGGATCACAGTTACAAAATAAAAACTCCATTGAATTGAAAAAGCCAGAAGCTCTTTCAACAGACTTAGGAAGATCTCTGCAAGTTATCTTTAAATATCAATATATGCATAAGAATTCTTAGATGTTACGTCTTTAGTGTCCTTCTCTATGGAATATAAAGCTGGAGCCTTACAGAAGATGCCATAAAACGATTGGGGGCATTTGAAATGTGGTGCTACCGACGAATGTTGAGAGTCTCATATATACACCACACAAATAACATAACTATTCTCCACAGGCTAAGAAAAGACAAAGAAATTATTAACACCACAAAAAACAAAAAATTGGCTTACTTCGGCCACATCATACGTAATGATAAATACCGGTTTATACAGTTGATGCTACAAACCAAGATTGGGGATAAGAGAGGCCCTGGATGTAGACTTATATCCTGGCTGGCCAAACTTAGGAAATGGATTGGTCTAACGTCAACTGATCTATTTCGAGTTGCTGTGAATAGAATTAGATGGGTGAATGTGGTCGCCAGCATCTCTAGAAGATAGGCACATTTAGAAGAAGTAAATTGGAGCTGGAATGTCAGATAATAGAACAAGTGAAGGGGTTTATATATCTAGGCATCACATTATCTAGCTACGGAAAGCTGGAAAATAAAGTGAAAGATCAAGTGAGCAGAGCAACCAGAGACGCGGGCTACCTGCATGAAACAATATGTAGAAATAAAAATTTCGGGAAATAAACGAAAGGCAGAATTTACAAAACAGTCATAAGACAATAATGACATACGTAGCAGAAACAGGCCCTAACACAGAGAGGACAAAAAGGATGTTAAAAACAGCAGAGATAAAAACACTTAGAAAAATTGATGGTAAAACATTATGGGTCAGTGCGAGAAGTACAGATATAAGACGTACAGACAAGGTGGAGAACATCAAGAATTGGGTAAGAAATAGAAGAGTAGAATGAAACGATCATATAAGCCCAATGAGAACAAACAAACTAGTGAAGACGTCAAGAGAGGGTTCCCCAATAGGAAGACGGTCAGTAAGAAGACCACGAAAAGGATGGAACGACAACTTACTGGAGGCATATTGAAAAACAGACAGTCATGTCTTTATAAAAAAGAAGAAGAAGAACAAGAAGAAGACTAAAAGTGTTTATGTATGTTTCATTTTGTTTGTACATATATTAGGGTTGTGAATTGTTAATGGTTTACTTAATACCTTTTATTACAATAGCAGGTACTCCCAAAATGATTTAAAGAAACAGAGGTTTTATTGCTCGGGGAATTTGAATGAATAATTTCAAGCAACAAGGTCGATACATGCAGGAAATATTGGCATTATACATCTTTTTTTATAAAAATATGCAGATATATGCAATCCCGGTCTCTACTTAAAGTATCCTACAATAAAAATCGATAAAAATCCTGGATCCCTTTTAAAAATAATTTTAACGCAGCACTTGTTATCATTGAGCGAACACCTTTAAGAAGTACACGAAACACGAAAATAATTTAAATGTTATCAATAATCTGGAACAATTTGACTGGAATTAGAAACACTTTCTAGTCGTCGACACCATCGACACTTTCATCAGAGGAAGAAGAACAACTAATGAAAGTATTCCCTGATTCCAGCCTAAAGCTATAATACAACAAGGACAAATTGAATTTTGCAGCTCAATTTCTTATGAATATCATGTCATCAGCACTACAGCATTAAATGTAGCCTAGTCTGGTTAAAAAAGGTCGAAAAATGTTTCGCAGATATCTGAAGCTTTTAAGACATAGGTGGGGGTTACTAGATGACGAATAGATGAAAAGATACTCCCATTTTTACATTGCGTTTTTTTTAAACAATAATTTATGGTCACAATTTGATTTTTTTGTCTATAAGTTTTTTCGCTTATTTTAATAAAAAAATTTAAATAAATAAATAAATAATATTTATATCATTTTTTATATAAAGAATATCTTTATTTTTCCGTTTTTTTCAATTAAAATTGATAAATAATTTACGGAGATATTTGCAAAAAAGCAGTTTTTTGCACTAATTTATATATTTTGTTAATTTTTTTATTAACAAAATAAAATGTTATTAATACATTTAAACATCGGAAAGGACGGGATTTAAAGGAATTACCGTCCTTTAAATTTGTGCGAAATTTTCCCCCGATCGGTTAAATATTTTAAAAGTTATTTAATTTGTTTCATCGAAATTATTTACAAAATAAACGTTTGAAAAAGGGGTATGTCTTTTACTTGTAAACAATTGTCATAACTTCTATATTTTTCAAGCTACAGACTTGTACGTACAACCATTGGATAGCTGGTAAAAATACTCACATTTAAAAAAAATATAAACCTTCTATTGCTAATAGGAACGAAGTTAGCGACTATTTTTTAAAAAATCAAATCTCCATTGTTTATAAACGTTAAGAAGTAAAATTTGCACAAATTTTTAATGAATATCTAAACTTTATATTGAAACTTATAGCTATAAAATTTATCTAATTTTTCAAACTTGAAACGAAGGTACTTTCGAAAGAACGATAGAGGAAAGTGGAGAGGATAATTGTTCCAGCTACGTTTTCTTTTTCGACATCGGAACTTCAAGAAACACCTAGAAAAAATTTACATTTTCTCGGCTTCCATTGCAGCTGGAAACCTCTTTTTTTATTCAGGGGTAGCTCGTCTAAATATGAATAACTACATAGTTTTCACTGGCCGGAAAATATGGGAAAAATCTCGGAAAAATTGAGTCCATTTGAAATTCACCGTAAAAACTTACTTTTTTTTTTAATTTTGCTGGAATAGTCTATCACAGTATTAATAATGATGACATAATTTTCACCCCCCATAAATCTCGGAAAATCCCGGAAAATCAACATTTTATTTTTATTTTATATCAACGACGTATCAATAAAATTAAATTTCAGGTAATTTTTTACACATTATATTATTATATTCCTTATATTAATTATAATTGTTTGTATTTTTATAATTAACAATATTGATTTTTATTCTATTTTTCGTACAAATATTACAAATATGATATACAATATTAATCTAATCTGCATTACCGTTTTGATAAAATAAGTCGATTTTTTCATCACTTGTCTTATTAAATTTTGCAATGTTTATTAAATTTTACTTTTTTATTTTCTTTACATACACTGGTTTAAAAGTTAAAATTTGGTTCATTCATTCGACTTCATTGTCAGCTTTGAACCTTTTTGTTGCAGGTTGTTTGTCTTCATTTATTAGGTCTATAAATATACATCTTCAGAATCACTGTCGTCGTCAAATGTAACTGTACCGAGGTTGCAGCATATTTTCTCCTCTACTTCTTCCTCAGTACAATTTACGCACAAGTTCGTACAATTCAAACCACGTTTTCTGCACCCATATCTGGTAGTTTTGCAACCTGTGGTGCATTTGCATGTAATGTGCTTTTATGTCTCTTCGGGAATTAAATTATCTAAAGTATAAATTAGTTCAAAACCAGTAGCACTTTGTTGCCAACCATAGGCACAATCATCTAACTTATTACTTTATCACATTTTGTAATTGATAGTAAATCCGAAGAACATGCTGTTTGGCTGCACCTTCAGTTGGTGGCAGAACTTCTAGTTTAAAAAATGATTTACCGATATTTTTGTTGAATTGCAAGTATCTTAAATAATTTAAAGAAAGTGTATTATTGTGTTTTTTTATAATTTATATTGACTGCAGTAGAGTATAGAACCACAATCACCTCATAACCAATTCTCATTATATTTTCTTTAGTTGCGTTGGAATCGTAAAAAATATCAATGAAACTAAAAGTTTCTTCCCTTTGCGTTGATTAATTTAAATTTCACCTGATTATAAATAAAAGATTTCTTTTGATTTAATGTACAATGTAATCAAAAATTTTAAAGAATTACCTCATAAAGAGTACAAAAAGAGTAAAAAAATGATCTGCTCTTTTCGAATGGAAATATATTTCAGATGTCTAAAATAAATCAAAAGAAGATTTTTTTATTAAATAAAAAATCAGAATATTGCAAGCTCATATAGAATGAATCTTTTAAAAATATATAAAGTTATAACAAGCATAATCGTATTTCTAAAATCTGTAAAGACTTATTATTTTTAATATTATTAAGTTGAAATTTAATTATGATTATAAACAAAGCAAAAGCAATAAAAATAGTTTAAAACAAAGGTTTAACTTGCATAACAATAATTTAGCCATTTATAAAACAAAAATTAAAAAGAAAAATACTTACTTTAAAACTACTTCTGCTTTAACAAGTTAATGCCATAGTCTGCTGTTTATTTTGAAATAATCTATAATAAATAATATTTTTCACTGATTATACAAATTGAAAATTATTAATTATTCATTCAATAGTTTTAAATATTACTTACAAGTTTCAAGCAAAAAATAATTAAATACATTTAGTTAAAACTTTTTTGTTCAAAATACACAAAATATTTTACTTAAAGAAGTATAAGTATATTGCTTTCTAAAGCCACTACACTGAGACTGGCGAAATTTTGGGTCGTGGAGCTACAAGTTTCCTCTCCACTTTTCTATGTCGATCTTTCGAAAGTACCTTCGTTTCGAAAGGCTGTTTAGAAAGTTTCGAAAAACTGGATGAATTTTATGGCTATAAGTTTCAATATAGAGTTTAGATTTTCATTCAAAATTTATACAAATTTTACTTCTTAATGTTTAAAACAATGGAGATATGATTTAAAAAAAAAGTCGCTAACTTCGTTCCTATTAGTGATAGAAGGTTTATTTTTTTTTTAAATATGAGTTTTTTTACCAGCTATCCAATGGTTGTACGTACAAGTCTGTAGCTTGAAAAATATAGAAGTTATTACAATTGTTTATAAGTAAAAAAAACATACCTCTTTTTCAAACGTTTATTTTGTAAATAATTTCGATCAAAACGCAATATGCATTTAATTTCTGAGATAGTTAAGTCTAGTTAGTCTAGCATCATTCATAGGGCAAATTCAATAGTTTAAATAATTAGTCTCAGGGACATACAAATTAAATAACTTTTAAACTATGTGACCGATCGGGGAGAAATTTCTCATAAATTTAAAGGACGGTAAATGTATTAATAACATTTTATTTTGTTAATAAAAAAATTAACAAAATTTATAAATTAGTACAAAAAAACTGCATTTTTGCAAATATCTCCGTAAATTATATAATAATTTTATTTGAAAAAACGGGCAAGTAAAGATATTCTTGATACAAAAAAATGATATAAATATTGTTTATTTAAACTATAAGGGAAAAAACTTATAGACAAAAGATCAAATTGTGACCATAAATTATTGTTAAAAAAACGCAAGGTAAAAATAGATAGGAATATCTTTTCATCTATTCGTCATCTATTTACACCCCCCCCCCCTATACAGATATCTGCTAAAAATTTTGCCGTGAAATCGGTAATTTTTGCATAAAATCCGCTTCCGCAATAATGGAACAACGAAAAAAGAAAGTCTAATCGCAACAACCTAGTACCTCAAGAAATAAGTTCTATAAATAAAGAGATCTCCAAAAGTATCCCGAATGACATTAGACACTACAATAAAGAGCAGATACAACAAACAATAAAAAAAAAAACAAAAGCATGGAAGTTCTGAGAAGAAAGCAAAAACGCAACAGAAAAGAAACAACATCTAACAGAAATAAAATCCTTACAACAATCGAAAAATTCTACCGAGAATATTATAAAAGCCAACAAAACATACAAAGCACACCCGAAGAGACAGAAAAGAAAAGTGGTTAATCAGGGTTCAGAAGACAAACCAGAGACTACCAAGGACAAAATAAAACATGATTAAAAATGGAAAAGTACTCAGAGAAGACGATGCAGTAGTGGAGGGAGTAGATATACTACACAGATCTGAGACCAACCCCTAAATTGCAACCCCTAAAATCGCAACCCCCGGTCGTAAGTTCCAAACGGCTTAACGTAGGATGACGTACGAGGGCTCGTTGGAAAGGGGATGAAAAATGGGGTTGAATGCAGTATGTGCCGTGCGCATCGGAGCATGCCAAAAGGTCATTATGGGGTATCTTCGTTTCTATTGGTCCGATCGTGACGTACGAGGGCTCGTTGGAACGGGGAGAAGGCAGGAGACAAAAAACAAAGATGGCGGCGTTGCCAAATGGGCGTTAAAACGTATCTTCGTTGCTATTGGTTGGATTTTGACGTATGAGGTGTCAAAGCGTTGGATGTCACGTGACATTCGACGCAGGACGTGACATTTGTCACAGAACGTGACATTCGACGCAGGACGTGAAATGTCACGTGAAATGATGTGACATTCGACGTAGGACGTGACATTTGACGCAGGACGTGACATTTATGTGACATTTGACATAGAACGTACAATGACACGTGAATTGACGTGACATTCGACGCAGGGCGTGACATTTATGTGACATTCGACGCAGGACATGACATTTATGTGACATTTGACGCAGAACGTGAAATGACGTGACATTTTTCACAGAACGTGACATTCGACGCAGGACGTGAAATGTCACGTGAATTGACGTGTCATTCGACGTAGGACGTGACATTTGACGCAGAACGTGAAATGTCACGTGAAATGATGTGTCATTCGACGCAAGACATCGGTCAACATACATATAGAGTAATGGAATTTAAATAAAACAACAACATCATAAACGGAGCATTTTTTATTCGTATATATTTACAATTTTGTTTAACAAAGTTTTTAATTGTTTTAATAGCCCGTCGTTGGGGCAGGGTATCCCAAAAAGTTCCCAGCTAAACGTTCCTGCTGCTACAACTTTACGTGTGTATTCGCTGTACTTATAATAGGTGTTGTTCTGAAAAAAGTAAATAAACCCATCAGTATAGCGGAATGCTGATGTTATTGTATCTGGTAGTCCTGGTAAGAGATAATTCATGGGTCCACGGTTTAAGACATCTCCAGCTTCATTAAATTCAATATAAGAATCATCATTGTATAATAAATACGTTTGACCGCTGTTTGTTTGAAATAATGCATTTATTTTGGTTCTCGCAGGTATAGAAGGAAACATAAAACGTTTTTGAATTTTTAAATTGGGGAAAGATGCAGCGTAATACTGATTATTGCGTATGGTTACTAAGTGTCCCTCGGAATTCTGAAAAACATGTGAAACGTGCGCAGACCTCAACTCTTTAGGGAGATAATCGGTAATTAATTCGGGATGTTTTGGAAGGCGCATCTCATTTAAATCAAATTTCCATATATATGGACCATATCCAACGTACATTCTATAATTTGGAAACTGAGGAGAAGTAGCTAAAAACATGAAATCTGGATATGGAATTAGACATAATATGTTTTGTAGGGCAGGTGTGGTTGTTGTTGTTGGCAAAGAGGTCCTGTGTTTGATGGTAGATGTTTTCGACATATGGTTCTTGTTGTGCGGAACTGGTGTTGTTGGTGGTATGTAAGAGGGTGTTGTTTTTGGCCCATATAGAATACTCATTGCCTTTTTATCATCATCACCAAAAGGTTGTACATCTTGTTGATACCAAGGATACATAATAGACGAATCAATAGTACTGTGTGCTAGTCCGAGAGAATGACCAATTTCATGCATTAGAACAGCCAAAAAATTGACTTCACCATTGGGAGCGCTGCCATTTCCTACATACCATCGTTCACTAACATCAAGATGAATTTCGGTACACTCTGCGTGTGCGCTTGGAAAGTATGCGTGAGCCAATACTTTTCCAGGACCATCGAAATTAAATGAACATTTAGAGGTTCCTTGACAACTTGCTCGAAAATTATGAGTATTTGGTACCACAGTTATAGTAATATCAGGCCTCGGGGAAGGTATTATTACTTGTTTAAACTTTAAATTAGATATTGTCTCCCATCTAGCGAAAGCTTCTGCAGCAAGGTTTATATAATCAGGATTACTAATAGCCTGAGGGAAATACCAGCGTAAAGTCGTTTTATTCCACTTCGAACGAATCTCATAGTTATTGTCGCCAACAGAACATCGAGGCTTATTCATCATCATATTTATAGTATCATTATTTAATGTTCCAGTCACAGGAAGATTGTATTTTTCCTGAAAAGCAACTAGGGCCATATCTATACTAGAAAGAGCATTATTTGATGTATTTAGATATCCGAAACGTTTAAGAAAAGAACTAGCATACGCCAGAGTGCTATTCTCTGCACACACAGATACAGAGAGCAACAATAAGACATGTAAACAGACCAGCATCTTGATTTATACTAATATCCAAAAATTTGTACTATAGTTATTTATACAAAATTCACAAAAACGGAATTATATACTGAAATATTAAGACAGAAATATTTTAAATAATAATATGTTAAAATTGTGCATTTGATAGCAAACCGGATGAAGCCTCATGATAACAATACACCGCGTTGTTCAAAACACGTAAACAAGTGTGATAACAAATTTTATTTTAATCATTGGAAAAACAAGTACACCGGAAAGAAAACCGCAGTTGCTACATTTGTAAAATGTATGAAGATATCAGCAACCACATCAACAAAATTCTAAATTGATAACAACGATTCTCTTACCGCAATATGAATTTATTATATTACCATAAATATTAGTTGAAGAAATAAAAATAAATATAAAAATATTAGCATTTCTAGAACAGCACACGCTGCTTATCTATGAAACGAATCAGTTGATGGTACCGTAGGCACATTAGGTTGACGCAACTCGGGCTCGGGTGGGGCGATATGCTGTTCTGTTCTTTAAAAGGCCGAGGAGCGCATACGTTGTCACAGTTCGCTTCGCAAACGTACTACAACAACAAGTTCGCAGTAGTCAATACGGTGTGCAGTGACTTACATATATCTGATAAAGGTAAGCGGTTTTTGTCTTTTGTATATTTCTATGTATTTATTATGTCCTTTTTATCATTGTATTTTATGAGAATTGTACATCTCTCTGGTTGTATTTCATGCAGTATTTTATGAAAAATGTATACTGTTTTTGTATTTATTATGTCCTTTTTATCTATGTGGGTGTTGTAAAACATTTCACGTCTGCTATTTTTTATAAGAAGTATTCTCCGCTGTTCGTATTTCGATTTCTTGTAGTATATGGTTCTTCTCTATTCCCAAGTATGCATCTCTCCATTCACGTTAAGCGGAAAAACTATAGTTTTTTGTTATTATTGTAGATGGATCTATCAAAACTAAATAATGCATCCTTGGTTGCAGAACGTAAGCCAATAAAAAAACTTAAAGATCTACAAATTGGAAAAAAATTTACCATCCACAGTGCAAAGGTGGTAACAACACAATTTGGGGAGACAGTTCTGCTGGATTTGGGTGCTGAAGTTGTCTTCTTACCACAGCGGGTAACCAAAGCCTACCAAGCAGCAATAACGGACCTCAACAGCGGAAACTATTCGCTGATATACGAAGGGGAAGTTGATATTGGAAAAAGCAGACTCCTTGCATCCTTTAAGATAGTTGAATAAGGTAAGTGATTTTTTCTTATTGTTTGTTTGTGAGTAGCCATGCATATAAAACAAGTGATTAAACAGTCTGATGATTTGATGCACATTATTAAAAAGCTTAGTAAAATAATTTTCGATAAATTCACTGAAAGAGATCGTACAGTTTGGACAAGACGGTTAAATAGTCAAATTTTTAGATGTAGTAAAGTAATTAAAAACAATAAACTATCAGTAGGAACAGTTAGAAAAGTGCAAACTTACATAGGACATTTTAAACATTTTAGGCAAATTATTTTAAATTTCAATAATAAGTACGTTGGGTTGGGGCTTAATTCAAAATTACGCAATAGAGTTAAATGGGAAAATGTCATTTCGTGTTTTGCTAGTCGAATTAAAACTGGAGTTATAGTTAATTTATCGCATAAGGATGTAACACAGTTCCTAAATGATTGTTATATTATTTTTAGTAGAAAAATTAAAATTATTTTAAAAACAAATAGAATGCTTAAAGTCAATACTACATTTTGCGGCGAATTCATTAAAAAATCAAGTGATAGCGAAAGTTTAGATTTAAAATATTTTAACACTAAAAATGCTATTATAGACACATCGACCGATTTACATCTTTGGTTCAGTGAAAATGTTAAGGATAAAATTTTTACAAAGCTGTCGGAGTTTGCAGAAAAAGATTCTGGTGCTGCTCTGTCTAAAGTAATTTCATTGGAGGTTAATATTAATAAAGTGGAAATAGGAAATGGTTCATCGTTCATTGACTTGCCAATAGAGATTCAGAAAAAACGAGCGTGCATTAATGTGCATAACTTCGATCAGGCTTGTTTTTATTGGTCAATAGTTAGCGCTCTGTATCCAGCAAAAGATCATCCACAACGAGTTTCAAAATATCCACATTATTCTACTGTTTTACAAACAGACAAATTAGAAAGCCCAATGCCATTAAGCCAAATTTCCAAATTTGAAAAATTAAACGCCATATCAGTCAATGTTTTTGCATTAGAATTAAACGTAGTTAAGGACAAACAATTTTATGAAGTAGTACCAGCCAGACTGACACCGCAAAAGATGGAAAAGCATGTTAATTTGCTCCTTATACAAGATAAATATTTCCCAAAGTTAAACGATTACGATGCTCCTCCAGAAGATGATGATCAGACTGAAATACGCCTTCATTATTGTTGGATTAAAGATTTAGGAAAATTAGTACAAGCACAATTAAACAAAACAAAATGGAAAAAATATATTTGTGATCGTTGCTTAAACTATTTTAGCAGTGAAAGCAAACTAGCAGAGCACGAAGAAATGTGTTCAGATGTGAATAAATGTAAAATGACTGTTCCCAAATATGACCATGTGGCTTTTCGCAATTTTACATACAAACAAACAACTCCGTTTATAGTTTATGCCGATTTTGAATGTCAATTACATAATTTTACAGATTCAAATGTCTCAGTGAGTAAAACAGCAAAATATCAGAAACATGTACCTTTTAGTGCAGGTTATTATTTGAAATGTGCGTACGATGATAGTTTATCTTATTTTAATAGCTATAGAGGTGAAAATTGCATGGAGTGGTTCGCAAAAGAAATGTCCGAAATTTCCAAATTTGTAAATTCCAAAATAAAGACAATTGTACCTATGGTCGAAAAACCCAACACAAATGGAGCAACTGTTTGCCATATTTGTGAGAAACGCTTTTTGGCTACAGATACAGTTGTTGTAGATCACGATCATTTTACGGGACAAGTACGGGGATTTGCGCACCAAGCATGTAATTTGAACTTTAAAAATTGTTTGTCGTCCCAATCGTATTTCATAATTTTAGTGGCTACGATTCGCATTTTATGATTATAGATCTTTGCAAGCATGGGCACTTGAGCTTACTTCCCATAAACAAAGAAAAATACATTTCCTTTACATTACAATCTGACGAACATCAAATTAAATTACGATTTATTGATTCTCTAAGATTTATGGAGCTTCACTCGATGAATTGGCATCTCTTTTAGACACATCCGAAAAGAAGATTTTGAAAAGAGAATTTAGTCAATTAGATAATGATACATTTAATTTGTTAACTTGTAAAGGAGTATTTTGTTATGATTATATTGATAGTTTGGAAAAATTGGATGAAACGTCTTTACCCACAATTAACCATTTTTATAGTAAGTTAAATAATGAATACATTAGTGAAGCGAAGTATGCTCATGCCCAAAATGTTTGGAAGAAATTTAATTGTAAAAATTTGGGAGAATACAGCGATTTGTATTTGAAAACAGATATTCTGCTGCTGGCTGATGTGTTTGAACAGTTCCGACAAAAATGTCGAGACACATATAAATTAGATCCAGCATGGTATTATACCATGCCAGGATACACTTGGGATTGTATGTTGAGATACACACAATGTAAATTAGAATTACTAAAAGATGTGGATATGATCTTGTTTATGGAAAAAGCCATAAGAGGTGGAATATCTGTTTGTAGCAACAGATATTCTGAGGCCAACAACAAATACATTTCGTCTTATGATCCCACACGGCCCTCTAAGTACATCCTCTATTTAGATGTGAACAATCTGTATGGCTGGGCAATGTTACAATTGCTTCCATATGGAGGGTTCAAGTGGATCGAAGATGTTACCAAATTTGGTGTTGGTAATCTTCCCGAAGGCCATATAGATATTATGTCAATACAGGATGATGCAAAGGAGGGCTATTTTTTTCAAGTTGACTTGGAGTATCCACGCGAATTACACGACAAACATAAAGATTTTCCATTTGCTGCCGAACACCGCATTCCGCCCGGTTCAAAATTGCCAAAGTTAATACCAACCTTATATCACAAAACCAAATATATTATGCATTATAGAACTCTTAAACAGGCATTAGCCAACGGGTTAATTTTAACAAAGATACATAAAGTTTTGAAATTTAATCAATCTGCGTGGCTGCGACCGTATATCGAATTAAATACAAATTTACGGGCGGCAGCCACCAACAGTTTTGAGAAAAATCTCTACAAGCTAATGAACAATGCGGTGTTCGGAAAAACTTTACAGAACCAAAGACGTCATCGTATTGTAAAATTATGTAAAAAATGGCATGGAAGGTACGGAGCCAAAAATTTGATTGCGAGTAGTCGATTTCACAGTCGTACGATCTTTAGCGAAAATTTGGTAGCTATCGAACTTAAAAAATCAGAAGTATGCTTTAATAAACCCCTGTATATAGGCGCAGCAATCCTCGATATATCAAAAGTATGTATGTACGATTTTCACTACAACTTTATGCTTCCAACGATGGGAGAGAACAACTGTTCATTATTGTACATGGACACCGACAGCTTTATTTATGAATTGCAATGTTCAGATGCATATAGAGAGGTTATAAGAGCGCATCCAAATAAATTTGATACCTCCGACTATGCCGAAAACAACTCATATGAGATAGAACGGTTAAATACAAAAATCCCCGGATTAATGAAGGACGAGGCAAATGGGAAAATAATTACACATTTTATTGGATTACGATCAAAAATGTACACATTTAAACTGCAAATAACTGACGACGAGAGGGACAAAGAGAGACAGCGCCTAGAAAGAAAACAACTAAACAAAGAGAGAATTGAATGTGACTTGGGAAATTTGGGAATAACAAAAAAGGCAAAAGGAGTGAAATATAACATTGTTCGAAATAAAATTACGTACGAAGACTATGAAAAATGTCTTAAAGAATTCAAAATTCAAACCGCGAGCCAAAGATGTATTAGGTCATACCAACATTCTGTATTTAGCATCGAGCAATCCAAAACGGCTCTAAGTCCTTATGACGATAAGAGGTACTTAATACCAAAATCATTTAATACGCTTCCGTGGGGACATTATCTTGTCGATTAACATTTATTATAAATAATTTTCTTTTTCTTGTAGTATATGGTTACTCATAAGAACAAAAAAAAAAAAGAGAAAAGATCACTTATCTCACAGTTTTTGTATATTGTAGATTTAACTAGTATTTTAGAATTGTATAATTTAATTTTTAATAATAAATTTGTGTAATCTTACATTTTTGGTTTTATTTATAATAGAATAAAAGACAACATATCTAATGAATTATATATTTATTTAGTTAAATGATTTACATGTCTATGTTCATAATAATATACATATTCCTTTAGAGCTAAACTTAACAAAGTGTTTGGACAAATATCGATATATGCTGCGAAGGCTGTAACTGGTCCATGTACAGAGTCTTTAGCACAAAAATTTTGTTTAATGAAAGTTGAAATATTTATATAGTATTTCTGGAATTGTAAACTCTGTAACAATGCCACTCTATGGTACAGTATTCTGTAGTTTGCGTTTAAAATGTGGTAGGCGTCATCTTCACGTAAATAATAGTCAACTCCAAATTTTTCAATGGTCAGCAACTTTACATTGTCTTTTACCAATTGTCTTAGTTTGCAAAAATCACCATTCATAAATTCGATTGGAACATACCCATCCGCATATGTAGCATGGAAAAAGTCACTCATTTTTTCTTTTAACCACACAATTATAACGTTCCACTCGCTTATACTTAAACTGATTCTTCTAAAATCATCACGTTGACTTAGAATGATGGATGGTAGAAAATCTCGAGCTGGAGATAGACCAATTTTTATGTGGAGAGAGCTGCTGATTGGATATGTAGTTTCCAATAAACAATATTGCTCGTTTGTGGCAGCTGCTTCATATTTAGCCAATACTCGATCTAATTCCGCACCAGGACTAGGTGGTTGTTGACTATCTTCATCGTAGTTAAATTCTATGCTAAATTCACTGCCATCATCATCATCGAAATTATTAGGTTGGCTGTTGTATCCGCTATCTTGAGAGCTCATGGTACTACTGTGTGTGTGTGTGTGTGTGTGTGTTTCTAACGTCGTTAACGAGGTGGATGTAAACTGAACATATTATCGTAGTTTGTCCTACATTTATACCATTGTCTTCTCCCACTTCTTGTGGTTAATTATCGGTCTTTTCACAAAAAATGTATGTCTACGCGGCGTATCGAAATATAGATCCTCAAACTATATTCGAGTTATTTATCCAGCTGTTGTGTTTGTTGTCCATTCCTAACCATTTAACGTACATCTTATTGCCTTTTCGTCTGAGTACTTTTTCGACCAGGTATATGTCAGGGTTTGATGTTTTCTGCAATTCTTCTTCGTAAAAACCGCCACTAATCGGCGCACCTTGCATGTCTTCGAGCAAATACGTTTATAGGATTTGTTATCTTAACGTGTACAATTCTAAATAATTCAGTAGTCCAATTGGGCGTGTATGCCTTTTCGAAGAAATGTTTTGCCTTTGATACACGTACAATGTCGCCAACTTTAAACTTTCGTGGACCTGCAATCTTTAAATAAGTATAACTTTTGTTTAAAATAGTTTTTTCGTTGGATTTGTTAACCTGAGACGGTTTGTATCCTGTTTTACTGTGTTTTGTGTTGTTGTATTCCTCTGTAATTATGTGTAGAGCATCTAACCATTTGTACGATCCATGTAAACTGAAATACTTGTACAACTTTGCTTTCAACGTTCTAATAACTCGCTCGCAAATGGCTGCTTTTTTGATCGTGTAGGTGCTGTAATGATTAATCTCGTGTTTTTTCATTAAATTTTGAAATGTTCTGTTGTAAAATTCGGTTCCTTGATCAGATTGTAGGTTCTTCGGATGTCGTCGAGTATGTGCGAGAATATCCGAAAATGCCCGAGTAATTTCCTCGCCAGTCTTCGTTTTTAGAGGTCGTGTCCACACAAATTTTGAAAAGCAATCAATTACAACTAGTATTAGTTTGTAATTTTTATTTTGATGTGCATAAGGACGCATTTCAGCCAAATCCATTTGCCACAAGTCATCGATTCCTTTGATTATTGTTCGTCGACGAGGATAGTTTTTTCGTGCCGGTTTATGCAATTCGTTTATCAGCTGTTCTTTAGACATTTTTATTTTTTAACGCACCTTCAACTACCGTAAGACGTTTGTCTATATCCCATGAATGAATGCTATCTACTACGCTTTTTAATGATTGTTCCACTTGTTTTATCCGCTGTTCCATCTGTATATCGTACATAGAATGCTTTGCAACTGTTTCTGCAGCAGATTTTAGATTGTTCTCCGTTTCCTTTTTCAGTGCATTCATATCATCTTTGATTATTTTTTTCAATTTTTGCTCGAGAAGTGGAACTGTAGTTTTATGAAGCTCCTTTCTCACATCGTTAAGGCCAATGGCTAAATCCTGTATGTCATTAGTTTTTTGCTGTAACAGCACACCATGTGTTTGAATTAATGGATGGTGCAGGTTACGCAACCCATTAATTTGTTCATCAACGTATTTATTCGTATCCTTTTTCAGTACATTCAGATCATCTTTTGATTATTTTTTTCAATTTTTGCTCGAGAAGTGGAACTGTAGTTTTATGAAGCTCCTTTCTCACATCGTTAAGGCCAATAGCTAAATCCTGTATGTCATCAGTTTTTTGTTGCAATAGCACACCATGTGTTTGAATTAATGGATCGTGAAGGTTACGCAACTCATTGATTTGTCCATCAACGTATTTTTTCGTTGCAGCATCGCCACTATCTGATGGATCCTTGACATTGGATATTTTCACATTTTCGGCATTAATATTTCCGTCAGACGTATGTGGAAATGTGACTCGCGCCACCTTTTGGGCATTACTACTACTACTATAACGAGAGTGATGTCCGAATTTGTCGACACTCATAGTGGAAATGATAATGACATTCCCAGTTACTCTATTATATTGGCTTCTCTTAGTTCATTGATGATGGCTACGATTTCGTTGTCGAGAGATGTGTTGCCGGCGTCTTTCGAAGCCACCAAGAGTTTAAGACGTTCAACTAACTCATTTGGATCATCCCAATAAATATACTCCATGGGTGCAGTGTTGTATGTTAATCGTGAGTCATCCAATCCCGTTCCTTTGACCGTAGATGAAGATGATCGTGTTGTTGTTTTCGTTCTGTGTTCGAGTTCTTTTTGGATCGAGTTGCAGGTGGTGCATGCTTTTTCATTGCTGCATCAGATGGTTTGAATAGAGGTTTAATAATAGAATGGTATTTTTCTCCGCTGGAACCTTTAAGACGTCCCAAGGTATCCAGATGAATCTCCGTGTTTTTCAACAGTGTTTTGTACTTTTGTAAATCCTCATCATTATACTGGTCGGGGTTGGCATAAAATAAAAGTTGATATAGACCTGGCGTACCACCTAACCTACGTTCTTCTAAATTACGTTCTCGAATTATTATTATGTCTCCATTGCGTTTGTCAAAGTTTATTCGACGTTTTCCCATTATCCAACCACTAATAGAATCGTAAAATGGACCATAGTTTTTATCAATTCTTTCGTCTTTTTTCAAATATTCTTGTATATACTTGTGACTTATTGGAGGATATTGATCCATATATTCGTCGGCGGCATCCATCGAAATCTCGTCAGAGATTGGTTCTTGAATAATGTTTTCATGAGGTATCGCTTGATCAGGTGCGTCAAGAAATACATCGTCATTCTCCTCCTCCTCCTCCTCCTTGTCCTCCTTTTTCACCTCTTCTTTTTTAACTTGTTCAAACTTGTTAGTGATAGCATGATGTAACGTTTTTGATGATTGTGCAATATCTTTGAGAGGCTTCGAGAGTGGTTTAAATAGTTTATTTAGGGACTCGTCTTGTTCTTTCGTACGACTAATTTCAATGCCAAATATTTTTTGCGAATTGATCTAGCCAATTCGGCGACTTTCTTCTTGCGAAGGGCAATGGCAACCGCATCATCTGACATGTTGTTAACGACTAACCAATCACCTTATAATTTTATATATTTATCAAATCCTTTGCGATATCGGCCATTGTTGAGAGCAAAATCTTTTATAATTACCAAAGTACCATAACTATCACACCAACATTCAGAACAAATTTTTTTAAATTCATCAAATGACATGTCTGGTGATACGTGCTCATCAAAATACATGCTTCAAATTTATCTCGTCTTGCTTGAATAGTACAATCATGTTACAGTTGTCTCTAATTAGCTGCTTTGGTATTTTTGAATATGTTTGACATAAATAAGCGGCATCGATATCTTTATGTCTGCACATGGAATAATACTCGCGAATCTTTTGCTGACCATCACATGCAACATCGTCAAATAAAAACACAGAGTGGGTTTAGCGTCGCTGGGACTAATAATTTCTTCGTTGTCTTTAAACGGGTAATATCCTACACCTTTAACTTGTGCTATTACATCTTGCAGTAGTTGGTATTTCGGTTGAAAGAGGGATTTCGAATAAACATAGACATTTTTAAACTTGGCGCCATTCGGATTGAATAGAAGAGATAGCATGACATTCGTTTTCCCGCATCCACTTGGACCGCAAATAATGGCTCTAAACGAGTTTGGTAGTAATTTACCATGTTTACTGACTGTCACTTTCTGGACAATGTCCAGATTATCAATTGGTAGCGTCTGCTCTTGCTGAACGATCTTCATCGTGTGACAAGTGTAGTACATATGTACGACAATATATTATAGATGTCACCACTTGCATGGTATCAGTCCAATGTTGGTCGTTGAAGGAGGAGGTCTCGTTAACTCTCTAATTAATAAACTGCCAATTGAGCTGCATATTCCCGGTTATCAGTACTGCGGTCCCGGAACAAAACTACAAAAACGTCTTGCACGTGGAGATCCAGGAATTAACCCGTTAGACGCAGCTTGCAAACGACACGATATCGCTTATTCACAGCATTCATCTCTCGAAGAACGTCACAAGGCCGATAAAGAATTGGAAGATAGAGCCTGGGAGCGCTTCAAGTCGAAAGACGCTAGCATTGGTGAAAAAAGTGCTGCTTTAATTGTAACTGGCGGAATGAAGACGAAGAGAAAGTTGGGAATGGGATGTTCTCGTCGTGGACGACGGGGACGTTACTCATTCAATCGAGATGTTGTCTCAAAAATTGCAAAGTCCCTGAAGAGAGGAGCATCGTTAACAGATACTGCTTTGACTGCTGTACGAATAGCAAAATCCATAATCAAACGACTTGGTGGTCGTAAAGAAGTTGATGTTCCACGAGTACTACCACTAAAATCCGGAGGTTTTCTACCCCTCATACCTCTATTTGCAGCCTTTCCGCTTTGGGGGCCTTAGCGGGGGGTGCTGCCGGAGTGGCCAAGACAGTAGTCGACGCAAAGAATGCCCAAAAGAAATTGGAAGAAGATATACGTCATAATAAAGCAATGGAACACATAGGTTCGGGTCTGTACCTACGTAAGAAACCCAGAGGTGGATTCGGCTTGTATTTGAAAAAAAACTTCCAATAAAGCTACCCAATCGTCCGCTATATGATGTGGAGATTGCACATTATGCGAAAATACTTAAAATACCACATTTTCGAGGCGTTTTTATGAATGACGCTCTGCCTAGAGACGGTCCACGACAACGAGAATGTGCAATAGTAAACTTGGATGTGTCCACACATAACGGGACACATTGGGTAGCATATAGAAAGATAAACAGCGACGTAGAGTATTTCGATTCATTTGGTAATTTAAAGCCGACCAAAGAACTTGTTAAGTATCTGGGTGGTGCACGTGCCAACATTTCCTATAATAACCATCAGTATCAAACGTACAATCAAATTATTTGTGGACATTTATGCTTAAAGTTTTTATATAATGGAGCCTACTAAAAGTACGAATCTGCTTATGGACCATATGTTTCGCAAAAAATATTTTACAGAATTCAGTGAAGAAGAACTAAAATACATACCGCTCGATTATCTTATACGAACTGTACGACCTTCAGAATTGTTAAGTATATGGCATAAATTGCCTGAAGACTATCGAGGAGAATTTAACTTGCAGATACTACTTCCCTGCTATGTACATTACAACAGACCTGATTGGAAGACTCACTGGGATGGTCCACCTGATTCTCAAGCTAAATGTCATTTATGTAAACTTGTTTTGGAACAAATAAAACTATTACAGTAAATATTGTTTTTCTAATATAATAACCTATTACTAGATTGACGTGAGTCAGTCATCATGTCGCAGTTGTTGAGAGTAGACAGCACCAATTACATATTCTCATTTCAACCTCCCACACCGATGGTGTTGGATCCGAACAAAGATTATGAAATAGCTCTTCGTGCTTTCCATTCCTACAACAGTATACCAAACATTGAAAATAACAAGTTTTATTACTACGATAACACAAACCAATTACAACACTTTGATTTCCCCGATGGATGTTATGAAATTGCCGATATTGAAGAATATATACAAAAGAAATTGGGTGCTGATAATGTGCTTAAGCCTGAAACGATATTTAGTCTGAAACCTAACCACAACACGTTGCAATGTCAAATTTTCAGCAAATATAAGATTTCGTTTACGCACCCTGACAGTCTTGGTACAGTATTGGGATTTTCTCCTGCAATTCTCACTCCAGGACAGACACATTCTTCAGATCGACCTGTTAGGATTATTAAAGTATCTAGCATACGCTTTGAATGCAACATTAGTACCGGAGCCTTCGATGGTAACAGACCTGCTCACACGATCTACGAATTTGTCATACAATCAAATCCTGGGTACGCAATTGACGAAACTCCACACAATTTGTTGTATTTACCTGTTGTACCGCAACGAGAAATTACCAATATCACTGTGTTGGCTGTCGATCAAGACGGACGCCCTGTAAACTTTCGAGGAGAACAGAGCACCTTGGTGTTGGAACTTAGATCACGTGGGAAATGGGATTAGTAATAAGACAATCTACTGCCCATAGTACACCATTAGTTGTGCAGCCGTCTGAGCGACAACATCGTACGTCCTCATCTAAGCGGCAACATCTTACGTTTGCAAACAAATTGTTTTTACAATCACTTGGTTTTAAGCTGAAAAAATGACAACCATGTATGGAAAACGATCCCGTTCAAACAGCATAATGCCTCCAATATTTGATATTTATCGTAAGCCGATGTTTGACGAATCGATTCGAAAGGCCGAATACCGAACATATGCACCATTCATCAAATCATTCAACTGTAATGACATTGTAGAATTTAGCATCAATCAAGTTGACTCGTTTTTTGCAATGAGTGAAACCTTGTTATGCATTAAAGGATCGCTCGCAATAAACGGCAATGGTGAAGTCAAACTAGCAAATAATGTGGGTGCTTTTCTTTTCGATTCGTGTACGTACAGCGAAAGCGCAAGGGAGATGGAAACAGTGCGGGATCCTGGTATCGTAAGCGCTGTACGTGCTATGACATGTTATACTCAAGAAGATTCCAGTCATATGGCAATGGCGGGGTGGAATTACCCTAAGGATCCAATTCTACACGCTGCCGATCATTCATTCAACATACAGATGCCTCTTAAGCATGTTTTCAACATTTTCAATGATTATCCTATGATTACGTGTGGTCGTCAAACAATAAGACTAGTTCGAGCTCGAAATGACAACGATTGCATAATTGTCAAAGAAAAAACTCCAGGTCATGTTACAACTGTTAAGATTAACATTACCAATATTGAGCTTAGAGTCAAGCACATATTTCCCAATGATGATATTAAATTGGAACTTATGAAATCCATTCAACAAGATCAACCTATAGTTATTCCTTTTAGAAAGTGGGAATTGCATGAATTACCAGCACTTACCAAAGGCGCTAGACGTGAAGTTTGGGCTGTAAAAACTAGCAATGCAGTGGAAAGACCTCGTTATGTCATTGTTTTCTTTCAAACCAATAAACGTGACAAAAGCGACGCCGATCCCACCTTATTTGACAATATCCACATACAAAGTATCAGATTATCTTTAAATGGAGAATATTGGCCGAACGAGAGAATGCAGTTGGATTTTAGCAAAACTGACTACAATGAGGCCTATTTCAATTATACCGAATTCTATCCTAGCTACATACATTCTCAACAAAAGCGACCTCTGCTCGATTTCTCAGGTTTCGCTAATCACACATTGTTCGTCATCGATTGTTCGAAGCAAGAAGAAAGCATGAAAGCATCCACTGTTGACGTAAAACTCGATATTGAAGCGAATAATGGTTTTCCCGAAAATACCAAGGCTTATTGCATTATAATTCACGATTGTGTAATGGAGTACTTCCCTCTCTCTGAAATTGTAAAAAGTCTAAATTAGATGCATAAATTGCCAGTAGTACGCGAGCAGTCATCATGAGAGTAGCATTCGTAGACATTCAGGGATTCAATGTGGATGGATGGTTTGTTCCCAAAGAACTTACCATTGAAATAGGTTTTAAACGAAGTCATTACATCTTCTTGCCTCAGAAACCTTTTAATGCGCTCAGTAGTGAGGATAAGAAGACTGCATCATACGTGGAGAAAAAACTGCTTGGAATTCGATACTCTGATGGACACGTAGAATTGTCCAAAATCAATGAAATACTAGAATCCAAGTTGTTGTATGCAGCAGATTACATCTACGTTAGAGGAGAACAAAAAGCAGAATATTTGGATAAGAAACGTCACGTTTTTGGAGTTTTTCCCATTATTATTGATGTTTGCAAGTTTGATGGTACACCTCATGCTACTGGAAACGTTGGCCCTACTGCAAACCCATGTCATGCCTCTGGATTATTTTCATGCACCGAAAGAAATGTGGATCGTCTACGTCACTGGTTTGCCAATAACATAATGCCATTGTAATTTTATGTATAAATAAATATATTAGAAATTAAACGCTTTTTTATTTATCACATCTTTATTGATCGAGTCTTATATTACAAGAAGATTCAAATTTTCTCCTTACAATTTCGAAAATAATTTTTAAAATTAGAATAAATACAGATGCTAATATTACACAAGACATTGCAAAGACATTGTCTATTTCACTTTTCATATGCTCGCTGGTGTTGTTGCTAACGTCCATGGTATTGGTTGAATACGTCTCAATGGATATGAAGCTGGTGGCAGTTTTCTGCAGGCGTAAATCCAGGTGTCTTGCTGTTGCTGCTGCTGTAGATTCAACTCTTTTGGTTTCCACGTTTTTTCCTCAATATGCAGGCTATCTAATTGTCTTTTAATTTGTTTTATATTCTCATATGATTTAATGTCTCTATTTAACTGATCAAGTTTACGTTGAAATTCCATAACCCTATGTATGTACTCGATGGAATTCATAGTACTACTGAATATGTCCTATGTTGAATGTCACGTTTTATGTCAAGCGATGTCTTGACTGACACATAACTGTTACGTCAAAACGTCTCACGTCACGTAATTCCTACATTTCACGTTCTGTGACAATGTCACATATATGTCACGTCCTGCGTCGAATGTCACGTTATTCACGCAACATTTTCACGTTCTGCGTCGAATGTCACGTCATTTCACGTTCTGCGTCAAATGTCACATAAATGTCATGTCCTGCGTCGAATGTCACATAAATGTCACGCCCTGCGTCGAATGTCACGTCAATTCACGTGTCATTGTACGTTCTATGTCAAATGTCACATAAATGTCACGTCCTGCGTCAAATGTCACGTCCTACGTCGAATGTCACATCATTTCACGTGACATTTCACGTCCTGCGTCGAATGTCACGTTCTGTGACAAATGTCACGTCCTGCGTCGAATGTCACGTGACATCCAACGCTTTGACACCTCATACGTCAAAATCCAACCAATAGCAACGAAGATACGTTTTAACGCCCATTTGGCAACGCCGCCATCTTTGTTTTTTGTCTCCCTGCCTTCTCCCCGTTCCAACGAGCCCTCGTACGTCACGATCGGACCAATAGAAACGAAGATACCCCATAATGACCTTTTGGCATGCTCCGATGCGCACGGCACATACTGCATTCAACCCCATTTTTCATCCCCTTTCCAACGAGCCCTCGTACGTCATCCTACGTTAAGCCGTTTGGAACTTACGACCGGGGGTTGCGATTTTAGGGGTTGCAATTTAGGGGTTGGTCTCAGATCTGTGTAGTATATCTACTGGAGGGTATTGAAATTAAAATAGAAGTTCTGCTTTAAAAAGGTCTATCCAAGGTATGTCTATATGAAAGCATAATTCCAATTGCAATAACAAGTTAATCATATTAATCTATAAAAACAAAGAAGACTCAATGAAAATCGAAAACTGTAAACCTAAAACTCCTCTACCATTTGTATAAATTTTTTACCAAGATAGTCACTTGTAGACTAGAAAATAAACTAAATTTTTATCAACCTAAAACAAGCCAGTTTTCGCTCAGGTTTCGGTACCGATGATCATCTTATATCATCATATTACAAGACTTAATAGAGAAAAGAGTTTTTGTTGATTTCCAAAAGTCTTTCAATGCGATAAAATCGAATGTAATAATCAGGGCTCTTCTGGATTACAGATACACCCGCTTAATTTATAACATCTATAAATAATCAACAGTAAGTGTGCAATTTCATAAAAAATTAACTATATGATAAACCTACTGCTGGGACGGGTTCTAATTTATGTACTTAAGTAAATACAGTTCCTTCGTCTTTTTCAAGTATAATGTTCTGCTAGAACGTTGACAGGCAGTTTCATGATCTTCATCTGGTCTACTGTTGCTTGGAATACTAATCGGGTGTGAACTGGGTACCATTGACGCAGATTCTTGGGTTATGAGATCCTTTTTGTACCTGGTCCAACTGCAACTAATTATTTGGCATTTCTCATAACTCGTTCAAAATATTTTAGTCTTTTGTGATAGAGCTAACAATTTTGGTTCATTGGCTCAAGCTCAATATATACTGTTTACACAAGTAATCTGTCAAGATCCAAGCTGCAATACCATATAAAACCATACTAATGAAATGGAATTGAAATTCATTCGTAATGAAATTCCCATATCTAGTCTTATTAATATTTCAATTTCACAAAGGCCTACCTCGTCTGATCAATTCTACATCTGACTTCTTGAGAGCTGCCCCAGTATTCATTTAAAAACCAACAAAGGTATTTTGGTATAAGTATAAGCAAAGGTATAAGTTGTAACTGTCTCGATATTATTGATATTTAGTGTAATTTTATCTTGATTCTTATTAGATTTCAGATCCTTGCTCACTATCATCCCTTTTGCCCTTTTAATATTTCAATAAATGAAAGAAAAATTGAATCTTAGTTTTTATTTCAGTAAATACCCAAGAGGTCGTTAACGACACAGTCTCAAAATCATAAACAAAATTACAAAAAAAAAAATTTCAAACATTTTTTCATGTCATATTTAATAATTTTGTAACACAATACTAATTTACGTAACAAGTTCCGAAAGTGATATTTTACGAGACGAGTAGGAAGTTTCCAGGGCGAGCCGTAGGCGAGTCCTGGAATCCTGCCGAGCATCGTAAAATTACTTTTGGATCGTGTTACGTACAATATTTTTTCTGCAACCGATTTGTATGTTTTATTTTTTTTTATTTTAAATGGCAATCGGGCTAAGTGCCCATCCAGCCAGCAGCAAATGTGTAATAACGTTCACTTAATAACCTAATCTAACTAAACTAAATACACTACAATTCTGGAAATTAAAAGAAGAATTACAATGGGAGAGGAACTAGGATTCCTTTTTGCACCTAGGGGTCATTCAAGGTGACTCAGAGACAGAAAGTGTAGACCACGGAAAGTATAGGTAAAAAGGTAACATACTTGGAGATTTAACAGAGGTAACGAGCTTAACACCTACACTAAAGTTTTAAGTTACACATTTGAATAAACTTAAGAATAATTTTATATACCTTGTACATATTTAATGATATCAAATAAAGTAGATTGAAAGGGGAGTAAAATTTTTGCAATATTAAACTATTAATAAGTTCCTGTCTTTGTATTTCAAATTTACTACAAGCATAAAAAATGTGATCTAAGTCGCAAACCATATTGCAAGTTTTACAAAGTTCGGTGTTGACTACATCTATTTTATGTAAGTGTTGAGGGTAGCTTGCGTGTCCGAATTTCCGCCTACATATACTCACAATATCATTTCTTGTAAAATCATAATCTTGGTGCCACAAATCTGTCGGAATACTTGGATGCAATAGTGTGTATCGTGTGAGGTTATTAGGGCAATAGTTTTTCCAATACTCCAATAGCCTTAAAATAACTCTTAGATATTATTAAATATTCTTGAGCACCTAAATTGTTGTTGATATGCTCTCCTGTTGTAACGCTTTCTTTGGCTAAGAAGTCTGCAACTTTATTGCCACGAAGTCCTACATGAGCTTTTACCCAAGTAAATGTTTTACCCAAGTGAAAGAGTCACTCAAAAAATGTATTTTTTTTTAACTTGTTTTTTTTTCGACATAATCGCTTCTGCAGAAAAAATGGAAGTATTATTATTCAGTTTGAATTTTTCCTGAACGTTTGTTGATGGTATATAGAATGCACATCCCGTACCATTATTTTGTTTTGATGCATCGGTATATATTTCCAGAAAATCTGATAAATTTGAGATGCAGGCGCTTAATATATTTTTACTTTAATATCAACAAATTTACATTGTATACAGGAATATTAATTTCTAGTTGTTCCAACATGTCAAAGAATTCAGATTTTTCGACTGAAATAGTTCTTTTTAAATCACTATTATAACTATTTCTAAAAGCCATACATAATAGAGGAAAAGGTTTTTTTGACCAGTACGTGTTAGTTAAATCGTGGTTTAATAAGGCTATTTTATCTAACAGAGTACGGTTTTTACAAAAATACTTAATAATAAATTTTTCTGATAGCCATTCCCTCCGTAAAAATAATAGTGGTTCTAGAGCTTCAATCCGAAGTGGTTCCACAGGCGTTGAACACATTGCACCCAAACAGAGTCTTAGGGAAATATTTTGAATTATTTCCAGTCGTTTTAGAATGTAAGGACTGGTTGATCCAGATTTGTATGTTAAATAGAATATATGGGTAAACTTTACTTATGAACTTTTATTAAACACTTTAACGTTAGTCTCGTGAATTTAACATTAGAAAAATCTACTTATGAATATTATTAACACAAAGGCCAATTCATACCCCTTACCTGACTTTACCGGCAATAATTCATAAATAGCGGCTTTAGCAGTTTCCCTAATTTCATCTGGAATCATTTCGGTTTCACTTTTACTACCGATTTCCATTTTTTGGAATTGAAAAACGAAAAACTGAGCGAAAATACACGAATCTTAAGTGACAAGTGAAAAAACTCCAAAATCGTCCCGAGAGTGAAAAAATTAAAGTAGCTACTTTATGTACGAGTTGTGTAAAATGGTAGCTACTTTCGATTTAATAAATCATACCGAAAGTTATATTTTCGGGACGGCTGCAGAAAACACATTGATTTGAATGCTTTAAATAATAGTTCATAGTTATGGATGGGCTATGAGTTAAGGCGATATCTGTTTTACTCTTAAAACAATCGCTACTTACTAAATGAAGTGAATTTAAAATCTTACAACTTTACTGTAAGAAAATTAATAAATTAAGACATACAACAAACTCTTACGGATCTTACGGAACTTTGTAAACCATTCCTTCAATGATATATTTTGTCTCCTGAAATCGGAATCATTATAACCACAAAGTCCAGTTGCTTGTTGACGTACGTCATATCAAAAATCTCAATCTGACTCTTCATCTCTGGACGTCGGTTTTTTAAACGACAGCAGAAGATGCCGACGTGGGTAGGCTTTTTATGTCCACTTCAAAATATTCGGTTACCACTAAAAGCAATTACGTGAAACATGATATTGCAACAAAAACATCGCTTAAGTAATCAACTGGGTTGTTACAACAAAAGAAGTTTCTGGCTACTGTAATAAGTTCATAGTTTTTATCAGTATGTCAAGATGTTTTAGTTTAAATCTGTATCTCAAATCTTAAAAAGCTTTTTTAAAAGTTTATTTATGCGAATATGTAATAGCGACATGAAAATATTCGTTAGTACAGGGCTTCATAAACTTGTTTGTATTGTGACGCCTTTGGGACTTTTTTTGCGATGCCCCTCAACCTAGCCCCTAAAAATATTAGTACCAGTCTAGTAAGAGGTTATCAGAAAAACACTATTTGCACATTTTTAATTTTTATTAAAATAGGAACAAAATCAAAACATAAGCATAAAAATAAAAAGGGATATTTATCTACATGCTTATCTACATACCGGATCACCAGTTTTGTTAACGTTTACTTGTTCTTTATTACTGCAAATGCACAAGTACAAAGTCGCATATTTTTTACATTAGCCCAGTCTGGATCACCGATTTCACGGCAAAATTTTTGGCAGATATCTGTATAGGGAGGGGGGTTACTAGATAACGAATAGATGAAAAGATATTCCTATCTATTCCTATCTAAAAAAACCTTGCGTTTTTTTTTAACAATAATTTATGGTCACAATTTGATTTTTTTTATAAGTTTTTTCCCAGTGTATCTGGGTGTATGGGAATTCTGCGAATAAGTTGGGTAGATAGAGTTCGTAACGAGGTTGTTTTGCAGCGGTGGTGGGAAAAGTTACGAAAGTGGTGAAAAGAGTAAAAAATCGAAAACTGAAATATTTTAGCCACATTATTCGTCACGCATAAAGATATAATATACTTTATTTAACAATACAACGCAAGGTAAACGGAAGAAGAGAGTCAGGTGGAAGACAACCGTCAAGGTTTAAAAAACTGAGAGAATGGTTTACCAGATCCTCTGCATCTCTTTTCCGAACTGCTGTCAACAAAATTGGTATAGCCAATTTGATAGCCTACGCATGAAAATCAAACAGGGCACAAGAAGAAGAAGAAGAATGCAGTTTTTGGCTTTATTATAAAAAATATTAATTTTTTCATCGGTATTATCTATGGTGGATGTGCAGTACTACTACTTTCAGTTTGTATCTTGTTTCGTTTCACAGTCAAGTATGCGACTCGACTAGATATTCTTTTGATAACTTCGACTTGTATCTTCAGCTGTATGTATTCCCTCTAAATATTGCTTTTGATGTGTTTTGTTAATCATTAGTCCTACACCCCCCCCCCCCCCGACTCATCCCTTTTGTTCTCCAGAGTGGTATAATTCACGTCCAGATTGTAATGGTCTCCAGCCTTCATCTTTTTGCCTTATCTCGTTTAACCATGTGATGTCCCAGCCGATGTTCTTTAGTCCCTCCTCTATTTAAAGTATATTATTATCTAACCACAATTTCTTAGCGTTGTATTTTGTATTAATATAATTTTGTAGGTTGTTGTTTTTGGGCATTGACGAATTTAAGTGCCCCACCCCCCTCCTGGGATCGTTGAGTCAGATCTACCAATGGATGTGAGATTTTGGGTATCTCGCCCTATTAACCTGATGTATAAGTACTGTTTTGGAACTCTTCAGTAGAAAGATTTTAGCCATTGAAATGCCATACGTGGCTAATGCGTGTTGGCGAATTGTGGGACCATGTTTTGTTGGCAAACCCGCGTAGGCAGGTTTGCCGACAAAACATAGTCCCACATATGTTCACATTCGTGAAAAAATTATCTAATACTATTTATTTCAAAAAATAGTTTTTTATCTTATTAAAATTGGTAGAATGCTGCAATAAAAAATGTAGTAAATGTCTAAGTAAGGAAGATACGACTTACTTTTTAAAGTATTTAAATTATTTCCATCTTTTTTTTTTAATTCGGTACTCATTACAATGAATACCGAACGATATTTTTGGATTTAGGTATCAAATGACTCAAAAACTCCCTATCCAAGTTAGTTAAAACTGTAAAATATAAATTACCCACTAAAAATTCCACAATTTGGCGGAATTCCGACACCCAGTAATGACGGAACTCACACGTAGAATCGTTTCAATCTCAGACGAGTCCCTTTGTCGGCTCATTCTCCAGGTGTCACCATTCAGGCACGGGTCATCATCAAAAGAAAAACGTAAATTCTTTTCTCTTCCTGCCTTCCACTTCATTAACAACAACGTGCGTGGTTACTGGACAATTTTCAATAGCGCCGAGTCATGTTTCACTCCGCAAACTCGACGTCGAGATGATTTTCTTACTTGTCATTTTAAAACAGAGAATATAAGCGATATGGATGATGATCTTTCGATATAGGTAAAATACGGGACTTTTACAATAAACCAGTCAATATAGTCGAAAACTATTGCTGTTTGGTTGTTTTATTCATTACATGAAATAAACTTTTACAATTCAAGAATAACTGTTGGCAAGTACTTATCGAATGTAAGTTATCTATATCTTTAATAATATTACAAAATTGATCATTTATCATTTATCATTTAATTAATTTGTAGGGGAAGGTGGTACACGTGGTACGCGGTACACAGTAAGACAACCAATTTAAATTGAAAAAATTTTTTTCCATTTGCCTTGCCAATTTACTTAAGGAAGGCTATTACATCACATATGTCAATACTGTTGTTATTTTTGCAATATGCAATAAATATGTTTAACTAAAACGTCTTTTTTTGGATATTACATATAAAGATACATTTAAACCAATATTCAGAGGAATTTTTGCTAAAACTATAAGCAGTTATTGAGCTATATCAGCTGAATATTGGATCATCAGGTGTTGTGAACAAGGTATGTTGTTGTTTATAACTTATAACTTGTACTTTTTCGGAATGGTAAATTTCAAAATAACGTCCAATAGTACACAGTGAGACAAGCATTATTGGTACATAGTGGGACTGTCTCACTGTGTACCACAAATGAATATTAATACAATTACCTGAATATAATGATAACATTTTTAAAATGAAATGAAAAAGACAGCAAATATTTGATTTCACGCAAACAGCGCCTATGTATCTGTTAATACGTATTTCGACCTAATAGGTCTCATCAGAACAGTTATTCATAGGTGTTCTCAACGTGAAAGATCAATATTTCCTGTCTTTTAAGAAGCAACACTAAAATGGCTTCGATATGGACGCAATAGCGACATCTGATAATAAATCCGAAACACAATTCAGATTTCTGCTTTAATCTGTGCTTTCTAAAAATTGCAAAGCAAAACAGACGTTGGAGACAAATGGACGAGGAAATGGAGAGCTTGAAGGTGGGGGAAAATGTAGAGGAACTGTGGACAAAATGTAAAAACATAATAACTGAGAAAGTAACAAAAATATTGGGGAAAACCAAACCAGTTAAAGAAAACGAATGGTTTGACAAGGAGTGCCAAGAAGCAACAGATAACAAAAACAGGGCATACCTAAAGACAAATCAAGCTGGATGCACAAGAAGAGCAAAGGAAGAATACCGAACACTAAGAAGAGAAGAAAAACGATTACATAGAAGAAATAAAAGACAATTTGAGCAAAAGCAGTTGGAAAGCACAGAATGGCTAAGAAATCAAAATGAAACTCGAAAGTTCTACAGAAATCTAAACAAAATACGCAAAGAGTTTAAGCCAAGAATAAGGAGCTGTAAGGATGTAGAGGGAAACATCCTAAATGATACAGCCTCAATCCTAAACAGATGGGTTGAATTTTTCGATGCAAAATTTAATGGCCATCATATCGAAGAAGCAGATAACACCCTAGCAAATCGAAATGATTGGAATCCTTTCAACCCAAACGAAAGACCACCTATTATCGAAAACGTTGCCCAAGCCATTAAAAAGCTTAAAAATAATAAATCACCAGGAGTTGATCAAATTTGCAGTGAGCTTTACAAGAATGGTGGCGATGCCCTACTACAGACACTACATAAGCTTTTACTTCTTGTTTGGCATAATGAGACCATGCCTTGTGAATGGTCTCAAGGCGTGATATGCCCGTTACATAAAAAAGGTGACCAGCTCCAGTGTGACAACTATAGAGGTATAAGCCTCTTAACAACTGCTTACAAAATACTAGCAAATATTCTCTACGAAAGGCTGCAAGTTTACACAGTGGGCATAATTGGTAAATATCAAGTTGGATTCACTCCAGAAAAATCAACAATTGACCAGATTCATTCAATAAGACAGATTCTCGAGAAAACATTAGAATTCAATATTGAAACCCATCACCTATTCGTCGACTTCAAGGCCGCATACGACAGTGTCAAGAGAACAGTGCTATACCAATCAATGCATGAGTTTGGTATACCAGAGAAACTTATCCGACTAACGAGAATGACAATGTCTAAGTTAGAAGCACTGTTAGAATACAGGGAGAGAGTTCTAGATCCTTTGAGATAAAGGATGGACTCAGACAATAAGATGTTCTGGCTTGCCTCCTATTTAATATTGCCTTAGAAAAGGCAGTCCTTCTTCTTCTTCACGTGCCATCTCCGCTACGAACGCTGGCTATCATCATGACAATTTTGACCCTGGAGGCTGCCGCTCGGAACAATTGTATGGAAGTGCAAGCAAACCACTCCCTGAGGTTTCTCAACCACGACATTCTTCTCCTACCTATGCTGCGCCTACCTTCAATCTTTCCTTGCATAATTAGTTGTAACAGTTGATATTTATTCCCACGTGTAATATGTCCCAGGTATTGTAGTTTCCTCATTTTAACACTCAATACGACCTCCTTTTGTTTGTTCATCCTGTCTAATACAACTTGGTTAGTTATCTTATCCTTCCAGGAGATTTTTAACATTCTACGGTACGCCCACATCTCAAATGCCTCCAGCTTACCCATACATTGCTTATTTAGTGTCCACGCCTCCACCCCATACAACAGGACCGAGAAAACATAACATTTAAGCATTCGTATTTTCAGCTTTAGGCTTAGGTTACGGCTACACAACATTTGTTTCATATTGTTAAAGGCACTGCGGGCTTTCTCTATTCTTATTCTTATTTCTCTGGTGTATTCGTTTGACTCGTTAATATTTGTTCCGAGGTAATTGTAATTTTGTACTCGTTCAATGAGATTCTGTCCTACATGTAAGTTGATATTATTGATACGTTTCTTTGTAATTATCATGAATTTGGTCTTCTTTGTATTCAGTGACAGACCAAATTCTTCACTTGCTTCTACCACTTTGTTTAGTAATCTCTGTAGGTCTTCAATATTTTCTGCTATGAGCGCGGTATCATCAGCATATCGGATATTGCAAATGGGGTGACCGTTGATCTTTATTCCGGCTTTTTCGTTCATAAGAGCTTTTTTAATAACTTCTTCCGCGTAGACATTGAACAAGGTTGGAGACAACACACAGCCCTGCCGAACACCTCTTTTGATCTGTATTCTATCTGATATCGAGCTGTTAATTCGTACTGTAGCTTCTTGTTTGTAGTATAGATTCCTTATCACACGCATGTCCCTTGTATCAATATTTTTATTTTCCAGTATTTGCATCAGTGGCCTATGTTTTACTGTATCAAATGCTTTATTATAGTCTAGGAACCACACAAATATGTCCTGATTTACGTCTAAGCAACGTTGTGTTAGAACATTAAAAGCAAACAGTGCCTCTCTAGTTCCTAGTCCGTCTCTAAAGCCAAATTGAGAGGGTCCGATGTCAACTTCCAATTTTTTATATATTCTCCGATGAATGATTTTTAAGAAGACCTTTAATATATGACACATGAGACTGATGGTGCGATGTTCCGAGCATTGTCTCGCATTAGACTTTTTGGGTATGGCTATTATTGTTGTTACTAGCCATTCATTAGGTATGATACCAGATTTGTAAATGCTGTTAAATAGTTCCACGATCTTTATTAAGTTGTTGCCTTTGACGAGTTTAATTATGTCTATTGGTAGTTCATCTGGGCCTGTAGCCTTCCCCGACCTCATTTCTTTAATCGTATATTCCACTTCATCTCTTGTTATTTCTGTTCCTGTGTCACTGTTTATGTATTCGTTATCTACATTGTCTCTTTGATCTTTAAACAGTTGTTCTATATACTCCAGACTCTTAATTTTTCTTCTGTGTCCATAATAATGTTTCCACTCTCGTCTACTAATATGTTGTGTCTGTTACTTTGTCTCCTCGTCAGCTCTTTGATCTTCCGATGTGCATTAAAGCTGTCGTGTTTATTTTGTAGTTGTTCGATTTCTTCGCATTTTTCCCCGTACCAGTTTTCTTTAGCTGTGCGTATTTTTAGACGAATTTCTTTTTGTATCTCTTTATACTTCTGGTTCTTTTTGTTTTTCTGTTTTCTTCTTTCATCCATTAAGTTCAGTATCTCATCTGTCATCCATTCTTTTTTATATTCTTTACTTTTATGGAGGTGACTTATGCTTGGTATCATTAACGCTGTTTTAATGTCTGTCCAATTCTCATTGATGTTAACTTTTGTGTTGTCTTTTATGGGATGTATCTTTGTTACTGCTTCATCAATTTCTTGTATCATCTGTTCTCTTACTTCTGGTTTTCGTAATTTGTTGATATCAACTGCTTTTTTGGGGGTTGTGCTATTAATTTTCTTTAATTTTATTTTCATTCTTGCAACTAGTGGATTGTGATTAGATGATATATCTGCACCAGGGTATGTTTTAATTGACATTATGCTGTTTCTGTATCTTTCATTGATTAGTAGATAGTCTATTTGGTTTCTCACTATGTGATGTTCTGTGTCTTGTGGAGATCTCCATGTGTATAAACGTCTTTTGGGTAGTTCGAAAAAGGTATTTGTAATTACCATTCTGTTTTCCTGGCAAAATTGTACCAGTCTTTCACCAGACTCGTTCCTATTCCCTAATCCAAAATTTCCTACCAAATCATCTGTCCTTCCTTTCCCAACTTTAGCATTCAAATCACCCATTATTATTGTGATGTCCCTTTTTTTGGTCAGTTTCAATGCCGAGTCAATTTGTTCATAAAATGTTTCTATTTCATGTTCTTCTTTGTCCGCTGTTGGTGCGTATACTTGTATTATATTCATTTTTGTGATGTTTGTATTTATTTGTAACATCATAACACGATCGGACAAAGGTAGGAAGTTCAGGACATGACGAGATAGAGACTTTTTTAATATTATACCCACTCCATTACGATGTTGGGGATCTTGGTTACCGGAGTAGTAGATTATGTGATCTTTAATATGACAGCATCCATTTCCCGACCATCCGGTTTCGCTTATACCCAAAATGCTAATATTCATTCTTTGCATTTCTTGAATAACGTTGTGTGTTTTTCCTGTCTCATACATGCTGGTAGCGTTCCATGTTCCAATTTTCATTATTTCATTGGTAATATTTAGGTAAAGGCAGTCCGAGGTACACGAATTAGGGATGGCGGTACTATTTACAATAGAACGATACAAGTCTTAGCATATGCTGATGACAGTGACATAGTAGGGCGTAGCAAGCGAGATGTTGGGCAATATCTCCTAGAATTGGAAACAGCGGCGAAACAGGTCGGTCTAGTCATCAACGAAGACAAAACCAAGTACATGTTGGTTACAAAGGATCCGATAGCAAATGAGGAACGAAAAACAGTCTTTGGAAGTCATACCTTTGGACGTGTTGACAACTTCACATACCTTGGGTCGCTATTGACTGCTACCAATAAAACAAGCGAAGAAATCAAAAGACGAATAAATCTTACAAATAGAGCATACTATGGACTCCAAAAGCATTTACACTCAACAAACATTCAAAGAAAAACTAAAATTATTATATACAAAACATTGCTGAGGCCGGTTCTCACATATGGAGCAGAAACATGGACTCTAACGCAGAAAGATGAAAGACTTTTGGGAATATTTGAGAGAAAAATACTCCGCAAAATATTTGGAGCTGTAAACGACCAAGGGCAGTGGCGCAGAAGATATAATTTTGAATTGTATCAGTTTTTTGATGAGCCAAATGTCATAACGTTCATTAAAACACAGCGACTTAGATGGGCTGGACACATAATACGAATGCCAGAAAATACCATTGGTTAAAAGCTAACCACAGGAACACCTGAAGGAAAAAGAAGCAAAGGCCGACCGCGAATTAGGTGGTTAGATGGAGTAGAAACCGACTTACGAATATTAAAAATCAGAAGATGGCAACATGTTGCCGAAAACCGAACAGAATGGCGACGAATCTTAGAGCAGGCCAAGATCCACAGAGGATTGTCGAGCCAAAGATGATGATGATGAAAACAGACGTTGATGAAGATGTTAAAAGAGACATGGGGAATCTAAAATTTGCATTCCACGACATGTCTTTTCAATCAAGCAGAAATCCTTAGCGAATTGGTTTCTTGTACTCGTACAGAGTAGATCCGAATAAAATGAAAAAGACAGCAAATATTACAGCGTGAAATCAAATATTTGCTGTCTTTTTCATTCGGATCTACTCTGTACGAGTACAAGAAACCAATTCGCTAAGGATTTCTGCTTAGTTGAAAAGACATGTCGTGGAATGCAAATTGTATTTATAATGTACACAGGTTGGTAACACTGAATTCACGTCTAATAAATGAGAAAAATAGGACATGTTCTATTTCGTCAATTTCTTCACGAATTTATTCATGAATTGATTCACATTGCATGCCAAATTTTGCTTTACATATGTCAAATTTGATTTTAATGCGACTTCATGAATTTCTTCACGAATTTATCGTTGGTGTAAAGCGGCTATTACAGATACAGTTTCCTATATGAAAGACATATAATAGATAAACTAAAGCATCTGAATATTCCTTTAAAAATAAAGGAAAAATTATTTTTTAGGTTTTGTAGATGATGTTTACTTTTTTCAGGAGTAAAGTTAATTTTTATGAAAAGAAGAAACTCGTCCATACTTACCATTAGGCAACTGATAGTGAGTTCAAAAGAGAAAAGTATGGCAAGCACTGACAATATGAGCTTTTTATTATTTTTTTAAGCAACTGCGTAGCATAACATTATGGGAAGAAATATTTATTTTACGACCGTACAAACAAAAATTAAAAAATAAAACGGTTTAGATTATTAAATTAATTATCCGGCAAATTGGACGTGCCACATATTTCGTGTGAATGTTTAATAGTTGTACCATAAAAATCCTTTCAACTTTTTTTTATTTTTCTTTTTTCAGTAGACCACCACTCTTGGGGTACGAAAAAGGCGTTCAATGAACATTATTAGTCTACCAATGTTTATAATAACATCATTAAAATTTATAACCTGACTCCAAATTGCATCGACGTTAATTTCTTCCAAACAGTCACTACGGAATTTTACGACGAAATCTGAACCACTAACCGTCTACAGATCTCTGAAAAGTGTTTTCGTAATACAGGCAGGTGGGTATTAAATAAAATCTTGGTTTAAACAGCACGTGTGCCGTGTGCCGTGGTGAGTAAATACACAAGATAATCTCTCGGAAACTTTGCTCAGCTTTTAGAAAGAAAATATTTTTTATTTATTATTGCGGATAATTTTTAACAGAAATACTCTACTAATATGAGGCTTCTAGACAATATCTAAACTATAAATTGTAAGAAGTAAATTGAAATGTTTTTTTATTTATGGAGGTATGACATTAAAAATCCAAATTAAATGATAGGTGGTACACAGTGAGACAAAAAATGAATTATTGGCGATATAATTTTTTTAAATCATGAGTGTGTTGCTTGTGTGAGTTCATTACAAATAGGTAAAAGAAATAATAAATAAGACTTACAATCAGTTTAATTTAACTATCTAGACGACCGGCTTCGCTTTCTACAATATGCAAAGCATCTTCAGGTCTCGATACAAAGTTAATTAAATGCTAAAATAATAAAACCATATTACGGTGTTATCTTCTTATAAAGATAAACAAAGATCTTCTTCTTCTTCAGCCTTCATTTATCCAATGTTGGACATAGGCCTCCTCCAATTGCTTCCACGCTTCCCTATCTTTTGCAATTCTCATCCACTGCTTTCCAGCTACAGCAGTTATATCGTCTATCCATATCTTTTTATGGCATGTCACTTTATGAGACCATCTGTTGGTGTCTTGTTTTGCTACATGTGCTACCCATTGCCATCTCAATGTCGTTATGTTTCCCATGATGTCGGTTACTTTAGTTCTTCGACGTATTTCGGTGTTAGGAATTTTGTCTCTGAAGCTTATATTTAACATGGCCCTCTCCATGGCCCGTTGAGTTACTCTTAATTTTTCTGCCATTTTTCTTGTTATTGCCATAGTTTCCAATCCATATGTTGCAACTGGTAGTATACAAGTGGCATAGGTTTTTCGTTTTAAGTAAATTGGAATTTTTCTGTCTTTTAAAATGAAGCTCAACTTACCAAAAGCAGCCCATGATAATTGTGTCCTTCTTTTAATTTCTAGGGTTTGATTTTCCTTTTCGTTTTTAATTGCATGTCCTAGATATATATATATATATATATATATATATATTATATATATATATATAATATATATATATATATATATATATATATATATTGTTCTACCTTTTCTATATTGATGTTATCTATCGTGATGTTTTCTTTGTATAAACAAAGATAAATGATATAAATTACAGTAATTATGCCAATATTACATGTCTCTGGTTTTTCAAAATGAATAAACTATTTAAGCAGACAAGGTGGGTTATTCAATCAACGGTAAGACCCACAAATTGGTATAAAAATAATATATTCAATTGTAATAAATTAGTAAACAAATAAGACATTACTTACATGCCAGTACTCTATTAATTAATGGTTGGAAGAACATGGTTCAAACTATCCTGTATTGCTGAATGGAGAACTTCAGTTTTTACTATTGTAATTGTTTGACAATAAACAGGGAAGTTCTTGAGGAGATAGATTTTATCCAATGAAATAGAAATAGGTGTAATGTGATTGTTTTTTAAATGAGAGTGATGTTCTATATTATTTAATTATTTAAAAGTTATTTATATTTATTCAAGAGATATATTTATGAAATGTGTGTTATGTATTGAGATTTTAAGAAGGTGACAGTTGTATGACAATGAATGAAATTAGATGTACAATTATGTGGGTGTGCCAATTACTTCAACTTGAAGATGCTTTGTATATTGTAGAAAGCGAAACCGGTCGTCTAGATAGTTAAATTAAACTGATTGTGAGTAAGTTTTATTTATTATTTCTTTTACCTATAATTTTTTTAATCATCGATAAGAACTGACAGCTTTAGGCATAATGATTTTTGGTATTTCATGTATTACTTCCACAATTATAAAGGCCTGTAGTTTTAATTTAAAAAAGTTATGTAACTTTAAAAACAACCTTGCACATAGCTCAGTGTGTACCACCCCTGGTACACATTGAGACATGTTACAAGTACACAGTGAGACACATGATATATTCCATAGTTCGATAATAAAATAAAAATAGTCAATATAACTTTGTAAAATACTTACATATTTTCCAAGAAAACATAAGAGCTGATATCTGAAATAAAGGCTAAGTAGGGAACATCTAGACGACCAAAATTTATTTCAAGTTTAATTATTAGGTATATATTTAAGGCCCAAACGGGCTAAGTTAAAAAGACCTAACGTTTTCGGAAACCATGTTCCATCATCAGTGTCTAGGAGTACATGAATGTAGCCACCAAGATTAAATATATGGGTAAAAACCCGTTAACAGATGTTTAATTACATTTAGTTTTAAAAATACGTTATAATGATTTAAGATTATAGAGTTACCGATGGATTAGGTAACATGGCGACATATGACTCCACGTTGAAGTTGTTAGTCCTGAGACGGCATGTCTTCGAGGACTGTATGAGTGCAACTCAGTTGCACTGGTTCAATGTTCTATCTGGTTGTTGTGAGTTCTCTGCGACTTAGATCGACAATTGCATTTTACTGCTATACAGTTGAAGGAATTCAATTGAAAAAAAGGAAACAATTTTGAAGATGCATTGCTAAATAAAGACATTATTGAACTTAAGTTAAAGATGTTTGAGACCCCTATAAAATATTTTTGTGTTATGGGGAATTCGCAGAAGAATCAATAATATACATATAATTTTCTTTTAATTTTTTATTAAATTTTTCTTTGCATAATTTAATTTTTAAATCTAATAAATCTATTTATTTTCAATGCATGTCTTCTGCCAGTTCCATTTCTCTGACATGTTTCTGTTGTGCTCTTTTCTTCTCTTTTTTTACACGAAGTCGTTGGCCTGCTACTAATTTTGTTTTTTCTTTAAATAGGCTCACTACCATCGATATATGTGTCAGAACAAAAATGGTCTAAGTCCAGTTTTAGACAGTTTGTGAAAATAAGTTAATTCTAGTACAGGTTTTTTTATTGTTATCCTGATATATTTTTTAAAATGTTGTTTATTTGTTTTATTTAATTTTTAATTAAAGTGTAAACAACACCTCATTAAGTCGTTTAATTTACACAAATTAAACAAAACATAAAAAAATGCTTGCATGATAAAAAATAACAAAATGTTCCAAAAACATGATAAAACACAGCTCTAATCTTCATATTGGTATTTGTCTCCAGATTCTTTATTGAACTCCAGTAATTCTTCCTGGTGTAATAATCTGGTATTAGTAACCTTTCAACGCATTCGGTTTTCCTTATTAAAACGATACCGAATGTGTATTGAAGAAAATGGGGGTCATTTTGAACATTTATTGTAATATCATATTTATAGAGGTTATAGACATATTTTGTACTTGAATTCATTTTCATAATTTTTTAAAATTTAATGAAAAGGGCCGTAACTCAAGGGCCCTTCTTTTTTATAACAAATGCTTTCAGCACAGGAAAGTAGCGTGTCCATTTTTATTACAAAATGTCAAGTAGTTTAGGAGATAATGCAAAAAACAATTTTAATTTTGTAACTTCAAAGGGTTGTTGTAACTTTTTTTGTGTACACTTTTGCACTAAGATAAGTTGGATTCAATAAATTTATTTTTGTCCCCGGAATGCGTGATTTAATTTATTACATACTTTTTTGGAACACCCTGTATACTAGCTGACCTGACAAATGTATCGTCCAAAATATTTGTCCCTAAGATTTACATTTTCCTTTTTACTCAATTACTTTTTTTTCAATGACTAATATAAGCGTTGTCTTTGAGAAACAACCTACAAAAATAATTTAAAGAAGGGATGGTCGTCCTTTTTTCTTAACTAACACATAACACGCCAGGCGGTTTAACATATCCAATCCATCCACCGAATGGTTATTGTTTACCATCACTAATCCAACAAAGAATACCCAACAACTGATTAAAAATCACTTGAAGCAAAAACAAAATACATTCCGGAGGCGTTTTGGTACTTAAGATTCTTATACCGCACTTGAATCTTCAAATTTCTTTTTATTGCATGACATGGGACCAGTATGTCGACACTTCTCGTTCTCATAATATTAATATCTGGATATACTTGATGCAGGTACTTTAGATTTGAGCCGGGCCGATGCGATGGAACGGAGTATGTCAATTATTAATTAAAATAATAGAAGATAAATGAACTTGTTCAGATAATTTAATATAAAAACTTACTAATGATAATTACACATTATGGCAAGATTGGACTATACGGTAGCGAATGAAAAATAGAAGTGAAACTAAGGAAATTCTGAACAAATTTCATATTACGTAGTGTTGTAATTTATATATTTACACAAGCATCACAACATGAAACGACACAATTAAATTCGTATATTGTTTAGCCGTTATTCTCCTTACAAGTCCGTTCTCATATCAGTTGGCCCACCTATGGAATTTGCAGTAAGTCGATTACGATAAACAAATTATACTCTGCATTTTTTTATAAGTTTCCATATTAATTAATATGACATTTTTAGTAATTTTTTTTTATTGAGTTTAACGCGTCGACAACTAATGGTCATTGGCATGGTACAGTGAATTATTGCAGTCAGGTTAGTGTAGAGTGTAGTGTGTGTAGAGTAATTGTCTTGATACTTAGCAAAGTCGACGTCATTGTCTTTGCTAGAGACGCTGATTGTATCCGAACGTCTGCGGTCCCTCCGGTGAGTACCGATCGCACAAGGATAGAAATGATTTTCATGTATTAATTTTTAATAAACGAACTTTTTGCATTTTGTAAAACATTGTACGTGCCTTTTCCAGGCGTATTCTTATCTCTAGTGAGTGGTCCCAAGTTTCATCAAGATTACTTCCAAGGTACGTTGTTCTTGTTACTCTTTCCAGATCTGTTCCGTCGACATTGACCTTCACCCTTCTGTTTTGGTGCTTGCTGATGACCTTCGTTTTTGTCTTCTTTGTATTCAATTTCATTTCAAATTCTCTACAGGCTGTCGTTACTCGGTCCATTAAGCGTTGCAGGGCTTCAGCATTATCTGCCAGTATGACAGTGTCATCAGCATATCGCAGGTTATTTATAGATTGCCCGTTTATAATTATACCATCCGAGGTGCCTTCCAAAGTTTTCTGAAATATCTTCTCAGAGTAAACATTGAACAGCAAAGGTGATAGGACACATCCCTGTCTTACTCCCTTCTCGATATTGATTTTTCCAGATGTTTCGCTTTTTATTCTGATTTTAGCCTTTTGTTCTTGGTAGAGATTTGAAATGATCCTTAAGTCTTTGTCGTCGATATTACATGACCTTAAAATATCTATTAGTTTATCATGTTTCACCAGGTCAAACGCCTTCTGAAAGTCTATAAAACACAAGTATACATCAGAATCGACAACTCTACATCTTTCAACTAGCACACATATTGAAAAAAGTGCTTCTCTTGTTCCGAACCCATTCTTAAAACCAAACTGAGTTTGACCAGTGTGTTCGTCTAGTTTATTGTATACTCTATTATGTATTACTCGTAGGAAAAGCTTCAACATATGATTCATCAGGCTAATAATTCTATGGTCTTCACATTTCTTGGAGTTTCTCTTCTTTTTTAGTGGTATAAACACCGATGTCAGCCAATCATTTGATATTATGCCTGTTTCGTATATTTTGTTAAATATATCTTCCATTACTTCGATGTGTTCGTCTAGTAATATCTTTATTATTTCAATTGGGATATTATCTTCCCCAACAGCTTTTCCGTTCTTTATCTGATTTGCCGCTTTGATAATTTCTTGCTTTGTGATATAAGGTCCAGTCGATGCCTCCTGCATGTAAATGTTCGTCCTCTCTCGGTCTTGAAACATCTCTTCTACGTATTCTCTCTATCTACCTATTTCATCTTCTATGTTCAGTAGCGGGTTCCCATGTTTATCTTCGGTGAAAGACGTAGGAGTTTGTTTAAATATTCCAGCGGCTTCTTTTACTTTTTTATGTAGATTGAAAGTATCATGTCTTTGTTCCAACTCTTCAATTTCTTGGCATCTTTTACTTAGCCTGGTTTCTTTGGCTTGTTGGATCTTTATTCTGATATTCTTGTCGACAAGCTCCCATGGATAAGCTCCATGGTTGATTGAGGTATTATTTTTACAATAGTATTTCAATTCTCTGTGGTAGTTTTATCGTTACAACAGCTTTGAGAAATATAGGATTCGTTTACAATAAAATCTATGCTGCGCTTTTATTATTGTTCTCTAAAATTAAATTTTTTTATCAATCCAACGTTGGGCCAACTGATATGGAAAGGGACTCGAATACTCCAGTCGCCCTCTCCTTTAGAATGGAGACCTAGACACGATGTTTATCGTAATCGAGAACGTCCTCCAACAGCACAACTGGATTCAGGGTGCTCAAGATCGGATGGAATGGAATTATTTACGGAAGGGCCTATGTTCATCAGAGGGCGCAAAACGGCTAATGATGGTGATGATGATGACTCCAATCCAGAGACGAAAATGCTAGTGAATATCAATTTTCTGACATCAAAAAATATGCAAAAAAATTACTACTCCTACTTAAGGCTTCCCCCTAAAACAATTTTCATGTTTCAACAAGTTTCAAATAAAAAATGTATCTGAGATAATTTTGATCAAAAATGTTTATTAACAATTTTTGTGTAGAATTAACCGTTCTCTCAGAAACAACGCTTGAAGCGACCTGCGATTTTCGATGTCAGTTACGTGCGCGAAACCAATTTTAAATAAAATATGTATCAACTCGACGGTCAAATTTCGATATCTTTTGATCAGAGTGTCCTATCGACAAAAATCAAAATGCGTTTTAAATGTGAAGAGTTTTACCAAAAGTATTAAATTGCATTAAGATGCCACAAGAAAATAGCTTCAGAATAATATAAATTTTATTTAAAATTGTTTGAATTTAACTGACATTCACAATCGCCGGTCGCTTCAGGCATTGCTGTTTGAGGGAACGATTTATTTTAGACAAAAGTGCTAAAAAATATTTTTGTTCAAAATTATCTAAGCTACGTTTTTTATTTTAAGCATTTTTTTCTACGGCTGCGTACAGATTCCTGGTAAATAAAGTCCCAGAAATCGTCAAAATTTGCTCTGAAATGTATAAGGAAGGTGCTGTCTAATTCTTGGAAGCAATTCATAAACTAACAGTATTTTTGCAGAACGAATTGATAGCAGAGGAGTGACCAGGCACGTAGCCAGGGAGGGGGCTTGAGGGGCTTCAGCCCCCCCCGAAATTTTCAGAGAATGGACCAAAATTTTTTTATATTTACAAAACATATTGGCATTAAGCATTAAAGGATAACTATACAGAGTTATTCTATATTTTAGTACAATATCAATAAATGAACAAGCAATGTAAGCTCGATCAAAATTATGTTATCAAATTTTGAAATAGAGGGTTTTACAACTTGTTATAACAACACAATTGGCAGCATTGTGCAGTTCGTGGGAGAAATGGTGCATCATGAGTGACGCAGGCCTGGCCGCGGGCCGCCCACCTCGCTAGTGTCGCTAGGCTAGCAGTAGCATTCAGACAGTGTCAGACGACAGACGATCTGGCTGTATTTTTCATTTTTGAATCTGTGTTGTTGTTTGACGTTGTGGTCAGTTTGTGTCGGACGGGATAAAAGATGAAACGAACAACTCAAGCCAGCATCACATCATTCATCAAAAAACTGAAACAGGAAACTAATTTGTCAATAGGTAAGCGTGTCTATCAATAAATTAAGCAGCTATACTATATTCACTTTAAAGAAAAGTAAACTGTAAACAAAAGAAACGCGTGACCAATTCATACACAGTCTTTAGAGGTGCTGAAGACTTATAGACTTATATAATCTTAATAAAACCCTGTACAATTATATAAACATCAGGTTTCACGTGTTCTGTGCATGCATTTGTTGACATGCTACTTTTCTTTAAAGTGAATATAGTATAGTTGAAACCTCGGCCATTATGTAACTGAAGTTAATTAATTCTTTCTATAAAATGGTGAATGCCCGAATCACTTTTTGTTAGTAGTGATAAAAATTACGATTATTTGTGTTTTCTTTCAGATGCTGATGCGTGCAGTTCCAGTTCCATGTCCTGTACAACCAGTGCATTGACACAAGTACAAGTTATCCCCTGTTCAAGCCAAGAGGAAGTTGATGATGAACTAGTTTCGGGACATGTTCCAAAAACTTGTGAACAATCAATATGGCTTCCAGATTTTTTTGATATAGGTAACATTAAACAAGATATTGATGACAACTTAAAAAAAAATATTCTTAAGTCAGTATTGCTTCCAAAACAGCCGTACGTGTATCCTTCAAGTGAAGGCAAAAAGCAAAAAAGGAAATTCCAAGAAAACTGGGTGACAGACCCAACTTTAGGATTTGCTTTTTTAGGATATTCGAAAAAAGAAGATGCAGTTGATTGCAAACCGTGCTTTTTATTCTTTAATACGGGCGTGGGCAAAGGAGGTCATGAGGCTCCTGGAAAATTGGTCAGTAGTGGATTTAGAGATTGGAAAAAAGCTAAGGAAACCTTCATGAAACATTCCATGACAGATTATCATAAGGCGTGTGTAGTATCTGCAGAACAATTCATGATGGTCATGTCAGGAAAACAAAAGGATGTACATTCACAGCTACACACTCAACACGCGAGAGAAAGAGAGGAGAATAGGTCGGCACTAAGGCCTATAATTGAAACAATACTTTTTTGTGCCGAGCAAGAGCTGCCGTTAAGAGGAGATGAAGACAGTGGGCCACTCACGTTAGAAAAACCAGATAAAAAAGATGGTAAATTTCGTGCTTTACTTCGGTTTAGAGCATGTGCTGGAGACGAAAATTTAAAGAGGCATATTATTAACTGTGGTAAGAACGCTAGATATGTAAGTCCTGAGATTCAGAACGAGATTATTCAAACCTGCTCAAATTTAGTGACACAAGAGATTGTTTCTAGAATCCAAAAATCAGATTGCTTCGCTATCCTGGCCGATGAAACAATGGATATCTCAGCAACTGAACAACTCTCAATATGTATCCGTTACGTAGATTATAAGAATGAAACACCCGTAATACGAGAACATTTTGTTGGATTTGTACCAATATACAGTCAAAGTGCAGAGCATATTACGAAAGTAATTTGGGAAAAATGTAACAATTTGAATTTAAATTTGAACAAGTGTGTAGGACAAGGGTATGATGGAGTTGCCACCATGTCTGGCCATCTTACTGGAGTTCAAACCAGGATCAGAGAGAAATACCCAAAAGCAAGGTACTTCCATTGTGCCAGCCATAGATTAAACCTTGTATTGGGTGATACATTTTCAAATTCTTGTGTTAGAAACTGCTTAGGAGCAATAAAAGAGATTACAAATTTCTTCAGAAACAGTACACACGCTAACAATATTTTACAACACAATATTAACATTCATGCCGCTGATTCAAAGAAAAAAAGGCTAACACGTCTATGCGAAACACGTTTCGTTGAAAGACACAACAGTGTGTTAACATTTGCGGAGCTATTGCATCCTATTGTTGTAAGCTTAGAAGAAATATCACAGACACCCCAGAAAATATCTTCTTCAGCAGCAAGCTTCTTGGCTACAGTTGGAAAAAGTGACTTCATCGTGAGCCTGTTTGTGTGTGAAAAACTCTTTAGCCTTACTTTGCCCCTGTCTGTATCACTTCAGGAAAAAAATCTAGATATGGTGTCTACTATTAACCATGCAGAAACATTATTGGAGTCTTTGAAATCTATGAGAAATAATGCAATGAATGATTTTAGAGACATGTTTACTTCAGCTGAAACACTAAGTCGGGAAATATTTGAGTGTCCATTGGCAATTCCCAGACTGATTTCACGTCAGCCACATCGTTCAAATCCAGAGACTAATTCAATTGAAGATTATTTCAGAGTAACAATGTACATACCATGTGTTGACTCACTTATTCAAAATTTAACAGAAAGGTTTTTAGCGAATGAAGACATTTTATCTAGTTTTCAAATCCTCCTTCCGGGATTTACAAGTCCTGAAAAAGTAAATCTGTTGGAAAATCTAACTCAATATTTTGAGGGGAATCTATCTCTAGCTGCTGTAAAAGCTGAGTATATACTGTGGTGTAACAGTACAAAAGGAGAACTGAAAAAGGAGACTGAAGTTTTGAAAGTTCTTGAACTATGTGACAAAACGTACTACCGGACAACACATTACCTCCTGACGGTATTAGCTACTATGCCAGTGACCACTTGCAGTGTGGAAAGGACTTTTTCAACAATGAAAAGGGTGAAAAGTGTTCACAGAAGTTTAATGTCAGATAAAAAGTTGAGCGCACTAGTTATGGTAGCCACTCATCGAGATATAAATATAAAACCCGATCATATAATTGACAAAATGGCAGGCGCGAAGAAAAGGAGACTGCTACTATAATTTAATTGAATTGAACCACAATACTGTAAATTAAGCAGGAGTTAAATAAACTATCTGTAAATTGTATGTTTAATTTGTAAATAAGTACACTTTTATATATATGTTGTTCAATTATACATATTTTAAAAGTTAAAGTCTTTCATGTTATTTATTTCTTCCCGTCATCGTCATTATTTTTTATTATAAGTATACACTATTTATTCTTGGAATAGTCTACATTTAAGTTTACATATGAGGCAGACCCGAAATCAACCCATCAAATTAGCCCCCCCCAAAACCAAATCCTGGCTACGTGCCTGGGAGTGACTAAAGGGAATAATATGCCCGCTGTATAAAAAGGGTGTACATATGCTTTATAGACTACACAAAAACATTCGATAACGTAAAGCACGAAAAGATAATTGAAGTTCTCCATAAGATTGAAGTTGACTATAGAAACATTCGAACAATAGCGAGTCTCTATTGGGGTCAAACAGCTAAAGTGGAAGTAGGATCTACATTGACCAATAAAATTGAGATCAAGAAAGGGGCACGACAGGGCTATATCTTGTCTCCTATTCTCTTTAATATATACTCAGAAGAAGTATTTTAAACAGCGCTGGAGGAAAGCACAGAAGGCATAAAGATAAATGGAGAAATAATTAATAACATAAGGTATGCTGATGACACTGTGATTCTAGCAAGTAGCATGGAGGAACTTACTTGCCTAATGAGTAAGATACAAAAAACAAGTGCACAATACGGACTCAGACTAAATATCAGAAAAACCAAATGGATGTTAGTAAGCAAAACCCAACAACCACCACAGCAACTGATATTAGACAATGAAACAGTTAACTCAAATTGGGATCAAGCGAAGGAAATACGTATAAGAGTAAAAAATGCAAGAGCATCGTTCACTAGCATGAAGCAAATTTTTACCTCTGAAATGTTATGTATTCCCGGTTTTGTTATATGAAATGGAGGCGTGGACAATGACCGCAACATTGATGAAAAAAGTAGAGGCCTTCGAAATGTGGGCTTATATATTACGTATATCCTGGACTGAACACGTGACCAACGAAGAGGTACTACGCCGGATAGGTAAAGAGAGAGAGGTATTAATAAGTATAAAGAAAAGAAAGTTGGAATACTTGGGTCACGTTATGAGACATAATAAATATAGAGTACTACAGCTGATCGTTCAAGGGAAAATAGACAGCAGAAGGGGTCCAGGGTGGAGAAGACACTCGTGGCTCCAAAACTTGCGGCAATGGTTCGGATTGTCATCTGCTGAACTACTCAGATCTGCCGTAAACAAAGTCAGAATAGCCATGTTGATTGCCAACGTTCGGAACGGACAAGGCACATGAAGAAGAAGATAAAAAGGGTGATTAGCTTGATTGAAAAAACTATCTAGGCACTACTCTGTTAGTATCTGCATATAAAATATTCGACAATGTACTTTTTGAGGGACTTGAACCCTTTACAGATGTGTTGGACATTATAAATTCTGATTCACAACCGGAAAGTCAACTGCATATATACCAAATACGCAGTATTGAAATTTACATTACAAATGAAAGATTTAAATAATCAGATATTTAAAAATTAAAACTTTAGAATTGCCAAAACAGAAAAAGTAAAAAGTTTTAAAACATTTTTTAAAAGTAATTAGTAAAATGTCAGTATAAATAATAAAGGTAAAAAGACATCTCTTTGAATCTGGCAACTAGTGGTTTGAGGGTTCTGACTCTATTGCAAAATCTTTATTCAATTGCAATTCAAAAATTGCAGAATTCGTAAAATAATATAATAAAAATGTACTTTTTAAAATCTTTCTTTCTTTGTATTTAAAGCATATATTTATATAAAATATATATTATAAGGACGTGGCAACACTGCCAACGCAAATTTGAGGCTATCTTTGCCGGGACTAACTGTGAAAAATCTCATGGTTTTCTTCTCTTATTTAGTGCCTTGCAATCCACACTATTTTGCCACCCCACTCAAAGATCCGAGCATTCTCATTTACACTACGTGCATATGTTACTTTTCTTTCTTTTTGACATTGATTTCTACACATTATAGCTGGTTTTATCACAGTTTTATCCCATTTCTTCTTTTTCTTCTTTATATGTAGACATACATGTATGTTTTGTAAAGTAGCTCCAGTAAGTTGCCGTTCCATGTTTTCGTGATCTCGTAGTGTTCTTCTTAGTTGAACTGGAATATTTCTCTCACACAACACAGTGCTCGCCTCTTTTCATTTCGTCCATTCCTCTATTGCTTACATCTCCATGTATTACACCGTTACTCAGTTATACCTAAAACTGTTACTTTTCACAACCATTTCATCATCAAAAATGATTATGTTAATTGCAATAGTAACTTCATAATTAAATTAATATTCTCGATACTCTGGTTACTCTGATACTCTTTTACCAAGTTTTAAACCGTATTCTTCAAAAGTTTATATCCACTGTTCCAATGTTTGCTCTCAATATCTTTCAATATTTTCTAGAAATACACATTATCAGTATACATTAACCAGTGAATTAAAAAGTGAATGTTACCCTGCAGATTCGCTGTTACCTGATCCAACACTAATGAGAATAAATAAGCTAAACTAATAATAGCTGTTGGGATAGGTGTGGTGTGTGTTTATGTATTTTCTCTTTACATTTATTTTTTTTGGTAAACTTCCTTTGACCACCTCTTCTTCTTGAAGTTCCTTCTATCGTTAGTTAGAAATCATTATGGCGATTCTAACTTTATTCACAGCTGGCCTAAATAATTGAGCTGAACTCATAGCTGAACATTCCTTTAAATTTGTAAGCCTAGAAATTCTACGTCTTTCAATGTTGTGCTTGCACTTTTCCTTCCGTTATTAGACGTAGCATTCTTATCTTGATTTTTATATCCTCTTCTGATCTTCATTAGGGCCAATATTTCGTCTGACATTAATTTGTTTTTTGCTGTTTTCATTGGTTTTAAAGTTTCTCTTGTTGCAGAGAAACCATCATAATCTTTTATGGACAATCTTACATGGAAAAAATATATATTACAAATTAAAAGAACATACCAAAATGGAATCAATCTTACAGCTCCATAGTATATACATATGTCAAAGAATCCCTATTACATCACCTTAAAATGTTTCAAACTAGAGCATTAAGAATAGCCACAGGAGCATTCCGCACCAGCCCAATAAAAAGTTTACAAGTAGAAACTGGAGAGACACTTCTTAAACATAAAAAGATGAACTTAGCTCTTACATATACATTTACACATATATACTAAAAATAGGAACGTAAAACCACCATTCCATGAAAGTTAAGGCAAACTATCATAGCTTTACAAATTCCGATACCAAAAACCTATTCCAACTTCATAAAAATTCCTCCTCTTAGACAATAAGCATTCCTTGATCCGACATATCCTTAACTACAAATTCGTGTGATTCATGGTCTACAGCCATAATCAATCCATGATTCCTTGTATATCTTTAAATATCATTGGAAATAATTATACTCCTTATTTCTTATAAAAATACCTGTATCAACAATATTTTCTAATTTCTATCACGCATACACAGACTCCTCTAAAACAACTACTAGAGTTGGAATAGCTGTTGCTACTCCAAATATTACTCTTGATTATAAACTACCATTCTTAAGGTGTATACATACTGGTAAGCTATATGCCATCTATCAAGGTCTCACTCAAATTAACTCCAGTAATATATCCAATACTCTTATAATTATCGATTTGATCAGTTTTATTACCATTAACCAACTTTACACAACACATCAAATTGCTCTCCTAATTAAAATTAACTAGTTACCATACAAAACAGCAACCAGACTGTACAATGTCTATGGGTTTCTTCACATATTACCTTCTAAGAAGCGGATCGCATAGCCCAACGGCAAGAAATAGTGAACCCGCGAGTGAAGTGATTTAAAATCATTTGATAAAGTAAAGGCCGAAAATTTTTGACAAAACCAGTGTGACAGTTCAATTTCACGAAATGAAAACATTTGTAAAATTATAGAAATATCAAATTCCCAACAGGCCTCATCAAGCTGTTGATACTGGACCTCGTCTAGGTCATACCCGACTTACCCACGGGTACATAATGAGTCACACTAATCCCACTTTATGTGGCAACTGTAATGTTCCATTTATTATTAAGGCTGTTCTTATAAAGTGTCCAAGATACCAGTTGCAGTACCACATCATCAAATCAACAAGTGGAATCTTAGAAGAAAATTGCGAAAGCAAACAGATTCTTTCAAGTTCAAATTTTGTTCAAATTTCCGGGTGAGGCACAAATTTCAGGGGGAAAACCACTTCAGTATTTCACTGGGAATCTCGGAAGTATTACAGGGATAAAAGTATGAATGTGCTAAAAAGAAGGAGATTACAGATTGGATGTGCATCCAAAAGGTGAAAAGGATAAAGGACGAAAGAAATATATGAAGTATACATATTGTGATAGCAGGGAAAAGTCACATTACAAATAGAGTTGGAATAGTGGCTGATCTAAAATAAAAAAACCTATTAAAAGTTGTAAAAATGATCAATAGAATAAGGTCATTGAACGTTGTACTTAGTATAGTGAAAACATGAAGAATAGTCTTTTATTTTGGAATTATAAGTAGCAGTAATACATTATTTCAAAAGAGAGAAAGTCAACAAACTCATAGAAAAATAGACAAAACATTTCTTGAAGACGCTATTTTTTGACAAGAGAAGAGTAAGAACTTACTTGTGCTCGAAATTTAAGTAAGAAGCCAAATGAAATAAAAATATCGAAGAGAATCTCAAAAAGCCTCCAAATAGTGGAGGATAGAAAGGTGAAGAAGAAGGCTTAAAACAAAAATAATAGAAAAAATAGGAAATCCTAATACAATTTGTAAAAGTAGTATTAGATATACTGCAATTAAAATATAATCAGAATTCAACGTACAGGTAATTGTTTCACTATATTTTATATTTCGACACGTAAAAAACAGTAAAATCTTGTAAAGTTGATGTAATACAAGAAATGATAAAACTCGGAAAGTCTACTACACACTTCAGCAATTTAACGACCCGAGTAAAGACTTTTCAAAATAAATAATTAGTTAACAAATCTTGACGGCCCGGCGGGCAAGCCGAACCTATAAAATTTTTACTGTTTCCCTTTCAATCATCGAAAACGGGATCGGGAGGCATTAAAACTATTAAATGCCAGGCGACACTTGTCAACTAAATGATTTTATGACTGAAGGTTTATGCCCACTTGACTTCCTCCGGTTACCAACTGAATCATTAGTATAGACCTAACCCTATTTATACAGGAATGCTCACTTAACTGGTTATATTACATTCAAGAATAAATGTCTTCATGTATTAAAAATTATGCATTCAAAAACATTCATGCAGAATAACATACTATACAAAGTTAAAATAATAAAGGAAAGGTACCAAATTTGAGACATTTTTTTGAAAAACAAATATTAAACAGAATATTCATAAGTTTTTAAAACATTTATTTTGAAAACTTAAATTTAATGTTTCCAGAACCTATATGTATGTACAGCGTTAAGAGGCCTTTTAGGCTCATTGCTGGATGGATAATTTCCATCGTTTTCTATTCTTAGCTAACCTTCTCCAATCTCTGATGCCCATCTCTCTGACATCTTCCATCACTATATCTCTCCATTTCTTTCTTGGTGTTCCTCTCTTTTTTTGCCCTCAGGTACTCTCCAAGCAATATTCTTACTAGTATATTATCTTGCATTCTTTCTCGGCATAGTCATATGAACATAGTCCATGTCTCGGCAGCGTATAGCATTGTGGGTCTAATTATAGTTTTGTATACTCTTATTTTTGTATTACGAGATATATCTTTGGCCTTAATTAATTTGCTCTTGGCTGTTGCTCTTGGTCAGTCTCAGGTTGATTTCAGTTTCTTCCTTACATGTCTGATTAATAAGAGTACATAAGTACATATATTCATCCACCTTCTCGAATTCTACAACTGATCCATCCTCCACTTCCAATTTAAAGGATCCCCTGGTGTTTATTCCTTTTTTGCTCGAGATCTCCATGTACTTCGATTTATTAATATTAACTTTCAGTCCCATTTTAGAGCTTTCCCGAATCAGTCTTTTTGTTATATTTGATAGTTCTTTTCAATTTATTGCAATGAGAACCACATCATCAGCGTATGCTAAGCATTGGTGCTCCTTGTATAAAATAGTTCTGGACCTATTTACCTCACTAACCCTTACAATTTTTTCTAGAACTATATTGAATAGCAATGTGGACAACGGGTCTCCTTGGCGAACACTTCGAATTCTTCTGAGACTGTACCGTTGCATCTCACAGCACAAATGGTTTGTCTAATTGTCATTTTTACCAATCTTATAATTTTTTCTGGCACTTGGAATTCTTTTAGTGTTTCTATTAACTTGTTTCTGTCTATTGTATCGTAGGCAGTTTTGTAATCAATGAAAAGTACTTGTGCTGAAATGTTGTATTCATAGCAATTGATCAGGATTTGTTTTAGCATAAAAATTTGATCGGTTGTTGATCTTCCTTTCCGAAATCCTCCCTGGTATTCTCCTAGATTCTTCTCTATTTATATTTCTAATCGTTTTTTAATTAGTGTGGCGAGTACTTTATAAATTACCTCTAATAAGGATATTCCTCTATAGTTTGCGCATTCAGTTCTATCTCCCTTTTTGTGTATAGGAATTATAATCGACTTATTCCATTCTTGAGAACAGAACATTTCCAGAACATAACAAAACAAAATTAAAGCGAATAAAACATATATTTTAGCAAAACATACATTTAATTTTTTGCGACATTTAATATTAAAAATAAAAGGTGCCCTAATTTGGGATAGCCACATATCTAAACTTGAGACAGGTATTTTAATTTGAGATACTATTCAAAAAAGCCTTTCTTTTGCAGACTAGGCAAATAAATATTCTGGACTTTATTTCCTTACAGTCTTCATGTGTCCACCCTCCACATTGGAAACACTTTGCAAATCGTTCGCCATATCTATCGTCAGAAAATTTGCCGGTGCAAAATAGACATTCCACGTCGTTTTCTTCACTTTCGTTGGACGATGAATCAGCTAATGGAAAGTCTTCACTGCTAACTGAGCTAGAACTCGAAGAAACTTTCCGCTTCTTTCTTGATATTTTGTCTTTTGATGTAGAAGGTTGACTCACGTCTTCATCTGCTATTTCTTCTTCGGGCGTTGCTGTTTTTTTTTATCTAACACCTTTTGTTGAACTGTTTTTTTCTGGAGCAAATATACAATCCAAGTTTAGCTGGGGTACTAGTTTTTTGCTTTTTTCTTCTGCAAACTTTGCTCTTATTCTTCTTAATAGGGTGTTAGTAATTACTGAATCCTTTCCTGATCTGACATGTGGTTTTTTAGTGGTATCTCTCTTGTATAATGTAGGGATTTGACAGATGCTTTTCGGAGAAACAAGTTGTTGATAAGGTAGTGGTGGACTAGGAGTTCTATGTTCTCGCATTGGATAATTTGGTTGTTCATGGTTTGGTTCTATTATTTGTTCGTCCCTTTCGTTTTGTGTTTCTAAGTGCTCTTGAATTCCAAATTCAAAGTTCCTAAAAATATGGCGACAAATAGGGACCAGTCCAGTTTTTCGGAAACCATTGCAAGATATTTCCATCGTCGCAGCTTTGTTATACGCTTTACAAAAAATACTGGTAACGGCATAAGGCGACACAACACTCAACTGATTTTCTCTAAGCCAGTTTTCTATTTCTTGTGCGTAGTAAGTTTTCAGCGGTGCCATAAAAGCAACATCCAACGGTTGCATTTTTGTGTAGAATGTGGTGGAGGCAAATAATCGTTACATGATTCTGTTTGGCCAAATCTATTAGAGCAAACGTTTCTCGTATGAGAATAGTGACCATCAAGGACGAGAAGAACAGGGTCTGTAGCTGAAGGTTTAGTGAATTTTATGAAGTGTTGAAGCCATCTAGTGAAAATATTGGCCTGTACCCAACCCGACACATGGCATTCTACGACTGCTCCAGTGGGAGCTCCTAGTATCAACTCTGTTTTCATATTTTTTTCTAGAAAAGATTAATAATGGTGGTACGAAAACTCCTGCAGCATTCATACATGTAATAGCAGTAATCAGATTTCCCCTTTCTACTGAAGTAAGTGACGAAACCTGCTTCTTTCCTCTCATGAAAATTACTTTACTATGTTTGTGCTAAACGATTGTAAGGCCCGTTTCGTCTACATTGAATACACGTTGTGCAGGGTTAGTAAGCTTAAGATATTCTGGTTCATACAGGTCAAGGAACTTTGATACATTTTCAAGAGTAAAAGATTTTACTCGAGCACATGACATTACTGAGGATACGAATTGAAAGCGTCGGATGCCTTTTCAGAAAGAGCCTGAACAATTTTTTCCCGGCTGATTTTTTGACACTGCTAAATGGATGTATTATTAAGTTTCGTATGACCAGTTGAAATCATAGTCGTTCCCAAAATAACGTTGCTCTATAGTTAGGGCATACTCAACTAACTTATTTTCTAATTCCAAAAGAAGAATAGATCGGCGGCCAATTGCTATCCCGACGAGTTCTTTTTGAGTCTTGTCTGATTTCACATATCGTTGTAAGGTACCTTTTGATACTCCAAAAACATTTGAGGCCTTCAAATAGCCCATCTATCTATTTCTTACTGTATTTACAGCTCGTATCATATCATTTGCGTTTCATTTTTTATTTTTTAGTGGCATCTACAAACAAAAAAACACATAAAAATAAAAATTTTACACGGGGTCCTAATTTGAGACAGTCTCAAATTTGGAACCTACAGGTATCTCAAATTAGGATTTTTCCTTTAAAAATAAAACGCATTTAATTTGCATAAAATGTATTAACTAATATTAAACTAACAAAAAAAAATAATTGGAGTAAATGCAATCATGTTACCTTGATGTATTGTAAGTTTTTATAAATTCCGAAAAAAATGTGTGTAATGTAGAGATAGTCCAAACACTCCTGACCACGGCGCAGTAGACTAAATATGGTTTAGCCCCCACTTCCATGCGAAACGCATTGTACTATGCACTGTATAATTCCACTTACAATAGAACCTTTCTGCCTTTTACGTGAATTTGACTCCGCCTTCACGCAGCTCCATGGTCAGGAGTGTTTGAACTATCTCTAAATCAAATTAACGTCGGCAAAACAACAAAGGTCACTTCTAAGCGTCAACTAAAAGCAGATCTACCACTACTGCACAGAATGATCAGTTTTCAATATTTTCACTAGATGTTACCCTATTGTACACAAATATACGACTTCTTCTTCTTAACGTGCCCTATCAAGTCCCCTTGACGTTGGCGATTAACATGGCGAAACTGTCTCTGTCTCGAGCTATTCTAAAGAGTTGCTCAGCTTTGATGAGATGTTCAATCTGTTCTGTATATGACAATGTTAATTGAGTTGATAAAGAACAATATAAAGAAAAATATATCGATCACATAGAGAGAAAGAAGGCAAATTGCAAAAGCAAGAGATAAAGAACGAGCATATATAATATATAATAACAGATTGGTTACGACTGTCGCCGCTTCTCCGCCCCCAATTTCCATCTTTTTCTGTCATATGCAGTTGCCCCTTTTAAGTCTCTTGCCGTCATTGCTTCATCAATATCGTTGCGCCAGCCTCTCCGTGGTCGTTCTCCCTTTCTTCTTTCAGGAGGGATACATTCCAGTACTCTTCTAGGCCATCTGTACTCTGGCATTCTTTTAACATGTCCGAACCAGATTAATTGTTTTCTTTCTATGTCATTATTGATATTTCGATCCATTTTCATTTCGTTTTTTATTTGTTCGTTTCTAACTCTCTCCAGTTTCGATCTACCATAGGTTCGTCTCAGATAATCCATTTCTGTTGTCATAAGTTTGTTTCTATTAGCTTTAGTGACGTCCCATATTTCCGAACCGTAAAATGTAATACTTTGGACTATACTACCGTAAATGGGTTTTTTGGTTTCTCGTCGAATTGTTTTTTGACAGAGAAGAGAGTTTAACGCACGGGTCGCTGCTCTGCCTTTGTTTATTTTTTCCCTGATTTCTTTCTGCCCTATTTCCCTTCTTGTTGAAAATGACCCCAAATATTTGCAGGATTGCACGCCTTTGATATTGTCGTCTTCCAAAACTAGCGTGGCGTGTATTCTTCCACCGTTATTTTCATGTTTCTACATTTTTTTACTCATTTCATTAAGAATCTGTCCAAATAGATTTTAAATAAGGTAGGTGATAGACAGCAGCCTTGTCTTAGTCCCTTTGTTATTTGAAAAGGAGAGGTGATTTCTTGTCCCATTTTAATTCTTGCAAAGTTTTGTTCGTAGTATTTTTGAGTGGCGTTAATAAGAATTGGGTTTATTTTCAAGTTACCCATTTGTATCCATAGTTCGGTACACTGTCATATGCTTTTGCCAAATCTATTAAAGCTATATGGGTTTCTCTATTTCTCTGCACTCGTTTTTCCATTGCAATTTTTAATGTTAAAATATTATCCATAGTGGAGCGTCCGGCCCTAAATCCCTCTTGTTCTTAGGGTTGTTTGTCGTTAATATCAATTTCTATCAGGTTTCGTAGAACTTTTAAGTATAGTCGGCCTATAATAGCAATCACTGCGAGCCCTCTTAAATTTTTTCGGATCCGTCTTTGTGCCTTTCTTGTGTATTAAAGAGATATACGATTGTCTCCATTCTTTTGGAACTTCTTCTCCGTTTAAGCATCTTTCGAATAAATTTCGAATCATTTCAAACAGTTTTGATGATCCATAATAATTTTGATAATCAACTCTGGATGTATTTCCCCTGGGCCTGGAGATTTCCTTAATTTTATTCCCTTAAACACTTGTTCTATTGATATTTCTATTCTTTCTTCTACTTCCACTTGTTCATTTGTCTGTTTAAACCTTTCTCTTCCCTCTGTTAATCATTCTTCTTCGCGTGCCATATCAGAACTATCCGACGTTGGCGATCACCATTGCAAAGGCTTCTCGATCTTCTGCAATATGGAATAATTGTCCTGCATTTGGTATCTGAGTCCATTCACGAATGTTTTTTAACCAAGAAACTTGTTTTCTTCCTACACCTCTACGGCCCTCTATTTTGCCTTTAAGGATCAGTTGTAATATTTTATATCGACTTCCCCTTACTATATGTCCCAGATAAGACATTTTTCGATGTTTAACAGTTTTTAGCAGTTCTGTGTCTTTGTTGACGCTCCTTAGTACTTCTTCATTAGTTTTTCTTGCTGTCCAAGGTATCTTCAGCATTCGTCTATGAACCCACATTTCCAATGCTTCAATTTTGTTCATGATCGATACTTTTAGCGTCCACACTTCTGCACTATACAAAAGTACAGACCAAACATAACACTTAACCATTCTTTGCCTTAGTTCTAAACTGAGATGGTTATTGCAAAGAAATGACTTCATGTTCATAAAAGTAGTTTTAGTCATTGCTATTCTACGTTTTATTTCTATGTCGGGATCTAGTTGGTCCGTTATCACAGTTCCCAAATATGTCATTTTATGAACTTTCTCAACTTGGACACCGTTTAATTGAAGCTTTGCATCGGGATGTGGGTCACGACTAAACACTAAAAATTTGGTTTTGTTTGAGTTTATTTTAATGCTCATTTCCTCTCCTACCTCGTGAATACGATCAAGCAGAATTTGAAGACCTTCAATATTATCTGATAGAATTACTGTATCGTCTGCATATCTAATCACATTAAGTAGTTCCCCGTTGATTTTTATTCCATATGGTTGTCTCTCAAGTGCCTTTTTAAATAGCTGGTCTGAGTAAACATTAAACAATGTTAGCGACAAAATGCAACCTTGTCTGACTTCTCGCTGTATGGGGATTTCATCGGTGTAGTTATCTCCAATTTTTACGATAGCAGTTTGATTCCAGTACAAATTTTTAATGACACGAATATTCTTGTCACCTATTCCGATATTTTTCAGTATTTGCATTAATTTTACATGCTGTACTTCACCGAATGCCTTTTCGAAGTCCACGAAACATGCAAATACATCTTTTCTTTGGTCACGGCATTTTTGTAATAGGATGTTTAGCGCAAAAAGTGCCTCCTTGATTCCCATAGCGTTTCTAAAAGCAAATTGGGTATCTTCAAGATCTTCTTCGCATTTGCGTCTAATTCTTTTGTGAAATATTCTGGGGAAAATTTTAAGAGTGTGGCTAATTAGGCTAATTAGCTAATTCATCGATATTCTGAGCATTTTCTCGCATTGTGTTTTTTAGGTATTGCAATAAAGATGGATTTGAGCCAATCTGCGGGAATCACTCCAGTATTATATATTGAATTAAAAAGTCTTACTACTACTTTTATGTTATTATTCTGTATTAGTTTCAGCAACTCAGTTGGTGTATCATCTGGACCACAAGCTTTTCTAATTTTAGCATTATTTATAGCATGTTCTACTTCGCATTTCATAATGTCTGGGCCGTCAGTACAGTTTTGGTAGAATTCGACAATATTATTCCTGTCTCTTCAAACAACTCTGATATATACAGCTGCCATTCTTTTCTTATTTCTTGCTCATTTACAATAATTTTGTTATTAGTGCCAACAAGTACAGAGGGAACTCGTTTTTTAAATATATTACTCATTTATTTCAATTTTTTGTGCACATTAAATAAGTCGTGTTTAGATATTACATCCTCCATTTCGTCGCACCTTTCTCTCATCCATTTTTCTTTGGCTAATTTGATCTCCTTTTTTATTCTTCTCTGCAGGTGTCTATATTCTGTTACATAAGTCTCTGTTAATAAGTTCTCAACATGCTCTACCCATGCGTTCTCTGGTATTCTATTTATTATGACTTGGTTTTTTATCATTGTCCTCATCGTTTTTATAGTTCTTCAGGCTTCAAAGCCCGTTGTCCTTCCTATTTGGTTGTCTAGGTATTGACATTTTTGTTCCCATGCACTATTTTTCTTTTTAACCACTTCTCGTATGACTTCTTTATTCAAGTTTTTATATTGTTGTTTTCTTTGTTCGTCTCCCTGTTGTAATAACTTTTGATATACTTCTTTCTTTTTATCTTCTCTTCCACTTATTTATCCCACTAATATGGTTTATCTACTCTCCGTATCAGTGGCCGTTAGGCTTCTAGCGCTGCGTCTTTCATGCAGTTTTTTATATGTTCGTATTCATCCGTCGTTGATCTGTGTGATTCATGTAGTTTTTGTGTTTTGTGTAAAGAAAGAGCAAACACTGAAAATAATTTTCTTTCATTGACTTTCGACCTGCAAGCGCAGTATTACAAATCGTGTGGAGATGGTAGCAAATTATACTACACTCCCAAATTATCTGTATATAATTTATGTTTTTATGAAAAAAATCTATCGAATAATGCGTTTGGACAAATATGAATGGACAGAAAGGAAGTTCGCAAGTAGGAAGCTGAATCTTTGACTATCTAGAGAACAACATTAACGGTAATGTGTTCCATATCACACTGTTCTCGTATACTTGCGATGAGCGGAACCCAAATCAAAATGTGGCTGCTTTATTGATGTATGCAGTGGAAGTGTTGAGTAATGTTGAAATTATAGAGCAAAAGTTCTTGGAAATGGGACACACCCATATACATGTAGTTAGATTCGAAGCACTCTGCAATAGAATGAGCAAAGAAAAATATTCCTGTGTACTCCTTACGTGGACGAACATTTTCCGCCCTGCAAGTTAAAAAAAATCCACAAAACTGCAAAAGCATAAATGTGTCAAAACCGGAATATATCGTATAAGATATGAAGTATAAAAATTTCTATGGCTGTGCGGATCTCGCAGAAAAACTTGTTATTAAAAGAGATCTTGACCAAATCGGAAAATCAATGAAATGGCTCAAAAATTAAATGCTTAAAATTTGTGAAAGGCCACCTTGGCCGGATTTATTACAATAAGGCGTCACCAACACTGTCCAAAGTTTTAAACAGACTTTATCAATAATCACTTCCTATAAGCATGATGAAGAAGAAATATCTTCTGAAACTATACAAGAACCTTACCATACCGGAAGAGTATCACTGTTGGTTTCAGGGATTATCAACATAACCTGGTATAACAAAAAGAAGACTGGAACTAGATGTACAAGACAGTTCAGATGACAAAGATTATTCTGTTTTTAATCAACAATTAAGAGTCGTTTATTTCGGTCAACAACTTATCCAATTCTCGATTTTGCTAAACTTACGTTTACTAAAACTGTAATTGTTCAATTAAGTTTTTTAATCAAAACCGTAATAAGGTATTCATTTTAAGTATTATTATGTGATTCTTAGATACATTTTGTAAAAATAAAAAGTAACAAATAGTTATTAGTATTTCCTTAGTATTAGTATTAGTATTCCTTTTAGATAAGGATATTAGTATATCCTTATCTAAAACCTTTAATTGCGATTAACTCAAAATGACTAATTTGACACTTGTCGAGTTTTGGCAGTAAGCCATCGATATATTTAACTTTAACAGTGGTTCGTGACACCCTGTATAAACATTGGCTAGAAGTTTTTATTGAGTAATTAAATTTTTAAGAATGTATACGCAAAGACTATACAGTTTTTATGGAATACAAACACAGGGAACTAAATATCTGTCTATAAACTAGAAGTCAACTAAATAGAGAGTATTTCGTTAAATATTTTGTTAAGTACATATTTATTAGAAAAATATTCGATTAAAAAAGATTTTAATATAAGATAGTTTTTTAATAACTGCTACAGTGTTATGGTCTATACCATGTTGTGTTAGGGTTTCTATGAGTTCTGTGTGTTTTACTCGATCAAACGCTTTTTCGTAGTCGATAAAACAGAGAAACACGTCTTTTCGCTGATGCGAAATTTTTGGCATTTCTGTAGTAATATCTGGAGGCCAAATAATGTGCCTTGTACCAAGCCCCATATGAAATCCAAATTGATTGTCGCTCAGGTTTCTTTCACATTCTGTGTATATTCGTTGATGTACAATTTTGGGTAAAATTTTCAGAAAATGGCTCATCAGGCTAATTAATCTAAACTGTGAGCATCTATTTGCTTTATTTTTCTTAGGTATAGGTATAAATGTCGATCTAAGCCTGGGAAGATTCCAGTGGTATATATTTTGTTAAATAATAGTGTTAACGTCTGAAGATTTTCTTCGTTAATAAGCTTTATTATCTCTAAGTATATTTCATCTGGACCTGAGGCTTTTCGTGGCTTTGCCGTATTGATTGTTTTTGTAACTTCCGATGTAAATATATCAAGTATTGTTTCTTGTACTATATTCATTTGTGGTTCTGTTCTCTCATCATCAAACAGATCTTTGATCTATTTTTTCCACGTATCTCCTATATTTTCTGAACTAGATACTATTTCGTTGTAATCATCTACTAAAGTTGTTGTAGTTATTTTTTCCTTCATGTTTGCGACTTCCTTAATCTGTTTGTACGCAACAACAGAATAGAAATGCTTAATTGCTTTTAATAAAAACCTTTAAAAATAAAAGATATTAAAATGCTAAACTTTAATTAAACTATATCTCACTAAATAAAAAAATATTAAATGCTTTATTATTACTGGCCGGCAGATTTGCCATCCAGATGCTTCGCACCTCTAATAACTCTGAGTCTTAACAGCACTGCTTTTATACAGAGTTTTCCGGTCTTCCAAAAATACTGATATCATCAGCATAGACAAGAATTTGCACTGATTTGTTATATTGAACCGATGTGATGGTTGTAATTTGTGATATAAGTACCTATTACTTTTCCCAGAACCAGATTGAACAGTATACAGGAGAGAGGGTCTTGCTGGTGCGGCTAGTTATTTGTTTTAAAAGGTTCAGACAGTTCTCCTTGGATTTTTACTCTACATTCAACTTTTTTAAGACTGGCGTCATAGGCTGAAAGAAACTCTATAAAAGAAAACAGAAAGCCGAAAACCTTGAATGACTCAAGAAATACTGGAAATCATGAAAAAAAGGAGAACACATAGAAACAAAAACCCAAATAAGTACAGAGACAAATATAAATTAATAAGGAACAAAATAAAAGAGGCTAAGGCAAAGTGGATGGTAGAAATATGCATCGAAGTGGAAGAATTGCAAAAAAACATGATCATTATAATTTACATAAAAAAGTAAAAGAATTATCTAAAAAAAACACGAACAAATACACCTAAACCATTAATTGACAAAAACAATAAACCTATTATGTCATAAGCAACTCAAAATCTGGCAGAGTTCATATCGAGCTGATTAAACTTATAGACGAAGGCAATTTATACTCAATATGCAATATACTATGCAATTTATATGCAATAACTATAGTCTTTAACAACATATACAAATCTAGTGAGATACCTACAGAATGGCTGCTATTAACCTTTGTTCCGCTACCAAAAACCAAGAGCCCCAAACACTGTAAGGACTATAGATTAATCAGCTTAATGTAACACTTGTTAAAAACAGTTCTAAAGATTATACATGCAAGAATATTCATAAAGTGCGAAGCGGATATGAGTAATAGACAGTTTGACTTTCGTAACGGCTTTGGAACAGTGGAAGCTCTGTATAGCACTGGATAAACTGAAAGACCCAGTGATACAAGCAGAAATAAGCAATGAAATAAACGCACAAATTCAGATATTGACGACAAACATTACCAAAGATCTAACACCAACATGGAATACGATAACAAGTGCTGTAACAGACATCATGAAAAACAACTTAGGGTACAAACGAAATAACAAGAAGTAAAAATGGATGACAGAAGAAATACTATTACTAATGGAAGAACGACGAAGACACAAGAATGACCAAGATGGCAACAATATGTATGAAAACATTAACATTCAAATAAAAGCAAAAATAAGAATAGCAAAAAATGAATGGCTTAAGCAACAATGTATCGATCTAGAACATTTACAACGACAGCACGACGATCGTAATTTACATCCTGGAATATACAGAAAACGAAGACCAACTACCATAGTTAATCAGGATAACCAGATAGTGCTGGGTGAAGAGGAGAAAATTGATATATGGGAAAATTATATCCAGGAGTTCTTTCATGACGAAAGACCCATGAGTGAAGTTTATACAGACGACCAGCTGACTGGCCCTTCAATCACCAAAGAGGAGATAGAAAAAGCAATATTAAATTCAAAAAACAATAAGGCACCTGGACCAGATGAGATCCCGTCAGAAAGACTCAAATTACTAGATGAAAGGGGAATTTCAGCACTACACAAAATATTCAATTTAATTTATGAAACTGGCTGCTATCATCAACAGTGGTTACGCTTTACCTTTATTCACCTGCCCAAGAAAGTCAATGCAAAAAGATGTGAGGATCACAGACTCATTAGCCTGATGAGTCACACTTTAAAGATATTCTTAAAAATACTACATTAAAGATTATACAAAAAATGTGAATGGGACATCAGTGATTCCCAGTTCGGGTTTAGGCAAGGCTTAGGAACACGAGAAGCAATAGTAGCAACACAGGTGCTGGTCCAAAATTGTTACGATCAGAGGAAGGATGTGTTCCTATGCTTTTTAGATTACCAAAAAGCGTTTGATCGTGTCCAACAGCACAGGTTAATGCAGATTCTCAAGAAAGTTGATATAGACCAAAAATACATAAAATGCCTTGAAAACTTGTACTGGCATCAAACGGCACAGTTAAAAATAGACAATTCTATATCCAAACCCATACATATAAGAAGAAGCGTTCGACAGGGATGTGTGCTTTCCCCTCTTTTATTTAACATTTATTATTCGGAAGCCATATTTCAAGAGTCTTTGGAGGATGCAGAGATGGGAATCAAGGTGAATGCAGTATTGATCAACAACATATGATATGCTGATGATGGTGTCTTAATTTGTGACAACATAGTCGATCTTCAACAACTTGTCACTATAATTGGAGAATACAGTAAGCGAATGCGATTAGAGATTAATACCAAAAAGACCAAATTCATGATCTCCAGAAACTTGGATGCATTTGAAAACTCCACCATACCTCTGAATACTAAATCCATTGAAAGAGTGAGTAAATTTAAATACCTGGGATCGTGGCTTTTTGAAGACTGGGCATCGGACAGGGAAGTAAAATGTCGCATTGAGCAAGCTCGACAAGCTTTCGTAAAATTCAATAAGGTACTGACTTGTTCAGAGTTCGATCTTCAACTGAGACTAAGGTTTACTAAGTGCTACGTATGGTCAGTGCTGCTATATGGCGTAGAGGGCTGGACACTCCAAAAGAGGGATATAAATATAAATATAAATATAGATATAAATATAGATATAAAAATACCATGGACAGCGAAAATCACAAATATAGATGTCCTTAAAAGAATAAACCAAGAACGCCAACTTTTCGAAACCATCAAGAAAAGGAAAACGGCGTATCTAGGTCACATCATGCGAAATGAAAAATACCAGTTCCTCCAACTTATAATCGAGGGTAAAATTGAAGGCAAGAGAGGAATGGGACACAAGAAAATGTCCTGGCTCCGAAACATAAGGCAATGGACAGGGATTAACGACATACAATATCTGATACATATTCCAAGAAATAGAGAATTAATGGAAATTAATGTGATCGCTAACATCCATTAGTGGATTTGCATCTGAAGAAGAAGAAGCTCTGTATAGTTTCACAACTTTTGCCCAAAAATGTCGAGACCAATAAAAAGATCTTTTCGTTGCGTTTATAGACTATGGCTTTCGACAAATGTCTAAAGAGAAAGGGACTCGACATTAACATAGTGAGAAATCTCTGTTGGAACCAACAGGCTGTAGTAACATTAGATGGAAATAGCATGGATACCCAAGAGATAAGTAGAGGGGTGAGACAGGGCTGTGTACTTTCACCATTACTATTTAATATATATATTTCGAAGAGTTATTTACGCAAGCACTTGAAAACTTTACAGAAGGGATCAAGATAAATGGTGAAAATATAAATAACATCTGTTATGCTGACGATACAGTCATTATCGCTGAAAGTGAGACAGACCTGCAGACGTTACTAAACACAATTTGTGATATAGGGGAACAGCTTGGTTGAAAAATAAACATAAAGAAAACAAAAACCATGTTTATCAGTAAGAGGGGCAAAGTCATTACACGGATCCAGATAAAAAATGAAGATATTGAGCAGGTGGACAAAATGAAATACGTAACGAAATTACGTAATCCAGGAGTCTGGATTACGTAAGATCTGAATCCGAAATCAGAAATTCGCTTAAGAAAAGAGCAAACACGAGCAGCCTTTTGAAGATGAGGAAATTTCTGAGTAACCAAAGTCTCAATCTGCAAATCCGATATCGGATGGTAAAATGTTATATCCACTCTATTTTTCTTTTTGGTGTCGAAGTCTGTTTAGGGATGCGTGATGAAAAAGTCTTGCTTATAGATGGAATACTAAAACAATACGTTGACAAAAATAAACGTTTTATTCTAACATAAATTGTTGTTTACATAAATGTCTTAATTCTACTTCTTGACCTTGACACTTGTCATTTTGCAGGTAACGCCAACACTTAACATAAAAATGTACAATATAGAATTGTCATACCAACATCCTTCTGCAATTCTATATTAGTGTAACTACAAAACTATTACAACTCAATAACATTCAAAAGTTCCCTAAAATAGGTGAATTTAGTTTTTGACAATGATTTTGTAAAAATGTCAGCTTGTTGCTGATCAGACTGTACATACTGTAAAGTAATAAGTTCCTTTTCTAAACAATCTCTAATAAAATGATGTCTAACATCAATATGTTTGGTTCTTTTTGATTCCAATGTAGAAGCCATCTTAATACACGATTGGTTATCTTCATATACATGTACACTATACATGATTTTAAAGATCTCTTCCAATATCTGACTAAAGAACAAACTTTCTGTTACATATGAAGATAATGCCATATATTCGGCTTCTGCACTAGATAGTGACACTACATTTTGCTTCTTAGTTTTCCAACAAATAACATTATTATTAAACTTTATAACATAACCACTAATACTTTTTCTGTCGATTTGATTGTTTGCAAAATCTGCATCAACATAGGATACTTATTTCTACCTTTAACAAAACTTAAGACATAATTTTCTGTATATTTTAACTATCTCAGAACATTTTTAAAATTTTTCCAATGTTCTTCGGTGTAATTATTTTGAAATTGACTAAAATATGACATACAAAAACTTAAATCTGGCCTAGAGCCTAACATTACATACATCAGACAACCAATCAATTCTCTATCTTAATTAATTCCTTTTGTGAAATATAAACTTCATTTCCAATTTTACTTATATGTAAACCTAAAAATACCAATTTTTCATCATCAAACTCTTTCAATTTAAATTTTTTCTTTAACTCAGTTTTTATAAAAATAATATTGTCTTCGACTTTTGAAAATATTATCAAATCATCAACATACACAAGTAAAAATGTAAAATCCTTAAAATACAAACAAGGATCCTTCCTAGATCGTTGAAAACCAAGATCAGTTATGCTTTCATGAAAAAGTGTATTCCAACATTTAGGAGCTTCTTTTAGACCATATAGTGATTTACTTAACTTACAAATTAAATTTTTTTCATATCCTTCAAGCCCTTCTGTTTGATACATATACACTGGTTCTTTCAACATTCCATAAAGGAAAGCAGACTTAATATCTAGCTGTTTTACAAAAAGATCATATTCTACATACAATGACAGTAATACTCTAATTGTAGCCATTCTTGCTACTGGTGCATACACATTTTCACTAAAATTACTCTGTTGGAAGCCTCGAGCTACCAATCTAGCTTTCTTAACTACCTTTCCGTTCACTTCTTTGTCACGAAAAACCCACTTGGAATCTAATACACTCACATTTTCTGGTTGTTTCACTAAAGTCCATGTCTTGTTTTCTTCCAAAGACTGAAGTTCATCCTGGATTGCTTGTTTCCATTCCATGTCCTTGACTGCTTCAGAGAAGGTTTCAGGAACATCATCAAGAAATGTACCTACTGATAAAGCTGCTAGTAGATTCATCTCTGTATTATACTCACAATCATAGTCTTCAAGATATGTCGGTCTCTTTTTATTTCGTGTACTTCTTCTATTTTCATTAATTATTTCAACTATTTCTTCTTCTTCGTCATTTACATTTTGTTCAGTGATTCTTTCAGGAATATTTTCTACTCCATTCTCAGTTTGAATTTGAGCAATTTGTTCATTCTCAGATAGTCTAATTGTATTATTTTCAATTGAATTTTCATCAAAAATTATATTCCGTGCATGGATTATTTTTCTTTCTTCCGGATTCCATAGTCTGTAGCCATTATCTGAATAACCCACCATAATCAGCTTTTCACTACGAGGATCAAGCTTAGATTTCCTATTCACTTTAGAAATTAAATTATAAGCATTACAACCAAATAATCTTATCTTTTCCATATTTGGCTTTTCACCATACCAAATTTCAGCAGGTGTTTTGTTATCAGGTAAAGTTCGAGTTTCTGATCTATTAATTAAGTATGCTGCTACTCTGACAGCTTCACCCCACATGCTTTTATCTAAATTTGAATCAAAAATTGAACATCTTGCTTTTTCCATAATGGTTCTGTTAAAACGTTCAGAAACACCATTCTGTTCTGGATTCCTTGGTACTGTATACTGAATTTTAATTCCATTATTTGAACATAATCTTTTAAAAGCTTTTGATGAGTATTCACCCCCATTATCACACCTTATCCTTTCAATTTTTACATTAAATTTAGCAGTAACCATATCAATATATTCTTTGAATTTATCTATTACTTCAGATTTTCTCTCAATTAAATAACATATACAAAAATGTGAATATTGGTCTATAAATGTAACAAAATAAGTTTTATTATCATGAGTTATTGGATCTATAGGGCCACACACATCTGTTGATACAACTTCTAAAATTCTTTTTGCTTGTCTTTCAGCATCAATGCTATGAAAAGGTAATCGTGATTGTTTTCCTTTTAAACAGATTTCACATATACCAGATATGGGATACTTTCAGAGTGACCCATTTTCCTATGCATTAGCACATTATGTTCAACAGTTGTAATTTGTGCTTCTGGTAGATGTCTACATTTTAATTTAACAATATATAAGTTATTTCAATATAACATATATCAACATAATGAAAGGATTTCCTTTCATTATGTTGACTTGTTTATCTTTGAACACAATTTGAAGACCTGCTTCTTCCATTTTCTTTACAGACATTAAATTATATGAAAATTGATTACATACCCATACATTCTTCATCTCAATTTGGTTACCATTTACTGCTTGTAGATTCAAATCACCTTGTTTTATTGCCTCCAATGATTGACCCTTCTTTGCTACATTTATATTATGCATTACTTCCTGGATATTATCTAAAAACCTTTCAACATCCTTTGTAACTAAGTGATTTGTAGCACCACTGTCTATTATGAAATTTATTTCACCAGATTCTGAGTTGCTAACTAAGGTGGTTTCCTCTGCTGTCAAAAATGTTACCTTTTCACCATTTTCTGCTGGGAATGCCCTATTTCCATTTTTATTTTTCCAGCACTGATAGCGCTTGTGTCCCATTTTTCCACAGTTATGACATTTAAATTGAAATGGTTTATTATTTCTCACATTACCATTACTTGTTCCAGCTCTATTCTTCCATTTATTCCATGGCTGTTTATTTGCTACAAATGCAACATCAGGGTTTGTTTCATGGTCATTTTTATTGTGCCTTGCCTCTTCCATTAGTAGCTTGTTTTTAACAAAGTCTAATGTAACTTTAGTTTCATCTTGACAAAACATAATATCAATTGCTGTAGTAACTGCTTGATATGATTCAGGCATTGCAGAGAGTAACTGTGATATAACTTCACTATCTTGTACTTGACCTCCTGCACTTTTAAGTTCATATACAGTCTGATTGAATTCTGTTAAAAACATATTTAAAGACCCTGTTGTATATTTCAATGACCTTAGTTTCTGCTGCAGTTGAACCTGTGTCGAAATTTCCTTCTTTTGGTAAGTATTTTCCAATGTACCTATAATCTCTTTTGCTGAGGTATTTGACTTAATCATTTCCAGTATATTGTCATGCAAACATTGCACAATTAGATTCCGGGCTTTCACATCGTTTTTCTTAAATACTTCTCGAGAGACATCATCTGCAGGTTCATCTTGAGATAGTACAGCTAAGACACCAGCCTGTTCCAGTAACAATTTAATTCTGAATAACCAGTTGGAGAAATTATTTCCATCAAAGGGTTTGATGTTTACAACATTTGTTTCCGCCATTTTTGTCGTTGAGTTCCGTACAACGTTTTCCGAAAACACTTTTGTTTTCTGATTACCACTATGCAAGCTTCTTGGATTTCCACAACTCTGGGCCCATAACCTTTAGGGATGCGTGATGGAAAAAGTCTTGCTTATAGATGGAATACTAAAACAATACGTTGACAAAAATCAACGTTTTATTCTAACATAAATTGTTGTTTACATAAATGTCTTAATTCTACTTCTTGACCTTGACACTTGTCATTTTGCATGTAATGCCAACACTTAACATAAAAATGTACAATATAGAATTGTCATACCAACAGTCTGGACTGTTAATGTTGACCTAATGGGAAAACTGGAAACTTTTGAGATGTGGATACCATGGACCGATCATATTACGAACGAAATGGTGTTGCACAGAATGGGAAGAGACAGAGAACTTTTGACCATCATTAAAAAGCGAAAGGCAGCATATTGGGGGCATATACTTAGAAATGATAAGTGCGAGTTGTTGCAGCTGATTATGAAGGGTAAAATCGAAGAAAAAAGGGGTCCTGGTAGACGACAAATATCCTGGCTGAAAAACCTTCACGACTGGACCGGGTTAAACACATAGACGCTCTTAATAAAAGCAGAAGATAGAGACGAATGGTTATAGCCAACCTTCATCAGTGGAGAAGAAGAAGAAGAAGGAGTCATAGGCTGCCTTGCATAGTCTACAAATGTGTGGTGAGTATTTATACCATATTCCAGCGTTGTTTCTAAAATGTGTCTTAGGGTTACCATCTGATGAATTGGTGGACATCTCCTTTATGTTTTCCGCAGGCACTGCAACTTCGTCATGTATAATAAAACTGCTTTATGTTTGTCTATGTTTTGTAGTACTTCCTTATTTGTAATTTTGGTCATCGTTGTTACTGTAAATGCTGTTTATACTGGTTGATATGTCAAATTCTTTCTGTCAAATAAATTAGAAATATTTTTATAAAATATCTGTTCTTAGTGTAAATTTGGTGAGCTATTATAGTAGTTTTGACAATGTTTAAAACAACCTGTATACCATAAACTTCTCTAACCGCGCATCCTTATTTTTTCAGTCCATTGTGCACAAAACGCATCCGTTCGCTTTCTAATCTCTTTCCCAGTAGTCCGATGTTATTTCCAATGCACGATTTTTTGTACAAATTTTCCTCGAAACAAAACAGCTGCGTATTGTCATGTCTACTAGATTGTCTGTGTTGTATTAACGGATTATGGACTGGATTCGATTTCAAAAGAGCCGCGATAAAGCTTAAATATGTGTCTAGACACGTCAGAAACAATTGCAAGCTAAAATCAAACAGAATCACTCTTTAGAATTTGATTAGGTTTTGTTTAACTAAAAATCTATATCGAAAACGTTAACAGTAACGTAAAAATCTTATAAAAAGTTGACTATGTGTTTAGTGAATGTCTTAAAGTGAATAAATTATGTGAAATATCTTGGTGATCTAATGAAATTAACCCTAAAGTTTTAAGCTTAAAATGGGATAATTCCCTGGAATTGAATGTATACAATATTAATTAACCGTCCGTTTATCGGGTGTGGTCTGTGAGTCTACGACAAAATAAAAATTTTGGATATTTCTCTCATTTTATTTTTTTAAATTTCTACCTTTTCAGTACCTTCCTAGAAACTAAATACCATTCGTTTTTTTTTATACAAAACTGTTTTTGAAATTTCTGAATAGCTGCTGCATGGCAGTTTGTCCTGACAGACCCCACCCGATCAAATGTGGAACAATATTTGCACTGCTTCTTAGTTGTATTTTTCTTGCAATCTTGTTTCACTTGGTAATCCTGTGCATTTTTGTGAACTGGATTATTCGGTTGTTCCGAGAAAATATATGCATTTAGCAACGATATGACTGCCGTATCATATATACCGAAGAAAGGAAAAAATGTGATTGCTGTTACCACTGTGTACAGAGATGATCGAATTGATGAAGATACTGGTGATCAGAAAAAACCAGAAATAATTACTGTTTATAATTCCACAAAGAGTGGAGTATATGTTGTAGACATAATGATCACATCATATAATGTTTCCAGAAATACGAAACGTTGGCCAATGGTAGTACTTTATAATCTCCTTAATCTCGCAGCAATTAATGCATTGGTAATTTACAAAGACAACAACCCAGATGGAGAATTTTCCAAAACGCGAAGATTATTCCAAAAAAACCTAGGTATGGAATTGGTACAGTAGAGTATACGACGGAGAGCAGTTTATACGCATTTGACAAAAGCTGAGCGTGCTTCTGCCTTGAGACTCTCAGGCATTGAGGTCGACGTTGTACCAGAGCCCCAGCCAGGGAAGAGAGGAAATTCTTAATATTGCAAAAGACGTAAAACTCGCTTTTTTTGTAAAATTTGCAAATCCTGGCTATGTATGGACCACATAATGGCATGCTGGCAAATATTGCTTAGAAAATTTGACCACTGTAGTTTGTGTCCTCAATTTAATTTTTTAGTTGATAGATGTTTTTGTAGTACTTTGTTTCTAATTAAAGTTTTAAATGTGTTTTTTTTTGTTTTTCATTATTTAGTAGCTGTTCACAAATTTGAAAAAATATGCGTTGAAATTGTAAACATTTTTAAAATTTACCTAATACAACTTAAAATTTTTTTTTAAAAACTTTTGAAATTATTTCTGTAATAAACATTATATAGTAAATGATTTATTTAAAACACGTTGATGCGAAATTAGCAATAAAATGTAGGCTGTTGCTCGGGAGGCGGTATTTCATTTGGGTCCCCACAGACCACACACGACCGAAAGTGTTTCAGATTGGTCATCCGACAAACGGAGGGTTAAAAAACTCGAACATCGAAGTAAAAAACTTCTGCTGTAAGTGGTATATTTAATAATTAAAAAATTAAACTAAAAAAACCAAATAGAATAATAAAGTTCCGAAAGTTTTCGGACTAGTCAGTCCATCTTCAGTGAACCTAAAAACAAGTAATCCCTCTCAGTAAAGAAGAACGTAAGGTAAAATTTTAACTGTTAACTCCAAAAATATGGCTTAGATTACTATTATAGTTTTAATAATCGTAAATAAGTATATTATCCATCTCCTTGTTTCTCTGTTTTAAAATTTATGATTAAAGAAAAATACCAGCATTTTTGGAGTTCATCTTGGTTCCACTGGCACTGCCGAAGCAATTACATTCCCGTAAATGCGGTGACTTCAGATTAACAAGCCTGATGGGTCACTCTAAGATTGTTTTCATCACCTAGCCTGTAAGTTCCACTACTGACCATAGGCCTCTCGCATGCTTTTCCACTTAGTCCGATTTTGCGCCATCAGAATCCCACCTGAAGTCACTCTTTTATGTCATCGGTCCATCTCGTCGGGGATGGACCTCTTTTTCTGTTAAATTGCATTCGGAGTCTTTATTCCAAATTCAAATTTTTTTTAGGGTTGTTATTTTTTCAATGTTTTATATTGATCTTAAACCACCTTGAACAACAAAATCATATAGGCAGAGAAGAGACATACCACAATGCACTAGGTGTCAAAGATACGGACATACAAGGAAATATTGCAATTACAGGCCACGCTGCGTCAAGTGCACCAGAGACCACCCGACAGACAAATGCCCCAAGAAAGAAATTTTAAGTAATATGAAATGCATACTATGCGATTGCTAAGGCAATCATCCAGCCAACTATAAAAGCTGTAGGTACAATATACAAAAGATTACAGCAAAAAAATATCCGGCACTTCGTCCAAAGCAAGTTAACTACACCAATATTAAATCTGAACAATATATACACACTAGCATCACGTATGCTTAGATAACATCTAATAAACAAATGGAATTCCATAGCACAAATGCGCAGCAACACCAAAACCAGACATCACACGAAATAAAAGGCGATATGTTCGAACTGAAACAAATGATGATAGTTCTCATTGAACAAATGAGTATGATGTTAAACCTTTTGACTACAGTGATCGCTACACTGTCCAAATGACCAAGTTTCTTAAAGTGGCACTCTGGAATACCAACGAGCTAACCCAATATGTCCAAGAGGCCAAAGCCTTCATAATCAACAATAACATTGACATAATGCTAATATCTGAAACCCACTCTACCAGCTGCAGTTATTTCAAATGTGCTAATTATATAATATACAGCACCAATTATCCAGACGGTACGGCACACGGCGGATCTGCAGTCATAATCAAGAAATCAATTAAGCGTCACGAGCATAGCAAAACCACTAAAGATTATTTGCAAGCCACCAGCATATCTATTGAAGATTGGGAAGGGCCATTAACAATAATAGCTATCTACTGTTAACCACGACATAATATAAACAAACAACAATTCACACAGTTGTTCAGATCTCTTGGAAACAGATTCTTGGCATGCAAACACTACAACGCTTAACATAACTACTGGTGATCCAGATTTATTTCTCCAAAAGGAAGACAACTTTATATGTGTATGCAAGAAACAATCTTAAAAACATATTCACGGGTGAACCTACCTACTGGCCTACCTACAGAAATAAAATACCAGATCTGGAAGATTTTGGTATTACCATGGATAATTTTGGTATCACCAAACAACTACTTTAAGGCTTATTTTGTGTCTTCTGATCATTCCTCTGTTTTAATAAAAGTAAGTCCAGCTTACTATTTAACTAACAAATCTACAAACTGGGAACAATTCAGAGAATTTTGAGGGTATACAAGGCAACTATCGAACACGGTGATTAATTTAATCTTGCCCAAGTACTTTCGATCAATAGATCATCTTCAGGGGCATTTCGTCAATTGTGGCCTATCCGACATAGTATAATGTCATAAATGTAAAATTTGGACATAACAATACAAAATACAATACACTAAGACAAACAAACACTTTAAAATTTGTGTTTTGCTGAGCAAACTATATTGGTTAATAGGCCAGAAGTCAAAACTGTCAATCGGCAACAAAATTTTAACATATGGGATCTACTGTGCTGCTTGTCAATATATTATTAATAGAGCAATTTTTATAGTTAACAGGAATACAACAAAACTTTTATTTTTACTTATTATAGTAATATAATACTATATTACTATCTTTTCTCATTGCGTAGTTCGGCCCTGTTTTAAATACCTAGTCATTTTATGCATGTATTCCTTATATATATGCAACCAGTAATACAACAATACACGAGATATCCACAGAAAGTCAATAATATACTTTTATTAATAATAATATGTTTTATTCAATAATCAATTCATTTATAACTATTTAGGCACCTCTGCACTTTTCCTCAGACTTTTGAATTAATTTCCTTGCAGAAATAGTTTTTTAGTTTGCCCTGAATTAGCATGCTTCAAGTTTTCATATCTTCTAGAATGTGATAAATAACCGCGCCAAAAACGTGTATTATTCGACTACAACGCGAACTTAGACCCCTAAGGGTCTAATTGTTTTACATTTAAACGTTTTTCGTCCAAAGTATTTGTCTTGATAAAGCTATTTATAATTGTTGCCATACCGAATTATAGGATATCGACAATAATTTCGGGCGGTGTTCCTGCGTCGCTTGCTAAGTACAGAAGATTATTAATGAAAATACCGCAACGTTGCCAGTTACCACCTGCATCTAAGGATATTTCTCATTTCGAAAATGGCAATTCATCATCTATTGTCTGATAATTTTAAACACTGGACCGGTCGCTGAAATAATTATCCATCGCATCGGGTGAATGTATAAGTTTTTAAATTTAAATCAACGCCTCCTCCTATAAAATCAAGTCAGTCATTAAGAAATTGCGTAAATGGCAGCGGACTGAGAATACAGCCTTGCCTAACCCCTATCTCATAAATAAACCAAGATGATGTACCACTCCTTCCGAAACTTCAGATTGTGTTCCCGCAAAAAGATATTTTATAATTTTCCGCATTTTCGAAGACGAGTTAAACTGGCATGGACGGCATTTGGCAAATTCTTAAAAACAAAAGATATTCACAGCATCTTAAGTCCAAAGTATATCATCAATGCGTACTCCCTGTTCTTACTTACGGTTCCCAAACGTGGACCTTTACAAAAGCAAACATGGACAAAATCATAAAAACCCAAAGTGCAATGGAAAGACAAATGTTCCACATAAGACTAATGGATAACAAGACCATGGAAACAAGTGGATAACAAGAGAAACCAGTGGATAAGAAAGAAAACGTATGTGAGGGATGTTAGACAAGAAGTTGCAAAATTGAAATGGAGATTTGCCGCACACAATATAAGACAAAAAGAAGACCGATGGAACAAACTTCTTATAAGTTGGAGACCATGGGAATATAAACGAAGTGGAGGAAGGCCCCAAATGAGATGGGCAGATGATATCAAGAAGTACGGGCTCTAGGTGGATGACTGTAGCGACAGACAGAAAAGAATGGAAAAGGATTGGGGAGGCCTATATCCAAAGATGGATCGAAGAAGGCTAATTAGATAGATAGATAGAAGACAGCCTCATACAGCTAAGCTTGTAATACAGCGCTTGTCGATCAATCTTATCAAACGCTTTACTGAAGGCCAAAAACAAAGCATAAGTTCTCTTACAACCTCTTGCTTTTCGTGTTTTAAATATACTGGTCAAGTTAAACAGTTGATGTGTTGTAGAATATCCTTCTCTATAACCTGCTTGATATTCCAGTAAAACCCCTGACTCTGCCCACTTTTTTATTCTGCCCAATAACAAAGACGAAAACGGCTTGGCTAGTGCGTTCAGGTAACTTATTACCCTGAAATTGATGCTCGATTAAACATCGGATTAAAAGCAACCAATAACTTTGCTTTTCTAATAACAAGAACATTTTTATAAAGCTCGACCGTGTATCCTATAGGTGCCACATTTAATTCCGTCATATCAAAACTCCCATCCATACTCTCATTGCCAATATAAGGCTCCGTATAACTTAATTGGTCCGACTGAACCCATCATGAACCCATGAATTTTAAAAACTCCCATCAAAGATCAAAACTCTTGTCACGTGTCACTACTTAATTTATATTTATACGTTCATGACTTAAACCTTCTGCCACTGTCATGCAATACTCCTTTTTTTCTTTCATAAGCCCTTTTAGACTATCTCTGCAAATATATATATTCCTCACATAATCTTCATCAGTTTTCCTAAATATTTTTGGGAGTCTCATTACTTGCTTTCTCAAATTTTCACATTCTCGATCCAACCACACTTGTCTACCTTTTCTATTGGCCCCTCTCTTACCTCCCTGTTCCTCTTAAATGATTCTTTTCAGTTTCTTAACCAAACTTCTAGCCCCTGAATACGTTTCTTCTATATTATTTTCAAAATTTCTTTCATCTTCTTTAACGGTAAAATGTCCTCATTTTGCACCTGCCCCTGATACCTCACTATCTTAATCACTAGGATTATTCGCTGATGATCTGAAAAGTATTCGCAACCTGCTGAGAAATCCCATAATCTCTGCACTAATTAACTTGAAATGCAAGTCAAATCTATTATAGAGTTACCAGAAGTTACAAAAGTAAGTTCTCCCTAATGATATCCAATAGTCCTACCATTCAAAACTACAATACCATTTTCCTCACAAAGTCCTATAATCCTCCTTCCATGAGCATTCGATATTTTGTCCTTAGAAGTTCTTACCGGTTCCAATACACTAAAATACTCTTCCCCTTCTATCCCTATATTCAAACTAGACTCTTCCCCTATTCTTCCATTTACTTCTCCAACCATAACAATGGACTCTCCACCTCTCTGCTCCGCGATGTCAACAACAACCCTTTTAAATTAAAAAAATCTCTCTCACTTTTCTCCTGCCGTAGATATTCTGGTACTATATCGGCATCATGAGTGAACATGGTCAGTCGAATTACCATCTGTCCGTCTATCTCGATATACCTAAATTAAAATTCAGGTTTTATCCCACAGATCGTTCCCCAATAGCCGTACCAAATGTACTTGTTCTAGTGTTCTAGTTCTATTTACAACAAATACCCTAAATCTATCAAATCTATTATATTATTGTATACGGAGGTAGCGACCAGCTAAACATAAGTTTCACTTAATAAAAATATATGAAAACTACTTACATAATCATTAAATTCTTGTGCCCCTAAATCATTAAATTGTGGGTGCCCCTAGGAATGTCTTAATCCCTCGTACATTATAATATTCTAAATGTTTCAAAAGTATCTCCCCCAAGCGCAAATCCAGAGAGAGGACTATGACCCCCCCCCCTCCGAGATTTTAAATATAAATTTAAATATTTGTAAATGTTTTTAATTTTAAACAGATATCACGCTTGCCAAGAGAAAATTTTTTTGAGGGTAGTAGAAGTTGTAACGAGAAGTTGTAAGAGGTAAAGTGTGAGGTAAAGTAAGCTATGTAAGTATAACACAACCGCGCTCTGTTTAAGAAAGAAACAGACTGAGCGTCTGCGTCTGCCGTCGTGCCGTCCCCCTTCCATCCTTCCATCTGTGATGACGGCCTTCTTTATGAAGGTGCCGGACCTAGTAATGAGGTCCAGGTAATTGTTAAGGTTTAAAATCACATCAACAGACGATACTCTTAAACAACACCTATCCACAGCATCTTCCCGACCAACATACATTAGTAGCAACAGTGAAAATCAATTAATAACATATACTGAAGAAATATTTGAACAAATAATGAATTAGGTTCAAAGTACAAATTATGACTCGTATCAAAGTTGACGAAAAGACCGACGTATTCTACGTGGAACAGCTTTCTCTAAACTTGAGAAACATACACAATAACAACATTCTTGAAGACTTTGTCAAATTCATTGATGCTTATGAGAACATAAAAATAATTAGTGAAAATCAAGAAAGAGCGGAAGGACCACGTCTGATATCAAAAGCCTTGGGAAAAATATAGTTGAACTTCTTGAAAGAACTGCACTTGGATTCGAAGAAATGGGTAGGAATCGGTATTGACAGTTGTAGGCTAATGGGCTCTGAAGCACTAGGTGCATTAACAGAAATAAAAAACGCTACAACAAATGCAGTTAGATGTCCTTTTCGACAAAATTCGAAAATATCTACCAAAACAACACAATAAAAGTAAAAGTAGAAGAAGAACTAACCGACCCTATTGAAGCTGGCAATGGGATAAGACAGGAGGATTCCCTGTGTCCTCTATTGTTCAACCTAATTATGGATGAAATAAATAAAAGTAAGAACTAAAAAAGAATACCACATGTGAGAAAAACAATTTAAAATAATCTGCTATGCAGACAACGCAATAATACTCTCTTAAAGTGAAGATGATTTACAACGTATGCTGCGCCAATTTAATATAACTGTCAGAAAATTAACCATGTTAATTTCCCCAAAAAAGACAAAATGCATGGTTACAAGAGCAAATTTACCAAGATGTAAATTGGAGCTGGAGGGTCAGACAATAGAACAAGTGATAGAGTTTAAATATCTAGATACAAAAAGGATGTTAGAAACAGCAGAGATGAAAACACTTACAAAAATTGATGGTAAGATACTATAAGAAGGAGCTAGAAGTACAAATAACTACGTTGATGCAACGTGGAGAACATCAAGAATTGGGTAAGAAATAGAAGAGTAGAGTGGAACGATCATATAAGCCGAATGACAACAAATATAGTAGTAAAGACGATAAGAGACGGTTCCCCAATAGGAAGACCACGAAAACGATGGAACAACAACTTACTGGAAACACATTGAAAAACAGACAGAGTCATGCCTGCATAAAAAGAAGAAGAGGTTTAGTGTATAAGAATAATTTTTTACTAGACAAATAAAATAACTTGACCAATATTATTCGCCATTTATTTATGCTATTTTATTTTCATAAGCTAGACTACATTTCTTTCTTTGCACTTGTTAAACTTACTGGGGGTTTAGGTTAAAATTTGCTAATTTTTCGCTGCTAGACAAATAAAAATACTTTAATAACGATAATGTTTATGGCACTTATGTTTAAAAAGTGCCTTAAAACTCACCCGTCGTTTATCTTTGTATATTATGTACTTTCATATTTGTTAAATTTTTGTATAAAATTGTGAGAATACAATTTTATCTATTTCACTTAAGGAACACTTCTTATTTTAGCTTTATTTATCAGCAAAAAAACAAAAATTCAATTTTTTAATTTTGAACCTTTTTTAATAAAAACGATATTTAGTAGGTTGTATCAGCTCTACGACCCCTAATTACCGCGCTCATTCGATCATGCATACTTTGGATTAAGCAGCAAATTCTTCTTGAATTTACTCCCATTCGTCACAAACTGCTTCCTCCAAGTCATTGACGATTTGAAACCGAACATGATTACGTCGTCCCAGAATATCCAGTACATGCTGTATTAGATTTAAGTCTTTACTCCATAGGAGCCTTGGTTACAAAGGAATCTTAATTTCACCCAAGTAATCCGGTGTTATTCTTGCAATTTGTAGACGAGCATTATCTTACATCAGACGAAAGTTTTCTCCAACAAATGGGACAAATGGCACTACATGATCTTACAAACATTGTTTAAAATAATTTTGTTTAAAATCCTTTATAAAAGGTATATAAAAAAAGGTATATAAAAATGCCCCAAACGGGCTATCACAAACACATTGCAAAACGTTTTCGGATTAAACAATCCATAATCCGAAAACGTTTTGCAATGTGTTTGTGATAGCCCGTTTGGGGCATTTTTATATACCTTTTATAAAGGATTTTAAACAAAATTTTTTTTGTGATATATGGTATACAGCCAGCTACAGGAACTTAGTTTCCTCGTGGAATTGTTTAAAATACCTTTCAGCGTTTAAATTTCCCCCTAGAATTGTAACAATTTGTGTACGAGCCACTAGAGAAATGCCTGTGCACACCATTATACCATATCCCCAAATTTAACTCTGGCAGTAAAACAACATTGATGATAACGTTCACAAGTTCTTCTCCAAATCGTAGACCACCCATCTGATGAGTATCTGTTAAATCTTCATTCATCCGTGAATAACAAGGCACCCCAGTCTTTACCACCTCAATTAAGTTGTTTGCGAGCGAAGGTAACGTTGCCTCAGATGTTCTGGATCTTGACCTTCATATTGACCTGTAGTTCCTCGTGTATATCGACCTGACCAGCTGATGTATTGTCCTGCTTCCAAAATCGTTCTATTGCATCAAACACCGTACTTCGAGAAATTCCTAAATGCCTCGTCCATAATTCTTTAAAATAACAACTTGTGCTACTTCTTTTGTTATCATCATTTTTTTATCGTAATTTTTGAAAAGCAGAAAACAAAAAAAACTCCCGTGTATTTAGTTATAAACGTCACATCAAGACAGTTTTGAAGTCTTTTGAGCAAATTTTATTAAATCGCAGACAATTCTTGGTTTATTCGGAATTTTAGACTTAAAGGTAGATTGTTCTGAAGCTAATATTTTTTAATAGTAATTGAAAGGTAGATCCCATAACGTATGAGACATATTTTAATCGCTTAGGTCAATATAATCAATGCCATGATAATGTAATCCTTATTGTGTAACATGTTTTCATATTATACCAGTGACTAATAACTATTCCACTAAATATTACAAATTGACCGTTTATCATAAAATGATATTTTTCTTCTATGATTCATTTTTAGTTTATACAAATAACAAAATAATTCCTTATGTATTACACATCGATTTATTATCGGCTTATTTTTAGATATATCAATTACATGTTTTAAAATCGAAATAATCTTAAGATCAAACGAACTTACCTGAAGTGATGTTCGATCTTGATTATATGAGGCCTCATCGAAATAAATAAATAACTTGTAGTACCTCCGCCTCTGGCTAATTACTCACATTTTAAAGAAGGAATAAACTGTTACCATCGTCTCGATCCCTAATGTATCAGTCTATTTGAAAGTTGTTGTTGCAACATATTATGGGTATTTTTCCAAATTGTTAGGGTGGGTTGGGACTTATTTATTTCGATGAGGCCTCATATAATCAAGATCGAACATCACTTCAGGTAAGTTCGTTTGATCTTAAGATTATATTCGGCCTCATCTCATAAATAAATAACTTGTAGATGTTTAAAGTCGTTGCAACAACTTTATTATCATAACGCCTAACATGTTATATGTTCCTAAAATGTAAAGTTCGTATCTAAAAATGCCCTGAGGCAATTAGTTAACACATTACATAACATAATCCAACCTTAAACTAAATGTATATTCTTACAAATATTATAGTACTTAACATAAATCAGGTTCTTTTTACCTATTTAGAATTGTATTGCAATTTCTATTGTAAAATTTCGCAAGTTTCTTAGAATTTTTCGTCCCCTTGCCGCCAACTTATAGTGTCAAAACTGACCCTTTTCCAAGCTGTCGCAGATGTTGCGGCGTGGCGTGTGCTATATGCTTTAAACTGACTTATACCAGGCCACTCTGTTGTAGAGTAAATTTAATCCATCTACCAATGGTGTCTGGAGTGGCATGGAGTACCAAATGATTGTTTCAATGTTAAAAATAATTTTTATGTGTAAAAAATCAAATTTTATAGCCGTCAAGTTTATACACATATACACACATATATACACACATATACACATACACACATATATACATATATACATATATACACATATATACACATATATACACATATATACACATATATACATATATACTGATATATAAAAATTTAAATTTTCTAGTTTTACACTTCGGTAGTTGCAAAAATTATTAAGCGTTTTAAAATCTTCAATTTTTTGCTGTTAGATAATGTTACTGTCAAATTATTTGAGTCAAAAGTAAACCCCAAATATGTGCACACATTTGTAGGAGTAATTTTGCTTTTAGTATGATTGATTAGAAACCTAAATTTGTTAGTATTTCTACAGTTAATTTTACATTATGTTCACACTCTTTATATGAATTTCCTAGAATCAGAAAATCATCCAAATATATTGTTAAAGAATCCCCCTTTTCTCTTAGAATTCCTACAATAGGTTTCAATCTCTTTCTAGATGCACAACTTAAACCAAAAGGCAAAACAGTTGTATTCGTATAAAGTGCCATTACATGAAATCTTAAATATTTACGATATGTTTGTATTGGTATTAAATGGTAAGCATCTTTGAAATCAATTTTGATATGAACCACCTTGAGATATAAGTCTGACCACTTTATTATCTCTATCTTAAAATATACACTTCCAACAATTTTACTAAAATTTTCAAGGTTTAAAATAAGACAGTATGATCCATCTGATATTGGAATTGCAAAAACCTTGGAAATATGTTCATCACTATGATCGACAATAGATATTATATTATTAGACCGTTTATTTTCAGAAGCTACAATTGTTTGTTTTGGTTTCTTTACAAGTGGGATAACCATACCTCTTATGTATGTTAATACGTGTTTGTTGCCCTGATTTCTCCAACTCTTTTGTCAAGATCATTACCAAAAGGCGATTCAGTGATTGGTGTACTGACTTGTCATCACAAACAAATATTTCTTCTGCATAATTTTTCCAGACGGTATTAACAACTATATTGTTGAAGATATTTGTCATCAAACCAAATATTTACTTGGATAATTTCCAAAGACAAGAAAGAATAAATAAAATTTTATTAAGTAAACCACTATTGTTTATATTCGTCATCACAGACAAATATTAATTGTGAAGATTTCGGTAAGGTGTCATTACAACACCTAGGGTAGGTAAGTTTTTTGGTATTGTTACCAACAAGTTTGATTTATACATGTGATAATATTATATATACGGTATTAATACCTATATTATTGACAATATTTGTCATCACAACCAAATATTTACTTGAATAATTTCCAAGGTGAAAGAAGAAACAAGAAAAAACTTATTAAGTAATCCACTATTGTTAATATTCGTCATCACAAACAAATGTTAATTGTGAATATTTCGGTCAGGTGTCAACACACACCTATAATAGGTAAGTTTATTTGTTATTCTTAATATGAATTTTTTATTTACAAATATGATATTATATATACGGTATTGCCTACTATATTATTGACCATTTTTGTCATCATAAACAAATATTTACTTGGATATTTTCCAAAGTAAAAGAAGAAAAAATAAAAAATTTTATTAAGTATTCCAATACTATTAGTATTCGTCATCACAGACAAATGTTAATTGTGAACATTTCGGTCAGGTGTCAACACAAACACCTAGTGATAAGTTTATTTGTTATTCTTGATAACAATTTTTTATTTACACCTATGATAATAGTATATACCGGTATAACCAACTATTATTGACCATATTTGTCATCACAAACAAATTTTTACTTGGATACTTTCCAAAGTGAAAGAAGAAAAAATGAAAAATTTTATTAAGTGTTCCAATATTATTAGTATTCATCATCACAGACAAATGTTAGTTATGAATATTTCGGTCAGGTGTCAATACAAACACCTATAATAGTGAGTTTATTTGATATTATTAATAAGAAATTTTTATTCACAACTGTGATAATATTATATATACGGTATTACCCACTATATTATTGACCATATTTGTCGTCACAAACAAATATTTACTTGGATACTTTCTAAAGTGAAAGAAGAAAAAATGAAAAATTGTATTAAAATTCCAATTATATTAGTATTCGTCATCACAGACAAATGTTAGTTATGAATATTTCGGTCAGGTGTCAACACAAACACCTATAATAGTGAGTTTATTTGATATTATTAATAACAAATTTTTATTCACAAATGTGATAATATTATATATACGGTATTACCCACTATATTATTGACCATATTTGTCATCACAAACAAATATTTACTTGGATACTTTCTAAAGTGAAAGAAGAAAAAATGAAAAATTTTATTAAGATTCCAATCTTATTAGTATTCGTCATCACAGACAAATGTTAGTTATGAATATTTCGGTCAGGTGTCAACACAAACACCTATAATAGTGAGTTTATTTGATATTATTAATAAGAAATTTTTATTCACAAATATGATAATATTATATATACGGTATTACCCACTATATTATTGACCATATTTGTCATCACAAACAAATATTTACTTGGATACTTTCTAAAGTGAAAGAAGAAAAAATGAAAAATTTTATTAAGATTCCAATCTTATTAGTATTCGTCATCACAGACAAATGTTAGTTATGAATATTTCGGTCAGGTGTCAACACAAACACCTATAATAGTGAGTTTATTTGATATTATTAATAAGAAATTTTTATTCACAAATGTGATAATATTATATATACATTACCCACTATATTATTGACCATATTTGTCATCACAAACAAATATTTACTTGGATACTTTCTAAAGTGAAAGAAGAAAAAATGAAAAATTTTATTAAAATTCCAATCTTATTAGTATTCGTCATCACAGACAAATGTTAGTTATGAATATTTCGGTCAGGTGTCAACACAAACACCTATAATAGTGAGTTTATTTGATATTATTAATAAGAAATTTTTATTCACAAATGTGATAATATTATATATACGGTATTACCCACTATATTATTGACCATATTTGTCATCACAAACAAATATTTACTTGGATACTTTCTAAAGTGAAAGAAGAAAAAATGAAAAATTTTATTAAGATTCCAATCTTATTAGTATTCGTCATCACAGACAAATGTTAGTTATGAATATTTCGGTCAGGTGTCAACACAAACACCTATAATAGTGAGTTTATTTGATATTCTTAAGAATTTTTTATTTACAAATGTGATAATATCATATATACGGTATTACCCACTATATTATTGCCCATATTTGTCATCACAAATAAATATTTACTTGGATACTTTCTAAAGTGAAAGAAGAAACAATGAAAAATTTTATTAAGTATTCCAATCTTTATTTGTCATCACAGACAAATGTTAGTTATGAATATTTCGGTCAGGTGTCAACACAAACACCTATAGTATCTAAGTTTATTTTTACATGCGATAATGTTTACTAGTGGACCAACTCGACATCGACTAAATGAAATTTTTATTTTGCGAGAAAAATTAAGAGATCAATACAAACAATATAAGCAATAGTATACATAACATTCATCAATAATAATGGCAGTAAAAAGTGTATTAAATATCTCGAAATATTTTGTCGAAAATTATGTATATATACACATATATACACATACTATTATATTATTATAAGATTACAAGTACCTGGTGTATTTGTATATTTTTATCTTGATTCTCCCCTTAGACAACAATTTTAACCAACTCTTGAGACACTTCATCTTTTTCGTTATCTGAAATTTCTGCTTGGGTATCACTTTCCAAGCTGTGCTGGGAATTTTTATGTATGATGAATGACGCCGTGAACGATTTTTAATTAAATCCAATTTGTTTTCGAGGCTCCTTACAATTTTGTATATTTCTGCGATCTAATAATCGAATTATTTTTCGTTTTTTACCTGTTTACACATTATTTTCCGGTAATTCGTTGCCGAATTAATTTTACGCGCTGTGTGGTGTGAGGGTTCAGCACAGAAACGAAGACTGATACATTAGGGATCGAGACGATGGTAACAGGGCTCAAGTGGTTTATTCCTTCTTTAAAATGTGAGTAATTAGCCAGAGGCGGAGGTACTACAAGTTATTTATTTATTTCGATGAGGCCGAATATAATTTCAATTTTTATATTATTAACATCATCAGTCAGTAGGTCAATTCTACTTCCGGTCACACATCTCCGTTAATCTTATCAATTTTTCTTTTTTCTTACACTAGAGATATTCATCAGATTGGTGAAAATCCACGATTTATTTTCTCTAGTCTGAAGGAAGGTGATTTGTCTAGCCAAGTGTTAATCTGGGTAGTTTCTGCATGCTTGATAGTTTTGCTAAATACGTTGATGGTTCATAGTTACGTCACTTGTAGATCTGTCGGCTATTCCCATTCCTATCATTGCAAATTGAAATTTCGGCTATTCCCATTCCTATCATTGCAAATTGAAATTCTGCAAGCGTTTGATTGTTTACTCATAGGCAGGAGAGAGAGAGAGAGAGAGAGAGAGAGAGAGAGAGAGAGAAAGAGAGCTGCGAAAAAGCATTATTAGCAAGTTATAAAGTTGTTTGTCGTGTTGCCAAAACTAGTAATCCGCACACAATTGCTGAAAATATGATTTTTCCAGCAGCTGTTGAAATGGTACATATAATGTGTGGGGAAAGAAGAGAGGCTGCAAAATTAAATACAATACCTCTGTTAAATAATACTATCCAAAGAAAAATTAGTGATATGGCAGAAGATATTCAAGCGCAAGTTGTGGAAAATCTTAATAAATGCACGTACTTCTCTCTTCAAATTGACGAATTCATAGATATATCTAACTGTGCCCAATTCATTACGTTTATAAGATATGATACAAATAATGGCATTCAAGAAGATATTTTATTTTGTTCTGTTTTGTTGTTTATTTTGTTATGTTGTTCTGTTTTGTTTTGTTAGAAATAATGCCTAATGCCAAATGGAGACATTGTTTTTTACATCGAGAAGCTCTTGCGTCCAAAGCTTTACCTCCTGAAATGGACTGTGTTATGAAAACCATCAGTAAAGTTGTAAATTCCATTAAAGGAAAAGCTTTGCAGACCCGTATTTTTAGAAAAAATTGCGAAGACATGGGTGCTTTATTTGAAAATCTTCTCTATCACACCGAAGTAAGGTGGCTTTCAAGGGGCAATGTCTTAAAAAGAGTATTTCACTTAAGAGCAGAGCTCTTAATGTATTTGAAAGATAAGTCCCCATATGAAAATCAATTTTCCGATCCTATTTGGCTTCTGAAACTAGGTTTCCTTGCTGATATTTTCGAGCAATTAAATATTTTGAACAGTAATTTACAAGGTCGCGACATTAATATAATTACGGCCACAGATAAAATTAAGGCGTTTCTAAGAAAAATCGATTTATGGTCGACCTCACTTGGCAAAATCAACTCGATTCGTTCCAGTGCCTTCATGAAATCATGGAAAATGCATCCAATTACAGTGCTACAAATTTTGAACAAGTTTTTGCTGACATGCATGTTACTTTGCTTAATTTAAAACAACAGCTCTGTGATTATTTCCCCGAAGAAATTCAAAACAGTTACGACAGTTGCAGATGGATACTAAATCCGTTTTTAGCCGATTCCTTTCAGCATGTTGAAATACCAATAAACATGAAAGAAAAATTTATTGAAATATCAAGTGATGGAATGTTGAAGCTCCAATTTTTTCCCCAGAACTCGGACCAATTTTGGACCGAAAAGATGCAGGAATACCCCTAGTTGGTGAGTGAAGCTGTAAAATGTTTGGTTCCATTTGTAACATCATATTTGTGTGAGTTAAGTTTCTCGTCTGTGACTGCCATTAAAACAAGACTTAGAAATCGTCTCGTACTTGAAAATGATATAATTGTGTGTGTGTCTCAAATACACAGCCTAGATTTGAAAGATTAGTTTCACAGAAACAGGCGCATAGCTCTCATTAAGATTATGATATTTGACTTTGTTTTACTCTTTTATTTTTACGGACTTTAATATTTAGTTTTATATTTCGTCTGATAATTAATTGTTAATTTCTATTTACGGCGTTGTTAAAATAAAAATACATGATCTAACAAAGTGGTGCTCTTGTCTTATTCTGGAAATGTTTGGTGACCCCTCTAGTACCTCATGGCGACCCCCACTTTGGGAAACACTGACTTATAGGAATTCAGTCCTATTTGAGCCTCCGCTTCCACTACATTTTCGTAACCTATTTTAACTATACTCCTTTACTACCTTTCTACAACCTTTTTCAAAATAATTTTTTTTATGCGTGAATGTTATCATATACAAGTACAAATATTATTAAAAATAAATATAAAAAAAATTATTTTTTATTGACATGCTATAATACCAATAATGTCAGAGACAAAAAAATTTACAATTCTTAAAAGGAAAAAAAGAAGAAAATACAATCTCAATTACATAGGTATAAATATGTAAATATAAAATATTAAGGAAAATAGTTTATCTTTCATTTTATTCATTCATTAAAACTGAATACACCTTTTGTTTTAATATTTGTGTTTGGAATACTAAGATCCTGAACAACTAATGTTCATTTTCATCAGTCAACCTCGTTCTATATTTTGATTTTATGAAATTCATTCTTGAGAATGTTTCTTCGCATAAATAGATACTGGAAAAAAATATAAATCTTTTTTTATTTACAGAAAAACCGTTACAGTTATTTTCAGCAATTTATGATGATTAGATGTAAGGACGTTTTTACCAATGCTTAACTTTGCTCCTTACATTTTTAAAAATCGCTTTGTTTTGTTTCTATTGATTATTGTAAAACAAATTTTATTTTTTCTGAATTGGGATTAAAATTTATCATATCCATTTTTGTGTTTCGCGTCGTAGTGGCGACGCTAATTAAATTCTTTGAATACGGTTATAGATACTGCGCAGTGCTTTATTGTAATTATTAATAAAAAAATTATCAAAAGTTAACTTTTCATTAATTTCCCGGTTTTTCCTCATTAATTTTTTTTTTCTTTAGTGTTTATTTATTTTTCCTGCGATAAAATACGAATTATTTTACCTTTATTCTTCTTATGGTGCCCTATCCAATTAGTGAATGTTGGCGACAATTCTGGCATACTCCTCTCGATCTTGTGTGGCTCTAAAAAGTGCTTGGGCATTGAGGTTTGTTCAATCACTTATGTTTTTAAGCCATGAGTATTTCTTTCTTCCGATGCCTCGTTTTCTTTCTATCTTCCCTTCCATAATAAGCTTTAAGAACTAGTACTTGGAATTTCGAAATATATGACCAAGATAAGCAGTTTTTCTCCTTTTTTTTATTGGCAGAAATTCTCGTTCTCTGCCCATTCGATTTAATACTTCGACATTTGTTGTGTGATCTGTCCAGGGAATTTTAAGTAGTCTTCTAAAAACCCACATTTCAAAGGCCTCCAATCGGTTCATCACATTAGCCTTTATGGTCCTTTATGGTTATTATTTCACCACTAAACTAAAAATATGTCCACATGTATTTCTCATTTCATATTGTAGTGAAACGTCATACGTGTTTATGTACAAAATTCACGTAAAAATGCAAACTGGCGAAATTAAAGAATGCTACACTTGCTAAGCGAGTTATCGTATTCGCTGGAAGTGGTTATTAAACTTGCGCAACTAAAGTTGGTTTCCCACTATTCTCCTCTTTGCGCAAATTTTTGTTTTTGGTTCCGACCACATTTCGGCACGCTCACATTTCAAGTTTGTTGATTTTTTCTAAAATTATATTGGGGGCGGGCCGCGCAGAGTTGCAAAGAACCGCATACGACCCGCATTACTATGTTTGTGAAATGTCTTCCTAGTGTGATGTAAAAGTTAATTTTGTATATTTTGAGTTATTCAAAAATCTATATTTTTTGGCACATGAAAAATGAATGTCATTTTATGGCGGTACTTTTAGAATTCATTCTTTGCATCTATAAGTTTGTCACTCCATATAAGATTGTTAATCCATCTCTTGCACACTCTGGCGATACTTCTACCATTTGGTGATTTGTATTTTGATATTTTAACGGCTTTCTTTTTTTTTTCTATATTATCTATTTTTTTCATTATTGGTCTTATACTGGCATTATACGTATTCTTCATTTCATCTTAGTTACACATCTCAATGTGTCGGTTACGCCATATAGTGTTATTAAGGCATCCTGAAAATCTATTTGCTCTTTGTACTTGTGTATGTGTGCTTGGAAACTAGTCCTCTAGCCACAGAATTGTAATACAAGATATTCGTTTTTAAATAATGTAACCAACTTTAAATAGAAAGTTACATATTAGTTCGTATGCTTCTCTATTATCTATGGAGAGTAAATGGGCGATGTTTATGGGAGTCTGAATTTTAAGTTCTGATACTTTTGAATACAGCTGGTCTGTTTCATACTCATGTTTATTGCACTTAAAAAGAATATGGTTGATGTCACATTGTGATATATCGCATGAGTATTTCCAATTTATAAAAAATTTGTTATAATAATGTTGTTGTAAGTTTTCCAATATGAATATGGGAATAGAAAGTCAACATGGGTCGCATCTTTAGCAAGCTGGTCAACCAGTTCATTTCCCACGATATCAATGTGACTTTTAACCCAAATAACTGTAATATCTATACTATATGTTTTATTTTTAATAGCACAAAGAATACTATTTCTTTTATGTTGAGTCATATCTGAGTTTAATCATTTAATAACCGATAATGAATCTGATATTACTGTTTTAATTAAATTGTGTAAATCTAGTAAATCTAGATTTTTCGATTGCTACCGCTTCAGCATCATCATCATCATCATTCCTCAACCTCTTGCATCCTATGTTGGATATAGGTCTCCTCCATGTTCTTCCACTATCTGGCGCCTTCTGTATCCAATTTCCGACTGTTTTTTTCAAGTCGTCCATCCATCTTTTTGGTGGTCTGCCTCGGTGTCTTTTGTCTTCTCTAGGTCTCCATTCTATAAGTCTTTTGGTCTTTTCTATGTTACCGCTTCAGCAGTATATATTAAACAATGTGATATAAGTTTAATTTTCAAAGTCGCTTTTATGTGGAATGTAAACTGCACAACCTGTGGCACCATCCTCTTTTTTAGAACCATCAGTATACATTATTACTTGATCATTATAGTCACTCAATATGGATTTAATTGAGACAAAGTTTATTTGTGGGGATTCTGTGTACTTTGGTATAATAACTTTTGGTTTATTTAATGTTACCTGAAAATTATCTTTATGTATTGGTAATCTTTTTTCTTTGCCATACATATTAGAATACTCTTTAATTTGTTTCTAAGAAAGCATCAGCAAGTAAAGGAGATTTTTTTTGCGCCAGTATTTATTTGAGAGGTTTTTAATAGATAACTTATACAGTTTGGCCAAGTAGATTATTATTATTTAATCTTACACATACACACTCTTCATAGCTGGACAGTTTAATCCTTAGGTACTTTATTTCTATTACTTGTTCAATTCTAACACCGTCGACTTCCAGATTACATCTTATTGGTTATTTACGGATTAATATTGTTCTAATTTCCTGAGTTGAAATAGTCATGATAAATCCTTTTATTCCTGTAATTAATTTGTGAACTCGGAATGCGTGTCTTTTCTTATTCTAATGCTTTCCCTGTAATCTTTTTAATAACGAGTATTGCATGTGTACACGACCTTCCCGTACAGAAACCTTGTTGCTTATCTGCTAAGTTTATGAGCTGATTTATTTGTTATTGCAAAGTTTCTTTTTCGGTAATTAGTTTAGTTCAAGGGTAGTACTCATTTAGCAAGCTGATATCTCTATAGTTTTCTGGTTGTTTCTTATTGTCCTTTTTGAATTAATAAAAATAGCCTGCGTGTCCTCCATTCTTAATAATAAAACTTTAAAAATGAATTGTAAATTGCATGTCAATCAACTCAAATTACAAATATTTAATAATTATTCTTTTACATCTAAATTATATAACCAAACATTAAGCTGCAGGTTTAAATAACGCATTCTTTTTAAAATAATCGTTTTTGAAAACGATTTCCAGATGTCAAAAACAAATGTAAACTAAATTTTTATTACAATCAATTGTCGTTTAATCCCATATAAATACAATATTAAAACTAAAAAATGGTCTCCCTATAAATCCATGAATTAAAACAACGTCGTTAGCATGTGTTCCATTATTCTGTTATTGGTCCTGTAGTCCTGCTATATGATGATCAATTAACGAAAACAGCTTTCACAATGATCTCAGAATTAAAACCATCTGCAAATCACTGTGAAAACCAGTTTCGTCTTAAAGTTCCGGACTGTCGTCTTCGTAGCCATGACTAGAGGAATTCCGACGGTCATCAAGAGACGTGGGGTCTTCTCGTCAGCAAATACTTCTTGTAGGTGGCCTAAAACATGAAAAACAATCACAATTAAATCGATAGGATAACGGTCGTGACATAAGTAAGATACTCAAAGTAAATATGTGGTTATTGTACTGTTTGATGGCACAATTCCGGTGACATACTCTAGAAAGCTGTGGAAGTCGACTAAAATTAAAATTACCAAATATTATCACTTGGTTAAATAAAAAATGATAAGAAAGATATAAAAAATTATCTGTTTGAAGGATAGTTCTCGTTTGGAAATAAAAACAGCTGGCAGTTGTTTTTATAATAAATTTCCAAGATATTTTGAAATAGTACCGAGAATTCTTGAACTATGGTGTTAATAATATCAACAAATTTACTAAATTAAGAAGTTTTGCAGTTTTGATTCAGTTAAACGGTTATACAACTTGTAGCGTAACAGGCCTTTAAATTTTAAATTCTCTCGAATTTATCAATGAATATGCTGATAAGAGAAATACTGTACACATTGTTTGTTTTCGAGGGTCTGTTTCGTCATCGTCAAACAGCGTAAGTCAGGTAAAGTTATGTAATTTGATCCATAACATTTGATGATTACGAAACGATTATCCAAACACATTGAAACAGTAATAAATATTAGACATTGAGATTGCAATAAAAATTAAAACCACAACTTGGACATACTAGCGAGATCAAAAATTGTGAGATTTAAAATGCTAAAAAAAGTGTCTATCACATTAGCGCAGACGAACAAAAAATCACCGAACTTGTATTTACTTGAGCCATGAACACCATAATTGTTTCTACTAGACGAAGTTACTGAAAACTTCGGTATTTTCTTTGCCGATAACCAGAGTTTTTTAGGTTGGTCAATACTTCTTCGCCCTATTATTAGGATATCTGAGTTCGAAGGTTCAATTTCTGAGAAAATGGGAGTGCGACAATGGGAATTACTGGCACAGGACCGACAAACATGGAAGGCAATAGTAAACGCGGCAAAGACTCACGAAGAGTTGTAGCGCCATTGATGATGATGAGTTTCAAAGGCATTAGTGAAATCCAAATCTGGTCCAAATTCTTGGTGTTCTTCCATGCCAATATCTATGTGCTAATTGGTATCACTTTGGTGATAAACGGTAACGGGACTTGATGAAATTCCTGTAGAACTGTTAAAGCTATTAGAAGAACAAATAAAAATAATAACGGAAATATTTAATCAAATATACTATGCATGAAAAATACCAGTAGAGTGGCTCAAATCGGAGTTCGTACCATTGCCCAAAAAACCAGGAGCAAAAGTTTGTGAAGATTATAGGATCATAAGCCTAATGAGCCATCTGCTGAAGCTGTTTTTAAAGATCATCTACAAAAGAATTTACCAGAAATGCGAGGAACAAATTGCGCCCAATCAGTTTGGATTTGTGAACGCCGTTGGTACAGGAAGCTTGATTTAGCGTGCGATTTGTTTAGAATGTAGAGATGTCAGCTGTAATGTTTTTGCATGCCTGATGACTACAGAAGGCTTTCGATAGTCAGACATGAACAAATGATAGAAGTGCTGAAGAGGACAGGAAATGACGGAAAAGACTTAAAAATAATAGCTAACCTGTATTGCAATCAATCAGCGGTACTCCGAATAGATGGAGAATCCATCTATTCGGAGATGGATTCAACAGATCAGGTTAAAATCTTAAGGGGAGTGAGACAGGGGTGCATAATTTCATCTCTGATATTTAATCTGTACTCGGAGCACATTTTTGAAGAGGCTATAAAAGATATTGATGGAGGTAGCTCAATAAATGGAGTCAAGCTCAATAACCTGCGGTATGCAGATGATACAATAGTGTTTTCCAATACCATAGAAGGGCTGTAAAACGTAATGAACAAAATAACGGAAACAAGTAGAAAATATGGACTGGATATAAACACCAGCAAAACCAAGCTAATGATCATCAGCAAGGAAAACATAACTGGAGCAAATCTGTATGTGAACCAAATGATAATTCAACGAGTCTCACAATACAATTACTTAGGAACTATAATCAATGAGTCGTGGGACAACACCCAAGAGATTAAATGTCGCATCTGAAAGGCAAAGAGTGCCTTCTTGATTATGAGTTCTGTGTTCAAGAGCCATGACCTCACCCTAGAAACAAAAATAAGGCTCCTTAAATGTTATGTGTACTCAGTGCTTCTGTACGAAGTAGACACGTGGACATTAAAGGCGAAAACTCTATCAAAACTTCAGGCTTTTGAGCTATGGTCATACAGAAGGATCTTGAAGATACTATGGACAGACAAAGTCACCAATGAAGAAGTACTGCGGAGAATGAACACAACTGCGGATTTGGTCAACATCGTGAAGAGCCGTAAGCTGCAGTACTTGGGCCATATAATGAGAAATCACGGCAGATACGAGCTACTTAAATGCATTTTACAAGGTAAAATTGAAGGAAAAAGAGCCCCAGGACGAAGAAGAATATCCTGGCTTGCTAACCTGAGAGCATGGTATAGAAAGACCTCAACACAGCTATTTCGTATAGCAACCAACAAAGTCATCATAGCCAGAATGATCGCCAACGTTCGGAACGGACAGGCACCCTAAAGAAGATCACTTTAGTGGTCAATTTCAGAATTTTGTAGGTGATAAAAATTAATATTGTTTTACAGTATAAAAAAGTTCTTTTTTAACACAAATTCTGGATTTGTACCATAATATATCCATAAGATCGACAATTCTTTACTTTGTGCTGGTGTTGCATGGAATTTTTCTGTAATGTACATAATACCTTCCCATTTATTTATGATCTGTAATAAAAATTACAATAAGTTAAATAGTTTATTTGTCTACAGTTAACTTACAGGAAAGTGTTCTATGTTCTACGAGCCCCTTCCCGTATCAGTTGGCCCATCTATGGAATTTGCAGTTTAAGTCGATTACCATTAACAAATTATACTCTGCATTGTTTTATAAGTTCCCATATTAATTAATATAGCATTTTTATTAATACTTAGTAAAACCTTTACCCTTATAGTTTTTTATTTATTTTCAACATATTTCAAAACAATTTCACTAAACCCTGGCTATGCATTCACTTATGTCAACGTTTGTCTTTTGCGGCATGCAAAAGATCGCCAGCGTTATTTATGCCTGTTCAGTTTTTTATGTTTCGTAGCCACGACATTTGTTTGCGACCTACTCCTCTCTTGCCTTCAATCTTTCCCTCGATGATTAGTTGAGAGATTGCGCATGTTTTTTCCTCTCAGAATATAGCCGAGGTATCCAATTTGTCGTACCTTGATCAAATTGAGTACTTTTCTTCCAGTATTTGCTTTTCTTAAGACTTCCTCGTTTTTCATCCTATCTATCCATGGTATGCGGAACATTCTTCGCAACGTCCACATTTCGAAGGCATCCAACTTATTAATGGAAGGTACTCTTTAACGTCCATGTTTCCATGCCGTATAACAATATGGACCATACATATTATTTAACCATCCTGTAGCGGAGATTAAAGGAAAGATTGCGGTTACATAGTAGTGGTTTAAATTTGATAAAAGCTTATCTTGCTTGTTCGGTACGGCATTTATTATTTCTTGTTGACGATTCCATTGGTCATTCGTCATCATTCCAAGTATTTAAATGTTTCCACTTGATCGATTGGAGCACCATCTACTTGCAGTTGTATTCTTAAAAGTGCGTTTTTTCTTATTGCCATGCATTTAGTTTTTCCAGCATTTATCTTCAAGCCATATATTTTTCCTAGGGTGTTTATTTTATTTAACATTAACTGCATATCATGTTCGTTGTCTGTTATTATCGCGGTGTCGTCGGCGTAACGAATGTTATTTATCGGGAACCCGTTGACCTTTATTCCACACTCAGAGCCTTCCAGTGCCTCTGCAAAAATGTTCTCCACATAGAGATTGAAGAACATAGGAGACAAAATACACCCCTGTCGCACTCCTCTTAAAATTTCAAATTCTTCTCTGTTGGTTGATTTATTCAGTCTCACTCGTGCTTTTTGATTCCAATAGAGATTGTGGATATCTTTCTCGTCAAATTGTCTGAACCGTCTGTACAAAAAAAATCAAATTTCCTGCGTCTGTCATGATCTGGGGCAGCATGTAGTGTAAAGGTATGGGAGAGTTAAATTTTATCGATGGGATTGTGAACACGGACAAATATTTAAATATTTTAGAAGAATTTCTTTTACCGATTATGGAACAACGTTTAACATCAGCGAAAGATGTTGTCTTCCAACAGGACGACAGGTTGTCATACCTTAAAAAAGAGTTGAAAATGGATTAAAGACCATAGCATACCTCTTCTGGAATGGGTTTCTAACTACCCCGACTTGTCCCCGATAGACTTCGAGGCGCGAAATGTAAAAAGCTTTCAGAAAACATCCTGCCAGGTCCTTTAACAAATTGAAGGAAAAATTGCAAGAAATATGAGATTCGTTTACATTAGAATTTTGTCAGAACTTGATAAAAACTATGCCTAAAGAGTTGAGGATGTCATTAAAAATAAAGGGGATGTAACTCAGTGGTAAACTTTTACATTTTTTTTTGTTACTATTACATATTCTATACGTTATTTATTATTATTTTGTTTAATCAATAGTTTTTATTACGTTATAAGAATATTTTCTATAATTAAGAAATTTAAAAATATTGTTCGATTCATTAAAACTTTTATTAATCATTAACGATTTTATTTTTTTTCTCTAAAATTTAATTTTCTCATCAATCTAACGTTGGGCCTACTGATTTGGGAAGGGGCTCGTATGACAACTTCGTATTGTTTCATAATTTTAACAAAAATTCTTACAAATTTAAGTCTTGGCTTAGAAAAAATTCAATTAAGCTTCAGTAAATTAGAAACCTACGAAATGTGGGTTTATTGTCAAATCTTGAAAATACCTTTGACAGAATGTCGAACGAAGATCTACAACGAATAAAGATGAGTTTTATTAGTAATAAAAATCTTATCAGATGACTAAGAATATTCCGAATAAAAAATATTTACTTGTACCTTACTAGTAGTCTTTCTCTATTTCTTTTTCTATTTTCTGCCCGATGCACAGATTTAATTTATTTTTATTTATTTTTACTATCCTTGATGCGTTTGTTGCGAATTCCAAACTAATACATTTTTCAATTTCTTTAACAGAATGTCGAATGAAGATGCTCTACAATGAATAAAGAGAATAAATTTTATCAGTGATAAAAACCATATCAGATCACTGCTAATATTTGGAATAAAAACAATTTTTACTACTACCTTGCTAGTTTTCTTTTTGTATTTTCTGCCCGATGAACAGATTTAATTTATTTTGATTTTTCTTACGATCCAGCATGCGTGTGTTGCACATTCCAAACTATTATACTTTTCAACTTCTTTAACTTTTCCTTTAGACTGGTATTCCTGAAAATGAAAATAAAATAACATTGATCAATTTCTTCTCAATTAATCCATTTAGCGTAACATAATGAGTCTCTTTTAATTCAAAGAGACTCAAAAAATTTTAGAGGAATACAAAAGCTATATATAAGGGCGATTTTAATAAAAAAAGTGACTAGACATATCAGGAAACCATATTGCGACCAAAGACCTTAAAAAAAAGAAATACAAGTGCAGGAAAGCACTCTACATTAGCAGGGCAAAGCCGCATTAGGTAGAATTGAAGACACTGAAAAAAACAACTACTAGATACTTCTGATAGAACAAAAATCAATGATTCTGAGGTAAGAACTCATGTCCGAGATAGGCTCAGTAACGGTTTCTGTCATGTAAAAAAAGAGTGGTTTAAAAAATAGATGATTACGAAAACTGAATAAAAAAAGAACTTAAAGAAGATACCTAGAGATTGAAATACCACAAACAAAAGCGCGACACATTTCATCTTTACAAGAAAGTTACGAAAATATAAAGAAAATTCAAGAAACAATCAATAGGAAAAATAGAAAATAATTCGGTAGGAACAAGAACAGGATGTCCAACAAATAAAATCTATATGGAAAACTTAGTGAAGTGAAAATACATTCATTACAGATCATCAAACTTACATAATACTTAAATGAGATATACAACACACAACAGTGGAAACAGAGATTGGTTGAGGTTATTTGTCTAAAAAGCCAGGGAACAAAAACTGCAATCATTATAAAATAATGAGGTACATCATTACAATTTAGTTTTATGAAAGGTCTTTAAGCAAAAGACGCCCTATCCAGCATATAAAGGCTTTTCCAACGTTGAAAAGATATGTATTGTAGTGTATACGTGTGTTTGATTGATTACCCAAAGGTATTTGACAGCGTTCATCGCAATAAAATGCAAAAAAAACTATTTTCAATTTAACACCACTTTCTATTAAATATATCTCTATATTAATAGAATATAGACGAAGGAATAAAAAGAGATAAAGATGTACAAAAATACAATACAGAAAGTATTTCGAGAGTTACAGAACAGAATAAAAATTCAGTGATCCATATTGAAGCAGGTGGAAAAAAAATTAATTTTTGCTCTCAAACTCCTATTTAATAAATGACAGAATGGTTTCGGAACCATATAAGGAAAAAATAAATTCTGTATTTGCTAAAAACGTAATTTTGAAAATGATTTTTTATGTGGAATCGTAAAATAAAATATTTCTAAACGCATTTATAATTAGTTTCCAAAAAAAGTATTAACAATTAATAAATAATTACAAGGGAACAAAATAAATTTTGGAAAAAAAGAACTAATTTGGAACGATTAATGGCTAGTGTATGTACAACACGATTTAAAAATCTTACATTTATACAAAAACATGCTAGAATGGAAACGAAAAGCAGTGGACAGAGAAGCACAAGCACTAAATACTATAAATATCACAAAACTATAGGTTTTCATGAATAGCTATAACTATACAAATATAATTTTCTAAAAACAATAAAATAGAAACTTCTTTCAACAGGATAAACGCGTTCAAATGCTCAACTGTAAATCACTATAAAAACTTAAATACATACTCACAGTAACTACGATTTGTCTAAGAAAACGCCGAAAAACAATAAAAAAAACTTAACGTTCCAAACACGCTATTCACTGCGGATGTTACACGCATTTCATTGATTAGAAAACCGAACCATGAATGAATGATTGAGCGCAGAGTAAAAAACTTTTATCAGCTGTGGCTAACTTCCATGTATGAATATATTATAATATATGTATTGCTATATCAGAAATTGAAGTCATAATGTTATTTTTGGCACATTGGACTAAATCAAAATCACGACATAAACTAATGATTAAGTGATTAACAACATTATAACAATAATTATATTATTTTGAGTTCGATTAGTATGTGGAATGTTAATGAGAATTCGAATTGTCGATATAGTCGAGTCAAGTTTGATAAAAATTTTAAATAAAGCATGGACGACGCTATTGTTTCTTAACATTTCGCAAGAGTTATTAAAATTTTGAAATAAATAGTATGCTACACTCCTAAATCGTGTCACCATTAATCTATAATAAAAAAGACAATTTTTAGAGTATTTACTTGACAAAAGGGCACTACATTTTACATAGGACAAACAGGAAGATGATTTATATAGATAGGTGATGGATTAGACCATTGCTTGATGGAAATTCATTTTATCTAACAATAAAACACTGAAACTTTTTGTTTTTAACAGCATCCACAAAATTTATTATAAATTACTATCACTGCAACTGTTTCGGCAGGTCTTTCAACTGAATAAGTTGAGGAGAGAAAAACTGTTTGTCTTAAGGTAAAGTTTTTGGGCAGTCGCCACATTAAAGTTGGTATACATCACTGTATAAGTACTTTTTCTTTTAGCTCTTGTTGTTCTTAATATATTTGTCTAAGTTGTTTTGTAAAAGGCTGGTGTTATATTTCTTTTTTATGTGTTTGGCTATTTTTGTTGATATCTTTCCTATATATGTAATCGAGCAGTGGACTTCTCTCTGGTGGTGGAAATACTAATCTTAGGGCTATGAAATTTTTGGTTTAAAATTTTATTTGTTGTTTGTTCGTCGTATCCGTTGTTTACTACTATTTGCCTAATGATATTAAATATCGAAAACTTACATCGGCCAAACTGGTAGAACTTTAAAAAAACGTATAGCAAAACATTAAAGGGATTTTAAGAACAGAAAAACATATTCTACATATGTACTTCATCTTCTAGACCATACTCGGTCTTTTAATGAGAAATTTCAAATTCATCACGTTTAAAATCAAAGCCTATCTTTATTAGAATCTATGGAAATTAACAAATTAAAAAATACAGACAATTTCAAATGACCAACTCCAGACAAACAGTTCTCCCTTCCTCAACTTATTCAGTTTAAGAATATAAAGTGTTAGGCGAATAGCAAAAAAAACCTTTCACTTGGGAAAGCCACTCTGCCGAAACAGCTGTAGTGATAATAATTTATAATAAATTTAATGAAAGTGTTGAAAGTTTTCATCGTTTTATTATTAGATTTATATAGATGAGATACTGTTATGTAGATAACAAAACCTTGCACATTATAGACAATATGACGATTGTTACAAGCAAATTGTACACTAGGTGAATACTACATGAAGCCCTAATTGTCACATTGTAAATAAAGCCTGTCCTGTCAATTTCCGGGGGACAAAACTCGAAAAACAGTTTAAGCCTTCTCATGATATATTTAAATCATTTTAAAAATTTTAAGACACATATCCCATGAATAGGCAATAGAAACGAGTAGAATCTTATTACGGCTCGAAACTTTTTGCTATCAAACTAATCAACATCTAAAAACCATAGAAGATCAAAAAGGAAATAATTGATTAGAAAAGTAACCAGAGAGTAGTTGCAAAACTAGCAGTAAAAGTTCAATTGGAACCATACCCCTACCCCCACCACATTTACTACCTATTACATCAGTGGTTTCCGATCTATTGGTTTCTGATTTTTTTTCTCGCAGTAAAATTACTAGAATTGGTCATTTTTGTGCAGGTCATTGGACAATCCAAACTTTTTATTTCTTTAGGTATGGTCGTCGAATAATTTTAATAGGTTGTCATGTCAACAATTGAAGAAAACTGCCGGAGAAAACTGAAGGTATTCTAACAGGAAAGTATCTTGGTAGAATGACAGCCTTGCCAATCAGTCATTTCATTTCGCCAACAAATTAAGTGCATGGGATGATTATCGCGAAGCTTAGACTAAATATAAAAAAAATGAGAAGGGCAAAAACGGAATCATCAATTATGCATTAAGAGGACATAGGTCAGACTGCAGAAATGTCAAGACCTTCCGATAAGTATTCCAAAAGAAGTCAGTTAAACACACTAGAGTGGTAAAGAGAACCTCGAAGAACTTTTCAGGGTACACTTGACTGAGCTTAAAACTAAACTAATACCACTATACATATGGCAGTAAATTAGACTGGATACCATGACCTCATGGTTCTAGGAAAAAGTTCTCGATAGACATATTAAAGATAGTGATTTGTTGATGGTGATGGAATAAAAGTATGTATGACCAAAGCTGCCCAAGGCAGTAACAGAAGTATACGAGGTGAATACAATGAATTTTTAATGAAGATTCCATATCCAAGAAAAAACACCAGGGATACGGAGAAAATGCAACGAACAAAGAAAACGAGCCAAAAGAATCATAAAATCAAAGAAAAGTAAATAGGAAAATATAATGAAGGTAAACTGAAATACAGAATACAAAGGAGAACTGAAGAAAAATTCTGATCAAGAACGAATAGAGGAAAAGATCGTCTAATGAAAAATAAATAGAAGAAAAATATGAGCCCAGGAAAGGATGAAGTAACATCTGAAATGTTTAAATATGAAGGACCAGTACTAATTAAGCATTTGGAAAACTTGCTGAAAGAAATATGAGAACAAGAACACATACCGAAAGAATGGACTGAGGCTATTTCACAAAAAATACGACGAAGTTTATGCCGCAATCACAGGGGAATAGCGCTACTATCCAATTGGCTACAATCAACATTCATACTGCTTCCCAAAAAAGCCAATGCAAAGGAGTGCAATGAATATCACACCATAGCCCTAATGGGTCATGTCTTGAAATTGTTTTTAAAAGTAATTCACAATAGAATACATAAGAAATTAGATGAAGGCATAAGTAATACACAATGGGATTTAGGAAAGGACTGGAACACGAGATGCATTGTTTGCAGTAAGTGTTCTTTCACAGAGATGCTTAGATATAAATCAGGAAACATATGAATGTTTCATTGATTTTGAGAAGGCACGTGACAGAGTGCAGCATAATCGGCTTCAAGAAATTTTATTAAACAAAAACATAGACATTAGAGACATTAGAATCATATGTAACTTCTATCGGAACCAAACAGCAAAAGTGAAAGTTGAAAATGATCTGACCAAGGATATCCATATTCGCAGTGGGGTCCACCAAGGGTGTATTTTATCACCCTTGTTATTCAATTTATACAGTGAAGCCATCTCAGAATTAGCGCGTGCCGATGTCAGTAAGGTATAATAAACGGTGAGCCACTTAATAACATAAGATATGCTGACGACACCGTCCTTCTGGCGGGAATACTAGAAGAACTGAAACACCTTGCTGAACAACTTCATTATATATTCACCTTCAGTTTACCTTCATTATATATTGCAACGATTATGGACTAAAAATAAATTTTAAGAAAACCAAGTTCATGGTATTTACAAAAGCACAAAACATCAAAGTTAAGCTAGTACTAGATAATACAGAAATTTCCAATCTCCGATAGGAGCGGAACTCGAAGGAGAGGAAAAAGCGCTACTAAATGATGCATATAAAATACTTGAAGTACATATAAAAGATATCACAAAAAATAGATAATGACACAGAGGATTATCAATGGGGATTTAGAAGAGAACGCAGCACAGTAGATCACATTTTCCTGCTGAAATTCAAGCAGAAAGCTACGAATATAGATAATCTAGAGTGGCCCTATTTATCGACTTTAAAGAAGCTTTTGACACTATTCATCTAAGCTTTTGACAGAGTAAAACGGAAAGAAATATACAAGGCAATACGTGAAAAGGGAATTAGTGAAAAAAATAGTAAGAATGATAAAAGTGACAGTCAGAAAAACAGAATAGTTTAAAATAAATGAAAAAAAAAACCAGATAAGTTTGAAGTCAGTAAGGGGTGCAACAAGGGGGCCTAATGCCATCGCTGAGGTGAAATTGTCGTAAAAGAAGTCGGATTCCACAAGGCAGTGATTTTATACTAACGAAAGCACCAGAAGCACAAGTAAACAAGAATTAAAAGAAGTAGTAAAAAGACTAAAAGTGACAGCGAGAAAGAAAGGGATACACATAAACGAAGAAAGCACCAAATATATGGAATAAACAGAACGAGAATACATATAAGGACAACACCTGATAATAATCACAGGAAAAGTATATAAAATCGAAGTAGAAAGGTTTCAATACCTAGGAGCGACATTCACCAGGAGGCCAAATATTGAAGAGGAAATTTAAGCAGGAATTATGGCTGGTAATCATTGTATCTTTGTTCTAAACAAGTTATTAAAAAGTAAAAGCATATAAGGCGTGTGTGAAAAACAAGTTCTCAGGAAAATATTTGGAGGAAAGCTATGGATTGTAATGTGGCAAAGAAGGCAAATACTAGAATCGATGTATGGAGAACCGAATATCGTAGGAATCATAAAATCACAAAGACTAATATGGTACATAACCAAAGGATGACAAAGACGAGACTACCTAAAGAATACTAATAGGAGGAATGGGAAAGAAAAAGAAAGGTATACCAAAAACCAGGTGAACGAAGGATGTAGACCTAGAAGAACTTAAAATCCCAAATTGGAAAAATAAAGCAGAAAACAGCTAAATTGTATATATAGATAATTGGTTGGAAGTCCGATACATCAGGGACAGAGTACGTCATGGAAAACCAAGCTATGATGTTTTGTTCATTTCTTGATATAGAGTGAGCATTCGACAATATCTCCTTCGAAGTAATCAATCACAAGAGGGATTCGTCTAAAAGAACAGACGAAGCAAGCTGCAGATGGATATACTGCATGCTTTATGACTTGCTTTTTCCTTTTCTTAGTTCAGATGCAACACTGTCTATCTTCACTACTTGAATAATAACATCGTTGTACTAAACTCTGTTCTTTCATTAAAATCTTTCACGATAATTCATTTAGTGTACTACAGATATTCTACTGTTAAATTGTCTGATCATAGACACCGTTGAATAAATTATTTAATAAATTATTTATGTATAAAACAATCCCGTAAATCACCAAAACTAACTTTAGATATAGACGAACTTGATCTAAATTAACAAATATTAACATTGTCACAACACTATGAAGTACTCACAAATAATACTGGCTATAAACTACACAAAAAACTTTCAACTTTACTTAAATACCCTAATTTATGATAGCGATATTTTTCTTTTTCGGTGACGTACTGCAATTCATGGTATTTGATAGGTAGATATGTTAAAACAACCTAATCGGTGTTTTGGTCGGAAAAACTGTTACCATTTCAAATCCGAATAAATATTTTAATACGTGGAAAAGTTGATAAACATTAAACTTTCATTGTCAAAGCGATCAAACTACGTCACACGTGGACGTCACATATGTGCGGTAATTGGTTTTGGATTAGAAGTAAGCTCTACAACAATAATCACTTTAAAGTATTTACTCGATTTAACGACAATCATTATTCTTAATTACATTTTTTAAACATGTCATCGTCTGATAAGATTGAGTCATTTAGTTGATCAATGTTGTTTTATTTATACATTTTTAGTATTTGCAGAAGCAACTAAATGGGGGCCTTCAAGTTTTTTTAGGTTTCAACTATTAAATCGAAAACATATCTACATGTAATATATAAGGCCATCTAAAGGTCATAATATGTCCCTTATCAGCTTGAATTTTCTCAATTTTGGTATTTTTGAAACATTCGTTTACTCTTAGCACATAGTTAATTAGTATTTCGAAGGTACTTTCCAAACTGAAGCAAATAATTTTCTTTTAATCATCTTTCACAATCTGTAAACAAATCTTTTCCCAGTCTTCCATAGTAGAGTCCTCGTATTTTTTGTCCAAGCTAGTCTTTTTTGTTGATATTTTCTGTAAGAGGCTGGCTAGCTAGACGTTGACTTTTGAACTCCCAACTCGATTAATTTCCGACGCACTGAACGAGCTGATACTTGTGATATCAGTTGCAGTACACTTAATTGAGCAACGATGTAAGTCACATTTGTCCGCTATTGAGAGTATTACTACGCTCATTCCAGTCTTTAGGGATTTTGTTATGATGGAGCCATCTAATGAATTAGCTCTGTGAATATTGGGACTGTCCTTGTCTTGCTTGTTTTCAAAAGCTGGGCAATTATACAATCGTGTCCTGGAGCTTTTTCTATTTCAAATCGCTCTATATTTGGTACGAGAATCTCTTTGATCCCGCATTTTTTATTTTTCTTTTGACGTTCTCTTTTTTTGATTCATTAGGCTTGAAGTCTTGAACTATGTTATTTTATATTTGTCTTTCTCATCCTTGTTATCGATGTATTTAATTTTGATAATTTTCTTAACACCCAGTGTTGGTTTTAGACACTATGAGCCTCTATTTTTGTCCACGACTTGATTTAAGTTCTTATTTTATTTTTTAGTTGTATTTTTCTTCATTTCGTTACTAATTTTATCTTCTTTAGTTCTTGTTCATCTGTAATCCGAAATGTTTTTAATTATTCTCTTTTAAATTGCCAATTTTATAAGTTTAGAAGCAACTATGATAGAACAACTAGACGAAAATACAGATCCAATCCCCAATAAGAGAGGAGTTAGACAAGGCAATGTAATATCTCCAAATCTTTTTAATATAGCCCTAGAAGATGTCTTCAAAACTACAAATTGGTTAACATATGGCATCAACGTAAATGACAACAAGTTATCCACCTCACTACATCGTGATTATACGAGCACATTCGAGGAATTACAAATTATGATGAAGGAACTCGCAGACAGCTCCCAACACATCGACCGTAAAATAAATATGACAAAGACAAAAACAGTGACCAATACAGACGATCTCATGCGTATAACTATGAATGGCAAGGAATATATCTAACTAGGCCCAATTCTAAAACTTGAAAAAACAACCAAAGTGCGGAAATCACTAAAAGAGCAAGACTGGCATGAGCAGGATTTGGAAAACTCAGTTGGATACTGAAGAACCGCAAAATACCTAAATACTTGAGGAGCCAAGTATTCAACCAATGAATCTTTTCTATCATGACATATAGATGTAAAAACTCGACCCTAACCAAGCGAAATATGAATAAACTAGATACAACAGAAACAGCAATGAAAAGAGCAATGTTAGGTATACGACTGTCAAATAAAAATAGGAACGACTGGGTAAGATAAAAAACAAAAGTAGGATTTTTTTTTTGAACCTATTCTCTATCCTTCCATTGTTGGATATAGGTCTCCCCCAGTTCTCTCCATCTTTCCCTGTCTTGAGCTGTTCTCTGCCATGTGGGACCTCCTTGTTTCCTGATGTCATCTTTCCACCTCATCTGTGGTCTGCCTCTTGATCTCTTTGCATTGTATGGACGCCACTTTCCGATGGCATTGTTCCATCGACCGTCTTGGAGACGTTCATTGTGTCCAGCCCATTTCCATTTCAGTTTTGCTGCTTGTTCTATCGCGTCTACTGTCTTTGTTCTGGTTCTGATCCACTGGTCACGTTTTCTATCTCTAAGTGATACACCCAACATTTGTCTCTCCATCGCTCTTTGTGCCTTCCTTATCCTATCCAAATTGGCCTGTGTAAATGTCCATGTCTGTGCTCCGTAGGTGAGCACCGGTATTATACAGGAGTTATATACCTTGCTTCGTAAGTATAGAGGGATTGTTTGATTTTTTAGAACGTAAGAAAGTTTGCCGAACGCTGCCCATCCCATTCTTACTCGTCGCGATATTTCGGCTGTCTGATTTTCTCTGTTAGCTCTGATTGCTTGTCCTAGATAGATAGACTCATTTACCTGTTCTATTTTCTCTGTTTTTATTTTTATTGCCTCTTGGTCTTCCGTGTTTGTCATTACTTTTGTTTTGTTGAAGTTAATTTTTAGGCCTTTTTGCAGTGATTTTTCATGAAGTTCATTCAGCATTAATTCCAGTTCTTGTCGTCCCGAGGAGATCAGGAGTATATCATCCGCATATCTAAGGTGATTTAGGTATTTTCCGTTAATACATATTCCTCTGTTTTCCCAATCTGTTGATTTTATTATGTCTTCGAGGGTCAAGGTAAACAGTTTAGGTGAAATTATATCGCCTTGTCGGACTCCTCGTTTCACTTTTATATTATCCGTTATTAATTTGTCGTCCAGAATTACGGTCATGGTTGCGTTTTGGTAAATATCATGTGTCAATGTATCATGCAGTGAGATAGAACAAGTACAGGAATATATCTACCTAGGCCCAATTCTAAAACTTGAAAAAACAACCAAAGTGCTGAAATCACTAAAAGAGCAAGACTGGCATGAGCAGGATTTGGAAAACTCAGTTGGATACTGAAGAATTTCCCTTTTGTCACAACTATATAAAACCTTCACAAGAATAATAAACAACCGACTAACCTATAAACTTGGATAACTACCAACCAGTGGAACAGGCCGGATTCAGGAAAGGATACAGCACAATCGACCATCTACATGCGCTTAAAATCTTAATTGAGAAAACCAACGAATACAACCTTCCGCTGTACTTAGCATTCGTAGATTATGAAAAGGCTTTCGACAGCATTGAACACTGGGCGATTGAAGAAGCTCTGGTCAATAGTAGAATAGATTCAAGATACCGACAATTGATACATGATATTGATACTTGATACAAGTAGAGGATATCACAACAAAAACTGCCAAGCTCAAATGGAGCTTCGTAGGCCACACTGTTAGACAAAAAGACCAACGTTGAAATGCCAAAAAACAATATTGGAGACTTTACAAAGGTAGACGACCAAGGGGAAGACCACAGATGAGATAGGTGGACGACATCAAAAGAATAGCCGAAACAAATTGGAAGTATGTTGCTCAGGATAGAAATCGATGGAAGGAGTTGGTGTAGAGATATCCAAAAATGGCCGAGAGAAGTCTAAGAACAAGAAATTGTTTACTTAATAGTAAGTTTTTTTAAAAAAAGTATGTTCCTCATCTCCAGGAATAACTTAATTCTTAAAAGACAAAGTATTATTCTTAGACTGGTTAAATATTGTTAATAAATGCCAACTTAATAGCTTTACCTGGTTTAGAACGTGTACAACTATACAACCACTATTCGATTCATCTATAATTATTCTTCTCTATCGCCAGATAATTTTTAACAAATTCAACTTGATACCTATTATTTTTTCATGCTTAAAATGTATGTTAACTAATGCTCCAATTTATTAAGTACATTATTTTTATTATTATTTGTCCTCATACTTGATAAAATTTAACTAGAACACACTGGCACCAGAAAAACACAATTTTTGCAACTGAAATCACAAAAATATCTTTCATAAAATCTGTTCTATTACGTAAACCTTCAAGTACACGGTTATGTGTCGCAAGTTAAAATATTTTCCGTCTTATCACAAATCCCAAGGCGAACTAGTTACTAATTTAGTACAGGAGCTTTGGATAAAATGTTGGTAGGAAGAGAGTAGGAAGAACACCAATAGATCGTCTTATCACAAAGCCCAAGACGAATAAGCTAGTAATTAAGTACAAAAGCTTTCGATACACTGGTCTTAAGGAGAGAGTAGGAAAAACACGAAAAGTTATGAGTTGACACAGATGCTGACGAATTCATGATTAGATATCATTTTACAGTGCCATTTGAGTGCTGGAACAGTTTAGTCAACGATGATGTTAGTAGCAAAATCTAGTTAGATAAGATACAATTACCATTATACCACCTCCGATACAAAGATTTATTAGCAGATATAACAGAAGAAATTTAAAGAATTGATGTAAGCGAATTTTAAGGGATGAAATTTTATTGATTAAACCTAATCTAGTCCAAACTTAATCAAAATTAGGACTACTGGCAAGAGATAAAATGCAGAAAGTCAGGTGCACATTCAATCACATGCCGTAAAATTGTATTGCATTCATCCTGTAACGCCGATTATGTACTTAACGATTGTTTTCCAAGGTTCCTTAGTTCGCTTAGAAAGTAGTAAACATGTTTACAATAGCAAATTATTTACCTGAATTTAGTAATGTTTAAAATGCCGTTGTTTACAGTATTTACGTTTAAATATGTTTAAAACTTCGCCTTACACAATGGGTTTATTTATCTCTTGGGTGCCGTTGTTTTATTATTGATGTTATAACTTGGACGCTAGTTTTTTTTAACAAATTTAGTAATATTTATACGATCGGCGACTTCCATGTTTACATTGTATAGTTATAAACGGGACAAAAATTATGAAATTTAAGCAGAATTGAAATGAAGTACTGTTAGGTTAAATATACATGAACAAAGATATATCAATCTGTTAAAACCAACATTTATAGTCTAATTTTTTGTAATTCAGTACGAAGAAATTTCTTTGACTGTCCAATTCTCATGCAATATTAAATGTCTGCGTTGATCTAGCTCCTTACTGTCAGGATGTCATACGAGGATCGCGCAATACTATTTACCAGAGGCATGGATGTATTTTGCAAGAAAGCCCACCTTCACAAAAGACTTTATGAAGTAAAGTACGTATTTGATATGTATTTCAACAATGAAAGTCAAAACTACGGAATTCCTGATGTGTCACAAACAAATCGTACTTCTCATTTTTCTCTTCCATTTTTACCATGGATGCAAATCGTATCTTTAATTTTAACATCTACCACTATTTAGCTCCGTTTTGAATATATCTTCATTTAAGCAAGTTGTGTTATTGATTCTCAGTTTTACTCAATATTTACCCTAATATTCATAATCATGTATAAGACTATGAAGACTAGGGTTAATTATTGATTGGTATATGAAACATAAAATAGAAAACTACACTTAGCCAAGCACATAAAAAGTAATAACACCAGCTTTTAGAGCAAACAACAACTTGGGCAAATATATTAAGAATAACAAGAACCAAAAGAAAAAAAGCACTTATAAACTTAAATGTGGCGACTACTATAGACCTTACATCGGTCAAACTGGTAGAACTTTTAATAAACGTACGGCAGAACATAAAAGGGCTATCAATAATAGAAAAACAGACTCTACATACCTTTTAATTCTTTTAACGACGAATTTCAAATTCTTTGCATTCAAAATAAAGGCTTAAGCTGTCTTATTAGAATCTATCCAAATTAACAAATTAAAAAATACAGACATAATTCTGAATGACCAGCTTTCAAACAGTTCTCTCCTCCTCAGTTTATTCAGATAAATAAAGTGTAGACACATACCAAAAATTACTAGAGAAAGGCACTCTGCCGAAACAGCTATAGTAATAAAAAAATTATAATAAATTTTGTAGAAGTTTTAAAAACAAAAGTTTTTGGTGTTGTTAGACAAAATTATATTGTTTTACTTTCATGATCTCGCTCTCCAAACTTATCACCAATCTATCATGTGTTGGATATGATGTGGGCTGCGTAGCACATTACTAAATATAGTACTACCATCTTTCTGAGAGACCACCCGCTGAGCTGAATATTAAGGTTCTCTTTGAAAGATGGTAGTACTATAAAAACTGTCATTGTTTAAAATCTTTTGGTTAAAAAAGTATAAAAAAGTAAAGTTCGTGTAACCTTCTGGCTAAGGTCTAGTGTTAGGGTTTTCAGGTCGCGCAAGCGCCCCTAACATGACTTAACGACTACTTTCGTAGCCGGGACCGACGGCTTAACGTGCCCTCTGAAGCACGGTGGCAGCTCAGTTAAATTAGAAATTTTTAAATTTTTGTCGGTGCAAAAAAGTATAGCTTTTCACATCAATCGAATACACAGTTTGTATAAATCTTTAATAATGTACTGATAATTGTTACATTCTTGGGAGTCGAAACATTTTCTTTCCCAACATGGTACTATATTCGATACAATCGAATGCATTAGTTTAATCTATAAAACATAGATACATTTCTTTTCATTTTTTTAATTGGACTCTATAGTTCTGTGATTCAACTGATGGCGCAAACATAGCATCTCTGTTCCCAATCCTTATTAAAACCCCAGTTCACTCAGATCTTGCTTGCATTTTTACGGATTTGACTATGTATCAGTTTTAGAAACAATTTCAATACCTGATCAATCAAAACTTGTTTCTTTTAGAGCTTGGTTTCTTAGGAATAGGGATCCACTTAGATTTTAGCCAATCTTGAGGAATATATCCACTATTATATAGCCAATCTTGAGGAATATACCCACTATTATATAAGTATGCTGTTAAATGGTTTAGCTAGGATCTTAAGTTTTCTTCGTTTATAAGTTTCGGGACATCTCTACAAACGTTTTCTCGTCCAGCTACGTTGCCGCTTTTTACCCAATTAAGGACTTTTTCCGTTTTTGATACCATTATACTTGACCACTTTTTTTTTTAAATATAGCTTTTTGGTTGGTACTGTTGCCGGCTGAAATAAAGGTGGTCCATACTTATTGTAAATCTCTTGTATATTAAGGAATGTCTGATTGTGTTTATCTACTATTTGAATATGTTAGGAATTTACGTTTTCCTGTGATTTCCTTGAAAGATCATGCTTTCTATGCATGCATGATTGTGTATGATATTTTTTGCTATAAATAGTTATTGATATCTTCGTATGCATCCGAAATTGCATTTTAAAGCAAACTCCAAATATGCTCAATTCTTGTGCTTTCTTCAATTATTGTAGGTTTATTGTCTGTATTTTGTTAGACTGTACTAAGTTGTTCAATGAGTTTATAAGAAATAGTTTTTTTTGAGGCGTCGTTTACTACTTTCGTATCAAGTTTTCTTGCGACGTTTTTATATATCGCCCCCTCTAACAGATTATTTATTCCTTCTTTAAAACAAAAATGTTTGTGATTCTCCCAAACGAAGTACAAAATTTTTCATAATTTGTCATTTTCATTTATCAAGAACGTACTTTTCTTTTTTCATACTAGAGTTATCGAGATAGAATTATTAGATAGAATATTAGATAGAATTCTAATTTTCGGTATTATTAAAAGAGGTAAAGATGATTATTTAGGCTTTAGTTTTGTAAATGTAGTTTAATGTTAAATAAAATTTATATAAGCATTATTTTCTTTGCTTTGATTTGCATTCAATGTTCACAAAAACTTGTTATATTTAAAGTTTTGTATAATCTTTAATAATAGATATATCAAAATGTTTTCTTATGAATATGTTGAGAAAAGATGGTTGATAAGGAAAAAAAAGATGAAAAAATAACTTTATTTTTCCACCCCGTATGTGGGAAAAACATTTCTCAGAAAATAGTGGTACAGTGATTCCTTAGAAATAAATCTATAATGTGAAATAAAAATCATCCAAATCTAATTAACGGTTCAAAAGAGAAATAGCTTCAAACTTATGGTACATTTAAGATGCTGTATTAATTTTGGGGGTAACAGTTGTGTAATAAAAACTATGCTGTCCTGAGTTTTCTACGATCAGGACTTTTGTATACCTATACGTTATTCTATACTTAACACTTGGACATCAGAAATGAAGGCAAAAAAAAAGAAAAGAAAAAAGACAAAGAAATAACGAGATTATCATATAATAATTTTATGATCTAATTTAACCATGCGCGTGTGCTGTTATCGCGATAGATTGAGTAGCTTGTCAAAATAACACGTCAGTCCCAATTTCGATTAAAACAGTGAGTCATAGTGAGAGACTATTAGTTAGAATACCAGACGAAAACCAGTGGGCACCAGATAATCAGAAAGAGTCTTTTAAACAGTGGAGATATAACTGGCAGACGTCACAAATACTGCAGTCTTAAGGACAGGTCCAAGAACTAATATAAGAACAACAAAAAGAAGAAAAATGTTAATTAGGTTACTACTAGGTTATCGAACAAAATTGTTACACAATGGAAAATAGTTTAAATCCTCCAAACTAAAAATTGAAGACACCGAATCTAAGAAAATAACTAAAGAAAATCTCTTTAGCGCCTACACTATGCCATATGTCATAATGTGAACAGTGGTTACGCAACAGCAGATTTCATTCATGTTCTGTAACTCTTTCATTTGCAAATTTCGTGTGTATTTTTAAATTCATTCATAATATTGTCGAAGCCCGTTCACACAACAATAATCTGCTGCGACAGGAAGTGTCGAGATAAAATATGTAGACCTTTGATCCGCACATAAGAAAAAGATTAATTTCTTTCGAGATGCTGTTTGTATATTCATAAAATGTTGAAAAAATTGCGAAAAGTTGGTCAAAGTGTGACGAGTGACATAGTTTTATGTAGATACTAACAGTTGTTTTCTTTGTTTAATTTTAGAAATATATATTTGTTAGCTCTTATCTTTTCGTATTTCGACATTGATAATTTAGGTGAATGTTCGACAATTAGTGACATGGCATTTATATATTTTTTAAAATGATAATTAGACCAAGGCGGATCTGTAAAAAACGACTACATTTGGATGTGAGAGGTGGGCATTCTGATTTTTGCAGAAAAAGTTAAGTGATAACTTCAATAATATTAACTGACTTCTAGCACATCTCAAATAGATGGAGAATATTAAAAAAAATAAAATATTTAACAAATGATTAAAAACATCGATTTTTTACTTTCCTTACTTATAATTTTAAAATATTTATTTTGGAGCACAGTCGTGCAGAAATATAAAAGCTATAATTGAATTTCCTATAAGATACGATTGATTAAAAATGTTTTATTTATTACTCTTGCTGCAAAATAGCAATGAATTTAAAAAAAGTTGAAAACAAGTCTGTTCTTATTAAATGCTTTTCAACCACTCAAATTTCACTTAACACCTTGACTGCGTAACGGAAAATCTGTACTTAGTCCTTCTCTGCGTTACATATCGCCGGCGATATGTAAGCACACTTAAGTTTTGCGCGTTACAAGTCCCCGGGGATATGTAAGTTAAGTGACAAATTTTGAGCAAAAGTATGTAATTGTATTAAACGAAAATAATAAATTATGAAACCAAAATAAATGAACTTTATTCTGCTTGCTTCGTAGCTCATTACATATTAAAATAAACGTGTACCACAAGAAAATAATAACAAAGGAAATATGATTTTTTTTTAATAACTACTCTAAGAAAAAGTTACTCTTGGTGTTTATAAAAACAAGATGAGCAAAATCCAGGCATATTTGAACAATTATTATAAAAATTTGTTACACGGCGAACTTTTTTGTCAGCTTCTCTGCTGTTTAAAGTTTTTTGTATTGTTTGGTAACATCCTTTACATGATTTCCTCTTTTTACGACCTGGACTATCAGGTTTTACAAACTTATGAATCCTTTTTCTCATACCATCTACAAGGCGTTGTACTATTTCATCAGATACTGCAAGATTTTCAGCTAGACCACCCATGCATTATCTAACGATGTACCCAAAATTAATTCAAACATGACTTTTGTAAAATAAATTAACAATGTAAAATGTTTAACAATTTGACAAACTATGTAATTTATCTATACCACTTCAGAGATTTTCTAACTGATGTATGGTAAGAAGACATTTGATCGCTAAAATCTACCCCCTTTTTAGCTTTGTTATAGTCGATGACGCACTGTGGTTTCGAAATTTCATCACCTTATCTATTACGTTTTCCTAAAATAGTAAAAAGTGTAAGGTACTTATTATCAATAAAATATGCTGCATTATCAGTAGCAGTTAATGTTGCATCATGATTAGGATCACTGGATATCATTAAGACTGGTCGTTTATCAAACCATTTTATTATTTTTACATCATTACATTCTTGTCTAATAACCTGTCCCTTTTTTAGCTTTTGACATATTTCTTTTGGTATTTCTCTTCTACTGCTCCTCAACGTTCCATAATAAATCATTTTTTCCTTATATAAATCTTCGACTAGCGGTATGCTTGAGTAAAAATTATCTCCATGAATGGTCCACCTCTCTTTTGGCTCAACTATTTTCAAAGTTATTTTACTATTGCATACGAATGACCTTGTGGTGCAGTTGTATCTCCCTTTCCAGCATACACATTTATATTAAAAGTATATCCATTTGGAGAACATAGTTTATATAGTTTGACTCCATATTTATGACGTTTGTTAGGGATGTATTGCCTAAAATCTAGTCTACCGCTGAAAGGCACCATTCTCATCAATAGTTAATATCCTTCTAGCGTTTAGAATATTATAGAATATTCTTTTACTAAAATGTTAAGTATGTTTCGAAATTTGCTTAGTTTATCACCAGGTGGTACATCTTCATTATTGGCAAAATGACGCATTGTTGAGGCTACATTCTCGTTATGGAACATTTTATCTTTTGACCAATAAGAGTTTATGAATGGCACCTTTGTAATCCACTTATGAATTTCATTTATATCTGTATCACTCCAACTTTTAACTCTTGACTTCTCGGCATGTCCTTTGTTTATTTATTGAGTGGCATAATGATTAGTTTCTGTGACAAGGGCCTTTAATTTCGGTTAGATCTATGCTATCATTAATTTTACAATTCTCAATATACATCTCAAACGGATAAGGGGTAATTGTTGTATTTTTCCAAACACTAGAAATATTCTCCAAAACATGTGTAATTTCATCCTCATTATCAGACCCCGAGCTCTCATCAGTCTCTGACTGTATACTAGTATATTCGTCAGAAAACGCATTGTCGTAAAGCGATGGATCAAGAGTACGATCTAATACAGAATCGTCACTATCAAAAGGATCAAAATCTGATGAATATACTTCTCGTTCTAAATTAACTTGTTCGGCTTCATTTGTTCGCGATGATGCTAACAATTTGTCCACTTCGGGTTGAAAATCTGATGAAGATCCTTGGCCTTCCAAATCAGCTTGATCGTCATTAACTACACTTCTCCGCGATAATTCTAATAGTTTTTGCGCTCTATAACCTTCCATGGCAAAGAGTAAATCACAACTAAACATACGGGTCTAAGAACAACAATACTGTAATCCCCTCAAAACATGCCTATAGACACGCTTGTACATATCTCCCGAGATATGTAACGCATCACAAGAATAAACATCCACATACCGTCGGGAATATGTAACGCAGTCAAGGTGTTAAGGCTTTCGCAATTCGTAATTTTGCAATCTATTTTTTTTTATTGAAATTTTCTAAATCTTTGAAATTCTCTCAAATTTGGCACAACAAAAGCTAAACGCCGTGCAGAAAAAGTAATACAACACCAGAGAAAATACATTTTTTACGTATACCGATTTTGAACTTTGAAATTCAATTTTCTTTAATCTAGTTGTTGTGGTATTTTTCACGCACATTCGTGGTCGTTTTTGTTTATATTATGAGTATCTTAAAGATATAAATTTTTATCGAGAAAGAGCACCGAAAGAGGAAGGTAATGGTTCAAAATTTACCATCCTATTGTTTATAAGTTCGTCACAAATGCCCGTCGATTTTGACCGGTTGTATCTCAGGAACCACTGCTCGTAATTTACGTTTAATTTTTTTAACAAATACATTATATATTTGTGATAAGACAGTAACGTGTGTAACATTTTTTTCATTCACTTAAAATCGTCTGCAGCTTTCAATGAATGTAGATAAAAGGCTACCTAGGACTTGTGACGTCTGTAAAAATATGTGTGAACCAAAAGAAAACATTATCAACCATTCAGATACGAATATCAGCAAACGGATGGAAGTAGCGGTTAGAAATTATTTTCCCATGTTCAAAAAAGTTTTATCGCCATTTGACGTGATTCAATGAATTCACAGAATGTCTTGCGGCGATAAACTAATAAAAAACGGTATTGCAAATATTGTTGAATGCCAATCAATGCGTTAAATCAACATTAGAATTATCAAAGCGTTAAAAATATTTGTTAGTTCAAAATGTAGTTTCCCGTTGCCACCTCTCGGCGAGAGCTGGAACTAATTTTAAGTATTCGAACGGATGTTAAGTTTTCTACTTACAGAATTTGTGGCGGATGCGCCAGGATTAGAAGTTCATTCGTACTACAAGGGTGGCGACATTATGTGCAGATTCCAAAAATCATTTAGTAAATGCAGATCTTCAAACTGAAACAAAAAATAGTGATTACTAAAAATATAGATAATATCAACAATATTTTTGATTTGTCAATAGAAATTGCAACGAGCAGGTTTTTAGACATAAAGATCACTTTTTCTGGAAAACTCATGAAATTAAGGGCTGATTACAAATAGACCTTTTATGAGGTGTCATAAATGAAGTGTTGATAAGCTAAGTTAAAAAAAACATACAAAAATCATGTTTTTTCGGTAATAATTGAAAAAAAATCTTACGAGCATTTTATTAAAAATGTTTCTATATTAATAATTATATCTGTTCGAGGATAAAATTTTTTATTATACTAAACAACGGATGCAGCAGATGACTTCAAAATATAAGCAAAACTAAACATTTAACAACAAAAAATAAGAAAAAAAAAAGAATAAGAAGGCGCAATAAAAAGATCCTTTAAGACAGTGTTCCCCAAAGTGGGGATCGCGACGTCACCATGAGGTACTAGGGGGTTCGCCGAACATTTCCTAAATAAGACAAAAGCACCACTTTGTTAGATATAAAATATATAGAATAAAAGAGTAAAACAAAGTCAAATATTATAATCTTAATGAGAGCTATGCGCCTGTTTCTGTAAAACTAATCTTTCAAATCTAGGCTGTGTATTTGAGACACACACAATTATATCATTTTCAAGTACAAGACGATTTCTAACTCTTTAATGGCAGTCATAGACGAGAAACTTACTCACACAAATATGATGTTACAAATGGAACCAAACATTTTAAAGCTTCACTCGCCAACTGGGGGTATTCCTGCATCTTTTCGGTCCAAAATTGGTCCGAGTTCTGGGAAAAAAATTGGAGCTTCAACATTCCATCACTTGATATTTCAATAAGTTTTTCATTCATGTTTATTGGTATTTCAACATGCTGAAAGGAATCGGCTAAAAACGGATTTAGTATCCATCTGCAACTGTCATAACTGTTTTGAATTTCTTCGGGGAAATAATCACAGAGCTGTTGTTTTAAATTGAGCAAAGTAACATGCATGTCAGCAAAAACTTGTTCAAAATTTGTAGCACTGTAATTGGATACATTTTCCATAATTTCCTGAAGGCACTGGAATGAATCGAGTTATTTTTTGACAAGTGAGGTCGACCATAAATCGATTTTTCTTAGAAACGCCTTAATTTTGTGGCTGTAATTATATTAATGTCGCGACCTTGTAAATTACTGTTCAAAATATTTAATTGCTCGAAAATATCAGCAAGGAAACCACCTAGTTTCAGAAGCCAAATAGGATCGGAAAATTGATTTTCATATATGGACTTCTCATCTTTCAAATACATTAAAAGCTCTGCTCTTAAGTGAAATACTCTTTTTAAGACGTTGCCCCTTAAAAGCCACCTTACTTCGGTGTGATAGAGAAGATTTTCAAATAAAACACCCATGTCTTCGCAAATTTTTCTAAAAATACTGGTCTACAAAGCTTTTTCTTTAATGGAATTTACAACTTTAATGATGGTTTTCATAACACAGTCCATTTCAGGAGGTAAAGCTTTGGGGACGCAAGAGCTTCTCGATGTAAAAACCAATGTCTCCATTTGGCATTAGGCATTATTTCTTGTAATTTGACGACAAGACCAGATTTATGTCCTGTCATAGCTTTAGCGCCATCTGTGCATATAGCAATACATTTACCCCAGTCAATATCATATTTACTTGTACGTTTCACAAAAGTGTCGAGTAAACATTTTTCAGTGCTATTGGTCTCCAATGGGGAACAAAATAAAATATCTTCTTGAATGCCATTATTTGTATCATATCTTACAAACGTAATGAATTGGGCACAGTTAGATATATCTGTGGATTCGTCCATTTGGAGAGAGAAGTACGTGCATTTGTTAAGATTTTCCACAACTTGCCCTTAAATATCTTCTGCCATATCACTAATTCTTCTTTGGATAGTATTATTTAACAAAGGTATTGTATTTAATTTTGCAGCCTCTCTTTTCCCATACATTATAATGTACCATTTCAACAGCTGCTGGACAAATCAGATTTTCAGTAATCGTGTGTGGATAACTAGTTTTGGCAACACGATAAGCAACTTTATAACTTGCTAATAATGCTTTTTCATTAGTAGTGGTTGCCAAGGGAAAACTGTTTGCTGTTTGTGAAGGACGTTCAGCTTTCTTTCAAAGAATTCCACGGGCTTATCTTTTTTATCTGGATGTTTGCTATTTAAATGTCGAAGTAACTTTGATGGCTTCATGCTTTCTTTTGACAAGACTTGTCCACAAATAACACATTGTGGTTTATTGGAAATAACGGTAAAACCATATTTAAAATATTCATCAATGTAGAATCTGGTTTTCTTTTTATTGCTGCTACTGCCACTTTCAGATGTAGATGGTTCTGCACTTCTTTTTAAAAACTTATCCATAATTTATAATTTATCGTAGACGTAAATACGTAAACGGGAATACGTAAGTCGTAAAATATTTACTCATTATTTAACACCGCGTTCGCCACCATAGGCTGTTTGGATTCGAACTGAGGTTTCGTTGCGCATCGCCGCTTATGTAAAGCCAAAACGAGGCTACGAGAACGTTCCAGAGTGCCATCTAGTAGCGAGCGCTTTCGCGATTATCATGGAAGAGTTTTGCGATGTAGACATAAGCTAATATGTCGCGGTGTACAATGTGCAGTCGACTTCTTATTATTTTATTATTTATTTTTATTGTAAATGTTATTCTGGCAGAAGTACCTACTACTAATTACTAGTGGGACAGATCGCAATCATTAAAATAATTGTATTAAAATAAAATAATTGTTTTTGATTTAAACTTAAACAGTAAAGTAAAATTAAATTTGAGAAACCATCAAATAATTGTAAATTAGGAACGCTATTTCCGTCAAATAATATTGAATAAATGAGTGGGGGGAAATTGGGGGGTCGCTAATAAATTTTTTAGCAAAAAGGGGTCGCGATTTAGATAAGTTTGGGAAACTCTGTCTAAGAATATCGCCTCGGAAAGTCACCTGAGTGTAAGCAATTTTAAAAAATAAAAAAAAATTAAATTTATATGTACCTACGCTGGTTCCTAAAAAAACTGATACGACTCTTAGCAAGATTTGATAATTGTGAATCATCAGTGTATTTGATTGGTCTGACATTATATTATATTTTTTATGACAGACAAATAATAAAATAAATAAACAATTGATTACATATGTTAATTCATAAATTGTAATAATTATTAAGGTCTAAATTTGGATATTGTTTTGAATTGCTGCATTTTATAAAGAGTATATAAATAATAGTTTTTACATAAAATAAGTAAAGATAACTGGGCACTATCAGAGGCAGCAAAACATTTTAACATAAGTAGAAACACAGTTTTTCTATTAATAAAAAATGGAAGAAACAAAAAATTCTCGAAAGAAAGCCTGGGTCTGGAAGACCAAAACTATAGTAAATTTATGTATGTAAAAACAAAATTAATATTTTGTAAAATCTCCATCGGCATTGATAACAGCTTCTAGTCTTCGGTCAATTTGCGTAAAAGGAGCTATGAAACTGTCTTCTTCAGAGAGCTTTTCCCAAATCTGTTGTCGACCGTGCCACAGCTGTTCAGCAGGTATAACATAACGCCGATACAACCATTTTATAAAAAACCCCCACACATTCTCGATTGGGTTTAAATCTGGACTGTAGCTGGGCCATGGTAAGGTTTCGATGTTGTTATTCTGGAGCCACTGGTTTATTATATTTGCAGTGTGAACAGGACAATTGAGGCCTTCAAAACCATAGTGGATTAAGTCCACTTTTTACGAAAATAAGTTAGCGGTATCTATGTTCTACAAATAGAAATCTTTTGATTATGCGTTAGTTTCCGATGTCTCTGAACAAGTCCAGTTGACCAGTCAGATTGTGCTCAGTGTATTTATCGTGATCGTTTATGATTTAAAATGGATTCAAATGACATTCATTATAGTAGAACAAAGAATTTAAGTATCTTAATCCTGATTTAAGGATGTACATGTATGTAACAAAATGCAACAACGAAGGCAAAGTACCTCAGAAAAAAAAACAATAATATCATGTGTTTACAAAACTAAGTTTAATTAACATTTTAAAATACCATCGAAAGATACGCTAAATGTGATCAACCATCCAAAATAGCTGCAGCAACTGAACCTGAGATATGCAATCACTTATTATGGAGAAAAATATTCACCTCGCAAAAGCAAAACAAGCTCGAGAAGTACTTAAATTGAACAGTGATGACGCATCAGGTGAACACTATGTTGCTACTTTTGACCTCCAAAAAGCTTTGCCATACCCGAAATTGTCTACATCCATTGCATATTACAAAAGAAATATGTATATCCATAACCTAGGAATTCATTCCTTCAACAAAAACAACGGCTTTGTGTATGTGTGCGACGAAACTGACGGTGGTAGAGGATCTCAAGAAATATCTTCAATATTAACCATGCATCTGAAAAAACATGCCAAAGATCATAACCACTACATCTCAGTCCATAAAAGTCCTTCCCCTTTTTAAATTTAATGTTTGTTTCGTCCCTTCTAAGTGTTTTCTGTTTTAGTGTGTTTAAATTGTCCTTAATTGTTTTAACTTTAATATTATATATACCTGACTTTGCAATAATCTACCAACTTGCCAATATAACTTTATCAAAGAAATTTGATAATTACAAGTTGAAATAATTGCACACCCACACAATTTGTACATCTAAGCTTATTCATTGTCATAAAACTGTCACCTTCATAAACCAAATACTCAATAAATAACACATATTTCATAAATATATCTCTCGAATAAGTATACATAACTTGTATATAATACAATGGTATGTAACATCACTTTCATTTAACAAACAATCACACACCTATCTCTACTTCATTGGACCAAATCTATCTCCTCAAGAACTTCTTATTTACTGTCAAACAACTACAATAGCGGACTTAAGTTCTCCATTCAACAATACATGATAGTTTCAACCATGTTCTACCATCCATCAATTAATAGAGTACCGGCATGTAAGTAATGTTTATTTATTTGCTCATTTATTAATTTATTGCAATCTAATAGACTATTTTATGACAATTTGTGGGTCTTACCTTGTCTGTTTAAACTTTTTATACCTTTTTATTCATTTTATTAATTTTAAAATAAACCACAGACATATGATACTGGCATAATTATTGTAATTTATAACATCTAATTTGTTTATCTTTATACCCTAATATGGGTTTTTATCATTTCAGCATTTATTTAACTTTGTATCGAGGCCTGAAGATGCTTTGCATATTGTAGAAAGCGAAACCGGTCGTCCGAATAGTTAATTAAATTGATTGTGAGTAAGTCTTATTTATTATTTCTTTACCTATCTATTTTTATGAGTACGATGAGTTTTATGAGTATTTTTTTATCATATACAATGATACTTTTTTCTCGATTTTTTTTCTATACTGATATCCTCGTACGTATTATTAAATAGTAATTTATTATTTTTTATTAAAGAAAATTAACACTAGAATACAATTTTTACTTATCTCGACGTTTTCCCTACAATCGACGTTTTTCCTAAAGTGTGTACTTCACGTATTATTTATATATTGCTGGCATATTTTGCAAGCCTTTGTGCATTGAACAAATTTGGTTCAAGCGTAATTTGCTAACAATGTAATCGAGATGAATAAACAGGAAGCAATTGGTAAATATGAGTTAATAGTTTACACAGCACACTACTTTGATAAGGAAAAAGGTTGGAATGTCAATAAAATATAATTAATTATCAGTTTAACATGTAGCCTAGAAAATTTTATGGATTTTTTAAAACGGTTTATGAGAGTTCTACTTTTTGTACACAAGATTATATTCGGGAAAATATGTTTATTAATCTCTTATAAACCTTTTTAGACAGCTTAAAAATAAAAAATACGAAACAAACATAATATTACAAGATTTATAATCGCTTTTATTATCTACAGCAATATATATTAAAACGAGTTTATTTTTATGTAAGTTTTTGCTCCGTTTTCAACTATGACATTATTATAATTCCCTTTGCCTTTATCTCTATGCAGGAATAACTTTGATCTTCTTTTGACCAACAGCAATTACTCCTTTGGTTCCACCAGTTCTCATTTGATCTTCCTCTCCTACTTTTTACAGGAACTTTCAATTCAGCAATTATTTGTATTGGTTGACTAATATTTCGACCTTAAATATGCCATAACCATCTTCCTCTAAATTTGGCATCAATTGGTATTAATCCTGGACTTCAACTTATATATCCATACTTAATTTTATCCTTTTTAGTCACTAACCTTTTTTTCCAATTCTCTCTGAAGTTCCACAGGGATCCATCTGAAACCTTTGCTATTTTGAAAAAGTTTGAAAATAGGATTAAAGACTGATTTAATTTAATTCTCTTATATCACTTGTAGGCCACATATTGAGACACGATAAGTAGTCTGCAATTGATTGTCTACTGCAATTGATTGTCCAGGGAAAATAGACATTAAGCCAGGGCCAGGCAGGAGAACGGTGTCGGAAACAAAATGTCAATGTAACATGAAACTATATAAAGTACTCTTATTTATATCTTTATGGGGAAATTGTGTCCCAGCTATACCATGTTCTTAGATATCGAAAAGTTTATGATTCTGAGAATGTTATCATTAGAGTCTGCGTGTAGACCGTCTTTTCCAATGGTGGGCGAAAATATATTCTCATCTATTCTCATCATTCTCTCAAATCATAGAACATGTCTTTTTCATTACCCTCTTTTTCTTCTGTTGGAGCATAGATGCTAATATTTCTAATATGTGCGAACTTCTCTTTAAGTCTTGTTCGACATATCCTATAATCAATAGCTTTAAAATCGATTACATGTTTGACCTTGCTGCTTACAATAAATCCCGTACCAAATTTGTGCCGGGTAGGATGTCCACTGTAGTAAATATTGCAAGTATTTTTTTTTCAGGATGCCTGAGCTAATCCACCTCATTTCCTGTAAAGCAATATCTGTTTTAGCATTATTCATTTCTTGTATGATCAGAGCTGATAAAGGCTTCTTACATTCTACGTGCACGGGAAAAAACTTCCATACAGGAAATCATTTAGATACAGGAAGACAGTGTTTCCAGGTCAACAATACCACAAGCTGAAGACTTATATAATTGTCATAAAAAGCAGGAGATTTAAAAATACACTGATATAGCCTAATATTGGTCCAAAAACGTTGTGTGATATAATCCGAAAGGGTAATGTACCTTTTATAAAGGATTTTTTAAATAAAAAATAACTAGTTATTTGAAATCAAATAATTAAAATAGAATTTAAATTTTTCATAAATACTTAATTTTTTCTTAGAAATGTTTAATTGATCCGAAAAGAAAGAAAATAATGGAACGGAAATTAATATTTCCAACAATATTAAGACGCTACCATATAATTTTATCAGATTTTACAGTTGTTGAACTCTTGTAGTATTTTTAACTCCCTGTAAATTTCTTTCGCCACCCGCCCATGAATGTATCTCGATCGTGATCGCCACTGCCAGGAACAGAAGAAATAAAGATAAATAGTTGTCACCGACTGTATATTTCCTTAAATAGAATGATTCCAAGAACTGCGCCGACTACTAATAGCTCCAATAATGTGCAATGCAATGAAATGTTATGTCATAAAGGTCATCAATGGAAGGAACATAAATGATAGAGAGCATTTTTAATGTAATAACGGAATTAAATTAATTTATGTTATGTAATCGTTTAGTACAAGATATTATGAATTTCTTAATGACAAATACTGACTTAAGACTTGTGACTTAAACGAATATAATATATATTTTTTACTGCGTTTCTAAGATAGATCAGTTTTAAGATTTGTGCTTATGGGACAAAAATCATACGAACAAGCTGAATTTGGCTAAAAACGTCATTTTTGGAAAAACAAAAAAGATGCAAAAAAGTTTCCCAATCTTAACCCTGGGCTTCCCCCTAAAACGGAAAGGCGGAATGGAAAACAACGATTTTACAAGAATCCATCCGTCGTAGAAAAAAAAAGTTTCAAACAAGAAATGTAGAGATAATGTCGAACAAAAATGTTTAATTAGCACTTTTTCCGTAGAATAAACCGTTCTCTTAGAAACTAGGCTTGAAGCAACCAGCGATTTATTGGTCTTTACTGGATAAACTCTAAACTCTGAAAGCAAGATTGGAAGCAAGATTGGAAACTTTGGATTCGGTACAAGAAACACAAGAGGAGAAAAACGCATGGAATTCCTGGAACAAGAAAACATGTATGTTATGAATACCTTCTACAAAAAGAAACCTAACAGAAAGTGGACATGGGTCGCACCTAACGGAACTACCAAAAATGAAATAGACTATTTTCTCTCAAACAACAAAGGAATATTTGAAGACGTCACAACAATAAACAACGTAACAACGGGCAGTGACCATCGTATAGTCAAAGCAAAAATAAATAATATTAACATGAAAGAAGAGAGAAAAAGGATTTTTTAAAAAAACAACGAGGATAGATGCCTTTAAACTAAGAACAAATGAAGAGAAATTCCGAGAGGTCTTAGCGGATAAGTTCGAATCTGATCCTTCACATAATCAAGATCAAATTGACGAGATTAATAAAAACCTAAATAAAAACCTTCTCGCAGCAGGACTACAGGTCGCAAAGAAAACAAGGACTAAAGAAGACAAAATAAGCAATGAAACTAAACAGCTAATGACGGAAAGAAGACAACTACTAGCGCAAAACAAACGCCATACTCAAGAATATAGAGAACTTAATAAAACAATTAGAAAAGAACTAAACCGCGAGATACAAAATTGGAACGAGAACTTAATAGAGCGAGTCATTGAAAACAACAGAGGCTTAAAATGTCTAAGACCCGCACTGGAAGTTCAAAAAATCATCAAAATTAAAGACGCTAACAATAAGGTAGAGAAGGATAAATATAAAATAACAAATATTGTCGAAGACACACATCCTTGTACAGCTCGCAAGGCCAGCCTAATGAAACAACAAAGGAGAAAGTCAAAAGAAAAATAAAAAACGTGGGATCAGAAGTACTACCTACCAAATATAAAGGGATACGAAATAGAAAGAGCTTTAAAAGAACTAAAAAATAATAAAGCTCCGGGACACGACAGTATAATTGCCGAGCTCTAGAAAACTAGCAAGACATTAACAATCCCTGTACTAACAGGGCTATTTAATAGATGTTTCAATAATAGCCAGATCTCTAAAGACTGGAACGAGAATCTAGTAATACTCTTACACAAAAAAAGGGGACAAATGTGATCTACAGAATTATAGACCTATATCGTTGCTCAGTCAAGTATACAAACTATTTATGAGAATTATTAATAACCGGTTAACCTACAAAATGGATAATTATACCAACCGGTTGAACAGGCTGGCTTCCGCAAAGGATATAGTACATCAGACCATCTGCTGACAATGAGAACATTGATAGAGAAGGCAAATGAATACCAACTACCCGTATTTCTTGCCTTCGTCGACTATGAAAAGGCGTTTGATAGTATCGAGATGTGGGCCTTAGAACAGGCTATTAATAATTGTAGAATAGACTCGAGATATAGGCAACTAATACATAATATATATGAAAATGCAACTATGATAGTACAACTAGATGAAAATACAAATCCCATCCCCATTAAGAGAGGAGTGAGACAAGGAGACGTAATATCGCCAAAGCTTTTCAACATAGCCCTAAAAGACGTCTTCAAAACTACAAATTGGTCAAACAAAATTATTGTATCCTTCTTCAATTAAAAATATTTTAGTTTTAAGAAATGTTTTTCTGCTAAAAGTATTTTAATTTTTTTTATTGCATATAAAGCAATATCTGGCAACAGTTTATAATTATTCTAAAAAATGGTGGGTGCGACTTGAGCATTCGCCAAATTTTAGAAAATGTATTATCAGTCATCTATCTAACAATTACTTTAGTTTTATATAGTATGTGTAGAATAGCAAATCCATTAAAATGTTTTTCGTATATTTTCATTTATTAACAAATGAAAAATGAATGGACTTTAGTAATGGCTAATTTTCGTTTGTAAATTAAAACCATTATATTTACTTTATCGAAAAACTGAAAAAGTGGATTAGTTTAATTGAAAACCTCCATTGAAAATGAGCTGTGGTAATAATAAGTGAAATAACAACTTCAAAAGTAAGTAAATTTTAGTTGTTTGATAGATATGGTTGTTCACAATTTGAAAATTGTCACGTTTAAAATGTCCTGAAAATCTTTCAAAGATCTTTCTTAATATTTTTAATTAAAATTTTTTTGGTGTCACTGTCTCATTGGAAATCCGTGTGAATATCCGTGACTAAGTCTGCGGAATACCCTGACGAAAATTCCATCTCTGACGAAATAAAATTAGGGTGACAAAAAAAGGGACTCATGAGAGGACAACGAACAAAAATGAATTAATAAAAGTCAACATTAAAGAAAAACAAGCAATATGCCTACATAAAAGTAAAAAAAGAAGACGAAAATTGTAGAATTAACCATTTTTATTGTGTAGCTAAACTAAAAATTGTGAATTTGACTTACCTAAATTTCTTCTGAAGTAGAACAATCAAATTCGTCCTGCAAAAAAATAAAAAAAAAGCTGTAGTATATTTCCAAATTTAAAAATTAAGATATCTAAACAGCTAAGATTATATAAAAAATTGTGTAGAACAAATTGGAAAATAATGGAGAGAAGACAAATTTAAGATAATTGATCTATAAAAACAAGAAATGAGTTGCGTTTACCCTAACATAAAAGATAACAAAAGAATATAATGGTTAGGTTGGGCACATATTTTCTGAAGAAAAAAGGTAAGATCACCACACAGCAATACTGGGCAAAAATAATAAAACAAAAAAATGAAATTAGTAATCACGCGTTAAAACAGGTCAAAAGTAGCCGAAATCAAATATCAATCATGAATTCTCGGAAATTTTGAATTCGATCATTCAAAGAGCGGTTAAGAAAATATGTTGCCTTTTCATTTTAACATTTTACATTGTAACAATAAAACATTATATATAATGCTGCTTATAATAATAAAAATAAAACATTAGATCTAGTTTATAAGTTTTCATTCACATTTAAAAGTTTTCTTTAGTCTCGAGGATAATCAATCCGCTCCCCGATGAGCAGGACCCTATATACCTAAAGATAAAATAAACTCCAATTTGTATAAAAAGGAAAAGACACTTAAGATTTGATTTCACGTATGGTGCGTCTGTGCGCTTATACATATTTCGGCCTAATAGGTCTCTTCACAACGGCAATTCACAGTCGCTCTGAACTTGAAAATAAATCTCTTCTGTCTTAGGAAGCAACTCTAACATGGCTTCTAATGGACACAAATAGCGACATCTCATATTAAATCCGTAAACTAATTTTCGAAACCAAATTCAGATTTTTGCTTTAATATGTGCCTTCTAAGAATTGCAAGCAAAACAGACGTTGATAAAGATGTTATTAGAGACATGGGAAAGCTAAAATTTGCATTCCACAACATATCTCCTCAACCGATTTACCCTGTACGAGTACTATAAACCAATTTGCTAAGGATTTTTACGTAGTTGATGAGATATGTTGTGCAATGCAAATTTTAGATTTCCCATGTCTCTAATAACATCTTATCAACGTCTGTTTTGCTTTGCAATTCTTAGAAGGCACAGATTCAAGCAAAAATCTGAATTTGGTTTCGAAAATTAGTTTACGTATCCAATTTGTATATTCTTTTTAACTTTTTATTTCAGAAAAATATTATTTATATTATTTAGTCTATACAAAACTGGCAACCGCAAATGCTTGTTTAGTTAGTATGTATGTCTTTTAACACATGCCAAAACGTATCATTTGGAGGAAGTTCCAGAAGAAGCTCCACAACTGATCCTACGTATTCGGCAAAACGAAATTTATCAAGATTCGAAATTTATTTCTGAGAAATATTTAATTCTCTTGAGTGTCAAAATAATCGAGTTAAGCGATTTAATAGCGGAATTAATTAAACTGACATTATCTCGAAATGTGTTTAAGACAGTAAAATAAAGACAATAGCTGAATCAACAGCTAAATCAGCTGCTAAATCAATTATTGCTGGAATTGTGAAGATTCCGTCAAGGGAACAACTGAAATACAAAGTAAACGTTTAACTTGCACGGTATAGAACAGGAATGAAAAACAGAGCCCAACAAAAAGAAAAAAATTGGTACTTAAGGAATAACGAATTTTAAATAATATTTCCAGCTCTGATTTAAAAAATCTGATTTTAAGTAGTTTTTTTAATCGATTTTATTTTTGCTCGAAACGATATACACGAAGGCGGCCTTACAGCAAATATGATATATCTTGATAATGTAGACTCAAGACATCAATCCAATATAATTAACGTCCGAACCAGGAGACGAGCAAATGCGAATGCTGATCACTATCAGGTCGAAAACTAAGGTAAGTACCAAGATTTTAAACATAAGAAAGGAGTAAAGTCTGTAAACATGAACGTTACAATGTTTAAACATTTTATCGGACTCGAGAAACAAAAATAGAGAATATAAACAAAATTTAAGCATCAAACTAGAAGACAGATTAAAACATGAAAATATATATAACGAGTGGGAAGGGTGCAGAAACAACGTTAAAGGAGCAGCTGAAGAGTTACTAGACATCGAAGACAAAGAAGAACAAGAACGAATGACTGGTTTGACGAAAAATGTCAGACTATAACAGAAAAAAAAACAGAGCAGAAACAAAACAAAAGTAGAAAGGAGAATTCAAACAAAAGATGAAAAAATATGAACGAGCGTAAAATATTGACACAACAGCAAGAAAACTAAGAAGATGGACAGAATATATTAAAAGAAAAAGCGACGTTATTTTTTTAGCTTTTAGTTCTTACTGTTTGCATGAACTATTCGTATTTATACTCTCCCTGTTAGTACTAGCTTCTTCCATTTTTATTTAATTAAATAATATTTAAAAAAAAAGCAATATATCGTTACAGATAAAGACACCAGTAGACTTATAACACCTATAAAACTGAACATATACTGACTATATATTCATCGTTTCTCCGCTACTGACACGCTTCTTGGTAAAAGTCATAGAAACGATACCATAAACGTAAGTGATTACGCTTATGACTCATTTTAATTTTTATTTGCTGGACTATTGCGCATCCCAATGGAATATTTGTCACCAAAAACAAGGATTGAAAGAAAAAAATATACATTAATTTCCATGTATCAGTTAACTTAAAACTGTCGTTTTTATTACAAAGATATGAAGGGTGGTTTTGTAAGAAGTTTCATAAAGTCAGCATCGACTAAAATATATGTAAGAAGTTTCCATAACTTGCTGGTACATTATATCAAAAGTATACTCCACAAATATTCTCTCTTTTATTAATTTTGTTTTTTTGTTAAAGGCGACACATCCGACTTGAATTTTTTCATCAACACTCATCTAATATATTTATAAAATCCGCTGCGTACCTCACGCTTATCTATGCATCCACCATACCTACGATCATCGATGTTATTTCCCATGTTCTCATACTCTTTTTTTTCTTACCCATAACACAATGGTTTTGGAAATTGACAGAAACTTAGATTTAATAAGTTCAATGATATGAATTTTCTTTACTGGAAAACCTAATGGTCGCTTTAAAATCCCTAAATAAATATTGCTAGTGTAGATATCAGTTTAGTTTTTTTTTGGTGTGACAAATAAATATACTGATGAAAAACAGTTTGTTTCGTATACGTTGATAGTAAATAATACTAAATAATAATAAGAAGTAGTTATTTAATTAGTGGATAAATAAAACATACCTAAAAAGTCAGACGACTATAAAAAGTTTTTATATTATTTTATCTCAAAATTTCCCGGCCGAGATCTGAAGCCTATACACCTCCTCCTATTTCTTTGTGAGGTCATTGCTGTTTGGTTTTCTAACGCTCGTGCTTAAGAATGCACATATTTGTACGAGTTCTAAGAAACATTCAAACAATCATTTTGTTTCAGAGAAATATTAAATTTTACAACTATATGCATAAAGCAATTGACCTTCTGAAGCGCATTCCTTCAAACAGCTAATAACCACGTCGAGCTCTCGACCTCTTTTCGACTGTTCATTCATCGGCATGCATCAATTTTCGGCGATTTGTGCATTGGCAATCGGTCGAGAGAAGGATAGAAAAAAACTGAGAAGAGGAGGCGAAGCGATGCAGTGGCGGACTACAGATAAAACTTTGTTTATAGCTTACCTTTACAACACATTTATCTAAACATAAACAAGTTTGTTAATTGAATGCGGAGTTCTTTTATAAAATTAACTGGAATAGTTGGGATAAAGAACAACTAATGAGAAATAAGTTGATTGAAGTACAACAATTAAATTAATTTACAAAAATTAATCAGTTAATTACTCTGCAAAAACCTAAGAATTCCCGGATGTTTACCAAGTAATTTTGAATGAATGCAGTTTTAATGATAAGCAGATTAAAGAATGGAGTACAACAAACCAGCACTATATTGATTCGAATAGGGAAAACCCACCAACCTTTGGAAATACACTAACAATGCAGAATCCCCAAAACTAACGCTTTTTCCGAGGATTAGTGTTTTTCCTGTTACTATTTATGGTGCGGAAACATAAATTCCGAAATTCCAAATGAAGGTCTACTGTTAAATAATAGTCCAGAGAAAAAGGATAAAAAAGTACCCTGCTGGTGACTTTGATCCGGCTACGTATCTGACAGGTTTTATGGACATCAATAACCAAAGCCCTCTATGTTTACTGCCGTGAGTTCGATGGACTTTTTAAATGATGTATTATCAATTTAAGACAAAAATTGCACCATTTTAAGAACTTTTTTTTTAATTCTTTTGAATAAATAACAGTAGTACCAGCGGACTGGAAGGAAAGTATCCTGCTACCGATACTTGAAAAGGGAGACTCGAAAAATCCTGAAAATTATAGAGGCATTAGTCATAAAAGATAAAATCGAGGAAAAAGCGAACATGACAGATGAACAACAAGGATTCCGGAAGAACCGCAGCACAATAGACGCAATTTTTATTATCAGACAAATAATAGAGAAATCTGTTAAATATGGAAAACCAGCATACATGTGCTTTATAGATATAAAAATTGGCTTTGACAGGGTGAAGCGAAATGATATCTTAAATTTATTATAAGCCGAACAAATAGACCATCAGATAATAAGGATAATAAATGAAATTAACAAGAACAACAACACCACAGTTATAATGCCAACAGGAGAAACAGAATGCATAGGACTAAAAGGAGGAATCCGCCAAGGAGACTCGCTCAGCCCATTGTTATTCAATATGGTGATGAATCAAATAATTCACGAAGTAAGAAAACTACACGGATACCACATGGGAGCGCATAAAATCACGTTACTATGCTATGCCGATGATGCAGTACTAATTGCTGATATCGAAGATGGCCTACAAAAGCAGCTCCACACCTTCAATATCACAGCACACAAACTTAATATAAGAATATCAGTAGAAAAAACTAAATGTAGAGTAAAGAGCCGCGTAGATGCAAACTCGAAATAGACGGCCAAATTCTAGAACAAATAATGAAATTCAATTACCTAGGAGTAGAGATCACTAATGACAGGGATATAAGAACAAAGACCACAAGGCAAGCATCAAAAGAGGTAAGAGTAAGTGGTTGCCTCCGAAAAAACCATATAGAGAAACAAATATCTGACCACGGAAAACAAAATGAAAGTATACAGAACAACAGTAAGAGCACTCCTAACATATGCAGCGGAGACAAGGACCGATAAAAGAAAGACGAAACAACAAATTAACAATATCGAAATGAAAGGATTACGATCAATAGGGGGGATTTTATTAAGAGACAGACAAACCAACAGAAGTATATGCGAACAATGCAAAATTCAAAATATTAACAGGTGGATAAAAACAAGAAAAAAAAACTGGAACCAACATGTAAACCGAATGGGACCAGATAGGTTAGCAAACATCTGAAACAAACTGAAACAGAATAAGAGGCAGACAAACAGGAGTAATCCTAGTCTCTCTCTCTCTAAGTTTAAATAACTCTCTCTTTTGCTTATTCTAGCCGTATAATCATTGTAAGTTCATTTTTCTCTGACTTATGTTATTGAAGAAAAAATTGTTTGGGATAAACAAATTGACTAATTTTTAAACCAATTGATGAATCACTCGTGAAATTTTAGCCACATTTTTTACACTTTAAGAACCAACGTTTCTCGCAATATCTAGGTTGTAGCTTTATTTTGACTATATCTAGATTCGAGTTTATTTTTTCAATAGTAGTCAAGATTTATTGAAAATTAATATTTTTGTGCAAAGTATTTTACATTTTTCTAAGAAAAAAATCGCCATTTTAAAGATTTAAAAGAGTTTTATCAAATGATTTCTTACAAATTCGTTCAAAATCGTTTACTTTTTACTAGTGGAGGAAAGTTATAATGATGAATTTTTGGCATGAAATTCATATTGAGAATCTAAATAATTTAAAAAGTATACCGAACTCACTGTAGTAAACATAGAGGTTTGGGTTATTGAGTTTCATAAAACTCAAGAAAATTGCTAGATACCTGGCCGCGTCAAATATTTTTCTCTGTATTTATAATTATTACATCAGACCAAATACAGAAAATAATATGGAGATGAAAAAGATGATTGTGGGACAGTTATACAGGTTTACCTGTATAACAACACTTACTGTACATCCTTCTCCTCATTCCTTAAGCCCTTGTCAGGGAGTGGTGGCACTCTAAATATTGCTATCTTACTATCTCCATTTGCGATCCCGTGCCATATGGACGTTTTTATGTAGTGATTTTCTACCAGAAAATTGTCTTCATTTGGTCTGCCCATCGTGTTGGAGATCTTTCTCTTCGCCTTCGGTCTTCTATCTTTCCTTCTACTAACAATACTTCCATGGTCATTGCTCTTCTAGCTATGTAGCCGAAGTAAATTTGGTATGATCAGTTTAAATTTTAATAGCCTGTTTTTATATGAAGCTCTGCAGAACTGACAGGTTGGTTCTATGTTCTGTCCAGGATCCGCGTAGAACTCTTCTATCGACCCACATTTCGAGGGCTTCGTTCTCACTGCTATTGATTTTTTTAAGATTCCATATCTCAGCTGCGTATGTATGCCCCGTTTGGAGCAGATCTGTCCACACCAAACAAGTTGATACTGCGCTAAATGAGACATGCAGGATAGTAACAGGGTGCATGAAACCAACGCCACTTTCAAATCTATATAGAGCAGCGGGTTTTGCAGAACCCTCAACACGCAGAGGCGCTGCAGAACACATAGAGAAAATTAAACAGATCGCGGACGATCGGCATGCCCTGTACAAAACTCGAACACCACGAAAGCGACTAAAATCTAGGAAAAGCTTCCTTGGAACAGTGAAGGATGAACCGCCTGAGTATTTTCCACTTCCCCAGGTTCAATGGGCCGGCCAGACCCTAGACTTTAAAACGTGGAAAACCTTAAATAGGATAAGAACGGGGGTTGCTACAGTAAAATCAAACATGGCAAAATGGGGAAAAATAAACCAAGATGATGTGAACTGTGACTGTGGAGAAACACAGAATATGGAACATCTTCTTACATGCAGAAACTGTCCTCATCGATGTACCCTTGAAGATTTGTGGCTCGCCAACAAAGATGGAACCGACGTAGCCCGATACTGGGCCGAAATTTTATGAATGACATGTCCGGACACGATAAAGTAAAGTAAAGTAAGTAAGCTGCGTATGTAACAATGGAAAAAAGAAGGGAATTGATCAATCTGCTTTAGGCTATTTCACAAATCTCAGATATATCCTCTAGTTCTAGCAGTTGGTCTTTCAATCTTATTTTTGGTCTGCCTTTTATTCTTAATTTTGGTCTGTTACAGTTTTTTAGTTTGTTCTATTTTGAATTAATGCGCCTTCTGCTCTTCTTTGTTTGTGTCCAAAACATCTCAGTCTTCAGTGGTTCATTGGTCTTCTATATTCTTGTTCGGTATTTATTGAGCCGTTTATTCTTCTCATAATTTTTCTTTCAATTATTCTCAATTTATTTCATCCTTTTTCGTAACACACATTTCTTGTGCTCCGTATGCTATCACTGGTCTAATTGCTGCAAGTTTTTGTATTTGCTTAGGATGTAGTCTGTGATATTTCCAGTTCCCCGCTTAATGCCTTCACTTTTTCTGCACTCCTTTTATATTCTCCGTCCACTAACACCCCCGAGATATATTTTACATAATTAGCGATAATACCATACGAGAGCCATAGTTGCAACCGTACCAGGGGGACCTGGAGAGCTGGTGACCCCAGAGTACAAAAGTCCGAATGTTTTATTTTATGAGACGAATGTTGTCAACCGCAGGACTTTCAACTTGCTAGCCGCCGTTCCGTCCCCTTGTCGGTTACACCAGTGTCCAGACCCATGCTTTACGGAATCGCTGGTTGGCAGGCATGGAAAGGCATCACCACTTGGATTGTTGTTGGAGCACTATGATCTGTTCGGAATATTTAACCTAGTGCGATCGTTTACAAAACGTGGACAGTCATTTAAAAAATGATTTAAACTATTTGTTTTAGTCACAAATTTTACATTTGGGGAATTATCTCCGGTAAACAGCGTAAAACATCACCCGCGAGTTATCCTGTTTTGGAAAAGATACTTTGTTGAATCAGCAACAGACTTTCAACTTGTATCTTTATAAGTGTATTCTGCTTTTTTGTTTATACATACCGTTCCAATTTATAATCGTCAAATTCAAAATTTCAGTCTATTCAGTCTATTATAGATCTTTGTTCTCTAATATTTTCAAAAGTATTGTTCAATTAGCAATATTTCATATAAAATCACGTAGAAAAGTCTTTTTATTGAATTCTACATTAATTTATTAGTATACACCCACAAATTTTCTCATTGTTGTACCCAGCCGACCCACTTGATTGATTTTCAAATTCGAAAATAGACAATAAGTTATTACCCACTAATAAACAATCATTTTTGCATACGGTTAAGTATTCTATGAGTAAAAACAATGAAGCGAAGGGTCAAATTTTGGTCTGTGGAAAAAAGGTCATGCAGGTGAGGCATGTCATTTCGCGGTGAAGCCAACGAAACAAAGACAATAGATTTAATTTTGCTATGAAAATATTGTCCAAAAAGTAGGTTAAGTATTTATATGTGCACACATTGGAAAAAGTTGTCTTGAGTAGATACAGGGTGGACGTCCAAATTTGTATTTAATTTTTGAGTCGAAAAGATTTATATTATGCCACTAAACTAAATTATTTTTATTATGCCACTAAATTAAAAACAAATTTAAAGCTAAAAATAAAAATACTAGCAATGAAAATTACAGAAAGAACAATACTAAAGGAAACGAATCAGGTTCAGAACAGGACGATCGTGAACATAAACAATGACTAGAAAAAAAAGCAGCAAGGATTTGGAACAGGTCGATTGTACACGAACAGTGTTACTTACAGATTTAACAAAAGTATTTGACAGACTCCAAATACAAGGTATATATTTAATATGTCAGAATCATACCAGTAGGATCATTAAGACAAACATATGCAAGGACAAGAAAGTAAATGCAAAGCTAAAAGATGAATGGAACCAGTTGAATATGAAATAGGCATAAAATAAGATAACACTCTGAATCCACTCTTATTCAATCTAAAAACCAGATAGATTGTAAACAAAGAAACTCGTGAATTATTTTTTATGTGTATAATTTATTAATTGTAACAGAGAATGCTGCACCAATTTTACACTCTAATGCTAATTTTCATAGAAAAAAAAAAAACAAAAATTGTAATAATGTCAACAGAGGGAAAAAAACTTTTGAACACAGGGAAGAGAATAAATTATTACAAATAAAATACATTAGAAATGTACATACCCTAAATAGGTTTTATGAATGAATGCCAAGGAAAGTGCTAGTTGCCTAAGATGCGAAAGTACTTTTTTTTATCTTGTTTCTTCAGTTAGGTCCATAAAAAGGTGATAATGCGCTAGAAGAAATACTTTAACAGGTTATTAAAGAGAGTTTTTGGAAGAAAAAACAGTAAGAAATGCATAGATGTCCAAATTAACAAACAAGGTGTATGTGTATAATACTAAAAATAGATACAAAAACTCGATTAAAACTGTAAAGGCATAACCCGGAAAAAAGATAACTAAAATCATAATCTGCTGATAGCACTAATGCCAATGAGATTAAAAAAGTTTAAAAAAGGCGACGAAATAAACTAACATTGAATATTACAAAAATAAAAGAACTAGCGATACATTAAAAATTAAAACAACAAGTTAACGCAAATCTGAATGAAGAAAAGCAACATTAACATCAAAAACTGTCAAAATAAAAGTGGAAATAATAATAAAAAACACTGCTAATGACAGGAAAAAAAGATTCTACATTCAGAAAAGATAACTAAATTAGAAGTGGATGCCTTTAGAAATTTTAACTCTAATGAAAGAGAGGAAAAATATTGTTCTGAAGCTATTTTTTGCATCCTTTTGAAAAAAGTAAAATAAGTAAAAAGAGGAAAAATGTTAGGGGAGAAACAAATTTAATGAAAATTTTATTCTTCTTAACGTGACTCCGTTCCGAACGTTGGCGATCATTCTGGCTATGATGACTTTGTTGGTTGCTATACAAAATAGCGAAGTAGAAGATAGTAGAAGAAAGAGCGAACCAACAACAAGAATATGAAACAATAAATAAAGCAGTTAAAAGAAATGCAAGAAGAGACAAAAGAAGATGGGCTGAAGAACTGGCAAAACAAGCCGAAATAGCTGCACAACACAATAGAACTAGAGAGCTACACCAAATTACTAGACGTCTAACAAAAAGTGGGCCCAACTGTTCAAACGTCGTAAGATCCAAGACAGGAGAATTACTTACTACAACAAATGACCAAATAGAGAGATGGAAAGAGCATTTCCAGGAGATGCTAGGCACGCCCATGGATAACGCAGATGAAATTGTCGAAAATCCACAGAATATAGACTTGCGTATATCTTGCGACGCCCCTACCAAAACAGAGATAATAACAGCTATAAAATCTCTGAAAAATAACAAGTCTCCTTGAATCGATAACATTGCTGCCGAAATACTTAAAACTGATCCTCATCTAACTGCTGAACTTTTGCTCCCCATAATCCGAGAGGTGTGGGAAACAAACCGCATTCCAGCGGGCTGGAAAAAAGGCATCATTATTAAGCTTCCAAAAAAGGGCAACCTCACACTATGCAAAAATTGGAGAGGAATAACCTTGCTTACCGCCATAAATAAAATCTTCACGACCATCATACTTAAAAGATTAACAAACAAGGTTGAATTTCGAGCTAATCAAGTAGGCTTTAGACCAGAATCCTCCTGCATAGACCACATTAATACTGTGAGGCTAATAATGGAACAATCGGTTGAATGGAACACACCCCTATACATGGTTTTTGTTGATTTCGAGCGTGCTTTTGACAGCTTATCTCATGATGCGATATGGAAAATTTTAGAGCTAAGAAACATCCCGCATAAAATAATTTCCATTATAAAGTCACTGTACACTGAAGCGAAATGCAACGTGACACACAATGGGATCAACAGTGACGAATTTGACGTACTTACTGGAGTCAGACAGGGATGCCTGCTTTCTCCGTTTCTTTTTAACATAGCTCTAGACTATGTTCTCTCCAAACTAGACTCTGACACAAGAGGGATACAATGGACGTTAACCACACGCCTAAGCGATCTAGAATACGCCGACGATATCTGCCTGTTAGGGCAAAGGTTCCAAGATGTGGCTGACCAATTGGAAACACTTTCCACTGAAGCCAATAAAATAGGTTTGAAAATCAATATTGGTAAAACCAAATCCATGAGAATAATTGCAAGAAACAACACGCTATTCGCCATTAATAACATGCAGATTGAAAATGTGGAAAACTTTACGTATCTTGGAAGTGTCATAACAGAAAGCGGAGGTACAGAAGACGATATTCGTATGAGGATACGAAAAGCGCAACAAGCTTTCAGCATGCTCAACCCTGTTTGGAGGTCTGGAGACTACACTACGAGGACAAAGATCCGCATATTCCAGTCAAATGTCATGTCTGTATTACTTTACGGATGTGAAACCTGGAAAGCGACAAAAACCCTTACAGACAAACTGCAGGTCTTTGTTAATAAATGTCTACGAAGAATTGTTCGTATTTTCTGGCCTAACATCATCAGAAACGAAGATTTACTACACCTGACCAAACAAAAGAGGGTAGTAAATGAAATAAAGTCCAGAAAGTGGGGCTGGATCGGTCACACACTCCGAAAAAATAACTCCAGTATTGCAAAGACTGCCCTAGAGTGGAATCCCCAAGGAAAACGAAAAAAAGGTCGCCCAGTACAAACTTGAAGAAGATCCATCATGGACGAGATAAGAAAACAAGGAAAGTCTTGGAATGAGGTGAAGGCCTTAGCGCAAAATAGAACCCGATGGCGCGTTTTCACTGAAGCTCTGTGCTCCATTTAGGAGTTCAAGAACCTTATATATATATATATATATATATATATATATATATATATATATATATATATATATATATATATATATACTGTTGAGGTCTTGCTATCACCATGCTCTCAGATTGGCCAACCAGATATTCTTCTTCGTCCTGGGGCCCTTTTTTCTTGAATTGTACCTTGCAAAATGCATTGAAGTACTGCAGCTTAAGGCCCTTCACGATGTTGACCAAATTCGCGGTTGTGTTCATCCTCCGCAGTACTTCTTCATTGGTGACTTTCTCTGTTAATGGTATCTTAAGGATCATTCTGTACAACCATAGCTCAAAAGCCTAAAGTTTTGATTGAGTTTCCGCCTTCAATGTCCACGTTTCTACTCCGTACAGAAGCACTGAGTACACGTAACATTTAAGAAGCCTTATTTTTGTTTTTAGAGTAAGGTCATGGCTCTCGAACAGAGCTTATAGTCAAGAATGCACTTTTTGCCCTTCCGATGCGACATTTAATCACTTGAGTATTGTCCCACGACTCATTGATTATAGTTCCCAAGTAGTTCTATTGTAAGACACGTTCAATTCTTATTTGGTTCACATACAGATTTGCTCCAGTTATGTTTTCTTTACTGATGATCATAAGCTTGGTTTTGCTGGTCCAGTCCATATTTTTTACTTGTTTCTGGTATTTTGTTCATTAATTTTTGCAGCCCTTCTATGGTATTGGCAAACACTATTGTATCATCTGCATACCGCAGGTTATTGGGCTTGACTCCATTTATTGAGATGCCTTCATCTCCATTTATTGAGATGCCTTCATCAATATCTTTTAGAGCCTCATCAAAAATGTCCTCCGAGTACAGATTGAATATCAGTGGTGAAATTATGCACCCCTGTCACACTCCCCTTAAGATTTTGACCTGATTTGTATATTCACCATCTATTCCGAGCACCGCTAATTGATTCCAATACAGGTTAGCTATTATTTTCAAGTCTAAAATTTAATAATACTTAAAAATGATGACATTACAAACGTATTAGACATTAAGGATAAACTTCAGATTATGACAAGAATACAAATCGACTTATTTGCACCAAAGCTTGGTTTTTAACACCACATTGATAGTGCCGTTCGGGGAGAATCCCCCAGTTTCCCGTTTGAAGTTATGAAGGAAGTTCCTGTAGCATATTTCGTGTACATAGTTAATTTACACAAACCTACTTAGCCTAGTGTCCCATTTTTTTTCAATATGATGTTCCCATGACATTTGCAGCTGTATCAGTCAGATGTTGCTTGTGTGCTGTGAGTTCTATCGATCGTGATATCCAAGTATATTTAGGAGTGTGATACCATCGAAATATATCTCACATTGTGGGTTTGTCAGTTTGTTGGTTAGATTAGAATTTTTCTAAATTGACAATTCTCATCATCATCATCAGTGGTGCTACAGCTCTAGTTGAGCCTTGACCTCCCAGTCTATTTCGCCAGTCGTTTCTGTTCATCGCCAACCGTTGCCAATTTACCGCGCCGATTTTAGATTAGGACCGAGGACTAGGACTAGGACTAGGACTAGGACCGATAGTAGAGTTCGTCTGGGTGGGTAATTTTCATTTGCTCTTGACACATATCCAGCCCATCTAAGCCTACCTATTTTTATGAAGGATATTACATCTCTACCATTTACTATTTTTTTATACTTCTCGTACAATTCGAAATTCTATCGCCTTCTCCAAATACCATTCTCACAGAATGCGCCCATTATTCTTCTTAGTATCTTCCTTTCGAAGACGAGCAGAAGATTTGCGTCTGTTTTGGAGATGGTCCATGTTTCTGACCCATATGTCAGCACTGGTAGGATGAGTGTTCGATATATTATTAGTTTGGTTTTCTGGCTTAAATTTCTGTTTTTTAGCTGCTTGCTTAGTCCAAAATATCATTTGTTTGCTAGCAGTACCCTCCGTTTAACTTCTTCAGATGTGTCATTATCGTTTGTTATGAGAGAACCCAAATATGTAAACTTATTTACTACCTCAAAATTATATTGGTCTATACTGAAGTTTTGTTCGGCGTTTCTAGCTCTATCTCTGTTATTTGGAATAGATGCTAACATTTTGGTTTTTTCCTCGTTTATTTTAAGGCCCATATTTTGTGCGGCTGTCAAGAAGGTGGAAGTCATCTCTTTAAGTCCTCGTGTAGTACGTGCGATCAAATCCAGATCGTCAGCGTAAGCCATAATCTGCGTTGATTTATTAAAGATTGTTCCCCTATTGTGTAACTCGGCATCTCTTATAGTCTTTTCTAACGCTATATTAAAGAGAAGGTACGCCAGCGCGTCTCCCTGCCGTAACCCTGCATATGTTTCAAACGCTTGTGACATATCGCCTTTACTCATAGTTGTTTTTACGAGCCTTATTAATTTATGGGGAATGTTAAGTTCATTCATGGCTTCGTATAATTTACCTCTTAGGACGCTATCATACGCTGACTTAAAGTCCACAAAGAGATGGAACGTGTCAATATTAAATTCATTGGTTTTTTCTAAGATTTGACGTAGCACAAAAATCTGGTCGATTGTTGACCTACCTGGCCTAAAACCGCTTTGATACTCACCAAGGATTTCTTCCACGTACGTACAAACGGCTGTACAGGGTGTTGGAGAATATTTTGTACATTGTATTCAGAAGAGTTATACCCCTATAATCTTTACATTCCAACAAATCTCCCTTTTTGTGCAGTGGACATATGATTCCAGTGCACCATTCCTCTGGCATTTGTTCTTCTTCCCAGACTTTGACTATTATGTTGTGAATTTGGTGCATAATGCTGTTACCTCCATGTTTGATGAGCTCTGCGGGGATACAATCCACTCCTGGGGACTTGCTATTTTTGAGTCGTGTGATTGCGTCTTTCACTTCAAATATTGAAGGAGGTTCTACGTGAGTGTTATTTCTTGGTCTTTGGGGTGCCGCATCATTTTCCACTTCGGTACCAAGTAGTTCTTTAAAGTGCTCAACCCATCTGTTTTGTACTGCGTCAGATTGACAATTCTCAGGATCCTTTTAATCTGTCACACATAATCTATATTTTTGCGTAACCACTTCATATATGTAACATATTTGTATTTAGTGTACAGTTATTTTTCCCTTCTATTTCAGCTTTCTTAGAGTATTCTGTTTAACGATTTGGCATATAGAAGTATATGGTATTTGACCGTAGTTTTAAAAATGACCCATATCAAAGACAGAAAAATGACCCATATCATGGGTATGGAATATAATGATTGGTGGTTTCAGAAATTTAAATGTTGTTTAGAAATTTAAAAGTTATAGCCTTACAAACAAATCACTCAATATAATATAGGAGAAGAATATCTTAATATGTCTTTAATATAATATTGAGCAATATTAAAACATTTCCAATTATTGTCTTTTATAGCAAACGTTACAGCAAATTGGTAATATTATTTCATAGCAAATACATAATTTATCAAATTCGGATCTGTAGCTGGTAGTCGCTTGTTTTGTTGCATCAGTGGTGCGCGATATAAAGGTGTGCGGTAACATCACAGGCGGCCAATGCGATGCCAATGAACGGTGGCCTGGTCCGTGATGGTCCGCCGGATCCACAGGCCGGAGATGCCACCTACTGGCTCTTCTTTCTCTTTCTTGGCTCTCGACACCGCATTCTTGCCCTACACTGCGCTAAGGCGGATGTCTATAGTGCCGGTTGGACCAGCATAACCTATATTTTTGAGATCATAAGGTCTAGCTGCCATATATATCTTAGTATATATAAATGACAACCATATTGCTCCCTGCGCAATGGGATTTATATCCGATCTAGCTATTAAGAAGCAGTTGTCGTTATAAAGGCAATTTGATAATAAAATCTCACCAAATCCAGTAAAATTTAAAGCAATTACTATCAAAGGTTATCGATAGAATAAACAAAATTATTATCGGTTTGATCTAAGACAGAAACAAGTAAAGAATATTGACCAATATTCGTTAAATACGGTAATAATTTTACAAAAAAGTTCTGCGAAGATGGGCCAAGTATTAAAATGTTTTTAGAGGTAGGGAAAATTTGCAAGACAACCTGCATGCGAATATGCATTTTTACCTGCATGCGATTAAATACATTTTTAATTCACTTATCACGATGTCGAAGCCTGGACGCTTACCGTTAAAAACAATAAAAGAAAATTAATTCTTTTGAAATGGGATTGGAAGTTACCATTGAGGGGTTGAGAAGAAGTAAAAATAAGGGTAAAAGAAGGAAAACTGCAACTGAAAGATATAGCATGCTACGACTTATCAAACACGGAAAACAGCGGGAAAAAAGTATCGGAAGAATACGTTTATCCTGGTTTAAAAATTTGAAAAGTGATTTGAATGTAGTTTAAGTGTTGGAGCAGTTGTTTCAAAACTCATTAATAATATAATTGGGTAAACTAACTACCCAAAGAGATACAGTAACGGAATGATAATTTTACTTAATAAACATATCCACAGGAAAGATTTCTTGGACTAGAAAATGGTCACAACATTTAACCAACGAGCAGTTATATTATAATTTCACATATACATATATTGTTAAGTGTTTCTTACAAGTAAAAGTTCACGCAATATAATAATCAAGGAGCTAACGGAATTGATACAATGTTCTGCTTTTAACTACTTCGCTGGTCAGATCTATGTATCTGCTAAATAAATATATCTGCAAATGACTCTTGATAAACTGTAAAAATTAGTCAAAAATCTGTATTTCAATCTGTGTTTCTAGAATAACCAGGCCATCAATAATGTTTCTTAGCATATTTGTATTCGACTTTTTGAAACAAAATGGCTACTACGGTTATTAGCTCACTCCCCAGAGCTGTGTGTCTAGTGTGCAAAGTAGCACTTTGAATATTTGAGTTTTGTGAGATCAACGTATCTCTCAGAATACTGAGAATGATTCAACCTTTGATGCAAGTAGAGAAAAATAATTAAAATGAAATTGCGGAAAATTCAAGAAAAGGCAAGAAAATCTCTGAAGGTCTAACGTTTTTATAAATTGTAATCTGAAAATTTCATTCGTCTGTTTATTTTTGATTACTTGTTTCATTTCCTAATACTGATATATTTCTACTTGTTCTGTCACACTACCATTTGCTCCATATATTGTGGTTTTCTTCTAACCATTTTCCATTCATTTGTATTACATTACTTTGCATCACACTTACATCTTTATAATTTGATTATCACTCATATTCATATGTAATAATATTATTTTTGCATGTCTTACTCTATTAAAAGCTTTTTCGAAGTCAACAAAGTCCAAGTGTAGGTCAACATTTACATTACGATATCGATAACAGCAGTATGTTTATGGCAAATACTCCTTTTCGAGTACCCATTTAGGGAGAGAGTACTCGGGTCAGTTAAAGTTAGCCATTGTGCTATTTTAGGGATTGAAATTTATTTGTACAATGTGCATTTCGTTGTTCTTTGAGTTCTTTTAGAATTACGTGCAGTTTGGTAAATTTAAGGTGCGTCTAACATTAGGATGCGATGTGCCAAAGTGAGAAAGAAACTACTACTAGTGCAACTACCATTTGAATTAACTATTGTTGATGATCTTAGTGTGATAATGTCCTTTTTTTGTTTAAATGTTTGCCAATCTGTATGATTATTTGTATTTTATGTTGTATGCAGATAAATATCATATTGAGCGTTTTAAACGCTAAAGAAATCAAGGAGATTGTGTGGGGAGATGTAGGTTGGGGGGAGATCAACGATCAGGTGAGGGTATCTCTATTAAGGAAGAAATTTTGAATAACTTTGCTTTTGCAGACGCAGATTTACAAAAATGACGTACAGAACGTAACGCTGTCATAAATACGGGTTTAAGATCAGTTTGAAAAACCCTAAATGCATGATCATGAGCAGTTGCAAACATCCAAGGTGGTTATGTAGATGAGGTGGTGGTGATATATTTTAATTGAGAGCGTAGGCACACACCTACAAATACTTGGGAACATGTATAAATCAAATATAAAACAAACCAAAGACAACAATGAATGTATTAAAATAGCACGTACATCAAGTTTAGAGTTACGCCTAAGAAAGCTTCGGTGTTAGGTGTTCTTTACACTTCTTTATGACATGGATGCATGGACATTAAAACAACTCTTCTTCTCATGGCGTCGTCTCCTTTCGTAGGTTGGCAATTCCTACTGATCTTTTGCCCCGTACCTTTCTTTCCAGTATAACTTGAAGTAATTCATATCTTTCGCCTCTCAACACATGATCCAAGTATTGCATTTTCCTCTCTTGGATTAATCTTAGTAATTCTTGTTGTTTACACATGCGACGAAGTACCTCAACATTGGTAACTCTTTATAGCCATGGAATTCTCAACATTCGTCTGTATATATACATCTTAAAGGCATCTATTATTTTTTCTATTTCAAAGTTTATTGTCCAACTTTCACAGCCATACAGTAAGACAGAAAAAACGTAACATCTGATCATTCGAATTCTAAGCTGCAGACTAAGGTCTGACCTTGTAAAAAATGTTTTCATGCTCATCAATGTTTTCCTTCTTTCTTTCTTTATCGTGTCCGGACATGTCATTCATAAAATTTCGGCCCAGTATCGGGTTACGTCGGTTCCATCTTTGTTGGCGAGAGGACAGTTTCCGCATGTAAGAAGATGTTCCATATTCTGTGTTTCTCCACAGTCACAGTTCACATCATCTTGGTCTATTTTTCCTCATTTTGCCATGTTTGATTTTACTGTAGCAACCCCTGTTCTTATCCTATTCAAGGTTTTCCACGTTTTAAAGTCTAGGGTCTGGCCGGGCCATTGAACCTGGGGAAGTGGAAAATACTCAGGCGGTTCATCCTGCACTGTTCCAAGGAAGCTTTTCACCGCTTTCGTGGTGTTCGAGCTTTGTATAGGGCATGCCGATCGTCCGCGATCTGTTTAATTTTCTCTATGTGTTCTGCAGCGCCTTTGCGTGTAGAGGGTTCTGCAAAACCCGCTGCTCTATATAGATTTGAAAGTGGCGTTGGTTTCATGTACCCCGTTACTATCCTGCATGTCTCATTTAGCGCAGTATCAACTTGTTTGGTATGGGCAGATCTGCTCCAAACGTTCTTAAAACGCCAGGACGTGCGCCCCATTTACTTCCCGTTAGCTTTCTGAGTATGCTGTTCCTAGTTATTACTTTCCCTCTTGTTTTTATGCAATGTTGTCTGTAGGTGAGGGACCGGTCCAGAGTTACTCCAAGATATATAGGTTGGTTTGTGTGTTCTAATGCATTACCATTCCACACAATTTGGAGTTTTCGCTTGGCTTCCTTTGTGCGAAGGTGGAAAGCGCAGACTTGGGTTTTAGAGGGATTGGGTCTCAGAGAATTCTGCAGGTAGTACGCTGTTATCGTTTTTAAGGCAGTTTCGAGTTTCTCCTCCACTTCTTGTGGATGTTTTCCTTGCTTGTTTGATTCCTGATAGTATTTCTTTTTTGGATTACACTGACTATTGATATTAAAACTGCTACATATAGAAAACTGGGCCGTTTTTATACTTTGGAGTTACAGAAAAAAAACTGCAAATATCATGGATTAAAAGAGTGTCAAAAGTGGAAGTAATTAGTAAAAACCGGAGGGAATGGTTTTAATGCTGTAACGTAAAACTATTGGCATAGCCATGATATATATATATATATATATATATATATTATATATATATATATATATATATATATATATGCCATTACAAATTTTTGTAAAATTACCTTACCTCGTGCTATATTTACCGTCTAAATATTTGAAAAAAATTTTGGTACTAACGAAAAAATATTCACAAAACGAATCAAAAAACTTAATACAGCTCACCCATTGATTAGTGAATGGTATTTCCGGATTGGAGTTATCGAACGTTACATGAAAATGTGGTCGATATACGCCGCTCTTTGGTTCAATGTACCAAACGACCGTGAATTACAAGAAGTGCAAGTCGTTGAAGAAAAGAAGAGATGCGGTCGTGTCCTGCATTCTTCTCTCAGCTGCATTCTTGAGTCGGCGGCGGTGCTCTGCTTATAATCATACTCAGCTGTTCTTCGCTTCGTAAACGTAAACGGTGCGAATTGTGTCCGAACCGAAAGAACCACCGCCAACCGGGCCACTGCTGATGGAGACCACAGTGACGCACTTTACATTCTCAAATTCTGAAGACTATTTATTCCTCACTATAATGACTCATACATTTATAAATCGCATCGGTAATGTTGAAGTTTTAAAAAATGCTGATATTCTACGAATTTAACAAAACTGTTTAACTTGTTTGCTAATAAATACATTATTTCAGTCACAATTATTGAAAACGCAACGAACAATGTGCTAAGTTTCGGAAATTGTCATTTATTAGTCAAATCTGCTTAGATTTTCATTGATATTGCTATGATCTCAATAGGTGGTAAATAGGGTTAAGTTATTGGGCACTTCATTGTTGCGATCCTAACATCTTCCAATGTAGTTCGTGTATATCTGAAATTATGACATTAACAGTTAATTTGATGAATTAATGTTATCCCAATTCTCAGGAAACAAAGTATTAGTTATCCACAGAAACAAAATCGTCCTAATTATGCGGTAATCGTATGAAGTGTTTTCGAAGATACCGAAATACTTTTCTTAGAGCTATGTCATCTTTCATTAAGGATCAACAACTGTGAGCGGAGGAAGAGAAGTTTGAAGAAGGAAGCAGAGGAAGAGTTTGAGACCTGAAGAGTAGATGGCAATGCATTTTGAGCCATTGAATTCCGATCACTAATTGTCCTCACAACCATTTTTGGTAATGGGGTAGCTGGTACGAAGTCTACGGAGAATTTTCTCTCCTTGGTAAAGACCCTGTTCCTCTATCTTAGCTTAAGTAGATAGCACGAGGGAGTACGGTATTGAATGATGAGTCTTATTGGTCCCCTTGTTTTATCCAAGGTGGGTAATAGCTCAACTAATTACTGATTTATATAATAATTTCATCAATATTTCAGAGTTGTTTTGTTCGCAGTTAATTATCTTTTTAAATATTCAAAGGGTGTTTCTGACAGATTAATATTAGTATGAATTAAGACAAGAAATAGTAGGTTATTCAATGAGTTTTTCCTTTAATAAAAATGGTTTTGTAGATTATTATACCCCCAACTCCTCAACCATACTCAACATTTTCCTTAGTCTCTTGTATAGGGTCTTTAATTAAGCAACAAACTGTGTGTAAGACATCGAAATTTTTATTCGTTTAAAAGACCTCTCGATACCATTTGATTTGATGAATTAATGTTATCCCAATTCTCAGGAAACAAAGTATTAGTTATCCACAGAAACAAAATCGTCCTAATTATGCGGTAATCGTATGAAGTGTTTTCGAAGATACCGAAATACTTTTCTTAGAGCTATGTCATCTTTCATTAAGGATCAACAACTGTGAGCGGAGGAAGAGAAGTTTGAAGAAGGAAGCAGAGGAAGAGTTTGAGACCTGAAGAGTAGATGGCAATGCATTTTGAGCCATTGAATTCCGATCACTAATTGTCCTCACAACCATTTTTGGTAATGGGGTAGCTGGTACGAAGTCTACGGAGAATTTTCTCTCCTTGGTAAAGACCCTGTTCCTCTATCTTAGCTTAAGTAGATAGCACGAGGGAGTACGGTATTGAATGATGAGTCTTATTGGTCCCCTTGTTTTATCCAAGGTGGGTAATAGCTCAACTAATTACTGATTTATATAATAATTTCATCAATATTTCAGAGTTGTTTTGTTCGCAGTTAATTATCTTTTTAAATATTCAAAGGGTGTTTCTGACAGATTAATATTAGTATGAATTAAGACAAGAAATAGTAGGTTATTCAATGAGTTTTTCCTTGAATAAAAATGGTTTTGTAGATTATTATACCCCCAACTGCTCAACCATACTCAACATTTTCCTTAGTCTCTTGTATAGGGTCTTTAATTAAGCAACAAACTGTGTGTAAGACATCGAAATTTTTATTCGTTTAAAAGACCTCTCGATACCATTATGAGGATCTAAATGACCGAAATGTCAAATTTCCATGACTGGCGCATAAATGAGGACGTAATTGGCAGATCTTGGTAGCAGCTTCCACGTGAGATGACCATGTCCTCAAATCGCTCGTGCAGAATGTCCAATGCCGCATGAGCTGTGTGGCACGTAGCGGTAGCGCCGTCCTGTTGAAATCACATCGTATCGTTGGTGTATTTATCATCCAATTCAGGATAGAGGTTGGTAATTTTCGATCTACAGCGCTCGCCGTTGACGATGATGGCCTGACCAACGTTGTTGTCAAAGAAATATGGAATGATAAATCCAAACCCAACAGTGGTGTACTCAATATTCATCCAAAAATGGGCCTCATCGTTAAATATGATATTCAGAGCCCATTCAGCGAACACACGTCGCAGTTATGGTCTGCTCAGCAGTATAGTACAGAAGTATAGCTTCAGCTCCTGGGTCAGATATATTTTTCAGCTATATTTTGTGCGGGTGCGTCACGACACAAAGTTTGCCACGTTGTGACTGAGAAATACAGAATTCTTATAAGCGATGTGAAATCGACTGCCTCGAATTTTCAGCAGACTGAATGATAGCCAATTTGGCAGATGTAGCTCTGTCAGAATGGACGCTACCAACTACCGAGGTTCGAAGTTCCAATTGGAAAATCCTATATTATTTAAGTATTACGGTAGTGGAAGAAAACACGCTATATACAGTTTTCTTTCCGGATGACCAGGTAGTAATTGTCGAAGACAGCTACGATCTTAGCTATATGGTAAGAAAACTGCAAGAAGAATATGAGGTCGCAGGTCTAAACATGAATATGACAAAATGTGAATATCTCTCAGTGGGAACAGATCAAATATGTGACCTAGTCTTGGAAGACGACAAAATCAAAGGCGTGCAATCGTGCAAATATTTGGGGGTCATTTTTAACAAGAAGGCAAATAGCGCAGATGAAATCAGGGAAGGAATAAACAAGGGCAGAGCTGCGACCCGTGCCTTAAACTCTCTTCTCTGGCAAAAAACAATTCGACGAGAAGCCAAAAAACACATTTACGGTAGTATAGTCCAAAGTATTACACGTTACGGTTCGGAAGTATGGTACATCACCAAAGCTAATAGAAACAAACTTATGATAACAGAAATGGATTATCTGAGACGAAGCTGCGGTAGATCGAAACTGGAGAGAGTTAGAAACGAACAAATAAGAAACGAAATGAAAATGGAGCGAAATATCAAAGATGCCATGGAAAAAAAAACAATTAATCTGGTTCGGACATGTTAAAAGAATGCCAGAGTACAGATGGCCTAGAAGAGTACTGGAATGGATCCCTCCTGAAAGAAAAACGAGAGGACAACCACGGAGAAGTTGGCGCAACGATATTGATGAAGCAATGGCGGCAAGAGACTTAGAAGAGACAACTCCATATGACAGAAAAGGATGCCATAATCAAGTCGTTATTCTCATCCATAATGGTGAGACATAAAATCTTTTTTAGCGTTTCTAAGACGCTCTAAATATGTAAAGTTGTAAGAACACTTTTAAAAACAGGTAAGGAAAAGAGAAATATGAATGATAATAATGGCTTAGTTACGTCAATCTGTAGAAGTTTTGTCATTATTAAGATCAGAGTCAATCTTCTTACGGAGTCTAAAGATCAGGAATAACTAAAATAGATATTTGCGGATTAATACGCTATTTTAATTCTGACAAAATAGACAAAAACAAACAATAAATCCGGTGCAAGAAGTTGTTTAGAAAAATTTTATACATTCCTGAACTATGTTAATAATGTTAAATTAACAGACAAGTGTTTACAAAGTAATATGCAGTCTGTATCCTTACAGAATATTGTAGACGAACATTTTTACATTACAAAAGAAATACTTTATCTCTAAATCTCCCTCTTTGAATCTTCGGTTCCGACATAATCTCGAAAGCTTGCTTTTTATCGACAAGTGCAATCAAGATGAAGAAACAACACTCTCACAAAAATCCATTGACGCGAAAAAACTACAAACCTACTTTGCAACTTCCCCTTATCGCCTTAACAACGAATCATTGGCACTGTTAGCTGTTCCCAGAACGGCCTTATCTCTGAAAACATATTGTATAATCAGGGGCCCCAGTAGATTAAAGTAGTGTTAAAAACTATTCGCCAGCAAGTGCAATGATCCGAAGAACGTCCTGTAAAGAATGCAGTCACCTGAAGAATGCAAAATCAACAGAAAGATAACTGAGAGCCGTGCAGGACCGGCTCGGCAAAAATGACTGCCGATTTGTAAATAAAAAGTTGCGTCACGGAAGAATGGAGAAAAATGTAAGAATTAAACATCTCATCGACAAAAATTCAAAGAACAAAAAACTTCGCATATTTGTTGGACTTCAATCTGAAAATGCGGAAACAAGTAAAAGTGTTTAAAAACAAAAAAAAAAGATCTTAAAAAGGATTCATCTTAAAGCATACCAAACGTACTAAATTATCGTATCCAAAAAATCAAAATTGCCGAAATTTATATACCTATATTTTCAATAAAAAACTGACATTAGCCAGTCACTTAACCCAAAATATTTTCGCTTGCTTCGCTCATAGATAATATAAATAGACTGACTGCTGCAATACAGTCCCTCAGTGAAACAGAGAAACCTGAGGCAAAGCAGTCAATGCATCTCTTTCTAATTTGCTAGTTTTATCGACCACGTGGCCTAAATGACCAACGTTAACCTAAAACCTTGTCATTCTTCTCCTAGTGTAATAATTTCACATCCAATAGTGACAATCGCGTTTTTTAAATCGAGTAACAATGCATAATAATTATATAATTACAATTATTTAAAATCTGTAGCATTTGCAAATTCATTGATTCTTTGGTATATATTGGAATCCCCTCGTATATTTAATAAATTGAAATCCCCTCATATATGTTTGAAAAATCGAAGAATATTTTTAATGTATCTCTGTTCATATCGTAAAAGTTAAAATACCCGAAATATATTTCAAGTCCTTCTTAGGTCGGCTCGAGTTGTAAACCATTTGATTGTTTATGTCACAGGCGCAAATTCTTCGATATTTTTCTTTGATTTAAACCGCTCGATACTGCGTTTGAAAAAAGTTGCGTTTTAATTCCTGTCAAGTGTTTGTTTATATTAAGTTATATGAATTGATTTTTCATCACTCTCGGTTAAGCCGGCCGATGATCAAGGCTCAAGTTTTGTCCAAATTTTGTATGAAGTTGGATACTTGGTATTGAGCAGTTTTACAACAGTTTTTGAAGATGGCCTCATGTTGCCATTGTGCTGTGCCTGTTCCAGTCTTTGAATGAGACAAGTTTTTAAGGTTGTGTTCGTTCCAGCCGGTGCTGGCTTCCGCCCTCATCGTCTCATCTCTGGCCGTCATCCCGGCATCTTCCTCAAGTATAATTCCGGCATGATTCCAGTTCCCGACTCCAGACATGCAGGGTGTAATTTATTTAGGTTTAGGTAACTTTTTCTGTGTCTAAATTTTAAATCCAAGATAGACATTAAAAAAATAATAATAATGGCGTTCATTGTTTAAAAAGATATTTTTTTATTTGTAAGAATTTTTGTATTTGCCACAGTTTATACCTTTTAAGCCAAGAATAAGGAGCTGTAAGGATGTAGAACATCCTAAATGATACGGCCTCAATCCTAAACAGACGGGTTGAATTTTTCGATGCAAAATTTAATGGCCATCATGTCGAAGAAGCAGATAACACCCTAGCAAATCGAAATGATTGGAATCCTTTCAACCCAAACGAAAGACCACCTACAATCGAAAACGTTGCCCAAGCCATTAAAAAGCTTAAAAATAATAAATCACCAGGAGTTGATCAAATTTGCAGTGAGCTCTACAAGAATGGTGGCGATGCCCTACTACAGACACTGCATAAGCTTTTACTTCTTGTTTGGCATAATGAGACCATGCCCTGTGAATGGTCGTAAGGCGTGATATGCCCGTTACATAAAAAAGGTGACCAGCTCCAGTGTGACAACTATAGAGGTATAACCCTGTTAAAAACTGCTTAAAAATAATAGCAAATATTCTTTACGAAAGGCTGCAAGTTTACACAGTGGGCATAGTTGGTAAATATTAAGCTGGATTCACTCCAGAAAAATCAACAATTGACCAGATTCATTAAATAAGACAGATTCTCGAGAAAACATTAGAATTCAATATTGAAACCCATCACCTATTCGTCGACTTCAAGGCCGCATACGACAGTGTCAAGAGAACAGTGCTACACCAATCAATGTATGAGTTTGGTATACCAGAGAAACTTATCCAACTAACGAGAATGACAATGTCTAACTTAGAAGCCACTGTTAGAATACAGGGAGAGAGTTCTACATCCTTTGAGATAAAGGATAGACTCAGACAGGGGGATGCTCTGGCTTGCCTCCTATTTAATATTGCCTTAGAAAAGGCAATCCGAGATACATGAATTAGGGATGGCGGTACTATTTACAATAGATCGATACAAGTCCTAGCATATGCTGATGACATTGACATAGTAGGGCGTAGCAAGCGAAATGTTGAGCAATATCTCCTAGAATTGAAAACAGCGGAGAAACAGGTCGGTCTAGTCATCAACGAAGACAAAACCAAGTACATGTTGGTTACAAAGGATCCGATAGCAAATGAGGAACGAGAAACAGTCTTTGGAAGTCATATCTTTGGACGTGTTGACAACTTCACATACCTTGGATCGCTATTGACTGCTACCAATCAAACAAGCGAAGAAATCAAGACGAATAAATCTTATAAATAGGGCATACTATGGACCCCAAAAAAGCATTTCCACTCAAGAAACATTCAAAGAAGAACTAAAATTATTATATACAAAAACATTGCTGAGACCGGTCCTCACATATGGAGCAGAAACATGGACTCTAACTGGAGCTGTAATTTGGAGCTGTAAACGACCAAGGACAGTGGCGCAGAAGATATAATTTTGAATTGTATCAGCTCTTTGATGAGCCAGATATCATAACGTTCATTAAAACACAGCGACTTAGATGGGCTGGACACATAATACGAATGTCAGAAAATACGATTGCTAAAAAGCTAACCACAGGAACACCTGTAGGAAAAAGAAGCAAAGGCCGACCGCGAATTAGGTGGCTAGATGGAGTGGAAACCGACTTACGAATATTAAAAATCAGAAGATGGCAACATGTTGCCAAAAACCGAACAGAATGGCGACGAATCTTAGAGCAGGCCAAGATCCACAGAGGATTGTCGAACCAAAGATGATGATGACAGTTTATACCTCAGTAACATTTGTAAGGTTTTGTAGTATCTCCCGAGTTTGTAAATGAATAGAACACATGTAAGTTTTCTTTATTATTTTGGTATTTATCTCTGTAACTAATATAGTATTTTTTGTGCTATCTGTATTTGTGTAACTGTTTGTGATAAGACACAATAAATGTTAAAATTTGAAAACGATATGTTTTTCATTTTTAATAATTATTTCGATAGTTACAACTAGCTGTTGTAATAGTTATAATTAGGCACCTCGAAGTGGCGTGCTTTTTAAATTCTTAGAGGTGTTTCCTGTTTCTTTTTGTTTTGTTTATCCCAAGAGATTCATGACCCTTTGTTTATTTTTTCTGTAGTTGCCCCAATCCAACCCCTTTGTCTTTTACTTATCCACAACCCCAGCTCTCCTAACAAACCTTGAGTGCCGTTCGCATACGTTTCGATTTATTTTGCTTGCCCTATCTCCACCCCCATAATTTATGTCCCCAATTTTCTACCCCTTAAATTAATACCCCATGTGGTAGACAAAATATTTTCGTTACAAATCTACTAAACATTTTTGTTAAAAAATATTAAATATTGATCACTCCTTGTCATTTGTTGTAAGTACATGAAGGTACTGATACTCACTCAACGCTAAACATTAATAAACGTTCAGGAATGTGCGACGTGTGTCTGGGTAGAGAGCCGTTTTATTAGGTTTGGATTCAGAGAGTACTCTAGCCAAATAAGGAAAGAAGATCGTCAGTATGGAGACGTACGATAACAATCGAGAAATTTTCATGTTGTCGGTGCGGTACGATAATAAAATTAATTTTCGGTACGACATAAAGCATACTGACCTGAAACGAATATCTGTGGCTTTCGTTAATTTGTTCAAATGTTTAGGAAGGCTTTTATTAGATCTTCTAACAAAAAATACGAAACAACTGAATATTCAAAGAATTTATGTCACTACATATTATAAAGGTACATCTGACACTCATCTCTGTAAATAAATATCGAAGGTCACACATAAATTCGCTTTCGTGTTAATATATTAGAGAAATTATTAGGAATTTATGTCGTTTGCATATACACAGAATATATTTGAAGAGTTAGAAACACCCAAGGGGATGAAAAGGTTATACAGCATTGTAAAAGCAAGGGACAACTCATCAAAGGACTTGGAAATGGAATAGTGTTAAAAACTGATGTTGAAATAAAGGATGATATAAGTACTTTAGAAAATTGCTAAATAAAAAACATCAGAGGAGAGACGGAGGATGCGGGATCTCAAATGAATATGTAATACCGGGGATAGCGATAGATGAGGTTGTCGTGTCGTTAAATAGGATGGATAATGGTGAGGCAGTAGGTCCTAATGGAATACCTGTGGAAGTGTTTGGAAGGCTCTAGGAAAGGAAGGGATTGATATTTTGTGACAAATGATGAGTAGGATACATGAGGAAGAAAGGATGCCCAATGTATGGAGAAATGAATGATGGTACCATTGTATAAAGATAAAGGGGACATTCAGAACTGTAAGAACAATAGAAGGGTAAAGTTATGTCGCACAGAATGAAAATTTGGGAGAGAACCGTAGAGCGAAGGTTAAGGAGATAGACATTTTGGGTAAAGAACGGTTTGGGTTTATGCCAGGGAGGAAGACAACAGATGCCTTGTTTGATTTAAGACTTTAAGGTAGAGAAATGCAGGGAGAAGAAAAGAGCTACGTTTGGTATTTATAGATCTTGAGAAGACGTACAACACAGTCCCTAGACATGAGCTATGAAGATGTATGAAAGAGAAATGGGCTCGTGAGAAGTACGTAGAGCTCGTAAAGGATATGTTGTATGAGGGAGCGTACACCAAAGTATTGACCGAAAGTTTTCTAGTGACGGTTAGTTTGTATGAGGGCTGTTCATTGAGTCCCTACCTGTTTAATCTTATTATGGATACACTGACAGAGAAAGTAAGGAAGGGGACTCCTTGGTCAATTGCTCTTTTCAATATCGTGTTAGTAGAGGAAAGCAAAGGTATAGTATATTGAAAGAGAAGTTGGAGGGTTGGAGAACAGGTATTTTAAAGTGAGGACTTAAGATTATCAGGTCAAAACTGGAGTATATGTAGTTAGTATGTGGTTGGTTTAACTGGACACAGGATACAGGTTGGTTGGTTTAACTGGAAGCGATTGAGCAAGGTACTTTGTGAATGAAAAATCGGGGAAATGCTAAAAGGAAATATATACAAGAGTGTCGTGAGACCTGTGTTGATGTACGACGGTGAAGTGTGGCCTATAAAGAAGATTCGGGAAAAGAGGATGGAGGTAGCTGAAATGAAAATGTTGCGGTGGATATTGGGTAAAACTGGAAGGGACAGGGTCAGAAAAGACTTGATTAGAGAAAGAGCCGGAGTGAATACGGTCCCAAAAAAGATTCAAGAACAAAGACTGCAATGATCTGGTCATGTCAGACGTAGAAATGAAAACTATGTATGACGAAGAATACATCGGCTAGAAGTTAATGGCACGACAGATAGAGGAAGACCGGGAGAAGATGGAAGGACTGTGTGGCAGAAGAATTGAGAGAGAAAGATTTAAGTGAAGTATACCCGATGGACAGAAATGAGTGGCGACAAAGAATAAAGAAAGCACAGCGACCCTTGAAAATGGAACAGCTGAGGAACAAGAAGAAGAAGAAATTATTAAAGATTTATGCCTAAGACAAATTTCATGCGATCAATGTCAAATCTACATGTAACTTAAAGCGATTAAAAGACAGAGACATTGGTATTATATCATTTAGAAAATAAAAAAAGGTGTAAGAATACTGCTACCAATATTATCAATAGCAGTATTCTTGTTTTTTCCACGAACGCAGCACTCCATAACTATTCCCACTGAGCAATTTATAGCTTTATTTCAAGTGGACCGATATTAATCTACAGATACAACATTTTACATCTCTTCCCACTCAGTAATTTATAGGTTGATTCAAAGTGGACCTATATTACCCGACGGATACAATATTTTACCTTTCCTAAAGATCCAAGCTATTTACTTTAGCTCTAGAAGATATGTTCTGAACTTTAAAATGGGTAAATGAAGGAGTCACGATAGACGGCGACAACCTGAGTCACCTGAGATTTGCCGATGATGTTGCGTTAATAGCAAAAGACAGAGAACAATTCCAGAAAATACCTAACAAACGAATCTCTAGATGTAACTGAAGATATAACTCTTCACGATAATAATACAAAAAAGGTTGACAAGGGTTGAAAATTTATTAGGACAAAAAATTGAATTAATAAAGCTTAAATAAAGCTTAAAGCTTAATTAAAGGCTGATTTAAATAGAAGATGTTCCCTAACATAGGCAGCATTCGGAAGAGTACAAACAGTATTTAAATCAAACTTACCAAATACTTTAAAGGCAAAATCAGTACGTGCTGTCGGTACTGACATATGAAACTGAAAAATGGGTTTTTAACAACAATATAGTCCAAAAACTCCAAGTGACTTAGAGAGCTATGGAACAGAGAATGCTCAACATTAAGCTCAGTGATCGCAAGTTCAATGAAGAAATAAGAAGACGAACAAACGTTACAGATGCAATCCAAAAGATTGCCATTATAAAATGGAACTGGACAGGACACATAGAAAGAATGGAAGACAACCATTGGACGAAGCGAATTATTAAATGGCGACCAAGAGCAAACAAGAGAAGTAGAGGTAGACATCAAACTAGATGGGCAGATGACATCAATCGAATCGCTGGTCACGAATGGATGCAAAATAACAACAAACAGAAATGAATGGGCACACCTAAGGGAGGCTTACATCCGACGATGGATAGAATAGCTGTTGATAATGAAGTACAGTCTCCACTGCTTTAATGTTTACCAATATTTCCTATTGCCCACACTTCATTGCGTTCATTAAACATCATCAAAGATATTTTTGTAACTTCTCTTTCTTTCGATACTACTCAGAATTACTTTTAAACATAGTTATTTGAACTATACTTTTTTTAATACATGTACCATCAACCCCTTGGCAATAGTCAAGAAGATCTGATTGATCTGCGGCTGGTTTCAAAATAAGAGTAAAAGATAAAAGGGTTGGTCTGTAATTAAATATAGCAAAACCAAAAAATATAAGTCAAAAATAATGATAGTGGATAGGCAACACAACAACCATCCACAAATAACCAAAAAGGACCGGTTGTAAACTGATTCTTGTATCTGGGATCATTGATCACAAATACATGGACGTGTCAAGAGATAAAACGTAGGTGTGATCCAAGATAGCTGTGGGAAAGATGACCAAAATATAGAAAAACTCCAATATTTCAAGAACCCTAAAAATGGGATAGGTCAACTCATTAATATTTTCAGTACATTCGAATCTTTGAGATTATGGCAATCGAAAAAATATTGGCGCCACTGAAATGTTTTACTAGAGAAGAATGTTGCGAATTCTATGGAACGACCGTTGTTATATTTGCTTGTCAATATCCTGGAGATGCGCAAGGTGTTGACAAGCTTCCATAAAGTAAACAAGGACCATCTCTAGGCAAGAGGTTGGCACATTGACGAAAAGTTGAAAGGTTTTCTTAATGTTTATATAATTATCTTAGGAACAACAAAGAATTAATATTAGAGGTGCTTATGAAGAATTTATTAATGAAATAATGGACTGTTGAGCATTCACTAGGACAGCAATTATCAGACGACTTTTTTAGGCTAACGACTAATTTACAGGCAATTTGAAGGATTTTGCTATTATCAAAATTTATATGCAATACAAAACTGATGATTAACATAGTCTTAACGGCATCAGAGAAAATTCTTTAAATTGCACCCGGTACAAGTAAACAAAATTTTGCAGTTCCGGTTTGCTGCAACTCCTCGTAATTCCTCGTGGCGATCTACATTCCATCGGCGTTCGTCTGCAAGAAAGCAAAAGTAACAGCTACGCCCATCTCTAGCTCACGGATATAATATTGTGTGGCCCTTGGTATCTGTCTCTGATATTTGGCGATTGTGAGGAGAGGACTGAGACGCAGGCGCAGAGACCGTGCGACTTTTTCACGGGCGCCTGTCCCACGGTCAGCTGCCATCGGTGTTGTCGCTAAGGACGAAATGCTGTGAAACCTTGGAAATTTTTGTGCATCGCTGATGATATGGATAACATTCGCACTAAAAATAACTTCCCTAATATGTATCTTCCTTATACGCATTAACAATTTACGTTATTTAAAATAAAAATACTACTGTTATTGATCTGATCCAACATTGCCTTAATCGGTTGATTTACTGTAAAATATGATATCTTTGCAACAGGTTTTTCTTTTTTATACTTTTCTATTACTTTTTTAGTCATTTTTTGTACAAGATATATTCGTAAATGTTTTGAGCCATAGTTTAATGATTTTTCGTGTAGATATTTGCAGTTTCCTCTATTCTTAACGGTCGATTGTTATTTCCACAGTGTATGCCATTACTTACTGTCTTGCAATTTCGGATTTTTTTCTCTCTATCCACATCTTTATCTTTATCTTAATTACTTTTTAGTAATTCCGCGACTATTTGAGTAAATGAAAATTAAGAAATGGCTGCACCAACTCGATACAACGATTAAATAATCCGAATTTCAAACTTGTCTCAATCAACAGATTGCTATACAACTAAACAAGTTTTGTCTAATGTGATTGTTTTACCCAATTTTTTTTATGTTACATTGGCAAAGAACTTTGTTTAATCTCTAGTTGTTTTGGATCATTAAAAACGCAGCATCTCGGCAGCCAGTTATCAAGTCAATTCGTTCTAGTGGTATATACACTAATGATGGTACATATTACATATCACTTTTCGAGAAACAGAAAGTTTGTTCAACAGTCTTATCTGGCCCCTGCTTTTGATTTTGATTTATTACTACCACACCAGCATTCATAAGTATTAAAATCTTATATATCGGACAGTCCTTTTAAAATAAAAAAAGTACTTCAGTTAGTATACAAGATACAATGCTTTATCTACTGTACACGTCATAGTCCTAATCTTAAACACGTTACTAGTCCGCTGATGCTTGCTGATGATACTGCCATTCACGCTATTTGAAAATACCATGCATGAAGAAAGTAACAGGAAATTGCAAACATCCGGATGCAGACCGGATTCACACCTGGACCATACATAAGATACCGTATAAAGTTGTAAGGAAGTAAATCTATTTATGTTAACTTTACTAATAAAATACCAAATACTACATTCACATCAACAAGGCTTTGCTGGAAAGATCATATCAACAAATAAGGTGAAGAGCTTTGAAAAGCTCTGAAAAGAAACGTAAGTGGCTTAGAGAATCAATTCAAAAAATCTTTGAAGTCAAAAAGACTTGCTTCATCAAAGTTTCCAAAAGAATACATGGATACAATTCTATGTGTTTAAGAATAGAAAATAAATACTCAAGTTTTAATAATATAATAAGATTAATAATCATTCAGGCTTCAAAACCTTTTCTGAAAGACATATTCTCAAACCTTTCTCATGTCTTCGTCGATCTTTGCTCTGGGTTTTACTCTTCTCTTCTGCCCAATGAGTCTATAAAGGAGAGTTTTCCTTACTGGGTCATTTTGACTATCTGTATTTCAGACATTGTATTTTCATGTTCGATAAATCCTCTCCATCCACCTCCAGGAATCAAGATCCAAGAAAAAGTTATTCATTGAATAAATTTGTGTAGACGTCGTCGACTACAAACTTACATTCTGAGAGCCCGTAGAAGAAACGGAAAGGAAAATTGCAACAGATATGAGGATTGAGAATGAGGACCATTCAAATTCACATCATGAATAGACTTTGCAAGGTCTACAACAGATGGTTTCCCAAACCGTATAGCCAGTCAACTCACTGAAAATAAAAGTGGGCGATTCTGTAAATCAGTGGCACTACAGACTTATTTGGAGAACTACTATCCAAGCACAATATAAAAAATGTACACTGACACTACATCACAAACGTAGGGCACCCGGATGCTCTACGATTGGTAAAGCTTTCTGAAGTCCAATCGAAAAAACCATGGTAAAAAACACCAATTCGCAAGAAATTCCAGAATGAGAAGCGAGGTAAATGCCATCTTCGGAGATAAAGGGGCATACTACGTCGGTTCAGTTGCGAAATGGAAGAAAAATGCAATTTTAACACTTTGCAAGAAAAAAAATTAAACTATTTAAAAATTGAAACAGTAATTAAAAATTTCTGTTAATAATAATAATCTGTTTTTAAACTATTATAAACTAAAGGTTTTCCAATAAATATATTCATCTTAAATTGTAGAAAATATCAGTTTCTATTATTTCAGATAGTATTTATCTGATTTGAAGTATTTTCCGGGTTAAGGAATGTGCTAGAATTGGCAACGTTGCCGAAGATGAATGTTTTAGTCGCTTAGTATGGTGGATCGTCTTTGCTTAGGTTCTTGCCTGCCGGCATTTATCCTCAATTGTTAAGTTTGCAAATTTGGCGAATGTGAACCCCTCTTTGGGTTAATACGATCTTTTATATAAAATCCTTACAAATACGTTTTTAATTTTCATTGAATTCCGTTATTAAAGATTTATTTTTGATTTAATTTACTAGATTTCCTTACTTTGTAGAACCTGAAGATTTAACATTCTCTTTCTTTACCAATATTATATTTTTGCAAATTGAATATTCCAAGAATTTACATTGCCAGAATGGTGAAATCGACCAAGAAAGAGATGAATAAAAGTGGTCAAACACAATACACGTGGTGAAAATCGACCTAGAAAGAGTTAGAATGAGAGTGTGGGAATACGAGGAATGATTGAAGCAGGCCGAGAAATAAATCCAAATCAAAGTAGAAGACATTTATGACGTTTAATTTTGGTTTCGGTAGGTTATTGTAGACATATTTTATAACTAACTTACCTTAAACAAATTAGCTCATTTTCATCAGCTATTTGCGTTGCCCAAATTCCTGGAAAAATAGAAAATAAGATTAGCACTGGAAAATAATATGTAAATATTTTAAGAGTTTATCGCTTACATTATTCCTTTATACCCTCAGTAGTAATGTTTTTTTTTTTAAATATCTTATAAAATGATTTAGCGGATTTTATCAGCGTTTTCCACGTGAAACAACAAGTCTTTATATTTATAGCATGTGATTCCCAGACTAAGATAATTTAATGTCCGAAGATCAAATAAATTGTCCAGGTATCAAGTTATGTGGAAAATGATCATTGTCATTGATTCCGTGCACAGTTAGACATGGGCTTCATCGATCGGCTACCAGCTGGCGAAGCAATCATGTGCCATATCGGTAGTCGATCGTCCGGCACACACAAAACCCTTGGGCGAAGCTCCAGGTGCCAAGATCACTGGCTTGCTGGATGGGCACACATTCGGAGAACAGGCAATACTAGAGATTTCCCAAAATACAGGCCTCCAATATTATGTCTACAATTGAGGAGGGGTGGCTTAGGGAGTCAGAAAGATATCGTCTTCACAATTCGTGACATCTTTGATTTTGGGACATGAGAATATCTTAGGGTCTCTTATGCCATATACTAGATAAGAATGTATTCTTACAGAGATAAACTGTGGCATCTTAATGCAATTTATTATTTTTGTTGAGAATGAACAACAATTTTACTTTAAAGCAATATTATGGCTTACTCCCAACAAAAATTGTAAAAAGTTTATTGCTACTTTCAAGTCCAATTATAGCTGTCCAATTATAGAGGCGGGTATGGATGATGTATCTCAATAAGCAAGACAAAATTTGCTGAATGGTTTTATATATACTGGAAAAGATACGCACAAAGCAAATCCAAAAAAGTTATCCATCCCCACTATAGATGTTTTGAAACTTATTACACCAATACCTGGTACTCATAACAGCATAATTTCATCACTAAGAAAACAGGCCCCTTAATTCTGCCCTATTTGGTTTTACAGGAAGCGAGAGCCTTTTATCTTTTGATACTAAGAAAAATCGTGCGATGTTGTCAGGTCAACTATGCATCATTCCAATAATTGTTAATGGAAAGTCAGAGATTATAAATTTTTACTTCTTCTTTGGGTGCCGTCTTCTTAGCGAAGGTTGGCGATGATCTCTGCAAAGTCTTCCCTATTTTGGGCTTTCCTTATTAAACTTTGAAAGTCTAATCCTGTCTAATCTTTAATGTTGCGCAACCAGGTCATCTGTCGTCTATAAATTTTTCTCATGAGACAAAATCTCATTGGATAAAAAAGTGCATGCTATAAAAACTTGCAGAACTCATAGAAAGCCTCAAGTAATATGGTTTCGTATTGCGCATTTGATATTGCAGGAATAAATGCTAAGGTAATTTTTAATGGAGTTCAGCATGATCTTATAATGGAAAGAAGCCTATTTCTAACCACTTTAGATCAAAAACGTATTAAGGTAAATTTAACTTGTCCAGGTCAGCAAACATGTTTACCGAGAGAGCTTCGTAGTGTCAATTGTCAATCCACAGTTAAAACCAAGACAAAATAGCGGAAGGTGTAAAATATATCCATATTCAAAAAGCCAAAAAAAAGGACGTGTGATAAATGTTGAGATTTTATTTGCAAAAATCCTGCCATATTAAGACGTTATGAGTTGTGTTGAAAAGAAAATCGATTTTTTTAATTTTAGGTAGGAACTATGATACCTAAAATTCACCATTGGATAGAACTGCCCATTTTTATTACTTTTCTTATAATTCTAACAAGTGCTTACTATGTTAATTTGACTGAATACCAAAGTTATTTTAAATAAATTTAGAACTAATTAACCAAATTCGTTTTTTTTCCATAAAAATTTATTAGTAGTTGTAAACAAAATAATTTAAAATAAAAGCTCTTTATAAAAAGTAAAATTTTTGACACAATGAGGTCAAATCTAATCCCGCCATGGTATAAATGTTACTATTTTTGGCAATGGGAGTTAAGGGTTGGTTAAACGCAGAATTTACCAGAAAACCAGTAGAAATAACAAAGATAAACAACGGAGACAAAAATAAACAAGAAAGTTACTCAAACACAGGAAATAATAAAGAAAAGTAGAAGTTGGACAAGATATTCTTGAGAAAGTGTGGAAAACTTAAGAGAAACAGGAACAAGTTTGTTAACAGTTTTTTCTTTTATAGAATTAACGAAGTACCAGACAAATGTAGAAGCAGTACTTAATACTGGTTTACAAAATGGATATTTTCAACAATGCAACAAACTGCAGGGCCATAATAGTACTTGAAAATATACAAGAAAAACATAGTAGAGACATGCAGATACAAAAAATATATAGACGGAACCGTAAAGAACACGAAATCATACAATCAGTTTAGATTAATGCAAAGCAACACAATAATAGATATAATTCAATATGAGGCAGCTGATGGAAAAATATAAGAAAAATGAATCAATCGCTCATATTTTATGTAAGAGCTCATTGTGTTAAATTAATATTTTAATACGTAAGAATGATACTCAAAATAGAAAAAAATAAAAGCAAATAAGCAACAAACTATACTAAGTTCCTAAAGAGAGTAAGCAAATATGTTAAAGCAAATCTTTAGTTTTAGCAAAATTCTTTGTATTCTTCTTCTTTTTATATATGTAGACATGACTGTCTGTTTTTCAATGTGCCTCCAGTAAGTTGTCCTTCCATCGTTTACGTGGTTCTTCCGTCTCTTGCAGTCTTTACTACTATATTGGTTGTCTATAATAGTTCCGTTCTATTCTTCTATTTCTTACCCAATCCTTGCTCTATTTCTAGCTCTGTCAGATAGTGTTTACTATTAATTTTTCTGTGTTTTCATCTGTGCTGTTTCTAACATCCTTTTGTCCTCTCTGTATTTCTGCTGAGTGTAAATTCTGCCTTTCATTTTTTTCCGATATTTCAATATCTCCATATTGTTTCATTAGGGAAACTCGCAGCTTTGTCTGTTCTATTCCTTTGATATTCCACTTCTGTTTCGAGCTTTCCGGAGCTAGATAATGTGATGCCTAGATATTTAAACTCCATCACTTGTTTTATTATCTGACCTTCCAGTTCCAATTTACATCTTAGTAAATTTGATGTTATAATCACGCATTTTGATTTTTGGGGGAAATTTAAATGTTACATTTTCTGACGGTTATATTAAATTGGTGCACTGTAAATCATCTTCACTCTGAGAAATAGTATTCTATCTGATAATAATAGTCTGCATATCAGATATTTTAAGCTGTTTATTATTATTTTAAGCTGTGATTTTAATTATTTCATCCATAATCAGGTTAAACAATAGAGGACTCAGAGAATGTTTCTGTCTTATCCCATTGCCAGGTTCTACAGAGTCTTTTGCTTTTACTTTTATTGCGTTGTTTTGGTGGCTATTTTTTATCGTTCTGATTATTCCTCTTTTGTGTGCCTTTAACGGATAACGTCCTTTAATTTGACCCAATCAAATGCCTTCTTAAGGTCCACGATACGTAGATATGCCGGTTTTTTTTGTATTCTAATGACTCTCTTGCACTTGCCTCATTATAAATATAGTGTCTGTGCATGATGATCCTGACCTAAAACTCAATCTGAAATTTTTTGCGTCCGATTTGTCTCCCTTTTTGAAGGGAGGTATTAGATTGCTTGATTTCCATTCTTGAGGAATTATATCATGGGAGGGAAGGAACTGTTTGTATTTTCTAATATTTTCATTGACTAAACTTAAGTATAACGACTGATTTGGAAGTTGACCTATTTTTGTATTGCTCTGCCATTGCCCTGCAAGTGTATGCGACTAGTTGACTAAATTATTAAGGAAATGGATCTACCTCGCTATCAATAAATAAACTGAAGCGTGAAAGTAATTATTTTGGGCCCTTGGCGTATTTCAAAAAAGAAAATCAAATATAATCACGACAGTTACTCAAGCGTCCAAAACTAATATATCTACATCACGCATGTACGAAACGGTTCAACAAAAATCTATGTAAGTATATGATATTGACGTAAATTTGAATATATCTGATTACTATCGAATTCATTTTGTTCTTTCGGTAATTTCTAATATGCTAACAGTACTAATATATAGCTAAGGGGCCGTATAGTTAAGTCAACAATCGAAAAAATTAAAAGTCTATAGTCATTATAAAATGCCTCATTTACATATTGTGCCTACTTTCACAATCCTTGGGTGTTGATACCCATATAACTACAAAATATCGAAAAACTGGGCAAAAAGTGGCTCTGTAAGGAACGACCATTGTTGCAAGAAAAAAAGAAGATTAAAAAACATTTTAGAAGAAATGAAAATACACTAGAACTTCTATGGGTCGTCGTTTTTTTAATAGCCAATAAAACTGCTGCATCCCGCATTTCGATCTCAATTTTTTTCGGATAAACATTTAAGGCCTGTTTTGGCCATTGTTTGTTTTCCATTTGCATTGCAAGCTCGTACCATAATAGTTGTTTAGATTATATTATCTACGGTATTGTAAATGCTTCATGTTCTTATTTTTTTATTTGGAACGTGATCAAGTTTGGATATCAGACAAGTTCTTCTTAAATAGTCCATTTCTACCACTTCCAGTTTTTTCTTCTCCTTCATCGTCATTTGCGAAAATATGTATGTCAAAATTGGTTCTACAACTGACTTGTAAAGTCAATATAAGGTTGAATGTTCGAATAATTGAACTTTGATGGTATACAAGGCAAATATCGAACACAGTAATTAATTAAATCTTGCCCAAGTACTTTCGATCAATAGATCATCCTCAGAGGCATTTCGTCAGTTGTGGCCTATCCGACATGAGCAGAATCCTTATGCAGATTGCATAAGGGTTCGCTGTAGTACCATTTTTTCTGATGATACTAATGTAGTGTTAATAGGAAATACTAAATGTTAAAACTGTAATAAGATTTTTTTACAATTTATAGTCACAGACTGTGGATAGAATAGAGCTAATGGTATTTTACGGTGAAGAAATACTACTACATGACCAGAAAAAGTGGAAAAAATCACGTAACTGATATACATGAAGAATGGATAATTTCAACAAGTGACGTGAATAGAGTTATAAAATCAATAGAAGAATAACCAAGGAATGAGGACTAAAGAGGAATATAAAAAGAACTGTAGTTGCATCTGAAGGGCATAAAGAAGAAAGAAGTATTAAAAGTATTAAGAAACGTATTAATGAAGAGATTTTGCAGTTTGTGCTTTTAGTCTTCCATTGCGTTTTGTCAAATTTAATTAATCAAGATGTTTGTTTCTAATCATAGTCCTATCAAAGAATCCAAGAGATATGGCCTTGTTTACGAATATATTCACAAATTATCCGTAACACAAATTACATGATTTTTGACAAGCTAACTTTTTATTGCGGGTAGGAAATATTTTCTATTGGAAACATGTACGAAGATGGGATAAAAAAATAGAAAAAAAAATATTTTAAGAATAAACTGTGTAACACCAACAATAAGTAATTTTTAAAAATTTAAACGCAGAATGAAAGATTACATTATTGTCGAGGGCCAAAAGTCCCTGAAAACTTCTATTTTTACTTTAAAAAGTTACAGGGGTAAAAAGAAGAGAAAATTTAGTGTGATTTTTAGTTTCAAATATCTGACTCAAAAAAATTTTTGTTTATTCTAAGGTACTTCCGGCCCTCGATAATAATGTATCTTTCATTTTGCGTTAAAATTTTTCAATAAATACTTGTTTAGTTTTATTAGGATTCGAAAAAAAATGAATGCATTTAAAATGCATTGGCCCGGAATTTTGCGCCTACGCTCTTAGCGATTTCATGGCCTCCAGTACGGTTTTGTAGATGGTTTTATATTATTTTGAATTTTGTCATCATCGAAATGCGTCAAAATTTTATATTCCAATCACACAGAACTTAAAACATTCCTTTAACTAAATGATAACATGTAGTCCTCGTATTAGCATGCAGAAGAGCGTCTTTGATCTCAAACCCAAATGCCAAAGCTATTGACTCATTAAAATTGTTGGTCGTACATTTATTTCAGCTGAACCTCTATAATAATGGTTAAATAATAACATTCCTTGGAGTACATGTGCATTATTTATTTCATTCGAAACATAGATAACGGAATACACACGCACATACATACGCTATTGAAATATGAGTGATATGCGACAATGGGGAATTCCAGGAAAATTTGTCCAAGTCAGCGTCTATTACGTGTAGGGGTTTCACATAATATCATTCGAGAAATTTCAGGACTGTGCATATTAAAATTTCTTACAATCTTGCGTTTCTATGTTCCTAATATTACATTGAAACACAAATTCAAACATTAGCAAAGAAAATTATGAACTGAAAAAAATATTTGACAAATTACCTACGAATTCGTTTTTTAACGTTTCTTAACGATGGGTTATCGTACGATAGGGTTGCCAGATTTGTTTGAGAAAAGAAACTCAGATAAATAATGTTCAATTCTTCTTATCCGACAAATACCACTGAAAATAACAAAAACTTCATTCTTTTGGTGTAAAATATGATGTCATTAGCAAAGAAATTACTACAGCACTTTCACAGTTTGTATGCAGGGTGGTTGGTTAATGTTTTTAGGCCGTGATAATCTACAGTGAACCTATTTTTATATAATTTACAATAGTCTTTCGTATTATCTTCGTCACATTTATTTAATCAAGAAGTAGAAGATTTCCAGTAAGACTTATACATAGTATTTACTTAAGTAGAAAGAATTACTCTGCCGAGGAATACTTATTGGTCCTCCATTTTGACACACACATAAATACGACAGCATCCAACACTCAAAATGAAATATCGATGACTTTGGCATGAAAATAATATTAAAAAACGTCTGGCAACCCTAGGTATATATCTTGTTAAACATGGATAGCAATTCCAAAATACTGCATCCGTCAACAACTTTAGTTCATGGAAAAAGTAAATAAGACAAAATGGAGATTTGGAGGCTATGTAGAAATTCCTAGAAGGTGTATAAAGGCAATTTATATTTGGTAGGGATCACGACAGAATGGAAAATAATAAAACACCAGAAGAACGAGATAGGCCTATCGCAGGAAGTTGAAGAACAAAAATTAACAAGAGCCTCTAAACAAATTCTGACAGTTGTTCTGAAGCGATTTTCTTGTGGAATTTTAATATTCTTCATTATTTTTATTCGGAATTGTCACATCAAAAATGTCTAAGGAACACAAAGTTTTTTTTCATATATACATCAATTATTTTAAAAAATGTCATATCGTTGTAATGCCTGATTAGTCAGCAATGAATTATATTAATTTTAGTATACTACGAATTATCGATGAAATAATCGAACAAAAGTTAAGAAGCACACTAATTTAATGAAAATTTTTAACATAAAAGTCAATATAAAACATACAAATCTAACAAAAATTTGTGTAATAAATCTGTGTTTAAACATGGTAATCTACTAAACCCGCATGTAACTTCTGAAGAAATTAAAAAGTTTTTTGGAATGCATGCAATTTTGGGATGCATTAAATATCCACGAATACGTATGTACTGGCAATCGAATTTTAGACTTCCTGTTGTAGCTGATACGATGTCAAGAAATCGTTTTTTTACACTACGCACAAACTTCCATGTTGAAGATGAAAACAGGGTCTCCAACGAAAACAAAAAAAATAATAAATTGTGGAAAGTTCAACCTATGATAGATTTTATTAGAAAAAGATGTAGAGAAATTGAAAGACCAACGGGAAATTATTCAATCGATGAACAAATGATACCATTTTTAGGCAGATGTGAACTGAAGCAATACGTCAAAAACAAACCTAGGCCCGTGGGTTTGAAAAATTTTGTAATGACTACTTCGACAGATATTGTGACGGACTTCGAAATATATCAAGGCAACACATCTGCGTTCGCAAAATTCAAGAATTGTGGCCTAGGCTCCTCTGTCATATTATATTTCGCAAATACTTTACCGAAAGGAAGTCATATATTTTTTGACAGATATTTCAATTCTGTAACATTAATGGAGGAATTAAATAAAATTGGAGTGTATGGAACGGGTACCGTTATGATTAACAGATTACAAGCACCAGCAGCCTTCAAAAATGACAAAGAAATTCCTAGAGGAGAATCAGAACAGTTTACTAGATGTGCTAGTCTAATGTGTCTTATTAAGTGGAAAGACAATAAAGGTGTCCTGATGTTGTCTAATGCACTTAGTGTCGAGCCAGAAGCCGTAGTAAAAAGATGGTGTAAATCTGAGAAACGTTTTGTCGAAGTATCATGCCCTAATGTTGTTAAAACATACAATCAGAATATGGGTGGGGTCGATACATGTGACCAAATGATGGAATTATATAGAACATATTTCAAAACTCGTAAGTGGCCATTCAAAGTAATTCTACACTTATTCGATTTGGCGATAGTAAACAGTTGGATGGAGTATATTGGGGACTGTAGGGCTAATGGTTATCGCAGGAAAGATATAATGGATTTTCTGTCATTCAGGATAGCTTTGGGAGAGTTTCTGATTGGAGGTTTGAGACCTAAAAGAAGTAATAACACAGAAGGTGCAGGGAGCGAAGATGGAGAAAATGAAGACAGATTGGAAAATCCGCAAAAGAAACTGAAACGATTTCCGGTTAAATTACCTGAACAAGATAAACGTTACGATGGTTATGAGCATTGGCCTCTGAATGATGATTTACAAAATCCGCTTTCTTGTCGGTTGGAAGCTTGTCAAAGCCGTTCACGCATACGTTGTAGTAAATGTACTTAAACATAAATAAATAGTATTTATTTATGTTTAAGTAAAAACAAAAATTGTTTCAAAGCATTTCATACGTGATAGTTTTAAGTAATATATGTATGTTTACATTATGTATTAAGTTGTTCAATATATCTGCTGTCAATATTTTTGAATAAAATATTTTAATATCGTCTTTATTTCTTTATTTTACTCCCAGAAGTTTTTAAGTCCCAGAGTATACAATTGTGACTATCTCACAATTGTGAGGCTGTTTTGTATGAAACCAAGGCACACAATTGTGAGGGTCTTTAAAAACGTCCTGAGGGTCCTTAAAAAATTCTGAAAAAAATTGAATGTCATTTGCAACCCAAATACAGTAAAAACAAGACATTGGTATCCTTCTGCAAAACCTTATCTTGTCATGGGTCTGTAAGGGATATAGCTTCATCTGTGAATAACAAAACTTTATTCTTGTAAGCTCCAATACACATGTTATTGTGCCCATCTTAATCTGAGTCCATGATTTCCATGACGTAGTATAGAGGCCCTCAATGTTGTGGGTATCTTCTAAGACTCTACAGAGCTCACGAGCAGTACATGATACTGATCCTGTCGAGTAGTTACACTTTGTCCGTTGTCCATGTCTTTCAGAGACATGACCAAATGTAGAAATAAAGAAATGTACACCAAATTCTGCAAATGCCGCAAATAATATGAACCAACAAATAAATACAAAGAGCCTACAAAAAAAAGATGGCATCAACAACCAACAACAGAATGATATTTTGATAGTGTTGAACTTAAGCCAGAAAACAAAAATAATAATATAGAAAACCCTTATAATGACAGTGCTTACATATGGATCTAAAACATGCACCACCTTTAAGACAGGTGGAAAACGTCTTTCTATATTTGAACAAAGAATCCTAAGGGTGGTCTCTGTGAAAACGGTAATGGGAGAAGGAGAACTATGAGATATACCATAAATAAAAAACAGATATCTGGTGATAAAGACGTGATTTGATATCTCTAATAAAAATAGGAAGACCAAGATGGGAAGGACATCTAGCAAGATCGCAGCAGAACAATCCTCCTAGACGAATGCTCATGTCACAGCCGGTGGGAAATAGACTGAGAGCTAGGCCAAAACTTAACTGAAAGGATGGTGTAGATGGGGAAAATAGGTGCATCAAACTGGTAACGGTTGACAGACTGGTGAAATACTTTTGGAAAGGTCAAGGCTCTACTATAAGGTTGTAGCAGCAATTATTATGATTGTGATATATTCAACGCTTGTCTAAATCAGCTTGTGCCAACGGCTAAGATTCATTTAAATACTTAGTTTAATAGTTAATAATTCTTTTAGTTTTTTTTTTATTAATGTGAACTCCTAAATTTAGATTTATTTTATAGTTAATATGAAATTGCCATATAAATGGATACCTGGTAAAGCTATTATTATTTAATTATTGAAATAACCACACTAAACATTCACTAACTGTGGAAAAGCCAATAAATAACATCCCTTTCAGTGCTAATAACTGCCCTCTATATTTAAAAGCCCTGTTCCTGTTGCTAATAAAACGAAATTTAAAATATTTTTAAAGCTTACCTTTTACTGCATATATTTTCATTAATCAATTTCAGTGGCGTCAAAAAACACTGCCAGAATGATTATAATGATAACCGTAGGCTCCCAAACCGCTTAGATATGAAATAAACCCCGACACAACTATAGAAACTGTATGAACGAACTGATTAGGTTTGTAAAAATGAACTGAACGAGTATCGTTTGTGAATGGAGATTCTAGCGTACAACGTAAATATTATCTAATACGATAAGAGAAGTGTGATAATTCTGGATACAGGAAATTGCGGCGCCGACCGGGCATTGTTACACAAGGCAAACGTGTCGTATCTATTGCAGTTGATTTAATATCACCCAATTTGCTGTGATAATTATGTTTTTCGGTGTAATTGTTGGCGAAAAAACGTGGAGACAACTTTATATGTTTTACTGTAATACTAATAATATTTAAATGTTGCTATTAATACTGAAAAAGTCAATAATGGTTTTTGAACATTTGTCTATAAGACCAGTAAAAAAGAAAACAACTGAAAAATCTTATACAGGTTTTTCAAGGTTGTAAAAGGTACAGCAATGATAGCCGATGGCAATTTAGCAGAGCGCAATCAATTCTTTGAGTCTTCAATTTTAAGATATATTAAAAAAATTCAACATTTTATCAAAATTGTTATTAATAAAACCGTTGGAAAAAGGGCAGACTTTTTAGCTTATAAACATTTATATTAATTTTGATATTTTTTATTTCGAACACTTGTTAAGTAAAGTGAAAAAACACAATCTTTAAATTAGTTAATTTTTTTAAATCATATTTCCATCTACTAAAGCTCTGGAGGGATTATCTGAAGATGGTCTATCTATAGATGGCCAATGCAGATAGGGACCGAGTGATTGCCGGTATAAGCAATCTCCCACTTACTGACCAACGGCTACGGGCGGATGAGTTGGTAAGTGATAGGGCACTCTTTTGTCCTGGAGTTGAGAAATCGACTCCAAAGGCGGATGAACCAAAGAAGTGGTCAACGGCAGAAGGATGTAGAAGGCAACGAGAAACCACTACATTAAAGATCTTTATAAATGACAATTTCAGAACTACTGATCATGGACATCGGATACCAAGATCCGGCAGGGGAGGTAATTCTCAGGTAGACCGCGGGGCCTCCCAGGTCGCCAACATGCGAAAACCCCGCGTCAGGCACAAAAATATAAACGAACTGCAGATAGGTACCTGGAATGTGAAGTCTATATATGAAGCAGGGAAGATCCACAATATAATACATGACAAGTCAACGGTGCCAAAATATACTACTCAGAAAATGAAGATATTCACCACTATAATGGCGTCGCGTAGTGGTTGATCGCAGTGTTTGCCAGGCTGTAACTTGTTTTGCTCCTATATCGGATAGAGTGTTAATGATCACGGCCCAAACAGCGCATAGAACTCTTAATATCATATAGCTGTACGCCCCCACTACAAAGATGAAAATGAAATAGAAGAGTCCTAGAATGATATTAAAAAAGCACTAGATGGCACCAATAATAGAAATATAACAATAACAATGGAGGATTTTAATGCCAAATTAGGAAAACGTAATTTCTGTTAAATTTTTTCACATGCGAAAAATCATGTTATTTTTTCGCTGTATTTTAACTATCCTTATATTACAATCTTACAATAATTATCTTAGTCCAACCCTTAATAACCCTTCCTACTTACATTTTACCCAATCTCCATTAGAAATACAGACAGTTAAGATAGCAAAGAAGAAAGATGCTCTCTTGATTATCAGCTGTCGATAAGGACAGAACTCTGTTGATGGTCGCCCGTCGCTAAGGACAGACCATTTTCACTCTCTTAGTTTGGTCATCGCTAGAGCCAGACGCTCTCTCTCTTTAATTCTCTCTCTCTTCACTTATCAAGAAGAACAGCATCTATCTTGGCTGTTTTTCTATCGTAATTACCTCTTTCCCGCTTTAGTTACTCGAGAAATATCGAAAATACTGTATTAAATCGTGTGCAGACAAAGTGTGCTCTATATCGTGATATATTTGCGAAACACGTGTTCAGAAACGGGTGCATCGGACAGATTTCGCGGGTGAAGAATAACCACGAGTGAAGACCGGAAACAACCGTGAGAGTGTGGAGCAGAAAAAATATTGGTAAGACTTTCTATAAACTTAATTTGCTATTGTCTGTATACCTTTTATTACTTATTCTAATTTTATTGAACCAGCCCTATATTATACAGTCCACATACACGGAAATTATACTAATAATTTCCCACGTATGTACACCCTTTTTGTACAATTTCTAAGACATTATTGGTGAATTCGGACTAGGAATAAGGAACGAAAGACTGACGGAACGAAAGAGGGAAAAGACTAGGAATTATGTCAGGAGTTTGAAATGATAGCGACATATACATTCTTTCAGTTACCACCACGTAGATTATATACATGGAAATCACCTACATGTTATATGTGATATACCTAATCACCACAAATGTTTAGGGATAGAACTCCAGAGAAATAATGATAGTTTTGAATTGCACAAAACAATTAAAGAATTAGCAGGTATAAGACGGTCCAACAATAATAGTAACACCCTGGTTGATACGAATGGTAAAATAATATCTGATATCAAAGACAAACTAAACAGATTGAGGGAATACGTTCAAGAATTGTTTGAGGGTGACAGGACACAACAAGATAGCATGAGCGATTGCGAGGAACATGATATAGGTCCAAATATAACTAAGATTGAAATAATAAATCTGGCAAAATCTAAAAAAACTGCGGGGCCTGACACAATTGTAGTGAAATAATTAAATTAATATCAGAAGATCAGATCAATGTATTAGTAGACTTATATAATACTATATATAATACGGGTATTATTCCGAGAGATTGGCTCAAATCAACATTTATTATATTACCAAAAAAACCTAATACAAGAGAAGTAATGACCACCGTGTAATTGGTCTAATGACTCACACAATAAATATATCCTTAACAATTATCCATTTAAGAATTTTCAGAAAAGTGGAACAAGACATCACTGAAACCCAATTTGTATTTAGGAATGCCATGAGTACACGAGAGGCATTATTTGGATTTAACGTTCTCATGCAAATATGTATGGATGTAAACCAACCACTCTATGTTTGTTTTATTGATTATAATAAGGCGTTCGATAAGGTTCGACACAACCGGCTTATGCAGTTACTTAAAAATAAACACAATGACCAAAAGACTTAATATAATAACTCATCTCTACATTAACCAAACAGCAAAAGTCAGAGTAGGCAAAGAGCTTTCGGAGGAAGTAGAGATAAAAAGAGGCGAAAGGCAAGGTTGCATACTCTCCCCCGTATTTTTCAATCTATATTCGACAGAAAAAATTTTAAAATTCACTCGAAAATGTAACAGTTGGAATAAAAGTCGAAGGTAGACCCATCAACAATATCAGATATGCCGATGTTGCTATTATACTAATTGCAGAGAATATACAAGATCTACAGACACTTTTAGATAACATAGTAAATGCTAGTGAGGAAAGCGAACTAACGCTTAATGCTAAAAAAACAAAATTTAAAAAGTAAAAAAATAAAGATATCTTGGTACAATTATTGATGAAAATAACGAGTATACAGAAGAAATAAAAATGAGAATTGGACAAGCTAGAGCAACATTTAAGGAGATGAGAAAAGTATTATGCAGTAGAGACCTTAGTTTGCAACTCAAAATAAGAATATTACGTTCATATGTGTTTTTCGTGCTGCTGTATGGGGTGAAGGCCTGGACCTTAAAGAAAGAGGTGAGCGATCGACTTGAAGCATTCGAGATGGGGACCTACCGAAGAATATTAAAAATAAGTTGGGTAGACCGAATAACAAATGTTGAGGTCCTCAGAAAGATGACAAAGGAAATGGAAATCATGAATACGATTAAAATAAGAAAGTTACAATATATCGGCCACGTTATAATAGGGGATAAATATGTGTTGCTACAAACCATAATGAAGCGAAAAATACAGGGAAAACGAAGTATTGGAAGAAGACACATCTCCTGGCTCAACAATCTGAAAAAGTGATATAATTGCAGTTCCATCGACTTGTTCAGAGCTGCAATCTCAAAAGTGAAAATAGCTGTATAGATTACCAACCTCTTTAGAGGAGACGGTACCTAAAGAAGAAGAATCATATTTCCATTATTTATTAACATTAAGAGCTGAAAATTGAACATTGTATTTACTATTTCTGCAGTTTTATATAACTAGACAAGAAATACCAAAAAGTCTCCTTGTATTTATAAAATTTGAAAAGGGACAGAGAAAGATTACTGATAAATAAATGATAAAAAATTTGTTCAATTATTGTTTAATTTTTTTTTTAATCATGGAAAATCAAACTGGGAAATGTCAGAGTTATTAAAATTATCGCTGTATAGTGTAAGAAATACAGTTAGACGATATTAAACTACAGGTTCACTTGCCACAAAGCCTCCTATGAGTAAAAACAAAATAACTGACACTGATAAAATAATTGTTGAAAAAAAAACATACTGAAAATGCGCAATTTTGTTGTAAGCTAAAGAAAAGTCACTTTTGACGTCACAACAAAATATATAGAGTAAAAAGGACAAAAGAATGTAAGGAATGAACGAATGAACTTTTCGACAATGGGATCCGACACAATGATCCTGACTGTTTTAAAAGGAAAGTGAAAGGTCCTACATCGATGATGATTTTGGTCAGTACCAGAGTCAGTACCAGGGCAAGATTTTGTCCTTCAAGAGGACGGTACAAGATGCTATACCTCAAGAGCTATATATCAAAAGAGTTTGAAATGGATGGTAGAATAGACTATACGGCTTTTGAAATGACTTTCAATAGTCCAGATCTTTAAGAAATATTGTATTCCTTTACACCATAATTGAGTCTAGGCAAAACTAGGCCTCGAAAGTTGGAGGTCATCAAAAACAGAGGTAGCGTTACCAAATGGTAATCTTTCAAGTCGATTCTGTTTGGATATTGCATTTTTGCTAAGTTATGTTAGCTTTTAAAAAATAGAAGTTAATGATTACTATTATAACAGTTAGTTAGACCAAAGTAATTAATTAAACAGATACTAAATAATACTAAACCCTTTCAGTTTGTTAAATCTATTTTGTTTTGCGTAATCTTTAATTCGAAAATACTATGCTTACTATGCGCGTTAATTCGACAAACTATTTGCAAATTTGATAAATGCTCACCTTTTCGGCAAACAAAATCTGGCGCGAATCTATCGTTTGATTTCCCCTTTCGCAAATCATCCTGTCCGCAGACCGGATTTTGCTCTAGTTTACATCTGCCGACAGCACCGTACTAGGTGTTTTTGACAAAACGAAAATTGAATTGCTACTCAACAAAACCAGTAACTTCCTATTTATAAGTTATTGTCTGTTTGCTTTACCTGTTTGCTTATATTGTATGCAGGCCAACAGTATTTGTCATCTATTTAATAGAATATTTGTTTTAAATATTATTTTTTCCTTTTTGTTTTGTCCTGTTTATGTAGAGCATTGAAGATCAATTCATGAAACGATAGTTCGTATGATAAATGATAAGTTTTATAAGAAAATTACGACACTTACTCTGTTATATAGATATAAAAGATGAGTTATAGTACAAATAGATAGAAGTGTAGTGTCAGAACGGCCAAAAAATCCCTATACGCTAGAACTGTAAATGAAGAAGAAACTATTTTTCCCAATTTATTGATACACCTCCTTCCTTAGTTCTGCGACAACATTGGGATATGTTAATGTCTCAATAGTTAATTCAATTCAAGGGAAATGACAACAAATATAGCACAAGTCAGACTCTTACATTTAAGACATCTAGTCTTAAATGTCCATAGACTTTCTTTCCAGAACCATGAACTCTTCCAATGAAATAGAACACAAGACATAACCTATTTAAACAGTAATGTTGCCACAGCTGAAAGTATCTATTAGGTTAGTAGGAACCTAAGAACAATTTCGATGTTATAATAGTTCGAGATATACTTGATGCGGTATGAACCTGAGAACTAAAAGGAGGAAGAATGAACATAGAAAAAAATTGCAACCTGGAAACGAACAGGTGGAAGAAAAAGAGAAAATATATATGTATACCTTACAAAAGATTAGCTGATCTAGCTGATGTCTGAAAAAATATCTTAGAGGTGGTTTATGAATCTAATGATTTTGTTCAGAATATTATTTTCGTCATAAATAGAACAGCTTTTTCTGATATATTTAATCCTTTGCTTAGGAGTGTAATTTCGTTGAATAATCACAGGATTTTCAGTTCTTTAATATCCCAAAGTGGTTTTGCGTGTCTACTCTTATTTCTGCATCAACCTGTCTGTCACATCCCAGTCCATTTGATATTAGCGAACAAAAATATGGACAAAATTACAACAACATATAAATCAGAAGCTTTAAAAATGTGAATACGATAACAAAAATCACGTGAATTGGTTGGAATCAGTAAATTAAAAGTAACAAGTTAGACAAATGATCAATATCGTGGATAAAAGGTAAGACAATTAAAAGATTGACAAAATATAATTCAAACTATTCAGAACTTATGTAAACAAAGTCATGTGTTACTAAGTAATCGCAAATGTCCAGAAATCTTGTTCGTTTGTTAATGAACACCAAAAAAAGAAAACCTCATGGTTTAGAGAGGAAGTGAAGACAAAATGTGAATAATAGAAGAAAGCCTTTTTACAATACAGAACACAAACACAACAGACATAAAACCACTATAAACGAATCACAAATGAAACGAATATTTTAGTAGTAGACAAATAAAAAGGGAAGACCGGCAGAGCTTCTCGAAACGAATGAAACAGGACTTCTACGGAACACAAAACGACATATAGAGAATGATCAGAAGACAAGGAAAAGAGATAAATCAATTAAAAAAATTAAACACATTCAGAAGGAAACATGCGCAGACTACTTTTGAGTCATATTTGCTAAAGGTGAGGTAAAGAAAATCACCAGGAGAGTACAGAATACCGAACAAACTCCTAAAGTACGGAGGAGCAGATCTGACCAAACAACTAGTAAAACTAAGTAAATAAATAATATAACCAGAAATCATCAATAAGGAAGATCAAGCACAATAAACCTCTTCAGAAAGGGAGGCAAATCGGACCCGGAAAATTACAGAGGAACTAATTTATTAAACACAACACTAAATTTAACAGCCAAACTGATTAGAAATAAACTGAATGAAATTATAACACTAGCAGAAGAACAACAAGGTTTTAGGTCGGGAAGATCATGCACCGATGCTATATTCCACAATGAGGCCAGTGCAAGAGAAGTCGTAAGAAAACAACAAACCAGCATATATATGTTTCACGGATCTTAAAGGCATTTGACCGGGTCAATGTAAACGAAGGTCTCCACTTAGTGCACCCAAAGGAAAGAGAACTGCAGGTTGCCTGAATAAAACAATACAAAAATATCGGGAAAGAAATGAAAGACAGAATTTACAAAACAATCATCAGACCAATAATGATATACGCAGAAATGTGACCTGACACAGAGAGGGCAAAAAGGACGTTAGAACCAGCAGAGATGAAAACAGAAAAATTGATGGTAAAACACTATGGGACAGAACTAGAGAGATACTACGCAGATGCAAGGTGGAGAACATCAAGTATTGGGTAAGAAATAGAAGCGTCGAATGGAATGATTATATAAACCGAATGACAGAGAACAAATACAGTAGTAAAGACGGTAAGGAGCCGGTTACCAATATGAAGACGATCAGTAGGAAGACCACGAAAACGATGGAACGACAACTTACTGGAAGTAAATTGAAAAACAAACAGAATCATGTCTATATAAGAAAAAGAAAACTGGTAGAAACATTTCTTATATAAAAGACATTTAAGAATTGTCATGTTCTTAATTATAATTTAAAATCATCTATTTTAGTGCAGGCGAAACAAATTTGCTTTATAGCTAACTCAAGTTGAAATTGTATGAGTCTCCCGTGACCGGTAATAAAATAAATATGGAGATTTCTACAGAACAGGATTAAGGAAACAATCAATAAAGACAGTCATAATTAGAAACATGAACAGGAAAGAGTCTTCAGACATGAAGATCGATGAAAATAAGGAACGATTAGCAATGGAACGGAATGACTAGTGGCGAAACAAGGAGCGCTGTAGTAGTTTCACTGATGCTGATGATCCGCATGGGGGCGCGATTTAAATGCAAACATATACAAGAACTGTGAACAGATCAACAATATAATAGAAAGCAGTAATTTTTATTATAATTTGGATATTAAATTATAATTATTGTTTTTTTTTCTGTTTTGTTGGGTATATAAATGTCGTTTGGTAAAAGTGGCTAAAGTACACATTCAAAATAGTTTTTTCAATGCTATGATAATAAATTACAAAGTTTCTGTCAGGAACAACAATATGTTTAGCTTTTATTGTTATATAATTATACTTATTTTTTTAACGGATTACAATCGTTGCAGTTATAAAAAAAACTTACGTCTTCAGTCTTTAGTCCGGCACTGATCGAGGTGAGGCACGAGTCAAGTTGGAAGCAGATCACAATGGCGGCCTGTTTTCTAAGGTGGCAGGTGAGGAACAGCTGAAAAAGAAAAGAAAAAAGATTAAAGGGTCGTCAAAAAAAAGTTTATTTCGTAGTAGCTATTAAATCACCGTCTAAAAGAGCTAACGTGTAGTAAAATAATGTCAGCTTGTTGGGACTTGTCGATTTATAAGAAAATAATATAGTATTATGTATATTAAAAAAAAACGAACATATGGCAGGTATATTTATATGTGTATTAGATGTTTCCTTGACCTGGTTTTTTATAAGGGTGTTTTTACTAATGTTAGTAATCGCTAAATATTACAAAACATTTTTATTTTATCAGATCAGATCCCACTTGAAATTAAGTTTAGGGAACTAAAATCAATGAATGAAGAAAATCAACCTGTTACTGAAAAATATTGCAGTAGTCACATTTTTAGATAACATCAGCTTTAAATATATAGAGTATTTATAAAATCAACTATTTTCGCATTTTTTTACAATCTCTATGTTTCACAAATTTACAATTTTTTCGTTTATCAATGTAACATGAAATGCTACTTTTTTGAGTAATTAAATTGTTAACGTTGTACAGCTCAAAATTTTACGCAATGTTTGTTTTTTATTTTTTGAGAAAATTTGTCATAGTATTGTATATATTTTTTACACCACCAAAAAGTAGAGATTTCAACGAAAAAAAAGCGTAGTGACTTTTCAAAAAGCAGACATTGTGACGTGAGAATTTTTTATTCAAAATTAGGGCGCTTTTTCGATATTAACTCACAGCAAGAAATTAATATTTAAAATTGATACCGTGTGATTGGGACATAGAAAGATAAGTTTTTCATCAATTTTCCAAAAAAAATTTTTGTGGAAGATGAAAACAAAAAAAAACCAAAAACACAGGTATTTGAATTTTTGGCATAAATTTTGATATGCAAAAAAAGTGTAAAAACAAAACTTGTAAATTTTTTTTATTACGTATAAAATCTGCTATTTACCTTTTTTCCATTCGATATCTATGTAGGTTTGCCGAAAATCGTGACAAATCGTTTTTTACTCTTAAAACTTCAAATCAAACAAATTTTACCCTTAAAACCGATCTTTTTTTATATTTCTTCCTTTTAAAATGGAGTTCATCCGGTTGCTATTTTTCTTTTCACGTTTTACCAGTTTCCAAGACTTCCGGCCCTGACCTGCTGCAACAAAAAATATTCATAAATGCTCGCTCCTCTTGCTATTTCTATTCGGACTTTTATTTCATGTAAAAGATCTAGCATTTCGGCCTACTAGCCGCCAAGATATATATACCATTTCACTCTATGTGTCCGATGGAGCAAAAGCACAAATCGACCAAATATTCCATTGGTTCAACAAATGGAAAGTAACTTTAAACCATCAAAAACTCAACTCACCTTAACCAGAAACCCCAAATGCTCCCGCCTAGAGCTGGAACAACGAAACCGCATAATGCTCAATGGAGAAAGACTGGATTTCAGACCGTGGTCAGAATTTACAAAGACACTCACATGGTCACTAAAAGAAAAATCATGGGGAGTCATTGGTAAAAAACATGGCTATTCATCAGCGTTAATCCATCAAATAGCAAACGTAGTCCATGATAGGATACTTAACCTAAGTAAGAGATATGTTATCTCCACAATAAATAACTCGAACAACAGAGCAAAGGAGGTTCCCAAAAAATCTTGCCACATTCGTATTTTTCATCTCTTATGATGATAATGATGAATGCTTCTAGGATTTAAATGTTAAATTTTTTAAGTGTCCTAGCTTCAACCCCATACAAAAGGGTAAAGAAAATATAACATCGAAGCATTCTTATCCGGAGCGATATATTGATATCGCGATTACAAAAAAGTTTTCTCATTCTATTAAAAGTTGACCGTGCAATTTCAGTGCGGCATCTTATTTCTTTTGTTTGATCAGTATGTTCTTTGATACATGCTCCAAGGTATCGGTACGAAGATATTTGTTCAATTTCTGTATTATCTAGTACTAGCTTAACTTTGATGTTTTGTGCTTTTGTAAATACCATGAACTTGGTTTTCTTCAAATTTATTTTTAGTCTATAATCTTTGCAATATATACTTAGTTGTTCAGCAAGGTGTTGCAGTTTTCTAGTGTTCCTGTCAAAAGGACGGTGTCGTCAGCATATATTATGTTATCAAGTGGCTCACCGTTTATTATAAAGCCCTCACTGACCTCGGCAAGCGCTAATTCTGAGTTGGCTTCACTGTATAAATTGACTAATAAGGGCAATAAAATACACCCTTGGCGGACCCCACGACGAATCTGGATATCCTCGGTGAGTTCATTTTCAACTTTCACTTTTGCTGTTCGATTCCAATAGAGGTTACGTATGATTCTACTGTCTATGTTTTTATTTAATAAAATTTATAGTTTATTCGTCTTCCGGGTTTGGACCGTGTCATTTGTGAGTGACCCAAAAGTGGGTTCATCTCGACGTTTCGCTACAATTATATGTAGCTTCTTCAGGAGAAACAAAGAAAAAGAAAAAAGAAAACAAAGGAACAGGAAGATGGGTAGTTAGCAACGGTAACTCAGTTACTCAACGCAACCAGAGGCGAATACTAACTACCAAGATGGGCATTTGGTCACAGTAACTCAGCTACTCAACGCAGCCAGAGGTGAAAACCAAATGCCAGGACAGGGATTCACGTCCAACAGCTCAGAACACTAACGCGTCGAGAGGCGGGGAGTGAAATCCCGCCCCCGAATAGGATTCACTCCCCGCCTCTCGACGCGTTAGTGTTCTGAGCTGTTGGACGTGAATCCCTGTCCTGGCATTTGGTTTTCACCTCTGGCTGCGTTGAGTAGCTGAGTTACTGTGACCAAATGCCCATCTTGGTAGTTAGTATTCGCCTCTGGTTGCGTTGAGTAACTGAGTTACCGTTGCTAACTACCCATCTTCCTGTTCCTTTGTTTTCTTTTTTCTTTTTCTTTGTTTCTCCTGAAGAAGCTACATATAATTGTAGCGAAACGTCGAGATGAACCCACTTTTGGGTCACTCACAAATGACACGGTCCAAACCCGGAAGACGAATAAACTATAATTCTGACTCTGGCCGTGGAAGCCTATGATTTCATTTAATAAAATTTCTTTAAGCCGATTATGCTGCACTCTGTCAAATGCCTTCTCAAAAAAATGAAACAGGCATATACTTCCTGATTAATATCTAAGCATCTCTGCGAAAGAACACTTACTGGAAACAGTGCATCTCCTGTTCCCAGTCCTTTCCTAAATCCCATTTGTGTATTACTTATGCCTTCATCTAATTTCTTATGTATTCTATTGCAAATTACTTTTAAAAAAATTTACAAGACATTACTCATTCGTTCATTTATCATAACCCTTAGAACTGTTTAAATAGTAATTCATGATGGAATAGACATTAAATGGTAAAAGTAACTTAACATTTTCTAATAACTGACAAACCAAACAAATCATAAACTAATAGCAAGAAAACCACCCGCCTGAGCAAGAACTGCGAGCACACTATCAACCAAAAACACTCATCTTTAAGTCCTAATCTACAATACTTTTAATCCTCCTACCTATACCTCCCGCAACAAAAAAGGGGGAAACATACTTTGAAGAGGCGAAGCCTATAATAACGAAGTCGTTATTACTTTTATCTGTTATTCTCTCTGCTTATTGCCTATAAGAAGATTGCCCGGGAAATTATCTTCCTTTTTTAATTTTCAAACCATAAGTTTTACAGTTTAATCTGAAGTGTTTTAAATCTTCAAGATTATCTGTTATAACAACTGTGCCATCGGCGTGTCGCATATTGTTAAAAACCTCTCCATTAATAGTTACATTATCACTATGATCGTTCAAAGATTCGCGAAAAATAAATAACTAGAAGAGGAGAAAGAATACAGCGCTGCATGACCTCACGCAAAATTTTTATTTCCTAAAAGAGCTCATAATCTACTTCAACTTTTCCTGTCAGCTTTCAATGATATCCCTTATATCCCGGTTGTCAGTGTTTATGCCTATGAGTAGGTATTTCTATGAGTTTGGGGTATTAGACTTTATCGAATGCTTTTTCGAATTCTATAAAGCATACGTCCTGATTCACATACAAACAAACTATGTGCTAATACAGTAATACCAAACAACTCTGTTATACCTTTCTGGTGCCCTCGCCTTTTCTAAACCCTACTTGATTCTCCCTGATTTCAGAGTCTACTTTCTCAAACATTCTGTTTGTAAATAATTCTAAGATGTTTTGGCGTTCGGTTCTTTGGGCAGTTACGAATGTCGATAATAACAAATCTTTTAAAATAGTTCACGTTAAATAAATGAAGTTGATTGAAAAAGTCAACTAAATTTTTAATGTCATTTTTATCAACGTTTAAGGAGCTCTAGTGAAAACACATAGGTCCGTTTGCCTTTCTCACCTTCGTTTGCTTGATCGCATGTATAAATTTGAATTCGCATTTATGTATTTTAACTAGCAGATAAGCTGTTGATGCTGGAAATCAGTAAATCATCCCTGCCTGTTGCAGTTGTTTGTCTATAAGCTCTTCAGTCATCTCGTTGACCTTTTTGTGACAATTGAAGCTGTCATACTTCCGTTCGGATTCTTCAATCTCTTCACATCTCCTGTGAAACCAGTCTTCTTATATTTATATTTATTTATATCTTTAGGTTTATTTCTTTGTATGTCATTGGATCTTGCTTATTTAATATTTGTCCATTAAGTTTAAGATTTGGTTAGTCATCCAGTTTTGCTTTGCTTGCCGCTCTGCAAATAGCTTTTCTTCTCCTCCTGTCATTCAGGCACTTTAACATCGTCCCATGCTTTGTATATTTTGAACGATCTTGACAGCTTGGCAGGAGATGGAGTTTCTTCAAAGTTGACATCATCTCCTCCAGGGTGCGTTTTTCCAGATGGAATGGAGTTCTTATATCTGTCACTAATTAGAATAAAATCGATCTGGTTTCGGACCACTTATCCTGATTGTCTCCTGGAGACTTCCACATCCACAGCCTATGTTTTGGTAGTTGAAAAAAGGTGTTTGTGATAAGTAGAATTTGATAAAATTCTACCAGCCTGTCATCTCGGTCGCTTCTCAATCCTAAACTCAATTTTCCAGTACGTCCCACTACTTTACCTTCATTAACTTTAGCGTTGAAATCGCCCACCATGAGCTTAATTTCCTGGCTTTTTCCATAGTTATTAGGTAGTAATATCCTGACATAGGTAGTATTAACCATGATAAAACTGGTAATAAACGAAACTCTTGAAACAAAGTATTAAGAACAAAATTTTGTTTCTAATACGCTGTTCCTGAATCTTTGTACACCCTACAGCCTTTGTACAACCTAAGAGTTAAAATACATAATTCGTAGTTTTTTTTGTTGGTTGTGTGTAATAAAAAATTTCTATTGCCCATTTTAAATCTTAACCGGCCTATTTTTGTTCGTCTATTATGGCGGGTCAAAAATCTAATACAATCACCTACTTGTAATAGCTAAAAATAGTCCAATAACAGAAAAATCAACCGGAAGAAACATCAGTATACGTTTTAAAATAACCCAGATTCTATTTTTGTGTAAACTAGCAGCGTAGATTTTTTGCATAATCGGAAGTCGCGAATGACATGAATGTTTTTACACGAAGTAATATTTTAGGAGTTAAACGAAAACGATGTAATGAATGTGAAAATATAAAATCAAAACTGTACCCTACAGATAAACTAAATGACGAATCTATATATTTTCTTTAGAAAAGTTGTCTTTGGACAACTAGTATAGAAAACCAAAAGAAAAGAAGAAAGCTTACCAAAAGTGGCTGACGACCCAAGACGACCCAAGAGAATAGAGAAGGGAAATTTATGAAACAAACTTATTACATGAAAAAAGATTTTTATCTATATACTCCCCCAACTTACAAAATCAAGTATCAAGTGAAAAGGGCAAAACAAGTTGCAGGATGCCTAAATGAAAAAATATAGAGAAATAAAAATATCGGGAAAGAACCGAAAGATAGAATTTACAAAACAGTCATCAGACCAATAATGACATACACAGCAAAAGCAAGACCTGATGCAGACAGGACAAAAAGGATGTTAGAAACAGCAGAAATTAAAACACTCAGAAAAATTGATGGTAAGACGGTAAAAAGATGGTAAGATGATGTGACAGAGCTGGGTAGAGACAGAGACATAGAAAAACATCAAGAACTGGGTAACAAATAGAAGAGTAGAATGGAACGATCATATAAGCCGAATGACAACAAATAGAGTAGTAAAGACGGCAAGAGACTGTTCCTCAATAGGAAGACGATCAGTAGGAAGACCACGAAGACGATGGAACGACAACTTACTGGAGGCACATTAAAAAACAGACAGACAGACACAAGTTGCAGATATTCTTAAAACGAAATGAGAAATGCGCTAAAAAGGATAAATAATAATAGAGCAACTGGCCATAGAGACATTACCTGCAAAACGAACACTCCATCGGCCTTATACAAGAATTAAATCAGATATGTAACAAATGCTTATTTGCTGGAAAAACAACGAAGGGATGGAAAATTTACTACTCTTTATGTTGCTAAAAATGCGTCACACATTGCGTCGGTAGGTTGAATGCGAGAATCATTAAAGAAAGAATGGAAGAATCGCTGCGAATTTTTGTACAGAGTGGTTTTCTTCCCGGACATTCATGTACTGATACTATTTTCCATAAAACATCTCATAGAAAAAACAATGGCATTAAACGCTGAATTGCACATTATAGACCATCAGGTTTGATCTTCCTTGTCACAAATTTTTGTAATTCAAACTCATATAGATCGGGATAGACGTAAATTTATTCCACGAGGACGAATACGAGGATCTAACTATTGTATGTTAAGTATCTCTAAAATATCTTCGACATAAAGTCATTTACGACAAGGATGATGCATGCCTAATCCTTATTTAGACTTAGTATAAATGAACCACTAAAAAACAAACAAGAAATGTGAACAGATTGGAGTAAAAAAAATTGAAGACAATTATATCCATAGCCATTTGTTTACCACTGATTAATGAAGGGAAGACACAGATGACCTCGTCTAGACGATACAAAAGCTGGAAGAAGAATTTGAAAACTGGGGTTTGGAAAATTAATTAATCGCAATACTGGTGATTGGAAACATCGCAGAAGACCTATAGGTATATAACAACGCAATAAATACTTGTAGGCAACTTTAACAAATACAGGATCAAACTAAACGGATATAATAAATAAAATAAAGAAAGGAAAATCAACACCACCAAAACTACACTCAATCATATAGAGCTAAGATATAACAAGGAACACTAAACATCAAATCTTTAAGACAATAAATAGCGGAAAGCTGCTCGCTGTTGTGTGGCTCAGAGACGTAGGAGATAAATAAAAGAATGGAAGACAGAATAAATGCAATGGAAAATATGTTTTGCCAAAGAAGCAGAAACTTTTCGGACTTAACCTGAGCAGGTCCATAATTTCAACGCGAGGATTAAAATTCTACACTCTTAATGAAGTAAAAAAGTGAAAAAAAGACTATTTTTACAGTTTGCCTTGAAACAAGATAAGAATGTATTTGTATTTTTAAAATATTAAAAATTTGAACATAATAGCATGAATACAAAAGTTGAATGCAAAGCAAACACAAAAAGTCAAATTCTGAAGTTAAAAAAATATCTATTAACACTCACAATCAATTTATTATTTTTCTAAAATTGAGGAAGAATTGTCGGTGTTTTGTAAAAATCCTGCACAATTATAATATATTTAACATTTGCATGCTTGAGACACAAAAATTTACCACAACTGTGTTTGGTTGACCGGTTTCTTTTTCTATAACAATGGACCACAGGAGTGATGACGTAGATTTTATTGACATCTGTCAATTTCACTTTCCAAACAAACCTTGTTCAGTGTGGATAATTTGTATTTTTAGTTATTTGTTCATTTATTTTATAGAATCTTTCCGCTTTTTGCAATATTTAAGTATTCTAATAGTTACTACAACAATTTTTCAAGGTTGTGTAAATAATAAAGCACATTGTTTTATGCTAGTAGCAATAAAATGCATATATCAATAAAGTAAGGTTAGAATTTCTTTAATTTAACTATATTTCGTAGAAATAGAACTCTGAATTATGATGGTATTATCGTCAAAAGCACTATGCTTACAAGAAAAAGCAGCAGAGGAAGCAAAATGCTAACTTTATAGAAATTAAAAAGTCTTGAGATTGGACATTTAAACTTTTGTTTGAAAAGTAATAATGACAATGTGATAGTTGTGACGTCACAGTCCTGCGGTCCATAGAAGCAGAGCAATCTTTGCGACCATCAGGTTAAACAGGAACCGAGATTTCATCTTCTACGTCACAAATTTTTGTAATTCGAACTCATATAGATCGGGATAGACGCAAATTTATTGCACGGCGACGAATATGCGGATCTAACTATTGTGTGCCAAGTATCTCCAAAAAAATCTTCGACATAAAGTCATTTCGGTTTCTGAGTTACACTTGTATAAAACCAAAGATTTATATGCAACATTTAATACAGAGTAAAAAATTACCATTGACCAGCGACCTGTTGTTCTTGCACAATTATAAGAGCCGAACATCTTATCCACGGTGTCTACACCACCTTTGGTTTCGATATGTCATGATTACCTCTGGTTTTCCTGTCACTTCATCTACCGCATCATCGTGATGTAAAGTTGATAAAAGGACCACATTCTTTCCTTTTTTTGGGTATTATATGAAACAATGATGCCATAACCCTAAAACCCAAACCTGCTTGATTTTTCAAGCCTCTTAGTATGGGTAAATTCAACAGGAAGTACTTTTATTTTTTCTGATTGTTCCAAGAATAGTTTAGTTGGTAGAAGAAATTGTTCATAGTTACATTTCTACTTGTTTTAGATATTGGCATATACATTCTGGGAACAAGGAAAATGTTGGCATTGTCGAGTTGATAAAGCCCAGGTGGTTGTTCTCCATTTTAGCTGTATAAAAGATCTTAACGTCAACTAGAGCATATATTTATCCCATATTTGGCTTTTGAAGCATATATACTTTCAAATTACACCTTCCCCTAAGTGCTTCTAGTTTTTCATTAAACGTAGTAAACTCAAATAAAACTAAAATGTTTTGGTGAATTATAGTTAAACGTTTCAAAAAATTCTCTGAGTGGAGCCTACGTATATGTCTTAGCAGGAATTTAAACCTCGGTACAGACATTGTTATTTTCTTTTCATTGCAGCTATATAGAAAAAAATACAGAAATGTATTTATTTCTAAAAGGTCTGTTTTTCTAGCACTTTTGTTTCCTGGATATGGTACAGATATTTCAATGAATATATTGTTTGTACAATACATAGCGTCTGTTATAATAAAACAACTCCAATATGCCAAAGGAGTTTTTTTCTCTCACGTGCGTTCCCTACTCCTCTTACTAAATTAAATATTTTCAGCCATTGTGCGTACCCGAAGATTTCTTGAATGTTTTTTCCACTGAGCTTTTTTATCCTTGTCTATAAAACAAGGCTCCGTCAGAACATCTGGTTTAATATTTCCATATGGAATATCTAGAACTTCATCAATATTTTCTCTTCGATATCGGTATTATGGTCTTGCTCTTCAATTTGGTTACCACCTGGAGTGCAATCATCATCATCTCGTTGTAAATATGTAAGAGACGCGCCTGTCCTTTTTGCTAGTCCATAATGACAACTAAAAATCAAAAACATAGCTATTTTCTTTTTCATAATTTAATAAAAAAACTTACTTTATGTAAAAACTTTTAACTTGTAATGTAATAACACGCGGGAAAAAAGTTCGCAAATAAGAAAATAATACTGAAAGACTAAAAAAAGGAGATCTAAGCCATTAAGCTCTGCCATCCTATATTGCCACGCAATCGAAAAATATCGACAATTTTCGGCTCTCTCGAAATTAAATCCGCACGTTTACACCGGAAGGTTAACGCTACTGAACAAAGTGAGAAATGAACTAATTAGGGAACTAATCAATGTGAAGGAGACACTAAATGACGAAATATAAAAACGAAAATTACTCTGGTATGGACATATGCGAAGGATGGTCAAGAGAAGAATACCGCTGGTAGTTGGAAATGGACACCAAATAGAAAGGGAGGAAGGAAAAGAGAGCGTCAGAGAGTACAGTGAAACGGACAAATAAAAACAGCAATGGAAAAAAGATAGCTCACTGATAAAGGTATAAATGACAAGCAGAAATGGCGATTGAGATGTATTAAATAGCAACCAGAATAATATGCTGGGTAAGTAAGTAAAAGATAACAAAAAAAAAATACATTCCATTTAATAAATAGTTAAATGTCCTGTTATCTGAAGAGTTATCTGAAATAAAACAGATCATAATAACATCATGCTCAATTGGTAAATCAGACAGTCGCACGACAATTCGCTCATTATATAAGATTTGCGCTACAATTACTACGCTCCCCAATCCTGAGGTGTTGTACCATCTTGTCTGAGAAATCTTTACAGAACTTACAGGAACTACAAGATTAAAATTACGATTAAAACAAATTTTAGATGCAGATTGTCTCCGATATTTAGATCCATTTGGTGTTTGAAGAAATCAAAAATTTTACAGTTTTTGTTTCTAACATTGACGTTAATTGAAACGGTCATAAGATAAGCTGAAATATAATAATATCTGGAGCATGAAGTAGCTAAGGGACTTGTGACTACATTTCTATGGTTCAAATATAAATCATGCTATTGTAAAATATCACGCAATAAAAGCTGTTAAAAAGGTTGAAATACGAAAAAAAAAGACGTAAAAACCTAATTAGTCTGATGACCTCATTCCAAACGCTAACTGTTATAAAAAAATACATTCAAAATCTGAAAGCTGCAATTTGTCGTCTTTGAAACTGATTCCACCGAGGTCATTTTTACGATATAAATGCAATAATAAACATGTACAACATCAAACTGCATTTAAATATATACGCAAGTAAACAATTTCATACGCAATTAATGCACACATTTAGTTTTTTTTAAACTGGTTTAAATTTAGTGTATGGAAACGATAGGATATCCCTTATAATTTCTAAAATGAGGAAATCCGACAAAATTTACGACATGTATAAAACGCTTTTTTGTTTTAATCAGGTTTAAACTTTAATACAAAAGAACAAACTAATTCAGGCTCGGTTGTTTCATCAAAATATATTTAATAGATAATAAAAAAATTAAAAAATACTAACAAAAAACCGGGCTTCGGCCACCAAAAAAACTAACAAAAACCCCAAAACCCGGGCACGTAGGGCCCAACCCCTTTGAGCACCAAGTCGCCGAACTGAGCCGGGACTCAGAGCGGAAACTTGAGGCCCTAGTAAGCAATTTTAGTTCGCGGATAAGCCATATTAAGATAACAGGAACATAGCGGAGATGCGCTGTCCTGAGTTTTTGCATTCGGTTAGGAAACCATGTTGGGGTTCTATTACCCAGGACCTCCACATGAAGAGCACTTGGCTGATTGTTGTGCCTCCATAGCGAATCAGATTGCCATAGGGGGGACAGGGATGGTCTAGAGCATTGGAGCACGGTGGGGTGACTCCTGTTTTTACTCGAGTTAACACACCTTGCTCCAATGAATTGTTACACCCGATCGTACTACCTGGGTGAACATTTCTCATAAGCTGGGTTCAATCAAATTGCTTGCTTGAAATAGATCACTTGAAAAAGGCAATCAGCTGAAACAGCTGTAGTGATAAGAAGTTAAAATAAATTTTGTGGAAGTTTGAAAACAAACTTTCAGTGTTTTATTGTTAGATAAAATGAATTTCCATCAAGTTACGGCCGAATCCATCAATTAAATAGGAAATAGATTTTTGTGCATTTTTCTGGTGTCTAGATGCGTTTCTACAAAATCCTCTCTGTTTGACCGACATAACGAATGTACGCAAAACTTAAATTAATGTTAGGTACCTATTTCTTACTGTAATTAATGAAAGTTAGTCGTAACGTTATATTATCAATAACAAACGATAAATATATAATGGTAAACAGTGTATCTTTGTAACAGTGCATATAAAGCAGCTTCTATTTATTGTGCCGTTCAATCAAGCTCGGCAATAAAGTGCAAAATTGCCACGTGTCGGTAGTCCGCGCGATCTACTAGCAGATGTTACCAGATAACTGGCAGGTGCAACCCTTTCGTTTTAAAGGATTTCGATTCTGATTTCGGTTATACTTATACTTAGAATAATGATTTACGGTTCTTAGAACAAGCCCTTGAATTAAAATTCAAATAAGTACTGTTAAGCAGGTGCGAAGTACTTATTACACTAGTTTTCATGAATATATAATTTTTAATAGCGTGTTTTGGGGATAACTGAGTAATTATTTTGAGTTTGTTGAATATAACACAAATTAGGTGAAGAAGTTAAAAAAAGTGTATGTCCTGTTTATGATAAAACCTGTGAAATAATAAAATTGCAAAAAAAAACGTATTGCCAATGTTATTGGTCTAAAATTGTGTTGTTAACACATTGTAGCAAAACAACAACAAATCTATCATGGTTTACATATCACTGTATTCATAATACGCCATATTTAAGCAACGATAGACGACACCTATTTCAATTTTAGTCTAATTTCAAAGTGTAACTATTTCTGATTTTCCTGTTTTCTCTTTGCTTCACATGAGGGAATCCCAGAAAAACAGCCACTGGTGAAATTATACAAATGCGACAATAATTATCAATATGTGTTGTTTGTCTGGTTAATGTATTAACTAGTATGGATCTTGTCTATTAATGTGGCACATGTTGGTCTGTGAGCACATCGCAAAGACAAGGTTATTTTCCAGAAATCGCAGTTTGTTGGCTAGCTATCTTGGCTAGCTTATTATTACAAGATCTAAGCCATACTGCTCATACTTCCTCTAAGGGAAAACGCACTTATCCCAGATGCCAACGGTATCAAAAGGATTGAACTTGGGTGGGACTCTCTTCTCTTATCGAGCCTTAGGTAACTTGGTACGTCGGAGTATCTCCCAGAAAATGACTTACGCATCTGCATGATCTTATAGAGATGTTAATTAAGACTGTTTTGTGTTCTGTAGAAGGTTCTTCAGAATGACTCCAGTAGTAGAGGGGATAATAGATATATCGTCTGGATACTTCGCATTCTCCATTGTCTCCTTATTTGTATATCCAGATCTCTGTACTTGGCGATTTTTTCATTGTATTTAATACGTAGATTGTTACTGTTATGGTCTTAAGGAACATATTTGGACCTACTCAGGTAAACTGAGTACATCCAGGTATCACCATGCACTCTACCAACTGTTCAAAGAGGCACCGATCTCAGAATTCGTTAAACTTCAAGAGCTTCGATGGGCTGGGGCTAATGTAGCAAGAATGGAAGACCGAAAGATTACCAAAAAGAGTCCTAGATAGTAAAATGCAGGGCGCAAGACCAAAAGGAAGGCCACGGAAAAGGTAAAAGGTAGGAGGATGAAGTGGCAGCGGACGCGCAAAATTTGCTAGATGTGAGAACTTGGAGAAGATTGGCGCGAGACCGACAAGGTTGTAGACATAGTTTGGAGAAGGCCCATGCTTGATTTGGGTTGTAGCGGAGTTGGTGAGAGGGAGTTCTTGTTAGGTATTAGCATATCTACATATTAATATTGTTTGCCTAGTAAGTGTATTAACTAGTATTACTTCAGATATATGTACCACTGATTGCTCTATGAGCACAGTACGGTTCCAGTATAGCTTACAGTTGTCGTTTTCAAGCATTTTTTCAGGTAATAAGGGCGATGATAATATTGGGGCGTATTGATAACAAGGACGATGTTCGGTTTGTCTGTCAGGGGCTTATTGATAATACGGGAAATGGTCGGTTTGAAAGAGTCCCAGTTTGCTAGCTAGTTCTTGGTAAATAATGGATGTTTGATGGAATAATAATGTTGAATGGTTTCTTGGGCTTGGGATCCGTACTGGCTGTCGGATTTGTCGTTTTTAACCTGAGGGTCTTTGTCAATATATTTTAGGTAATAATCCAGACGATGTCTCCGTAGAAGATGGCAACCCTCAAAATTGTGAGTCTTACGTATGGTATCTATTAAAAACTTATAAACATAAACAACAAATTTTGTCACATTTTAAGGGTTTTTACCCAAATATTTAGTGGCTTGGCTGATGTACACCTGGTGAGTATTTAACCCCACATTGCACAGATGCACTGATTATAGACTTTCTAGTTCGAGAACGTTCTGTTGTGATTTAGCCCGAAAGGGCCTTTTTAATAATATACTTTTTATAAAGGATTTTTAAATATAACTTTTGTGATTTATGGTATGGCTAACTACAAGAATTTTTTATTTTTCCTTGTGGAAGTAAGAAACCACGTCCCGAAACTCTGTCTCGGGAATCCTTCCTGTCAACCAATAGTTCGACGCTGTATTGTCAATATTCTTGGCTGAACTCACTGAGGTTGAACCCATGAAGAGGTTGACTTATCCAGGAGCGCATTTTTTTCCTCGGTGCAAGCATTGGCATTGTGTCATCTACTGCGCAAATTGCGCAATGTAAAGTAGATTTGTCAGCCTGCATCTGAAAATAGATTTGTAAATTAGCAACTTGTTGCTCTCCAATCTTTGCGATTATTTGGGTTTGTCTTAAATTTTCAACAGTTTTGTCTTTAAACTTCTTTATCTTTTTAGCTCGGTTCACTTTAATTTTATGGTCCATCTGATTTATACTTTCTAAATATTCCCCACTATCTTAAGCTTGCTTCTTCTTCTTCTTCTTTACGTTCCATCTTCTATCGAAGGTTGGAAATCATCATGGCTATGTGGACTCTGTTGACTGCCACTCTAAAAAGTTCTGCACTACTGCATTCAAACCATTCCCTTAAGTTCTTAAGCCAAGATAGTCTTCGTCTTCCCACATTTCGCTTTCCTCGGATTTTGCCTTGCATAATAAGTTGTAATCATGCGTATTTTTGCCCCCTCATCACATGTCCTAAGTACTCAAGTTTTCGTCTTTTGATAGTTAATATTATTTCCGCCTCATTTCCTGATATTCGTAGAATTCTACTGTAACACCAAAACTCAAAAGTGGCCAACTTATTTAGATGGACTTGTTTTAGTGTCCACGCTTCCAAGCCATAAAGAAAAGTAGAGAAGCCGAAACACCGAAGCATTCTCAGGCGTAGTTCTAACCTTATATCCCGACAACAAAGAAACTTTTTAAGTTTAATGAATGATGCACGTGCTATTTCAATACGTGTCTTAATTTCTTTGGTTTGGTCTACATCGGATGTTATCCATGTTCCTAAGTATTTAGAGTTATTCACACTCTCAATTGCAGTATCTTCAATAGTCAATTGGATATTTGCATGTGCAGATTTAGTCATGATCATGCATTTAGTTTTCTTTAAATTTATCTTCTGTCGTTACTCATGACAGCGTTCATTAGGGCATTGCATTACGTTCTGTAAATCATTGTTGTTATCCGTCATTATTACTGTATCGTCTGCAAAACTTAAGTTATTTAAAACTTCTCTATTGATAGATATACCTTCTATTGAGTCTGAGAGCGCTTCTTGAAATACCACTGTAGACATTGAAAAGTAGTGGAGGCACCACGCAACCCTGGCGAACTCCTCTCTGTATTTTGATATTTTGGGTGTACTGGCTGTCAACTCTTACCTTGGCAGTTTGATTCCAATATAAATTAGATATAATTTTCATATTTTCTGTCAATATTTTTGCTTTTTAATATATCAACAAGCTTTTTATGTTGAACCTTATCAAATGCCTTTTCGAAGTCTACAAAACATAAGTAGATGTCCTGATTCATGTCCATGCATCTCTGAGCCAGCACATTCAAGCCGAACAAAGCATCTCTTGTACTCATACCATTTCTAAAGCCAAATTGTGTGTCACTACTAAATTAAGCTTACTACTAAGGTAAATTGGGTTCTCTTATTCTCTTCTCTTCTCTAACATTTCTCTTTTCATGGATCTTTGAGTTAGTCTCAGTTTCCCTGCTGTTGATAATATCTATTAACATACAAATATCAATGACTTTCCCGTTGAGTAATTGCAAGTTAGCTCAGTTCTCTTCTCTAACATTTCTCTTTTCATGGATCTTTGAGTTAGTCTCAGTTTCCCTGCTGTTGATAATATCTATTAACATGCAAATATCAATGACCTTCCCGTTGAGTAATTGCAAGTTAGCTCAGTTTACCTTACCAAGGTTTTGGTTTTCTTACGTAATGAAAATCCTCGAGGTACCTATGTATGGACATTTTGTAATGTTGATATAATTGGGCTTGCTGATTACAACTTTGGACATATTTAGAATAGTTTGCAGTCTTTTTGCTCTTTATAGTTCATTTAGTTCGCTTCCCTTATGCAATCCAGCTCTTCTATGCTTGTCTCTATGAAAACAATATCATCTGCAAACCAAGTGATTGAAAACCTTTCCGTAAAAGACTTTTTCTTTCACATTTGAGCTGTTTGGAAGCATTTTTCAGGCTAACGAAATTTTTTTTACTCGTTTTCCTCTATAATTTTTTTTCTCTCAGATCTTCCTTTCTATTTACTACGTTTTCTTCATCTGATATTTTCTATTTAAAATGCAGTAGGTCTCGGGAAGTTGTAGAAAACCAGTTGTTAAGGGTCTGGTGACATCTAGCTGTGCATTGTTTCAATACTACCTCCTTCTGGATATACAGATTTTGATGTAAAGGAAATGAAAGTCGCCTTGTTACTCTTTACCTAATTACGATTTGAATCTTGAAAGAGACATTATGTTTTCGTAGGGGACTTGGATGGTTTAGCCTTGTTTCGTAGAAGAGTTTTCAGTACTATTTTGTATATAGTACTGTATATAGTACTATTCCAGTACTTTGCGATATAAAATGTATTTTAGGTAATTTAAACATAAATGGACTTAAAAACTTTAGCAAACATACAAAATATACCAAAAAAGAAATAATTTCCATAATTTAGTGTCAGTTTTTATTTTTCAGTGACATATTACTGTAATTTTCCAAAACTAACAGAGTAGATTGTTCCCGCGAGACAATGATTATAAGTCTCTCTCCGGCGCCCCAAGGGGTAATGTATTTTTAAACTTACATAACCTAAAAATATCAAACCAAGAGAAATAAAACGGAAGTTGTAGTGCCAAATACCTCAGAAATATTCTTGCTTCTAATTTTAGCTGTAACACTAATTTTACTTGAAATGAATTTCTTTTCCTATTTATAAAGCCGGTTCAAGACAACGGCTGAAAGGGTTAAAGTCATAATTTTAAATGGATCTTGATAGTTAACGATGACGGGAGGAATTTATGATAAATAGATTTAAGTAAACGATAGTTTAGTTATTTCTTTTTTTTTAATGTATGTAACGATCTTTAAAGTACGGATGCTTTGGTCATTCATACTTTCACATACGGTCACTTCCCACACTATTTTTACGTAATTATACCCTTCATTGTTTTTAAACGAATTGAAAAATACTATAAAAACTATATCGAATAATAGTAAACCTACTTTCTTCATCTTCTTCTTCACTTGCCATATCTCCATCGGAATTGTCAGACGTTGGCGACCACCATTGCGAAGGCTTTTATATAGTCTTCTGCCTTACTCTTTTTCTTTTTGGTATATGAGTCAATTCACGAATGTTTTTAGCCAAGAATTCTGGTTTCTTTCTGCATCTCTCCGACCTTGTATTTTGCCTTTAAGAATTAGTTGTAGTATTCTCTATCGATTTCAATCTCGGTGGACTATTAAGATTGCTAGTAATTTATTTTCTATCTTTGATGACCCTAATACTTTCTTGTTAGATTTCCTTTCCATCCAAGGTATATTCAACATCTTTCTATAATTCCACTCTCTTCATGCATAGCAAGATTCTTGGGTATTGAATCTGTGGACTAGTCTTTGCGGAATATCCCCATCTTGGGCGATCAGTGTGTTTTTCTCTAAATCCAAACTTGAGGGAATCAAGTCTTTCTGTTCTATTATAGTTTTTTTAATCTTTTCAGAAGTAATTTTTCACAGTTTTGATACAACAGGCAACAAAGGTATGTGCCGACACGATGTAACTGCTTGGGGAAATTTATCTGGTTTGAGTATTATCATTATAACTTCTGCTACTTTTTATAACTTAGGTATCTATCTCATTCTAAACGAAGCATTGTGATAGTATTGGTAAGTTGGTGATGTGATTAAATCCAGGAGCTTTTTTTATAATTTACAAGACGCCTTTGGACAGCAACGATATCGAAGAATAAGTTCTACAGCGACTAAATAAAAGACATGGTGATGTTTATGGTAGATAGGCCCATTTGTGAGCTCTTCAGACACTTAGACCTCGTAAGACGGGTCCATTGTATAAATAAAAGACAAGAAATACTACATCTGAAAAAATCGATGAAACATTATTAAAAAAATTGTCCTGGATCAGAAAGATCTGACCATGGACAAGGCTTCTAAGGAATTAAAAGAGCAGCATAGGACAGAGAAAGTTTGACCAAATCATTATCCAGATACAAGAATAATTTAATCTCCATTTATCTAGATGGCACACAAAGAAAATAAGTTATATAAGAAATAACAAGAGCATCTTCTAGTAACGAAAAACACTGTATCTTAAAGGTACTAAATTCTGTAGACGATGAAGTGTTGACGGTAGTTGTTGAAGATCGATTTGCAAAATAATAATCGAAATGGACACATCATTATATTCAAAAATGAATGTTTTTGGTTAAAAAACTTGTGGTTTTAAAAGAAGTAGCTCAAATTATTCATAGTGCTACTAATTCTAATTTTATGGCCTTTTTAGTTGATTTTTGTATAATTTCCAAAAGAAACGTATTTATTTCACCTTGTTGACTATATATCACAAGATGCTGAATCTTCTTTGATTGAGCGTTGGTGTTCGTTACGTTGTTAATTGTGTTCAAAAAATAGTTGATATAAGAGTAATATATTTACTTGTTTTATATGTTTCTAGGACTGTGCTGCCTCGAGAAAAAAATCTTGGCAACGTCCCTGTCTATTTCCATAGACAAGAGTAATGACAGAAATAAGGAAGGCGGCTTCGTCTCGGTTAAAATTAGCGGTGAGTAAAAATATTTTTGTGTCATGAATTTAGATTTAGTGGTTTTGTGTCGTTTTGCATTGTTATGTTCTCTTTAAACCAGTGGCGGCACCGCCACAATGAGTCATACAAGTATTTTTAACATTGTAGATATCGATTGAAATAGTAAATCTAGACAGTACATAGACAGTATTTATTAATGAGATGCCAATAAAGTTTTATAATTTAATTTTAGTCATTTTAAAAATCATTGATAAGATAAAAAAGACTTTTAAATCTATAAAACTGGAATATATTCTTTATGTTATGCGAAAAGATTTCAAATATCGTAATTGTAAATTAACAAAACCGTCAAAAGTAGCACAGGTCTCACTGAGCTGAACACAGACTATAAGTAATAACCACGCAGTAAGAGACATCAGAGAAACTTTTAGATGGGGTATTCACAAGGCAACAAATGGTTTGATTTGAAGACACACGGGTAACCAAAGATAAGAATGATGTGCACTCAGAATAATCAATAGGAGAACTATAAGTAATCGATTATAAGACGAGAGGAAAAACAAAATTATAAACAAAAGACGAGGCGACTAATTTATGATGAGTTTAGAGAACACGAACTCAGAAAAGTTTACAAAACGAGTTAACACCACATGAAAAGGGATCAGACGGATATTTTGAGGAAAAAGTAAAAATGTAACAAGGATACTTACTTTACTTAATGAAGAAGAGAAAAAAAGTTGAGGGTAGATAGCTCGAGCAGGAGTAGACTATCTACAGCCAACGATCACATAAAAAAGCAAGATAAAGCAAAAGAGTTAGCACTCTCTAACTAAAACCGTCTGACAACTTCAAGAATTTAACAAAACAACAACTTACAGATACAACATGAAATCTTCGAAACAATGGAAGAATGCTGTTACCTGGGGACTGCAAAAACAATACGTCCCAAGAAATAAGAAAGTAAATAGCTTTTCTAATTGCTGCGAATATTTGAAAGGAAAGTACTGAGGACCGTATACGACGAAGTTTGAGAGAAATTAGAGTAAGGAAATGAAGAAGAAATAAACTAGATAGGGAAATATGGAAGAATTTTTTGAGACAGAAGCTAAGGCTCACGAAGGCCTGTTGCAAGATAAATTAAAAAAAAGTACCGGTTAGATAAAAAAATCACTTGGCTGAAAAATATACGACATTCTATTGGCAAAAGATTATTAGTAGAACTGTTAAGTCGCTGCAAACAAACTATGTAGACCAAAAAAATCGCCGATACCCAACGCAAATATCACAAGCGAAATGCAATGTCTCAGTTTATTTAAAGAGTACTTTAAGCCGGCTCCACACATACGGGCCAACGTTTGGCCCCAACAACGTTCGTCCAATGTGTGTACCAACAAAACTGTGTTGGAGCCAATGTGTGAACCGACAAAGTGTTGGAGCCAATGTGAGTACCGACAAAGTGTTGGAGCCAATGTGTGTACCGACAAAACTGTGTTGGAGCCAATGTTGGCGCCAACGTTTTATGACTTGCTCCAACGTTGAGAGTTTTCCGTGGAGTGTCGGTTTTTGCGTACACATCAAAGGGATTTGCGCCAATATTAGTATACACATTTCCGGTTTTTTCAGTATCTTTCAGGCACCAAAAAAAAATGTACTTATTTAAATGTTTTACAAAAGTATATGCTTTTAATTTTTAAATATAGATCATCTTGTCCTAATAGACCATCGTCGTATGGTCATGTAACTTTTAAAATATGTACTTCCATATATCGGCTGTGGATTAAAGTCACGTTTGATGCAGAATATAGCCAAAATAGAAGGCTAAGCAATTTGGGAATTAAGTTAATAAAAGAATAAATGGGATTCAGAGCCTCGACGTCAGGTTTACACTTATATATTCAGTCTGCAGTTGCCAAATACGGCATATGTAAAGATCTAGTAGCTTTAAGTAACGATGTAGACAAAATGACATAAAATTCGATTTTTTGTAGCAAAATATAATTATATGCACTCATTATCACGACAGCCGCTGCAATTTCCATGTCGGTCATGTTAACATCTAGTGGGAATACACAGATATCTGCAGAATACTCAACCCAATATGTGAATGCATCACCGAGCGTAGGAACATAGTTGACCCAACGTTGGCTCCCAAGTAGAGCTGGCCTTACGCCGGCTCCTCACATGGTGACTAACATTGGTCCCAACAACGTTCGTCCAATCGTCCAATGTGTGTACCGACAAAACTGTGTTGGGACCAATTTTGGGGCCAACGTTGGGAGTTTTGCGTGGACTGTCGGTTTCTATGTACACATTAAATGGATTGGCGCCACAGACTGATATCGCCCCAGTACTCAACCCAATGTGTAGATGCCTCACCGAACAGTTGACCCAACGTTGGCTATAACGTTGGCGCCAACGTTGGATCCCATGTGTGGAGCCGGCCTTAGGAGAAAGTCTGACACGATTTCCACCTGCGACTCTTTTGGATCTGGAGGTTCCAATTTTCCGTCAGAGGTCATTTAACTTAAACATATGTACGTCATTCAACGCCTCTGACCACTAGAACATGTCGAAAAAACTACTGTGACGAAATTCATAAACAAAAGCTAATAGTATACTTCCATTATCAGGAGTAAAAACAACTTTTTATATTGTATGACGGAACTTGCTTTCCGAAATTCTGCTTAGGCAGACACGAGTTAGCAGGTTACTGCAGCGATGTAAGACATTACATCTAAAAGTCAGTGGCAGATTTAAATTATTTATCTTCAAAAACATCATTACTTTATTCGATTTGCGTTAACTATTATATTTTTGTTAAATGCGTTTTCTTAGTTTGCATTTATTATCATTTAATTTTTGCTGATTTAAGTTACAGTTTTGTGTGTATTTATTTGAGTTATTCGAACAAAATTCACTGAGAATATTACATGATTTTTCTTAGCAAAAGAACACAATCTAATACACGTGGGTCCAAAAACGAAAAATTTAAATACAATTAACAAGTTTATTGTTATTAAACAAGACAATCCGGTAACATTATATGACGTAAAAATTTGGACATGAGTTGACTGAGATAGTAAAGGTATCCATTGAAATAAAAGATAAACGTACTACACAAAAACGATAAAATAACCAGGAGAAGCTACCAAGGAATATAACGTAGATAGCGAAACAACGAATACACCAATTTCTTGCGCAAACTTCGGACAGTAGAAAAATTGTATCAAAAAGAAATTTCATGAAGTAGCCATTAAAAGCTCCTGGAATAAAAGAAAAAATAAAACACAACAACGCTTGATAAATAACTTTCTTCTTTTTTACAGTTCGTGGAAGAAAACAAAATATTATCTTAAGAGGTTAGATAAAAAATATGACGAAGACTGCAACAACTAAATACACAGTGAAGAGCTAAATTGGAAAATTAAAAAAAAAAAAACAAGGAAAAGTGTAGAATAAGCTCAACGCAGGGGTAGTTTTAGTAGGTATGCCGGTGGCGGGGACGTGCACCTATGGGTGCGTTTTTTCGCACCTCTGTAACTCTAATTTAGCACTACCTGGTGTCTAACACTACACCGATGTGTCTTTTGAAGATTTCTACCCCAAAAAAGTCAAGAAGTTTGGCAAACCCTTTAAATACTATAGGAAAAAAATACCAAAAAAATGAAAAGTATAAATCCTATAACATTAGAAAAGTAAAAAAAAAACTATTTTAAATAATATAAAAACATAAACCAGCGAATATTTAGACACTCGGTTAGATATAGATAAACCAGAGGTAAATGCGGTAGAAACCAGCATATCAGCAATACAATAACACATAATATAAAGCTCCAATACAGGTGATTTCCATATCGAGTTAATTAAACGTGACATGACAAAAAAAAAAGAATTGTTGCATACAATTTCAAGGGTGAAATGATTTTAAGTGATTGGAAGAACGCTTACATAAAATCCATCTAAAAAAAAGGAAACCGAACCGACTACATAATAATTTTAATGGAAAAAGAGTGATCATTACCGCAATTGGAAAACTTTCAATCTTTGGACTCTCGAAAAAGTCCAAAAAGATAGACAAGAAAAATAAATCACTGAGGTAGAAAAAGAAAGTGGTTGTTTAACTTAATTTGAATATGTAAGGAATGAAACTGTAAAAAAAATAATAATACAGATCAAAATACGGAAATAAATAAATAATAAAACCGAAAAATGGTATAATTTTACGAGCACGTATAATTAATAAAGAAGTAATACAATTTAAAAGGTTGGAACTGAGTACAAATAAACAAATGAGAAAGAGCAAGAGAACAATTCAAACTCAAACATTCACATGAAGATGGATAGTAAACGACTCCACGAGAGAGTCCGCGACAAAAAACAATGTATGCGAGAAGCGACAATATTATTCGACGGATATATTTGTCTAAATTTGGAATCCAAAAGTTTACATTTTAAAATAAATTTAAATGATCTACTAATTGTCATAACACGCCACTGTCAGTCTTGGGTAAACCATTTTCTTGTCGTTTTGCATTGTTGGGTTCGGCAAGGAAGCCTTTAAGATAGCGATTTCGTCGGCCTTAAAGACGCGATGACGTAACAGCCGGCGCGACGGTCTATTTCTAGTTGGTTTAGACTACGACCACGCTCTCGTTTGTTTGTAGGGGAACAACTTCTGTTGACCCCGTTTCATAGCGTCGGCCGCGTCGGGATGCCTTGCGCCACGAACAACGCCTAGACCGGCGAATTTAATAGCGAGAAAAGAATTAATTGCATTTACTTGTCAGACCGAATGTAATTAATTTGGAATGGATTGCTGGTCGAAGAAAATAGTAAAGCGTAGAAGGAAAAACAGGAGATTTGCTGTAAAATGATTTATTTCAGACTGTCAGAGTATTATAGTTTCTGTACTAAATATGATCGGGAAACTTCGAGCTGATAAATGCATCAGCTAGTTTCCATTTATCTAAAACTGTCAAATAAAACACCAAAAATTTATCATAAAAAAACCAAAGTACAATATTCCTTGGTTATATCTTTTTGCTGATTTGATTGGAATTAAAGAGAACTGGCACTTTATAATGGATTTTCATTATTATTTGCTGCAACATTTCGGAATTATAAATTTTAAAACTAAATTTGACTTGTATATGGTTTTATTTGAATAATCAAAGCTCTGCTTGTTAATATAAATAGAAACAAAACTATGGAGGTGTTTTTTTAAGAGAATACAGACGGTTTTCTTATTCAAAATAGAATTCTGGTCTTGGTATAAATTGGTACATGAAGCCATCCATATGGCACAGGCCAATGGAGACAGCGCGCTCTGAGAAGGACTCAAGGAATGAGCAGATGAGAGATAAATTGGTAGTAACACAGTATGAAATAAAATATTGAACGTTACTCGTCCGTGAAAGATTGCAACGGCAATTGCCTATCTTGTTGATTACAAAGTCGTTTGTATTAGAGTGGTGCCGTGAAGTTTGGAGAGGTATCTACCATAATCAAATAGTTCAAATACAGATGAAAACAATGCTACTGCTACTGCTTTTGTTAGTAATTACATCAAATAGAAACGACTTAATAATGACGTGTAGATAATAAATTCTACAATAGTTTGGTGGCAACTGTATCTTCTTCTAGACTCGGCTCTTTCGGCACCTCGTTCGTAAGGATCTGCTGGTAGCATTGAACTTTCAATCTTTTAAATGGTTCTTTTTAAATTTCTTTATGTTTATAAACAAAACTTTGAAAAAAGGGCTAACTCGGGTTCTTATTGCATTGTTTTTTAAATTCGTATGAAAATGCTGTCATTACGAATGAAAATAAATTACCTTCCTACTTGCTGATACGTCAAAACAACAAAATATCAAAGAAAGTTCACTCAAAATAAAAAAAATCAAAATAAAAAGCTTTATTCTTGACCAGGAGCTGTATATTATGAATTCAGTCATTAAAAGTAGAAACATACGGCAAAAACTTTCCAAGCGACCCAATAATTTCTTTACCTAGTTCTTGGTGAATCAGTATGTACATTATTGGCGATAGTTGATATTGGTTATAATATATTGTGACAAATCGTAAAATAAAAAGGAAGTACTTAAAAGCCAATTAGTATTAAAAAAGTTCCACCTTCTTTACATCAACTAATTAGAATACAAGTATAATGCGGTGGGATGACACCTTTAGTACCGCCTCTCTCAATAGATTTCTCTCATTGCTATTATAGAAAGTTAATAATGTATGTAAAACTGTAGTAAAACAAAGTAAAATAATACTGTTTGCTAATAATACTAATAGAAATAGGGCCTTTTATATCAAATGTTTATCGTTTAAGGGAATACAAACAATGTGCTGTAAATATACCAACTCAAAAATAGCGATAAAAAATAAACTGTTTTTTGCGCGAATCCTGTTGTTTTATCCATTTCCAAATGTTTATTTTATCCATTTCTTCCAGCTTTTTTAATGCAGATATCTACTTTTTTGTATGTATGCCTTTTTCTTTTCCTTGTTCTCTGTGATTCTATTTTAGTTAAAATTATTTTGGTTTCTATAGTAGATGTTGTAACTTTATAAACGTCACATGTTATTTTTTTTTAATAATTATTTTATTTTATTTTATTCATTTATAACATTATTTTTCAATTTATAACATTTTTATTCTAAAAACAGTTGCGTCCAATTCTACATTCAAGTCTTCAATCAACTAAATATCCTATTTAATATTTATTTTTTATTTTCAATGTTCATTTATTTTAGTTATAATTCCTTTATTCGGACCCTAGTATGTTCTAGAACATATTTACATTTCTATGCCTCACTTCAAATATACATAACTGTTAGTTGGCAACTCTGCTCTGTCATGTTACTTCTTTGTCATTGTCATAATCCTCTAGAGGTGGATTATATATTTTTTGTCATATTGTCGTTTGCTTATTTAAGCTGGATCTTCAGCTCAAAATTCATTTTATGTATTAAATTCTTTTCCTGGGTGTTTTGGCTTAATTTTTGTTCACCTTTGGGTGAAGAATTCAGCAGCACATGGTCGACCATGAATATTAACTGCAGCTGCTATGTTATGGAATACTATGCGTTTATTTCTTCTCCGGACTAACTCTTTGTTTTGGAATTAAACAGAATATATTGACATGTATAAATTTATTATATTAGAGGATGAAAATTACACTGCCTGTTATTTCTTAAAACTATGAATTTATAAGTTCTGTTATCTACAATTATTTAACGATGTTTCTGGATGGATTTGAGTACAAGAGATTGGACTCAAATATTAATATTAAAATAGCAAATACGGATAGCTTATCGAACAAAGAAATAAGAGAAATAAATTATTATTATTCCATAGATACGAAGTATTAGGCGAATAAACTAGCGAAACTTATTTATTCTAAATAGGAAAATATTTATGAAGAGTATTGATTCTGATTTCTAACAGCAAATAATTATTAGTGATTATACATGAGAACTTTTCATAATTGTAAATAACATATACCAGGTGACTAAAAACTATATAGAAATACATAGATACTTTAATTATCTTACATGTGAGTAGGTAGGTACATTACACCTCCTTTTGTAAGAATGAAAATAATTGTAAAATGAATTTTCATTTAAATGGTATAAAACATTTGTATACATTATTATTTTATTTTAACACATTTAAATAGTTTCTTTTAGTCTCGATAGTCTTTCACTTCGTCTTATCGGTGTAGTCTCTGTGAAACTAGTCTCTTCACACTTTTTGGATTCACTATAATTATTGTCTTTATTATGTTTACAATCTATACTTAAATCTGTCTCATGTACATGTTTTCGTTTACTTTGACATATATTTAGTGTTAAACAATTTGTAATTTGTTGACAACTATGTGACGGATTTCTACGAAATCGTCGGTAAAAATATTTAATTATCCTGTATAAAATATAAAGTAACATACATTTTATCAAAAATAAGATTGCATAAGTGAAATAAGAACTATTTTTTATTGTGTCTGAAAAATTAATATTTGTTTCTGAGGTCATTTTCTCTAAATTATCTAGTTTATGGCTTGCTAAATTTAATGCATCTCGATCGAGATTATTTAATTGTAAGGGAACAAGGTGTAATTTGGATTCATTATTTATCTTAATATCATCACAACAGACTTCTGGAAGGGATAAATCTGGAATGATAGATTGAAAATTACTTTCTTTTGGATTTGAGACAGATATCAAAATAGTTGATCCGGTGTAAGTTTTGCAATTATTCGAAGTAGAAAAAATACCTGTGTTTGAAAGAACAATAGATATTGGCGTACTAGTCTGACAGCTTAAAGTTAAATCTGTTGGTTTGGGTAAAACATATATCCAAGAATTTGGTTTGTTTAATTTATGCCAAATTTCATATTCTGTTTGAATTATACGAGTATCGCAACTAGATGGTATGTTTGTTATTGAAGTTAACAATTCAGTTTCACAAATTGGATTAGTGTGTGTAAATCGGAAAGTATCAGGATTTTTGCAAATAAGTTTTTCTTCATCTAATGAATAACAGTCTTCTAATGTATCAATAGTAACATAAATGTTTCTATTTTCTGAAAGAACAAGATATTTGACAGATGGAAGAATAAAGGTAAGTCTCTTTAATGTTGGATGAATTATAGGAAGAGATATTAGTTTAAAAAGAGAATAAGGAGTATTACTAACCAAAGGTATACTAACCGTAATTAAAATCTTGTTATCAAAATATATATATTTAAGTAAAATGATATCGAAATATTTATGAGCATAATCGATAGTCAATGGAAATGGATAAGTCGATGTACTAGGTAAATGCGTTACCGTTTTAGATAATTCTTGAATTAGTTGCTCAGGTGTTATAACAGAAGGATGAAGGTTATTATTTCTTGCAAATAGAATAACGTTTATTAAAGTAGAATATTCTTGTTGTAATTCTGTTATAAAGAAAGTTAGTAAAGTAAAATGTTCTTCAATTTTTTGTTTTAAATCTAAATTAAAATATTTATTATTCATTTTATCTGTGTAATTGGTAATTGATTCAAAATTTTTATCAAAAATCACTTTGTTTCGGTCTAGATTTGTAATAGAGTTATTAAAATTTGCAATCGTGGCTTTTACTACATGAATTTGTTGTTTTAGTAAATCAAGAAGATGATTTTCGTTACTTTCAGCTTTGTTAATAGCATTATTGAAATTTTCAGCATCATCACTGTCTAAGGTACCGAATAAGGTCCTGAAAACAGATCCAATTGCATTAAATAGAGCGCGTTTTGGTCTAAAATGTTCATGCAGAATTATGTTTTTTAAAGTTTGTTCATCTTGAAAGAGTCTAGGTATGATTTGTCCTAAGAGTTTTAGTGAAGTATCGCATAATCGTAATTCAATAAGAACTGGTTTGTTTTGACACAGTCTTAATGTTTTTTGATAGGTGAGATCTACAAAATTTAATTTGTCTGTAAAAGGTTGTAAAGGAATATGACTTAATATGTTCCAATGAGTTTCAATAAATTGAACATTTTTTATGTGTTCGTAATAGATTCCAGGTGATTTGTTGATAGGAGTATTGGTATATTTCTTGTGAATTTGTTCACTATTTGTCAGCCATATTATTGCATACCTGAAACAAAAGCATGTTTCAATCTATTCATGTGAACTTTTATTGGTTTTTTATTTACTAAAATTGTGCAATTGACAGGAGAATTTATCTCTAGAATTTTATAAGGTCCATTATAATTTTGTGTAAGTTTTTTGGTTTGACCCTTCTTTGTTTGCTCATTTTGGAGATATACTAATTGTCCTTCTAAGAAAACGGTGTCATTAATCTTTTGGTCATAATATTTTTTACTGACTACTTTAGATTCTAATAGATTCGTTTTTGCTAACTCATGAGATTTTCTAAGTTTAAGTGTTAAATTATCTAAATAATCTTCATATGTATATTTGAGTTCTACTGGTCGTATTATACTGCTAGGTAGATTAGGTGTATATCCAAATATTAGTTCATATGGTGTGAATTTGGTTGAAGTATGATTAGTTGTATTATATGAAAACATAGCAAAATCTAGCCATTCGTCCCAATCGGATTGATCAGCTTTAATATAATGTTTAAGGTAGTCTGCTAAAGTAGCGTGACTCCTTTCTAATGCAGCATTTGATTCTGGATGATAAGCAGTACAATTTATATGTCTGATTTTAAAAAGCTTGGCGATTTGAGAAAATAATTTGGAAGTAAAATCTCGGCCTTGATCAGTAACTATTATATCGGGTTTTCCAAACTTGCAAATAAATCCACGAACCAGATTTTCAGCGATAGTCTTGGTTTCATGATTCGGAATTGCGTAAGCTTGAGAAAATTTTGTTAAGTCATCTTGTAATGTTAATATGAACTTATTACCTGACTCGGTTAAAGGTAAAGGACCTACTATATCTAAAAATATTTTTTCTAATGGATTTGAGCTTGTTGTTGTTATCTCCATGGGCTTTACGAATTTTTTTCTAACGAGTTTATTTTTCTGACAAGATTCACAGGTTTTTATAAAGTTTTTAATATCATTTTTCATATTATTCCATTTGAAATGTTTTTTTATACGATTGTATGTCCGATGAAAACCAGAGTGTCCAGCCGTAGGACTAGTGTGATTCTCTTGTAATATTGTAGTTATTTCCTCAGGTTCAGGATTTGTTAGTATATCATGATAAATGATAATAGATATATCAGTTTTTCTAAAAATAAATCTAATCATAGATCTAATTTTTCCCCAACTTAATTTATCGTAGCTAAAAGTTATTCTGGGTAGGCAAATTTTTAATATTTTATCGTTTAATAACCAGTCTCTTAATTTTATTAGGGAATTAAATATATCTTCATAAGAGGTATTGTCCCAATAATTATTTTTTATAAATATGTAATAAAAGTTTTTATTTTGATCAGAAATATATATAATGTCATTTAGTCTTGGATTTTTGGCTTTCAATTTTTCTATATGACTGAATTGTTTATTTATTTGTTTCTGAACGATCTCATTAAAATTTAAATCTACGGAAACAAACAATGCTAAATTTTGTGAAAATGATGTAATCTTTTCATTTGTTTCTTTTATATTATCATTTGTTATTAATATAGTTTCGGATTTAGATAAGAACTGTGAATAAGTGTCATTATTTTCTTTACTCATTTTGTTTATTTGTAAGGTGATTGTTGCCGGGTTTTTGTTTTCTTCGCAAATATTTGTTTCAGATATGGTTAAAGGAGGACGACTTAAACAATCAGCATTTTGATTTAATTTACCTGGTTTATAAATAATTTCATAGCTATATTCTTCTAATGCTAATCTCCACCTAACGAGTCTTGATCCGGGATCTTTTACATTAAATAGCCATGTGAGTGGTTTATGATCCGTATAAATGAAAAATTTATTTCCGTACAAATATGGTCTAAAGTGTTTAACACTCCATACAATTGCAAGTAATTCTTTTTCTGTTGTGCTATAGTTTGATTCCGCTTTGTTCAAGGTACGACTAGCATAAGCAATAGGTAAATCATCTGGTACTTTACCTTGAGAAAGTATGGACCCTATTGCATAATTACTAGCATCCGTTGTTAAGACAAAGGGTTTGGTAAAATCTGGATACTGAAGTATTGGTTCTGAACAAAGTATTGATTTCAGGTTCTCAAATGACTGTTGTTGAATGCTTGTCCAATTAAATTCAACATTTTTCCTCAGCAGTTTTGTTAAAGGTTGTGTTAAAGCACTGAAATTTTTTATAAAGCGTCTATAATAACCAGTGAGACCCAAAAAGCTCTTAATATCTTTTTGTGTTCTGGGTATAGGAAAATCTGTAACAGCACATACCTTTTTTTCGTCCGGTTTGACACCAAATTCAGTTATTAAATGTCCTAAATACATTACTTCGCGACGAAAAAATTCGCACTTATCTGGTTGTATTTTTAAGTTGAATGTAGACAATTTTTCGAATACTTCTTTTAATCTTTTATTATGATTTTCTAATGTATCGGCATGAATGACTATATCGTCGAGATAGACAAAACATCTGTAATTTTGTATTCCTGAGAGGACAGTATTCATTAGCCTTTGAAAAATACTGGGAGCATTTTTTAATCCAAATGGCATTCGTGAATATTGATAATGTCCAGACGGAGTTGAGAAAGCAGTCTTTGGAGAATCCTCAGGATCCATTTTGATCTGGTGAAATCCTGATGTTAAATCTATTGTTGAAAAATATTTTGAATGACCCAATTGGTCTAATATATCGACTATATTCGGAAGTGGAAATGAATCTCCTATAGTAATATCATTTAGTCGTCGATAGTCTATAACAATTCGCCATTTCTTCTTTGCTGAAGCATCGGCCTTTTTTGGCACAACCCAAAGGGGCGAATTCCATGGCGAAGTTGATTCTTCGATAATACCTTGATCTAGCATACCTTTTATTTGAGTTTCGACTTCATGTTTGTGTACTTCAGGATACCTGTATGATTTAGTGCTAATAGGTACATTAGAATTTAAAGGAATTTTGCAAGTTATGGCATTTGTACTGGTAAGTTGATCTCCTTCCAGATAAAAGATATGATTGTACTCCTTGCAAATAGAAATTAAAGATGATTTTTCTTCACTATTTAAATGATCTGTTCTCAAGGCATTTTTTAATTTAGCAATTCTGTTAGAATTCGTATTATCTTTATAAGAAGACATTTTTCGTATATTTGCATTGTTTTGTAAATTTGGAATTTTTTCTATTGCTACTTGAATATCGTTTAATTCAACATCCGTTTCAGTAGTGTTTACGATTGAGGTTAAAAAGAAATCATTTTTTACTTTAACAACACTAGGACATAAAAATACACCTTTAAAGATTTCGCGTTCGGGACATAATCCTTCGCTTAATTCATTATTTATTACTTTAATTTGAACAATTGTTTCAGTTCTTGCGGATAGAATAGTTTTATTACTTCTTGAGTTAGAATTAGAGTTTTGATTTAGTATAAGATCGTCTGAACAGGATTTTTCTTCTGAACAGGATTTTGATTTATGATTTCGTGAAGAGTTACAAGTTTTATTTGTGCATATCTCAGTGGATTTTACACATTTTGGACTTGAATTTTCTTTGGATTTAGAGTTAGATTTAGATTGAATTGGATTGGATAGTAGTTCTTCACTACTTAAGGTTATTTGGATATCATTGGTTTCTAAATAAGAATGATCCTCTATGGATTTAGCATCATAAGGAAATATTTCATCGATATTAGAACTTGTCTCGATATTTTGATCTCTCAGAAATTCGTCATTGTCATTGTTTAATGGAAATTTTATATATTCAATTGGAATAGAACAATTTTTAAAGTTTAATTTATTTTCTTTATAATCAATTTGGCATTTATTTATTTCAAAAAAATCGCTACCTAATATACCGTCGAAATGAAGAGGAAAATCGTCTTCTACGACATAGAAAACATGAGTTTGGACAAAATCTTTTATCTTGAAATTTACGTTACAACTACATATAGTTTTATTTGGATTTAAGACATTTTTATCAATGCCTCGTAGAGTAATAGACTTAGAATAAATTTTTGGAATGTTTAGTATTTTTGAATATTTAATTAAAGAAATATCTGCGCCTGTATCGATTAGAAACTTGCAAGAGGATGGATTAGAATTATTTACTAAGGGTAAATCTACATAGGAAGTGACTGAGAAGTTGATGGTTGTGATACGGCCTGAACTGAACGAACTCCTCGAGAATCGACCGTTGGTTGTCGAGGATTCTGGAAGTTTAAAGAATTTGTTGGATTTTTGTTTTTATTGTTAAATTCGCGTTTTCTACATTCTTCTATAACGTGACCTGGTTTTTTGCAGTATCTGCAAAAACGTTGGGAAGTGTTGGTATTTTCTTTTCTTAAGTTTGGAGGAAAATCAGAATTGGAATTTGAATTTGAAGGTTTATAATTTTGATTTTGAGAATTTGACCTTTGAAGATTTGAATTAGGATATTTTGGGTTTTGAAAACTAGAATTTTGAAGATGTCTAACATTTCTATCTGAATTGTTTTTATATCGACAGTTATTTGAGGAATGGTTATTTCGTTTGCAAATATTACAGAATGGTCTGAAAATTTCTTGTCTTGATAACTGTTCTTGTTCTTCGGCAATTGCTATAGCAACAGCTCTTTCTAAGGAATCTGGATTTCGGGCTTTGATTAAAATAGAGAGGTCTTTGTTTAATCCTCTAATAAAGACATTTAGTGCTTGAGTTTTTAAGAGTTTAGTACATGCATTTCTTGCATCTGGAGATAAGTCTGGATCAAGTGTATTTATTAATTTTATATAGCAATTTTCAACTTTATTTGCAAATGACATTACATTTTCACTGGGCATCTGACGTAAGGAATGTAATTCCAATTGCCACTGACCTTCAGTTCGGCGTTCAGAATAAGCATCTAATAAGAAGTCTTTTAAATCTTTCCATTCGTCAAATGTTCTGTTTCTAGTTATGGCCCTAGCTTTATCGGTTAATTTAGTTTCTATAATGGCTAATAAGATGGGTTTGGATTGCGGATTTACTAAATTGTATGCTTTATCACAATTGTCTATGAATTCGTATAATTTTGATTTTGTACCATCAAATCTAATGAGAAGTTTTTCAGCTATTTCAATTGATACTGACATTTTATTTGAATTAGAAGTAGAAGAATTTGAAAGAGAATTTGAGTCGGGAGAAGGTATTTGTTCGTCAAATAAGTTACTTATATCAGGATATAAAGTAGACATACGTTTACAAGATTTTTAAAATATGAGACAGAATTTAAGATAGAATGTACTTACAAGTAGAATATTGTTGTTGGTCGCATAGTCTATTATTCCACGGGTTCACCTCTACTTCCGATGGAACTACAATTGGGTTATGACTGGAACTGGATTTCGAACTGGATGTACTGGACCCCAATGTAATTAGTTGTAGTGGCGATTTTTCCACACTGACAGTTTTTTTTGAATGATTCCTCGAAGGAAACAAGTCAATTCAAAAATTCCTCAGCTCTCCTTCTATCAGCAATCAGAGGAACTCTGCTACTAATATCCCACGTTCTGACACCAAATTTTGTTATGGAATACTATGCGTTTATTTCTTCTCCGGACTAACTCTTTGTTTTGGAATTAAACAGAATATATTGACATGTATAAATTTATTATATTAGAGGATGAAAATTACACTGCCTGTTATTTCTTAAAACTATGAATTTATAAGTTCTGTTATCTACAATTATTTAACGATGTTTCTGGATGGATTTGAGTACAAGAGATTGGACTCAAATATTAATATTAAAATAGCAAATACGGATAGCTTATCGAACAAAGAAATAAGAGAAATAAATTATTATTATTCCATAGATACGAAGTATTAGGCGAATAAACTAGCGAAACTTATTTATTCTAAATAGGAAAATATTTATGAAGAGTATTGATTCTGATTTCTAACAGCAAATAATTATTAGTGATTATACATGAGAACTTTTCATAATTGTAAATAACATATACCAGGTGACTAAAAACTATATAGAAATACATAGATACTTTAATTATCTTACATGTGAGTAGGTAGGTACATTACAGCTATTTGAAACCCAATGGGCGCCAGAAAATTCAACTACAGCTAACCAATACATTCTACTGAAATCCTGTACGGCTACTTGAAGGCAACATCAAATGCAATAAGTATTATTTAAAAAAAAAATTATGTAAGTAGATTTAGTAGATTTGTAATAGAAAAGATTTGTTTTGATTAATTTTAATTTATTATTAAAATTTTTACTTTTTATATTTATTTATGTACAATAAATGTACAATATATGATTATATAGTTAATATCTTAGTTTATTGGTCCTAGCCAAACTCATTTTTCATATTTACTAAAATAAGACATTCTCACACCTGAGAGACTTAACTAAACGAGGGCTAACAATTGGCTCGCAAAGAAAGTTGTTAGTTTTATTGTTCTACATTGACTCAAAATTTTCGGAGGCAGTTTATATTGTTACCCATTGATTTGCCCACTGTTCAAAAGGTTACAATGTTTTTGATTTATCTGTTGTCTAATTTCTTTATTTCTGTTTCTGTTCGGACTTAATCCAAACTGGCAACAGCGCTCCCACGTTATACCCCTCGCTGCAATATTATCTGGGCCAAAATTTGACTCTGCGAAACATCGCACAGAATTCTTTCTCTTTTACATTCTGCCCGAGAAGACACACTGCTCTTAAGTTTCAACTGCAGCATGGCGAATCATCCGATCAAGTGCTAACAATAATTGTAAGTGATAATATTTCTTATACAAGCAAAGAGCAAATAAATAGTAATTGTATTGTCTATCATCCAATTTAAATGTATACTACTTTAAATGTATACTATAATTGAAATACATTTCTACTGAGTTAGAAGAACTTTATTTAAATACACACAACAAAACGGACCACTGCTTAATGGAAATATACAAGTCGAAGGAATAATCCGATGTAATTATACCTAATTACTTGTACCCGGCCGATATATTTATTTGGGCAACTTGGACGGTGTCAGAGGAGCCCTGCCCGTTTCCAGTTTCTTTCAATTTTGGTCTTAGCAGAACACAAACATTTTATTAAGAAAATTCATTTTCATATGTGTGATTTTTGTGTCATGTGTTTGTCGAAATTAGTCGTTAACACTGAAACCTGATCTGAGCAAGATAATAAGCCAATTGATATTATCACATCAAGGATAGAAACGAAACTAACTAGAAGACAGTATGCAGCGTATATAAACATATAGTATACTTGTATACTATAAGCTATAGAGGCGCACTTGGCGTTCTGCGCAATAAGTTCGCGTACCAATGCCGACAAGATGTTAATGGCGATATACGTCCTGCATCAGCATGTCAACTACGGATTAAAGTGGTGAAGACGATATTTTTGTACACAAAAAGTACAGTCGCAGCAGGCTATGTTCAATGGAGTTTGTCCTCAGTGACTTTATACCATAAATAGTTGGAAATTCGCCACCTCTGGGGGAATAAAGACCGCATGGCCTAGGATTACAAGAATGTAATTACAAATGAAAGATGCAGTTAAAAGAAATGCAGCATAAACAAAAACAAGGGAAGATACAGAAAGGCTCAGAATAAACGAAAAACGGTTGGTTACAAGGGAAACTTCATATGGAATTGAGCATATAACCATCAGATAGTAAAAAAGCAACTTAAACAGACCAAAAAACTTTTAAAATTGACAGCTGTTAGTATATGTGTAGAAAAATTTACACAAACTTGAAAAATAAGACTGCAAGGGATACAATGATAATCTTTTTTAAAATCGCTATAGTTGGGTAATAACGCAAAGAGATCTCTAAACTCCAAGCTAGCGATGTAGAGAGTAAGATGCATAAAAAGTAAAGGGACACTAAATTATGTATATTAAATTATAAACCGAAGGAAGTCTAGGGCGCTTTTTGAAAAGCTGGACGAATGCAACAATTGCCGAATCCCTGTGGCGAAGAAAATATAAGCAGTGAGAAGAGACGATTTACTACTCGTTAGATTTTCCTTTCCGTGTATTTGTTAAAATATCATTGTTGACCTTACTATTCTGATAATAAAAACAACAACAGTAATACAATAGGTAGTTTGTAAATAATTACTTACCCAATAGACTAGATTCTGCTTTATTACTGAAAAAGAAAACACAAATTTAAATATGGAAATAAATAATAATGGTTGTTATGGGTAAATTATACAAAATGGTAGTAAAAATAATAATATCGTGATGACTTTTACTTTGAAAATAACAATGTTGTTACAGTGTTGAAGCTGTTTCAAAATAAATGTTTAAAATAAATTTTAAACTGTAATTGTGGTTATTTCAAGTGACTTCCTATCTCCTTCATAACAGAGGGGAATCCAGAAAACTGAACACTTAATAGTATGGAGAAGACCTGGAGAAAGAAACAAATTGAAGTCACTCCACCTGGATATTTGCTCACCAGCACACAACGCGAAGATTTACATTAAAGATCTGTTTCTCAGCATCTAGATTCTTGGAAAGAAGTTTTATTTTATTCTCCTCTATCATCTGTGAAGATCTTTTAATAGCTTGTGAAGCTCTCTAGGCAGATCTAATAGACAATTTTAAAAATCCACCAGAAAGAACTTATTTTAGCAAATGGAAAGGAGCTATTCTTTAACATCTAGGGGCAGTATAAGAAGAATATTCTGGAGAAGTGTAAACTAAGACCATGACAACTGCGAAGTTCGTGTTTTCCCGTTAATAAAATATCGTCGGGACCCAGAGGGTTAGTAATTGGATATTTTATTTAACACACTAGTTTAAATAAAGATTCATAAAAACAAATTCCTGGTAATTTTAATTTTGAAAAACTTGCAAACAATTGATAACTAAGATATATCTAGTAAACCATTTTATAACAACCACATCTCTAGCCTTAAATAATCGTATATGTATTAGGGCAATAAAGTTATCATTAGTGACACTCAGTGGGTAGTTATTGTTCTTGAGAGACCATAAAACACCATGTTTTCTTTTAAGTAGTGTATATTTTAAAAAAAGTGAACGATTTCTCAAAAAAGTGACAACTTCTCAAAAAAGTGTTTCGCTAATCTTGTAGAACACTGTATCGGTTTATCTTTTTTTGGTCAGAATGTACGGCACAATTTATCGCCCCTCCTCCACATAAAGTGTCCAGTTAAAGATGAATTTATGCACTTGCATACTGTAATGGTCCTTTCCGGGTTCTTTCGGTCTTTCCTGACATCCTACGCTAGATATAAATTGTAATTCAAGCCATTAAAGTAATAAAAAGGATATGTTTGCGGATGTTAATTGGCCTGCTCCGCGACCGCGAGAATAACTTAGGAAGTGACGTTATATAACCAGGATGTCACGAAAACGACACGCTCTAAACTTACCGGGACATTCCTATAAATTCTTTTTTTTTTCCTATTTCCTTCTCGATGAAAATAATAGTAGAGAGACTGTAATATCCGTTGGAAAAAATAATTTTAATAACGCTTTTCCTACGAGAGTTCATAATAATTTAATAATTCAGCGAAACTTTTATATTTAAACTTATCGACATTTGTGACACGGGATAAGTCGATAATTACTTGAAAGGCACAGGTATAAAACTATAAAACCAATAGTATTTTATTATTACTCTCATTTTACACCCTTATCTTCTTCTTCTTATAGTGCCTATCCGTTTCGGATGTTAGAGACCATCCTTATCATAAAAAATTAATCATCATCAGTTAATCTGACAACATGTCCGGCCCAAGCCCATTTAGCCATAGCTATTTTTTCAACTACATCTGTGACTCCCGTTCTTCTTATTTCTAGGTTTGGTGCTTTATCTCTGATGGTAATACCTAATATTGATCTTTCCATAGCTCGTTGTGCAACTCTTATTTTATTTATTGTTTTTTTTTTTGTCAGAGTCAGTGTTTCTGCACCTTATGTTAGAACCGGTAAAACGCACTGATTAAAAACCTTTCTTTTTAAACAAACTGGGATAATAGACTTAAAAATGTTATTTAATCTACCAAAGGCAGCCCATCTGAGACCTATCCTTGTTTGTATTTCAGTTGTCTGATTATCTCGGCCTAAGCGAATCTCATGCCCTAGATATTTGTAAGCTATTACTTGGTCAATGCTATGGCTCTCAATCAGAATTTTACCGCTGACTACAAGGTTGGTCATAAATTTTGTCTTTGAGGTGTTAATTTTAAGACCAATTGTTTTTGACACTTTATATAGCGTGTGCAGCATTTTTGTAGCTTTATCAACTCTATCAGATATTAAAACGATGTCATCGTCAAATCTTGGGTGGTTTAGATCTTCTACATTTATATTAATTCCCATATTACTCTCGTTCCATTTGCTTAAACATAATAGATTCAAGAACAGCTGTAAACAATTTAGGGGAGTTAGTACCACCCTGTCTAAGTGTACATCTACATTGGAACCGTATTTCTCCCGATCCGATATCGGGCGACGTCGGCCGACGTCGGATTGAAAACAAACTCAAGGTATTAAGAGCGTAGGCGCAAAATTTCGGGCCAATGCTTTTTAAATGTATTCATTTTTTCGAATCCTGAGAAAACTAATAAATATTTTTGAAAAATTTAAACGCAGAATGAAAGAATACATTATTACTGAAAGTCCCTGAAAACTTCTATAATGTTTATTTTAATAAGTTACAGGGGTGAAAAAAAAAAACAAGAGAAAATTTAGTGTGATTTTTAATTTCAAATATCTCGTTCAAACAAACTTTTTGTTTATTCTATGGGACTTTCGGCCCTCGGTAATAATGTAATCTTTCATTCTGCGTTTAAATTTTTTAAAAATATTTGTTAGTTTTCTCAGGATTCGAAAAAAATGTGAAAAAAAAAATCATAGTGCCTATACTGCTTCGTCATGGAAGCAGTATAGGCACTATGATAGGCAACCAATTTTGACATACTCTATTACTTTCCCTAGTATTAGATCTTTACTGGACACCTTGGCAATGTCCTGATAATTTATTGGTAACTCATCTAAAGTGTGTAGGTTGGTGAGTGGATGTGCAGATTAGTGTAGACGAATAGTCAGCAGGTTTATTCATGAATTTCCGCAGGTTTTTGCTCTCAGTGGCCAAGATATTTTGGCTTTGGCGCATGTTAATTAACACATATTGTTTTCAATTATCAACCTGATAAAAGTTTTGTAAGGTATTTATTAGAATTTTAAAACTAGTGTTACCTCTTTTACCAGACAATGTACTCAGACGATTAGTTTTTTTACTCTATCCTTCTTCTTCTCGTGCCACTCCTAGCGGAGATTGGAAATCATCATGGCCACTGCGACTTTGTTAGCAGCGCGCCTGAAAAGTTCAATCGAACTACACCCGAACCATTCACGTAGATTACGAAGCCACGATATTTTTCTTCTTCCCACATTTCTTTTGCCCTTAATTTTGCCCTGCATGATGTTTCTTAAAAGTTCGTACTTTTCACCTCTCACAATGTGCCCCAAGTATTCCATCTTTCTAGTTTTTATCTCATTTAGAATTTCGCATCTTTCGTCTAAAGTTTGGAGTACTTGCGTGTTAGTGACGCGGTCCATCCATGATATTCTGAGAATGCGCCTATAGCACCACATCTCGAAAGCTTCGATGTTTTTTATGGTCAACTGTTTTAGTGTCCAAGCCTCAACTCCATATAACAGGGTAGAAAAGACATAACACCGCAGCATTCGTATTCGTAACTTTATATTGATACCACGATTGCAAAAGAGTTTGCGCATTCTATTAAAGACTGATCTAGCGATTTCTATTCTACATCTAATCTCTTTTGTTTGATCAGTATCGTCTGTGATCCAAGCACCTAGATATTTATAACAGGGCACACGCTCAATCGTTGTATTGTCTATTACAAGATTAGCTCTGATGTTCTTTGATTTCGTTATTACCATAAATTTAGTTTTTTTCAAATTAATTTTCAAGCCGTAACTGTTACAGTATATATTGAGACTTTGAACGAGATGTTGTAGTTCTACTAGCGTTCCCGTTAGGAGAACTGTATCGTCAGCATACCTTATATTGTTGATCGTCTCACCATTTATTATCAGACCAAGATCTTCTTCCTCGAGTGCTTGTTCACAGATAGCTTCACTATACAGATTAAATAAAAGTGGCGATAAGATACATCCCTGCCGGACTCCTCGACGGATTTGAATTTCTTCTGTTAGTCTGCCCTCAACCTTGACATTTGCTGTTTGATTCCAATATAGATTGCATATAATTCGAATATCTCGGCTGTCTATATTTTTCTTTATTAGAACTTGTCTTAGTGGTTCTTACTCTATCCAGAGTGTGCTAAATAATTAATGTGCCAATTAAGAGTTTTACTAAAATGAACTTTCAAATTGGACAGACCCCAAGTGATTTCAGACATCATTCTTTGTGCAAAAACGGTTGTTACATTAATATAAATATATATATATATATATATATAGCAGATAAAGAAACATTCTGAAAACGATATGATAATAAAAGAACCAACAGAGCCAATTATAATTATTTCTCTGGGAAATGTAAAAAGTTTGATGTATTTGAAACAGTATTCACTCAATCCATTCGTGACAAATTCATTGTCAACGATAAATATTTATTTTAGATTGTTTCAAAATTTATGTAGAAATTTACAGTGATGGGGTGAGCACCTTCACTTTCTACACTTCGTTTAATTTGCTCATTAATCATTACCACTGAGACATTGAAAATTCGGAGTTATCTATTGTAATTTTTAATAATTCCCTGTATTAGTTCTACATATCAATTTTTGTGAATAACCGTCTATTTTTAACGTTTTATCAACGCAAATAGATTCCTGTACATTTGCACTAAAAGTTTATATCTTTTCGTTTGAAACGGAAGCGAGGTCCCCCTATATTTATTTACATTTTTTACATCGTCCTAACTATCTAATCTAAAATGCTTTTTACTTGTACTTCAACTTTCCCACAAATTCTACTTATTTGCTATTTACATAGATACACTCATTACATAATTTAATTTATTATTCTCATAATTATAATATTAAAGTTTTAGGTACTTATTTTGTAGTTCACATGATTTAGTTAATTCATTATAATATGTTGCTTTATGTATTCCCAACTGTAATAAATTTCATAACAGTCAAATTCTTTTTCTAAATCTCTCGCTGTAGTAAACTAGAAATTACAAATCACTTATTTCACATTTGAGATTCATAAAATATAAAGTTAAAATTGATTAATTTGATCATCTCATGATCTATTAGTTGTCTATCGAGATCTACGTAATAAAGAGAAAAGAGAAAAGCATTTTCGAGCGGACAGTCTTTATTATGGCATCGAGAGTACCATTTTTTTGGCCTGGGCATTCTCATTCAGCGCCAGTTTTATTCCACTACCTTTTATTAAAAATGCTTACAGGTATGTCCCATCAGCAGTAATCTTAAGAGTGTTTTAAAGAGATTTATTTGCTTTGGTATCGTTACAAAAGTTGACATTTCCATTCTTGTAGTATGATTTTTGATAAATAACTTCTGTTTAACAAAACTTAGGCTTTGATTATGTACATTAGAAACGAACTGCAACGTTGAAGTGGTTTTATTGTTTCATATGGTCAATAGACGGCCAAATATGGAAAAACCGCAGAGTGCTACCATTTAAAGTAGTGCGTTTTTGATAAAGGGGTGTTAGTCCCTGGTGCATTTGGTTGAATTTTATGCAATTTTCGCGCATATAAATCTAGAGAAAAGTTGTTCACAATTAAATGTCCTATCAAAAAAATTAACCATTTAAGTAAAAAATAATTTTTTTGACAAAAACTTATTCAAAAAACGAAGCAGAAAAGACACGATTTCACGAAAATACGTGATTTTTTAGTATAGACATTACTTCACAAAAATAAACATTTATCGTTTCAAAACGACGTTTAGTAAAAGTCTTTAGGATTCATAGAGTCTGAGATACGATTTTTCAAAATTCGCCACTCAAACCATGTTTGGGCCATTTTCTCTATTCTTTTGAAAATATTCTTTACATATTTTTTTTTAGTTTAGGGTCAGAGATACAAGATCGTCATGAAAAAGTTTCATGCGTATCCTCCTTACGAAATGACTACGGATGACAAAAAGCTTGAGGTAACACGAGAGCTCTTGCCAGACATCAGATATCATTGCGTAAGGAGCTGAGTTGGCCGTACCTTTTACCATGGATGAACTTGTCGGGGCATTGGGTTCACTCAAGACACTGCCTGAGGCAATGAAGGGTCTAGGACGGATGGAACCTGCGTGGCTTCTGGAATACATGAATGTACTGCTGGACACCCAAACCTTTCCTGAGGCTTGGAGGACATCGAGGTTAATACTGCTCCTCAAAGCTAGGAAAAAGTATCGCCACATATTTCTTCTTCCATGCATCTTGCATCAGTAAGTTGTATGAAACGATGCTGTAAGTACGCATAGACGACATGATTCAGAGATCAGATGGTTTTATCTATGAGGCAATTTGGTTCTTGTAAAGGGAAAAGCACAATTGATGCAATCGTGAGTATGCAACAGATCGGATGAACATCGCTGGGCGGCCCTGCTGGTGTTTGATGTTAAGAATGCATTCAATATGCTGCAGTGGAACGAGGTAATGAAGGCAATGGAGGGAAGATAATGTCCTGGTTACCTGATGAATGTGGTGGTGAGAGTATCTTTCCGATAGAAGGATTACGGTGGAAAAGGGTACGATCGAGGACGTGACGGCCCGAGTCCCCTAGGGATCTGTCTTGTGCCCGACGCTATGGAACCCTGCATATGACAGGGTTATAAACTATGAATACGGAAAGGGTACAGTCCCCTTCGCATTCGCGGATGACCTCGCTGTACTGGTAGTGGCCCGGGATGATCCAGATCTCAAATATCGGGTTCGGAACGAAGGCCGCGTCGTAAAGAAATGGATGACGCAGCACGGGCTGAAACTTGTAACAGAGAAAACCGAATCCATCATTTTGAAGGGGAAAAGGAATAGGCAAAGGGTTGAATTACAATGTGCTGAGCATGTCTAACAGCCAAGAAACAAGTAACGGTAAACCTAGGAGTAACATTGTACCAGAATGGAAAATGTACGGAACACGTGCATGAAGTTGCCCGGAGGCTGCGAATAGTGCGACTGCGTTGGGGTGGGTGATACCCAACATTGGGTGACCCAAATCCGAAAGGAGGAGGGTCTTACACGGTGTTGTAAAGTCGTTTTTGTATATATTTTTTTCCTCTTACCTTTAACCAACGGCAAGAAGTTGAAGCTAGTAAAGTGGGTCAGACTGTATGAGTTAGAATACGTGAGTCAGACTCAGCAAATGCCCGCCTGGGAGTGATGCCCTACTAGGGGTGATGAGGGTGTTCTACGCGCTACCTGGAACGAGATAGGGAGCCACCTTGCTGATGAATGGAGTGTGAATGTGGATAAATGGAGAATGAATGAAGGTAGTGCTTCGGAAGTGACGCCGGCCTTACAGCGGCCATTCCGCTTCCGGATCGCTGGATGACAGAGGAGGGTCTGGTTTGAAGATTTCAGGCACCCTCTCTATAAAACAACATTTTCTAGGACTAACGGTAACCAAGATATTCGTCGAAGTGTTATGATCATCGATTATAAGGATAGAACTTATTAAAAAATATATCCATAAAACTTGGTAAAAATCGTTGCAAACATCACATTTTGCCGAACCATAATCTTGGTTACCGTTAGTCCTTGCAAGATTCTACAATTATTTTAAAGCACAGAATAAGCTGTCTTTTTATTTGATACTGCTTAAATCTAAATGTACAAGCAAAAATGATAACGAGAAAAAAAGTCGTAAAAGTTAGCAAAAATTGTTTAAAGTAGAAAACTTTGACGAACCATAACTTGCTTAAAATTAGTCCTAGATTCTTCTAGAATAACCATTTAAAATTAGTTGATTTTCTTTTATATTGGATACTACACGCCTAAGACTGCGAATAAAAAAGTTATAGGACAATATTTGTCAAAAAATAGGAAAAATGGCCCAAAAATGGTGTGAGTGGCGAACTTTGAAAAATCTTATCTTGTATACTATGAATCATGAAGACTTCTTTCTACCAAACGGTTTCTTGAAGAGAAAGGATAAATTTTTTTCTATGAAGCAATGCCTACCTTTTTCATGATTTTTTGGTTAGGTTTTTGAATATATTTTCTTTCTTCTAAACCTTGCTTCCTGCTTTATTATTTACCCATCAATTTCGATTTTACACCGTAGTGGATATTTAGATGATGTCATAGATTTGGTTTGTTCTGCTGATATTATCATATTGTATTTCTTAGCTGTTATATTGAAGATATGTGTTAATCTTTGGAGCTCGTCTTCTGACTCGGCGATTAATGAGGCGTCGTGTGCATAACACAATATTTGGATTTCTTTGTTCCCCATTCTGTAGCCATGACCTTTACGTACTGCTTGTATTATTTCGTCCATTATTATATTAAAGAGAAGTGGGCTCAACGAGTCACCCTGTCTGACTCCGCTTTGTACTGGTATACATTTTGTTAGTTTGTATAATATTGATTGGTATTTTTCTTTTATACAGTAGGTTTAAGACGTCTTGGATGCGATCGAAAGCCTTTGTCAGGTCTATAAAACATAGATATACTGGGTTATTGTACTCGATGGCCTTTTCTTAGTACAGATATGGCGTCTACGCAGGATTTTCTGGATCTGGATCCTTGTTGTTCATCTGATAAAGTTATTAGTTTATTGATTTTATTGGTTAGGACTTCTGTGGTAAGCTTAAGTGCGGTGTTCAGTAGATTTATACCTCTATAATTGTCGTCTTTATCTCCGTTCTTGAACATTGGTATCATTATGCTGTTTCTCCATGCGTCTGGTATCTTGCAGTGCAATATTAGTTTTTATATAAGTTTTGTTATCTCTAGGGTTATACTTTAAACAGTAACATCAAATTTTATTTATATATGTATATTTTTATCTATGAATTTTATTCCCATTAATGTTAGGTCAAGAGAAACAATATATTTAAAGAGACTACTTGATACCACTCACACTGGATGAAGAAGAGAAAAAAAAAATGAAAAACACCTGAGTGTATTTTTTAACAGATCGGTTAAAAAGATGACGTGTAGTCGTCAACAAGGCGACGGTAATGCCAAATTTGAGACGTATAGGTATTGTGAGATCTATAATGCCTGATAAGGTCTATTTTTGGACATAAAGCCTCCAAAAATCATCTGAATTTCTCATCATTTTATCTAATTTTTTCACTTCGGTCACTTTAAACATTAACATCAAATTTTATTTATATATGTGTATTTTTATCTATGAATTTATTCCCATTAATGAAACTAACTCTACGAGTTTAATTCAAAAAGAACAAATTTAGTGCATTCATATACGACTTTCCCATAGTTTCCAAATGAGCAGGAAGTATTTTGCTGATGGTAGCTGATAGTAAAAATTACATAAAGATAATATCATTTTTGTACCCATCACAAACAAAACAAGGTTTATTGACAAAGCTAATATTATAAAATTCATTATAGTATATGAAACCTTCCATTACGTTGTTATTACAAGCCTTATTTAAACCCATACAAATGATTTATTACTTATATGTTCGTGATCTGCAAGATATTTTACTTTTTTTTAAATATACTTCAACACATAATACGATATAAAGCTTCTAATCAATGAAATATGCAAAAGCCGATAGACGACAAAAAAAAATTAAATTAATTTTATTTCTCCAAAAACCATTAAAAATCTACGAAAATGATATACAGAGTTGGGATGAAGTATAGAACCAAGTAAATATCTTTGGAACAAAAAAGACGATATTCATGAAACTTTGCATGCAAGAACAATGATCCGATGCCATATATTTTGTTACTATTCCATTTCCGGTTTTACGGGAAATACCCCCAGCTTATTTATGAGGTATATTTTTGCAGAACTTGTTATTCCTAAGTCATACATGCTATTTTTATATTTATAAGAATAGATACATTTATTATTACGGCGAATGAGAATAATAATTTTAAAAAATCACTTCAAATGTTCAAAATGTTCGCAGTTAACATCCTGACAGTGTCAGGCTATTCATTTATTTGCTATAATGAGAATAAAAACGTAAACTTGTGTAAAAATTTATTTATAAATTTAAATCCTTTATAAAAGATATATAATTAAAACACCATATCGAGCTACATCACACCATAAAAAGTTTTCGGAGGCATCAACGGCAACAAAATATTAGTGCGAATGCCTTTGATGTGTACGCAAAAACCGACACTCCACGGAAAACTCCCAACGTTGGAGCAAGTCATAAAAACGTTGCCGCCAACATTGGCTCCAACACAGTTTTGTCGGTACACACATTGGACAAACGCTGCTGGGGAAAACGTTGGCCCGTATGTGGGGACGAAAAAAGATATTTCAACTAAAAAAATTGGTGAAATTAAAGCACTCCTAATGCATGGAAATCTTTCCCAATGCCAAATTGCATCCAAAATCCAAAGTTTTTAAGGCATCTGTGGCAAATATTGAACGAAAATTGCAGAATTGTAGAAAACGTAAAGGTAAATGTGGCAGAAAACAAGTTATTACAACACGTGGGGCGCGAAGTTTACTCCAGATTATAAAGGAGGGTAGATTACAAACAAATAAAACAATTACAAGAAAAGTTTGTCGAAGGTGGCGTCCAAGTATCGACGCGAACAGTGCGTGGAAAATAATGGAGTTGGGGTTCAAAAGCCTACGTCCAGCTAAAAAGCCTCTTCTTGCAGAAAATATGAAGAAAAAAAGACTAGCTTGGGCAAAGAAATACGAGAAATTTACTGTAGAGCAGTGGAAAAAGGTTTGGCATTTTTGTAGTTTGTAAAACATGATTAAACTAAAATTTTCCACTTTTGACAGGTTTGCTTCAGTGACGAAAGTACCTTTGAAATATTAAGAAATAAAGCTCAATATATTAAAGGAAGACCAGAAGAAAAGTATTTAATCGAATGTGTTATTAAAACTGTAAAACATCCAACAAAAATAAGGGTGTAGTCTACCATTAGCGGCAAGGGACTTTGTGTAGACTTCAAATAGTTAAGGGGATAATGCGACAAGATCAATATAACAGAATACACTAATATCTCAAGTACATGAATGGTTTCCTAATGAGGAATGCATATTTATGAAAGATGGAGCACCATGTCGTACTACAAAATCAGTGAAAAAATTCCTGGTTGAGAATGGTATTCCTCTCTTGGACTGGCCGGGAAATTCTTCTGACCCATAGAAAATGTTTGGAAACTTCTTAAACGGGAAATTTCCAATGAAAAAGATACAAACAAAATTGTTTTAATTGAAAAAGTGATAGATCATTGGAACCACAACGAAAAACTGAAGCAAAGTGCCTTTAGCTGTATTGAAAGTATACCAGAAGGGTAATCAAAGCCAAAGGGGGTTCAACAAAATATTAAAAATTATATAAATATGTAATCTTCTCCTTTATTGTTGTTTATTATTAAATATATTATAATTAAAGCATTTTACATAAAAAAAATTAAATTTCAAAATAAATTTCTAAACAAAAAGTTGAAGAAGTCGATTTTTGTAAAAAATCATAGGTGGTCATATTAATATGGTCAGGGACTGTATGTAATATCTACATTTTATTTATGCTTTCTTAAGTGTTTTAAATGTTAATATTGCATAGGTTATTATGAAGGTTATAATTTTATATGGTTGATCTGTAGAAATCTGAGAAGAATTTTGATAATTTTAGAGTTAATAGCAGCATTGGTATGTTAATGGGGGTTTTAATATTAATTTTGATCAGTTCAGACATATTAAGCTTTATTTTGTTTATTTGTCATTCCCAAAATATGTGTTCTAATGTTTCCATTTGTCCACATTCATAGTATGGGTTAGGCCGGCTCCACACATGGGATTCAACGTTGGCGCCAACGTTGAACTCAACGTTTTTCCGTTGTATCAGTCTGTTCCATCTAGAGTCAACGTCAACATATTCGATATGGAAATTGCAGCGGCTGCGACTGTTGTGATAATGAGTGAATATGATATTTTGCTACAAAAAGGCGAATTTTACGTCATTTTGTCTACAGCATAACTTCTACTAGATCTTTAGAAATGTGGTATTCGGCAACTGCAGACTGAATATATGAGTGTAAACCTGACGACGAGACTCTGAATCCCATTTATTCTTAGCCTTCTGTTTTGGCTATATTCTGCATCAAACATGACTTTAACCTACAGCCGATACATATTTTAAAAGTTAAATGACCACACGACGGTGGTCTATTCACGTTCACGCCGCTACCAGATACATGGGTCTGGTATAAACTTTACGTTCAACCGGCACTGAAATTTGGAGATCTTGCGCTAGCGCCGACAACGATAAAATGGCTAATTATGAACTAAATATTATGATATAGGTACCTACGGAATCGTCATGATGTGTTTTATATTTTAGTTCTGTTTTAAGTTACCAGATGCCAGCACCTGGTAACGTCCCACAAAGAAATTTTTTACGCTATGGGATTTACCAGAACTCCGTATCTGGTTATTAATGTTATAGTAAACATTGTACAAGTCTGTTGTTTTTTTTATTAAAATCCATAAAAATGTCGTCTAGAGGCGAAAAAATGGTTAAAATGGTGCTAAACAAGCCAAAATGCTTGGATACAAACTGAAATCCATTTGAAAACTTCTCTGATGAAGATCCTGAATACATTCCTAGTGAAGATAGCGACAATTCTGATGGGGACGAATCCATATATTTGAACGAAGAAGTATCCAGTGATATAGAAACTGATAATTATAAATCGGAAAAAGAAATTGGTAAGAAGAAAAATTAATCTTATAATTTGATTCTCATTATCTTTAGGTATTTTTAGGTGATGCTGAGGAAGATTTATGGACTGACATTCAGGAAACAGATAAATTAGATTTTGGTGAATATCCTACAGATTCTAAAATAAATATTCAATGTGAAAATATGAGCCCGTTGGATATTTTTTGTCTATTTGTCACAGATGAAATTTTGGAATTGTTCAAGAAACCAATAGATATGCAGAACAAGAAATTGGTGTACACAGTATCAAACAAAAATATAACAGTAAGTGGGTTCCGACTAATAAAGAAGAACTTAAAAAATTCTTTAGTATCGTGATCTGCATGGGATTCGTGAAGGTCCCTAATATTCGATTATATTGGTCTAAAAATTACCTTTGTAACAATAAGTTTATCTCCTCAGTTATGACTAGGGACAGTTTTTTATTAATTCTACGGTATCTACATTTTCAAGATAACGACGATATACTAGAAAGCAACGATAAATTATACAAAATCAGACATGTTTAAGACTTACTTAATGACAGATTTATGAAAATCATGACTCCAGGACGGAATGTAGTCATAGACGAAAGTATGGTACCATGGCGTGGTCGTTTGAGTATGCGGCAATATATAAAAAACAAGCGCCATAAATATGGCGTTAAATTATATAAACTATGCACCTTCAGTGGATATACATATAAAGTGATGGTTTACTGTGGAAAAGAAAACAATATGATAAACAAAAGCCATTCTCAGAAAGTTGTGCTGACCTTAATGAATAGCGTGTTAACTTTTTATGCTGATAACTTTTATTCGGGCATTCCTCTTGCAATAGATCTATTAGATCGCCAAACTTTTTATTGTGGGACTCTTAGCAGCAATCGAAAAGGTATTCCAAAGGGAATAGTTCAAAAGAAACTAAAGAAAAATGAAATAATTGGCATCAAAAATAAGGACAATATAAAGGTTATCCGTTGGCAAGACAAGAAATCGGTATTAATGTTATCCAGTAAATCTGAGCATACCCTAAACTTCTGTATTCCGACAAGAAAAAGAGATCAAAACCAAGGGAGGAACCAGTGGAATATATTTTTAAACAGCAAGTTATCAAAGACTACAACAAAGCTAAAACAGGTGTAGATTACAGTGACCAAATGACAGCTTATTATTCTTCCTTACGAAAAGGTCTTAAGGTAGAAAACCTGGTAGAAAACGTAGACGAAATTGCGTTGATTGTTACAAGAAGTTAAGACAGACTATGAAAAGTAAGGAAGCTGACAAGAAGGTGACCAAAGTAAACACTTTTTGTGAAAATTGCGAAAAGAAACCGGCTTTGTGCTTAACTTGTTTTAATGATAGACATATCTAATTATTAATTACTATTTAATTATTATAGATTTTTGTACACTTTGATATTACTTCAAATAAAAATTGATCATTTTATTCATTTTTTAAAAGTAAAATATTCCAAATTGCCACATAAGTATCAGTATATTTTTTATATACCGTAAATACTTTACCGGACATCGGAATCTGGTGCTATGTCTGCCAGAAATGAATTATAGTGTTTACTATGAGATGGCAGTGTTAGATTCAAGGTAATTTCAAATACAAAGTCACAGAAACCATTTATTTATAGATACGTTTACCAGACCCATAGGTCTGGTATCGTCCGAACAGTAGACAGTGTTACCAGATACAAAGATCTGGTAACGTCAATAAATGTTACTGATAAATTTGATAAACTTGAAAAAGCATGTACTTTTGTAAGATATTTAGATAAGTACATTTTTTTTGGGTGCCTGAGAGAAAACAAAAAAGGTTTGTATATTATTTATTTGTCCAAGAAATAGCCTTTTGAGCATAAACACCGTTCTGATAAATTACCGTGCATCGGAGTGTTCATCCTAAACAACTCAATGGAAGTGGCTCAGGTGGCTGAAGATTGATTTTAACATGTTGTAAATTTGTTTTTTAACGCCGTTATGGAAAAAGAAGACTTATCTTTTTATAAACTGTGACTTATCATTGGTTTATTTTCTTTTGCTTTGCTAGATTGTGCAAAATTGGGTAACTAATTTTATGCAGGATGCGAAAATTACGCGCCAACAACTAAATTATGTGCAAATAGCATAATACGCCGATTGGAACACTGCGCCAATGTGTGGCCGGCATCACCAGTAATGGCGCCAATCCCTTTGATTTGTACGCAAAAACCGACAGTCCACGGAAGACTCACAACGTTGGAGCAAGTCATAAAAACGTTGGCGCCAATATTGGCGCCAATATTGGCCCCAACACAGTTTTGTCGGTACACACATTGGACGGACGCTGTTGGGCCAACGTTGGCCCCCATGTGTGGAGCCGGCGTTATTGCAAATGTTGATTTTATAAATGCACTCCTGTCAGGCAATGACCAGTCCTCATTTTAATAACTGTAGTAATAAGATCCATTATTTAGGTTACAATATTATGCTAATTTCTTAAAAAAACTGCACAGAATTGGCAAACTATTTAGTCAAACATCATACAATATCAATTTTAATAAATTTATTTTAAAAAATATTTGCAAAATATATCTATACCAACATTCTTTGTTTTGACAATGTCATGTCGTGTCATTAAGTAAAATTTAATGGCCAAATGGATGGAAAAATTGCAAACTTCCGCTAATGACTTAACACTTTCGCAGCTTTTTCGAATTTTAAGAATTCATGTTTGGTATATGCAAGTTTGGTTGATTCAGCTACAAAAAATATTCATAAAGTAAAAATTCAATTTTTAAATATTGTATCATTTGGAACCAAATCCGTTCTTTCTTTTTATAAAATCAGGTCTGTAGAATAATATGAATAAATATTTATTATTCGAGCTGGTATCAAAATAATCTGTAAGCATGTTATTGCTGCGAATAATTTGGAAGTGACTAATACACCTTGTTCGACAAGTAAGTTACATCTTAACGATCTGGAAATAACGTCAGTCGTGACGTAAGCATGTACATGATTCCTAATTAGTTTTTTCACCCGTATTATTCTTTATGGAAATTACCTACCGACAGAAACTGCAACGCGAAATACATAATTAAACGGTTGTTGATTATTTGCGCAAAAAAGTTAAAAATCGATGTTTATACTGGATTGTATTAATTTTAACCTTCGGTGGAAAAGGAGGATCAATTTTGACCCCAATGAATGATTTTCTTTAAAAAATTCCGAAATATTTTCAATTTCTAACTCAATATTTTTGTATCCGAGTTTCTAAAATTCCCAATCCAACATCCAATGTTTATTTCTGTATTTCACAAATAAAAAATATTTTCTGAAAGTAGGGTCAACGACGACCCCTCATGTTTCAAGTTTATGTTAAATAAATACCCTGTATTATGTGGAATTCAGAGTAATTTTGCACAACGAATTATCAAAATCTATTTTTATACTGTGTCTGTTGCGATTTGTGACGTTACTGTCTACTTCACTAAGTCATTATTATTATTTCCTGGCGTAAATACAATTTCTTATTGTTTTGTATCGATTGCATTGAGATGTCTCGCAAATATCTCACTACAGCTGAGTTATGCCCATCGAGCAATAAGACAAAAGAGGGAATCTAATCCTTATGAAAAGGAGACCAAAAAAGTTGCCTCTGATTGCGGACATATCCGGAAATGCGAATGCGCGAAATTTAAATTTTCCGACACTTATCAACAGTAGCTATATAATATTTTTCAGAATATCTCTTAGACGAGAAAGTTTTAATTAATTATTAATGATAAGAGTCTAAAATGCGACACAATTGTTAAAAAACTTCAATATAAATAAGATTTCATGTGACATTTGGGACAAACAATAACATAACCCAACTAAATTTGATGTCAAAGAAGGAGAGAGACTCTCTTTCCTTGTTTAATGTGGCCTCTAACGATCGCACTTCCTGAATGTAAAGGTAGTGGGGGCAAACAATATGTTTGCCCCCACTACCTTTACATTCCCTCTATTGTCTTTTTGCTCGATGGTTATGCCATATAGTTACTACAAACGATTTCTATGATGACATTCTTCTTCTTCAAGTGCCCTGTCCGTTGCGAACGTTGGCTATTAACATGACAATTTTGATCTTGTTTGCGGCGCTTCTGAATAGTTCTACCGATGTGAGCCCGAACCACTTCCGCAGATTTTGGAGCCACGAGTGTCTTCTCCTGCCTGGCCCTCGCCTACTGTCTATTTTTCCCTGGACAATCAATTGTAGCAGACGGTACTTATCGTGTCTCAATATGTGGCCTAGATATTCAAGATGATGACATAAAAGATGAAATAATATCAGATAACGAGCATGTATTGCTAGAGGAAGGCTAAAATGGTGAAAAACGGACACCGGAGAAGAACGTGACGACAATCCAAACCAAGAGGAAAATATTTTGGCAAAAGATGGCACATTGTTGAATAGACAAGGAACATCCTACCTAAGAGGCCTGGCAGAACAAAGTGCAGTTCAAATACCATGAAGACAGAAGCTTTTAACTTGTTTTCCGATGAAATTATGGACATTGTCATTCAGGAAACTAATTTTTGCCCACAATTTTAAGGCGATAGCTGGAATCCCGTCAGTAAGGAAGAACTGTGTGCCTTTATCGAGTTATTGCTGGATGCTTTCAGGCAAATCACGAACCAATTTTGAAGCTGTGAAATACAAAAAACCCAGCGTTTCAGAAGCGTGTTTTCCGTGCATAATGTCCCGTAACAGAATGCAGTCTTTGCTTCGATTACTAAGGTTTGATGATTTTGCAACACGCTCAGAAAGACGCCCTTCGGCGTCTAATACCTTTAGCTCCAATAAGAGATACATGCCTACAACTGTAAAGAGGCCACTCCAATATGGCATAAAAAATTGGTTACTGTGTGATTCGACTAGTGCTGGAATCTAAAAGGCTACAAAGGAATGACAAATATACCAGAAAAAGAGTAAGGTAATAATAATTACATTGAGCGACATCATATTAATAGTACTAAATGGTTTCTTCTTTTATAGGTAATAGTGTAGTTTTCTTCGAGAAGTTGTATGATCAGATCCAAGACATACACACTTAACAGAAATTTAGTAAATACGAAATTTTATATATTATAGGCGACTTCAATGCAAGAATTGGGAAAGGTCGACGAGGTCAAATTGTAGATCCTTACGATTTAGGACAACCTACCGATCGAGGACAGAGCCAGAGACAGAGAAAGCCCCATTTGGGGATGGCAATAACCCAGAGTCTTCAAGAAATTAAATAGACTATATACTTGTAAATAAGCGTGTTCGAAATGCCATCAAAAAAGTCACGATATATCCTGGGGCAGATATTGGATCTGATCATCAACCACTTGTAGCAGATATTAAACTAAGGTTAAAACGAATTCAGCGACAAAAACCAAAAACCAATGAACTTAACTTTAACGATATAAACATAAAACATAACATTAAAAAAGAATTTAACAATAGAATAAAAAACATCGGAGAACAACTAGAAGATCCAGAAGAACGGAGTGAATTTTAAAACCAAGTTAACGAAATCTCCACAAACAATGAATACAGAAAAAAACTTAATCAAGAAAAATAAATGGATGACAAACAAGATCTTGAAATTAATAGAACAATGTCGACTGATAAAATCTAATGTAACAGAATATAGACACTTGAGAAGAATAAAAAGGAAATCAAATTAGTCACAGAAAAATGGATGAGAGAAATGTGCGACGAAATGGAGGATATAATATGTAAACACGACTTATTTAATGTGCACAAAAAACTAAAAGAAATAAGTAACATATTTAAAACACGAGTTCCCTCTGTACTCGTTGACAATAATAACAAAATTATTGTAAATGAGCACAAAATAAGAAAAGAATGGCAGCTGTATATATCAGAGTTGTTTGAAGATGACAGGAATAATATTGCCGAATTCTACCAAAACTGTACTGACGGTCCAGAAATTATGAAATGCGAGGTAGAACACGCTATAAATAATGCTAAAATTGTGGTCCAAAGCTTGTGGTCCAGATGATACGCCATTTGAGTTGCTGAAACTAATAGAAAATGATAACATAAAAGTAGTAGTAAGACTTTAATTCAATACTTATATAATACCGGAGTGATTCTCGCAGATTGGCTCAAATCCATCTTTGTCGCAATACCTAAAAAACACAATGCGAGAAAATGCTGAGAATATCGATTAATTAGCCTATTGAGCTACATCCTTAAAATTTTCCTCAGAATACTTGACAACAGAATTACACGCAAATGCGAAGAAGATCTTGAAGATACTCAATTTGGTTTTAGAAATGCTATGGGAACCAGGGAGGCACTTTTTGCGCTTAACATCCTATTACAAAAATGCCATGACCAAAGAAAAGATGTATTTGCATGTTTCGTGGACTTCGAAAACGCATTCGATAAAGTACAGCATGTAAAATTAATGCAAATACTGAAAAATATCGGAATAAATGACAAGGATATTCGTATTATTAAAAATTTGTACTGGAATCAAACTGCTATCGTAAAAATTGGAGATAACTACATCGATGAAATCTCTAAACAACGAGGAGTCAGACAAGGTTGCATTTTGTCGCCAACATTGTTCAATGTTGTACTCGGACCAGTTATTTAAAAAGGCACTTTAGAGACAATCATACGGAATAAAAATCAACGGGAAACTACTTAATGTGATTAGATATGCAGACGATACAGTAATTCTTTCAGATAATATTGAAGGTCTTCAAATTCTGCTTGATCGTATTCACGAGGTAGGAGAGGAAATGGGCATTAAAATAAACTCAAACAAAACCAAATTTTTAGTGTTTAGTCGGGACCCACATCCCGATGCAAATCTTCAATTAAACGGAGTCCAAGTTGAGAAAGTTCTCAAAATGACATATTTGGGAACTGTGATACCGGATCAACTAGATCCAGACATAGAACTAAAACGCAGAATAGCAATGACTAAAACTACTTTTATGAAAATGAAGTAATTTCTTTGCAATAACCATGTCAGTTTAGAACTAAGACAAAGAATGGTTAATTGCTATGTTTAATCCGTACTTATGTATAGTGCAGAAGTGTGGACGCTAAAAGTATCGATCATGAATAAAATTTAAGCATTGGAAATGTGGGTTCATAGACAAATGCTGAAGATACCTTGGACAGCAAGGAAAACTAATGAAGTAGTACTAAGAAGCGTCAACAAAGATAGACAACTGCTAAGACTGTTAAACATCGAAAAATGTCTTATCTAAGGAAAAGTCAATATAAAATATTACAACTGATCCTTAAAGGCAAAATAGAGGGCCGTAGAGGTGTAGGAAGAAAACAAGTTTCTTGGTTAAAAAACATTCGTGAATGGACTCAGATACCAAATGCGGGACAATTGTTCCATATTGCAGAAGATCGAGAAGCCTTCGCAATGGTGATCACCAACGTCGGATAATTCTGATATGGCACGCGAAGAAGAAGAAGTGTCATTTTGGATTTAGTAAATGGATTATGATTACGATGTAATCAAAGACAACTTTTTCACCTCGACACTGTTTTCGAAAGTACCTCTGCATTTACAGGAACAATTAGAAAAAAATCATAAGGAGGTGTCCAAACTATAGTTTTCAGATTCCGCTTTATCTTCCTTTCATGGATGGGACATACTATTGCTTCTTTTCATGCTTCCAGAATTTCGTCACGTTCCCAGATTTTGATTAACAGTCTTCATACACGTGTTATGGGTACGTCCCTCATGCATTAGTTTTGAGGTGCATTCACTATACAGAAAAAGGTTCAAAACGGTAACAAAGGTATGAGATGGTGAGATGTGGAAAATTGGTAACAGGGGACATAGAAAACTTAGTACATTTTGGAAGTCAATTTGCATCTACTACGTAAAAACGGTTACTCCAATTTTTGTTACGATAAACTCATTAAGTGCAACCTTTACGCGTTATTAAAAAGAGCACCTAAATAATCTCAACCGGTAAAACGAACTCCCAGCAATTTATTACTCACATTAATATTTATACCTCTCGCTTATTATAACGAAAAGAAGCCATTTAAAGCCACCGACATTTCAAAAAACGTTTAATTTACATCGAGCGTTGGCTACCTACACATACACATAGACAAAACAAACAAAAATCATTTTGTTAACATGAATTACAAATATGTTTTAAAATTATAATAAGAAACTACCTACTATTACCATATATATGATTGCGGTGTTGTAGAAGAACGGAAATTAAGCAAAAGTCCGTTAGGCGATGGGGGATATCCGCTTTTAATATACATCTCATTGGCACAGAAATTATGAAAATTGTAGAGGAAAATCATCGATGGTATGGAAAAAATAATAAAAGTGGTGAAAGACGTACTAAAAGTATAATAGGAGTCACAAGGACTTCGGACGTTTGACTGAACTGTTCTTAAATCGCGCATTTAAAATTATATATTTTTACGTAATACGAGTTTTGATCCATTAATATTAATTGGGTGAATTCCATGAATAAAGACTTAATTGTGTAGAAATATACAACATGCTTAACGAGCCATTTGCTTAAGTTGTTTTTTCGCATCCTTCACACAAGGATGTTCAGAAAGCTGGAAGATCTAAGCAGTGAGACACAATTTGGTTTCAAAAGCGGACTGGGTACACGTCAAGCAGCTTTCTGCTTGAATACGCTTGTACAAAACTGCATGGATATAGTCGAAACGAAAGGATATAGTCAGAACATATCTCGATTATGAAAACGCGTTTGACACCATAAAACATGACGAAAAGATAAAAATGCTACACAATGCTTACATTGACGATAAATATATGAGAGTTATCCAGAATCTCTATTGGAATCAAAAAGCACGAGTGAGACTGAACAAATCAACCGACACAGAAGAATTTGAAATTTAAAGAGTGGTGCGACAGGTGTATTTTGTCTCCTACGCTCTTCAATTCAATCTCTATGTGGAGACCATTTTTGAAAAGGCACTGAAAAGCTTTGAGTGTGGAATAAAGGTAAACGGGTTTCCGATAAATAACATTCATTACGCCGACGGTACCGCGATAATAACAGACGACGAACATGATATGCAGTTGATGTTAAATAAAATAAAAAACGGTAGGAAAAATATATGACTTGAAGATAAATGCTGGAAAAACTAAATACATGGCAATAACAAAAAACGCCTGCAATCTTTCCTTTAATCTCCGCTACAGAATGGTTAAATGCTACGTATGGTCCATATTGTCATACGGCATGAAAACATGAACATTAAGAGTACCTTCCATTAACAAGTTGGATGCCTTCGAAATGTGGACGTTGCGAAGAATGTTCCGCATACCATGGATAGATAGGGTGAGAAACGAGGAAGTCTTCGAAAGGCAAATACTGAGAGAGAACTACTCAATTTGACTAAAGTACGAAAAACTGGATACCTCGGCCATATTCTGAGAGGAAAAAATACACAATCCCTTAACTAATCATCCAGGGAAAGATTGAAGGCAAGAGGGGAGTAAGTCGCAAACAAATGTGGCTATGAAACATAAAGAACTGGACAGGCATAAATAACACTGGCGATCTTTTGCATGCGGCAAAAGACAAACGTCTGACCTTAAGATATTTCGCCAACGCACTTTATGTGCACTATAAGAAGAAGAAGATGATACAATATGTAACGCCTTTATTCTTCTGGTTTCAAATCTCAAAACTGTCACTTTGTCAAGTGTACTCAGTTGCATTGCCGGCCATTTTCGTAACCTACCCACTCCTGGGAGAAAAACAAATATACATGGAATACAATGAAAGTCTTTTTTACATTTTTAGTTTGTTCTGATTGTTTTATTGGGTCTTGATCATCCGCAGAACATTGGGATATTCCATACTTTTTCCTTCTTCCTGTACATCTATTATCAATCTGTTCTTTTATTCGATTAGTTTTTTTGAGTATACGCTACCTCTTTGATCTTCTTATGTGGATTAAAACTATCGTGTTTTTTTTTAAATGGTGAAAGAAATGGACAGAGAAATATGCAAATGTGCAAAGAAAAATGGGCAAATGAACAGTGCAAGATGTCCTTGCTTTGTTCATTTACCCATTTTTCTTTGGCTTCCTTGATTTTGTTGATTCTATTATATCCACCTTTGTTATCTTTCTGTAATCTTCTTTCTTTTATCACCTGTAGGATTTTATTGGTCATCAAATATTTTCCTGTTCGTTTACTACTAGCTTTTTTCAAGATTTCTATCTAATGTAGTTTGATTTACTTTGTCTCTGATATTTTTCCACATATAATCTATTTTACGGTTTTCAAAAGGAAATATGGACCTTTAAGAGGTTAAGGAACGGAGGTAAAGGAACTAATAGAACCAAAGCAACATAGAAAAGGATACGTGGATTGACTACCTAAGAGAAAAAACAAATTACGCTTAGAACCAGAAACACCAGAAATTACCACTAATGAAGAACTAATATAACTTTAAACTTAAGTTAAAACAGCCAGAAAACTACTGACCTTATCTGGCTGTTAAAACAGCCAGAAAACCCTAAAACTTACGACTAAAATTTTACAAGTACTAATAAATCAGAGGATAAGTTTAGCAGATGAACAACATCGTTTTAGTAGTGAAAGATCGTGTACAGGTGCAATATTCGTTATAAAGCAAATTACTGAGAAATCACTAAAGTATAATAGACCAGCATTTCTGTATCTGATTTACCTAAAGAAACCGTTTTACAGAGTAAGACTCAAAGATGTAATCCATCTTCTGTATAATAGAGAAGTTCCTCAAAATATAAAAACTATCAAAATCATCTACCAAAACAACAAAATGGAAGTCATATTAGATAAACTTCAGAACCTATAGAAATAGGCAGCAGAATAAGACAAGAAAACTCTTGAGCCCCATGCTCTTCAATTTAATCATGGAAGAAATCATAAACAGAATGGGAAACAAAGAACTAAAAATACTCTGTTACGAAGACGACGCAATATTAATAGCCCAAGAAGACAAAAAAACAAAGTTTGCAAAAACTGGTCCACAGATTCAACATAAGAGCAGAAGAATTTAATATGGCAATCTCATCTCAGAAAATAAAAAAACAATATTGAATAAGTAATAGAAATAAAATACCTGGGACTTACACTCTCCACCTATGGAGACCTGGACAAAGAAGTGAGAGATCAAGTACAAAAAGCAAATAGACTGGCAGGAGGCTTTGATAACACTATATGGCGAAACAGACACATTGGACACTGAGATAAAGTCAAGAATTTATAAAGCCAGTGTAAGACCAATAATGACATATGCCTCAGAAACAAGACCCGACACAATCACAACGCAAAGGCTACTGAAAACGGCAGAGATGAGAGTACTTAGAAGAATTACCGGAAATACACTGAGAGATCGAAAGAGAAGTGAAGTCACCACACCGATCGGTTAAAGAAGTATCTTGACATCTCGCGCAAAAGATGGAGTGACAACCTTCAATAGAGGTATTAATCGGACAATGAACAAGCAGACCTGCTTATAATGAAGAAGAATGCGAAGGAGATCTATACCTGCAGGATCTATGTGCTTTTTTAATCGTTGTATTTTTTATTTAAGATGTTTAAGAACTTTTGTTTTTGTCCTTCAAGGCCTCAAGCTTTACTTTGTTAACTTTAATCTTTGGTCTTTGATTTTTTCCAGTCTGATTCTTACTTGAGCTACCACTGTGTATAACCAGATTCAATGTCTGCTTTGGGGTAGATAGACAGATGACAGACATTTTTATGGCATTTCATAAATAAATCATAAATAAATATAATCTTACCAAATCCTCAGGTAAAACATGTGTATCCAGTTCCTAAAACAAAGAAAAAGAATTTATGAACATGTGTGCGCATATATTGACGTTATATGAAAAATTACTATGACCTATTTTAACAGATAATCAAACTATTTTATAAATCTGTGTTTCCCACTTTTCATAAAGAAAATTGATATAAACGCAACCTAACATTAAACTAGAAGTCACAGAAAAATTAAATGAGGCAATAGTGGATATCACGGCAAGATCTAAACAACCGACCAGTATATAAGACAAATAGAATTGTATTAAAAAAGCTATCGTAACCACCACAAAGTCTCTGATCGCTTCCCAAAAGTACAAGAGGAAGAATTGTATGACTGACGAAACATTATCAATGATAGGCGACCGCAGATCATTTAAAAACAAAGACCGAACCAAACATCAGCAGATTAACCGACAAATACGAAAAGAGTGTAGCAAAGCTAAAGAACAGTGGCTGCTAGACAGGTGTGCAGAAATGGAGGAATTGGAAGAAAAACATGACCACTTTAAAAACATAAACTGGTTAAAGAAGTGACGGGTCATACAAAACCTTGCAGTTTTAACAGTATTGTGAAGGACAATAAATTAATTGATCCCAAAGATCGACTTTAACATTGGAGAAACTACACACAGCCACTATACTAAGACAACACTGGAAGAAACTCTGAAAGTGAATATAAAAGTGAACCCTCCCCGAAAATATTAGAGTCAGCAGTTGTAAGGGCAATCAAACAGAGCAAATGGGGAGAAGCACCAGGCCCAGATGACATATACATAGAGATTCTAATAATGTTGAGTGAAGACAATATAGACGCCTTGGTAGATCTTTTTAAAGACATTTATGGGTTTGGTCAAATACCACAGGACTGGCTTCAATCAACCTTTATACCAATCCCAAAAAAGCCAAACGCTAATAGTTGCGACCGATTCCGAATGATCAGCTTATTGAGCCAGGTCCTAAAACTCTTGTTAAAGATAATTCACACAAGAATATACAACAGAAGTGAAGGAGACATTAGCCCCACGCAGTTCGGTTTCAGACAAGGATTTAGCACAAGAGAAACACTTTATAGCTTAACTGTCCTACTTCAGAAATGCAGAGATCAGCAAAAATATGTCTTCCTATGCTTTCGCTATGCTACAGAAAGCATTCGATTGTGTTAATCATTCAGAATTAGTAAGATTGCTTCAGGAACGTTCGATAGATGAGAATGACCTTAAAATCATAAAGAACCTTTATATGAATCAAGTGGCATCTGTGAGAGTAGGACTGGAATCTACATCATATTTCTCTATCGAAAAAGATGTACCAGAGGGTTGTGTTCTGTCACCCCTCCTTTTTAATCTTTATTCTGAAAGGAGTTTCGATAGAGCCTTAAGTGACACTGAAGATGGAATCAAAATCGACGGACTATCGTAATCTGAATTAGTAATCTTCGCTATGTTGACGATACAGTCATAATAACTGATAGCCAAGAAGCGCTACAAAGACTAATAGATAGGATAAACACTGAAGGAGAACGACTGGGCTTCAAGATTAATATAGACAAGACGAAGGTAATGGTGGTTAGTAGAACACGAAATATGCAATTAAATATAAGAGTAAACAATAAGAACATCCAAAAGGTTCCCAAGTTCAGATATCTCGGTAGTTGGATAACTGAAGATCTAGATCCAGACATAGAGATACGTAGCAGGATTGAGCAAGTCAGAATAGCATTTACTAATATGAGAACCTTGCTAAACAACAGCAGCCTTAACTTAACGCTTCGATATCGCTTTGTAAAATGTTACATTTACTCCATACTGCTATATGGTGTAGAAACCTGGACCATAAAGGCCGATGTGATGAACCGATTGGAGGCCTTTGAAATGTGTGCCAGAGAACGAGAACTGATGCCAATAATAAAAAGAAGAAAAACTGCTTATCTGGCTTATATATTTCAAAATTTCAAGTACCAGTTCTTAAAGCTTATTATGGAAGAGAAGATAGAAGGAAAATGGGGCATCGGAAGAAAGAAATACTCATGGCTTAAAAACATAAGGGATTGGACAAACCTCGAAGCCCATGCACTCTTTAGAGCCACACAAGATCAAGAGGAGTATGTCAGAATTTTCGCCAACATCCACTAATAGGATAGGGCACCATAAGAAGAAACTTTCAGCTTACCATGAGTTCGTTCTGAGAAAGCCAAGAGGAAGAAATATACATATCAGCGAATGGTAGTACGCTGTCATGAAATCAAACCTTAACTGTCTATTTTATGTTAAAGAAATTTAACTTAGTTACCAGAACAAGACACATGTCGAATGCAATAGAAAACGCGGCACAGACTTACCAAACGCCACTGATGATGAGGATTTGGGAAAACTCCAAGAAGAGCTTTTTAGAAGTATATTCCTAATTAGAAGAAAATAAACCAGGAGTATTACTAGGTACTCATATATTTAGTTCATTGTTATATCTACTACATGCTTATGATACTACTGGTATAATTAATTCTTGGCACGTCCAGATTCTGGAAATGCGAATTTGTTCAGACGATTCTAGGGACGAAGCTTTTCGAATCCACAAAATGATATACAAAGGTTTGTTTTACAGGCAGATGTAAAAGTGATAAAGAGTCATGTTCAAAGACCTAGGTTATAAGAATATAAGGAATTCCAAGGAGTAAGTCTTTAGTTTATCAAAAGCTTGTTATTGACCCGTTGATTTTATAATAAATACTCGCCTTTATTACACATTAATTGAAGTATGCTAATAAAAAAACTCTTTTTAACAATATTGTGATAAATAAATAATAAACAAGTCTTTATTTTTGTAACACAGTTCTAAAATCCATGCTTGTAGTATACCTACTTGTGTTATGAATGAAATTAAGAGTAATCGTGGCGTAGGCCGACAATGGTGATAACGTGGGCTGGGAACGACACCAGTGTCCATTAGTGGTCGATTAATTTTCTGTTCAGATTCTCGGAAGACAAATCTTTTTCGAAATAATTAATTTTTGGCCCACCCTCGACTAACGCTCTTTCAAATGTCTGTTTTATAGTTACTCTCTAAGATACCTCGCACAAAAAATGTGGTAAATAATATAATTAAAAGATAAAATATTGTTATTTCTTAATATGTGTAAAAAGGTCAAGAAAATTGCAAGTCGTGATTTTTTCTGCATTTTCATCTTAGTGTTTAAAAGAGGTTTACTGCTTTTGTAGTTGCATCTCTGACGTTTCAGGTGTTATTTGAGTTACTTCAGTGACTACTGGTATTTCTATATCTTTGTAAACGTCTTTGTTGAGCCAGGTACTATGAATTTCAAAGATTCGCAGTTATTTTTGACCAGTAGTTTATTTCGCTTCATCTAATTGTGTGTTTTTTTAGGTTGGTTATCTGCATAACATAATTTTACTTGTGTCTTTTTGGCATGGGTTTATTGTCCATTTAACATTTCTAACTAAAATCATGACAACAGGTTCACACAGACGTAGAGGTGACACTCGGAAACTCGACGTATTCAAAATCGACGCGATTCAATCGATAATGCCATTTTTCTTAACAGGTTTGGATATTTGGAATATATGCAACTTCACCTAAATCGAGTTACTAGCATTCCCGCTATGGTTCAAAGGCTCTCTGGAAAGAAATGTAAGGGAATAGGGACCTCGGAGGTATTTTTCTGATCGGTTGAACATAGCTAATAAATGTCTTCTAACTTTCTCTAGGCATCTTGTCTGTTTTTCTTGCTAAGACTGTCTTATTTTATTGTCACTTCCTTTTTTTCTAAGTCTACGGACGCATTATCCTGCGAAATTTGCTCAATTCGTTAATGTTGATTATCCTGCACGTGTTTCTGATGTATTTACTTCTTGATTCGGCTATCAGTGTCTTTCCTGTTATTTTACTTAGGATCCTAATCTCACTTGATCTAGGTATTTTTTATTGTTTTGGTTTCTGGTCGCGCTTTAATTGTGTATGTGAGGCATAATAACATACTTATATAATATGTACGTTTTGGTTTTGGTATTGGTTCTTTTGATATGACTAGACATTTAATTTTTTTTGTGACGATATTTTCATATGAAATACGTTATATTGGAATTACGTAACATTCTCTATAAGTCGTATTCCTTCGCTGTAAATCATCTGCATTCTTTGAAAATCGATCGCTTTCTGTCTCTGAAAGTTGTTTTCATTCATTTTAGAACTATATTAAAGTAGGGAATTAAGAAAATGAGGAAATTAATAGATCAATCCCTTACTAAAAGTGGTTGTATGGATCCGGAGACTACAAGCAAGATTGAAGAAGTGGAAATTGATGTTTTTTGAAGATCGCCGTTTAGTTTAAGCTATATAATTCAGATCTAGTACGATGAAGAGCACAATTTTATTACGCGAAACAGCAAAGAAAACGATATAGACCAAGAAAAATCTGGAAAGGGGGAAAATCAAAAGCGATGACTTGCAGAAATTTTATATAATGCAAAGAAAATGCCCGAATAGGGTTCAAAATAGGCATCAAATATCTACTACAGTATTTTGTTCTTTTTGTTTAGTGTTAGATTCAGTTTAATAACGAAATATAAAAATAATTTGTCATTTACGAATTTTAGTGAAACCTTAATTGATTATGTTCTTGTTACTAAAGATCTGGTTAGTGTTTTGTTCATTCAACTCCCAAGTTGAGTGATCATTCAATAATATCGGTCAGTTTTAGTAATAGTTTTCAAAATTTTAATGTCTCTAGTAAACGTTACAGATGTCTGAACGAGACATTATAAATTGATGACTTTTGCATGTATTACGGCTTTCCCTATTTTTGAATAAATAAACTTGTTCTTCTTGTAATTTATTGTAAACTAGTAAAATTTTTCAGTTTTTGATCCTTTTTTTATTTTCCAAATTATTTATTAATAAATAACATAAAAGGTATGAATTTTGAAATAAAAATCGTTAGTAAGTATTTCGGCGCACGACTATACATATTTCCGGTTTTGTCTTCATAGTATTTGTTACACGTAGGCGTAGTAGTTTTCTGCCATTCATTCATTCTTATTTGGTGACCTTCATCCATTCTTATCTTACCTTAAGAGTCCATCGATTTTATTTTAATTTATCCATTGTTTACCATAATATTTAAACATAAAATATTTTTTGTACACTTAAAATAATCTACTTACGCGGGTTTAAAAATAATTGAATTATATCGTATCACAAAATCCGAATGATCGCGATCCAACTGGTAATTGTTTTGAAAACTGGAACGGGAAAGATTTATGTAGATGAGCCGTCAAATCACCTCCTTAGGTACCTAAGAACTATGAAATAAATCTCCTCGTCTTCTTCCTAATAAGACATTGCATAACTTCTACGCAGACCAGACAAACGCAGACCTGAGTTTTAGTTAGATTTGGCATCAAGATAGGCAGATAATCAATTATAGACACTAAAAATTAGCGCTATGATGAGTATCATCAACATCATCATTCATTATCAACCTGTATGCGTTCACTGCTGGACATAAGTCTCCCTCAGCTCTTTCCATCTGTCTTGTCTTGTGCATCTTGTATCCAGTTATTGCTAACACTCTTCAGGTTGTCAGTCCATCCAGTTTTTGGGCGTTTTCTATTCCGTATTGCTTCTTGCTTTGGTCTCCGCTACACAATACGTTTTGTCTATCAGTTGTCTGATAATGGCGACGTGCCCTGCTGCCCAATTCCATTTTAGCGTCTGTTGTTTTTGTTCTACGACGTATTTCTTCGTTTGAGATTCGAGCCCTCAAAAAGACACCTCAAATCTGGCGCTCCATAGCCCTTTGAGCCACGTGAATCTTATTCACGACCTTTTTGTGTGAGTGTTCAGAGTGTTTCCACTCCATTAAGTGGGTACACATACATTGGACAGAAGTTTTCTTTTGAGGCAACTGGTATATATATATATATATATATATATATATATATATATATATATATATATATATTGCGTGTCATTAAAAAGAAGCCACCTAAATTTTTTGGCATTTTTTTAATTTTAAAGAACCCCTACAAGAAATTGATTATCATTAGATGTTTTTGTTATGTTTACGAATATGTTCTAAAGTAGTATACAACCATTTCTTAAATACCAAATGTCAAAAAAAAACTTCTCCCAAAATGATGATTTTAATGAAAAATTTTAAAACTTGTTTACGTTGTAAATTTTTTCTGTGTTCTATATAAAAATTACAATAAAGTGATTTTTAATATTTTGTATTACTACCTCTATTTTGAATTACACTACTCATTCGACTTGGCACTGAATTGATCAAATTCTGGATGATCTTGAGGAAAAGATCTCATATTTTTCCATAAGCGTCAATCGAATCAGCTCACGTTTTATTGGAACAGGTATTCTGTTTCTTACTCTTCGTTTTAATTATTGTCAAAACATTACAGAGCCTCCTCCAAAAGCAACACGTCTTCGTCGAGCAGAAACAGCATATCGTTCCCCAATTCTTCCGTACGTTATGATGCGACTGTCTGAGGCATAAAGAACCATCCTGGGCTCATCACTAAACAAAATATTTTTCCAATCTGCTATTGTCCAATGCTCGTAGTCTCCAGCAAACTCAAGTCGGCGTTTTCGATGTGCTGCTGTTAACAAAGATACTGTTTCTGGGTAGCGAGCCCTTAGACCAAATTCCCTCAACCTTCTTCTCACTGTAGAAGTGCTTAATATGCACGAGTGAGCATTTTAAAAACGTTTTGGATTGCTCTAGCCATAAAGAACCGATTTTGCAAGGAAGTACGTTGTAAAGAACGATCTTCTCTGACCGTCGTAATTCGTCTTGCGCCTGATCCTTGTCATCGTTCGTGAGATTCTATCTCCTCGAATCGTTGGTATGTTTTTGGGCTATACAGCGACTGACTCCAAGCAGTCTGGCCATTTTTCTTTGACTCATTCCATTATCAATTAAAGTAACAATATGATCAGATCTAGCAAATCTGTCAGCCATAGTTTTAAATTTAAAAATTGCACAGTACTAAACTTTAAATGTGAGTTGATGACAGTAACATTTTAAATAAATATCTTTTGTCCTAGGTGCAAAGATCGTTCAAATACTTTAGTAACCTCCTTCTTATGCCATCTGCAGATGTATCACAAGCTGACCACACATCTGGACACATCTGTCAATCGTTCAGTCTGTGTTAAGTCCCGGGAGACGCAATATCTACGCGAGCATTAAAAAAATGGTTGTTGATACCATAGCTGCCGCAGCTATATGCCTATTCAACTACTACTTGAGGGTACATCGAAATAAAATCATTAAAAAAATGGAAAATAATAAGTCACAGGTCAGATGTGTGGAAAGGCATCGGACGTCCGTACTGAAACCCTGTGCCAAAAGAAAACCGACAACAATCGGATATCTTGCAGACGCATCCGCGGACGTGATATACAGGGTGGTCCTTAAGTAATTGTACAAAAAGAAACTGCAGATTCCACACTTTAAAATATTAGGATTGAAGCCAAATTGCTTTTATAAAATGTTGATATTAAGAAAGATAAGGGTGTTTAAATACAACTTTCCTGGTCGTTGGATTGTTCGTGGTAGTCATTTCCTTGGTAATTTGGTGAGATATTTAAATAATTATTTAATTCATAAAAATTCCAAAAAATTACTTAATATTATACTTATAACACTTATAATAAATACTGCAGCAGTTTGTTTAGAACCAATGATGCTATTTAATATGAGACTATCTTTTATGGAATGTTGTAGCATTTGCAATTCATCGATTCTTTAAAATATATTGAAATCCCCTCGTATATGTTTGAAAAATCAAAGAGTATTTTTAATGTATTTCAGTTTCCTATTCGTACGTATTAAAACTCAAATAATATTTCGTTCTTTTCAGCGTCGCCAAGTAATAAAAACCATTTTAGAGTTGTTTATTTATTTCATGGCGACGTATTTTGCTCGATATTCTTTGATTTATTCCGCCGGGGTACTGCGTTTGCAAATTAATAATCTACGTCTTTATTTTCGTTGTGTTTTGGTATTTTAAGTTATGCGATCAATTTCTGAGGATAATTTCGTTACTCTCGGTAAAGCCGGCCGCTGATCAAGGCGTGTTCAGTTTTATTGGAGTTCGAATTTATTTTCAAATTCGAAATCTATTCGTTTTCCTTCTCTTGTCATGGAAATGTAGCATGAAGTAGACAGAAGCAGTTGGATACTTGGTATTGAGCAGTTTTACATTAGTTTTTGAAGATGGTCTCATGTTGCTATTGTGCTGTGCCTGTTCCAGTCTTCGAATGGGACGAGTTTTCAAGGTTGTGTTCCAGCCAGTGCTGGCTTCCGCCCTAATCTTCTTATCCCTGATCGTCATCCCGGATCTCTCCCCAGTATAGTTCCAGCATGATTCCAGTTCCCGACCCCAGACATGCAAAGTGAAGTTTAGTGAGGTTTATTGTTTAAAAAGATATTTTTTTAATTTGTAATAATTTTTATATTTGCCACAGTTTATACGTCAGTAACATTTGTAAGTTTTTCTAGCATCTCCTGAGTTTGTAAATCAGTATTGAAGAGCAAAAAAGTTAAGTGCAAATGTATGCCACATATGTGGCGCCCTCTATCAGCTACATCAAAGCATGCATCAAATTATAATTTCTGATATTCAATAGTACTCAGTTGTAACATGAAAGTTATAGCGAAAGATAAAATTTTAACTTTCCAATTTAACACCCTGTATCTTTCTTAATATCAACATTTTATGAAAGCAATTTGGCTTAAATCGTAATATTTTAAAGTGTAGAATCTACGGTTTCTTTTTGTACAATTACTTAAGGACCACCCTGTATGAACAACAGATGATCAAATTACCCCATCTACACATCTCCAGATGCATAAGGAGATGTAATCGCGGACGCGTCTGCCGATGTGTAGAGGAACCAGTACGTGTGCTATATGTCATTCTTTTATTTTCTTATTTGTTTACATTATTTCAATAAAAGAGCTTTAAATAAACTTCAGATTTAAAATTAGATTACACAATATTGTAAAATTAGATTATTTTACTCCAGATTGTGACGCAATTGAAAAAAATGTCGCAAATATCCGCATTTTTTGAGGGTGGGAAGAAACAACAGACGAGATCTAAATATAGTCATTTTCTAAACGATGCGAGCTAAAAATAATTTCGACCAGCTGGTAATTACATTGTACATTTCTGTAATTATGAAGAAATATGCGAACGTGGGAATGAAGATTGGCATTGTTTCTAAATATGAACTTCATTGATGGGTGAGTCATATAAATAAAAATAAAGACAAGCAACTCATGGTTTTTAAACATAGTCGCGTCGAATTACGACACTTGACGGAACATTCAGATCTTACTCAAATCAGATTCACAAATGAATCTAATAATTGTTGCACATACTTTATGATGATTTTTTTTGCTACGAGGTATCCATAGACCAGTCAAAATAAAAAAAAAATGTATTGTAAGATCCGTAAGGATCTAAGATTGTAAGATTGTAAGGATCTAAGATTGTAGGATGTAAAAATTCAAGTATCTTGGAACAACAATAACTGAAGACAATAACGGATCACAAGAAATAAACAACAGGATTCAGGCCGGCAACAGATGTATTTTTGCCCTCCAAAACCTTATAAAATCAAAACAACTAACACGACGTACGAAGATACAGGTCTATAAAACAATCATACGACCCGTTGTGATGTATGAAAGCGAAACGTGGACGATAACAAAGGCAAATGAAGAGAGACTACGTGTTTGGGAAAGAAAAATCCTAAGGAAGATCTTTGGTCCGGTGCTTGATGAAGCATCAGGACAATATAGGATAAGAACTAATAAAGAGCTTGAAGAACTTTACCCAGATGCCAACATCATAAAAGAAATAAAGTCCAGAAGACTCCAATGGGCAGTACACCTCAGAAGACATTCTGACGAACGAACAGTAAGACTGGTGTGGGAGGAAGTCCCAACTAGAAGGATACCACGCGGACGCCCTCGTCTCCGGTGGCGAGATAATATAGCAGGAGACCTAAGCACTATGGGCGTGGAGAATTGGATGGAGGTTGCTCAAGACAGAAAACAGTGGAGGCATGTTGTCGAGTCGGCTAAAACCCACGAAGGGTTGTAACGCCACGGAGTAAGTAAGTAAGATCCGTAAGGAACATAAAATTCCTGTAGTTGACTGTATAACATAAATTACAAAAGTTTTATTTTATTATAAAGGATTTTTAAATAAAAGTATTGTACTAGGTTTTAAATTAGAACCTTTTCCAAATCAAAGCCTAGGAGAACAGAAATTACTTTTTAATGAAAGTATAATATATATAACAAGCGAGTCTTCTACAGCTGGCGCCGCTTCTCGCATCCTAATTTCCAGCGTTTTCTGTTGAAGCAATCTCCAGGATCGTCTTGGTCTATATCTCGTTTTCTTATAGTTGTCAGAGTCCATTCTTCTATTTTTGTTGGCCATCTATTTTCAGGCATTCTCTGAAGGTGTCTATACCAGTTAAGTCTTTTGGCTTCGATTGTGTTCATTATGTCTAGATCGATTTCCATTTCTCTCCAAATATCTTCGTTTCTCACCCTATCAAGTCTAGTGAGCTGGCAACATCGTCTCCAGTAGTTTATTTTCATGGCCTTAATTTTTGATTGGTTTCTTTGGTTTATTTCAGCCCAATACTTTCTATTATTGTTTTATAAATTCTGGTGGCGGTTTGTTGGTTTTATAGTTTTATAGTTTTTTATAAATTGTCTGTTGGTTTTATAGTTCTCATTTCGATTTGTAGGCTTTCTGGTTTTTCTCCTACAACTAAGTGCTCAGTTTTTTGTATATTAATTATGATGCCTCATTTGGTGTACTCATCTTCCAGTTTTCTAAGCATGTAGCCTACATCACTCTCGTCTTCAGCTAGAATGGCTTGGTCGTCAGCGAAGTCTATCGTATACAATCTATCATCTCCGATTGGGATGCCCATATTGCAGCACTTTCTTCTCCACAGTGAGAGAATATTTAGATATATTTTTAAGAGTTTAAGAGCTATGCAGCAGCCTTGCTTTAGGCCCTTACTAATAGAAATTTCTCTAGTCTATTTCCAGTTTTAAGGTTTGCCGTCATATTTTTGTAGAGCTGTTGTACTGCTTGTATATTTTTTTGCTTATTCCTTGTTTTTCCATTGCTACCCAAAGCATTGAATGTGGTACACTATCGTATGCCTTTGTCAGATCTATAAAGACTTATATGAGTTGAAAGGTTGTGGGCTAATCTTTTCTCGATAACTTGCTTTAGAGAAAATATACTGTCCATACAGGATCTGCCTGAACGAAAGCCATTCTGTTCTTCTACATCTCTCATCTCTTTTTCAATTTTATTTTTTATTATTTTTCCATACAGTCTTGAGAGTTAATTTATGACCTCCTTTTTAGTGGATGTTGTTAATATTTGCTTTTGTCCACTCCGGTGGTAAGTCGTGTGCATTATAGAATAAGAAAACATACGCCAGTAATTCCCGTAATACTTGTGGGCTATGTTTTAATAATTCATTTGGTATACCTTGTTGTCCGCATGACTTCAGATTTTTTAGAGTTCGTATTGCATTTTCGACTGCCTGTACTGTGATTTCATCGTCTTCACTGAATTCCAGTTCATATGTTGTTGAACTGATGTCCGTGAATTGAGGTCAAAAGTTGTGAGTAGTGTTCGATCCAAGATCTTTCGTCTATTAAACCTATTCTACTATTTTCTTTTCTGTTTGTTCTCAGAATTTTTTCCATTTTTCATGCTGCTCTTGATCTTGTTGACCCTATATATTTGTCGAGTTCTCCGAATTTACTTTCCCAGGAAATATTTTTTGCTTTAGTTACTAAATTTTTTACTTCTCTGTTTGATCTTGCATATGTTCGTCTATCATCTGGATCATTTGTTTGCAGCCACTTTTGATATGCTTGTTTGTTGTTGTGTACTGCATTAACGATGTCATTTGTCCACCACAATGGAGTATTCTTTTTGTTCTTTTGGATTGTGCCGAGCGCTTCGTAAGCTGCTTCATTGATTTTATTGATTATCTCTTTATAGGTATTCTGGGCTGAGGAGTAGATCAGGTTTGCCAATTTTTGGCCGAGTCGCAGCTTAGATAAAAATGATGTCGAGTCGTTTTGCACTGCATCAATATTGTATTAAGGTAGATTCGATTCCAGGGGTTTTGATTAAGCTAGTTGGTTGTCATTTTGATGGAGTAGCCGAGGTCGATACTGTAGGTAACATTTTAATCTTACTATATAGTGGTCAGTTCCGCACTCCGGTCCTCTTAATACTCTTATGTCTTCAACTTGTATGCGTGTTTCTTGTTTTGTGATGACATAATCTATAATTGACTTTGTGTTTCTCTGTTTAATGAAAGTATCTGTTTAATTTTAAGTGATCAGTGTTTAAACCGCTGGAACTATTTGTGCATTACTCAAAGCAGTTAATATGGTTAAGGGTAGTATAGTACGATCAAAAAAGTAGCTTCCAAAATCAGAATTAAAACAGAATAAGGTACAATTTAGGATGAGCTAAAATGATTTTGTGGAGCTTATTTTATGCTATTTAAACTCCGCAAATCAACTCTTAACCAGTATTTTAGAAGAAATAGCGTAGTAATTACCACACTGTACTGCTTTTCTTAATTTAGCATTTTTCTATGCAATACTTCATCAACAAAAGCAATTCTTATTTTTTGCAGTAATATTGAAAACTGCAAAAATAAAGTTACTTATACCGCTGTAACTTGTAAATTAATGCCCCAATTTACCGAAAATTTTGACAAGTGATGGTCGAAGAGTGGTACTTTCTAAACTATATGGACTTGCAATTGGTGGCGCCATTCAAACGTCACGCCCTGGACTTATTCGGGTGATGTGGTATATTTACACATTCTGAATTCAATAACATTGACAGCCATTGAATTTATCGATAAATCTTACCGTTAGTATTTGACACTAATAGCAATTAACAACCTTTTTTGTTATCACATAACAACCCAACGCAAATACTAAAATAATAATAAAAGTGGGCGCGCCGCCTATGGTATTGAGGATTTGAAGAGTGCGAAATATCGACAGCGGTGGGTAGTTTGGGGAATGCAGGTAATGCCGTTTTATGGTAATTATATCACTACGACCTTCCCACCTATTTTTAACCTACTTAACTATGTAGAGTAAACGTAATTTTTACAATAATTTTAGATGTTTTCTAAAACAGAACGTAGGTCGTTTTTAGTAAAAGATGATTGGTTTCAAAGATTTCAATATCGTTTTATTATTGTTATAATGCTGTATGACAGCATTCGGCAAGTCAAAATAAGTTTTCAAAGCAGTCAGGCTTCTTTCTGTCGTTCATGTTCCGTGTCCAAAAACTAATCAGTGGCACATATAACCGGATCTTATACTAGCTAACAAACCTAACTAGATAAACAATCATCATCATCATCCAGCCTCAAAAGTCCACTGCTGAACTAAATATTTCTCGTGTTTCCAGCCCCGTCTATCTTGCGCTACTCTCATCCGTTATAAACTACTAGATATATAGATACTCAGAATTACTACAGGTTAAATACAACAACAAAAAAGGACAAAGAAGATTTTGAGATACAAATATGAAAGAAAATGTAAACTTGTTGAAGAAGAAATAGATTTAAGACGATAACTAACTATAAATTTATAAATATGTAGCTGCTGATTTCATTCCAAAAGCGTGTTTGGTATCATTCGGTATTGCTTGCGATGCCACTCATACCAAAGCTCAATCCTTTCTCTGATACCTTAAGTATCCGGGATATGTAAATTTTCCACTTAAAAATGGAGAGTTGCATGGTAATGGCTTAATTCTGGAAAAGAATAAAGCAGCCCAGTGATCATACCATAAGCTTAATTCTTATGAACGCGTGCATCGTTAAATTGCTAGCTTTACAAGCACGACGGTCTAAGCAATAAACAGTGTAAATTGTATCTATAAAGGATTTGATTTAAGCTCAAATAAGATATTTTTGTCGGTATGTGTGAAAGATTCAACTAAGAGTCGAAGCCAACGGGAAACGACTGCACCACGTGAGTTATGCTGATGACATAGTTTTGATAGATGACCTAGACGAAATCAGCATCAACTTAGAAGAACTGGAAAGAGCTTGCAGAAGTCGGTTTAAAAATAAATATTCCCAAAACAAAGTACATGATAACCCTCGTGCCCAGTAACAATTTAAGAATTCAGAAAGACGAAGTAGAACTTGGTGATAATACATATATACTTGGACACAAAATTAGAATAGACAAGGACAACAGCTGAGGTATTAAAGTAAAGAGCACATGTATGAGCAGCATATGGAGCTCATAGAAACGCATTTAGAGACGACAACATACCGATTAATCTGAAGCGAAAAGTCTTCGATCAGTGTGTTCTGCCAGTAATGACTACGGTGCGGAAACACTGTTTCTAACAAAAAACAATGCTTCAAAATTAAGAATAGCACAAAGAAGGATGAAATGTTCAATGATAAGAGTAAAAAAGATCACAAACGAAGACCTAAGAAACAGAACCAGATGTTGTGGAGGGAGCTTGTAGATTAAAATGGAGATCCGCTGGTAACGTGACAAGTATGAAGGATGAAAGGTAGACACGCAAGTTAGCCGAATGGAGACCAAGAACAGCTAACAAAACAGAGAAAAACCGCCTATACGATGGCAAGATGATTAGCGAAAGATGACGAAAAACTGGATTTATACTGCACAAGACCTTACACTCTGGATACAAACACCTGTGAATTTTAGTGGACTTAAAACTTGTTCTAGTGGTAATGTGAAATATTCGCTCGTAGTTTGGGGCTCAACAGGAACAAAAAAATTGATACAAACATTATTCTGAGACAAAAATATCTGCCCACTACGAAATTCAAATATTAATGTTGGCAGTTTTTAATTCTAATATCTAATAATCTAACAATCTAATTAATATGTAGAATTGTGTAATCTTATTCCAATAGAAGTTACATTTTTTCAATTTTAGCTGCAAGATTTGTAAGCAAAAATTATTAAATATAAAATTGTTTTGTTACGTACGTGTTTAAATATATTAATGTAATTTAATTGGCCAATATTATTTTTTCAAACTATAATAGCCGTAAACTTTCAAATCATCTCAAGTATGTAGTACCGCTTCATTCATTTCTTCGAGTTCTGATGTGTTTGCCAGTAAAATTATCAGAAAGGTATTCAACAGTGCACCAGGAATGTACACGGTGTCTCAACAAAAGTTATATTGTATTACATTATAATTACTGATGCTCTGTCAATGTTTTAAAATTGGTTCCTAGAATACCACTAATTATTTTGCTGATGTCTTACTTTGTAGGTTTTGTAGTAAGACGATCGATCTATAAGTGAATATTCACCGTGATTATTGGTCGTGATAATCACCAATGTTCTTAAAGAATGAGGCACATGAAGAAGAATGAGATGGAAAGCTCCGGCTGATTTTAAAAAACCTGAAAATTTAAAAACATAAAAATACTCGGGCAGTGAAAATAAAGAATCTAATGAGTAGATATGCATGCATGTAACATATACACTACACAGATAGCAAAGATTGGTTGGCATACCTCCAAAAGCATTTCTAGTAATATCAAAGATATTTCTCAAAGGAAGCTCAAGTAAAGTCTCATATAAAGATAAATAAGGAATGTGATCGTAATTAAATGTAAGAAATATTATGGTAACTACCAAATAATGAGAGCAATGAAGAGTGAAAACAAAATAGAAGTATGTATTGAGCTCAAAAAGACAACATACTTCCGCACAAGCGACAAGAAGTCCAGGAAGCAATGAAATCATTTCAAGAATGATAAAATCATATATTGAAAGGAATGTCTGGGTGTCAAAATTATAGAGGTACCTATTGTACTTCTAAACATAGAGTGAAAAATATGTAAACATTTAAATAAAAAAGTTGTTACTGCAAATGGAAGAAGAAATTGAGAAATATCTAACTAGGTTGAGAATAGACACGAGTCTAGTGGAGCAAATATTCCTCCCAAGGGAGAAGTTGAAAGCCCAAATTTGACATACAGTAATCTGTTCATAGCATTGTAATAAAAATAAAAGAGACTCAATATCAAGTAAACTAAAGGACCTAAATATGGGTCTAAAATTAATTCAGGTAAGTCAAGAAAAAAGTAAGACAAGGACATGACTCATTGTCTTCAAGCCTGCTCGTTTGAAGCTTGAAAAATAATCTAAACAGAAGCTGGAATCAAAAAATCGGAACCAATCTATCCAGGAAAACATCAGTAAGCAGTCTAGTAATACCAGAAATAAATCCTGACAATAATATATCTTTAAAGAAGCTAAAAGATGTAGTAAAAAAAAGAATAGAATGTGTATAAATAAAGCGGAACAGGGTGCAGTGATAAACAAAGGTATCAATTTTGGCACCAGGAAAAAATTGCATATTTAAAAAACTCAGAAACAGAGTAAGGAATAGGAATTACTAGGAAGAACAAGGGAAAATCCAAAAGCATATTATGATTTGCCATCAATGTGTGCTGCACTCAATATGATCATTAAAAGAAAAGGCAGCAAATTTTTCGGACAGGCATAAGGTTTCGCCCTCCTGATAGGAAAAAAGGAAACCTCAAACATTAAGAACATGAATTTAGATTCGTTATCGGTGATGATGAAATTGAATTGAATGCTTTTGTTCTTAGAATATAATGATCTGTATTTTAGCTGTTTATACAAGAAACTGCTGTTCCTGAATTGACCTGTAACTTATTGCCATGCACTCTTTAAATGCAACAAAACAATCTACCGTTATTTCTGTTGTTACCAACTGACTTACACCCTCACTGACTAAAAATACAATTTTTTAACTATAGCTTAGCTAGTAAACATGCGCTATCCAGCTCACAGTAGCATGGATGTATGGCACAACTTACTGATTGTTTAATGGTTTTGGAAAATATTACTCCGTTGAGTAATTCAGTTACTCCATGATCAAAATATTACTCCGTTAACTTCTTACCGCAGCAGGAAATGATATGGAAAATTCAAATCCGTAAAACCAGCAATATAACCCAAAACAACAAATAATATCATACAGATAAGGAAAGCAAAAATAGTACCCATGATGACAAAGGAAACAGAAGTATTGACCCAGTATATACACAGATAAAGGCATATAAAACGAAGGCAACAAGTACGAGAATTGTCTAATATGAATAATATGATCAAAAGAAGACGCACTAGTGGTGAAAATACATATCAACCGAAATTTGGACATACAGTAGTTTCTCTTTATAACGGTTCCCTATATAACGATAATTCCTCTATAACGATGAAAATAGTAAACGTTTTTTGATTCGTCATAAGGACAATGTATTAACTCTTTCTCTATACCGATATCGTTCTCTCTTTATAGCGATGGCTTTTCAGCGTTAAACAGTCAATGACAAATTTGTTATTGTGTTTAAAGTTTAAACATTGGTCATTGTCCAGCGTTTGTTTTGTTTTGCGCTTAAGGAATACGGCCACCCATTCTACTCATTATTATCAGAGGGTTAAGTCACTTGCTTTTATTGTTCGGGTGGCGTGCCTAACTATTATCACACATATGTCATCTATTGACGACTTTTGATTTCCAGTTTGAGTAATATCTCAGTGTGTCACACAGTCAACATGTTTTCGAAAATGCGTAAAGTGCTCTCGGTGGAGGAAAAGTTATCGATAACTCAAGCAATAGACAAAGATGAAAAGCAATCGGATGTCGTTCGCCGTACGAGGCTGTCTTAGTCAATTATGGCTACAATATGGAAGAACAGAAAAAAGTGGCTTCATGCGGAGATGAAGGGCGGTAGCAGGAAGAAGTTGCGGAAACCTCAGTATGAAGATTTAGATGGCGCTATGCTTCAGTGGTTCCAGCAGCAGCGTATGAACCATATTCCACTTTATCGACCTGCGGTCAGGACAAAAGCTTGGATTTTTTGCAACTAAGCTTGGAATTGAAGATTTCAAGGCATCTGAGGGTTGGCTGAACAAGTGGAAGCTGCGGCACAAGATCAACTACGAGAAAATCAGCGGAGAGGGTCGCGATGTTAACAAAAACGTAACGGATGATTGGCTAGAAAACGTGTGGCCTGGACTGAAGGCACGATATGCGTCAGACGACATTTTCAATGCTGATGAGACTGGATTGTTTTTTAAAATGACACCAAACAGAACTTTAAAATTTAAATCGAAAAAGTGCGTTGGTCGAGACCTCTCTAAGGATCGCATTCTATTTTTAGTGGCCGCTAACATGACGGTGAAGCGAAAATTGTTAGTGATAGTGATCTATAAAGCAAACAAGAGTGCTTGGTTGACTTCGGAAATTTTTGAAGAAGCCATAAGAAAATAGGATATCGAGCTTAAAGGGAAAAAAATTCTTCTGCTTTAGACAATTGTTCTGATTATTATGTACTGTGCGATCTTTAAAACATTGAACTTTGTTTTCTGTCAGCAAATAAAACGAGTGTCCTTCAGCCCATGGACCAAAGTGTCATCAAGAGTTTGAAAAGCCATTACAGGAGAAGACTTTTGATGGAATTGGTTGAAAACAATGGTGTTCTTAATGTAAACATTCTTGCCCCCATCCTAATGATTAGTAAATCCTGGGACGAGGTGACGAGCAATACAATAAAACATTCCTTCAAACGTGCAGGGTGGCTGGAAGATCAAGAATTGACTAATGGTGAAGGGCCATTCGATGTTTGGGTCAGACAGTTTGAACTTACTATCACCTACGGACCGGAAGAGCTAACAGATTTTAAAGAAGTTGACGAAAATGTATCTACAACATCTGGACTTTTTGACGAGGATATCCTACAAGCAGTTCGTGTAGAAACAAACAGTAACCCGGAAGTGGAAGCAGAACCAGAACTAGCTCCGACCCCTCAGCAGGCATTGGGTGCGGCAAAACTACTGCATCGATTCGTTATCCACCAGGAAGATGATATGAGTGTTGTGTAAGATTCTATGCGTCTTCAGGGCAAGGTCAGGTCAGTTCTGTGGAAAGTGAAAAGGAAACAGACCAATGTGACAGACCTTTTTGGTAATGTAGGCTAAATAAATTTTACAGTAGCATATTATTTTGTTATTGTACAGTACACATGTTTCAATTGTTGTACAAATGTGGTGTACAATACAGTGTTAATTAATTTATATTCGTTTTTATAATTTTTTTAAATTAAAATAGGTTATTGAGTACAGTATTATTAATATTACAGTACCGAATTGTGTCTCTCTCTCTACAACGATCTCTCCTTATAACGATTAAAATTCCTGGTCCCTTGCATATCGTTATAGAGAGAGGACTGTATATAACGTCTTTACTAGTGAAGATATGCGATAACAGATAACAGCTAAGGACAAAAGCCACAAGATAACCTCGTGTAAAACAGAGAAAGGAACCAAAGATTAGCCATAAGTTCTAAATATACACGCAATTGAGGTCTCAAATATAGGTTGCTACAAAATATTATGGGGAAAAATAGCAGGCAAACGCAGTCCAGGACGAAGAAAGACTTCATGGTTAAAGAACTTAATGGGTATAGTATTGGTACACAAGCATCTTAGTGTGGTAGTGAAAAAAATAAAGATGGTAGGATGGAAGAAAATAATGATGGTAACCAACGTTTTGATACATGAGAAAGTAAAACTGACGTGGTTAGGAACATAATAAAATCGGGTAAAAGCAACTTTGAGTAATCCAATATGGATGAGACCGTTTGTAAGATTGAACTGTCTTGGGAAATAAACAGTTAAGTAATCTCACGGTATTATTTTGATATCAATCTACTTTTCTCAATTTAATTGACCATTATGAAAACTTAAATCACTTTAGTATTTTCTGAATTTAAAATTTTTATCTAAAACCATCATGGGCTATGATTATATTTTAAATCTAATAAAAATATTTATCACGAAATTAAACGATTGCGTTAACCACCCTGTAGTTTCACTCGTGTTATTTTCTCCAGTGGAACGCCCTTGCTTAAACACTAGATATGAATGAAATAAACACGTGTCTGGGTACTTCTATCAGGTCGTTCAACTTTAAGTTCCACCAAGACCTTTAACTTTTAGTAGGATATTATACCTAGACTTGGACAATTTGTACAGGGTGTCTTATATAAGCTTTTGTTAGAAACGTATTATTTACATTCAACATATTTGTCATTAAAAAAACAATTGTTATCTGTTGTTACAGTTCTGTCTCCTTTTAGAGCGTTTTAAACTATAGCATGTTAAACAAGTGTTATGACGCCAAATTACGAAGGCAGATCACGATAAAACCATACAACTTGGAAGACAAAACATCTTGGAAAAAAGCAAGGGAAAAAATCAGATTATCATAACATATACGAGTTTGGATATATCAATAAATAATTTTAAAATAAACTGGAGTTGAACTCTCTGTGGAAGTCCTGGAAAAAGCTTAATGGAAAAGGGAAAAGCATAAAAAAAGTTAAATATACCGACCAAATCAGCAGAAGAGACAAGAAATAATAAAATAAAGCCAAAAGAGGATAAAAAACATCAAATCAAAATTACACATCACCAAAACAACACATGAAATTAGTAGATAAAGAATCATTTAATAGGAAGAATAGCTTTCATTCGTCTCTTTAATTATTTAGTTCAATCATTTTTCATCAATTGATACATATTGTTAAATACCTTAGGTTCTCACTGTTTTTATTACTTCAGCTATAATTTACGTTCTTCCTTGTTCTAGGCGTATTTTTTGTGCATCTTTTTTTTAGTGTATTAGGATTGCTTAATTTTTCCGGTAAGTCCACTTATTTTTGAATTACACCAACTGCCATTTAGAGGTTTGCTCATCTTTTACTAGACTTCTTTTGTTTATATATGCCTTGTCTCTTAGATTTTTGTTAAGCCAAATTGTTATGTGTTCTTTTTTGTACTAATAATATAATAATAGTCTTGCTGTTAGTCATATTTGAAAGTAAAATCCTGAGAGAAAGATTGGTAACGGACAGGGCTGACTGGCGAAATAAATTTGGGGTAGGTCAAGACACTACAGGGTTGTAGTACTAGTGATATGATTACGTAACAATATATATTGCAAATATTACACCAATAACGTTCATTGTGTATATTAAATAGTGTATATTAATTAAGTGGTATGTAGATGTGACTTAAAAAAACACAAGAGCATAACACTTGACGACATAAGAGAAGACAAACAGGTTCTAAACCTAAGCCAATATAATATATTAAGGTTCCGGAAACAAGTTTTAAAAATGCTATTTTAATAATGTAGAATTGAAAGGAAGATAGCAAACGAAAGTAAAAATAGCAAACCTTTAGATTGCAATTTCTTCTCTCTTTTAACAAAACATTTAATGATGTACCAGGGACTAATTATTCTATAATAAACCTCGGGTTTTTATCACGTGATTGATGCTAATTCGCTTTTATGTTCCTGTGCATATTAAAACTTTTTTTGAACATCTAAGAGGTATTTGAAGATTTTTTCAAATACACTGCACATTATGAGCATAGCAAAGTTTATGTTTCTAATCAATATCATTGAACTACATATTAAAAAGTGTTTTGTTATACTTCATAATCTACATAATCTTTTCAGTTATAAATTTTCACTAAAAGGCACCAAAGTTTCCTAGAAAGAATTAAAAACGACACATGTATCTAGATAGCTAATAAATGTATGATTTGTGTTGACATTTTGGTATTTCTCTATTGTACAGTAAACTAATGTTCTTCGGCACTGAGGCGTGTAGTTCTGGCTGAAAACCTTAAGGTTTGCGTGTTTTGCATTTTATGGTGTATTAGAGAGAACTAATAGAGAGAGCTGGTGTATTGAGCTTTATAAGCTCAGAGATGCATGGATATGAATGTTAATGTGCATATTTGTTACGTTGATTTTGAAAAAGCATTTGACAAAGTAGGACATGAAAAATTAGTCCAAATTCTAAAAGAAGACCATAGGGACCTAGGACGAATAATAACAAACCTCTACTGAAATAAAAGAGCACAAATCGTAATAGATAAGGAACCTAGTCCAGAAATTGAACTCAAGAAAGGAGTTAGTCCCCATTCCCCATTACTATTTAATGTATATATAGTGGCCTTTTTTAAAGAAGCATTATTATCTCAAAGATGACATCGTGATTATGGCAAGCTCTGCTGAACAACTCTAATTACTGCTAAACAAAACAACCAGTTTCTGTGAAAAATATGGACTAAACATGAATATAAAAAAAGACCAAATACATGCTAATAACAAAAAAAACTAATATACCAATAAACATACATTTGAACAATGTACCGATAGAAAGGGTTGATAAATACACATGCCTAGGAACCTGAATTTCAGACAATAATAATCAAACACCGAAATAAGAGCCAGAATAGAAATAGCAAAAAATTCGTTTCTAAAAATGAAAACAATTCTCTGCAACAAAGACCTTAGATTAGAACTGAGAGTAAGAGCACAGAGATGCTACGTGTTTTCAATATTGCAATATGGACTTGAAAGCTGGACATTGAAGCAAGAACACATAAATAAGTTACAGTCCTTTGAAATGTGGTGTTACAGGAGGATCCTTAGAATAGCATGGACACAGAAGAAAACTAAAACGGAAGTATTGCGAGAAATGGGCAAAGACCATAATAAAAATAAAAAAAAGTAACTTTGATAATATTTGGGACACGTAATGAGGGGAGAGCAATATGAACTGCTAAGGCTGATATTACAGGGAAAGATAATAGGAGGAAGGAGTATAGGAAGAAGGGGAGTTTCATGGTTGAAGAATTTAAGGGACAGGTTTAAATGCAGTTCTATAGAACTCTTCACAGCAGCAGTAGATAGAGTAAAGATAGTGATGACGATATCCAACCTTCGATTTGGCGTTGCCATATATAGGATCTAGCAAAGTTCATGTTTAATATTTACATTAGAATTAAAGTTGCTACAATAATAATACCAGATCCAGATCTCGTAAGGGTTTTACAAAATATGCAAATTTGATGTAAAGTTGCAAACATGGTAAAAATGGTAGGTTGTTGGTAAGTATTGAAAAATCAATACAAATATCTCTTAACATAGATGATGACTTGACCTGGAAAAGAACATATAACAATTGTAATTGCTTCCCAGAAGGCAACAGACAGTTAAAACACAAAGATTAAAAGAAGAAATTTTGAATGAAATACATTAAAGAACAGTTGATTGAGCAACAAACGCAATTTATGCGATGATTGAAATTGATAATTGTAATTTTGAATGTTTATTTAGCATTTCCAGGCCCTTTAAGCTACCCTGATTTATACGTTAGAGTTGTGGACGTTGTTGAAAACAAACTGTCAAACAGAAAAATACTTCAAGAATTTCAATAAACGAACAGACTCCTTTATCTGAAAAACTGTATCGGAAAAGAGATTGTAACAAGAAGATGTTGTTTGACATAGTATAATAACTGGTAGTTACCGACATTCAAATTTGTTTATTATATTTCTTGGTATAGAGTGTATATTATAGTATAATTGTTAATTCTCAAATAAATTAACTACCAAAATGTTATACGGTATATCGAAGTCCAAGACCTTATTGTCACAAGAACGTTTGCTTCTTTACACACCGAATTCACCACTGGCGCTCAGCGACCACTGGTTTTTTGCAGATCTCAGAAGAACTCTAGGTTAAGAGATTTGGATCCAATAACTTAATTTTTACGGTAACTTAGGTACTTATTATACTTGAATTCAGAGACAAATCGTTTTACAAAAAGTTCATAGTATTGTTAGAGGCACATTGAAATCATTGTATCACCCTAAAAGAAGACTACGTTAGGTCTGAAGGGTTAGGTATCGGGCGAAGTGAAAAAATGTTATTAATACTATATTTTGTGGAATTACGAATAAAACACTAGTTGATTTAGTTCTCCTCTAACAATTCCATAAAAATGCCATAAAACTACACACTGTAAAAAATTCTTTAATCATTTCCTGTGCACAAAGTTTTGACAGTAGCATATCCGGGGACATCCTATACGATTTACTGTGTTATTTGACCTAAAAATGAAGACTGTCGATAATTTTAGTTTATCAATGAAACTCCGGCTTTGATGGTGTTTTATGCCGTGTTTGTGAGAACGTATGTGCGTCGTTGGTTGTATGAGGTCGGTGAAAGAATTTCATTTGTAAATATACAGAGTGACTTACATGCAAGCTAGTTTAAAAATGCGCAGTTGAAAAGGACACGTGTCCGTGTTATTTTGTTGATACGCATATTGTTCCACATTTGAACATTAAAATAAAATTTATGGTTTTTGTTATGATTGTTACGATGTGTAAGCAACCTTGCATGTAACGTGTGGTGATTGTTAGACTAGAGGAATAAATTATTACTATAATGCTAAATAGTGCCCTTAACAATCGATTTATATCAATGATCAAGGTTTTTAGTCGATTTTAGTTGCATTCTTTTAATAATTTTACTACAAAATCTTGAGTATTTTATTTTTCATTAATTTTCTTTACGATTTTTCTGGCTACTCTTATAATAGATTTTCACCTTAAAACAGGTATTAAATAGTTGTCACGAGTTATTTTTTATTGTTATATTCATCTATAAACAAATGAGAAATTTTGTATTCTAGTTAACCAAATTGGTTGAGAAGGAAAAACATATTTTTTTATGTAAAGTATATGGATGGCGTTATGCAAAAAAGAGTCAACCCAGAAAAGTCTTATGTTGATATAAATAGCTTAAAAAAAATAAATAATTTGTTGCAAAGCACATGTTTAATTATAGTATATCAGTATTTGGATATCAATTTTGGAATCGAATGAAATCTGATAATATTTAGTTCTTTTGTGTAGTTTTTATTTTTTATTTTATCAGACAAATAGCAGTACTTAGTTAGCAGTTACTTATGTAGAGTCATACGACGCCATGTTACCTATCCAACGGTAACTTAAACATCACAAATTATAACTACTTATGTAGAGTCATACGCCGCCATGTTACCTATCCAACGGTAACTTAAACATCACAAATTATAACTATTAATAATGTAAAACAACTACAAATTTAAAACATTTAAAGGGCTGACCCATATATTTTGGTGGCTACTAGCATGTACAACCGTAAGTATTAACCACATTTTGCTCTAACCTTTGTCAACATTTTAATTTAACGTTATTTTTAATTAAAGTGGTTATATACTTTCAGGTTTGCACTGATGATGGATTTATCAATCCGTTTTGCAATGTGGTTGTGATAGCCCGTTTGGAGCATTTTTTATATACCTTTTATAAACCATGATGAACGGCAATATAGGCCATGATGAACGGCATTTGGAGTGCAATTTTTACACTCCCTTGCCGATGCACTCATCAAGCTGTTTGCTTCGCAAGTCTTAGGGGGCACGGCGGCTTATATTTGAATTCGATTTCGCCAGGTAGAAATCGTATGATTTCTCTTTTTGTTCTTAGATGGCGTAGTTACGTCCGAAAATAGTTATTTTTAATAACTATAATCTACGACGGGAAAATATTTTGGTTTGATATGGAGTAGTAACTATACCGTACTGAGGAGATCTAAAGAGATCGAAATACGTATATGCGGCTTGTTGCTGCTCTGTATCAAATCAAAATATAATACCGTCATTTTGTTTTGTTTATTTACTTCATTTAGAGTACCAGAAATCGAATTCACTACGAATATAGGCCATGATGAACGGCATTTGGAGTGCAATTTTTAGACTCCCTTGCCGATGCATTCATCAAGCTGTTTGCTTCGCAAGTCTTAGGGGGCACGGCGGCTTATATTTGAATTCGATTTCGCCAGGTAGAAATCGTATGATTTCTCTTTTTGTCTATTATCCCAGTTTGTTTAAAGAGTTTAAAAAGAAAGGTTTTTAACCAGTGCGTTTTACCGGTTCGTACATATGATGCAGAAACACTGACTCTGACAAAAAGAACAATAAAAATAAGAGTTACACAACACGGTATGGAAAGATCAATATTAGGTATTACCATCAGAGATAAAGTACCAAACCTAGAAATAAGAAGAAGAACAGGAGTCACAGATTCAGTTGAAAAATAGCCATGGCTAAATGGGCTTTGGCCGGACATGTTACCAGATTAACGGATGGTAGATGGACCAGAAAGATTATGGAATGGCGACCAAGGCAAGAGGCCATATCGAAGCAGAGGACGACCACCGATTAGGTGGACGGATGATATCAAGCGCATCACCACAAACTGGATGGATGGAAGAAGCTCAAAATAGAATAGGTGGAAAATTTTACGGGAGGCCTACCTTCAGCAGTGGACAAATATAGGCTAATTGATGATGATGATGATTTGGATTCATGTAGAGCAAAGACAACTTTTTTATTTCACTTGAGCCAATTTACTTTCTCTCTCTCTCTCTCTCTCTCTCTCTCTCTGTCTGAGTGAACTTTCCTATCTGTGATACGTTCCAATAGTTTCTCCTCTTTCTATTTTGTTAACAACAAATTTGTTTTTTCTCCGACCATAACATTAATGTAGTAGTCTACATCGGTGTATAAGCGATGTTGGATCTTTAAAGAACGCTCAACATCCCCAAATTCTAAATCACTCTGCGGAAAGGTATGTTCTGATAGTAAAGATCGTCAAGTTATAGAATGGATGGTTATGCAATGTGTTCATCATGAAAGATACTAGATTAATACTACCACCAAAACAGTCTGATCACAGGGCCAAACAGGTGTATTAATATGATGTTTTATATACTTCCTTAAACAGGATCCTATCTCTTAGGTTCCCCTCATAGCTTCATAGTCACATTACAGTACTGTATATAAAATGTTATTATTGGGAAGGTTTACCACTTAACACCTGGTTTAGAATCTTTTTAAGTTATCAAGTTTAATATTATAGAAACTATTAACCAAAAAAATAGAAGATAACGACGATTCTTTAACTGTTATGGCGCCAAACGCCAATGTGGGATCGAGTGTTTATTGCAAAATAAACTTGACAATAATTGACTGTTCGTTAGTGGCTTTTAGCTTGAATTGATAATTAAACGTTTTTTGCGTAATTACAGTTGAATATTCGTAGATTTTGGATTAAAATTTCAGCTCTATCACTTTTTAAACTGATGTGGCTTAAATCATTTTTGCAAAATTTAAATAATATAATCTACGATGTGATTAGGATAAGTCAATTTTTAATGTTTTGTGGTTTAACTTCTTTTTGCATAACACCATCCATAGTTTACTTACGTGAATAAGAATAATAAATGTGGATGCCCTTAGAGAAGAGTACTGAAAATAATGTAAATACTACTAAAAGGGGAAGAATTCATATTTCAAAGCAGAGGAAAGAGGAACAAGATGATTATTTATACATGCCTTTAACGTATTAATAATGATGTTGTACAAGTTTCTTCTGTTACGACTACGAAAAACATAATATGTTACATATTATGTAGATTTTGGGTTATAGGAAGTTTAAACGAGAGTGAGTGTAGCACTGGATATTTAGTTTCGGTTAATGAGTTGCAAAAAAACGAACAATGTAACTATTTGTATATTTGTAAATGAATGTCTGAGTCACTTTTTTTTACCAATTGAGTACCAATTGAAAAATTTTTGTTATTGTTAAGTGATGCTGCGCCCCGAGCTGGACAGCATTTAAAACTATTTTTTTCCAAATATGATACACGTTACCTGTTTAGCATACGCTTTAAATAGAATAGCAGAAACTGTAAGGACAGAATTTCAATACCCATGCATCAAATATATAAAAAAAATGTTTTAAAGCCTCTTTGCGAGTACTGGTGTATAAAGATCGTTTACACCTTTACCACCTGAACCGGTGATCACTAGATGGGGAACATGGTTAAATTCAGTAAATTTCATAACCGATAATTTGGAGGGAATTAGAGATGTCATTTATAGTTTCGATGTAGATAGCTCAGGACAATAAAAAAATGTGTAGACGTTTATATCCAAATATCCACATATCCAAATTAATTTTGAAAATATTGCTGAATCAATTACTAGATTAGAAAAGTGAAACATTTCATTGACCAAAGTATTGAAATTATCAATTCATTAAATGAAAAAAATAAACACCTTGGGGAAACCAACAAATTGTATCGAAAAATGTCCGCAGTGTTGAAAAGAAAAATGAGGTATATGAAAAAATAATATTATTAAGATGATTTGGTGTGGGGGGGAGGGAGTGGGAGAATTTAACAATTTAGAAACATTTAATAATATACAATTTTGACTGTAAGAATAGTATAATAAAGACTGATGATGAATCAAAAAATGAATGAAATGATGTAGATATTACAAATTTCAATAAATATTTTTTCTGACTTTAGCATAAAATAAATGAAATACCTTCAATACAATTATTACTGTGTTTTTTATTTATATGAACTTTTTTTGTGCATATTTGCATATATACTTTAGGGTTAAGTGCATATTTCCCAAACTCTACTTATGACACTGAAATAAATACTGAGTCTTATAACGATGTATTTAATTCAAAAGTAATCATACGGCTAAAAAAATTTGCCTAATTTTATTTAAAAATATGACTTATTCTTGCTTAACCTAAAAATGCAATAGATATCACAAATGACACAAAAGTAATTACTGCATACTACACCAGTATCCACAGTCACACACACGGACCAAATACAACAGAGAGGATTGATTATTTGCGAAGGCGATTCTCATCCAACGACGCTACTTCCCACGGTATTTTCTCACAAGTCGGATTCGAGGTTCCCTCAGGAACGACCTCGATTGTCCAGATCCACGGTTCATTCATTACGATTCGTTCTCATCTAGTACAGGGTGAGTCACCGGCGCGGCGGTTGTGCACGATGACAAATATCAGGGTCGGGTCGATTAATGAAACTAACACGGAAATTATTCTTTTATTTTATCATCATCACTGGCTCGACAACCCTTTTTGGGTCTTGGCCTGTTCAAGGATTCTTCTCCATTCTGACCTGTTTCGTGCTTTTTTTTTCCAGTTTTTAATTTTTAATGTTGTTATATCATTTTCTATTTGTTCTACGTATCTCAGCTTCGGTCTTCCTCTTGTTCTTTTTCCTACTGGCACTTGTTTGAATATTTTGTTTGGTATTTCGCCTTCTTCCATTCTTTCCACATGTCCAATCCAACGTAGCCTTCCTATTTTAATGAATGTTATGATATCCGGATCCTGGTATATGTTGTATAGTTCAAAGTTATACCTTCTCCGCCAAATCCCGTTTTCTTTTGTGCCCTTATATATGTGTCGCAAGATTTTTCTTTCAAAGGTGGCTAATAACGTTTCCTCCCTTTTAGAGAGTGTCCAGGTTTCTGAACCGTATGTGAGTACCGGTCTTATTAAGGTTTTGTATATTTGGCATTTTGTTTTTCTGGAGACGTTATCTGATCTTAGTTGCCTAATTAAGCCATGGTAACATTTATTGGCAATAAATATTCTCCTCTTCACTTCCTCTGCAACGTTGTTATCAGACGTAACTAGGGATCCTAAGTATGTAAAGTTTTTTACCGCCTCAATGTTGTATTCTCCTATTGTTAAATTTGGCAGCTGCCTTATTTGTGCGTTTTTATTTGCAGGCATATATTTTGTTTTTGTCTGATTGATTTTAAGACCACTATTTTTTGCAGCTCGTTCTATTTGAGTGAATGCCTCTATCATTTCTCTTCTTGATCTTGCGATTATATCAACATCATCTGCAAATGCTAGTACTTGCACGCTTTTATTAATTATTGTTCCTCGGGTATTAACTGTTGTGTCTCTTATTATTTTTTCAAGTATGATGTTGAATAATATGCATGATAGAGCGTCTCCTTGGCGTAGTCCCTTCTTCACATCTATTGTTTCCGTTAATTCGTTTTGTATCCGGATTTTACTTTCTACTTTTAGTGTTTCTTTTATCAATTCTATTAGCTGTGTTGGTATATTAAATTCTTTCATTGCTTTTATTAGGAATTCTCGGTTTATATTGTCATATGCGCTTTCGAAGTCTATGAAGAGATGATGTGTGTCGATGTTATATTCACTTGTTTTTTCAAGTATCTGTCGCAGAACAAATATCTGGTCTATTGTTGACTTCTGTCTATAGAAGCCACATTGGTATTTGCCAACTATTTTTTCAGCGTATGGTCTAAGTCTTTCATACATTACGTTGGACATTATTTTGTATGCCGCATTCAACAGCGTGATTCCACGGTAGTTTTCACATTCTAACTGGTTTCCTTTTTTATGTAGTGGTACAATAATGCCGCTATTCCACTCCTTTGGTAGCTGTTTATTCAACCATATCTTTCTTATCAGCTCATGTATGGCTTTAAGTAATGCGTCTCCTCCCTCTTTCAGTAGCTCCGATGATATTTGATCCAATCCCGGTGATTTATTGTTCTTTAATTTGTCCACTGCTGTTCTAATCTCTGCTATTGTTGGTGGACTCTTTTCTCTGTTGTCTGCTTGGTCTAACGGTATATCAGGGTTCATCTCCGTCCTATTCACCCCAAGCTTTTCCTTAAAATGTTCTGTCCATCTTCTAAGTATCTCTTTCTGTTCTGTCAATATTTCTTTTCAATATTCTTTTATTTTAAGTAAACCGAAAATCATCACACCACGGAGACCTGATTTATACATACTATCCAACGAAACGTTTATTATGTTTCTTGTAACTAGCATGCTATGCTGAAATTTCTGGAGGTCACTTAAACTATTCTCTACATATCGTTTTTAGTTAATTTTGATATTTTGATTCGTTTCAAAGTTATGAATTATTGAATAAAGTTACGACAGAAAATTAAGATATACCGTGAATAATGACAATATTGACACCTTATAATGGAAGCAAGTTGTCTGTTTCGAAGCATGTTTCGCTTAAGTGAAATTAGTACAAGATTACTAGAGCAACGAATATCGACTGGTAAGTATAATAAACAAGTGAATGTTCGGCGCAATTTTTTGCGAGCGTTAAAATATTGGCTATTTAACCTCTTAAAAGAACTTATTATAATAAATTTTAATATCAAACATACAAAGACATAAAAAAGAAGTGTGTAAAAGCAAAATTTTGCAATATTAGGAAGCTATTGAGAAAACAAAAAGAGATCCATCTGTTCCATTGACCTAAAGAAAGCTTTCGAAAAAGTAAGAAAGACATTTAGAAATCCGCAATGAATCTATGTTCCTGTAGTTGGCTGTATACCATATATTAAAAAAATATATTAAAAATCCTTAATAAAAGTATATATTTAAAAACCTGAGACACACCGTCTCAGGACTAGCAACTTCACGTGGAGTCATATGTCGCCATGTTACCAAATCTAACGGTAACTTTAACATCCTAAAAATAAATAACAAATAATGTAAACTAAATTTAAACAAATAATTTTTAACGGGTTTTTACCCACATATTTAGTGGCTACATTCATGTATACCTGACACTGATGATGGAATAGGGATTCCGAAAATGTTTTGTATATCATAGACCGATTGGGTTTTTAAATATATACCTTTTATAAAGGATTTTTAATAATTTTTTTTACATTTAGAAACGTTTGGAGAAAAGGTCAGTAGAAATTAATATGGATGGAATTTATTAATTAAAGTTTTATACAGACAACAGCAATAACGTAAGAACACACAATCAACACTCTTCAGAGTTCAAGGTAAAAAAATAAGGATTCAAAAAATTAAAACACATATGATTAAAACAAGGATGATTGCTTAGTCCAAAATGTAACAAAAAAAATGTAAGAAGAAATACAAAAATATGCTAGTGGTAAAATAGAAGAACTACTATTCACTGACTGCATGGTCCTAGTATCTGAATCGAAAGAATAATTACAAGTCGTAAATATATTCAAATAAACTAAGAGAACTCAAGAATTATAAAATTGCCGCATAAACCAAAGAATTACAACAACTATCTATTCTTTGTTTCAAGTTAAGAAAATAACATTACGCTTATGGAGATCAGTGTTGCCAAAACTCTCAGACACTCTCTTTTGCAATTAAAATTATTTTCCCTACTTTTCATCTCTTGTTTCGAATGGACACTTTTAGTCAATTACGTTAAAAAACATTAATTTAATTCATGTTTGTGGAAACGAAAATACAAATTATACAACCTTAAATTGTGCTTGTGTGTGTCGTGGCAACGCCGCGTTGCTATCGTCCATAAGAAATACATGGCCCTATCTCCGCAATGTTATTTTCTAAACGTGGAACGTAGTATAGGTAAAATTCATAAACAAAATGGATAGATAGACGAAGAAATAAATACAAAAAATTGAAAAAGCATGAAAACTATTAACATGTATAAAAGTCAAAGTGCCCTCAAGAGGTTTACCTTCTACTTACATTCTTTAGAAAGAAAAAGGTACCTAGGAAAGTGAAAACCCAAGTATATCAGAAAGTAGACCTTCAATAATCCGTTGTGGTTAATAACAAAATAACAATTACCGAAATAAGATTTTTACGAAGGATTGAAGGAATTATAGAAGAGATGGGATACGAATAACGATGGTAATACGAAATATATAAATGACACCAATAGAAACAATTAAAAGAGAGGCGAAAGTAGGACTCGCTCATATACTCAGAATGAATAACTAAAGACTAGCAACTAAAGTACACGAAGCAGGACACAAGGAAAAAAACAATGTTGAATAGAACGAATCATGGGCCCCTGTCACAATCATTTACAGCCCTAAAACAACAACAACCACAAGTGAGTTAATCAATAACAAGAGCTGGCCAAACAACAACAAGCAAAAGTGAGCCAATCAATAACAAGAGCTCCACTCGCTGAAGGTACTGCGCTAGAATATCGGCCAGCACTCACTCAAGCGGGACGACTGAGGCAGCTACGCTCATGAATGAAAATATTTTACGCTTCTATTATAAGGTGACAAAGCTCTGTCAAAAAACGATCGGCTACCAACATCTGTAGGCTAAATTTTTTTGCAGGGAGTACCTAGAAATTCGAACGAGTAGCAGATTAATACCGCGTAATTATAAGAAACAGTCTTATCCCGGAGACTAGACGCGATACCATCAGAAGCGAAGTCAAACGGAAGGTACACAATCAAAAGACAGTTGTAGATGAAAGACCTAGATGAAATAAATGAACAGATTCCTGAGATTACCACACAAGAAACTTAACTTCCTAATACATAGCAGGACAGCAACGAGTTGCACAATAGCCTGGTAAGTGAAATGGCACGTCCTTTACAAGTTTAACCGAGCAAACCCACTAAGAATAAACACTTGTAAGAAACTAGGTGAGCTGTTACAAATTGTGAAGTCCTATCCAATTATGTAGTAGAGATCCATACGTTGGAATATGCTGATTCCTTGTTCAGCAACAGAACTGATAACAGAATTGCATCCTGTGAAAAACGACTGCTGCAGATGCTGCGTAGGGATATTGGACAAATTACGTTATACATTCGAGGAGTGATAAGTAGAAAAGAGCTGAAGAAATAATGGTGGACACTTCAAGACTCTCACAACATGTAGAACTGTTAAGTTCTACATGCTGTGAGATTCTCGCTGAACAATAAGCCAAGAAGAAATTCGCGAGTTTTGGAGAAATCAACTTTTAATACCAGCTATTCTAACATCAATGCTGGATGCATAAAAGTCACGATGATCAACTGTCAATAATATTACAGTAAAATTCCTTACCAACCCTTCACCACGAAGGTTTATAACTGGAAATCTCCTGGACCAGACGGAGTTCAAAACTTCTGTCTAACGAAGTGTTCATGAGTGTTTATCAATATTAAAATAACATGTTAATTCAATCCCAAAGAAATACCATTATTACAATACCAAATTCGCTCACACCCGGTGTTGCGCAGCGTATTTACCAACTCTGTGCTCTAAATAATATCACCATAGAGTCACAACAGAAAGGATGTGCTAACGATTCTAAACTTACTAGGCAAACAGCACTAATAGATGTGGTAATACCTAACAATAATATAATCTGGGTATTAAAATTCAACGAAAAGAGGTACAGAGATCTAAAAATACAAATAAGGAGACTTGAGAAGGAGAGTGAGAAGCACCCGGACGATACCTATTATTACTACTGGAGTCATTCCGAAGAGCCTCTTAAAGAACATAAAACAGCTGGGTCTTAATGAACATCTCTTGAAGACCATACAGAAAGCGATACTACAGACCAGAACATCCAGATGCAAGAAAATGTTTGGTAGATACTTCGTCCTACCCAGTCGCTTCCGATAATATAAAAGAGTCCCTCCAGAGCTTAATCAGTTTGATACCTAGGAATCTGGGATAAGTGAATTTAGAGGAAGTGTGATCCATACGGCTGAATCCAGGAGACAACTATAATGTTGGCCGCTTCTGAAATATTTCAAATATTGTGCGATATATGTGCTTCACATTGTATAAATCTTACGAATACCATATGCAAAAAGTTCATTTGTATTAATTTCAAGAAATATCAACGAAGAAAAACCTCAACAGTTCATACAATTAATGTATAAACTGGAATAAACTATAAAGAATTTTAAATATTTAAAATAAAGCAAATGAAACTTGTTAAAAACAGTAAAATCTGAAGTACATTACACTAAGTTTACAACAACTAATAAACGAAGTATATCAGAAATAATTTTTTACGTACAAAAAATATCGAAACTATGGGTGGTACTTACTTCTGGTTTTGACTAGCAGACTAATTGCTAGTTGAAGGGAAGCCATTTTGTATCGTCTAAAAAAAAGAAATATATGTATTAGTTATCGCAAATGTTTACAATAAGAAGTACATTTACACGAATGGGAGGGGCATCGGTCAATTTCAGGGCCGCCTAGAGGATCCACGATGCCCGAAGCCACGAATGAAAAATTTGGGGCCCCAATAGGTCAGTATCTCTTATTTAATCGTTTTTTATGCCAAAGATGTTAATTTATTTTTTTATTACACTAATAATGTTGAGGAAATTAACAACAACACGAATTTTGTGGACGTGAGACCACAGATCAAATTTTGCAGCATATGATCCGAGTGTCATTAATTTTTATTGCTAATTCTTGTCTGCGTTTGGCTTTAAAATAATCTTATGCTGGGGCACGTGAAGAAATTTGAGGTTCCGCGTAGGTGATTGGGTAATGATCTGAATAAAACAGGAGCGATTTGTATTCTTAAATTTATTCTATAAATATTTGTTTAATATTTCGTCATTTCGCTCGTAAAAAAGTGTGACAGCCAAAGTTTGTTGTTGATAAAGAAGTGCTAAAAAATGTAGTCCTATCATCTATTTGTCATCATACTTATGAAAGAATCAATAAATTATGGAGTAATAGTAGGAAGCAATTTAAATTCATATGCGGATCAATTCAAAACAGTATATGAAGTAGTAAATGATTAATTAATGCTTAACTTTGGAACGCTGGAGCGTCATCTGACGATAATTGACATATTTTCGAATTATGAAATTGAAAACTGGACAAAGAAAACTGAAAAAATAAAACTGGACAAGAAGATACTTTATGACAAGAAAACAATATGCACCTATAGATTTCCGTAGAATCACTAAAACAAGAAATGAACGATGAACCAAATAATTAAAGATAATCGTAGTCATTCTACGATAATGGAAAAGGCATAACATCAGAACATGTCCAGAAGAATCGACTAACCTATAAAATTTACATTACGTTTAGTTGGAGAATAAAAATTGATGAGTTCAGAAAAATTAGATCTAATAGAAGAACGACAAATTAACATGGCAAGCAATGAGACCAAGTAGAAAAATTGGAGTAAAAAGTACGAGCAAAGCTAAAGTAGCTAATGAAAAATGCACAGAAATTACAGAATATGACAAAAAATGTGCCAACATTAATTCTAATAAGAAAGTTCAAGAATTAACAAATACTAAAAAGTGAACATTCTGCTGATTCTGATTATTACAATGAAAGCCAAACTTAAACGATGGAAAGAGTATATACAAGAGATTAAGATTGATAGAACAGAAATGTTTTTTGATGGCTAAACCGTATCATAAATAGACCAATAGAAGAACTTAAAATGGCCATTAAATAAATGAAACGAACGTCAGTAGATCCAGGTGAAATACTCGCGAGGTAATTAAATGCATCGACGATCAAATCTTACCTGTTTCTTTTCAAAAAAACTTTTAAATAGGAACAATTCCAGAGGATGATTAACGCCCAATTTAGCACAATACACAAAAATGATATAGACACATAGACAGTGTCCAATTTGGTTCTCGACAAGGAACATGAGAGGCACTGATTTCTTTCAATGTGCTTGACCAAAGATAGTCACTATACTACTTCGTTAATTTCTAGGAATGATTTGATAGAGGATAGGGGATAGTGGATGTTGCCAGCTAAACTACAATTATCCAATACTAGAATCAAAACGCGACTGTAAAGGTAGAGAACTATAGAAACTATACAGATCTGTAGTCGTATTTGTATGTGTAACCTCAGCTTCCCTCGCAGTCTTTAAAGGGTTTGCCTGGTGGCCTGGTGCTATTTTGTTGTTACTGTTAATGTCTTTAATTACCTTTGGACTGTTGGACTGATTCTTTTGAACTGGTTTTTTTCTTTTAGTAAAAGCAACACATCTTTGAATGTTTACTAAACTAACTATGTCAAAAGACAAAGCACATATGGGCAGTTTTGTCAATTCCAATGTTTTTGTGATATCCATGTTGTCATAATCAGTTTCCACTGCTTCTTTAGGTCTAATACTGTCTCCATTGTATATAAGATACTAACCGTTTTGTTTAGATTTCTGTATTCATCAATAGTTCTTTTTCTGCCTTTCGAAATTTCTTTTGGTCCTCAATATAGGCCGTGTTCCATGTCTTTGGTGTATACTGTATACCAATAATCTTTTTGCATGCCTTGTATCTCAGAATTGATGTTCTTGCTTGTATGTTTGCTAATTGTTTTATTGCTACAGTTTTGTAGATATGCTTTTTCTTCTCGTATGCTTAATCTATGACTTCGGTGTGAACCATAAATTTGATATTTCTGTTGTGTTAAGATTATTAAGGTTTATATTCTTGGTTAATATACTTTTTTTTTAGCTCTATTATGTTACACTGTATGTTACCTCTATTTCGTCCATATCTCGTTTACATTGTCACCCCTTATTGCTAGGTTTGTCTGAATTTTTTCTCCTAATGGATTTTATAAAACCAATTTATGTTCTGGTGTACTAGAGACTCATGTTAAGGTTTTCAGATGATTTAAGTAGACTTTTCGTGATTAATGGTATTTTTAATGAAAATTAGCCCATACTTTGTAATCTGACTCCATACTTGGTCTTACGTTAAAGCTCTTACGTCGATAATTGGTTTTGTTATGTCTATTGTTTGAGACGTATGATAAAAAAGTCCGTCACAAACAGCTTATGAAAGCTTTAAAAGCAAAAAAAATAGACTACAATGACCTTCAGATTACAAAAAATCTATATTACAAACAACGCATTAATGAAAATACATTAAAATTCATTCAGGAAATCAAAATTAAAAGAGAAGTGAGTAAGACAGGACTGTCTGTGTCTACTGTCACTACTGCATACTCGTAAAAAAATTTTGAGGAGGACTCTTGAGGGAGAAACTGCTGGAATTTAAGGTCAATGGAACATAAGGTATACGAATGATACTGTAATCTCGAAAATTTGCAGAGACTGATGAAAAAGATACTTGATTACCCAAAGGAATACATATGCCCTTTCAATATCAAGGAAACAAAATTTATGAAGACTTCAAAATCATCACAAAATAATGATGAAATCTTAAACAAGTAGAATTACAACTCAGCACCATAATTAATCGCAGGAATGTTATTCCATGCGCACTCTAATTTCCAAAAAAATTACGAGTGAGCATATATGAAAGACGTACATATTGTACCAAAATAAGGATGATACCAGGAATATGAAACTGTATTTAAGAGTTAGGTTGACACGGTGTTATATTTTTTCGACATTACTATATGGAATGGAGGCATTGACCCTCAAGCGACGACAATTAAAAAACTGAAGGCGTTTGAATTGTGGATATACAGTAGAATCCTGAAAATATCATGGATTGATCATGTAACGAACAATAAACTCACGTGAAGACTAAGAAAGATATTACGGTGCTTGAATTAGTTATGTAAGGAAAACTCCAGGAAAGGAGAAGAATATTATAGCTGCTCAAATATGTACTACTATATCTTCGTGAACAATCAAATTATGTGAAGGAAATACTACAATAGATTTATATTCATATAGTATGTCCTAAAAAGAGCTAAAGAATGAAGTCCCTTCTCCATTGAATTAATAATGTGATATATTCGAAAAAAGCAATAGCTAAAGTTGGAGAGTTTTTATTTGCCCACCATTAATTTTTTAGAATTACAACAGAGAGACAAGATATTTTTTGTAACAAGCTGTTTTGATTATTAAACTGGCATTAAAGATAATTTTTTTTGTCAAAAATAGACGTCTTAAATGTAAAGTTGCCTGGTTACATTCTGCCTAAAGGGCTGGTGTAGGAGTAGGTTTGATGGCTCCTACGACTAACCTTAAGGCTTTGTATTGTATTCGATCCAATTTATTCAAACGAGATTTTGGTGCTGATCCATAAAAAAAGCTTCCATAGTCCAAAATTATTCACAGAGCAAATCAAGTTTATTTTTGGTTACTTATTATTTTACAGAGCAGTTCAAGTTTATTTTTGGTTCTTCTCCCCAATCGTATCGATTAACGACCTTAAGGATACCGAGGCTTTTTTCATATTTATTAATGCAATTATTAATAATCTCATTCCAGGTTAATCTAACCTAGTTATGTAAAACTGTTATATACAGGGATTTCCAACTGGGAGAATTTTAAAGAGTAAAGTTTTTTTAACCTGTGTCTCAAAAAAATACTATACACTGATTTGTTAGGTGAGATTAAGCCCATGGCATCACAATACTTTTTGCAATAAAACCTATTTACTTTAAGGGCATTAATACATTGCTGAAAAGTTTTTTTCTCAAAACAAAAACTTTCTTCATTCCCATAGTATGTAAGTTCAATGAATACACGTTAAATAGCAAGGGATTAAAAACTGAGACCTGATGGTTCACTATCCTTGGACTGATCAGTGAATTATTTAAACGAGTATGAACTAGTAGAGCCAGAATATCCACAAATAGAGCAGCTATAAATAATAAGTTAACTCGATATCGGTTACTAAGTGTGAAATGCAATCCAAGGTGCCTTTCACTCTACGAAATCCAAGCTGACCGGCTGGGTAAAGGTTGTTACTTTCACCACCAATCCACCATTCCAATCGATTTTTCATGATTCGTTCAAATGTTTTTAATTTACACGACATAAGAGATTGGTCTTAAAACATTAGAATCCTTAACTTTTGGAATAGGGATTACAAGACACTGCTTCAAAGAATCAGTTATATCCTTTAATTAAAGCATTGTTAAAAACATCACAAAGAAACCATTACAAGATAATCGATATCATCAATTTCAGGGGAGGATCTTTTAGAACACTTGATACTATCAATTAGTTCATTGATACTAATGGGAGTTGACAAAAAATGTGATTTAAATGCATCTTCAGTGGGATATGAGGGTTAATGGCTAGAGTTTAAACTGATAAAATGTTTTCCATACATAGTCCAAGTCGTTTTCATTGTCTAATTCTATGTCTTCCGCATTTCTCGTACAGTGAAAGGCTCACACTCCCGAGCTTACATAATTACACCAAAAAGAATAAAGGATCTTTCCGGTGTAAATGAGTTGTAGTAGATTTCGATTACTTTTCGGAGACTGCCTCTTTCAACGCTACGTAAACAGAATAAATAAGTGCTATAGAAAGAAATGCAACGAAAACTAAAATTTTCCATTCGTGAAAAAGAAGTACCACTTTATGCACTTGTTACATAAATTACTATTAATTGCTAGTTCTTTACTCTACTCTACGGTTAACCTGGATTTTCGATAAATTGAATCGGCCACGGTTGCAGTCAGTCCAACTTATCGAGGCTCTACTGTATATTTACTTTTCAGAATCTTTATCCATCAGTTGTTAAGCTTCGTTAAAAAAAGAAATACGCCGGTACGTACACCAAATCAAAATTGTTTCGCATTTATAAATATGTAATTAAATCCGCTAGACCGTATCACTGACGATTTCATTTAATTTAATGATGAGCAAGTTCGAAACCGAAGAGGCTTATTATTAGATATGCTTTCTCTCAAGGTATTGTTTTCTTAAGATATAATCCTCGAAAATTAGACTTTAAAAACCGTCTGCAGTTAAAGAGCTAATGTTCATTGTTGGGATTTAAAGACCATACTAGTTCAGGCTTTTATATAACGTGTGAAATTAATTAAATACCGTACAATAAGCAGTTTACAAAACAAACATTAATCATACAAGAATATATTATATTTATTTTTTAAAAAGTCGAACGAATTACAGTTTTATGCAGAAATCTTAGTGAAACTTGATTATAGTTCATTTCCATCATATTGATAGCCCATTATGTATGCAAATCCCTAGACTGTTGATACCGGTGACTCGATGAAAAATAGATATTTGTCAACAAGTTTACAGAAGTATATAGGAAAACAATTTTAAATTGAGTATGACCACCAGGTATAAAGGTTGAAGCAGAATAGAATACAATAGTTTTGAGGGTTACTAATCCCTAAACAAAGTTGCCAGTGTCAGAGTACCACAACATTTGCTCAAAATATTCTTCAAAAACGTCAGCAGTCATTTCCTCGTGGTAATATTTGGTTGCTTTTGAGGCAAAACTTAATAATCCACCATTAACAAAACTGTATTCGTTTCCAATATGGGTTATTATGAGTCTGCGTCCTCTTCCAACGGGAATATTGTTTATTCCAGTAGATACACCTTCGATGAATGTCTGACGGGAACTTTTCACATTTGTATCAACCTATAGATATAGTACAGTATGACCTTCATTTAGTCAAGTCTCGTCCAAATAAAAAATTGTTTTCCCTTCTTGTCGGTACTTTTTAATAGTTCTTAGATAATCTCGTCTCCAACATACAATGTAATATTTTTCAATTAAAACGGATTTTCTTCTACTCTTTTGCCAACGAAATCCCATCTCTCTCAATAGTCCCCATAATTTCTTGTTGCTTATGACTGGTAACCCTTCGTTTTCTCTAATTAATGTTTGGATTTTGTTCAATGTTGGAAATTCTTTATTAAAAAAATGACTCTTATCATGTTTTTATGTATTTCTTCAATTTCCAAGGGTTTACTCCCTCCACTCTTCTTGTGAGATGAAACAGTTCCTCCTTTTCTTTCTTCTAGGAATCTATAAATTATTGCATCTCCAACCCCTGTCATATTTAAACACACGGTAACGATTTCACGAACATTACTTAAAGAGCGTTGATGTACGAGTGCATTGTGTACATTTAATATTATATTTTTCTCTCTTAGACTGAAGGCACCTTTAAAACTACACTTAACCGGGATAAAACCTGTTGTCGACGTCATTTTTAAATGCAAATAACAAAATATCGACACCAAAAACGTAGGTAGGTAAGACATGAACAATGTACATCTACAAACTAAATGGAAGATGCAAACAGTTTCTAATTTATATTATTGGCATAAGCTGTAATGTGGCATAAAAACTACTTAAACTATCATTAGTAAAGCCTTATCAGTAATTCCAAGCAATCGTCCAAAGAACGTATTCTTTTTGTGTCGGGCGATAACTTGTATAAAAAATAATAATCACCTTTAAATTACTGTTTACATTAATTTATTTCGTGAAACATTGAATTATCTCGTTAATCACCCGTCTATAATTAACAATAATCGTGTGGCATATATACCGACGTTTTTTACGCACAAAAGAGGGATAGTGAGATTAGTGGACACTTATTTTACAGAAGATTTTTTAAAAGATAATGAATTGTTGACGGCATCTTAAAATATTAATTTTTTATTTATTTCAAAACAAGTATAGGGTGACGCCTATGGTTTTTTGACCTGTTGAGGATTTGCATACATAATGTGCTATCAATATGATGGAAAAGGACTATATAAAAATGGAGATATCATAGATACAGTAAATTAAACACTCTTAAACTTAAGACTCATGAGTATTTATGTATTTTAATCCTAGTATTATGTAAAATAAAAATGATTATGAAATTAACACCCAAGAGAACGGCATCAACACAAACTAAAATCAGAGTCGAAAGACTAAATAGATCAACATCACAAAATTTTGCAGATAATGAAATATTAGCAAACTATAGATTCGAGGAAATCTCGGAAAAACTCTCAAATTATCGCAGCAACAAGCACTTGGAGAGAGGAAAGTAATAAACAATAACATATCAAAAAAGAGAAGAAAGTTAAGGGTAGAATGGAACTATCATGATAACAAATATAGAATCGTAAAAACGAGAGACGGTTTTTCAATAGGAACACCACGAAAATTCTGGAAACATGAAGCACGTGATCCAAACTGACAATTTTATTTTTATTAGGTTGTTGAGGCAGTATATTAGCAAACGTTTGTCTGTGCAGTGTGCTAATATGTTCATTGTTTTTTGTTTTATTTGATAAATTTATTCAAGTTCTATTTTTTGAAATATAACGAAATTCATTGGTCTAAACATGAAGCGAAAAGTAAAGTCGGCAGAGAGAGGTAGCAGTAGAAAAGTTGTTGGAGACAAATCAAAGTGGAGACGAGAAATATTAAAACGTGAGCGATATGTTGTAGCTTTGTATAAAATTGACAAATTATTAATAAAGTATTGTTTTTTATTTTTGTGGGCATTCTGCGATAAGCTTGCCAGTATATCCTGTGCAATCATAACGGAAAAACATATTGATGTATGAAATTAAGTAATCGGGACCTTTACAATTTTCATCGTAACTTTTATCAAGAGAAAGCCAAGATTGAGCAAGATGCATACATATTAAAATTTTGTAGATGTTCACAACCAAAGCGAAATAGACAAAAAAAAAGAAAATAGCAGTCTGAAACGCGTATGTGTAAAATACGTTGTGAAAAAATCTGATTGCGAGAATCTGTTTGATATTCAGGATTGCCAAAAAATATTTTTAAACATTCTTAATATTTCTAAAGCTAGTTTCCAAAGAATTGCAAAGCAACATCTTGAAACCTGACTTATGCCCAGAGAAAAACGTGGTGGTGATCGCATAAGCAAAAAATATGAAGAAAAACGAGTGGCCGTTAGAAAATTTCTGGAAAGTTTGAAAGGTGTCGAAAGCCATTACTGCCGTTCAAAGTCAAGTCGGCAATATTTGTCTAGTGATTTAAATATATCCAAACTTTGGAGGCTTTATAACCAACATGCTACTATTGAGGTAAAAGAAACTTTTTTTCATTATATATTTTCAAGAGGATTTGGAAGTCTAGTAACTGATGCTTGTTCCAAATGTATTGAGATTTCTGAAAAAAATTAAATTAGAAAAAGACGTGGATAAAAAAATGTATTTTTGATAGAGAAAGGGGTACATAAGCTAAAAGCCAATGCTTTTTTTGACAAACTTAAGAAGTTAGATCCTAATTTAATAACCTATTCATTTTCTGTCAAAAGAATTTGGGGTCAATCCCAAGGTCCCCGACCAAATTGCCTGTTAGAGCAGACAGTTATACACTTACAACTTTACTATGGTTCAAGGATCTTCCAGAGCAAAAATGTCTAAAGAAATCATTCATATTTATACTTGGATGGAACATCAACATAAGAAAGATTCGAATGAAATCTCTTCAGCAGTTTATCATGCACTATCATAAGCTGATTTGTCGTCTTATTCGGTTTCGAATAGGCATAAGAAATCGCAATTCAACAATGATAGGTATGTTGTCTTACTTTTTTTCTGAGGTTGCACCACCTAATATTAAACCTATAGAAATCATTTTTCCTGTTCCTGGACATTCATATTTATCACCTGATAGGGTGTTCGGGGTGTTGGGGCGAATTAAAAAAATTTTTAAAAATTTCGACCATCATCGATCCTAAAATATATTTGGACCTATCTAAGGAACAAGACACTGTAAAAAGTTTGGGGCAAGACTGTCTCGTTATGGACTGGAAATCTGCTGTTGGTGATTTTCTAAAACCCATGAGCTTCTGGTATTTAAGTTTTCCTATGCCAAGAGGTTTATACTAACAAAAAATCGTAGTGGAAATATGGTTTAGGGAGAACCTTTCTATAGCTCGGATACTGGAATACCAAAGACAATTTTAAAAAAGGCAAAAAGTTGGAGCATCTTTCTCCAGAATTTATTCCAATGGGTGTACCAGTAAAACCTGCAAAGTTAACGGACGTAAACAATTTATTGAAGAAGCATTTTGGAAGGGAATAAAAAACAAAGGGGAATTTAAAGTTCTTTAAAGATGTTTTAGAGGGGACAGCGCAACCATTGATAGAACCTAATCCTGAAGAAGTTCTTGACGAAGTCCATTTTTATGAGCCAGTGAGAACAGGAGACGATAAAGACTTAAGAATTTAGTTTACAATATATTATATTTTGCTTGAAATAATGTCTTTAAACAACAATACAAAAAAAAAAACTTCCTTCATAAACCCAGTGGGATTCTTATTTTTTTTTGTAACCTTGCTCTAACTTGCCAAATCCAAATTGACGGATCAAAACTTGCCTTATCCATTTTTGTTTATTTTTTTTACCAAAATGATGATATTGTACGTTTAAATAAATTAATGTTTAAGTTTTCTTACATTTTATTGTATATTAACACTTGGTGTACCTTTTCCCTCGTAAAAAAATAACTTCGGTAAAGGTTTTTTCGATTTTACAAGAAACTTCATAAGGTGGATAAGACAAGTTTTGATATGAGACGCCTCAGGTGAAAGATGCGGTGTGTCCTATAGGTATCTAAGTATCGCGAATGATTGGACGATAGAGGGTAACTGGTGAGATTATCAGGAGAGCTGGACCAGGCAGAAACTGTGTCAAAACTCCTAGTCAAGATCATTTGCTCCAAGACAACGAATTGTACAAACCAGACAGTTGCAATCTGAGTTTCAAAATACAAGTGGCATCCACATAAGACTCTAAACAGATACTTAAAGTCCAAATATTTTACTGTTTTTTATAGAAATGTGTTTAGATTTTCTATACTTTTTTCGGTATTACTAAAATCCGAAAATTTTAAAACAAATTTCACATAATAAGTAATAGTAGGCGAAAGTATGATCAGACCATGAAAAAAGAAAAGATGTTATTGTCAAGAATGGGGTGGCATTCCCTGCAATATTCTGATACAAGAAAAAGAACAAAACGTTTCAATATAATAACACAATTTTATCTGGACGAGCTACTGGAGATTTCAAAACGTCTTTATTAAAGCTACTTTTTAAAATTTTAACATGCTTAGTAAGATCAACCTACCAATAAAAACGAAATTTGGAAAAATTCCGAATGAGTAGTGGATATTGGGCTTACGTATATCCTCAGTTGGATATTGGCTCTGGTCTGATACAATTTATATCACCAGTTTTGAGTGAAGAGTTAATTATGTTCTCTTTTAGTTAAATCATCGATATTAGGTCATCAAAGGTTTTTATTTGTAAGACGTTATTTGTACATAAGCCTTACTGGGAAAGAATCCTTTTGGATAGTTTTTAAAATTCAAATATACCAATTACAAAAAAAATATTTTATAGTTCTATTTTTATTTGTTATTACGCATCTAATTTAGAAGTATATGTTGTACGTCAACCAGAAGAACCTTTTGGTATAAAATTCGAGACTATTGCCGAGAGTCCAAGTCATCCAATTCATAATTTTGGACAGAACAAACATGAAGTTAAAAATTTTATTTAAAAAATTCCTTTATAAGCGATATAGTAATAAAAGCCTTATCGGGCTACATCACAGAACGTTTTCGGAATAACCATTCCATCATCAGTGCTATTTGGATGTACATGTTTGGAGCCTTTAAATATATGGATAAAACCCTTTAAATGTAGGTTGATTAACTTTTGAGTTACATCTTTGATAATTAAAAATTATGATGTTTAAGTTACAAAAGTAATTGATTACATGACAACGTAAGACTCCACTGGAGTTGCTAGTCCAGACGAAGTGTGTGTGAGGACTTGTTGATATAAATTGCTATCAAACAAGTCCTTAAGAAATATATTCGGGAGCGTAGAAGACTATGATGACGTATGGACAAGACAAACAAATGAAGAGATGGGAGAGCTATACGAGAAACCAGAAGTTAGCCCCAGATCGTCCGGATAAAGAGAGGCAGTTAGGCTATCTTGCGAGAATGGCAGATGAAAGGTGCGCAAAGGATTCGCTGCTGAGAGGGGAAGGGAAGAAGAGAAGAGAAGTTAGGCCATCTTGTGAGAATGACAGATGGAAGGTGAGCAAAGGACTCGCTGTTGAGAGGAGAAGGAAAGAGGAGAATAGGATAACCACGAAAAAATTACCTAAAAGCGTGTAAGGAAGACCTACAAACAATCGGGATAACTAATTGGAGAGTTGAGGCTTTGCACAGAATAAAATTGAGGAAAACAGTGGAAAAACTAAAAGTCATAGGCCACTAGGGCCTATTGTGCTGTATATAAATAATATCCTCAGCGTTTCGAAACGTAGTGCAACACTTTGTTGAACAAGTCTTTTGCCAATTCGTACTTTTGATTTTTTTTGCAGTATGTAAACAGAAGATTTTCAATATGTTTCGTCTATATCACTATTAGATATTTATTCTAATTTTGTAGTGTTTATTTTTCTGCCTGCTGAACTCTTTAAAATTTCTTATAATATATAATTAAAATCTTCTTTATCTTCCATATTCACTATTTGGCCATCAACAAAGAAGTTAAAAATATTGTTTGTTTCCTTAGTTATTCCATATTTCGGCATTTCCTCATCCATTTCTCTAGGAAATTTAGGTAAATTTTATATAATGTGTTAATTCTCTTCTATTTTGATCTCGTACGTCAAAGAAACTAAAAACATTCCAATGCAACAATAAAAGAAATTTTTTTTGTGAAAGATACAGTTTAGCAATTAACAGGCCAATAGGATTAAAACAAGTGGAAGAAAAGTTGCATTTCGTACCTATTAACTCATTATTTCCAAATTTCTCCATCTGAAATTCCCATCATCAGTCTGTTTCGACTAATAAGGACATTTTATCCGAAGATCTTATCTGGAACACATTAAACATTAAAATTTTAAAATATCTGATATGTATTTGTACAGAGTGCAGAGGGTGATTTAGTGTTCACACAGGAAACAAGCAAGCAAGAAAAATTTCAATAAATAACGCGTTTGAAGAGAACTTGCCGAAATATTCTAGGAACACCTAGGCAGTGCCGTCTTAGTCACGTTCTCAAGGCAGAGGAATTTACTTTTTGTTTTTTTTTTGAATGCATCTGAAGATCATTACTGATACAAGAATAAAATGGTGAGAACATTAAAATTATTTAAAAAGATTAGATAAAAATTTGGGATGATATGCATGAGGTGGCCTTTGAACAATCTACTCATTGAGACGGTTTTGCATGCAACACTAAAATATACACAAAAATACATTGTGTAAAAATACAATAAAAATACAGAACATACAACACACGAATTGTAGTGTAGAATCTTTTAGATAACAAGTTTTTAGGGGGGACTAATACTTAAATTGAAGGAAAAAGAGCCCCAAGACGAAGAAGAATATCCTGGCTTGCTAACCTGAGAGCATGGTATAGAAAGATCTCAACACAGCTATTTCGTATAGCAACCAACAAAATCATCATAGCCAGAATGATCGCCAACGTTCGGAACGGACAGACACCCTAAGAAGAATACTTTTAAAAAAAGTGAGCCAGAAGAAAAAAAAAATAGACATTATAGCTTGGACTACTTAACACACTGATCTGTTTTTGGGGTTAGGATCAAATCTTACTAGAAACTCTAGATATAATTACTGAAAATATAATCGTCACCAAAGGGATCAACAAAGCCTAAGAAAAAGAAAAATCCGAAAATATCTAGATCCTGATAAAATTCTAATTCTAACTTTTAAATTATGGTGCAAATACGCACACTCCACTAAGAATTCCTATACAAAAATATGGAAGACAATAAATTTAAGCCAAATGGCTATAGTACAAACCAATGAACGAAAAAAGTCTAAATTACAAAGGGCGATAACAGAATATCCGAAAATTAGAAATAAATTAGCTTAGCACCGTTATAAGAACGACCACAAAAATAACGACCAACAAAATTACCATTGAAATTAAACTAATAGAATGAATTAATCTGTATTGGATGATAATTTTATTAATTAGAATCCACTTATCCTTCTTTACATTAAAAAAATTCAACCAACTAAAGGCAAGTCAGCTCTTTGTTTAATAATTATTTATATACATATCAGGCATATCAGGTAACTTGTGTAAGAACTCAACTTAGAATTATCATTTCGAACCAAAGCCATACCTGACGTATACTATCATACAACCCTATAGTGGCATATGATTCATCAGCATAGAGCCACATCTGCAAAACAAACAGAAAAAAAATCCAGATAGTTTAGAACCAGAGGCCTAAGAACAGCAGCAAAAGCACCTAACTTTGTAGCTCGTACAGAGACACAAAACTGAAAAGAGAGCTAAAAACAATGGATGACAAAGCATATTATTATCACACATTCAACGAGACATACCACCCAAACTGAATTGTGATAGAACTTATTTATAGGTTAGGACATAAATAAAAGAAGCAAATATTTACGGCCAAAGCACCAACTAAGAGGATATAGCGGGTAAAGCCTGTTACACTCTGGCAAAATATTAAAATATGGACTATGGAGGAGACTACACATCATAGCTGTAGGTTATACAGTAGTTCTCACAATGGACTTCAACCACATGACGCGACTACATGAAGATTTAGTGACAATACAATATAAGAGGATAAAAACACCTCTTGCTTCGGCTTCCCCATAGACCACATAGACAGACATATATGACATTTATACGGCCCCGTCAGTAAGATGGGGTAAGAAACGTCTGAGGAGCATTAGGGTTTGAAGGATTCGTCTCTGGTTAGCATAATAACCAACCTTTGCATTAAGAAGTCATTGATGTCCGCATTCCTTACAGACTTGAATGACTTTTGAGGTCGAATTATCAGAATGGTTAGAGTACGTGCTACCATCGTTACTGTTTCAAGATATTCGAACCAAATTTCTAGAAAGGCTTAAAATATATTAGGGACAAACAGGGAATAGTGAATCAATACACAACATTAGACAAGCAGATGTCACCAAATTATTATTAGAATCTATAAGGATTGCAAACACCTATTAACAAAGAGATGCGCAAGTAAGGGAAGAACACATACTCGCATTTGAATATAAAAACACGAAGTATATACAAGCAAGTTCAACATCTAAAACAAAATGCCAAGTGTAAATAACCAGATCGTACAACTTCTTCTTCTTGTTGTTTTCGTGTAGACATGACTGTCAGTTTAGTGTACTGAAGCTATCTTCTTGTGGCATTTTAAAGCTGTTTTTTAAAGCATCTCTGTCTGTCAATGTACCTCCAGTAAGTTGTCGTTCCATCCTATTCGTGGTTCTCCGACTGATCGTCTTCCTATTTGGGAACCGTCTCTTGCCGTCTTTACTACTCTATTTGTTGTCATTCGGCTTATATGATATTTGTCCCATGTGTCTTACCATCGATTTTTCTAGGGTTTTTGGTGTTTCAAGCATTCTTTTTGTTCTCTCTTTGTCGGATCGTGTTTTTGCTACGTATGTCATTATTAGTCTGACCACCGTTTTGTAAACTCTGCCTTTCATTTCTTTCCTGATATTTTTTTTCTACATATTGTTTTATTCAGGTAACCTGTAGCCCTGTCTCCTTTATTTACGATCTTCCACTTTTGTGTGCTAGAGTTAACATGTTAAATTCTCTGTCGAATCGTAAAACTAATACAAAAGTCATTTATTTAGTTATTAATTAAAACTGAGATCATTCATGAGAAATAAAACGGAGAATCAAACGAAAGAAAAATGCATTTACTAAGATGAGGAAACTATCAAGACAAGTTTATTCTTTCGTTTATTGTTTTGTTTTGCGGTGTCGAAGCCGGTGTGGACATTATCAAATGGTACGAAGAAGCGAATATAATCATTTGTAATGTGAATATGCAGGAGACTTCACAAAATCACGTGGATCAAAAAAAAAGTGGGAACAGCCTTGGGAAAAGGAAACGAATAAAAATATGAACTATTTAAAGTTAATATCCCAAGAACAATAGACAGCAGGAGAGGTTTTGAAAGAACAATTTCCTAGCTTCTGAATTTGCAAATGTTATTTGGATTAATTATTTCGTAGAAGAATTGTTTTCATAACTGTCAATGTACGGAATGTATAAGGGTACACTTCAAGAAGCAGACTGCAATTTATCCAGCTGATGTACACACTAAAAACATATTTGTGTCTCTATATTTTTTCGTTTGTAGTACTACCTGTCACTATAGTTTTGAAAATATGTGGAGTATACATAATGTGGAATATACACAATGTGTAATATACAATGTGTTTAGAGACGGACCTGCAGTTACTTACCGGTTCTGAGAACGGGGCAATTTCTCAGTGCTTAAGGGCCTCTCTGCGGCCACCCAAGGAAACGAATACATCTCCATAGGAGCATTAATTTATAACCATTGCACTGTACGCTTTCTAATTAAAATTGTTTATATTGATACACACTGTAATAATATCGATAAGTGCTTCTTGTTGTAATCGAAAAGTTAGTAGAATAAACACCAATATTATCAAATGACGACAAAAACGATTAACCCATTTACTGAAGAAATATGTTCAAATCAATATAATAAGAATAGAAATAAAAACTCTTAAAAAACTCAAAATGCACTATTCAAAAATTTATTTGCAATATTGTAACCTATAAAAATGATGATTATTTTACGGGAGAAAATCAAGAAGTTTATAAATGAAAAATAATAGCCAAACAAGTAAGATTCAGGCCAATCGATGCGTATTGATTATGTCAACGTCCTAAATATTATTTTAGAAGAACCAGAGGACAAAAGCTGCTTTTATTTAGATTTTAGCCTCGTTAAAAAGTTTTTCATAATTAAATGATAGGTACGTACTATAGGATATCGATCGTTCGGAAGAAAAGGGTTCATCTTAAAAATGTTCATTTCTCACTTTATTTCATTAAACTGTCTAAAAAGGTTCCTACTACTAGGAACGGATTAAGTTTCGAGAGAATATTTACTACCAGCCAAAAGATGTCAGCATGTAACACAGGGATTTTTGCATTTTTCACAGAATATTTTCTACAAAATCGTTATATCTCAATTTGTCACCGATATTGTGGTGTGACAGTAAAAAAATTTAGGAGAAAAAGGTTATATTCGATATTGTTGCAAAAAGTAAGTAGTAAATACATGTAAATTTTACAACAAAACAGATACATCTCAGAATGTTACAATCTTGGATTAAATTAACTGTTTTACGTTTGTAACAATGCCGCAACATTTTGTTTTGTAACAGTTTTGAACCAACTTGTTCAGTAAATTTATTTACATACTATGTCTTATGTCAAAATGTAGCGTTTTTCTTGATTAATTTTTTAATAATTACTGTAAAATAACGACATGTTACACGGTTGAATCAACTTTTGTGTTAAGTTTATTCACAGTTTTTGGTTAACGTCATAATATATCACTTTTCTTAATACTTTTTGTAATTTTTTACGATAATATATTAGACTTTCAAGTATTTACGTGCACGAAAATAATATTAAATACCTGGTTTTGTTGCAAATCCAGATATAATATGATTTAAAAATTGTTTGTGTGTCCCCATTAAAAGTTCGATTAATTATAAAAAAAAGCTGTGACGGTTTTTTTGACAAAATTAACTAGTTTAGTTAACAAAGGAGTTTTGAATACAGTTTCCGAGGGTGTTGCATTTTTGACCTAATGATTTTTTAAATTTTGGTCTAACAAACGACAATGTTTGTTGCCAAATTAAGGATTTTTAGCGAACTTATTTAATTTCTATCATCACGTAGTCTTAAATATGGCATACACAAACCGAACCCAAAGGATACTTGCCGGGTGTCGTTCTGATTTACTATAAGATTTGGAAACGGATGTCTCCCAATATGGGATCAAAGAAATTGATCCGTTAAAGTTCAGTAACAATTTCTCCGCCAATACTAATTCTAACAGTCAAAAATTATCAGGTAAATTTATATTATTACATTATATTTCCTTATTGACTTATTTTACTTTGAAGACATACCAGAAATAATGCACTATGAGATCAAAGAACTTGATATATTGAAAAGTAGTGAAAATTGCATAGTCAATAAAGATGCTATTCTTTCAAAGAAAAAAGAGCAAGAAACTTTACATATTCCAATCGTGTCTAATGCAAACCAGAATGTTACAGATACATTTTTTTTTCGAGTTGTAACCCTTTTCTTCCGAACGATCGATATATCCGAAACTAATAGTTTTAGATATCCAGAATTTGGTTATAGAAAAAACGCAAAATTGTTCACTTGCTTCAACTACTAGCAGTTCATCTTCGTCATCGAACTCTTCATCAAGTTCTTGAACAAATAGTAGTGACTCATTAGATTCTTAAAATGAACCGTTTGGATCTGATGACGCTGTTAAGGATCCATACTATATTAAATCGTAATCAGATTCTAATAATATTGGTTCAAGTAGAGAAGTAGAAAAAATTAAGTTGTCAAAAAACAGAAAATTACTTGATCCGTATAAAACAGAAAAAAACGATTAAGAAATTAGGGCTTATGGCAAAAATATATAGCAAAACAGTTGAGAAATAGTGACAAAAGTTATGTTGGCTTAAAATAAATTATACAGAACTGGAAAAACATACGAAGTAAACGAACTTTGTTTTAAGGACATTATGGATTTAAAAAATATAACTTCTGACTTGTTTGTGAATATCCCTAAAAATGTAAAAACTGCGTCATTTAGAGTAATCAAATTAGAAAACAAAATCCAAACAAATTATTTTATAAAAATTCTTTTGAAGATACAGATTTCTGCCAAGCGGAAGTTATTAGATCGAGAAAAATTGTTAATATAGAACAAATCCAAATAAAAAACGCATATTCCACGAAACCAGGAATATCAGACGCAAAAAAAACACGTTTGATATCATTAGTCGAACAGAAAAAATGCGTTCCGCCATATTATCTTGATTTTTACAATAATTTGTAATGATTTAATTTAATTCTTTTTATGATTTTAGGTGTGTATTCAATAATTATCAATTAGATTAATAATGTTACAGATTATAAACATTTACTAATTTTTAATTCAAAACCGTTGCATGTATTTTTTTATAACAATAAATAAACAGTTTGAAAAATCACAATTATGTCATTTAATTAAACCCGACTTAGCCTACTTAGTTAAATAAAAAGCAAAAAATTCTATTAATTAATGATTAGGAAATAAAAAAAATAACTCCTAAAAAAACTTAAAACCCTTCCTGCAAAAGTAGTTTTTTCGAGTTGTAACCCTTTTCTTCCGAACGATCGATATATCAAACTAATAGTTTTAGATATCCAACTAACAGCAATATTCTGCGACTAGTACAGAGCAATCAGGTGCGAACGATTACAAATTAATTTATTAGCATACTCAATTGTTACTCTACTTGAACTGTCAGCTTACTGTTAATATACATTTCGTCAAGGGATATTTTCTATATAGAATAAATCTTAAGAAACTGTCGTAGCACTGCTCCTTTGGTTATAGTTATTCGCCGCTAATACCCGGCCTACACGTCTAATTAAAATTAGAATAATTTGGACATATTATGCGCGCAGACACAGAAAACATGGAAAGGATTATTATCCAAAGAAAGGTAGAAAGCCGAAGATCACATGAAGATCCCCAACAAGATACATAGACAAAAATACAGGAATATTCAAAAGACCTTTTGCATGGGTTCAAAGAAATGACCAGAGACAGAGATCTTTCTAGGCGAATAATGCCCAACATCACGATGACCACTACACTTCCTCCGGGGGGTCAGGATTGAAGAGGGAACCGGTCTATCAAGAACCGACTAAAGACAACAGCGTGGATCAGTTCCATGGTATGGAGCTAATTCTTATGAACTAACTTGGGTTTACTTCTAGCCGAAATCCGAATGAGGTAGATTAGATCGTTTATTTTCTGCAGAACGGTGTACTGGCCTTCCCAGTTTCGTTGAAGTTTCGGACAAAGTTCTTTCATAGATTGGAATTGTATAACCAAAATGGGCCACCTCGTTCGAAAGTTGTTCTGGTAGCATGCGTGTGGGTTCTTTCCTTGGCTATCACTTTGAAGTTTCAAACTTTTACGAACAAAATTTTTCCCATTTTCCTTTCGAATTTTAGATGTGCATCAGGGATGAACATTCTACTTCGCAGGGAGGCCAATTTTATAAAAATAAAATCTTGAGGAAGCTTTTCATTTTACTTCCAGTCATTATTATCAATGGAAAACAACTGTGATCGTTTCATGTTCGAGACTTTAATAAGCTAGAAGGAGTAAAGGAATTACAGTACCTAACCCAATCTTTTGGATTATTAGCGAGGTATTACAACCTATTATCTCTTTTTGACCATTCCGTCTGATCGAGGATGGAGAGACGTAGTGTGAGTTTTCTAAACACCCAATATTTTCCTTTATTCTTGCAATAATTCTGATTAAAAATTTCGTCCTTGAGCATAATCAAGTTTAAATTAATTCCATGTCTTAAAACGACGTGTGTTATGAATGCTTTTCTGCTACTACTTGATAAAAAAAAAGTACGATTTAAGGGAATTTTAAAAAATACTCCATTGCGACCATTAAGTACTTGTTTCCTCTCTTTGTCATCGGTAGAGGACCGAGAGTATTCACTGCAAGTCGTTCAAGAGGTTTTACGGAAAAATATTGTGCCCTTTTACGACAACTTCTTGTTTTAGGATCTTTTCTACCTTTACAAAAATCGTATTTCTTACACCAATCGTCTACATCTCGATGAGAATTGATCCAGTAAAATCTGTCCCCAACTGGCCAGTGTTCTTTTGACTCCAAAATGTCCTTCAAAAAGGCTACGAATTATATTAAACTGTACGTACTCCTTTTGTAAAAAACTAATTGCATGACTATAAGAAAAAACACACTTTTAAGAATACAACTGCAAGTAGATAGTGCTCCAATCGATCAAGTAACAACATTTACATACTTGGGAATGATAATTAATGACCAATGGGATCCTCAACAAGAAATAAAATGCCGTACCGAACAAAAGGCAAGCTTTTATCAAATTTAAACCTCTACTATGTAACCAAAATATTTCCTTCAATCTCCGCTACAGGATGGTTAAATGCTATGTATGATCCATATTGTTATACGGCATGGAAATGGAAACATGGACGTTAAGAGTACCTTCCATTAATAAGTTGGAGGCCTTCGAAATGTGGACGTTGCGAGAATATTCCGCATACCATCAACAGATAGGGTGAGAAATGAGGAAGTCTTAAGAAATGCAAATACTAGGAGAGAACTACTAAATTTGATCAAGGTACGAAAAATTGATACCTCGGCCATATTCTGAGAGGAAAAAAATACGCAATCCTTCAACTAATCATCCAGGGAAATATTTAAGGAGTAGGTCGCAAACAAATGTGGCTACGGAACATAAAAAACTGGACAGGCATAAATAATACTGGCGATCTTTTGAATGCCGCAAAAGACAGACGTCTGTAAACCAATACAATACACTATGTATTTGATTGTTTTCTGCCAAGAGGGTTTTATCCCACTTCATAAGTCATTATCTTTCTTTTGACTCTTTTTAGAGTTTTCCATGGAAATCTGTTCATTATCTTCTTCCTGTTTAACTGTGGTCATCCGGAGACCTACTTCTTCAGTTATATCCTTTTTTATTTTTTCTTCAAGCTGACACTGGGATTGAACCTGTAATTCATTCAAAGTATCTTACAATTATTGTAATTGTTCATTTAACCTATTCTTCTCTTTCACCAATTTCTCGCAATTGTATTTCCGATCAGACTGTGTAGTCTTCGCATTAGTTAAGTTACCTTACACTCCTTTGGAAAATTAACATCTGTTCAAGTTAGTTTTTACTCATCGCTAGTTGATCCTTCACATGAGCAGCTTTAGATTCAAGAGTCTCTCTTTCCTTTCTGAGGTCAGTTGCAGGAAAGCGATTTCTTAAGACCCAGATTGGCTCTAATAATGGACTTCATATTTTGTAAAAGTTGTTTGAAACCTACTTCATAGAAAAGACAAGAGACAGACGTATTTGTTTTACAATGTCAAGCGAACATCGAACCTTTTGTCCTTTGTTTTTATTTATTGTTCCTATTAATACCACTTGTAGTGCTCACTATGTAGCAAACTAGAATCCTAACTACTACCACTATGAACCAACATATCTATTGAAGCCTGCGTACGCGTAGCACTCCATGTAAAACCTACATTTATCTTCATGTGAAGACTACATTAAGCCTCTCCTTTAAAAGTGACACATTTTTTTTAATTTGTAAAATTAGGGCAAGATTTGCTCACTAAATTATAGTTTTCTTTATATTTAATAAACATGATTAGTTAGTATATCTATCTGACCCTTCCAAATTTCTCATTGTATAATTTCTCAAGTGTTATTTCATACACGCACACTTGAGGTATCGTTTTATAGTTAAAGATTATTATTACAAAAGCACAGCAACATTTTGCATTTATCTATTTTTGTATGGTAAAGTAAATTCAATGTTTCCGCGACTGAAATTTGAAACTGTGACTTAATAAAGGCATGCTTATTTGCATTTGATGTAGCATTATATTATGTTTTTAGATTAGTTTTATAAATTATTGTACAAATCCCAAACAAAATTAATTATATTTGTAATTTTTCTACTGTGGGCGGTCCTGTGTAAAGACCCTTATAATCTCTCCCATTAAACTTTGCTATCATACATTTCCAAATCAAGTGTAGTAGTATAAAACCTTCTAATTATATTAAGGACTCTAACAGACTTACTATTAATCCACACCAACAATCTTATATTTCATTACATTGTATACATACTTTTTAAAACCGTTCTCATACATCTTGTTAAAAGACTCTTGAAATTATTTTAATTAATACTTCCTACAGAACAATTACATTGTATTTAAAACAATTAGTTCATACGCTTTATATATTTTTACAAAAAAAAACCAACGAAGTGCAACTGGACAGCAACATTGCATGTACAATGTTACCGTTAATAAGTAGTAGCTACAGATGTAAAGATAGATATACAGATGTACATATAGATATAATAATAGTAAAGTTTTGGGTTAAAATAAATGAGGTAAAGATGGTTGAATAATTTTTAATGCAAGACTACAGGGAAAGGGACCTTAGCAGTCGATCATGGAGAAGAAGGGCTACATATCCTAACAAATGGAGAGGTTTGCTGAGGCCATGGCTCGAATTGGAATGTAGTAAACACTGCATGGAATGCTTCACAGTTTGATTCGTTTTTTTCTTAAGGTGCCACCTCCTCTAAAAAGTTTGGACAATCTGACAAAAATATGCATCTTGGATGTTACTACTATAAATAGTTCAATGGAGCCAAATCTAAACCACACAAAAGATACGTCTTCTCTCACGGCTTCTCTTTACCTGTACTTTTCCCTGTAGTATCACTTAATGCTGATTATAACGTTTACCTCATGATTACCAAATATTGTACCTTCATGTCTAGTTGATTTCGGTCTCCCTTTTCGCTTTTTTTCGCTGAGGTGGTTATCAATCCAATACATACTATCTTTGTTAGGCGATAGTCTGCCACTGCCTATACCAAACAAGCTGTTTTGGCCGTATTTCTTCTATGATGGTGGTTGTTCTGTCCATGAATGGTTTTATTCTTTCGTTTGTTATGTGCATCATTCTGAATATACCTGCTGATCTGCGCCAAAAATCTTTTTCCGAAAAAAGAGGCTTTTGTTCCGTGCTTTAAGTGAGTTATCAGCTTTAGAGAGCAGAGTGCTAGAGATAGATCTTTATATTTGATATAAGATAGTTAATTATAGAATCGTTGTATTGCGTTTACAAGTGTAAAATTAATAGATGAACTTTTCAGTACTTGCCCCAGTCGACATAGGGATATAAAATCAGCTTTCACGTTCACAAATAACAGATGAGTTGGTCTATCCCTAGCCGTTAATTTTTGATCTAGTTGGAGTAAAGTGTAGATGTGGCCGATGTAAGGTCGTCCAACTCGAAATCCTACTTGCTGTTTTAAGTAAAGCAGTTTCGTTTAAGACTATAAAAAAATGGAGTTTTCATAACTTTCTGGTAGAATCTATTAAGAATGCTGATAACTGAGATGCAATGGTAGTTCTTGCTCTGTCTTATCCCCTTTTGTATGATTAGTATGATCCATCTTCTTTACAGCTTTCAGGTACATTACCTCCGTTTAAGTATATATTAAAAAGTCCTGTCAGCATATGAATAAGCGTTGGTGTTACATTTTTCAGAAGTTCAGCAGGGATTCCTTCTGAACCACAGGCTCTTCCAAAATATTGTAACTTTCAATGGTAGTCAGCACCTTCCCTCTCAATTTTCCATTCTTCTTAACACCTATACATTTCTCTTAACATTCTTGTGTAGCCCATAATTCGAATGCTTCCAATTTATAATACATTTCTTCCACGTTTCCATACCTTAATATGAAACAGCAAAAACGTAGCATCTCATCTTTAAAGGCATTCTCTAATACAAAGAACATTCTTCAGTTTGTTGAATGCAGTTCCTGTTTGTCCCATTCTTAAGCACACATTTCTGACATACTCCACCCAACTTACTCTTAACATTCTTTTGTAGATCATAATTCGAATGCTTCCAATTTATAATACATCTCTTCCACGTTTTCATACCATAATATAAAACAGCAAAAACGTAGCATCTTAATAGTCTTATCTTTAAAGGAATTCTCTACTACAAAGAACTTTCTTCATTTCATTGAATGCAGTTTCTGTTTGTCCCATTTTTAAGCACTGAAAAAAAGACTGACGACATCAATAACTCTGAAAAAGTGTAAAATAAGCTATTTGATAGAAAGTGGCTTGTTTTCCATTTCGATTTAACTATATTAGAGCATCCAAATAATGAGGAAAGAATATCTGAATGAGACATTCCATCACAATAACATGTATTGAAAGGAGAGGAAAAATACAAAGAGCAATATATAGAGGTGTGAAATTAGATGGTCAATAGAGAATAAGGAATAATATAGAACTTAAAGAAAACTATATAATGAACCAAATCAAACAAAGGTAATCAAAGCAAACAGAATAAGACATATTGAAAAAATGGGAAAGGAAAGAATGTCGAAAATGGTACTCGAAATTGTGATACTAATGGTATCACGAAAACCAATAAAAAAAAAGATGCAGAACAAGAAAGAGATGGAAGAGCGTATATGAAGACTTACAAAAAAGTAATATTCAGAATTAGAAAGAAACAGCATTGGACAGAAATAAATGGAAAGAAGTGGTAACGGAATGGTATAGAAACATTTTAAGAAATGTTTGTATGTATTGTAATAGAAAATAAATTTTTCAGCCCTAGGCCGCCAAAGTCTGTTGGGCTTTATAATTATATAAATAACGTGTATTACAAGGTTATTATAAATTACAAGTAAAAAACGCCGGATTTTAAGGTAAAATTACCAAAATTAAACTTTCCAAGCTAATAAAAAAACTGCTGATAAAAGAATTAATCTGCTGGACTAAAATGAGCAATCTGAGTGGGCAATTTTTAAATAGATAATGATGAAAGATAGATGGATAGATAGATGAATGATAGAAATACATAATGGGAACATTATCAAATATCGTGACACGAATAATAGCAAAGAAAATTTCTATTGTAGAAAGAGATAAATGGAAATGACTGGAATGTGTAGACAGAGAAGAGATATAAATACACCAAGAAAGTGGCACAGCAAAAATTACCTATCTCACATATACTGTGAGGTTCCAAAAGAGATAGTTGGACGAAAAGACGTATATGTAGGACCAAATTAATACTCCAGGAGAATCTCGAGGTAAGAAACATGGAAAACAGTATTGTAAGTAAAAATATGGCTATGTCGTGATAATATTTCCTATGTTCCTCAACTTCTCCATATCTTTATTATTCTTGCCTATTGTGGTTTGAAATACTTGCTAAGCATAAACGAGAACCCACAAACGATGGTTAAATGATATTTACGACGTCAAAAATATCTTTTTTGTTTATTTAATCTTATAAAAAAGTGATAATATGAAATGCGCCTTAATTTTTCTTAGTTTCTGGGATTTTTTTTCAAATTTTACTTAATTTTGTGACTGCTTACACTTTATTCCTTCGTTGCAATATTTCCCATGTCTCTCGGAAACAAAAATACACCCAGAAGAATCATACTGTTTGGAAAATCTTATATAGGACCAATAATGAGAAATAAAGTGAATATAAAGTGTTTGACATGCAATCTGCAAAACAAACTCCAGGCTAAGCGATTTCAAAGAAGACGAAAGGTCTGACTAAATGATTTAAGGCTCTGGTTTGCAATATCCATTACAGGAGTATTTTAGCATCCAGCGAGCGATTGGAAGAAGAGCAATACGTGTATCTTCTCATAGATATCTACTGAGAATGAGAGTTACTACTACATACCGTTTTTCACGTATAAAAAAAACTAAAACCTCGATGTACTAATATAGTTCACCGGTATAGATTGATAAGCCAAAACACCTACAATTTTAATGTAGTCCATATTGTAAATTTAGATTCTGGTCATGGTCTTTCCATAGCACGTGTCTCACATGCTTATTACGCATAATAGTTTTTATTTTCATTCATTAATACCGTGGCCTTCACCTGAACAGAAAGGCATTTCTCTACTATTTTTTTAATCGGCCGAAGAATGTGCGGTGTTGCACAGTTTAGCTGTATTTGTTAGCTGTCGGCCAGGTAGAGTAAATGCATTGGCGCCCTATTACCTTTTATACAGGATGATTAATGAAGCATAAATATTATTTTGTCTGTAGTGTTTTAAAACAAAAAAAAAATAGACAGAATAGGCAGAACAGAAAAAATTATCATGATGGCAAGGGTCACAAGAACCTGAGTTAGAGATGCTATCTCTATTTATGATTTTTCCTAATGTCGGGTCTAAAATTTGATTACAAGAAATAAATACTGAAAAAAGCAGCTACCCGGGCTCTCCATATCATACAAATAGCAGATTAGAGTACATTAGCAAGAAAGCCTTGGAAGTGCATCCTCACAAGACAAACAAAAAAAGTAAGAGCACAGAAATCATAATATCATGGTTTTATTGAAGCGTTCATAATGATGAAGTAAGTCCCTTTACAGAAGTCATGATTTACCACTTGCTACCAAAATCTCTCTCATTAGATGCTTTTTTTCTACGTTATTATACGGAGTAGAGGCCTGGACACTTTCCGAATTTTCTTTAAGAAAACTCGAGGCATTTGAGATGTGGTGTTACAGACGTGTTTTACGAATTTCATGGGTGGATGGTGTGACTAATGTTGAGGTCCTACGTAGAATAGGCAAGGAATGCGAGATTATTAACACCATCAAAGAGCGCAAACTAGAATATTTTGGCCATGTTATGAGGAATGAACAGAGATATGGCTTGTTGCAACTCATTCTTCAGGGCAAGGTATTTGGAAAGAGGACCAGGGAGAAGAAAAATATCTTGGCTTCAAAACCTGAGAAAGGGGTTTAATACATCGACAACCGGACTATTCAAAATAGCAGCAAGCAAAGTGAGGATAGCCATGTTGATCGCCAACATCCGGAACCGATAGGCACCGTAAGAAGAAGAAGATTGAAGCTGAATAGAAGAGATATAAAAGACAATATATTTAGCAGCAAAAAACAATCACGTACGAATTACAACAAACACACAAGAGCGCTGTAAAAAGTCGCTATGTATATATACTGCGCATGTAAAATCCGTCCAACACAAATTATTTTCTAAACGAGAAAACTTAATATATTTTTGAAATTAGGTACTTTCATAGCGATTTTCTAGGTGAAAATCAAATTGTCAAAATATCTTTGCATCAGCAGCATCCAGTACATCTTTAATATTTCGCTCTGATTCAAGATTCCCTTGTGCAACTGATAACAAAGGTACTCCTGATGCTAAAAGGTAACTTGGATCTACTAATGGATCATTATATGATCCATTTTTGCTCATCGATGCTCATTATATTTGTATCCCTCTTTGCCTCATTATCTCTCTCCTGTGCATGATCTCGCTTCTGCAGCTCCCAATATGCAGTAGTCCACTTCAAACTCCCCAATTTTATAATTGTTTTAAATAAATAACTACCTTTATGTATCCTTTTAATTTATGCACAAGTGCGGCACAAACTTCTGGTACTATGTACCACATGACTTGCTTTGATTTCAGACTTCTTATTCAACATATGTGCGGTCCCTGAACGTTTCTTATACAACTGAATGTGCCAACACCTTCGTTCTTTTTTCTTCCTCTTATTCGACAAACTAGCCATCAGTAAAGTTGCACTCCCCCGTCTTCAAAAATTGCTGTATTTTGCTCACGATCAGACATGCATTCACTCCAAAAATACACAACACGCTTGCACTTCTAATTGTTGCTTCGCACAAGCTGGTTCATAATTGGTTCGTCGCTTTCTATGGATCGTGACGAGTTTGCGACGTATGTAAACATATTTTCAATGAACTATTCGCGAACAGATCGGCTCGAACCGATCTTAAGAGAGTCTTTGCCTGTCTAGCGTTTTTCTTCCATCCAGATTGTTGTCTGTTGATTTTCATTCTTTAGTTGCTTTTGCGACTTCTAACCTCCGTGCGTGTTCCAGTCATGCAAACCTCGTAGACTTTTTGACGTTTCTTCATATTTCTCACGTACCACAGTCATCTTTACCGGACTATGCACCTTTCTCGCTATATTTCTCTTAACTAGTCTTAGTGGTTATTATATTATTTTGTTCTAACCCAAGTCTCACATTTCTCGGTTGTTAAGGCTCTTATTAAAAAAAAATTATAATTTTTTTTATTGGCATAGTATACACGACTTCTACTAGCGATGCATGCGTTTATTTCATCACGTGTGCTCTCTTAATTGATTTCTGTACCTAAACGTGACGGTATCCACACTTTAAAGGTTTACTTTGATAAGGTTCTAAAACTACTTTCCTGTGGCATGGTTAGGTTGTGATTTTCATCACATTCACAAACAATAATTGTGGCTTAATCCAATAAAAAAAAACAATGTTTACTTTGATATTGATTGCCATCTTTGTACGGTCATATATTTGGTTTTTGTTTCATTGATTGCAATTAAGTCTTATTGTTGTTGTTTTAAACTATAAATGTATTTCATTATTCATAAAGACATTGCTTGTTCCTGCTAATCACAGCTGTATTATCTACATATTCAATTTATACTCACTAGGTATATGCCCAGTTTTTCAGATGAACGTTGGAAGCTTTTTCTTGGACTGTTTCTAGTATAAATATATTGCCACTGTGGCTCTATTTGGTCTGAATTCATTTTAATAATCACCGCTTATATTTTTTATAAAAGAATTTTATACTGCCGTCTCATACGGTATTTGTTATTCTGTCCGTATTAGGATTATCAGGTAATTCCTCTCCACAGATCAGTTCTTTTATTTTATTTTAACAAATCGGCTGTAATTTCATCTACATAACCAAAAAGATTACAAGTGCAAAAAGGGAATAAGACCACGAAGTATATAGAAGTTACAAAGTTGAAGAAGAAGACAACAGTGTATTAAGAGTAGAAAATTAGGAACAAAATTAAATATTTAATTTCATTTAGAAATTAAAACAACATAAAACATATTGAAAGAGGTAATGGTATCCTGGGGGATACTAAAGATAAGATGCATAATCAGTTGGAGCAAGATGTATTTCTCTCCACGTGTAATAGGTATGTCCGAGATGTTCTAATTTTCTTGTTTTTTAAGGAGATACTATTTCATGAGATAATAAAATGCAAAAACGAACGAACGGAATTCAGGCTTGAAGAAGAATGTCATGGTGGCTCTAAATTTGAGCTGCATAATAAATGCATCTTTACATCAGCTGTACAAAACGCCTCATATACGAGAAGAGCAAGTAGAAGATAATTTATTTTAAGCGGAAACCATAAATAAAACATCACTAAAATATTTTAACGAATCACCCTGTACTGTGTAGAATATCTACCAGGGGCATTTGTAGGCCAGGCAAATTGGATAATGTCTTTAACAAGATAACATTTTATTTATTTTCTGTACGTTCATCGCGGAAATTGAATATTGGAAAACAAAGTGGATTTGCTATAACCCTTTTAGTTTCGTAGTTATTGATAAGTGTGTAATTTTCTTGTATTTAAGTGTTGATTCCAAAATGATTATGTATATTAAAGTGGTTAGAGAATGTTCAAAGCTAAAAACAATTAAACTCCAGTCAGCCAACTCATAGAATCTTCGAGTAGTAAGTTCCAGAAATGAGTAGAAAAGAAAGTCAAAGAGAGTACATATTTTATAACATATTTAGAAATTATTTCATACAAAACTAGATAATTAAGTGCACTGGAGAAATTTATATAGGACCACAAATAAACTGAATAACAAGAAAGGCACAGAGGATTGAATCAGTGAACCTATATCGGTCAACATAATTCCTTGGTCTTGCTGGGACTAAAAATATTTTTTTAAATATATTTTGGCACAACAAACATTTTTTCTTTGATTTTTGACTGACTTGTATTGTTCCCAAACAAGAACGATTAACCATTATCTCTACTACTGATATATTTACCCCATTCTAGGAATTTATGTACTTTCAAAACGTTTATTATTTCACCCATAACTCAAATATCTTAGATGTAATTGTTACACAACAATAAGGATTTTTCTACCTGCAACTACTTTGAGAATCATTATATTTTTCTTAGAAGTTTGGTTTTGTTATGCGATAGGGCTGAGATATTGGGGTGTTATGTTGACTTCGTCGTATTTTGTACATTGAAAAATTTGAGTTTTTGTTATAAATAGCACAATTTGACACCAAGACATGACTGTATCGATAATGCTTGTATAACTAACTACAAAATCTATAATTTTAACGCTTACTTCATCTTTTAAAATTCAGCAAAAGGAAGAGGTCACTGTGTGGGGGTGATAATATTTTAAATGACAATTTCTTCATTTTTGTCAAAAAAACTTTAGACTGTTACTGACATTTTCTTTAAAAATACCTTGTATAATCTCTTACACTCACTTACAGGAAAAATCAGTACCCCTTTAAGTTGTTTTAATTTCGCTTTTTATGCAAATGGAATTAGCAACAGGATTAGACATTAACTATTAACACGTTCTTTCGAATGAAAACAAATCTAATGATCACATAAAAAAAATCATTCTCAAATAATGTTATGACCAGAAAATAAGATATAGCGAATGTAAGTAAGGATTGTAACAACGATAGACGCCTATAGCATAACATACATTTCAAATGGGAGAAATAGTCACGGTTGGTATACTTCAAAATACTCCTGTAGAGGGCGACTGCACAAACTATATTATTTGTAGATTTCTACACATTTAAATTAAAAATTTAAATCACAATATTGTTTATAGTTCTAAAAAGATTCAGTTATTAAAAAGTATTAAAAGTTAACATATTTTATTTTCTACAAAAAATACGGCACAAGAGAAGGATTTGATCTATATGATATAAATAAAAGAGAAGCCAAAGAGAAACAAAAAAGTTAATGTCAAGAAATAAAGGAGTATCAGAGTCGATAATATGATAACTTCAATGTCCATCGAAAGGTGACATCTAGAAAGTTCCGAAAACGCAACAGCGGAAAAATAATGGATGATGAAGGCAATCTTGCCATATACAATATGAAGAAAATTCAGGTCCCGAAATCCTACCAGAAGAAATAACGGCAGCCGCCAGACAAATGAAGGATGGAAAGGCACTTGGACTTGATTAAATTTCTGCAGAACTGCTGAAGGTATTAGATGCAGAACTGCAAACTGAATTAATCAAATATACAAGGCAGGAAAAATACCAGTATCGCCCAAAAAATCGGAAGCAAAAGCTTGTAAAGACTAGGATCATAAGCCTAATGAGCCATCTGCTGAATCTGTTTTTAAAAGTTCTCAACAAAATAATTTACCGGAAATGCTAGGAACAAATTGCGCCCAATCAGTTTGGCTTTGTGAACGCCGGTGGTACAAGTTGTGATGTTTTTGCATGCCTGATTGAGTACAAGAAGGCTTTCGATAGGCATGAACAAATGATGGAAATTTTGAAGAGGACAGGGATTGACGGAAGTGACCTAAAAATAATTGCTAACCTATATTGGAATCAATAAGCGGTACTTCGAATAGATGGAGAATATACAGATCAGGTCAAAATCTTAAGGGAGGTGAGACAGGGGTGCATAATTTCACCACTGATATTCAATCTGTACTCGAAGCACATTTTTGAAGAGGATCTAAAAGATAGTGATGAAGACACCTCAAACAATTGAGTCAAGCTCAATAACCTGCGGTATGCAGATGATACAATAGTGTTTCCAATATCGTTTTCCAATTTTCCAATTTTCGATTTCCGAAGTGGAAATTGAAACGTCAATAAACGTATTTTTATCTTTAATTGTGGCTTATTCCCAGTTAAATAGTAATTAATCGTATAAGGGTTGCAAAATTAATTAAACACCAGCAAAACCAAGCTAATGATCATCAGCAAGGAAAACAACTGGGCATATCTGTATGTGAACCAAATGAGAATTGAACGTGCCTCACAGTACAACTACTTGGGAACTGCAATCAATGAGCCGTGGGACAATACCCAAGATATTAAATGTCGCATCGGAAAGGCAAAAGGTGCATTCTTGACTATAAGCTGTGTTCAAGAGCCATGAACACATCAGAACTTCTTAAGCTTGTGGAAGGCGAATCAGTGAATATTCTACTCGACCTTTTTAACTGCATCTACAAAAGAGGAGAAATACCAAAGGAATGGCTACTTTCAACTTTTGTAACCTTACCAAAAAAGGCAAATGCAAAACAGTGCACTGACTACCGCACTATAAGCTTAATGGGGCATACATTAAAAGTATTCATCAAAGTAATCCACTCAAGAATTAACAGAAAACTAGATGCAGATATTAGTAATAGTTACTCAATTCGGATTTCGGAACGGGCTTGGAACAAGAGAAGCACTATTTGCACCTAACGTCATATGCCAAAGATGTCTAGATATAAACCAAGATATATATATATATATATATATATATATATATATATATATATATATATATATATATGTGCTTTATTGATTACAACAAAGCGTTTGATAAAGTTCGTCACGATCACTTAATGAAACTGCTAGTAGAAAAAAACTTGGATAAAAGGGACATTAGAATTATCTCTAAGATTTACTATAACCAGAAAGCGAATAGAGCAAGAGACAACGGAGGAAATCGAGATCAAGAAAGGCGTAAGACAGGGTTGTATACTCTCACCGACCTTCTTCAATCTATACTCCGAAGACATTATAAACACAGCACTTTCGGATCAAAATATAGGTATTAAGATAAATGGCATCCGAATAAACAACTTGAGATATGCCGATGACACGGTACTAATCGCAGAAACTTGGGAAGATCTTCAAATACTAATTAACAAAATAGTAGAATGCAGTGAAGAACACGGATTATCACTTAACATAAGCAAAACAAAAATAATGCTAATATCTAAATCACCACAAAACTTCACTGACATAACCGTGCATGATCAAAGAATCGAACGTGTAAGAAGATATAATTACCTGGGAACTGTTATCAACGAAAATAATGATTGCTCTGAAGAAATCAGAACCAGAATAGAGAAAGCTAGAGCCACATTTGCTAAATTGAAAAAGGTGTTCTGCGGAAGAGATCTAAGTCTAAAACTTAAAATTCGCCTTTTGAGATGTTACGTTATGTCAGTTCTCCTCTACGGGATGGAAACATGGACATTGAAAAAGATCGATACCAAAAAGATAGAAGCATTTGAGTTGTGGATGTATCGTAGAATATTAAGAATACCCTGGACAGAGAAAGTAACAAATGTGGAGGTTTTGCGGAGAGTGCGGAAAGAGAAAGAGCTGATACTTACTGTTAAAAAGCGCAAACTACAATATTTGGGACATGTTATGAGGGGAGATAAATACCAGTTGCTACAATTGATTATACAGGGAAAGATAATGGGAAAGAGATCGATAGAAAGAAGAAGGCATTCATGGTTGAAAAACTTGAGAGAATGGTACAATTGCACCAATTACCAACTGTTTAGATCTGCAGCATCAAAAATACGCATAGCTTTGATGATAGCCAAACTTCGGAACGAAGACGGCACTTGAAGAAGAAGAAGAGCCATGACCTCACCCTAGAAACAAAAAAAGGGTCCTTAAATGTTACATGTACTCAGTGCTTCAGAAAAGTAGAAACGTGGACATTGAAGGCAGAAACTCTTTTAAAACTTCAGGCTTTTGAGCTATGGTTATACAAAAGGATCCAAAAGATACCATGGACAGACAAAGTCACCAATGAAGAAGTATTACGGATGATGAACACAATCGCGGATTTGGTCAACATCGTGAAGAGCCGTAAGCTGCAGTACTTGGGACATATAATGAGACATCAAGGCGGATATGAGCTACTCTACTCCAATGCATTTTGCAAGGTAAAATTGAAGAAAAAGGGAAGCTGGCTTGCTAGCCTGAGAGCAAGATATAGAAAGACCTCTCAACACAGCTATTACGTATAGCAACCAACAAAGTTATCATAACCAGAATGATCGCCAACGTTCGGGACGGACAGGTACCCTATGAAGATATAATTAAGGTAGAAGGTGCTACCTTATCTACGATCTCGGTAAAGAATGGGCTGAAACATTACAGGCTGAGCTGGACAGGGTTTAATGACCCCGACTTTATGCTAACCGCTGATGTCTCTCCTTCCTATCGTGTCCTATGATTAGGTCCTTATACCCTTTCCCGTCTTTCCCAAACTATTCCCACCTACATCCTTGACCTAAAACGGGCAACATGCCGTGAGCAGTGCGGCAGGTTTTAAAATCACTCCAAAACACCCCCTAAAACAAAATTAAAATTAATTTTCTCAAGCTGTATTTACCCCAGGAGAGTACGAAAAGATTTCCAGAACCTCGCGAAGCTGTCTGTCCCACGGATTAAGGGGGGAGGGGATTCTGACAAGTAAACACACCAAACTTAGAAAACCCCTTAAACTCAACGTCACTACATATTATAGATACTAGCAACAGGAGAAAGAAGGAAAGATATGATGGAAGCAGGAAGACGACGATGTAAATGTCGAAAATTAAATGGGATATGATAGGCGTTAGCGAGGTAAAACAACAAAGGGAAAATCTGAAAAAACTGAAATCGGGTATTTGTTTTATCAGATCGGTAGTGAAACTGAAACAATGGTAGGCGTTAGCTTCTTCGTATAGAAAAAACATCATAAAAACAGCATTCGTTATATCAGTAAAAAGTTTTTCTACTGGAGTACCTTTTTTAACCTTAAAACTAGTGAAAGGTGTAATTTAAAAATCGTATAATTATATGCCTCAACAAGTAGCCTCATTCGGACAATGAAATAGTATAATTCTACGATATTACTTTAGCTCTAAACGATACAAAAGCATAGTTTACCATATGTGGTGACTTCAACGCTAAAACGGGGGGAAAGGTAAAGAACATCATGAAATTAGAAAGATAAGTAAAAGAATCCATACCAAAAATCTGTTAGGCTTGACAACCGAAACCATAAAAATGAACAAAGTCGAGAAAAGAATGAAAATAACAAGACCCTTAAAGTTCTAAGGAAAAAATTGACAACTAACAAATAACAAATAAGGAAAGTAAAGAATAAAGATGTAAATACCACCAACAGAGACGAATTACTTGGGGTAGTAGAAGATTTCTATAGATAGATAGATAGGTTTATTGATAATTTTTACATAGTAAACACTACATGTCATGTCACAATAAAATAATTTACTTTTGTATACTAAGAACTAAGAAATAATACAAGAACATATAATAAAACATATACAGTGAAAATTAGATATATAAAATTATAACAAATAAGAAAGAAACATTTCAGTAAGGCGTAATATAGTTTTCATTAAAAACGACCACACTAGGAGCTCAAACAAACAAATTCCTGTATACTATAGAAACAGTGTTCCAGCAGGAAGTGTTTTGCTAGTTTATAAAATTGTTTTGAATTCATTGCCTTAATATCAATATTTTTGTTTAAGTTTAAAAAACAATTATACAGATTATAATCTATTGTATTAAGTTGTGTAACACACAATCTGGAATATGGTATAATGATATGACTTTTATTTCTTGTATTGTAATGATGTTGATCAGCATGTGATTTTACTTCTTTTATATTATTATGAATAGTTAACAAAGTTTCAAATATATATATTGAAGGTAAAGGAAGAATGCCATACTTCTTAAATAAGGGTTTACAGCTGGCGCGATATTCTGCCGAGTCAATAATTCGGATTGCTGTTTTTTTAAAAGTGAAAACTTTATATGCATAGGACGAGTTTCCCCAAAGAAGTATGCAATATGTCAGAATACTATTAACCATTCCAAAATAAACTGACCTAAGAATATCTCGACTCACAGAAGTAGCCAATCTGCGCATAGCAAAAATCTGTGAGGCGAGCCCCCTACACAATCGTTCAATATGGTGCGACCAGTTCAACCTTGTATCCATAGTAACACCTAGTAACTTTACTGGTTCAGATGGTGTAACCCATCTATCAGAACTAAATACGATTTTCTGGGTTTTCTGCTCGTTTAACTTAAGTTTGTTACAGTTAAAGCAGGATTTAGATTTTTCTAATATTTTTTCACTGTAATCAGTTTTACCTCTACATAATAAGGTTGTGTCATCTGCAAAAAGAACATAGTTGGTGTTATCCAATGCACTTGGTAAATCATTTATATATATATATATCAAGAATAGTAGAGGACCCAAAACTGATCCTTGTGGTACTCCGGTTGAAACTGGTAAAGGATCAGATTCTTGATTATTAAATGCAACAATCTGTGTTTTTCCTGTAAGATAGGATTTTAAAAGGTCATATATGGTGCCCCTTATTCCATAGTACTCCAATTTTATCAATAGTGTTTGAATATCTACACAATCAAAAGCTTTTGTAAGGTTACACATTAAGCCATTAGTAGGTTCACCTGCATCAAAACCGTGAACAATATGTTCTATTACTTCTAATAAAGCTTTAGTTGTTAAGTATTTTTTTCTAAAACCAAATTGAGAGCTAGATATAATTGATTTGTTATCCAAATAATTTGATATATGATCTTTAATTAAGATTTCAAAGATTTTACTTATTGTTGGTACTATGGTAATAGGTCTGTAATTGCCAGGAGCATTTTTATTTCCTTTTTTATGAAGTGGAATTACTTTTGATATTTTGAATACATCAGGCCAGTAACCCTCGTTAATGCATTTGTTAAATATTATTGTGAGTGGTTCAACAATTGTATCAAGCGATTCCTTAATAATTTTACTGTTAAAACCATAGTAGTCAACACACGAGGAATTTTTTAATTTGTATATGAATTCTTTCACATCAGATGCTACTATTGGAGACATAAAGAACGAACTTTACCTTCTAGGTAGCCTGCTAAGATAGTAGTTTATGTCATGCTCAGAGTGTCCTATTGATTTCGACAGCATTTCATTAATTTTCTGGTAAAATTTAGTAACTTATAGTTTTCTAAATCGCAAAAGCACACTCTGTATAATGTCTCGCATATTTATTATTTTTCTACTCGTATATAAAATTTATAAAATGCTAGTAAGCAAAGTAGAACAGCACATTTTTGCTATTTCTTCCGCGACGATAAATACGATATTCCATACATTCTTTCTGCATTACTCACAAGATACTTGAGTTCTTAAATTTATTTATAATGTTAATTTAATGCTGTAAATTCCATTCCCACCGTAGATTAGATGAAATATCAAATATACGCGTATTTATATGTGTGTTAGTAATCAATGTATTCGATATTTAAATCGAACAACATGCTAGCAATTCCGTTGATTGTATAATCGTTAATACTATTATTTTGTGTAGATAATGGTGTTGAGAATGAGATTTTATTTATGTGCGTATGTTTGCTATGAAATGTAATTCATAATACGTCATTAATAAAATTTCTTCTAGGGCATTTTTGAGCATTACCAACTCGAGCCCTACGACTTCGTAGAAGTGTCAGCAAAAGCCATAATATAGTTTGTTAAAAAGGCTGGTTGAAAGGACAAATTGAACCTAGTCATGAGTCACAATAGACATCCTATATCGAGTGAAAGGGTGGTTGAGCGCCCAATCATATTGATCATAACCTAACCTAAGATAAAAATAAACCAAAGCTAGTGAAATGTGACTGGAGTGAAAACACTGGATGACAGAAGAAATCATATTACTGATGGAAGAAAAAGGAAATATATAAAGGAAAAGATCTACAGAAGTATAAAGAAATACCACGAATAATTAAGGAAAAAATCAAAACAGCCAAGGAAATCTATGTGATGAAACAATGTAAAGAGATAGAAGAACTAGAAACAAAATATAATATGAGAAATATGCACAAAACAATTAGAGAAGTGACTGGAGTGGGTCGAAATATACAGCAAGGACACATAAAAGACAAAAAAGGAGTACTACTAATAGATTTACCAGAGAAATTAAGACGATGAGAGGAGTACGTTAGAGAACTTTTCCAAGATGAAAGAGGTGAAATGCAGAAAATACAAGAATTAAATCCTTTAGAGAGACAGAAGATCACGATAGATGAAATCAAATATGCTATCAAAAACTCTAAAGACAGCTGGATTAGATGAAATACCCGTAGAACTGTTAAAACTAGTGGAAGAGGATAACTTGGAAGTATTGGCAGATTTATTCAACACGGTGTACGATACGGGAATAATACCACAAGAGTGGCTGAAGTCAGCATTTATAACCATCCCTAAAACAGGATAGAGGAGGATATAAGCGAGACGCAGTTCGGGTTCCGAAATGGAATGGGTACTCGACAAGGACTATTTGCCATCAACATATTAATTCAGCGATGTAGGGATGTAAATGTTGATCTACCCTTGTACTTCGTTGTGAAAAACTAATATCAATACTTATGAACATGCGCATTGACAGTAAAATCATAAATATAGTGCAAACATTATATTGGAACCAAAGTGCCATAGTTTAAATTGATGGGCAACACTCAGAAGAAATGAGGATCTATAGAGGCGTTAGACAGGGATGTGTTTTATTGCCACTTTTGTTTAACTTATATTCGGAAGAAATTTTCCAAAACACGCTCAATAATATCGAAGCGGGAGTCACCGTTAACGGAAAATTAATTAACAACTAAGATATGCAAACAACACAGTGATCATAGCAACGAGTATAGAGGATCTACAACATCTCAAGTACATGCTAATTACAAAAAGACCACAAAATATACATCACCTATTGACAATTGATGGTAACGTGATAGAACAAGTAGAAAAATATCAGTACTTGGGAACTTTGAACAATAAAACCAATGATCATACTGTAGAAATAAACAAGCGATAGAGAATGCCAGATCAGTATTTATACGAATGAAGCCACTCTTAACGTGCAAAAACCTAAATTTGGAGATCAGACTACGTACCATTTGCTGTTATATATTTTCAATATTATTATATGGAGCTGAGATACGGACATTAAAAAAATGTAATTTAAAAAGAATCGAGGCCTTCGAACTCTGGTTATACCGCAGAGTATTGACAATATGATGGACTGAAATAATTACAAATAAAAAAAACACTAGTAAAGTAACAGAACTAATCACCACCATACAAACCAGAAAATTGGAATATCTAGGTCACGTGATGAGGGGACCAAAATATGAAATTTTGAGACTCATAATACAGGGAAGGATTCAAGGAAGGAGGATCTGTTGGCCGAAGGCAGAACTCATGGTTAAAGAATCTACGTGATTGGTATCAATGCAGATCGATTGATTTGTTTAGAGCAGCAAGTTCTAAAATAAAAATAGACATTATGATTCCCAACCTCCGTAGGGAGACGGCACTCTAAGAAGATGTGAAATTTGATTTCACAAACTAGTGTAAAGCATTATACAAGATTATTGTCTATGCTGAAACACAAGAAAGTCAGGCTATAGCTGAAGAAAAAAAGGAGCCAGAAACAACAACTGGAAAGTTTTATTTTGGTACAATTTGATACATTTGCTGTTCCGGCCAATCCAGATAAAACACAATCTGGTAAAAGTTCTTCCGGGGTTGTTAGGACATGCAAAATGTGGTAATAATAATCCCTTAAAAATATGGAGCCTTCTTTTCACAGAGGATATGGAAAACGAAATAATTCTATGATCAAAAGAATGACAAATGTTCCCGACTCATGAGCGGCGGCTGTAGGGCAATAGGTTTGGAAGAATTGCATTTGAAAAACTGTTACTTGTAAATAGTTCGCAGTGTTAATAATAATAATAATATATTTTAATTGGAACGTTTCTATATTTAGTTCCTTGTTCTTTACATGAAACGAAAAAATTAAGAAAGGAATAGTATTTTATTTTTTTATATTTCTTTTGTAAGAATTTGTTTTCTGCTATCAGAAAAATAAGTTGTTACATTTTCTTAGCATTTGTCAAAATTAATAAAAAATAAATAGAAAATGGGCAACTTAGTTTTTTTACAGCTTAACTGATTACAACTTATAACGAAATAACGAATTATGTTTTTATTAATTTCACAAAAACAAAAAAAAAACTTGGCAGGCAGGCTCTAGGAGGCAGATATCGGCAGAATAAACCACGATACCAGTTGAGGGTTAATGCATACATATTTTTAACAAAGTCAAAGTAAATATCACATTTTTTCTGCGGACTTCATTAGTCTAGTTTTGGTACTTGGATTATTTTAAAATTAAAGCAGTTGCACAATTATTAGATTGCACAAATTTCTATTAAAATAAATATTTTCTTTTAAAAGTTAAGTATAAGAGGTACTTACATACAACACATAGCTGTTGGCGCCAGTCGTCTGTCCTATAACAATAAAACAAATGAGTTGCTGGAAAATTAAAAAATGATCTATAATTACGTCTTTTATTTATATAAGGAAATCTGCTTACTGAGTTGCGATTCTTAATTAAGAATTTATATATTAATCAACACGCTGGTCATCAGATAACAAATTGTTCTGCTCGAGACAAAGTGTAAATATTTAGATTTTTAATTCCATTTAAGAATAGAAGCACAATCAGAAACAACAAAAGAAAATTGACAGGAATTTGTAGATGACACCAAAAAAAGTAACAAGTGAAAACATAAAACAAGAGGTATGATTGATTGAACGGAAGTACATTATAATCTGATAAACTGCTCTGCTCACTTTTGTCAACATGGCCAGTTTCTATTTTTAATTATCATTTGTTTGACTTGAATAGTCCTTATCCGCGAAGTTTTTGCGAAAATACCGTTCTCAAATATTTTGTTTGAAAATTTGCTGGAGTAGTAAGTTTTATTCTTTAGATTTATTATTTTTTCAGACATGTTGTACGACGAATTTGCATATTACTTGCTTGCATGTTTCCTACTAATTTCTCCAACGTAAAAAGTCTTTTCCTTCTCATAGCCGTGCACCTATAGTGTCGTTTTTCAAGAGAGAATAAAATTTTTTATACCTATTATATCCCTTCCTCGGAGCAACAATGACTTTTGAACTTCGGATCAGAACGAAATCGCCGCAAATATCAGTTGTTCATAGACTGTCGAACCGAACATTTCGTTTATATTACTATAACGACGTAAGTGTAGATTTTGACAAAATAAAATAAAGTTTTGATATACTCTTAGAGGAACATTGGCGAACGAACAGTTGTGTCATTAAATTTGATACCTCTCACTACTTGCTAGATGATTAAAGCCGTAAGTACATATTAACGTCGTTCTGGTTTTTGAATGGTAGTTTTTATAGTCACGTAACCAGTATTTATGTCATTGTTAACTCAAACAACATTAACAATTTGTGTGAAATAGTGTGTGCAAAAACAGTCAATATAATAGGTTTGTATTTCAATGAAGAAATATAACGAGAGTCTAATCTTGAATTATGAAAAGAACTGAGCTGATATTTCCTTCATTTAGCAACTCACAATTTACAAGAAGAGAACAGTACTCCATAGGAACCATCAGTATTGGAAGACAATACTATTTCAGAAACAATCAATGATGCAATCATTTTAACATAATTGCAGACAGTGAATTTAACCGCATTCTTCGAGTTTAGACCGTAATAGTATGTTCCCACATAAGCCTTGTGAACTTGGACCAGGTAGGTACTTTCTTTTTTAAATCAAAATTAGTTTTATTGATTATTAATTAGTTTTAGATAATCTACGTATTTCTAACAATTATGAAACACAGCCCAGTTTGTCATAATCTGTTGAAACCCAATCATCAACCAAGATCACTTTGAGAAGAATGTCTCGAACAGTTTATGATGAGAAAAATTCCTCAGATGATGAGAACAGCTTATTTCGAAAAGATAGTGACAACTATGTGTCATCAGAAAATAAAATATTGTCGGAAACAGATTCTTACCATAAAAGAAAAAAATAATACAGAAAATTACCGCAAAGGTAGGAGAGTAAGAAATTCAGAAAAATGGAGAAAAAATAAAGCTAAACTCTTTAAGAATTCAGGAAAGAGTTATATTTCAAGAACTGGAAAAGTTGTGAATAAAACAACAATGGGATATGCTTGCTCTAATCATTGCATTCAGGGTGTTCAGAGAAGGTTAGCGAAGACCATAGAGCTAATTTTTTCAGCAGTATTGGAATCTAGGTTCACTGCAGAGACAACGCGATTAATTTGCCTTCTTGTATTGAACCACTTCAGTTGACTTATCGCCGCATAAACACCTAGAAGACAGGACTGTACTTTCTATCTACTTCACAATGGAAAAGATTGCGTATATGGAAAATGTATCTGACTACCACTTTTGGGACTAAGGAGAGAACAATTAGAACGATCATCCAATCAAAAGCTTCTGGGCCTAGAATTGTACCGCAAGATAAACGTGGAAAACATAGTTAACAGGCAAAGATAAACTGTAAAATCACAAATTCTATAACCCGTATAGGAAACCATTATTAAAGGGCTAACACATCAAGAGATCAAGAGACGGGTTAGACTGGCATGGGCGGCATTTGGCAAACTAAGCTACATTCTTAAAAACAAAAGATATCCACAGCATCTTAAGACCAAAGTATATAATCAATGCGTACTCCTTGTTCTTACGTATGGCTCCCAAACGTGGACATTTACAAAAGCAAACATGGACAAAATCATAAAAACCCAAAGAGCAATGGAAAGACAAATGTTGCACATAAGACTAATGGATAAGAAGAGAAACGAGTGGATAAGAGAGAAAACAATAGTGAGGGATGTTAGACAAGAAGTTGCAAAATTGAAATGGAGATTTGCCGGACACAATATAAGACAAAAAGAAGACCGATGGAACAAAATTCTTATAAGTTGGAGACCTTGGGAATATAAGCGAAGCAGAGGAAGGCCCCAAATGAGATGGGCAGATGATATCAAGAAGCACGTGGGCTCTAGATGGATGACTGTAGCGACAGACAGAGAAGAATGGAAAAGGATTGAGGAGGCCTATGTCCAAAGATGGACCAAAGAAGGCTAATTAGATAGAACACATCAAGAGACATAGAGATGGAAGTTTATCCGTTGGAGAAATGCACAAACACTATAAAATGAAACAAGACGATTTGGGCCAGCCCAATGCAAATTATGTCAGTATAAGTCGCACCAAGAGAAAAAAAACTAAGTAGAACTGAGAAAGATTCAGATAAATAAAAAGCAAAAGAAGAAGGATCAAATACAGTTTTGGTAATGTACTACCTACAATCTGTCCTAACAGTGCCTATGGAACAAACATTAGCTTTTTACTATATCAAGATAAAATTATTTTAATTTTACGAGATCACAAATAAGCAATGACAGGATATCCTGTTACTTCTGGCAAGAAGATCTGGGACAAAGAGGAGCAGTCGAAATTGGTTCATGTGTCCTGACATTTCTTGAAAAAATCAATAATACACATCCTTAATTTGACATCATTCTTTATTCCGATAACTGCAGTGGTCAGCATCTTGCAACGTATTACTTAGCAATTAGAAAGTTTCAGTTAAAAGCCATAATACAAAAGTAAGTACCTCATCCGAGGTCATACACAAAACGAATATACGTTCCCGATCAAATTGTGTCCATTATTAGAGACGCAAAGAAAAAAAGAAACCCTTTTATAGTAATATAATTAAGTTGATGACTTCATCCATATGAAAAAGAACGACATCGGCTTCAACTGCCAGAAAAATATACGCAAGTGATAGGTTCTTTTACAAAATTGGAATCAGACCTATGTTATAACCGTAAAAAAGTAGACGAGTGACAGAAACAAGATATTGTTATAAAAAACCTGCATGCATTTCAAAAATATTTTCTAATGGCTTGTTTTGAATTGTGAATTTGAGTAGTTTGTATTATTTACTGACAATAAAATTATTATACCTAAACCTTTTTTAAATTTTTTAATGTTATCATTAATTTTAGACCAACTCAAACCGATTCAAAAACTATTTTACAAATATGGGAAGAACAATGACGCAACTGGGAGGCTGCAAAGTTCTGATTCTGTGTAGACTCAAAAAGTTTATAGTACCAAAAAACTTAATAGTGTAATCAAAAAGTAAACTAAATTTATCATTAAAAAAATTTTCAGTTTCTAAAATACTCACTTAAACTTGTAAAAATGGTTTAAAAAAAAGTAAATTTTTCAGCATTTTAGTAATTTGTTACTTGCGGCGATGTTGTAAAAATGGTTTTAAGTAAATTTTGAGTAATGTGTTACTTGCGGCGATGTTGCTTCTAAGAAGCCGTATTATAAACATTACTCTTGTTTTGTCTTTAAGGACATAAAATATTTCTTAAGAATAATAATCGATGTCTAATAAATCTAAGCTAATAGTGAAGATGAATCAGACAGTTAAATGGTTTGTTTACATAATATCGAGAGGGTTGTGCATAATAATAAACGACTTTCTTCTAAACAAATTTTAAATTGCTGACGTTTGATAATTAACTCCTAATGGACTGCTTAGTTTAGGTTTATAATAATTTATGTGTGATAAATTTGTGACACCAGAAACAAAAACAGTCAGTTCAGCTAAACATAAAAAATCATACATACAACACTCACCTAAATAAATAATTAAATGTCTGGCTATAAAATTACACGCGCATAATTATTTCTGTCATCTTTATCTTGTCTAATTACCATATTGCTATGGAAAATGGTTTTAACAATTTTACCCTGGAAGATCACACCAATTTTTTTAACATATACCGCACATATGGGTATCAGATCCCCAATGATTTCTTGTGATGAAATTAAAAAAAAAAGTAAATATTTTCTGATTTCTAGAGACAATATTGAATACACAAGAATAATTAAATCAATCATTTTATTTTCTCTCTCTTAATTGTAGTAATATAAAAAAAAATATTAAAAATAGTTAACATTTTCTAAAAAGCCAGAAACATAATTCAAAATACTTTACCTTAATTTAATAACAAAATGGTCTTTCTAACTAAAATCTAACATCTTTTTATTATAGAACTCATATTCATTCTTAGCCAGGTATTGCAATTTCACTCATTTTGGTGACTACATTCACAACAGCGTTTAGCTCTATGCTCCATGCAGTATGCTTTATGGCAAGCCTATGTATGCATTATTCGTTTTTCATATTTTCCTTTGCAATATAACACCTGGTTTGCTTTAATAAACTTGTGGGATGTTGTATTGGAAGGTCTTCAACTTAAAGAATGCCACACATTGTTTGCCTGAGTGATTTCTGTGAAGAAGGTATTTAAGAGTCTCTCTCGCATTAGTGTTTCAATTAAAGCCATTCCCAAAGACTTCAGAAATGATCTATTATTAGTTGAATTTTCTTTTTAATGAAGATTTGCGAGAGAAAATAGCGCCATTGCATTTATACCACTTGCATCAAGCATGTTAAAAAATTCTTAGTGGTCATCGTCTGGATCCAGATAACCCTGCAATATTTCTAACTGGTTTATGATCTATTTCACTATCCCTTTGTTCACTTTCATCAGTATTGGAGTTTTGTTCTTCGACAAAATCCTTCTCAAATTTGAAATCGGTACGAAAGATATTTTGACCATCAACCTCGTTGTTTTCATTAACAAATAAGTTTTCAACTTTCCTTTCCATTTTAGCTTGGGCCAACGGATAACGTTTTGCCCAGTTTTCTTTCCAACTACATAAAGCGATTTCCCAACAAACTCATAAAAAAATTATTAAATTATCACAAACCTTACACATAGATGCAACATACCCCAAAGATTATTCAATACATTTTCGTGATTGGAAATATTGCTTGAATGAGACCGCAACTACACGTCCGTCTTTGGCAGATCACAGACTGAATTTACATAAAGCGGCATTACCATTGAAATGTGTTTGCGCATGCTACATTCGGTTAAGTGTCTGGATGGGTACCTCACACCCAAGTGTGAGCTTCCAGGGTTAAAGGAGAAAGTGAGACAGATTATTTCTATGGATTAATACTCAGATGTTGTGCTGCACCAGCGCTTCTTATTTTTTGAAGAGGACTAGCATCCTCTTAATGTTAATCAAGAACATTAATACATCTTTAGCAATTACAAAAAACCATACAGCCAAATGCTGCCTCCATCTTATAACAGTTTTACACAGAACAAACAGATAAGATTTTTCCTTCATAAAATCTTTCTCTTTGCCAAAACCAATTTACTGGACTGTGAACAAAATCGATCTAAATCGCCTGGAGCCTTTCGAAATGTGGTGCTAGAGAAGAATTTTAAAAGTTTTCTGGATGGAGAAGATTCGAAACTCCACAATACTAGAACGTCTCAGCAAGACTACTGAGATCATAAAAAGCATCAAGCAGAGAAAACTGGAGTATTTCGGACATGTAATGAGAGGTCCCAAATATAGGTTGCTACAAAATATCATGCAAGGAAAAATAGCAGGCAAACGCAGTCCAGGACGAAGAACCTCATGGTTGAAGAACTTGCGAGATTGGTATGGTGTCTATTTAGGGTGGCAGTGAATAAAATTAAGATATCTATTCTGGTAACCAACGTTCTGAAAGGACATGGAACATGAAGAAGAAGAAAACCAATTTAAATTAAAAGTTACATTCTTTTGAATACGAATCCATAATTAATTTTGTCATAAAGACTCAGAAAAATGTAAAGAGAGTAGATAGATTTACGAAAAACTGTATAGAATAATTTTTTGGAATTATGTAGATGAAAACACCTTAGAATATTTTATCCATTCTATTAGTCGTATAATTTATGCTGGTAGCATTATAAAATACACTTACCCCTTATTTATTGGTCACCTAACACAGAACAATACCTCCTAACTAACTAATATTGCAATTGACCACAAAAACCCAGCACAACGTATAAAAATCCCTCACCACTATTAACGAATACACTAAAACCGATAATGCACAGGTTCTCGTGTGATACTAATGATAGTTATCTTTGAAACTCACTTAATGAAGTTTTTATTGCAAATTTATGTAATGGTTTTTTTATGTTCGTCCTTCCCGATTTTAAAATCAACAAATTACATTACGCTACAATAATTAATATGTAGATAATTGCAGTGGTGGAACTGTCCGGTGCAGGTAATTATATTTTGAAATTATCGAAACAATATTTGTTTTTCAAATGTACAATTAATTATTATAATAGTATTGGTGGTAATTAAATGTCACAACTACGTGAAGGAAAGTAGTGATATATTAAAATATTTAACTGTTTTAACTGTAGTTACGTCAATATTTTTGCGGTTATTTATCTTCAGTTTTGACAAGGTGAAAGACACTGCACTACGCATATTAACTTCAGGTTCTTTGAGTATTTCTTTAATATGATCAACAAAATGTACTTGAAGACGAGAAGTATTTATTTATTTACAAAGCTCAACGGGCCTTGAAAAACTAGGGCTAAAATAATACTTATATAAATTACAAAACTTTTATCAACTGAGGTAGCTTCTTGTCTAATCATACTCCTACTTGCCTACTAAGTTGGCTTAGTTGGCTTCTTCATTCATTCCTGTTTGTTGCTGCTCATTTTTCCCAACATCAATTCCCTCTTTTCTGAGATCTTCCTGTACGCTATCAAATTCTGGGCAACCCTTTCCTTCTTTTCTTGATTGGGCTTGTTTCAGATATCCTCTTCCTTCCATACTCATTATGTGCCCCATCCATCTCACTCTATGCACTTTTATAAAGCGACTGATGCTTGGTTTGTTATACAGTTCCTTATAGCTCCCTGTTTATTCGTCGCACCCAACCTCCCACTGTGTTTTTGCCTCGATATGAGGATTTTACTTTCCTATCATTCCAATTTCTCCGTATTTGCTTTTTTGATTTTCCATTCTTTACTACCAAACGTTCCTATAGGAATTATTACTGTCTTATACATCCTGAACTTTGTTTTTCACGAGACATATTTGGATTTCATCACTGGTCTTGGGGTTCCCATCTTTTCATTTCCCTTTGCCAATCGTAGCATTCAGTTTCCATTCTTCCCGAACTTTTTTTTCTATAATAACAAACAGATAAAATAGACCTTGATTCATTAGATATGAAAGTAAACCGCCTCTCTTCTTTTGGCTCTGTATTTCCAAGTATCTTTCCTGGTTTATTTCTAGGTCAAAATATTTTGCCTCCTTTTCTAATCTTTTTATAACATTTTGTAATTGTTTTCTTCTTTTCCTTAAAATAGTAAGATCATTAGCAAAGGCCAGACATTAATGTTAATTGTTAAAGATTGATCTGGTCGTTTAACTCGGCTATTTCTGATTATTGTTTCCAATACCAAATTAAAAAGTACCGAAAATCCTTTCCATACTACACGATTTCGTGTGCTATTCAGAGTTATTGTTATTAACCTAACCAGTTTTGCGGGTATGTCCAAGAAGCTAAGTGCTCCATACGTTTTATTCCTTTTTAATGTTTGTTTAGAATCTATGAAAAATGCATGAGGGGTTACCTTATATTTATATTATATTTATAGCATGTAGTCTGGATTTCTTTTCGTGTAAAACCAGGGCCTAATACTCATCTAGTTTATCATCAGTAAGTCTCTTAGCAACCTGGCTAATATCTTGTAATAAGTATCCAACAGAGCAACACCTACGTAACTTTTACATGCCAATATAACCCCTTTTGTATACGAGGTATAATAAAGCTTTAGTTCAATTTATGAGGCATACTCCCGGTTTTCTCCCGGTCTTTTATCATTTTTAAGCCCATTGGTTATATTTTTAATATCTCTTTTCACTATGAAGTTCTATTATTATGCCATTATCCTGTATAAGACAATTTTTATTCTCATCTGCATTTTGCTGATTCAGTAGTTCACTAAAATACCTCTCTCGTATACCCATTACTGATTCTTTTTCCTTAGCGAATGTTCCAGCTTCTTTATTCATGTATGAATTGTAGTTCTGGTATCCCCTTTCAGTTTTTTAACTTCTAGATAAAACGACCGTATTTCTTTTTTCTCACATATTTCCTCTATTTCTTGTATTATTTTTTCGTTATCTTTTCTTTCGTCTACATACCCTTTTCATTATTTTTCTTTGATCTTTGTAACTCTGATTGATACCATGATTATTAGTAGTTAGTGCCAATTGTCAATCTTTTCTATTCCTCTGCTATTTTACGGCATTCTTCATCAAACCAATTTTTCCCTACTTTCATTTGGCCCTTTTGTGGAATAATTGTGTCATTTGATATATTATATATATATATATATATATATATATATATATATATATATATATATATATATATATATATTGCCACTCTTGTGGCTTGCTCACTTGCTCTATTCCTAGTTTTTCTTCTTTCTGGGGACAATAGCCCTTTATTTATTTCATTGACATACTTTCTTTTTATTTCCACGGCGAAAGTATACCTGGTCCATATTATAGTAAAAAACAAAGAACACCAGATGCACAAATCAATATAAATAAATTAAGGAACCCACTCATAAGGGCCCTGTTATATGAGCGTAATGTTGTCGCGTTGAGGAAGCATTACTATCTGAAAGTGAAGAAAGAATATTAATGGAAGAACGATTAACAACATACAATACGCAGATGACACCGTGATTAAAAGGTCTGCTGAACAACTCTAACTGCTACTAAACAAGGCAAGCAGTTTATGTGAAAAATTTTGACTAAAAATGAATAAGACTAAATATATGATAATAACAAAGAAAACAAATATACAAACAAATATACATTTAGGAGATGTACTGACATAACGGGTTGAAAAATACAAGTATCTGGAAACCTGGATTTCAGAAAATAATGATCAAACAACAGAAATAAGGGCCAGGATAGAAATAACAAAAAACGCGTTTGTAGAAATGAAAACTATTCTCTGCAGTCAACAATAAGTGTATATTCGCAACATTTAAACTTTGTTACACCTTAAAAAAATTATTTAAAATCCTTTATAAAAGGTTAATAAAAACACCCAGTCGGGTAATATCACAAAGCGTTTTCGGAATCTGTATTCCATCATCAGTGTGTCCTAAAAGTATATAACCACTTTAATTAAAGAGAACGTGAAATTTAAAATTTTGACCAAGGTTAATACAAAATGTGGTTAATACTTACTAGGTGTACATTTTTTAGCCACTAAATATTTGGGTAAAAACCCGGTAAAAGTTATTAGTTTAAATTTAGGTTACTAGTGAGGATAAACTAATAACTTTTACCGGGTTTTTACCCAAATATTTAGTGGCTAAAAAAATGTACACAGTGAGTATTAACCACATTTTGTATTAACCTTGGTCAAAATTTTAAAGTCACGTTCTCTTTAATTAAAGTGGTTATATACTTTTAGGACACACTGATGATGGAGTACAAATTCCGAAAACGTTTTGTGATATAACCCGATTGAGTGTTTTAATTATATACCTTTTATAAAGGATTTTAAATAAATTTTTTGTGATACATGGTATACAGCCAGCTACAGGAACTTAGTTTCCTTGTGGATTTTGTTACATTTCTGTCCTTGTGGTACGTACATGTTAAGTTTGTCATGTCTGAATACCTCATATTTTTTTTTGCAATTTTGTCATATTTTTCCAGAATTCTAATATGGGTATTATAAATTTATAGAAGATGTAAGATATTTTTGTAGTTCAAACTGATTAGAAACATCTGAGCTTTCCTGCACTTTTTTCTTTATAAAATGTAAAACTTTCTTATTTACTTTTTATCTGTTTGGTCTGGACCTGGCCTCGCGTGGTTTTATAAACACGATCGATATCGATCATTGAAGCAAAGTTGGCTACCACACTCATTATAGGTTTATTGACAGCAGCTTCAACGAGAATTGTTGAGTTGATGTAACAATCTTATAATATATTTAAAGGATAAAACTCTTCTACCAAGACTGTGTCTTCCTAAGGCAGTAAGGACAACAGTTGAGTAAAGGTTAACAACTTGTCTACAAGCTGAATAAGTTTATTGAATACAAAGCTAAAATTAACAATAATAATAACAGCAACAAAAATACATGAGCAAATTTACCCTACAAGACCAACAAGGATTCCTAAACTTGAAACATATCAAAACTTACCTTTCATAAGTATCTAAAGGCATTCCCGTATATGTTTGATAAGAAGTATCAATTAAGATGCATTCAAGAAGTGTCAATTAAGATGCATTTAAAATATAAAAAAATGTAGTGATGGTAAAGTTTAGATAGTAAAAAAGTAAGCGACCTATTTCTTCAGACTGTTTTTGGATGCGGAACATATATGACTTTAGCGTCTCATCAAAGCACGGATTCGTTACATTCTTCAATACCACCAAATGCCATGTAAAATGATTTCGTCATAATATAGTGTGGCGGGCAATACAAGATGGCCGTTAGTACTATTTTATGGCAGGTTCAATATATCAACGCATTTCTCATTCATAAAAGTAACAATGAACCTGAATCTCAAATAAACCGAACATTATTCTTGAAGCAGTACGAAGAGTTTGTGAAAGTACCCATAGCAAAAGGAGCAGCTATGTTTTTGCCAAGAAATATTCGACAGGCGGCCGCTAAATTTGCAGGAGTGAATATGGTACCACCACAGAATGCAATACCAAATCCAATCCAATCTCCAAACGAGGATACTGTAAATATAGCAAAAAACGCCAAATGAGAGTTTTGTAACTTTTGTATTTAATTAACTTTAAACTTGGTATCAATTTTTATGTGGATTTATTTGTTAATTTGTCTTTTAACGACTTATTTATGTGTTTTTTTATTCATTTGTACCTGTTGAGATAGTTAATTTTAGTTTTTTTCATGAGAAACAATGTCATAAATACAATGATATGTTATAAATGTGTTTTCTTTACAGTTCGCTACATTTGTTTTTTTTTTGTTAAATAGCCTTCAATAAATACAATGAAAATGAGTATCAATTTAACCAACCTAAAAAGATTCTTTGAAAAAAAATCAAAAAATTAACTTTATATTTGAAATTTGTTTCTGATAGGCTTAATATGTCCACTGGTGTAACTATCTATCCGCCCGTCCGATGGAGTCTTGAAATATCTTTGCTTAAAAGTACATATTTTTTATATTTTTGGTAATACAAATAAGAATATATGCACTATAAAGGGATCTGAAATTTAAGACAACGGCAATATTTTTGTTTATTCTATTTTCGTCTGGATAATAATTTTTAATTTATGGCTACTCATTACCTTCCAAGATAAGTAATAGTGCTATATCTTCATCGCTTATTCATCATGCTCATAGTCATTAACATCTTCACAGATGTGTCTGTCCATCGCGGTGGAGATCTGCCGCGTTGGCGTTGACTCGGAGGCCTTCCTTGAACCACCAACCGCTCCATTTTGTGATCACTGACCAAATAACTTGATCTGGAGTAAATAGTACTAGAAATACACGATTGGGTTTAATTTTAATCGCTTTTTCATGCTGATCCAATATAATATTGACTACTTGTTCGTTGCACTGATTAAACCATTGTTAATGTTTTGTAAAATGGATGTCTTTATACATTTGCCGCATCACGACATATAATTGCTATATCACTTAAACCGCCTTTCTAGGAATCGTACAAGGATTGCTACAATTGCAACATTATTCCTTATTTCGTTATATTTAACACCCAGATTATTGTTTTTGGTATCGCCACTTACAGTAAGCTTTATTTGTGTAATCAGTTGTTAGTTTTGACGATTCATATTGGAGGGCATAAAAGATTTGCTGAATTTATTTGGTCATCTACAAAATCTTTTTATTTTTTGTTTATTCCCATTTTATTACCAGCCTGCACTAAACTAGCCATATTATTATTAATAAAGCGGCTTTCACAACTGTCTGCGATATTTGATGTTTTTCACTATTGTCGTCTGTAACAAAATTTTTCTGTTTTTAACGATGATGACGTCCTTGAGATATATCTGATTGAACATTTATTTCTTACGATCTATAATTCTGTACATACTTTTTTTAACTTTTCGTTAATAATTTCCGACTCTATTTCCAATCTGTAATAAACCAGCTACAACACGCAAAATAAGGGTATTCGTTGAGTCGCCAGTATTTGTCTGATGCTCTCTTAAAATTGTACTGTTCTTTTCCTTCTCAGGATCGTTGGTTATCATCTTAAGCACTTGACGAAACTCTTTATTCCATATCGATACAGACCTTGATATGATACATACGATAGATTCATACGGTAAGTCCAAATGAGTTTCACAACGTTTTTTATATTAACATTTTACTTTTCATTGATTATTTTCATTTTACAATTGCTATTCAATAGAGGTTATTTAATTTGTTAGTTGGATACCCAATTATCTTGATATTGTTTATTTAAGTATACAGTGTATAGATTTATCTACGATTATCCAAAGATTCGTAGTGACCATTCTTTACGCATATTCCAATACCCAAAATTAATGATATCCCTTTAAAAATAAATCAGTCTACGCCATTGTAAGTTACGAAAGAAAAAGCACACTTCAATTCTAATTATATCGCCGGGTTATTAAATTCGTTTTATATTCGTTTATGTGTCAATGCATGTCCAAAGTGCAACGAAATAATATTGCTATTGCATCGTTAACTATATACATTGTACATTGCACCTATGCGTTAAAACACCGTTGACTTTATCGTTCAACTAGTATGTTTACTAGAAAACTTTATGTACTAGATGGTACGACACCGATCTGAAGTTAAGTGCATGATTTAGATTTTCTTCGCCGTAAATCAGCAAATAACCTCGTATTTTCTTTGTTTGTTATTTCTAACCAAATTTAAAATACAGAAATTGGAAATTTTAGAGTAAATGTTTTAAATCTAAACATAAAATAAAAAAAGAACAATAGGGACCAAATCGCTCATTTCGCAAAAAGCGTTTTTTGCCAAACATAGCATCCATCAGAACTTGGTGTATACAATTTTGATACTATGGTAAAAACTAGACGTTGAAGAGTCTCAAGATGTATTCAATTTAAAGATTTTTAATAGTCCATTAACTCTAGCGAAAAATAGGACCTTACCTCCCAAATTCTGTCGTGACTGCATTGATTTAGATGAAAATTTGGATTTAAACTTGTCTTATCCTCATTTGCAAAAGTTATATATGGGCGAAGTGTGCTTTTTGTTTTTAAGGAGTTAAATCTACCCGTAAGTGGAATAAATAACAAAGCACGTCTTTAAGCGTTTTATGGATTATTATCTGATCAAATTAAGTAAAATAAACATTAAGTAATTTAAACTAACAAAATATAGGAATAAATATATTAACAAACTACAACAAACCAACGGCTTGAAAATTAACTTGAAAAAAACTAAATTTATGGTAATCACGAAATCAAAGAACATCAGAGCTAATCTTGTAATAGACAATACAACGATTGAGCGTGTGCCCTGTTATAAATATCTAGGTGCTTGGATCACAGACGATACTGATCAAACAAAAGAGATTAGATGTAGAATAGAAATCGCTAGATCAGTCTTTAATAGAATGCGCAAACTCTTTTGCAATCGTGATATCAATATAAAGTTACGAATACGAATGCTGCGGTGTTATGTCTTTTCTACCCTGTTATATGGGGTTGAGGCTTAGACACTAAAACAGTTGACCATAAAAAACATCGAAGCTTTCGAGACGTGGTGCTATAGGCGCATTCTCAGAATATCATGGATGGACCGCGTCACTAACACGCAAGTACTCCAAACTTTAGACAAAAGATGCAAAATTCTAAATGAGATAAAAACTAGAAAGATGGAATACTTGGGGCATATTGTGAGAGGTGAAAAGTACGAACTTTTAAGAAACATCATGCAGGGCAAAATTAAGGGCAAAAGAAGTGTGGGAAGAAGAAAAATATCGTGGCTTCGTAATCTACGTGAATGGTTCGGGTGTAGTTCGATTGAACTTTTCAGGCGCGCTGCTAACAAAGTCGCAGTGGCCATGATGATTTCCAATCTCCGCTAGGAGTGGCACGAGAAGAAGAAGAAGAACAAACCTTTCTCCTTCCAGAGTTAAGACATATGCTTATCGTTTCAAGAAGAGTCGGGAGTTTTTTTCAGAAAGTTTTAATGGATTTTTATCTATTCTGTTTATATGATGTAGATATTAATGGAGTAAATATTTAGTTCTTGTTGTATTAAATTCTCTTTCTATCTAGCTTTGTTTCTAGCTAGTGTATCCATTTTCTTATAAAATTGTATCATTAAATCGTTGTCTTGCAGACAATAAAATATTGGTATTAATTATAATCCACGAACTGAAGGAAATTGTTAATGATCTCTATATAGGAATAGCAGAATAGATAGATTATGAGTATATCGGTCAAACTGATAAAACCTTTGAAAAAACGTATAACAGAACACAAAAGTGCTTTTAATAATCGAAAATCATATGCCCTTCACCTTCTAGATTATAATCATTCTTTTAATTACCAAATTCAAATTCTCCATATTTAAAATAAAGGCCTTAAGCGGTCTTAGAATCTCTGGAAAAAATACGGATATAATTCATGGAAAAAGACTGTATGACTTGTACACACTTCTAAAATATACGTCCACTGGCAACTGGTGTATGTTCTCAAAAAACTTGATATAGTGTAAAATTTGTTATTAAAATCAGCTGAGTACTTTAGGCATATAACATGCCATCTTCAGAGTTTATTCTTATAGGTTACAAATACCTTATGGAACAGTGATTGTCAACACAAAACACATTAAAAAACCGTTAGGAAGCCAGGAAAGGCTTTCAAAGTTGCAAATAAACACATTTAAAAGGCGCTTGGTATACCATTGGGACTCAGCTATTGGTATATAAAGCAAAAACGTTTATTTCTTTTATTTCATAACGTAGATATCTGGTTATCATTTTTTTAATTAAGCTTATAGTCTCTCCCGTTCGTTATATTTCTCGCCTGATTCCCTTTCCGTTCTCTTGTATACTAGGTTTCCTTATTCCTTGCTAAAAATAGGGCGGTGCCCAAAATTTTCTTCTCTCTCGTGTTCACTTATTTATCTCACTCGTGAACACCCTATAATCTAGATCTGAAGAGCTCCGACCAAGACATCTCTACCAAACTGAATAGAATTGTTATTTGTGGAACCGTGTTGCCAATGATCAGAGCATTTACGATTTTCTATTAGGCACACACATCCACTGCTTAACTGTGGTAGTTGTTTAGACGATTCAATTGTACAAAAATATTATTTATAGCTCTCCACACATCTTTGAAATAAATAGACACTCAGTTCCATCACAAACGCAATAAAGAGGTTAGAAAACTGTTTTCTTGTAACAAGTTTAAATTAAATATTGTATTTATGTGGGATTAAAACAATCGATTGTAATAAAAATTATATTTTACATTTTACAAATTGTTTTGACGTGTTGACTTCCAACCCCAAAAAAAAATTATTATAGTTAAGAAATTATATCTTAATTTTTATATTATAAATAAATAATATATCTATAATTTTTCGAAAAATCAAAATGTCAAACAAAAACAAATGTAAAATGAATTTTTTATTAATATCAATTGTGGTTTACTTCCATATAAATACAATATTTAAAAACAATGATTCTAAAAAAAGTCCACAAAAATACAAGACGTCGATAGCTTGTCATGTCTCATTAGGTACTCACGAACCGTCAACACTTGTCACTACTTTGACACAAACCTGTTGCCAACTGTTAAAAAATAAAAATGTTTTTTACCTTTAAATCCATTACCATAGCCAAAATATTGACGGTTAAGAAAGATTACTTCACTTCATCTATATTCATAATCGCCATCATAAAATTAAATAACAATACATATTAAAAACGTAGTATAAACAAAAACTTTGTTGAATTTTATTACGTACAGTAACAAATTGGTGTAGGTAAATGTACACGGGGTGTATAAAACAATGACGCAGGTGATTTGATTCCTTATCAGTGAAATACGTCAATAGACTCGATGGCTATGCGTTTAAAAATAGTCAACTGGTTGAAAAGTTTTTCCTTATAAGCGATGTTGGGTTTTAAAATTACGATTAGCATAGTACTAGTTGGCAGTTAATGTATAGACATTCTATTGTCTTGCAAATTAATGTAATGGTAATGGGAGACAAAGAGGTCAATTTAGAATTATTTTTAACACTTTGGTTTCACCAGAAGCATTTTCTCGTCAATTTTTAGTTTCACTTTACATTTGTAAAATAAGTTAGTCTTTGACATAGTTGCTGATAAAAGATTAGTCATAATGGACCCGCGGATCCTAAGTCCTCAAATTTACATGGAAAATCAGAACAGTAATTTTATTTTATTTTTAAATTAGTTTTATGTATCTAGGATTCGTATTACAAAAGTAAAGCTAAAAAGTAATACCAACAGTGTACCTAGTTTCAAATGCAATGGCGGGAATTTGTCAGTAATACCTAACCTAATAAAGCAGTGGCGTTCCAAAAACTGGCGACCTATTGATCAATAATAATATTAGATTATATTTGACAATGTTTTTATAAACATAACAAAACGTTACTTCAGTGTCGTTTCTTAGAGAACGGTTCTCTTTTTGCAGAAAAATGCTAAAATATTTTTGTTCAAAATTATCTCAGCTACACTTGCTGTTACGATGAGTGGCAAACGTTTTTGTATCTGTTTTGGGTTTCCAAAATTGACATTCTCAGCAAAATGTAGCTTGTTCGCAAAATTCCCCCATCACTTTGACCCCAGGCAGTTAATAAAGAGAAATGACAGCCTATCTCTCTCACGAAGACTTTAGCCAATCATTTATGCATCGAGTTAGAATCTATGGAGAGGGCATCACGTGAATAAAAACGACCTCACTTCGGCCATATTGTTAATATTATATTGACACTTTTGACAGATCGTATATGTTTGTTTACATTTGTTGTTTTTCGAATATTTTTAGTTTTATAATACTTCTATAGAAACTGTAATATATTGTGATAGTGCATAATAATGGTTTCTTGTTCTCAACGTAGTTGCAGTAGCAGAGGCAATGTTAATAAAAAAACTTCAGGAATATCGTTCCACAGGTTAGTATACAAATATGTAAACAAAGTAATGGCCCGTACTTCAGAGAATAAATTAATAGTATTTGACTGCATTAATTTATCTTTATGTATAATATATCGTGTTTTTAGTGTTTACCGCGGGATAAATAAATCATAGTTTATTAAAAATGTATTGCACTTTTTAAGATTTTAATTAAATCTTCTGAACAACTAGTCATATTTGTATAGTAGTTTTAATATTATTGAGTCTGGCCCTGATCCCACCGCCATATTGGTATTATCGTTAGCCACGCCTACCTACGCCGTTTTTAATACATACGTTAATATGCTCATAGCTTCTCCATAGATTCTAACTCGATGCATTTATGTTAACACAGTCTCGGGGTGTCAATAAAGCAATCAAACGAAGCTTAATTACGCAATGTCAATTCTGTCAAAAGTAATGACAGATCTTCGGTTTGTTTACAAGTTTTCAATTTTAGTTTATTATCTTTAACTTTCGTTTGCATTTATTCTTAGTAATTTTAACTTAGTTGGTTACTTAGTTTTTAAAGTTTAGTTTGAGTTACCTATTGTTGCAAAGAATTTTTTGTGTTGTGCTAGTAAAAAACCTAAACATGATGAATTATTGTATTGTTCGATTGTGTACAGATCATGGAAAAATTACGAAAATGATGACGATAGTAAGTTGTCAGGATGCAATCAATATGTGTAATAAATATTATGTAATTAGTTTATAACTGTTTTACCTTAAACAACAAATAAATATACATGTATCTAGAAAAATTTGTGTATTTTTTATATAACTCTTTTTGTATTCTCTACCTAAGAGAAAACAGCGAAAACCTGTGCTGATTATAGAACCATCAGTTTGTTAAACCACTTATTAAAAATTTTTCTGAAGTTATCAACAATAAATGCGAGAAATACCTGGATGACAATCAGTTTTGTTTCCGTAACGGGTTTGGAACGAGAGAGGCACTGTTCAGAATGAACGTACTTGCTCAAAGATGTCGTGATATATCTGTAGACATATACTGTTGTTTTATTGACTTCCAAAAGGCATTTGATCGTGTTAAGCACGCTATATTGATCGAAGCTCTAAAAGACATTGGCTTGGACGGCAGAGATGTTCGAATAATTGCAAATTTATATTGGAATCAAACAACAGTTTTAGTAGATGGTGTGGAATCGCAGGCTTTCAATATTAAAAGAGGAGTACGGCAGGGATGCCTCTTGTCACCCCTGCTTTTTAACGTTTACTCCGAAAGAATTTTCAAAAAGCACTTTCTGAAAAACACGAAGGAATACTTGTGAACGGCGAAGTCATCAATAATTTGCGATATGCGGATGATACAGTACTCCTAGCTTCTAGTCAAGAAGATCTGCAAACACTACTTGATAGTGTCGTTGAGAGTTGTAGGGAGGCAGGTCTGGATCTTAACATACGGAAAACCAAAATACTCGTAAGAAGTAAACAACAGCATATAAAACCGTCTATATATGTAAATAATACCAAACTTGAGCAAGTTGATAAAATCGTTTACCTTGGACAGCAATTAAATTGTAACGCAGAAAGTCACGGCGAAATTAGATTCAGGATAGAGCAGGCTAGAGCTGCTTTTAGAAGGATGTCCAAGGTGTTATGTAACAGAGACCTAAAATTGGCATTGAGGATCCGCCTACTTTGCTGCTACTTAGTCTTACTTTATGGTGTCGAGTCCTGGACTGTGAATAAAATCGATCTAAATCGTCTTGAGGCTTTCGAAATGTGGTGCTATAGAAGAATTTTAAAAGTTTCCTGGGTGGAGAAGATTCGAAACTCCACAATACTAGAACGTCTCAGCAAGACTACTGAGATCATAAAAAGTAACAAGCAGAGAAAGCTGGAATATTTCGGACATGTAATGAGAGGTCCCAAATATAGGTTGCTACAAAACATCATGCAAGGAAAAATAGCAGGCAAACATAGTCAGTACGAAGAAGAACCTCATGGTTGAAGAACTTGCGAGATTGGTATGGTGTTGACACAAGCATGCTATTTAAGCTGACACTGAATAAAATTAAGATAGCTATGATGGTAATCAACGTTCTGAAAGGACATGGTACATGAAGAAGAACGAAGTAGCCCGCAAGAGGCGCTAAAGGTATGTATGTATGTAAGGAGTTCATTTGAATTTCTCGCCAAAAGATGATTAGGACCCCAGTTCAAAGGGGTCCTAATGAACGAAATTTATACATTGAGTTGCCTATCTGTTTCTAATATTATATTATTTATCTATGGATATGAATTTCTGCCCTACCTTCGGAAATGTAATAATGATCTATTATAGTAAGTGACGTTTATAATGTACCTAAGTAGAACTATATAGAATTAGTCTAAAGGTCGATTCAGACACATCAGTCCCGTCATAGTCTCGGCGTCGAATCGGTCCTGTTTGGTCACAGAACTATCAACTATCTGACAGCTGGGAAACTGTTTGTCAACTGATGAGTCTGAATGCCGGCAACATATTTCTATTAAAGAATATTTTGTATGACGGATTGTTCGGTTCGGCGCAATCACTGTGACGAGACGTGAATGATGTGTCTGAATCGACCTTAACTGTTAACTTCGGTAAATAATTTTAAAATTGTCATTTTTTTGTTAACACTTCTCCTTCAACAAAAAATATATCTTATAAATCAAAATATCTTGCTTAGAGACACTGTTTGATTTTTTAATAATAGTATACAAATCTATACCGTAAAAAAGCGTTTGTGGAATAAATTTGCGAAAATAACACAATTTACATATGCACACTGAAATAGCATAATGAATTTAAATAATTCCAAATGAATAGCCAAAAATTCAGTTTAAAATAGTAACAATGTTAACAGATCATTATAAATTTTCGTTTGTCATCAAATATTATCGGACCGAGGCATTTAAATTAAGTAAAACCATAAATGATTAATAGAAATTGCTACGGAAAATGTTTAGTCTTACATATTCCAACATTGTCCAACAAGTCCTCAGTGATTAAGGAATTTTGAAGTACTACAGTCATTATGAATACAGATGTACAAATGATAAAAAATGGACTCACTACAACGACGACAGCCCTTAATACAGCCACAAACTACAAGGAAAGTAAAGAAAATTATAACCGGATGATAAAAAATAAACTAGTACATCCATAAGACAACAAAAAAAACCTACTCCTTAAATAAATATAAACAAATAAAAACTTATTTGGCAGTTTTATTTTATCAAAACACTAGCACCAGCTTCTTTTCAATTTTATTCGCATTCTAGGTCCAATTAAGGAGTACGTAACACGATTTCAATTTTGTCACGGCAAGACACCGACAAGGGGCCTTCGCAGGGGGGCACTCCAATTGCTGGAGGGGGGACTTATGTCCGACATACTCCTAGCATTACTCATTTTATTAGTCTGTAGGAAAGAGAAGTTTAAATTTTAAATGCCAGCAAATGACGTAATTTCGAGGAGGCGTTGCTAACCCAAATATTGTCGTATCAGCAAACATTCAGACGCGGAAATTTTTTCATAGGCGTAGGAAAAAGGTAACGCGGGTTCAACGAACTTCAAGGTTGGAAGTTTTTAGGAGTATAACCTGTTTATGGAAATTGTAGTTGTGGGTAATTGGCAAATATTGCAATAACCCACAAAATAATAACCCACAAAATATTTAAGAGAAATAAGTTGGTTCTAAAAAATCGAATATATTTTCATCTAGTTACTGCACAATATATATAATAAATCTTGGATTGGTATTAATAAATATTGTCTTTGATAGGTAATTAATTTTAAAACGATTGTTCTATTCACAGTGATTCAAAACATCAAATTGTGATTTTGTGCAGCTATTGCTCAAATTCTTTTTGTGAGGCTCATATATTTATTATTGGGATGTTGTCGATGCAATATCCACTAGCGCTTCTACTAAACTATAAAGAAAAATGTTCAATATAAGAGTTAAAAATGTGATAGAACAGCCAAATGGAAACCAACATATTAGCTAAATAATATGAATAAACTATCTGATTTATTATTTAATTCTTTCGTCTAATATATTTCGTTCATATGTAATAGACATTTGATAGTTTATCAAATATATAATAAGTAAAAAAGTAACCTTATAATTAAGGTTACTTTTTTTAATCTCATTAGTGTTAAGACAAACTGCCTGCGACGCTATCATTACTATTGTTGACTCTAAAGAGGTCGTCCTATGAGCAGTTATACCATCTCCTAAGGTTTTGGAGCCACGAGATAACTGTTTTCTTTCTAGGCAGCGTTGTCCACCATTTTTCCTTAAATGATTACTTGTAAGTAAGATGTACTTTATTTCACATGACCAAGATATTGTATTTTTCTAAATGGGACAATTCCAGATCTTTTGAGACTTTTCGCCCAGACTTTTACGTTGGTAATTCGGTCAAAATACGATATCCGAAGTATCTTTCTGGACAACCGCATCTTGAAGGCATAATTTTTAAAATTTGTTTTATATGTTTTTTCTTTTTACACTCAGTAGTCATGCGGTTTCTTCCACATAGAAATTGTTGCATTTCAGTGTATTAATTGTTTTTATTTTTGTTGTAATGTTGTAATTTTTTCCTATCCTTTTTAATTTTTATAATGAGCCGTTTCCGTATGGTATCATTCTTGTGAGTGTTTCTAGATTGCTTGTAGTGTTTTGTTAGTTCCTTTCTTCAATCTTGTGAGATTTTTTGCCATTGGTTTTTTTTCTTTAAGACCAAATGGAGAGAAATCCTCTATATCTGCTAATAATGGAAATAAGGATGAGCCCATTGCTAATCCGAAGCATAACTCAGTGTTACACATTATGTTTATATGCACATACCATATAAGCAGTTTCTCGCATATACCGTCAGTCAATAGCAGTTCTTTTTCTTCGAAAATTCTTGTGATGTCTTTGTTTCTGGACCTTTCTAGTTTAGATTTCCGTTCTGATTTTCTGAGAAGCTAGTAGTTTACTTTCTGTTCGCCATTGACTTGCGAAACCTCCTTTATTGTATTTCGTCCACATAATATGGTATGCGTATGTGATGTAGTCATATTTGAGAGTTTTTATGCCATTCTATTTTCTTCCGACATTGGATTAGTGCTTTATACAAGGTTGTTTTAAACAGAATCGGGAACTCTTTGACGTATTGAAGCTATTTTATACGGGAGATTATGTTAGTAATAGGATAATAAAATGTATGTGCACCAGAGATAAAAACAACCACATAAGTAATGTGTGTCAAGAACTGAAGCAACATGCAAACCGCCATGAAAGAAATGAACTATTTAAACTATTTATTTGGCCCCAGAGTTCAATCCAGAACTTCAGGCCATTCAAGACCATAATAATGAAGTAAAAAACAGACATAGAGAGCATTGCAGAGACATGAACAAATTACAGCTCAGAAGTATACAAAGACACTTCAATGCAACAGTCTTAGACCACAAGAAACGTGCAATCAGAGAGGCGTAACCAATAATCTTACGAGCAGAAGTAGAGAAGGTTCTCAACCAACAAAACAACAAAAATCCCCAGGAATCGATGGCATAGCAGCGAAGACTCTAAAAGACATGGGCGAGATTGACGTAGATGTATCCATAAAAAAGGTCACTAACCGTATGCAGCAATTACAGAACTATTGTCTTTATTCTTTATGCAAGCCAAACAGCGCTACATATAATTAACGAACGGCTAAAGAACTTTCTGCTTCTAGAGATGACCAAAGAACAATGCGGATTCGTACCAGGAAAAGGGACGCGGGAGAAGATACGGAACACCAGACAGATAATAGAAAAAGCGATAGAATACAACATATCAATGCTTCTCTATTTCGTAGATTACAAAACCGGAAAAACAAAATACTGATCGTTGACAGAGCAAATAAGAATATGCCACATACGCCAAGTGGCGAATTTCGAAGTGTGGGAGAGATTTGTATACTTGGGCTCAATGATAACCAATAATGGCGATTGCTCCTCAGCAGTCAAGCGTAGAGTAGCAATGGAACGAACCGCAACAGCAAAATGGATTAAAATATGGAAAGACCGAACAGTAACAAGGAATACTAAGCTTAGGTTGGTCAGTGTCCAAAACATAGGAAAAACCTATCAATTCTAGAAAAGCTTCATATAAAAGACTGGCTATTAAGAAAGTAAATCAAGCACACCAATTTTACTTTGGCCTTATAGCTAGAAGAACGGGGAAGGAACTATTGGTAGTAGGAGGAAAAGTAGAAGGCTGAAGACCAAGAGGATGTGCAGAACAAAGGAAGATTCTTGTGGGAAAATCCCGAGATGAAGTCGTCCATATGGCACAGGAAAGCAGCCAATGGAGACAACAAGCTAATAATATTTAGAGGTAATGAGGACAGCTAATGAGGAGGATTATGTTAGTGATTTCCTGTTTTTCAGTGTTTCAATGTTTGCTTCTTTACCATCCAATGCATTCTACCTAAAATTCCTTGGTTAAATTGTAAGAAATCAACAATGCTTCATGAAGATGTCATGAAGATATTATAAAATGATGTCCAACAATTTGAAAGTTGATATATCCTGGTATAAACATTTCTGATTCACAGTAAAACCCAAATTAATTGTTGTAAGACTTAAAACTATTGTGATAACTAAGTATGTGATGCCATCCTGTACACGAAATAAAATTTACCGCCTTAACCCCGTAAATAAATGAAACTAGCTTTTGTAGTTGTAACTTGGTTCACAAGAAACACAACAGAAATATACTAATTATTTATTTACAACATATCTAGACTTAGACATAACTACAGAGGCTAGGTCGGTGACCTCCTCGTATATGAACATTCTTGCTATGTATTTAAATTGTCGGACTGTCTGGTACTGCAAAACCGACATACATTATGGTATTGATGGTATGCTGCGCGTTTTTTGTGCTAAGAGACGTTAGTTATGGACAGTTTAGTGATAGATATTATTCATTTCTTCACCACTTCTTACACTAAAGTTTAAACAGTATTCCGAATTTCGATACGTGGTTATATAAAATTGTTGTTATCAAGTAATAAAATAGGCAATATAATGTACGGTATTAAAGAAGTTATTCACTCTATAAAGTTGTTATATGATTATGGTGGTACTAATTTTGCTCTGCATTCATTGCATTTTTGTTCAATTTATAGTAACAAAAACATTAAACGAGAATATAAATCGGAAATCGAATTCAGGATTCCACCCAAATCTGTGATTTCTAAACTTACAAAACAAAACAGACGACGAATGCACCGAAATACACTGGAATGGGTATTTATAATTTGTATCCACGTCATACTAATTCGTCTAGGCAGAAATCCTTTCGTAAAAACGATTTCCCAATACTCGCTACTAAGAGTTAAATGCAAAACATTGTAAGCTCTAACGAAATAAAAGCTGGTTTATCCATAAACGTAAATATTTCAATTTTTTTTTAACCTATTTTCTATCCTTCCATTGTTGCATATAGGTCTCCCCCAGTTCTCTCCATGTTTCCCTATCTTGAGCTGTTCTCTGCCATGTGGGACCTCCTTGTTTCCTGATGTCATCTTTCCACCTCATCTGTGGTCTGCCTCTTGATCTCTTTGCATTGTATGGACGCCACTTTCCGATGGCATTGTTCCATCGTCCGTCATGGAGACGTTCATTGTGTCCAGCCCATTTCAATTGTTCATTTAAATACAGTGCTTCTGGGATGTTGATATGACATTCCTTCGATATCAGTCACCAAAGCCCCCATCGTCGTATTACAAATTAATACAAAAGATAATGGTAATAATAGGAAAAGAAGTAAATTGTGGGTGGCAAAGTCATTTCGTTCCAAATTGAACCAATCCATATTTTCACATGAAACAAATAACAATACTTAGACAAGGTTGCAACCGAAAAACAAGGTTTTACGAAAATCTTAGGAAGTATTCCACAGGATGTTTCAAAGTTAGGATAAAAAATTACCTTTCGATTAACCCCGTATAATAGGTCAAATACAAAATTTTATTAGAAAACTCACTATCCTAATTTAAAATTTATAAATTTTTACATAGTGCGCTAAAAAAAACATCAAAATAGGGCTAAAAATAAAAAAAAACTGAAATACTTTGAATTTGACCAAAATTTTCTCCGTTACGATTTTTGCATCTGAATGCATATTTCCCATCGCAACTATACGGCTTATATTTTGGCCAAATAATGCTATTTTTTTAAGTGAAGTCCAATGCTCTTCTTTCATTGAAAATAACTTTTTTTAGCCAAAGGGATGCTGATTTTTTTTTGTGATCTATGTTTACACAGACGATATAATTAGAAAGAAAAACGGACGGAATTCTCTCACGATATTAAAATCATATTCACTTGTAATGAAATTAATTTATTTCTTTATTTTCACCACACTATACAAAAGTCAGCGTGTGAGTGTGTGTGTGACATCAACGCTCAATGACAAACAGGTAATCCAAATCGAGATTCCACAGACATGATATAATTTTAAAGATATACAATATTATGCAAAATATCTTTTTCTTAAAATAATATTTTCTTTGAATCTCGCGAACGACTGAAATATTTTCCGAATGAATCACGTAAATTTGCATTCACATTTTAAGTGCAAGCCATAAAAGTTTTAGGCGGAAGTGTATGTAGTTTGGCGTATTGGTCGCTTCCGCCCATTCCGATCCATTGATGATTCAAAGACCTCCATTCATGAAGGCGGAAAAGAGACGGCGATATATTTATGAATGAAAACCAAATTGTTTAGTTGTACCCGGCACCAAGAGTAACACTTTAATATTTAGCATGCTGTACAGTAGTTCAGATGTCGTAATAACTTATGGTATTGTATTTAAGTGGTAGTCATTTTTATATTTAAATATATGTATACAGATGTTTGGATTTTCAATTTGAAGTAAAGCTACTGTTGTTATATACTATCTTGCTAATTACTTCCAATGAAAAATGACAATTAAAATACTTCCCTTTTCGTTAAAAAATAGTATTAACTCGAATGAAAATTAAGCTTAACTTCGGCTAAAAATGAGCATGACGACTGAAAAAGTCAGAATGTAGAAGGTTACAGGTAAGTCGATGAAGAAGTATGATTTTAGAAAACTGAAAGATCCCAATGTTCGACTGAAGGTGAGTGAAAACCTCAATACAAAGGCGCTAAAATGCAAAAATGCAGGAACTGTAGAGAAAAGTCTGACTATCATACAAGAAATAGTGAGAGAAACAAAAGAACAATACCTGAAGAAATATACAGAGAATCGGAAATCGAAGATGACCGATGAAATACTTTTATGGATCAGAGAACAAAACCAAACAAAATCTCCAAGAATATAAGTGAATACATACCATCGCCAGAAGAAAAATAAGAGAAGCCAAAGAGAAACAAAAAACAGAGCAATGTCAAGAAATAGAAGAGTATCAGAGTCGATATGATTCACTGTTCATCGAAAGGTGAAGGAAATAGCTGGAGAGTTTCGAAAACGCAACAGCTGAAAAATAACAGATGATGAAGGCAATCTTGCCATAACGAAAGAAGATAAAAAGAAAGTATGGGAAGAATACTTGGAGAAACTTCTCCATGGCCTTAGAACAATAAAAGAGCCCACCATTAAAGAAAATTCAGTTCCCGAAATCCTACCAGAAGAAATAACGGCAGCCATCAGACAAATGAAGGATGGAAAGGCAGCGGGACTTGATGAAATTCCTGCAGAACTGTTGAAACTATTAGATGCAGAACAATGAAAAATAATAACTGAAATATTTAATGAAACAGACAAGGCAGGAAAAATACCAGTGGAGTGGCTCAAATCTGAGTTCGTACCATTGCCCAAAAAACCAGGATCAACAGGATCAAAAGTTTGTGAAGATTATAGAACTATAAGCCTAATGAGCCATCTGCTGAAGCTGTCTTTAAAAGTCGTCCACAAAAGAATTTACCGGAAATGTGATGAACAAATTGACAAATTGAAAAGACAGGGATTGACGGAAAAGACTTAAAAATAATAGCTAACCTGTATTGGAAACAATCAGCGGTACTCTGAATAGATAAAGAATATACAGATCAGGTCAAAATCTTAAAAGGAGTGAGACAGGGGCGCATAATTTCACCATTGACATTCAATCTGTACTCGGAGCACATTTTTTAAGAGGCTCTATTGATAAAGCTATCTCAATAAATGGAGTCAAGCTCAATAACCTGCGGTATACAGATGATACAATAGTATTTTCCAATACCATAGAAGGGCTGCAAAGCATAATGAACAAAATAACGGAAACAAGTAGAAAATATGGACTGGATATAAACACCAGCAAAACCAAGCTAATGATCATCAGGAAGGAAAACATAACTGGAGAAAATCTGTATGTGAACCAAATCAGAATTGAACGTATCTCACAATACATCTACTCGGGAACTATAATCAATGAGTCGTGGGACAATACCCAAGAGATTAAATGTCGCATCGGAAAGGCAAAAAGTGCATTCTTGACTATAAGCTCTGTGTTCAAGATCCATGACCTCACCCTAGAAACAAAAATAAGGCTCCTTAAATGTTATGTTGTACTCAGTGCTTCTGTACGGAGTAGAAACGTGGACATTGAAGGCGTAAACTCCAAAACTTCAGGCTTTTGAGCTGTAACTATACAGAAGGATCCCGAAGATACCATGGACAGACAAAGTCACCAATGAAAAGGTACTGCGGAGGATGAACACAACTGCGGATTTGGTCGACATCGTGAAGAGCCGTAAGCTGCAATACTTGAGACATATAATGAGAAATCAAGGCAAATACGAGCTACTTCAATGCATTTTGCGAGGCAAAATTAAAGGAAAACGGGCCCCAGGACGAAGAAGAATATCCTGGCTTGCTAACCTGAGAGCATGGTATAGAAAGAACCTCAACACAGCCGTTTCGTATTGCAACCAACAAAGTCATCATAGACAGAATGATCGCCAACGTTCGGAACGGACAGGCACCCTAAGAAGAAGAATGACGACTGAAGACTGAAAAATAAGTGTTTGTGTACCCGACAAATAAGCATTGCCTCTACTGAGATGTAAGCGCTAAACTAAGGACATTCTCTTTAATGTAAAATAAGTATAATTTGTTCTAATAAAAATTAGTGCCACATTCACGGGGCGATATTTTTATCATTAATACAAAATAGACAATCCACAGAGGAGTTGTAGAGCCAATATTGACAGATGGATCAGAATGCTGACAGATCACGAAAAAAAAAAAAATAAAGAAAAGTAGACGCAATATAATTAAATTTTCCCTAGTCGATATGGTATGCTTACATGAGGCGCATGGAAGAGCATAGATAACCAAGAAAAGTTATTGACTACACTCCGTCTAATAGGAGGAAACGAGGAGGGCTACCAACTAGATGGATTAACGAAGTTCTAGCTACACTGAGAGACCAGGCAATCATTGAAGATTCCTGGAGAGACAAAAAGATGTGGCGATCGAAATATATTTTATATATAGCTTTCTGGTCTTTATTCTTGATTTATATCATACTGTATATTCCGTAAATGGTTAAACCAGAAAAAAATTAGTATTCTCGTTGTATAAAGCGATTTACCGAATAACACTTACAGAATACATTAAGACAAAGAATGTTATATAATAAAAAAAACTACATTAAAACAACATTGTGGATTAAAATAGTATTTCCAGTGAATTTGAATAATGTAGTTCACAATGATATTGGAAAGATTTCGATCAAAAGTTGGCGAATGAAAGAAATGATATCAATTACTTCATCCTTTTATTAAAGACGTTTCGTATATATATGATATATCTAAAATTAGTTAAATGAGCAAACATCCATAGAGATCAAAAATGCACAAGGTTTATATTACAAAAGATATTCAGCTCAATAAGATTGAAGTGAAGAAATAGATTAATTCTTGAATCATAAAGATTAAAAACGTTCAGTTATTTATAAAGAAAAGAACAGAACTAAGTTAGTTGTTATATGTAAAATTTGCAAGGGTTTAAAAAAGTGGAGTACCAAAAAGAAAGAGAATACTTTCTAAAAGAGACCACCACACGTAGTAAAGTGCTGCGTGGGGAAACGTATTTTCCAAAAGATCAACCATTGAAAAAATATGTCTAGCAGTATCTGAGAAACTCGACACTGTTATACGAAAACTGTCACATCTCAAAGTAGATTTTTTTATGAGAAAGTGGCTTTGTTAAAAAAAAATATGTTATATAAAGCTTAGTTTTTATAGTCTCTTATTGAAAATATAATCCAATCAAAATTTAAGGATTCATGAAGAAGGCATAAAACAGACTGCGAAAATATCAAGGCTCCATACAATTGTCTATCTTTATATATGTCTATACCTCATGTCTTAAGTACTTGTTAAGGCCTGGTAACACTAAATATTATTAGCTTTCTGTCTCCATTAGCTGCGATCCTCTATTAGATGGACGGCTTCATGTAGGGATTTTCCCAACAGAGACTTCATTTAGTCTGTTCATCGCGTTGGAGATTTTCCTCTTGGTCTTCAGCCTTCTACTTTTCCTCCTACTACCAATAGTTCCGTCCCGTTCTTCTAGCTATGAGGCTAAAGTAAATTAGGTATGCTGGGTTTACTTTTTTTAATAGCCAATCTTTTATATGAAGCTCTTCCAGAATTGACAGGTTGGTTCTAAGTTCTGTTCAGGATACGCTTAGATTTCTTCTATAGACCCACATTTCGAATACTTCGATTTTTTTTGAGAGTATGTTTCAACTGCGTATGTAGCAATGGGAAAAATAAGGACATGGACCAATCTGAGCTTAGTATTGCTTGTTATTGTTCGGTCTTTCAATACTTAATCAGTTTAGCTGTTGCAGTTCGGGTCATTGTTAGTCTACGCTTGATTTCGGAGAAAAAATCGCCATTGTTATTTATTAGGAAGCCCAAATATACAAATCTAATACTTCGAAATTCGCCACTTGTTGTATGTGCGGTAGATTATTGTTTGCTCTGTCTACGATAATTCTTCACTTATCCGCCTTCTATAGTGATTCTGAATTTCCATTAATCTAGAACATTTCTTATTATATATTCAGAATATATGTTGTATAATAATGGTGATAGTATGCAGCTCTGTCTAGTTCCTTTCTTTGTTTAGAAGGTATCTAAATATATTCCGTGTATTTTAACGTTGACTGGGGTTCTATCATACAGATTTCTTATGTTAACTAGGTGGTCAGGTTACTCTTATATTGTCCATTATACTCCAGAGGGAATACCATTTTACCGAATTAAAAGCCTTTGTGTAATCTACGAAACAGAACAGCATTGGTTTGTTGTGTTCTCTCGCTTTTTCTATTATCTATCTAGTGTTCGGTATCTGCTCCCGCGTTTCTTTCCATTGGACAAATCCGCATTGTCCTTCGGTTATTTCTGGAAGTAGAAAGTTCTTTAGCAGTTCATTGACTATATGTAGAAGGATTTTGCTTGCATGAGGAATAAGGGTAATATTGCTGTATACGGTTAGTAATCATTTTTTGCATAGGGATAAAGGTTGATTCGCACCACTCTAGCTCTTGACGCAAGTTATTTGATTGTATTTATCTCTGGTGCACATACATTTTATTCTCCTATTTAGTTCCGCTATTTCTTGAGTGTGGCTTCGGTTTCGCACTCCTTTACTGAATACGAATCTAAACTGATATCACTAGAAACATGGCAGCACACTAGAATGGAGTCCATGAGTTATGGTTCTAGAGAAAACTGGCGTGTTACAAAAGAAGTGTTAGATCAGATCAAAGTCAAATGGGAAAAAACTCACACGAGCCATATAAACCGCCATGTCTACAGAAAAGATATATGACCTCTACAAAAAATAATATACATATGTACTGAAGGATAGATTTTATACTTAAATCTGACGAAACTGGAAAAGAAAAGTTATAATTCCGGAGACAGATAAGCCTAATGTTATTTGTATGACTCCACTGTATCTTATTATACAAAGGGTAAAGAATGTTTTGCAAAAACAAGAAATAATGATGGATTCATGAAAGCATTCGATAACACATACTACGAAGCTATCACAGGAGTGACCCGGCTGAAAGGAATACAAAACAAGCTGTAGGTAGATAGAATACGTTATATGGCTTGCGATATATGCAACGTTACTTAGAGGGCAGTCCTATCTCCTCTCTTATGAAATCTGTGCTATTGATGAGTTGATAGCTAAACAGACATTGTATCCTGGGCAATGCGGATAACCTGGTTAGCTTAGCCCACGGCAAATTTAAGTCAGATATTGAATTCAATGGATTCTGTCTATAGTTACAGGTGTCATTTCACACGTAGGCCTTAGCATATAAGCTTTACTGAAGTCCAAAATCATTAAATATAACTGAGAAAGAAGAAAGATCGTAGTTTTATGCCAGACCAGGGAACAAATAACTTAATGATGTAAGTAATTGAAATAATTTTAGCAAATTGCGATAATCTAGTTAAAATCAAGGAATCAACATGACCAGAACGAGTATTTTTATAGCTATAGAAAAAATAAAAAGAGATCAATCCTGCAAGTCATGAGGTACCATTATTTAGAAGACTCAGCTAAGGATGGTATAACGTATAGGCTGATACGTTTCTGATTAAATAACTTTAGTACATGGTTTGTAAGGTCTACTAGCAACAAATACATTATTATTGATACAATTATTGCGAAAATTGTTTAACGTATAGACTTCAGACGAAGAATATTGAAGAAAAAGCTAATAAATAATTTTAGACACGGACTAGACTATAATATATGTTAAATCATTACTTTTTTTTAACACATCTCCGAAAAGACAAGACAGAAACAGCAAGAGGTATGCTAATATTTATGAATATAACTCATAGTAACTACTTTTAACTGCGTGGATCCCCATATCTTAGATGATCACATCCTCAGAATTCTATGATGCATGTTCAAACTATTTTGTAAACAACTGCAGTATCATAGCTCAGTCATAAAATGTCGTTGCGAAAAAAGTAAATCTTTTAAAATGCAAAACGAATTATTACTTCTTAGAAATAGTTTAGACAAATCTTGATATATCGGAAGGGGGAAAAAGTAGTTGAATGTTTATACCTAATACAAACTGAATATGTTCAAATGTAAAGTGACTAATTATTCGCAGTTAAGTCGTAAAACACCTTAATGAATCATATGTAATAAGATCGTTTTGTAAGAAAATTCCAGGGAAATGTTTTTCAAATGATGTCATATATTACTATTATAGCACATCATTCAATAAGTGTCACTAATTCATACATTTTTTTTTATTATACTAACTTTCATACGACAAACCTAACAAAATTTGAGGCCAATCAGAATATTACTTTAAGAGACTGGGGTTTTTAGATGGTGTTACTAGTGTAATTTTCAAAACACTAGGAAAAACTGACTTTAGTGAAGTATAACCCTGGCTCTATCGATTTCAATTTTTTTAAACTAAGACACAGGATTTCTTGCGTCGATAGGTGACCCATCATAATCATCTTGGTGCTACAGCCCTTAGAGGGCCTCGACATTTTCAAGCTTTCTACGCCATTATGTTCTGTCCATAGATAGGTGACACTAGATAAAATAAGGTAAACCTCTTAAAACGAAAAAATCAATACAAAAAAGGTCGTATTTAACTGAGACAGTATCACAATTGAACGATCGAATTGCTTCTACATCCACCCTATTCTTCAGATCTGACCCCTAATCACTTTTTTTTGATACGAAAAATGGAACATATGAAAAAAATAATTGAAATCCGCAAAATATAAGGCAAATAATGCAAGTGATGCAATAAAATATACAGATAGCGATAGAAAATTTAGTTCAACATATTAACCTACAAACACAATCAAAGAAACAAAAAATAAAACTTGTATGGAGATAATTCAAAAAGTTAAAACCAGTTTTAAAAAAATCGTTCATACTACAAAAACCAAAGTTTTCTCTCACAAATACCAACACAGAGAAACTGAAAGTAACCTGAAGAAAAATGAAAAGGTATATATTCTTCTTTTCATCTCCTCAATGGAGTTTGGCTACTACAATTGCAAATTCTTCTGTGTCTCCAGCTGTGCTTATTAGCTGTTAAAAAATTAGCACTCTCCATGGTAAAAGAAAAATTATATAAAGAAATCCGAAATGACTAGTTATCAACTGGATGAACTGTCAAAAGCAAAAAAACAACCCTAGCAAAAAGCTGCGTAAGAGGAACTATAAAACCATAAGCTATTAAATTGATACTTAAAGGGGCGAAAGAAGGAGATTTCCAAGAGACGTTTCCACGAAGTTTCCAACTCCCGAACTATTCACTTCTCTATTCGTTTTATAAATTCCTTCATTGGAATAAATATGTATGTAACTTTTTTCTCATTTTGTGAAGAATTAAGTACAACAAAATTAGTTCGTTGAACGTTTGAATACAACCCATAACCCAATGCTATTGAACCAGTTATTTACATTTAAAAGTGCTAAATTAAAGTGTTCAAGAATGATGTGGAACTTAAGTTTATAAGTCCAAATACACTGGAGAAACACACTGATTGTTGTTTATAAATTAAAGAGACCATTAACAGACAGTACCGACTCCCTTTGAGTCATAGTCATGCTCTTTGCAGATGATATTGTGTTACTGGAGTAGAGCAAGTCAATGTTGGTGAAATTAGGGGATTGGAGAATTGCTATTGAAGAGGAAGGACTTAAGGTTAACAGTATATGTATTACGGAGTATATGTGGTTGGGAGGAATAGGAATGGTTGGGAACATCAAATTGCTTGGGGAAAACTAAAAAAACTAGTAAAAGAATTTAAATACCTTGCTCCTACATAACGGAAATTGGGACACTCAATCGGAAAATTTCCCACAGAATAAAAGCTGGTTGGTTTAACTGGAAGCGAATGGGCGGGGTACTCTGTGATCTAAAAATCGGTGAAGGACTAAAAGGAAAGATACACAAGAGTGTGGTTGGTGGCCTGTGTTGGATGTACGATGTTGAGGTGTGGTCTGTAAAGAGAGTTCAGAAAAAGAAGATTGAGGTAACTGAAATGAAAATGTTACTGTGGATGTTGGGTAAGACTGAAAGGGACAAAGAAGCTTTGATGAAATTGCATCGCAAAAAAAACGAAGAAAATCTAATTAACGGTAAATCCTAGAAGATACCATAATGTGATCAGCTAAAGCTTATGGTAGTTATAAAGAAAGATGAATAATACTCACGATGAAAGCGATAATTCTGGTTAATTCATTCTTTATTATAAAAAATAGATGAGGACGAGGTAGGATTTGATAAACTAGGGCATTGCTTTTTCAATATTTAACTAGTCGAATATTGGCATAATACGATTTAAAGAAATGGTTCCAGAACGTAGAGTGATATCAAACAAAGAACATGTGACATCTATCCATAAATAAATGACATAAAAGGTTTGAATATATATGGCTAACAATTTTTGGGTATAGAAATTTGATCGTAGGCAGTCACGTAAATAAACATAAAAAATGGTACTGCTAAAGAAATATAAAAAAATCTAAAACTATAGAAATTCTAAGTACTTAACGTAATCTGAAAAAAGTGGGAAATAGTTGCTACTTATAATAGAAATCACTAACTAGTTATAAAAAATGCAGTAGTATTATTAACTGAGAAGCTAATAAAAATTAATCTGCGAATGTAAAAATATTTTATGTGCAAACCATTTATACGCCACTCTTTTCAGAGATTTCTCTAATTTAACAATCCTTATTTTTTATAGCCAACAATCGATACAAGAATTTTAAAAGGTTATTGACCTGACGGATATTTTAACGAAAGGAATTCTAAAAATGTGACGTACAAAGTGACCTAGTCAGGAATCTAGGCCGCAGACTTCTATACAATAAAAAGAGTTTGGTGAATTAACAGTTATACTGTGGGAAATTAATCACAAATCATCATCGAGGGAGAATGTAGTCCAGACAAGCGGGGCACATATGTACGTAGTTCTTCGTGAACGGCTGTTTTCAATGGAAAATATAGTGCAGTCAGCATAATGCAACTTAACAGGGGATAACGTGAATAGAAACTAGACGATAAGTTGCATTTGCAAATATTTACCATGCAACACACTTGAAAATCTCCAGTAGAGTAGTATTCTTCAAAGCTATACCCTGCTTAAAATATTAATGGCTTAGTTTTTATGACACAGTTAATAATTCCCAACGTATTGTCATAAACCAGTGATGAAGAATTTCATAATTAATTGAGACTGTAATTTAACTGAACCAATAATGTGAGTATATGTTGCTAATTCAAGCATATCATCTCCAGCTTCTAGTACTCCATGGATATAAAGCAATACATGAAGAATTAGGCTTTGGTATTGCACTTTGGAATTAAAATTGGAGATGATAGGCTTATAATACGACTAGATCAGAAGTTCTTAAACCAATTCAAGACCGAGAGAGGTCATAGACAAGGATGCGTGTTGTCACCTGACTTATTCAACATTATGATGAACATGGCATGAGGTATCTTTAGATGGATGAGCCTGTACGATGAGCTGTAGGAAAATCTCCAATTTAAGATTGCTATTGACACTACACTTAGAGTAGCAAATGAGCAAGAAATTAATCTCCTGCGGAGAGTTGAATACGAAAGCAATGGTCTAAAAATCAATAAAGCGAAGACAAAAATAATGATGGCAGACAGATTTTACACTATTTAAGTGTCTAACATGTTTCAGGAATACCAGATAGTAGACGGTTTTGTCTATCTCGGGTCTAGTATAACTAACGTTTGTAACTGTAAAGCAGAAGTTTTTGACGGATTGGTATGGCAAAAAATGAGATGAGTCGCCTAACTAAAGTTTGGAAAGACAGACCTATCTCTCAAAAGTTGAATGCCCTTCTATTCTCAATATTTCTATACGGGGCAGAGACTTGGACTCTTCGTTTACACGAGCGCCAAAAAATTGAAGCCTTTGAGATGTGGTGCTGGAAGAGAATGGTGCGCATACCTTGGTCAGCTCATAGGACAAACGTTTTCATTCTAAACCAACTCGAGTTTAAAAAAGCTGTCCAGAATGTCTGCAAATTTCGGTCACGTGGTTTGCAGAGGTGACGATAGAAAGATCAAGAGGACGATCACCAACTAGATGGTCATACCAAATTAAGAATTCAGCTCGAAACTCATTCTGCGAAGGTCTCGGAGCAGCTGAAGATAGAAACCAATGGAGAAAAATTGTTAGGAATATTGGAAGAAATCACGATCCTCAGTAATGAAGAAACGACAAGAGAGAGAGAGAGAGAGAGAGAGAGAGAGATGACGACTGTTAACACATTCTTTCAAAAGGGACAAACTCATCTTTTTACGCACAAATGTGGACAAAATCACTCCCAAATACATTATTTTATGACAAGAAAAGAAGATATACATAAATAAAGGGCTGCAAGGTAATAGTTAGAGACACTGTGAGCCAACAACATCAGTTAATGTGTAGTAGTAAACCAAAATATCGGAGAAGACCACAAAAACTCAATCAAGTGGTGGATGTTAAAAGAAGATCTATCAAGGACAAGAATAGTAGAAAAAATGTGTTTCAAGATCAAAGGAAGTAATAATACAATTTGGAGGAAGGTGGTCCTTAGAAACGTCAGAAAAGAAGTTTAAGAATAAAGAGATCTGGTGGTGGTCAAATTACGTTCCAGAAAAAATAAAAGATAGAAAATGATCTAAAGAGTGGCATATACGATCAACTTGATACCAAGGAAGGAGGAATATATAATATATATATATATATATATATATATATATATATATATAATATATATATATACATATGTAATTGCCAAACATTGAAAAAAATTGGACAGAAAATTGGTTGAACTAACGGAGATAGTAACACCAATGGTAACCAAAATAACAAACGAGGAAACGATTCAGGCCAAAAAATATAAAAGGGAAAACTAGGTGGACTAGATGACATTACTGAAGAAGTGTGGAGAGACGGGAACAAGTTGCCTAAAAGGTTTATTTATTATGAAAGTTGAACAAATGCCAGACGAATTGAGAAGCAGTATTGGCCATTATTTATTCTCATTAGTGTTGAATCAAATAACAGCGAAACTACAGGGTAACATTCTCTGGTGCTTAATGTATGCTGATAATGTAGTGTTAGAAGGAAATAGTAAAAGTAACTAAGAACAAAAACTGAAACAGTGCAGACAAGCTCTTGAGGAAAAGGTTTAATGCGGAGTGATACGAAAAAAAGGATTTATAATGTTCATTTAAAGATGGAGTTATGACAAAAAATTGATATGTTTGGATGGTGAGTTGATTGTAAAAAGTAATAGTTTTAAGTACCAATGGTCGGTATTACAAAGTAATGGACAAATAGATGGAGATGGATGCAGTAGAATAAGGATTGGGCGGATGAAGTGGAAGAAAGCGAGTGGTGAGTTGTTGAAACAGAAAAATTCCAATTAAGTTGAAGGGAAAATTATAAAAAATGGCCAAAAGACCAGCTAGATGTACGGAACTGAACATTGAGCAGTTAAAAAAGAAAGGGGATTAATAGATGCATGTGGAGGATAAAATTAAGAATGAGGATATTAGGAGAACCTAAGGGATGGCATCAATTAACATGGTTTAGAAATGTTCAATGTGGAGACGTAAATCAGTCAATACGAATAATTGCTGATCTGGACTGAACATGTCGGTAAAGGGGATTGATATTGGTATGACTCAAGATAAACTTATGGAGAAACGTAATTAGGGAAGCTAACTCCGCAAAGGGATGAAGACAAAGATAATGATGATGATAATGTCTTTGTAAATTAAGCACAGCATTATTCTTTAGTGAAAGAAACGTCGACAAAATTTTTCACAACACAATTATGGCTCAAAGCAAAGTAAGGGCACCCTGGCCAGTTGTGCCCTTCCTTTAATATGGAGCGAATATAAATATAAAGCGATATGGACATGCAAGAGGCCATAATTGTTTACAGTTTGTCTCGAAAAAACGCAAAAAAGGCTGGTAAATCTTACTTCCATATTATATTGGTAATTTCTTCACATCCTCCTTTTTTCCCTTCTCGATCACTGCATTCTTCAGAAGATATATCCCAGATCACCTCTTCCCGAATTAATTTTTCGGCGTCAAAAGTCAATTTAAAAACGTTTTGAATTAGTCTTGAGCAGACTCGACAAAGCATAAGCAGCCTATCAACCCCTTTATATTCGGTCAACCTTTAGCATGATGTCAACCATTAGGAAATCGGGTATAGAAATGAAAAAAAAAAATGTGACACAAATTTAACCTATTAAAGTCACATAATACGTTTGCTGAAAACAACGCATATATCACTACAAATTTCATTAAACAATACTTTTGCACGAAGGGTACAAATATAACAAACTATCTATTTGTGATATCTCCTATCCTTTCAAAATTAATACCCAGCATCAAAATCCATGAAATTTTATCTGCTTTTTTTTAATCTATAAACAATCTACCCTGCGTATTCTTACTCCATATTATAGCAACGCAATGAACATGCCTTTCGTAGTGACGGGATATTGCTGCTTACCTGATTTTTAAATTTCTTTGCCACCTGCGATTTTGCAGCTGGTAAATAATGTTCTTCATTTGTCGTACATGCACCTGGATCTTACATTTTGATGAATATCGGCCGTTATTTGTACATGGAAATCTGAATGAAAAGTAAGAGGGGCTTTTAAAACCGAAAAAAAACTCCGTTATATCAAGATCTTTTAGATTAAACAATTTAGACTATTTTGCCATTCTAATGTTTTAAAAAATATAGGAGTTGTTATTGAACGATTGATGGCAAGAGAAAGTCTGAATAGTCTGGGGTAATTAATAGGGATTTTAGGGATTTAGAATAGGTAAATTAAATAACCTAATATAATTATAAATATAATTATAACCTAATAGTTAGAATATGGGAAACAGAAGACATGCCCGAAGATTGGAAAGAAGGCAGAATTATACCAATATTTAAGAAAGGAAAAGTAACAAACAACCATAGAGCAATATCTCTACTGAGCACAACATATATAAAATTCTAACAGCCTTCATCAAACAAAACCTCACTCAATTCACAGAGAAAAAAATTGGGCACTACCAGCAAGGATTCAGAGAAGGAAGATCCACTACAGATGCGATCCACATAGTTACACAAACAATCGAAAAATGCCACGAGCACAACATAGAACTCCACATCATCTTCGTAGACTTCAGACAAGCCTTCGACTGTATTGGAAGAAATAAATTATTTATTGAAATGAAAAATCAAGATATACCAGCAAAATTAATCAGATTAAAAAAAATGACCATTGATGGAACTCGAGAAGTAACAACAGAAGAAGGTAGCACGAAATTAATTGCAATAGAAACAGGGGTGCGACAAGGCGATTCCCTGTCAACCACATTATTCAACATAGCAGTAGAAGGAACAGTCAAGGCCAACAAAATTAAAGGAACTATAGCCCACCCTCAACACAAATAGTTGCATATGCAAATGATTTAGTTCTTATGGGAAGAGACAAGGAAAGATTTAAAGAAACAGCAACAATCCTGGCAAAAGAAGCACGGAAAAGGGTCTAGAAATTAACTAAGAAAAAACAAAATATCTACTCTGCTCTAGAAGAGAAGATAAGAGGACGAGACAACTCAAAATAGAAAACTACACTTTTGAAAGAGTCCAACAATTTGAAATATTTGGGAGTAATAGTGAATGACCAAAACAAGAGAAGTGAAAAAGTAACGGAATGAATACTAGCAGGCAACAAAACATACTGGAGATATCACAGGCTAATGAAGATCAACAAATACAAAACTGACAATATACATTGTTGGAATTAGATCAGTAGTTACGTACGCAGCTGAGACAAACTGCCTCACGGACAAAGATGAAGAGAAAATGAAGATGAAGAGGAATAAAATTGAGAATTTTAGAAAGTAAAATCCTCAGACGGATTATGGGCCCGATAAGAATGGACAACGTAGAAATGTGAAGAAAAATGAACCATGAACTAAGACACAAATGAAGGGAAAAAGATATAGTTAGATTTATTAAAGTACAGAGGCTGAGATGGCTGGGACACATAGAAAGAAGGAAAAACGACCTACTGATTAAGATGATCACCAGATGGAAACCAGCAACTGAAAGACCAAGGGGAAGACCCAGAGAGAGATGGGACTACCAGGTCATGAGATATATCAAAATTCTGGAAGTGAGAAACTGGAGGGAACTATGCACATATCGAAATAATTGGAAGAAAATTGTAACGAAAGCCAAGTCATACAACAAACTTTGACAACATACAAGTGGAATGCAGAGTGATTCACCGCAATAAGCGAATCAGAGAGCTCTAAATAAGAGCGGCAGATATTCCTCCCGGAATGAAAAGCCCTGATGGTGATGATGAATAGGGATTTTGTTGTGACACTCAAAAAGCCAGGGTACTGAAATGTGTTTTTGATGTATAATACTTATACAAACCTATTCTAACCCTTTCCTGCGTGAGATTTATTTATAGTTTTATTTAAAAACAAATTAGTGTGAAAATATGTACCTTTTGGCGTGTTTATTTTATCACTGAAAACACAGGATTGTGAAGATTTATTGGCGTAACCATCTTTTAGAGAATGCAAAAAGCCTCAAAATGACGATTTGCCAAAAACTTGTATAATAAGGTATAATTCAAGGTGATATGATGTATCGGGTGAAATGCTTTATTTCTTTTCTCGGTGCACATGTCCCTATAAATCTAAATGCCGACAGTTTATTATGATTTATCCAGCGAGCACGTTGTGAAAACCATCCCCGATTTAAAAATCGTAGTAATGCAAAACTATTTCCGATGCTCAATAATTTTTATACAATCATGCATTTGTAAACGTCGCTTCAGGTAGCTTAGTCTGCGAGATATTTTTTCGATATATGCTGCCTTCTTATATTGTTTATATATAACATAACTTAGAAACCGTCACCTTTAACATTGTGAACTTCTTGCCGTGCTATTCACCATTTCAGCCATTGGTAAATAGGAGAATGGTGAACTTTGGGTAAGGGCGATACGGTGAAGGCTTTTTCCAATTTTTTTTTAATTGGTTTGGTTTGTCAGTGATTAAAAAAACAAACTGTACTCGTATTTCTCGGCATAAGTAAAACTTATCATTTTTTCAGGCAAAGATGCCTACGTTTTATAAAATGCACAAAGGATCCATCCGTGCTGACTGGACAGAAGAGCAACCTTAAAGATGCCGTAAAAGCAGTACAAAATGAAATTAGTCTGAATGAAGCATCAAAGGAGTTTGTTGTTCCTTGCTCAACGCTGAAGATAAAAATAGCAAAGGGGTACGTTTAGAGAAAAGCCTTCAGGTGGTCTTAACACAGGAATATGATAATATGGTAAAACATATAAGATTACAAAAATTCTGATTTGCACCGACTAGAACAGTAGTAACGTACCATGTTATATAAACTGGCCGAGAAATGTAATCTGCATCGCGAGTTTAACCGTGAAAAGGAAATTGCCGGAATGGATTGGCTACATTTATTCTTAAAACGAAATCCAGAACTATCAATCCGCAGATCGGAAGGAATTTCACAGGCACGATCAAGGGGTTTAAACAAGAAAAATGTTGCAAACTACTTTTTATTGCTGCAGAATATCTCTTCCTTGATACCGAGAAATATATTTAACGTAGATGAATCCGGACTTTAACTTTAACAGGTTCTGTGTTGGCAGCAAAGGGATATAAGAGCCTAGCTGCAATAACATCCTGTGATACCATATATGTAATCCTTGCTACACAATGGAGAGCGTTTGTTTTTACATTCAGAATGTGTTTTGAAGGGAAAAAATGAAAAAGCCGAGTGTAAGGACAATATTGCCGCCTGGTTTCATAATTTTCATGTCACAAAAGTCGGCGTACGTAGCAAATGACATTTTCCTTCTGTTGCTAAGGAATCATTTTTCACCGAGGAAGCCTGAGGCAATCATTTTGTTTGGATAGACATAGTTCCCATTTCAGCAGTGTTGATACATTAGAGTTTGCAGATGAAGATGCATGGGAACAAGCACCTACGAAGGACAACACAATAATCGGGATTCACAGGAAGTACAGGAATCATCCCGTTTAATCCTGCTGCTATCCACGAATATGTCTTTTTAACATCAGGTTCAGACCAACAACAGAAAAATAACGAGCTACGTGAAAATGGACTTACTTCACCTCAACCAAGTTGTTCGCACTGACAGAAAACCACGTAATTTCTCAGAAAAACTAACAGCAAAAATAGATCAGGAACATGAACGCAGGCAAACTTAATTACACCCAGGCTGTGCGGAAAATCCACAGAAAATCATGCATTCTTCATCAGAAGCACCAGATCTGACTTTAACAGTGGCAACAGAAAAATGTCAAACAGCCCTAGGAAACTCTTGGATTCATATTTCGCCCATACCTATCCTAGATAAAGTTACATTGCAAGGAAGAATTCTAGAGCTCAAATTTGGCATGCTTTGCAGTAATTCTACTAGCCATTCTTTTCCGTTCTTTACAAACTCCTTTACCGTTTTTGATCCACTAAGCATCTTCTGCAACCGCTGCAGAGAGTTCAGAGATTCAAATACCTTGGATGTTGGATTACCCAAAATCTAGATCCATCCTTCGAAATTCGATGTAGAATTGAACAGACAAGAAACTCATTTCAAAAATTCAAGCCTCTATTATCCAATAACTCATTAAATTTGGAAATCCGTGAAAAGTTTACAAGATGTTACGTGTGGTCTGTACTTTTGTATGGATGTGAAACTTGGACTTTAAACGCCGATATCATGAATAAAATCGATGCGTTTGAGATGTGGTTGTATCGAAGTATACTAAAAATTCCATGGACTAGCAGAACCAGAAACGAAGAAGTTCTTCGAAGAATGGGACATCAACGAACTCTATTAAATATTATTAAGAGGCGTAAACTAGAATATCTTGGACATATAATCAGAGGACCAAGATATGAGTTCCTTCGGCTAATTCTCAACAGTAAAATCGAAGGAAAGAAATGGATAGGACGGAAGAAACTCCCTTGGTTGAGGAATTTGCGGCAGTGGACAGGTTTGACAGCGGATCAATTGCTACACGTAGCGCAAGACCGAGATCAGTATAACAATATTATAAGCATGGTAGTCGCCGACGTTCCGTAGGGATATAGCACTCTAAGAAGAAGAAGCATCTTCTATTTCTTTGCGAATAACTTAAAACTAAAGTAATGCATAACAAACCCTAGACAACCTACAAAGTGGCATTACAGACGATAACAAAAATACAACAAATTTTATACAAAAATATAACAAATAGAACTTGATTAACAGAGGGATAAACAGTGTTAGAAAACATCATGGAGGATGTATGATAATGACGTACGATAAAACAATACAATTTAAAATTTGAAGCGAATAGATTAATGCATTAAGAAAAAAACTATTCAACATTTTCAAGTACATAATTTTGATCAACCTTATTTCTAAAACTGTGTCCACAATCGTAAAGAAAGTAGGGGTCATTGATCTATATATTTATAAAAAGAGGGTTCCAACCCTCATTTCTACCGCTTTAAAAAGAACTGTTTTAATATTCAATTAACCTTAACAATCAAATCTGTCTTGGAAGTGAGATGAAAGACCTTCGTGATAATTTTAGACCATTTTAAAGGGGAAGTATGATATGATATTATTTTAGGAATGAAGGCAACTGTTCCTTTTTAATCACGAGGCTTTTAATATGGCTGTAGGTAGATCATGTTTCATAGTAATTTTTAATAAAATTTGATAGGGCAATAATATTAGAAAAAACTTAAATGAATTAATGTGAAATAAAATTCGAAAAAAAAAAGATCATAAAATTTGATTCACCATTCATTTATAATTGGTTAGAAAGTACATGAATAATTAACCTAAGTGCTATAAGAAAGTTGGAGGCCTTCGAAATGTAGGTGCTAGAAGACTCCCGAAAATATCGTGGACTGACCATGTCACTAATGATGCAGCATTGCGTAAAAGCGTCAATGATCACAGCGAACTTTTAACATTATCAAGAAGCGCAAAATCAATTATATAGGACATGTGTATCGAAGAAGACATTATGAGCTTGAAGGTTGTTGATGGAGAAAAAAATTGAACGAATCAGGGGTTCTGGTAGAAGATGTTCACGGTTGAAAAACATCAGAGAGTGGATGGGTTTAAATACGTATTCCTTTTTAAGAGTCACATAGGAAGATTTGTCAGAATTGTTGCTCATTAAGAAATCAAGAGGACAATCTAAGAAAAAGAAAGCACACATAGAGAGCAGTTGTGTCACAAATCTAACATCATCCATAAAATCAATAAGAAGAGATTTAGCAAGTTGGAAATATACAAGAACCGTCTAATAGATTATGATCAGTCTCACGTCAAAATAAACTTAAAAGAAAATATGGCGCAGTGACAACAAAAGTTTGCAAAGATAAAAAAATCAGTTGTATCTAGTAGGAAAAATGTTAACTGCCTCATAAAACTCGGGATATACGAATATATGAGGAAACTTTTGATCGTAACTTTACAGTCGACAATTAGCTTTGAGGTGGTAGGTAAAATCACGTGCAGGGTTTCTCGTTACCAATGTTTTATTACATAAGAAATTAAATGCAGAGACCTAACAAATAAGTGCTGTTGGCTTAGTAGGCAATCAAAAAGTAGAAACTTTTACTCGTCTTCAAATAAAGGATGATAAGAGGAATTTGATGGTGCTATGAAAATGAAAACAAACATCGGGTGAAGAATACTAAGATGGATAGAACGTCTAGCACTATCACAACAGAGCAACCCTACACGATGAATTATAGAGCAGCCCAAGAAGTAGTAGTCGTATAGATAGGCCAAAAGTTGATGAAAGGATGGTGTGAATTAGGATGCCATTGCGCTAAATACTACATGGAAAAAGACTTTTGGAAACATCAACGATCTAGAGCTGGAGCACCACTGATGATGAAGAGATAAAAGTTTTATAAAATATTCAATTGATAATTAAGAATCGGTTAGTTTCGGCAATATAAAATAGATCTAAGCAATTTTTTACACTGTACAGAAACTGATGATATTAGAGATCCAACCTTCATAAACTGCTCTTTGTACATTTCAAAATAATCATTTGGCCTCAAAGAGGCAATACTCCTTCACACACATGTCTGGTCTAACCATCTTCCACCAGGTTTTTTTGTGTTCTACTTCTTCCAAAAACTTGAAAACTCAGTAATTCTTCATATTGGGTAATTATCATTTCGGCGTTGGTGGTGCCCTAAAGATTGTTAAGTATGAGGAGATAAAAAAACAGTTAAATTGATTTGGACGTGTAGAAGATAACAAAAGGTATATGGATCGGAAGATATTTGGAGTGGATTCTTCCTCACAAAAAAGGGGTTTTATTGACAGAAAACATGGAAATTGGGGATAATGGAAAGCCGATAGCATTAGAAATTCGGTATATATCACGTAAGATCTTTAGAAGTTATGTTTACGTCTTCTAAACAGACTAGATAACGTAAGTAATTTAAAAACCACATAGTAAAAGAACGGGAACGAACGTTGGAGAATTAGATCATAAGAGACACAATCGCAGAAACGAATAAAGAAGGCGATAGATACTAATTTTTGAATTTAAAAGTCGACTACCAGATAAAAAAAAAGACCAACATCAAAAAATGAAACTAAATTACCTTCAACGATGCAAATCGACAACAAGGAAGTACTATACTAGAGTGTACTATAGTAGAGTGTACTACGTTTTGTAAGCTCACAGTAAGTGAGCAAGGGAGTAAGTACGCAAGGTACAGAATGTGATGAGATAAGTAAGCACAACTGAACGATTTTTGTAGAGATAAAGCTAACAGAATCGAGATAAGCAAGATCGCCAAGAACAGACCACCACTGAATTGGTATGAAAGAGATCAGAAAAAAAGAAAGATTGGGAAAAAATAGATCGGACAAAAATTTATTAGTAAAATATTTTTATCAGAGTAGATGTATCAAATACGATAATAATAATTACTAGTTTACGAAAAGATGTCAAAATCAATGGAAAAAATTGTTTTGGTAATTTATTAATGAACAACGTGACCGAAAACCATTTGAACTAAATGGAAGCAGACTAGTGGGAAGCCGAAAGATTTTTTTCAATAAAACTGAAAAAAATATGTAAAACGGCTATAAGACCAACTATGGTTGGTCGTAGAAAACGAAGATCGGGAAGGCGAAGGATTTCCTGGCTGAAAAATGTGGTTAAACACAACAACCACAACTCTTTTAAGAGCAGCAGTGTGCAAAATAAAAATTGCCAGATGGTCGCCAACATCCGAAATAAATAAACACTACAAGAAGAAGTGCTATTTCTAGCAAAGTATACAATCTACTGCTTTATCTATTTTTCATTGGATAGACCTACAATGACAGGAATATAATCAAAGGGTTATCGATCTACGTTGCCTTTTAACCAGCCATTTTGGATAATAAGCAAAATCAAAGGTTTATCAATCTCCTTTGTCTGTTAACCTGCCAATTTGGATAATACGCAAACTATTCGAGTTAAATTAGTTTTATCCAATTTCTGAGTTTACCCATAACTAAACAATTAAAAAAAAAAACAATGAGTGCATGCGAGCATAAATTCTAAGAAGTATGGGTGAAATGATGTAAAACTATAAGATAAAGAATAGATTAATAGATATATTAGAGGAAGTCTAGAGGTGGCATTGGTGCAATTAATTCTACAGATAAATGTCAAAGAAAACGTGGACCAGGAATAAGAAGGATTTCCTGGTTGAAAAATCTACGTCATGGTTCAACACAACAACCAGAAATCTTTTCAGGGCAGCAGTGTGCAAAATACAGAATTGCTATGATGGTCGCCAACATCCGAAACGGATAGGCACTATAAGAAGAAGATAAAGGTGCAAAATGGGAGTAATAAAAAATACTGTTGTTTATTAACTAAACCCTTGCGGTTTTCAAGTAATTATCGAGTTAACTACAAGAAGAGGTGGCATCAATTGATGCCAAAATGAGAGAACGTAGGTTGAGATGGTTACGGCATTTCAAAATTAAAATATTCCTCTAATAGGTTTCTTAAGAAGGCCTATTTTAGAATATGTTTAACCTCCAAATGATAATCACCTATTACAAGGACTGCTGGGTTTAAAGTTTCTGGAAACAAGAGAAGAAAAAGGAAGAAAACTATGTGGGAGACAAGTCATCTCTACGCGTGGGACTGATATTGTTATAACCTAAGATAATAAATGTAATTGAAGAAGCCGAATTTGCATAATAGGGAAAATGTCACATAATAATCATCATTTTGTTTTTGTTACGTTAAAAAGAAAATTCTTTTAATAGTTCAGTTTTATCTGCCTCAATCAAAAAACAATACAAGCCTATTACACTGTTAATAGAATATTTAAAATGACATTGTCAGTATTTTGAGGTACGTTTCTGTGACGACTTAATTGAGGAGCGTTCATTTGATTACCCGACATCAAACTTTCGAGATGTACAAGGACCTGTATTTAACATTAAAGAAAATCTTAACTTGAATGTAACTCAATAAAGAAAGTAGGGTGAACATTAATCCATAGATATTTTTAGATGGCATTAAGCCATTAATCATATTATTATAAAACAATTAAAATAAATATTGTCGTATTAAAGATCTAGGAATAGTCATAAGGAATGATCAACGAACAAGTAGTTTGCTAAAACAAAAGAAGAAGAAAAAAAGGAAATAAAAATCGAAGAATAAATGAGAGAAAACCATCTGCAACTCAACGCCTAAATGTACATTCAAGATAATTATTTGAAGATACTTAACATAAAAACAGAGAAGTGGATAAACAAATAAAATACCAAATATCAGAAGCAGAAGATTATAAGGAAAGACATGGTAGTTTTAACACACATAAAATAATAAAGAATTAACTCATAACAATACAAAATCAAACTCCAATACTAAATGTAATACTAAAAGATACCAATGGGAAACTAGTGTTAAATACCTACTGACGAAAAATTAAAAATATGGACAAAATACATGAATGAATTTTTCAAAGATATTTAAGGATATGTGGATATAAATGTGGATGTGCATGTTTGTTACGTTGATTTTAAAAAAGCAAAAAGGTTAAAAAATTTAAGGAACTCTTCAGAGCAGCGATAGATAAAATTTAAAAAGTATATTATGTATACGTATATACGTTATTTACGCTTATAGAGGTACGTTTTTTGCGATTACCACCTTACATTGAGCAACTTAACCCCATCATTCAACTAATCTGAGTTTAAATGTTGATCTAAAATCCCATCTGACAGTTTGGCAAAAATCTACAAGCCATATCCCAGCAGAGGAAGAAAAATTCCGGAAACTTGATATTGCCAAAAAAGAAACAATAGATGTAATTAGAATTTCTTTGGAAAATGACGAATGTAGTAATGATACTATCTAATCCGAAGAGAACGAAATATTTATTAAGGTATGGTAATTTAAAACCCTTGTTCTCCGCTACTGAATCGTGTAATTCTGGCTTAAACTCTTAAGATTTGATCATTTGCATCTTATGTTGTCGAGATGTCATATAATTTTTTTTGCTTTGAACAGTCCTTTGATAAACCGTTGTAATTTTCTGCCATAAATAAATACTGCTATTATTTATTTCCAAATGGAGTATAGAAAATATTGAAAAATTAATAAAATCCAAAACCAACGACTCAATGGGCATTAGGAATAAGAACACGAAGAATCCCCAATTACATATAATGATTTGTGAACAAAATAGAATCAAATTAAAAAGAATAATTGACCAATATTAAAACTTAAAGAGACATTGGTTGCACCAAAATCGTATTTTTTTAAACACAGATATTTGAACATATTTCGCACAGAATCATAATAAGTGAGTAATACTATGAAATATTCAATTGATAAATTGTCGACGAGACCCACCCTAGTTAAAATAATTTTCGAAAAATGTAGAATCAAAGAAGAAACCAATACACAACGTCTATTTTATAGAAATTTCTGGATCAAAACTGCACATTATTTTTAAAAAGATAACCAGACTTTGGAATTTCTAGATTATATCTAATACCAAATCATGAATATTTTATGAAATAATCCATTGGTAACGCAGGAACTAAAAATCTTTCAAAATTATTTACAACTACAACAAAAATCAAGTAGTTTCATTTTTAGAAAATTCTAAGATCTTAACTAGAGACACAAAATATGAACAAATAGTTTTAAAGTGTATTAAACATCCCAATCAAGAAATCTACTTATAAAAAAAGAACATAGAGACATACCTATCAGCTCAATCAACAAATGTTTCACATCCGGGTTAACAATTTCCTTTCACAATCAAATTTCGAGTTTTCTAGCTGGCCAGACTAAAATATGCTAATTGTCGTATTATCGAAAAGTATAAATTTGCAGACCGAAGACACCGTTAGTCAAGATTCGTCTAATAAAAATAATGAATGGAGCGAACCGAAATCCAAAGGTTTAATGAACTGGCGGTCTACAAAAAATTCGCCAATGACTAAGTAGGTATATGTAATTCGGCGATTTCTCCTTAAGGGAGCCCCAACGAGCTAGACGTTAGTCGGTCCCCCACATCCATTACATTAGATACACATTTTGGGTTACTTAGACCTTCTACTGTAGACTTTCTTAGATCTCAGACATAAAACACGTTCAGCTACTTCCTGTATCCGTTTGAAAAAATTGTTAAAAACTTTTTTCCTAATTAGCTTTAAATAAAGATGATAAAAGCACAACTGATAACCTAATTCAAAAATACCATGACACATTTTTTTGTCGGCGAACATAGATATCGCGCACAGTTCGGAATTTATATTATTTAAATGCGACACAAAATATTCTTGTAAAGATACTTTGAGCGTACTTATTTCCCGCAAAAATTTCAAAATATAATACGCAGTACAAATTATAGGTAATACGCACCTTTGCCGAGTTCTATCCCCACAGAAAATGCGTAGTTGTGTGTCCTCTATAGGGTAGAAATTCCAGATCACAAGAACGACGAACACACTATATTACAAGACTGCTTAGTAGCGACTGTTTTCTTCACTCACTGTATTGCATAGTAACCAACCAAATTCCTAATAATATACATACACCGTGCGCGCGACAGAGATAGACTCTCGCTATCGTTACGTCAGCGCACTTGCGCAGATCATCCTTACTCCACCTCTCGCAGTGGTGAATCTTGATTTTGCACCCTTTTACCGCCAATATTATTTGTCGACCTTACAAAAGTTGTTTTTGGGGTAGTACAAAGCTTATGCAAAAATCCCAGCACCAAAAAGTACGGATTTTTTATGTGGGAATGTCGAAAATTTGCGACAGAAAGTTCGCAAGTCGGAGGTGTTTCGCAAAATGGCCGCTATCTAATTTCGCAGTTATAATTTGTTATTGCAAAATTTTTTAAAACAATACAAACACTTACACCCATGTATTAGGGCCAGATTTGTCAAATTAAGTGGAATTAGTAATAAAAAATAGCGAAAATCACGTCAAACTTAGTCTAGAAGTTGTTGAAGTCGGTATCTACGAGTTTGCTCAATTTAGGACCACATTAATTGTTTATATTATATTTAACTTGACTTTTAGAGCTAAAATGTCATGTACACACTTTGTTACATCGACAAAGTATTTAAAGGTCACTAAATTTCGCCAATATTTAACTAGAAATGCGAATCTAGTTTAAATGAAGCAAGTTGTATTAGCAGTCTAAAACAGGTCTCCAACCCTCAAAAACGACAGCTTTTGTTAACAATTTTAATAAAAATACCATAACTACTCCTTTATTTATTGATATTGTCTTAAAATATTTAAATTTTCCTTTTCTTTTCCTATTTAGAACATTGATTTTTAATATAGCTACATCTGCGTAGTATTTTCCTTCAAAGAAATGAGCAAAGACAAGAAAGTAAGGGCAATAAGTGACTTTTTAGTTATTATACTTTATAATTGTTAACTTTTTTTGTAACTGTCGTCATTTTTTTAAATATTAATTAAATATTTCAACTTTTTAAAACGAAAAATTTCCATGTTACACTCTGAGAGCTTTAGTTTAGAACTAAAACAGACAATAAAGCATTTGCAGTTTGTTAGCTATGCAGTAGATAAATATATATAACAAAAATTGTTATTAACTTCAATACTTTCGAATTTTCAATATTATACGCCTGAAAATATTTTTATAATATAGCCTTTTCCATTCCCGATCTATATTTGTTGTCTGTCATCTTAGATGGCCGAAGTCAAATAATTTTTTAGTTATTATCTCCTAGAAAAATTTATATAAAAGTTACCCTCTTACTTTTTTTGTCATCACTAGATTTGATTATATAGTAAACCAAATCGTAAGCCATGTTTAACAACAAAATCAGAGATTCAGCACACGATATTTTTGATATTCTATTGAAAATACAAATTAGTGAATATACAAATTAGACAAAATTAGACATAAAACAAAACAAAAAATGCCTTATGATTAAAATACGTCTCTGAAATAAACAGTCCTACTGCAATGAGTAAAGTTTGGAAAATGGTAAAGAATCTCCGGTTATGGTATCTCCGGTTTAAAGTATTTTTCTTCAACAACTATCACTCTTAAAATAAATAATATTAGTTTTTTCTTCACAAGGTATTCCTAGAACTCTTGTTTCCACCTTTGAACAATATTCCTCTAGCGAAACTGTAACATTAACTTTAGGGATTACCAGCTAGACAAAAAACGCACCATCTTGTCTCTAAAATAATCCCATGAAAACTATCTATCTAAGCTTCTTACTTCGCAAACTAATCTTAGCAAAACAACATCTACTGCAAATTTTCATTCAAATTTGGTAACATGGGCAATATCCATATATATGGACAAAAACCACAATTCTGTTGTTTATAAAAACCAGAAAGGCTCGACTTTCTACTCGACTAAAGAATCATACAGACCCATCTCTGAATGCTTGGCTTATGTGGATACTGGAAAACTATTTTTTTCTTAGCAGAACAAAAAGGGCTTCAGATGTAACCGATTTACATTTAACATTATCGTGAACTGACAAAGATATGTCCACAAAGCTACTTTTTTCGATCTAAAGAGAGCCTTAAATACGTGTTGGACATAAATCATTAAAAAATTGAACGCATACAATATTCTAGGACACTACGTAGCCATATTATAAAAAAAATCATTCGAATTAAGAGCTAACAACCTTTATTCAGATTTTATACTGCAGAAAACGGTACCACACAAGGCTCAGTACTCAATCTCTATTCCTGTTCTTTGCCATAAACAACATACTAAATAAATTACCTAAAACTGTTAAAGCTCGTTTCTATACAGAGGATTGAGTGATGTTCATTAAAGGAGTAGAAAAAGACTCAATGTGCGAATAAGTACAGACATTTTTAGCCTAGCTAGCCTCACGGCTAAAAAAATCATCCACGGCACCAGTTCTTCATCTTCACAACGGTGTTATTCCCTTCGAAAACTCCGTGAAATTTCTTGGTATGTGGTTGGATTAAAAGCTTGAATGCAACAAAAGACTTAATTTGCTTAAACCAATATCAAATCTCTTTTAGGGGTCCGACTTCTTTACATTGCCTGCTCCTTCTATATAAATCACTAATCAGATCCAAAATCGATTACGGTTCAATTGTTTATGCATCCTCTACCAAGTCTACCGTAAAGCCGATAGATACAATCCATAACGCATTACTTCGGGTCGATCTTGGAAATTTTCACACGTCACCCATAGAAAGCTTATATGAAAGCTTAAAAAGCATGCGTCACCCACATGCTTCTTCTGCAGCTGCAAATAAGAATCATTCAGTAGTCGAAAATAAATTTTCCGAAAATAATCTCGACCTTTTTTCTAATCGACTCCGTACTAGAAAACCTTATTACTAGACCTAGACATAGTGAAAAATATGCGCAGAATATGCACTAATTTACCCAATAATATGCGTTAAATATGCATTTGTTTTAGAAAATATGCATTTTTTAAAAAGATATGCATACTGTCAATGGAAAAATATATTTAATAATGGTGTATTTATTTTAATGTTTATTTTAATAATTAGGAAACAATATAAAGAAATTTTAGGTAGGTAGTTGTAATGTACTAATTCTAGTTTCTTCTACTAGTTTCACTGTAACATCCAACATCCGACTCCTTGCTTAGTAGATATTCCTAATTGCAATACCTCTTTACTAGAGTTCTCCAAAAAATACACCAACATCTTACTAAGAAAAAAAAAAAAAAAACTAAACGAGATTCTTGAACGAGACTACCCTAACTGCACAAACATCTTCACCGAAGCCTCTAAATCTAATAATGTCATTGGTTGTGCATTTGTTAGTCCCATGTGGTGTAACTCTCCCAAATGTTTCAAAACTTCTGCTTCTTTCCGATTCGGTCAGCTCTCTTCTTGCAATGTAGCATCTGTATCCAAATATTTTTGAATAGAATATAATTTACAAATTAAAGCGTGGTGTATAAAATAATAAATGTAAAATAAACTCAAAAAAGTTTATTCATTAATTTATTATTAATATTATAATTAATATTAATAATATTTATTAATTTTTCGTTATTTATTTATATTATCTACAATTTGACTATCCCCATCCTTTACTATTATACATTAAAAATATCAATGTCCTCACTCTCATTCAGATCATCATTTTCAACACGATTAACAATCGGAGAATTATCGCAGTTATCTCCGTTACAATTTTCGCATATTCGTGTTTGTTGTAGACCATGCCTGCAAGAACTACATTGTTTGTTCGCAAAAACCACTTGTTGCACGCAGATTATAATGTAAATTTACATGAACTTTCTGACAGCTCAGGAGGAAGCATTTTTTCGTTGGATGTGATCGGTTCTAATCCATTTTCACCCTTTTCCCAACCAAGGTGCAACGGATCAAGATTATTTTAGAACCAAACTTGTAAACGATGTTTTTTAAAGATATAGAAATGCAAGTTGGCAATACTTTGTTAACTGACAGCCATTTTGACAGCTGTGAAGTGATTTATGTTTAGTTTGGTTTTTTATTTCAGCATGAATAAACTGACGTCTGAACGACGCTTCGAAATTGTGCAAATTTATTTTGAAAAACATGGTTATGTTCGAAATACATATCGTGCATAACGTCCATTTTATGGTCAACATAATCGTCCATTAGATCAATTAATTCGATTAACTATGGAACATTTTCACTCTAAATGTTTACTCTAAATGATAATACGCATCTACATGGACGTCGTACAGTGCCTACAGAATAAGTTGTTACTGATGTAGAGCGTAGTCTAGAGAAAGACCCGAATCAGTCTATCCACCATGGTACACAGCAGTTGGATATGTGTACATCCACTTTATGGAAGATTTTGCGAAAAGATCTTGGTTTGCGTGCTGACAAAATTAAACTCGTGCAAGAATTGAAGCTACACGGTCACCTAACAAGGCGTAAATTTTGTGAAAGGGCCCAATACGAGATTGCCGTTGATCCTGATTTTCATAAGCGAATTTTGTTTAGCGATGAAAATCACTTTTGGTTAAATGGCTATGTCAACAAACAAAACTGCCATATTTGGAGTGGAGATAATCCTGAAGTGTATGTTGACACATCATTACATCCAGAAAAACTGACTGGTTTGTCTGCTTTGTGGGCTGTTGGAATCATTGGTCCGCACTACTTCAAAAACGATGCTGATATAGTCAATGGTGACCGCTATAGAGCCATGATTACTGACTTTTTTTTGTTTCTCATTTGAACAACCATGATGTGCAGAAGCTGTGGTTTCTACAAGATGGCGCAACATGTCACTCATATCGTGCCACAATTGATTTACTGAAAGAAACGTAACCTTTCGGACCTGTGAATTGGCCTCCAAGATCGTGCAATTTAACACCACTAGACCATTTTCTCTGGGGATATGTGAAGTCACTAGTCTATGCCGATAAGCCTGAAACGATTGACCACTTGGAGAAAAACATTCGCTGCGCTATTGACGTTATACCCACAAATGTTGGAAAAAGTCATCGACAATTGGACTTCTAGATTAGACTACGTCAAAGCCAGCCGTGGTGGTATTATGCCATAAACCATATTTAAATTATAATGCCATAAGATTATATTTTGAATAAAGTCAGTGTCATGTCAATTTAAAAAATCGTCTTTGTTTTATTACAATTTAAAGTTCTATACCTCTGAAAAAACCCATTATTATTTGATAATAAGCTTTCAAACAATGCTTATCCGCAGACATCTTTCTGTTGGCAGCAAATATAATCATCCACAAAAAGAACCTGTTTAGAATTAGATCTTTATCTTTAAAAAAAGTTCTCACCCTGCAAAATGTATACAAATTTAAGATTTTTATAAACAACTAGCGGGCCCGACAGACCTCGGTCTGTCAAATAGACTTGGAATTTGGCAGTTTATTTCTTTAATTCTCCTGAACAGAACCATAATGATAGAGCGGTGTGTGAGGGTCAGCTCGGGGACCTAAGTATCTTCGTCTCGACGAACTTTGGCCACCCTTTTGGACCCACTAAAAACCCCAACTGGGATGTCTGCCAGAGGGATTTAAACTAAGAGGGGAACTTAAGGTTCAAACCTGATTGAAAAATAATCTAAATGGATAGTGAAAACCTAAAGGTGACAAATATTTATGAAGTGGGTGATTCAATGACAAACATAGAGATAATTAATTAATTATTTATTATTATCATTATTAACAAAGGGTTAATTACCGATGTAATAAAGAATAATAAAATAAAAACGTGTATAAGTATTTTCAGTAATCTCTTTATTAGTGAACCATAATTATTAACAAAAATCTGTTTCATTTTTATTGTAGTACTTTATGATATACAATGTTTTTTGTATGATTACCTGGTGAATATACAAACAAATCTGATAGTTTTTTAACACGGGAACAAGCAACATACAATTGACCATGTGAGAACATCGGTTATAGATTAATACCACAAACACCTAATGATTGCCCCTGGGACCTATTTATGGTTACAGTAAAAGCAAGCCGCACTGGAAACTGTAGTCGTTTAAATTCAAATGGTATATCAGTCGAAATCGTTGGCATGCTTGGTATCAAAACGTCTTCTCCTTTATACTTTCCTTTCAGTATAGTTGCTTATATCACGTTGTTCAATAATTTTTTTATCTCTAACCGTGAGCCGTTGAAAAGACGCGGTTGGTTGATATTTCTCAACATTATAACTACCGGTCCAACCTTTAATTGAAGATTGTGAGGTGGCAATCCTGGTAAACCCAGTGAGTTTAAAAATCATCTTGGTTAGTAGCCGAATCAACTGATTTATATATCCTCAATTGTCTGTAATTCGTTCTTGAATTTTGACATTTAATTCATTTACATCTATGTTTTTTGCAGCCAATATAGCCCGTTCGCTCAATCAATCATGGTTTCTGTAATTTTGAGGAACATCTGAAAACTTTCTGGAAACAGACATCGGTTTGTTTGACAGTTGCAACGACGTGAAAACTGATTCAACGTATGTCGCGTTCCGAAACTAAAACAAAAGAAAGAATATTGCAAGGTCAATCAAATCTATAGCTCTTACATTGTTTGACTTTTCAATTTGGTCGGGTTCACAATATTATCACTTTTGTGTGAACGCATTAGATCCTCCAACGCGAACACGCACACACACGAACCTGCACACACACGAACGCACACACACATACATTTGATTGAATTTGATCTTTGTGCAGCGACAATAAATCATAAATTGAATCTGATCTGATCTGATCAAAAGAGCTGTTTTGGGTTTTCCCGGAAATGATTCGATTTTTTCATGCCGTAAAAAACCGTCCTAAAGCCGGCCACTCACGGTCCAGCGGTGTCGTTCGACAAAATCGGACAACGGCGTTGTTCAATTTGTTGGCATATCTGGTGCACCCACACACCGCACTGCGCCGCAGTATTTGTTTGGTTCTCGACCGTGTCAAATCAAACAATCATTTTAGCGTCTCTTGCTTTGTGTATAACTAATCCTAAAAAGAAACCTAAAATGAAAAGCAGATTTTGGTGCAAAGAATGCAAGATTTTGGTCCAAAATAAATCTCGTCTGTTTCTGCAGCTGATTTACTTGACTGCAATACTAATTTTTATAGCATGTTCTAAAATTGTTATTTTTTTTGTTACATATTCTTCATTCGCATCTTTGTTTACTTCTTGGAACTTTAAAATTAGAATGTCCATTGCCCGTTTTAGTTCGTTTCTATCGTGATACGTTTTACCTTTAATTCGCCATAAACATTCTTGTTCTTTATATAATTCAAAAAACTCTTAAAAAATTCTCACTAAATCAAGCTGTGTCGATTTTCTATATGATCAAAGCAAGTGTGTAGTTAAAAATGTATTTTTGCAGTATCAATAAATTGTATAGTATTTATAAAGTCAGTTGAAACATTTCTCTCCGACTCGATTTATAAGGGCAGTTTAATATTACATTTACCGGTAATCAAGTTAAAGTATAAATAACACGCATCAATGTTTCAAACGTATTTAAACAATCCCCGTACTTGGTAGCAAATAGATGGAAGAAAGAGGGAATGAAAGATACGTCCCATCAAATAAATATTGGACATTGATATGTTATTCAAAATCACCAATATTTAACACGCTACTTGGAGGTCTCCTTCTAGCCGGTGGCGAAGGGTACAGATAAGAAACGCTGTAGATGCATGCCAGTGCTGTACAGCTAAAATTTTTAATATTTTACGAAGTATAATTGAATCACTATACTGTCAATATAGCCTATTGCCATTTAATTATAAATTATTTTTGTTGCTTAATATGACATGTTAAAAAATTTTTTATACACTAAGTACTTTACGACAGCTTTAAGTAAATTAAAATTGTCCTTTTTCTGTTCTACATTAATCTATATTTGATTATAAAAATAAATGATGCGCCCATGTCTGGTAATATGATATTATTCTTTTATTTTTGTCGGCAAGCAGGTTTTTGGGTGTTTCAATGACTTTATAAATACTATAAACAGTCACACACGCTCAACAAATTGACGAGATCAACTCTGCAGTACTGCAGCAGACAGGCCAGTCTGTCTACGGTCAAATTGTACGATTTCGTTGGATGCACGGTCACACACGATCAAAATCCTTGTCAATTCGTCGAACTCGACGAAGTTGAACAACGCCGCTGTATCGTGAGTGGCCGGCTTTAGACTTCAAGGAACATTTTAAAAAAATAATTGTAAAGATTGGTCCATGCGTTGTTGAATTATCCGCTAACCAACAAATTTTACGATTCATTTTTATATTATAGATTATACGTTTTTTGAAAAAAAAAATTAACGATCTGACCTTACGAAGTTTCATTCTATTTGAAATTAAAAGAGATATAATATAAAGCCTTTTGTATAAAAAAATGTCAAAAATTTTAAATGACGAATAATTCATATTTTTGGTCTATCGATTGTTAATTTTGCATAAAAGCTTTATTTATGTACTTTTATAATATTGTACTCATTCTACCCTAAAATATTGATTTGATAAAATAAAGATAAAAATAGTCAAAAATTTTTTGCACCTTAAAGTGCCATAAAAAGCTATTTGTACCAACAATTTGAAGTTTTACGGACTTAAAGGTTACTCCAGGCATTGCTCTTTATAACGCTGTGCTGATTTCAAAAATTCACTAATTAATGCTCAACAGCTCAATGCTACCTCACCTCCGGTTCTATCCAAAATTATTGGGAGACTTATAAAAGCCCAACTTATGTCCTTTCTCGTTGAAAACATTTTATCACAAAGTCAGTTCGGCTTTTTATCTAATAAATGTACCAGCGATGCTTTGTTTTCTGTACTACATGAGGTCTATCAAGCACTAAACAATAATCTTTATACTGCCACTGTTTTTTGTTACTATGCCAAAGCTTTTAATTGTGCAAATCACGACATTTTGATAAAAAAACTAAATTTACAATCTTACTTAAGAAATAGGAAACAACTAGCTAGAGCAAATGATACTAACTTAAATCACAAAAGCATTGTATGTGGAGTATCACAAGGTTCAGTAATGGGTCCTCTACTTTTCCTTATTTTTATAAATGACATCACTAACCTAAAAATTGATGATTTTTTTTTCTTTTTCGATCTATTTAAAATAAAAACCTGGTCCGACTTTAATTTAATCTCTTTTAACGTGGATAGGACAGTAGCATTATCCTATAAAGGAGATCTTCAACCATTGCTTCTTAATACTAGCCAAATCAGTATCGTTGATTCTGTAAAATTTCTTGGTATTTTTATAGACAGCAATCTTAAATGGTCCCTTCATATTGATTTGTTAAGTAAGAAACTAACCTTAGCCTGCTATGATCTGTTTCGAAAGAAATCAATTTAGCATCTTCCAAAATAACATACTTTTCTTTGTTCGAGTCTCATCTTCAATATGGCCTTCCTTTTTGGGGTTCTAGTACAGTTGCCCAATCTGATGTTATTTTAAAATTACCAAAAAGAGCAATACAATATCATTTAGGCCTCAGTAGAAGAAACACATTGCAGAAGCTACTTCGAAAATCACGGGATTTTAACTCTTCCTTCTCTATATATTCTAGAAACTGTTTTCTTAATTCATAAACACCTACATGTTTTTCCTTCTTCTTCTTAACGTGTCCTATCAAGTCCCCTTGACGTTGGCGATAAACATGGCAAAACTGTCTCTGTCTCGAGCTATTCTAAAGAGTTGCTCAGCTTTCTTTATTCCTGCCCACTCTCTGATATTCTTCAACCAAGAGGCCTGCTTTCTACCAATTCTTCTGCGTCCTTCGATTTTACCCATCATAATAAGTTGAAGAATATTATATCGGTCTCCCCTTACTACGTGCCCAAAATAGGCCATCTTTCTACATTTGATGTTATCAAGCAGCTCGCGAGCAGCATTTGCTCTCTCAAGGACTGCCACATTTGTCAGCATAGCCGTCCATGGAATTTTTAGTATACGTCTGTGCAGCCACATTTCAAAGGCCTCCAGACGATTAATGGTGGATATTTTTAATGTCCATGCTTCGACACCGTATAAGAGGACTGACCAAATGTAGCATTTAACCATGCGCTTTCGAAGTTGAAGTTGCAAGTTATCATTACAGAAGAATGACCTCATTTTTAAAAATGTTGTGCGGGCTATATCGATTCTACATTTTATCTCTTGATCTGGATCTAGTTGTTCAGTAATATGGCAACCAAGATATTTAAAACTGGACACTCTTTGAATTATATGACCATCAACATATAATCGTGCATCTTGATGTGCCAAACGGCTAAACACCATGTGTTTTGTTTTTGAACATTTTATGTTTAGGCCAAACTCTCTCTTCCCACTGTATCAATGGCATTTAAAAGGCATTGTAATCCATTCATGTCATCACTTAAAATAACTGTATCGTCTGCATATCTGATTGTATTTATCAGAATTCCATTAACTTTCACGCCCCATTCCAAATTATGCAGCGCTTCTTTAAATATTCTATCTGAATATAAATTAAATAACAGTGGGGATAGTATACAACCCTGTCTGACACCTCTTTGTATTTTACATATTTCTGTTTATTTTCCGAGTATGCAAGTTTGATTTTCCGATTATGCAAGCTGTCGCTGCTTGACGCCAGTCTAACTTTCCTATGAATCGTATGTCTTGACTATCAACTCCTTTATCTTTTAATATTGTAATTAATGTGTGATGCTGTACTCGATCAAAGGCCTTTTCATAGTCAATAAATACAGCAAAGACGTTTTTCCTTTGATCTCGACATTTCTGCATTAATACATTTAGTGCAAAGAGGGCGTCCCGAATTCCCAGTCCATTTCGGAAGTCAAATTGTGTTTCGTCCTGATCTTCTTCACATTTATCTCTGATTCTACTGTGGATGATGCGTAGAAATATTTTCAAAGTGTGGCTCATAAGGCTTATCATTCTATAATCGCTACAGTTTTTCGGACGTTGTTTTTTTGGTAGTGTTATGAATTCGGACTTTAACCAATCTTCAGGGATATCACCAGTCGAATAAACATCATTGAAAAGTTTGACCAGTATTCCAATGTTCTCCTCATGTATAAGCTTTAACATCTCTGTCGGTATGTTATCAGAGCCAACGGCTTTCTTGTTCTTTGCTAACTTTACAGCATGCAGTATTTCTGATTTTAGTATTTCTGATCCTTCACCTTCAACTAAAGTCTCCGGTTCTTCGGGTCTATCATCATTATACAGTTCACTTATATAATTACACCAGGTTGTTCGAATTTCATGTTTGTCTATTATTATTTTTCCCGACGAATCGGTTATAGTATGTGGAGTTTTCTTATGATAAAGACCAGCTACTTCTATAACTTTTTTAAACATATGAAACGTATCATGTTTTTCATTCAACTTTTCTAATTCCTTGCATTTATCCTCCATCCATTTTTCTTTAGCCACCTATATTTTTTGTTTAATTAGTTTCTGTTTTTCCTTATATTCTGTCTTGTTACCTTTCAGTTTCCTTCTCTGCTCCATTAATTCCAGGATTTCATCAGTCATCCATTGTTGTTTTTTGTGCCTGTGAAACGTTGTTGAATATTTTTCTATTACTTTCAAGGTAAGATCTTTAAATGTGCTCCATATTTCTGTGTTGTTTTCATTTATTGATTTTTTTAGCTCATTGTTTTAAGTCATTTTCTATTAACGTTTTGTTGGATATTGAGATATTTAATTTTGGTGTTTGGGGCTTTCTTGGACTTTTTTGAGCTTCACTTTGATGTCAGTTATTACAGGGTTATGGTCTGAACCGATATCTGCACCAGGACGTGTCGTTACTCTGGTGACGCCATTCTTAAATCTCTTGTTTACCAGAATATAATCTATCTGATTTCTAATCATATGTAGTGAATTATCTCCTGTCCCCTCCATGTGTATAACCTTCTTTTGTGTAATTTGAACCATGTTTTTTCAGCAAGACCTAATCATGACTACTCCACCAGAAATTTAAGCTTTGATGTGTATTTACCGATCCCGTCCACTCAGTAAAGAAATCTATATTATATTCGACAAAAAATTATGCAACCATCTCTCTTTGCAACTTAAATCTACAACGGCTTTCCGTAAGTTCCGTAAATTGACAAAAGCCTATCTATCTAAAAGACCATATTATTTAGTGGAAGGGTTTCTTAACGAATTACTAAGAATTTACAGTACGTTTGGGTACAAGCAACGAAGTATTGTTATATATATTTGGGTATCACATGCAGAATCTTAAACTTCGTTCGTAGGGATTTGTATCCAATTTGCAATTTAGTGAAATTTTGCAATGGATTGGATATTTTATTATATTTTATTTTGTGATATTGAAGATTTATGTAATTTTAGTAAATTTGAATTGTTATTGTTATTTTTTTGACTTTTTGTAAGCTTTGTTCATAAAATTATACAATTTTCAGTGACAATCAAGCATATTTCTATTCTATTCTAAAGATACATTCTTCTGGGATTTCTTGGTCCGTAACAAAACGGTAATAAGAATGTTTCATTAATGAGATAGCACTTCGATGACTCGCTGTAAACGAATCTATTGCTAAATAGATGCATATCCTAAGGAAAAAAAATAGTTAAAGTATTATTTCTAATTTAATTTGCATCTATTTTGTGGCTTGAAATATAGGGTTTAAGAAAGTATAGAACTGATACAGTCATCTACAAAATTGCATATTCATGTCACCTAGACCTGTTTTTATGGGTGCACTTTGATCTACTACTGCTTTGTCATTAGTTCTCATGATACCTGTTCCTCGAAATTCTTTCAAATGATTTGACTATCGATAATTTATTCGCTATAAAATGGTTCTCTGTAAGTGAATAACAAAAACATCAAAATGACGAATGAAATTCATATTTTGTATATTTATTTGCGTAAAAAGTACACATCATATTTAAGTGGTGTTTAGAATCGTCAGTAGTTGACAGCATATCTATCCTCAGAACTTTTTAAATATAGAGATGGTAGTTTCCTCGAGCAAATACATTGACGTCGAAAAAAAAAAAAACACTGAAAAAATCTTATTCTGTTTTTTGAGGATTCTAAAAGATAAGGGATAGCTGATGATAAATTCTTGAAGACGTACAGCTGATAAAACAATCATATAAATTTAAAAAATTTCTTTGTCTTTAATACGTTTCTTATTTACTGCAGTGCAAAATTAACCAGACACCCATATTTTTCTTAAAAACTAGCGTTTAAGAAAGTTTAAGATGTTCCCAATTGAGTATTTAATAAAAAACAAAATTGAAAAGTCAAATTTATCACAACTCAAGAACGTTACACGGAAAAAACAATAAATAATTTTAAAAAATTGAAAATCTGCAACGAAAACAAAAATTAATATTTGTTTAAATATATGAACATTTTTTACGGAAAACGATATATTTTGTCGTGTGTATTACCCCCACGAACCACAAGCAATAATTACGGCTCTCATTCGATCAGGTATACTTCGGATTAAGGTAGCAAAGTCTGAGTCTTGAGAAATTTGCTCCCATTCGTCACGAACTGCTTGCTCCAAATCATTTATGGTTTCAAACTCACCACGGTTATGTCGAAACGTCGTTCCAGAATATCCCATGCATGCTCTATTGGATTTAAGTCTGCATTCCTTGGAGGCCATGGTAATAAACGAATCCCAACTAAATGAAAGTAATCCCGTATAATTTCTTACGATTGTGTGGACGAGTATTCTCTAGCATCAGAGAAAAGTTTTCTTCAACAACATGGGGAAATTGTCACTACATTATCTTCAAAACAATGCTGAATATACCGTTGAGCGTTCAAATTGCCCCCTGGAATTGTAACAAGTTCTGTATGAGCCTCTAGGGAAATGCCTGCTCACACCATTATAACACCTCCACCTCCTCCACCTCCACCGAATTGAACTCTTGGAGTAAGACAACATTGTTGGTAAGGTTCACCAGCTCTTCTCCCATATTCTAGGCCGTCCATCTGATGAGTATCTGTTAATCTTGATTCATCCGTGAAAAGCACAGCACTCCAATCGTCAACACCCAAATTAAGCTGTTCGCAAGCGAAGTGTAAACGTTATCTCCGATGATCTGCTGTTAACAGAGGTCCCGTGACAGGTATTCCGGATCTTAATCCATATTCATTAAAGGGTCTTCAAACGGTTTAAACGGAAACTGTGTTTCTATGGACATGATCTGCCTTTTAAACTTAGAAAAGAAAATTATTTACCGGCAAAATTTTCTTCTGGTTTTATTCAAGTTTGTTGCCTTTTGTCAATTTTTATTATGAAATTTTGACAAATCACTCCTATGATGTATCGTGATTTAACTGTCAAAATTTAATTCTCGAAAATTACCAGGCAACAAACTTTCATACCAGTCGAAAATATTGCCGGCAAAATTTTCTCTCTTATGATATTATATACGAAAAATGGTTGTAAATATAAGGGTGTCGGCCGATACGCGCTCGACCGTTTTGCGCCCTTACCTGAAATCGGCCGGTTTCTTTCACTTTCTTAATGGAGATGTATAGCTAATTATTTTCTTATATCGACCGTTTGCGCTCTTTTCTAATCGACGTTTAATTTTAATCCTATTATAAACGATCAGGTAACGGTTAGGCTAGTAAAATTCATAGTATCATAGTATCTACATAATATAAACATGGGCGTGTTTAGAACATGTTTTTTTCATTTTTTCTTTTTTTTTTCGTTTTTTTTTAATTTGTTATTTTTTTGTTTTTTTTTAATATTTTTGTTTTTTTTTTTCGTTTTTTTTTTTCAAACTTTTTCAAAAAATTCTTGGGAATAAAAAAATGTCTATTTATTGCAGCTTCTGAATATATGACAATGTCCTTAAACACAACCGTAAGTCCCTTGTATCTTTATATTTTTGTAAAGTTTTGGATATTCTTTTCATCAAGATTAATATATGTTTTCTTGCGCCGCTTTCCTTCTAGATTGAAAGTAAATCCAGTTCCATTTTTTAGAAATAGGAGAGGTTTCTTGAATGTATATCCAGCCATCATCGATATCTTCTATGACTAGATACGCTAACGCAGCACACATTCTTATGTGCAAACGTATCTCTTCGTTGTCAGTGTATTCAGAAACAAGTTCAATATTTTGAACATTTGTTCCATATACTGTCTATTTATTGCAGCTTCTGGATATATGCCAATGCCCTTAAAACACAACCTTAAGTCCCTTGTATCTTTAGAATTTCTGTAAAGTTTTGGATATTCTTTCATCAAGATTAATATATGTTTTCTTGTGCCGCTTTCCTTCTAGATTGAAAGTAAATCCAGTTCCATTTTTTCAGATATAGGAGAGGTTTCTTGAATGCATAACCAGCCATCATCGATATCTTCTATGGCTAGATACGCTAACGCAGCACACATTCTTATGTGCAAACGTATCTCTTCGTTGTCAGTGTATTCAGAAACAAGTGCAATATTTTGAACATTTTTCCATATACATTGAATAAAATGAAAATTACAACCAGAAAATTTTGGCTTCGGGAAAACATTTTCAATTTTGTAGTTTCTCTTTCATTGATGAAAATAACATATCGTATGTCTCTTTGGTTTTTTTAGGAAGTAACGCAAATATCAATGGAATTGTATTTATCTCCGCTGACGTACTACCAATATCGATATGAGCGGTATATATTTGACTAAATTGCTTACTGCAGCTTTTGAATGTTCCATCCATAAATACAGTGTCCTTACTGTTAACCAAAATCTCCCTAGCTTTGTTGCTGGCAAACACCAAGATTTCTGTATCCCGAGGGAGTGGACAGTTAGTTCCAACGATCTCTCATTTTGGGACTTCTAGTTACTAATTATATCTAAACAATTAACTTCCAGGTGGAAGGATTATAAACAGAGGTATTAAGATTAAAGCACACTCTGTTGTTCGACAGTATTAGAAAAATTTAATAATTTTGTTAATTTTGATTTGACATTTTTTGTTCAAATCTAAAGGAAAAAGATGTTTCTGTTTATTTGACATGTTAGTTTGTTCATTGCAGGTTCATCAGACTATTATTGTAGAATGAAATTAAAATTATATTGCAAGAGAGCGCAATCGGTCGATTAGGAGACTATAGTAGTAAGATATTTTTATTATGAAATTGCAAAGCGCAAACGGTTCGAGCGCAACCCAGCCGTATTCAAATATAAGTCGTAGATCTTAAAACGTTCTTTTGCTAGCGAATTTCTAAATTAAAATACATGAGCAATTGACCGAGATAATTACAAAAAACCTTATTTTGCAGTAATTTATAAATGATACTAACTTTGTTTTTTGAATAATTACATGTGATATAATTACTGAAATTATAGCAATTAATGAGATATTGAAGTGTGTTTAAATCTCAGTTAGATCGACCAAATAATTTGTAAGTTTATTCAATTTGATTATCCCGGGAGAGCGGTTATTTAAACAACTATACTTGCCCAAAACAGTATTCAGAAGCTCGCAAATCGATTCTAGAATATAATATATTAAAAAATAATTTCAGATTTTCTTCGGCATGTATCACAATGGCTTGATGTTTGCTTGGGAAAGCTGGCCGTGGAATCGTTTTCGCTACTGATACATAGGATAAAACTTGGTTTTGTGTTTGAGACATATTTACTGTTTGGATATTTGGTACGCCACTGCTCATGTAGTCAAAATCAATTGCGTTTTTAGTTGAAATTATAATTTAGCTTCTATGTATTATGGTAAAGTTTCAGCTTTTTATTCATTTTAAAATAAAAATAGATTGCCGGTTGTAAGGCAATCCTGTTTAATTTTTGTCTTTTCTGATTTTAATCAGTTGAAACAAAAAACAAACCTCAACTAGTAATGAGTGATTTATACATACATTTATTTATAGTTGAAGGTACACTTATGTTCAGTATGTTCACTGTTTTTGCACTATGTTTTACTAAGCACGACAAAATATAAAACGATGTTACTCGTTCGACACCTCGTAGTGGAATCCATAGTTTAATTTAAATAAACACATTTGGAGTATTAATTTATAATTACCATTTTATATTTTATATAAATAATATACATACTGCCTGTAATAAAGCGTACTCGATATTGCTTAATGCGTTGGTTGTTATTTTTTGCTCTTTTATAACAATATAGAGACTAGGTAGTGGTAAAACACATATGAGTATATAGCGGTAATATGTACACTTCATAGTAGAGTAGTAGAGTAGAGTATTTATTTAACTACATAACAGATATTGTGTGTAGCAATTCAAAAAAAAATACATAGTTTTAAAAAAGGAATATAAAATGTAACTATGCGTAAACCTACATATACAAACAAGAACACATTAAACAGATAATCATTTATCTCAAAGTTACGGTAAGCAGTTAAAAAAGTGGATGTTCTGCAATATATTCTTCTGAGCAGTAAAAACAATGTTTTAGAAGATATTTTTTTATCTTTATCGAACTTTATCGAAACTATTACAGCTTAGTTGTTTAATAGTTTTTGATAAAATATTGTAATAGTTAAAATTAAGACAAATTTTTTATGAAAGACTTAATCTACAGCAAGTGTTCGTAGGTAGTGACAATTTCGCATATTGTGAACATGGACATCAGACTGCTTTATTAAATGGGCACGATTGTGAAACGCAATCAAAAGCCTTCGACAAGTCTCAAAGAGAAATTGCTATGTGATTGCCGCGTTCAAGCCCCTCAATCACCTCACTCACAACATTAAATACCGTCGTTCGTAGTAGAACGAGAATTACTGAATCCGTATTGTGAGTTGCTAAAGTAATTATTTGTCTCGAAATAGGAATAACATTGTTGTTTGATAACCTTTTCAAACCTTTTCCAAAAGTGGAAACAATGCTTATAGGTCAGTAATTCTCAGTTTTTGAGGAAAATTGTTTTTGTACATTGGTAGTACTTTTGAGTATTTTAGTACTTCTGGAAATACTCCAGATGATACATTTAAATTAATAAGATGAATGAAAGGTGTTAAAATGATTTGGTAAGTTTCTTTTCTTTTGCTATTAATTTTGTGAACGTCCCTATAATTAAAATGACTAAGAGACTTGATTTGAGAGACCTCTTCTTCTACAACGGGACTTACGGGGGAAAAACTTACTGGGAAAGGTAATTCTATAACGAAGAGGATATCGACATTAATAGTGGGAAGAGATGTAATTATAGTCTCTGCAGTTGTAGTAAAACATTGATTTATTTCGTCTGGAGGTAGATCAGGTAGTACCAAACTGGATCATGTATTTACTATCGAAATTTACTGCAGTCTCTAGGTTTTAGTTTTACTAAACGCTTTTATTTCTTCAACAATACAAGAAACAAGGAGGTTAATTTAAACATAATACCGACAGTTAGTTATTACATATGATTTTTCCACCTTCCTCAAATAACAGGTCATTTTTTATTTTTAAATAATGTATTTATGTAACTATTTTTATTTCATTTTTTATATTTCTAATAATTTTGAGCAATGGTTATTTGAATCGCACTAGAAGTGAGAACTAGAGCTGATATTATGAAGCAGCTTAAGATATTTTCACTAACATACACTTAGTATCCCCCGAAAGTACTCCTCTTTGGCTGATTACAATCTACTTCCTTAACTTCAGTGACTCCGAAGATAATTTGGTCCGAAATTTTTCGCTACTTTGCAAGAGATTTGTCTACATACCTTTCTGGCGAGGTTCTTCTGAAACTATGCCCGGTGTAATTTATGACATATGGCAGCGATATAATTTTTTTCAACCAGTTGTTTGATATAATTTCCTGCCCTATAGCAAGCAAATAAACGTGACTGGTCCATTTTAGGTAGGACGTAACAATATATATTTCCTATATTTGCCAATATAATTAGGGCCATTTTCCCGGTGGAGCATTGATTACAAACGTTTTCTACGTATTTATTTTATTATTGGGCATATTTACTATTAAAATTAAACCTTTATAGTCAACATCTGTAGATTTTAAAGAGCTCGTCACCTCTACATTCTCCTGAAATTACGAAAATAAGAAAACCTACAAAACAAAGAAAAAGAAGTAAAAAATATTTGGCGACGCTGGGATTCGAACTTGCACCTACAACTCAATATTTAATAGTGAGCGGCGCATCAACTCGTTGATCTACATGTCAACTTTGCGGAGTCATGAATATAGCCTATTTCTAGTACAATATTTGCCGTTATTTTTTTAATATAATTATTTAATTCTTGGAAACATCTTACCTTCATTATTAATATAATTATTATCGGGGACTTCTAGTAAAAATTTATATAATTCCTCTCTGGAAAAGGTTTTTGCCTTATTAGCTTTATGTCCCTAGTTTTGTATTTTCAAGAAAGCAATTAATTTTGGGATTTAAAATTCACATTTTCTTTTACTTCAAGCATGGTACATAGCATCGAATATTTCGACCACAATGTTGAGGTATTTAATGTATTTGCTAATGTCGAAAAATACCCCTAAATAACATTTTCTGTTATTCGTACTTTTTCTGTTATTCGTATCTATTATTCGTACTTTTCTTTGGATTTTTAGGGCACTAAGATTGTACTGTCACATTAACTTGTTCCAAAATATCTGGTGGTGTATTATTAATATCTTTACGTTAGCTTGAATTGCTCATTGTTAAATATTATTTTATATTCTGTAGATATATATTATGTGTACACTGAAGTGGGCGGCTGAAACTGAAACCTTGCCAACACGCAGTGGCATTGACTTAGCCAATACCCTTACAAATGTCAGATTTTAAAACAAAACGGAAACTACCCCAGGTGAGTAGACAATTTGAGAGTATGCTTTAAAAAACAATTTTCAAAATTGCAACCCTGTATACTAGAACTCTACTTTCTGATGAAAGCTTTAAAGAAATGGAACAAAAGAATTAGAAAAGATCAGATGGGACATCGTCGAAGTTAGTTAAGTGATAAGGCAAGGTGAAGGCCTCGAGGCCCTAAAATCCGGTCACTTGTTTTACTATCACGGAGAACAACATGAGTCAGTAGGAGGCGTCGGATTCTTCATAGACAAACAGCTAGCAGGAAATCTAAAAACTGTCCAATCAGTATCCACTAGAGTTACATATGCCACGTTAAAAATAAATACTAAATATAATCTAAAGTTATCCAAGTCTATGCTCCAACAACAGAGTATACAGACAAGGAAATCGAAGTCTTTTATGATGATTTAAGCACAAACAACCGTCATCACAAACAACCGTACACATTTCACAGTTATATGTGGAGACTTTAACGCGAAAATAGGAACAAAACTGGATCCAGCAGAAACTGCTCTTGGAAATTTTGGAAGTCAGGGACGGAATGACCGTGGCGACACTCTTTTAAACTTCCTACTAGAGAAAAACCTATTTCTAATGAACAGTTACTACTACAAGAAACCTCACCGCAGATGGACCTGGAAAAGCCCAGATGGGAAGACAAACAAGATCGATTACTTTATCACTGATAAAAGATACATATTTACAGATATGACAGTGCTAAATAAATTTGCGAAATCAAGCGACCATCGTATGGTGAGAGCCACCATTGTGTTAAATACCAACTATGAACGACACAATATGATAAAAAAGAAGCAAATAAACATATGGACACATCCAAAGAACGAACAAAATTTTGAATATCATATTGGTAAATTTCTTCAAGAAAAATTATCAACAAATGATATTAACATCCTAAATGACATAATAGTAGAAGAAATAACAGAAGCTCAAAAGAAATGCTGCCCAAAAAGCGCGAAGGAAGAAAAAATTAGTCTGGAAATACAGAAAAAAATGGAACAAAGAAGAATACTAAGAAGGGACGAAAACTCTAGTAACGACGATATAAATAGAATGAACAAGGAAGTATCAAGAGAAATCAGAAAAGACCTAAGAAAATACAAAGATGAAAAAATCAACAAAACCATTGAGGAAAATAAGAGTATGAAAATAATGAGAACATTTGTTACAAATTGTGGAATCATTCTATGAGACATTATTATAACAACCAATCGTCTCTAGATATAGTTGAATATCAGCAGAAGAAGGTTCAAAATCAGGGTTCCGAAAATATCCCAGAAATCTCCTTGGACGAAATTTACAAGGCTCTAAAAAAGATGATGAATAACAAAGCTCCGGGGGAGGACGGTGTCGTCACGGAAGCGATAAAGATAGGAGGCTCAGTACTGATAGCCACAACTCAAAAGCTCTTTAATCTATTGCCTATGGAATCAAAATATCCCAACAAAGTGGAATAATTCAATAACTGTACTCTTACACAAGAAGGGAGATATAGCAGACCTGGAAAGATACAGACCAATCAGTCTCCTTAACCATGTTTATAAATTATATACTCGAATAATAACGAACAGACTAGAGACAAAGCTGGATTTTTACCAACCTCGGGAACAACGTTGGGCACATATTTATGGCACAAACGATCACCTTCAATGCCTAAAAACCTTGAAAGAAAAAACTAACGAATATAACCGTTCCTTGTCATTGATATTTGTAGACTTTAAAAAGGCGTTTGATGCAGTGAAACTACCGTCCATCTTAAGAGCACTACAAGATTGCAGGGTCATACCACTGATATAGTGATATAGTAATATAGTTAAAAATTATATATGAAAATGAAACAATAACCATAAGTCTACATTCTGCAACTAATAAAATAAAGATAAAAAGGGGAATCAGGCAAGGCGATACCATGTCATCAAAGCTGTTCATTACCGTGCTTAAGTATGCATTTAAAAGATTAACATGGCAACAGAAAGGAATATCCATCGATGGAGAAAGATTAAACCATCTACGTTTTGCGGACGATATCGTGCTTCTGTCAGATAATCTGGGAGAGACCAAAGACATGTTCCAAGAAACTGAATGACATACTACAAGAAACTGGGCTGGAGATAAATTTCGAGAAAAACCAAAATGATGACCAATATGGTTCCCAGCGAAGAGATACAGATCAATAACAACAAGGTAGAATTAATCGATAAATACACATACTTGGGTCATGAAATTAGAATAACCAGAGACAACTAAACCTGCGAGCTAAATAGATGAATCACGTTGGGGTGCGCGGCATATGAAAGGATGAGAGACATTTTTAAAACAAATCCCAATTCACCTGAAAAGGAAGACATTTAACCAATGCATCTAACCAGTCTTGACCTACGGAGCAGAGACCCTAACTTTAAAGAAAGCTACTGCCGAAAAACTGAGGGTAACACAAAGGCGAATGGAAGGATCAATGCTGGGCCTGACCTTGAAAGATCGAAAGATCGCGTGATAACTGAGGAGATACGCCGGCGAACTGGCGTAGACGATATTATACTGCGAATCAATAAACAAAAGTGGAGGTGGGCTGGACATATTGCTAGAATGGAAGACGGAAGATGGACGAAGAGATTATTGGAGTGGAGACCAAGAGCCGACAAGCGAAGTCGAGGCAGACCACCCACCCGATGGACCGACGACCTAAGGAGAATAGAGACAAACTGGATTGCAGCAGCTAGAGATAGAGAGAACTGGAGACGTTTGGAGGAGGCCTATATCCAACAATATATGCGAAAATGTGGCTGGATGATGATGATAATAGTTAAGGAGTTTAGGAGCATGGAGTTTTTGATGTAGTGGCAACGGATGGTTTTTAGAGTATAACTCCTGTTCAGAGAGGAGATGATGACCTCTTGACTATGGTTAGAATATTCGATAGTTGATGTATTATGTTGGAGGGAAGTACTGGGGTTTGTAGTTTACTTTACGCAGAATTCTCCTTTTCAGCACTAGCTGCTTTTAGAGATGTCGATTGAGCAGAGCATAGATGTTTGGTTTGTATTCAATCACAGGGGGAATATACGTTTTGTATATGTGTATAAGTGTTTTAGCTTGCTAATCTTGTCTTCAGTTTAGTGTTGCGGTAAACGCTACTTCTAGATATTCGATCTGATCGCTGAATTGGAGTCACTCTGAATTTTGTGAAACCAATAAAAGAGTCCCTGTTGTTCTAGTACTTGATGGCCATTATAGATACACGCGCAATTTGCAATTTAGAAATGATTAATTTGGCTAGACAAAACTGTGTTTCTATAACTTTCCTACCTCTGCATGCCAGATATAATCTTCTACCTCTTGAAAAAAATCTATATGGGCAGCTTCAAGACGTACTACAGCGAGAACATAAGAAATTGGATTCGTGTAAATCAACGCTCTCCCACACAATTTGACTCAGCTGAATTGTAAGTCAAGGCATTTTCAAAGATACAGTCGAGAGAAATTGCCATAAAAGGATTCAGCCGGATATAAAAATATGAAGCCGAAAAAATGTTTCGCACGCATGCCATCGTTAAACGTCATTGTGCCCGAAAATGAAATCGATTCAGGAAACTCCAGTGCAGAAACCAACAAATTCATCGATAAAGAGTCCACAAAATCATCAATGTCATGCTCCAGGCAGACTTCTCCAAGATTCTGTCACCTATTGCAATATCCCCTATACCAATCATAAAAAAGTTCACTCGTGGACAGAAAAAGTTCCAAATCACAAATAATTACCTTCTTTCCTTACAAAACTGACTTACGAGATTCTTTTCATAAAAGTCCAAGCAAAAGATTTGATCTTGTAAAAAGAAAAGCATTGAGAAACTCCAGAACTGAGGTTTTACCATTTGCGAAAAAAAAAAAATCCAGAAGAAATCAAAAACATTCGAAACCAGCAGTGAAGGCAATTCCGCAACATTTTTTCATAGATGACGATGATGACCTTGAGGAAGGTGGACATGACAGAATAAACGACGAAGATGCAGAGTGCATATTTTTTAACAGACGATTTCAAGCAGACAGAAGAGATCTTCGGATCCAATGCCTTGAATTGTACTTTGTTGACACATGAACTATGTTCGGGAGCTGAAAGAAACACTTACGTTTGCGATTTTTGCAAATAGGTTCAATTTATTGCTGTTTTATTTGTTACTAAACTCTGTTTTTGGATTGATTAAAACATTCGCTTTTTTTTTTGTTTATTAATAATACTGAAATGCTGGATCCAAAGTATATGTCCAATTTCACATAATTATCGTGAAAGAGAAAAAACTGGAAAAAACTGGAAAAAACAAAATGAGGTTTCATATATGGACCTTTTCCAACATTTATATATATATATATATATACATTATATATATATATATATATATATATATATATATATTATATATATGTATATATATATATATATATATCTATTGTCACGAAAAAATAAAAAATACATACTTGCATAATATAAAAGAACCGCTACTGGCGATGATAAATAACTAAGGTATGTTAAGATATTAAATGATACTTGTGACAAATGAATGATTATCATCTTATAATGAAACTGTACTACCTTAATTGCTGTTATATTATAATTAACCGGATAATACTAATAGTACATATTATTTTAATTTATATTTTTTGCCTACATTTCTTACTCCATTGATATTGAAAGTATTTCATTGGGATTGTCGAAGAAAGACCTCTACAATAAATAATATTACATAATTATATCCAGAAAAATTCTTTGATTTTTTAATAATTATTATTTCAAGAAATACATGGTTCATTTTAGCTTAACAGATAGGTCATATAATGAGAGGACATAAATATCGCTTAATCCGGTTGATCATTCAGGGCAAAATCGACGGAAAACGCTATAATAGACAATGGAAATATTAGACAATGGAAAGTCGATAGTCGAACAGTCGAACATTTCATCAGCATCAATGGCAAATATAGAAGATGGTTCATTTACGGATTGGGGTGCTAAACAATAAACAGTACGGATATCTCACTTAATATCTTAAAAACAAGTAGATAAAATAAATTCTTTAATAATTGCACGTTTTGTTCAAGAATAATTGTCCAACTTATATCTTCCAAATGCTGTTATCCATGAAAAACTCTTAGTTTTTTATAAGTGGTGGATTCGGCCGTTACTTGATGGATATTAATTTTATATAAAAATAAAACACAGAAAACTTAGTTTTCAAAACTTAAAAATTTTTTTTTTTTAATATCTTATCACTACAATTGTTTCTGCAGAGTGCCTTTCTCAAGTGATCTATTTCTGGTGCCTGATATATGTTTAAACTTTACACTCTTTCACTGAATAGGTTGTAGATGGGAGAACTATTGGTCTCAAGTTGATCATTTAGAATTATGTCTGTATGTTTTAATTTGTTAATTTCCATAGATTCTAATATAGATAGCTTAAGGCGTTTATTTTGGATGTGAAGAATTTGAAATTCGTCATTAAAAGAATGATTATGATCGAGAAGGTCAAGTGCGTATGCAGAATCTGTTTTTCTATTATTGAAAGTTTTTTTATGTTCTGCTATAGGTTTTTTAAATGTTCTACCAGTTTGACCGATGTAAGTTTTTGGACAGGCGGTTTGTATATACCACTGTGTAAGTGCTTTTTATTTTGGCTCTTTTTATTTATAATATATTTACCTAAGTTGTTGTTTGTTCTAAAAGCTGGTGTTATTCCTTTCTTATTTATGTGTTTGGCTATTTTTGTTGATATCTTGCCTGTATCGAGCAGAGGGTTTTTCCTCTGGAGGTAGGAATAATAATTTCAGGGCTTTCTTACGTAGTTTTCGATTTAAAATTTTATTATTTATTGTTTGTTCGTTGTACTCATTGTTTACTGCTATCTTGCTTTTTTCTCATTCTGTTGATTCCAAAATAATTCATATAGCATGTTTTAGTTCATGGTATTAATAAGGTTGCTGAAGAAATTAGAACAAATTTCCATCTTGTCAATGATTTAATTTCGAATACACAAAAATGTTTGTGAAGGCGTCATTAAGAGTTCGAATGTATATACTTCTTCTTCTTCTACAACCAGCAGTGACAAGATAGAGATTCTGGCTAGAGACTGTATTTTTTTTACGTTGATCATTTGGAAGACATAAAAGTTTAATTTTTTTTTAACTTAATTCATCTTAATAGATTCAAGGCATGGAACAGATGTAATATTGCATAGTGATCTTAACATTGAGGGCTAGAATTTTAAACACCAGTGTTTTGGAAAGTATTTAGTATTTATTTTCATATTTTACATTTAATATTTTTATTATTATACTATAATATGATCTTATTTAATAATGGTATATTTTAACTACTTATTTACTTTAAAAGATATTATTTTCTTCCATTCAGTACAATCTCATTGTCAAACTGGCTAGCACATGTATTCTGTTTTTAAGTTCAAAGAGATTGACTTGTGTTTTTTTTATTTGGAAATTATGTCGCAAGCACAAAAAACGCTGTAAAATATCATATTTATGTGACTATTTAGTTAGATTATCGCCATTTAAAAGCACAATACAATAGAGTTGATTTATGGGTATGTGTTTGTCACACCAACCTACCGACCAGGTAAAAAGGGTCGTTGGAGAGTTTTCTGATCATCTACAGGACACTACTTTAGATCGAAACAGCGTACGAAAAGCATCACCAGTTGATCGATTACGTCCTTTTACGAGCCACGCGCCGGCGTCGCGACGCTCTGATACAACTCTTCTAATCTACTGCTTGCTACGATTAATACACTAATATTTCAGGGGTAAGTGTTTCTTTCTTTGTACAAATAACAGTAATAAGTTGAGCCAGCTAATTTTCGTAATATTTAAATTAATTGCTAATTTAGTCACAATCAAAATATTGCATTTTTTCTTCATTATTATTCTAATTCATTTAACCAGCGAACTCTAGTTTTATACAAAACAACCGGTAAGAAAATAAGATGATAGAAAAAATGGAATGTGCAAAAGCTGAGAGATGCGACAATTGCAGAGGGGTACTGGGAAAACAGGAATCAAAATGTAAATGAAGAAGTCTAGACAGATATAGAATCCTACTGGACCAGAATAAAGAAATCATTGAAGCAGCAGCGAAAGAGAAAATAGGAACTAAATTTGTGCCCGTAAAAATAGTTGGTTCGACGATGAATGTAAAAAAGAATGCAACAAAAGAAAAACATTGAAGCCCACAGAAAGATACTTACCCGACAAACTAGAGCAACTGTAGATAATCACCAGACAAAGAGAAGAGAAGAAAAGAGGATACTTAAAAAAAGAAACCACCTAAATAAGGAACTTAAATATATTCAGAGAAAATTTCAACAGAGAGATTAAAACGTAACAATTGATAGTTTAGAACATTTTTTAACATAGTAGTTACGTTATTAAGTGTTCAAAATGTGCTCAATTTGTGAGTTGACAGCACCCTAATCGATGGTAGAAGGCGTCTACCACATTTCTCCATGATTGTCTAGAAATTATTCGAGATTCATTGATAATTCGTTGCCTCTGCAAGACTTGCTGGTTAAATTTTGTAAACTGAATTTTTCAAGTATCCCTAATAAAAATAATCTTAAGGGTTGAAATCAGGTGAACGTGGAGGCCATTCAATTCTATCTTCTCTACCAATTTATCGTCCAGGAAATATCTCATCTAAATATCGCCGAACATTTACACCAACTATCTGACGTTAAATTTCTTTCGACAAAAAATGACCCAATTGAATAAGTAACTACTATATCTGACCATACATTTAATTTTTGTGGTCTTTGAGTATGGTTTTCACGCATTCAGTCTTCAGTGTGAATTTACGTCACATCAGTACCTTAAATTTAGTGGATTTACACTTCCAGACAGTGTAAAAGTTGCTTCATCGGAAAAACATATTCTGTTAACGAAATTTTAATAATTTTCAATTTTATCCATCATTACCTCAGTAAACTATAATCTACGACCAAAGTCATCTTCACTTAATTCTTGCAATAACTTAATTTTGTATGATTTAAATTTATTTTTACGTAATAAACGTAAGACTGAAGAATGACCTACAACATGTACTTGTGCAACCCTGTCTGGGGATGTATGTGGATCTTCAACAAAACTTTGCTTATATCTGAAGTTTTGTTGTCATTGAAAACCGTTTCTGTCAACCTGATCGGTATCTATCTTTTACTTCTCCAGATTCCTCAAATTGCCTTACAGTTTTTTGTACCGTCGTCTTATGAATAGGAGAACGGTTTAGAGAACGGCATTTTAGAGAAGCAATTTAAATTGCAGAACTTTTTGAACCACAACTACTGTCAATTTTAGTTCATAATTTAAATGGTGAACAAATGTCAAAATCACAGCATTCTCCATTTAAATATTTAAATTTATTAAAATCTACATATTTTGCACTGTTTTATGTATTTAAGATCTTTCAGACTACATAAAGTCAAGTGAACATATGGTTAAACTCGTATTGAATAGTTGAACTCGTGTGAAATTCACACTGAATGGGTGAAAACCATACTCAAAGACCACAAAAATTAAATGTATGGTCAGTTATAGTAGGTAGTTATTTAATTGGGCCATTTTTTATCTAAAGAAATTTAACGTCAGATAGTTGGTGTAAATGTTCGGCGTTATTTAGATGAGATATTTCCCGGACGATAAATTGGTAGACAAGGTAGAATTGAATGGCCTCCACGTTCATCCGATCTCAATCCTAAAGATTATTTTTATTAGAGATACTTGAAAAATTCAGATTACAAAACTTAACCAGCAAGTCTTGCATAGCTAATGCAATGAATTATCGATGAATCTCGAATAATTTCTAGACAATCATGGAGAAATGTGGTAGACGCATTCTACCATCGATTAGAGTGCTGTCAACTTACAAATGGAGCACATTTTGAACACTTAATAACGTAACTACTATGTTAAAAAATATTCTAAACTATCAATTGTTACGTTTTAATGTTTTTAAAAATATTTAGTATTAAAAAATGTATTGAAACAATTTAGGCGTTGCCAGACTTCTGTTTTATGTATTTCAAGACCTTCCAGACTACATAAAATCATAAGTGTTACATATGGTTGAACTCGTATTTAATAGGAGATTCCAATAATGACTGAATATACAGGGTGATGTATTTGAAAAACCAAAGTTACTAGTAATATAAGAGAAACTGAAAATCTGGCAACATTGCAAATACCAAATATGGAATCTCCGTATCCCAAAATAGACGTGTCTCAAATTTTGGATAATTATGTCTAGTAATTTACGAGATAATTAGCCGTTTCCAGACTTTTGGGCCACTCTGTATATTCTGACAGAAAAGATAAATTTTAAATAGAAAATTTTGATAAACATTTAATTGATTACTGTTTTTATACGAAATCTAAAGAATAAAAAGTACATTTAAAAGTATACTTATATACAATAAATGTACTTACTTTAAAATTCATAGTACGTTTTGTTGAATGTTAGAATAAATTTTTACTGCATATTATTGACAAATTCTCAGCTGAACTTACAGCTGAGAATTAAGTTCCTAAAATGTTATGTGTACCCTGTATTACAGTATGGATGTGAAACCTGGATTATGAAAGTTAACATAATGAACAAATTAGAAGCCTTCGAGATGTGGATATTATATCGTAGAATGTTCAGAATATCATGGGTTCAACACACTTCAAACAGAGATGTCTTGAACAGAGTAGGTCAAGGTGAAGGTGCCTTAATAAACATGATAAAATAGAGAAAACTCAAATATCTGCAGCATATAATAAGAAGAAGCAGATACAGGATAATGCAGTTGATACTCAACGGAAAGATTGACGGAGGAAGAGGAATGGAAGCTACCCAGACCTAAAACTTGGGCACGGTACTCAAAGAAGATTGACAAAAATCTATTTTTGCATATTATTGACAAAAGTAGTGCATGCTTATGTGCATATACTTTACGTTTGAATATGCATAATACTGTTGATGGGTAAACATCTCAAAGCAATAAGACATTCCTCCATTTGTAAAAGCAAACGATGTGAGACTGAAAGGTCTAGAAATTTTGAATGTATATTAACTTTTTTGCCTACTTTAGGAATTAAATTAATTTCGGAAATAAACAGTTTAATTTTGCTCGCAATTAACAGGATTAAAATTATTTTATCGATGTTTATGTATCAAAATTATTCTACTCAGTTCATCTTGCAACACGCAATAACATCTCATTATTTTCGTCTCAATCGGAAGTCATACTTCCAGTACTTTTATTAAGTCTAACGAATGTTGAAATATCATAAACTCACATAAATCCGTTCATAATTATACATTAATCCACTGATATAACGTTTCATTAATTAAAACTGACATACTTCCTCTTAACCATATATAAACAAATGTTTTGTAAATATTTAAGTCAATTATTCGAGACAGTTGCTTAAATTATTTTTTAATAGTGTTAGTACCCAGTCGATTCGAAACGAAATAAGTCTAATTGTCACGAAAAGTACTTCTTTCTAACTAACAAGTTGGAATTTAAAGTTTAAACATCGAAATTTCTATGAAACTAACTGTACGGCTGAACAGTAGCGCTGATGAATTTTTTTATAGGGTATTCATTAAAATAATTTTCAATTTCAACACTTTGTAATAGAATTTTGTGTGTGTGTGAGAGAGAGATGGCATTAGACAAAGAATCTTTTTGCCACAGAAAATTGTAATAAGGATGTTTAAATTTTTATTTTAGAATCGTTTATAAACTTGATTAGAATATTATATATATATTTGTCAGAATAAGATAACAGATTGCTGATGTTAACTGGTAGGCTAATACGGATAATCAACCTAAATATAGGTTTCGAGTCTGTTCCCAATGATTAGAACAATCGAAAAATAAGTGGTTCAAATCTCCGACAGATTTATTATTACAAGGACAGAAGGAGTTTCATAGATTCCAATCCTATTTCAGATGCTCTGGAAAGAGGCCATGGTTAAGTTTTAGCCGTGTTATTAACGAAGAATGTACTTTATTAAAGTTAAAATTAAAATGGGGAATATTTTTTGGTAAGCATGGGTAAATAAAAAAGTAATGGTTTCTTGAAGTCTTCTGAACCTCTTTATATTTTGACATCCATCTATCCCTGCCAATACTAGTGATAGTAGAAAAAAGATCTTTAAAGTAGCAAAAATTTGTAATTTCGGATATCTCAGATGTATTTTTTGCCATACTGTCCACTAATTCGTTTCCAATTACTCCATTGTGGCCTTTAACCCAGAGTAAAGTAACTGATTTGTTTGTGAATTTTAGATCATGTAATAATTTTTTTGATATCAAGTATAATGGAGTTTTGAAAACTATCTAATGAATGGCTACGAATAGCTTGTAATACTGCCTGAGAATCTGATACTATTACGATGTTCTCACAATAATTAGTGACACACCAAGATATTGCTTTCTGTATAGCAGCAGCCTCGGCTGTAAAAATAGAACAACATAAAGGAATTCGATATTTCTCAACATAATTGCTGTTTGAAACAAAAAAAGTGAAACCAGTACTTTCAACAGTTTTTGATACATCTGTATAAATTATTGTTAAATCTTCCCCTAATTTGCTTAGTATGGATTTGAATATCAGATTAGTTAAAATTGGTAAGTTTGAATAAGAGGGCATTATAATGGTTGGTTTGTCTATCAGAACTTCAAAGTCTTGTACGTAAATAGGAAATTTTGGTAGCTGTAATATATAAGATTGAACTGAATTCGTATCGATAAAAGATTCTGTAAGAGGAGGAGAATTTTTTATTCTCCAATAAGGATTTGTTAAATTTTCTGTCAAAAGTAAACCTATTTTGTGAACCATAGTTATATTAAACGATCTGTATGTTATTAGACGTTTGTTGGCTAATATTTGCCTACGTATGTGTAAAGGTGGTTCCTGGGCTTCTGCTAGAACTGCTTGGTTTGGTGAAGACATCATAGCTCATAGACAAATTTTTATTGATTTAAATTGTATTCTGTCAAGAGTTATTAGATTTGTATTGCATGTTGAACCGTAAAGAATACAACCGTAATCCAGAATGGATCGTATGTAGGATCTATAAAACATTAAAGAGATATTTTGATCTGCACCCCATCTTTTTTTAGAAACGAAGCGCAGAAGGTTAATTTTACGCTCGCACTTTTGTTTTACGCACTTTATATGACTGAGCCACAAGAGCTTTTTATCTAGAATCATGCCTAGATACTTATACTCTTCTGCTAAGGGGAAATTATAATCACCTATCTGGCATTTACCTGTGACTTTTTGTCTACGTCTAGTGAAACATACAATCAAAGATTTTTCTTGTGATATACTAAAACCCGTTTGTTTCACCCACTTATCTGTATTACTAAAGTTAAGTTTTAGATTCAACATACAATCTTCATAGGATTTATTGCCTGATATATAAGCATATATCGTCTGCATATTGAATTATTTTGCATTTTTCATCCATCAAACCATGCAGATCTGCAGTATAAACATTAAACAACAAAGGACTTAGAATTGAGCCTTGTGGGAGACCGTTATATAATATTCTTGGACCGTGTAATACATTTCTATGGTCCCGTAAGTATATTTTTCTATTCACATACAAATTTATTATATTTACAGATAATCTTTTATCAATACCGCATGCCACCATTTTTGAATATAATATATCCAAATCAACCACGCCATATGCACCCTTTAAATCTAGAAACAAACATAGCATAAATTCGTTTTTTGAGAAACAGAGTTGAATATCCGTAACTAAATGTACAAGAGCATCAATGGTACCTCGACCTCTACGAAATCCATACTGTGAGTAGGGAAAAACTGAACTGCTTTCAATAAAATGTTCTAATCTAAATTTTATAAGCCTTTCAAAGGATTTTGTCACACATGATAATAAAGAAATGGGTCTATAAGATGAAGGAAGTTCTGGTTTAAGTTTAAATTTGAGTAAAGGGCATAAGATAATATATTTTTTAAAGTATCGCTATATTCTTGTTTCAACCACCAACTATTAAAGATTTGTAAGAGAACATCTTTGGCATTTGATGGCAATTTGTCCAATATCTTATAAGTAAAACCGTCCAAACCGGGGGCTGTATTTCTGCTTTTTTTAGTGCGAAATCTATTTCTGAAAGAGTAGAAGGTTTTGACATGGATCTATACTAGTATTAAAGGGAAAAAATTTCTTTTTTCCTATCAACATTACCAGAGGCAGATGAAGGTGCAAGTTGGTCTAACATCTGTTTAATGAGATTTTCAGAAAGTTGAGGTTTTTTGTTGTACTGATAATTATTGGAAATTGATCTGACGGTTGACCATATTTTTGAGAGGGGTGTGCTTTTGCTTAGACTTTTTAAAAACATTATCCAACTACTTTTTTTTTCTTTGTTTTAAATAATCGTCTGGTTTGCGCTGCTATATTTTTATAAATTTATGTAATTATTATGATTACTTTGGGTTCGAAACGCTTTCAAGGCTTCTGATCGTTTTTTTATTATGAGTGTCATTCCGCATCCCACCAATAAGGCCTTGGCATTGAAGGAGTAAAAGGTTGTTTTATGGGCATAGATTTGGAAGCAGCTAGAGAGATAGTCTGAAAGAGTAGTCTTCTCATCGTTAGAAAGATTATTAGATGATAAAAATGTGGATAATTGTTTGTCTAAATCTGTCTGAAAATAGCTTCCAATCAGCGCGGCAATCATTCCATTTTGTTGATGGATTAATTAGGAATGAAGAAGGATTCATTTTAAGCTCCATTTTAATAGGAAAATGATCGAATCCCAATGTATCGGTATATACTGACCAGTTTATACGATTTGTTAATGAGGCTGAGGTGATAGTCAAATCAACGGCAGAATGATTAACACTCACGGCGATTCTAGTAGGTGTTCCGTTATTTAGAGAAACTAATTCGAAAAAAATCATGTTTTCGACTAATATTCTACCATACGTTCATCCGGGATCGGACTCCACATGTAATGGTGGGCATAAAAAATCGTTGTAGAATTTTAAATTTGAATATAAACTGAAATGATTATTAATGATTCATTATCTGATATGTCTAGGGATGCGTGGTGGCCTTTTCCAAACAATCGCAAATAAAATGTCTAATATCAATATATTTGGTTTGACTAAGATGAGCAGGCCACGTGCACAGATTGCATAACGAAAGACTTGTAAAACTGGTATGGGAGGTGATTCCCACAGGCAAAAGACCACTCGGACGTCTCAGAATGCGATGGAGAGATAACATCCAAGCAGATCTCCGGAAAATGAACATTCCATTTGACCCTAGGTTGACCAAAACAAATTGGAAAAAAGTTGTACAGTCAGCCAAGACCCACCCAGGGTTGTAGCGCTACGTGATGATGAATATATTTGGTTCTTTTTGATTCTAATGTAGGAACCATCTTAATCCATGATTGGTTATCTATATACACAAGTATATTATACACAATTTTTAAAATCTCCTCATATGCAGTCGATGCAGCAGACGCATGCGATTCCTTGCGTCGCACGCATAAAGCAGACCGCTTGTATAAAGTTACCATTTGAGCAGTGCACAGCGCGTCGCCTGCGAATGATGCTTGGCGTCGAACGCATGCGACAATCGCATAAGAGAGACTGCACTTGCCTCTAAAATCTGTCTACAGAACACACTTTGCTTTTTAATTTTCCAACAAAAAAGCTTCTTGTTAAGCTTTAAAAAATTATTGTTAGGCTTTATAACTTTTTCTTCAAAAATTATATTCCATGCATAAATTAGTTTTTCTTTTTCTGGATTTAATAGTCTGTAACCATGATCTGAATAACCCACCATAATTAGAGGTGTCACTCTTTTTACTAGAAGGGTCAATCTTAGATTTTTCGGTCTCTTTAGGAATTAAATAATTCATCATCATCTCTCAGCATATTCTACCAATTATGGTGCAGCATCCCCTTACATATTCATTCTTCATTTCTACCCACGATTGTCTAAAATTTGCTTTTCTGTGCAATGTTGTACTGGATTGTTTCCGTATGTCACAGTCCCATCTTAAATTTGGACATCTTCTTGGTCTCTTGACGCCTCTTGGATACCACAGTGCAATTCCAGTGGACTACTTATTGTCAGTTCTTCTCATTAAGTGCCCCGCCCACTGCCATTTTAAAGATTTCGTCCACGTTTCGCAGCCGTTTGTCATGATTGGTAGTATACACCGATCGAATGTTTTTTCTTCAGGTGGATTGGCATCTTCGATTTGAATATAACTGCATTTCTACTAAAAGATGCCCAAGCTAGTTCCATTCTTCTGTTGATTTTTGGAAGTAAGGAGCCGGATTTATGTATTAATTGTCCTAGGTATTGTAACGGAAGATATTTTGCCTACCACATGGGGTAAGATTATGGGGGTAGAGAGAGGGCAAGCAATATAATCGCTATTTGTGCGAACGGCACTCAGGGTTTGGTAGGTGAGCTGGGATTGTGGACAAGTAAAAGATAAGGGGGTGGAATGGGGCAACTACAAAAAAAAGAAATAAAGGGTTCATTAATCTCCTGGGATAAACAAAATAAAAATAAACAGGAAACACCTCAAGGAATTTAATATAGGGCGCCACTTGAGGTGCCTAATTATACCTATTACAACCACTAGTTGTAACTAGGGAAATAATTATAAAACATCAAAAAAATATCTTTTTCAAATAAAAATCAAAAAAGGGTTAGTTCAAAAAAAATAAATAAAATGTTAAGAAACCAAAATTTAACATTTATTTTTGTGTCACCACAAACAGTTACAACATGAAGAAATACAAGAATACAAAAAACTTACGTGTGTCATCCGCTTACAAACTCCAGGACTTGGAGATACTACATAAAACTTACAAATGTTACCGCATTACAATTTTTAAATGTTACAATTTCTAAATTTTAACGAAAGCAATTATTGTTCTAAAAAAATATCTGTCTTTACTTTGAAATTAAACAAACAATAAACAGTTACCTGGATTCACATATTTCCACTTAACGAAAAAAAAAACTTCTCTGGAGTATCTATCCGGACATCATCAGCGAAGAGCTTTATCCATTGGGGGCTGGAACTAGTACACTTGGAAAAACGGGAACTCTCAAAAAACAGGAACTAAACTTGTTCAACTTTTCAACAGGAACTAGACTTTTCAAACATCTTAACATCTTCAAAAAAACGAAACAGTGGTCACTCTTTCTAAAATGACATTTACATCGAGCGAAAACTCCACCAATTTTGGCAAATTAATGCCGGTCACTTCATAATAGATGAAAATTCACCACTACTGCTACTTATTTCCATAAAAGGAGCCAAAAACAGAAAACCACAAATTCGACGACGAATTCGGATCCATACCTGAGCCTAACGAACTGCTCGGGGACCCAAGCGTGAATTAAGATCGAAGCAACGTAGATATCCTTTTGCGACGTATAAAGATTATCAAACGACTTTCGAATAAAACATTAAAAGAAAAATGCCGAGAAAGTTAAAATAATAAACAACTCTAAAATGGTTTACATTATTAACATCCAGCAATGCAAATAAAATTACTGAAAACACTTTTGCGTATTTTAACTTGAAAGATACGAACTAACAAACATGGAAAAAATTCTTCGTTTTATTTTTTAAACATATATAAGGCGATTTCAATATATTGCATATACAAGGGGATTTCAATATACTTCAAAGAATCAATGAAATTGAAAATGCTACAGTATACATACTCGTCTACTGTCTCACGTGCAGTGTTGTTTATTATTATATCTTGGAGATCCACTAGCTCGTTGTATATGATTTTTGTTTTTGTCAAGTTCATTTTTTATAAGCTACAACAAATAATTTCATCTTTTTCATATTTAGCTTTTCACCACACCAAATTTCAGAAGGTGTTTTGTTATCAGATAAAGTTTGAGTTTAAGTTATATTAATGAAGTATGTTGTTACTGTCACAGCTTCATTCTTCATGCTTTTTATTTAAAATTAAATAAAAACGTACACAACATCTTGTCCTTTTCCATAAAGGTTCTGTTATAACGTACATAAACACTATTTTGTTCTAGATTCCTAGGTACTGTATACTGAATTTTAATTCCATTCATCATCATTCTGGCTTTCCCATTCATCTCATATCTTCATCGATATTATCAACGAACCTTGGTTTGGGACTTCCTCTTTTTCTGGGTTTTTTAGCTGGGTCATTTTGTTCCATCCGCATTACATGCCCAATCTACAACAGACGTCCTATCTTAATATGTTTAACGATATGTGGTTCCTGGTATATAATAAATTTCGAATTTGTATCGTCTTCTTCATACTCCATTGTCATTCCTCGCTCCATAGATTCGCCTTAGTATTTTTCTTTCGAAACATCCTAATATGTTTTCATTACTTTTGTTAGATCCAGTCCTGTTTAGCTGACGTTATTGTTTTGAAAAATTTTATTTTTGTATCTGTCGGTATAAGAATTTAAAAATGAAATTAATTCCGTTATTTGGAACATAATTTGTTAAAAAGCTTTTGAGGAGTATTCGCCTTCATTATCACCTTATTCGTTCAGTTTTTATATTTAATTTAGCAGTGACCATATAAATATATTCCTAAAATTTATCTGTTACTTCAGAATTTCTTTTCAATCAAATAACATATACGAAAATGTGTATAATGGCCTATAAATGTAACAAAATACACTGTGAAATGGTAATCGTATTTGTTTTCCTTTTAAACAGATTTCTTCTTCTTCTAGTTCCATGACCGTTATCGATCGTGATATCATGTTGGCTACCATATTCGCTATCGTGACTTTATTGACAGCAGCTCTAAATAACGATGTAGTTGATTTTCCATACCATTGCCTTAGATTTTTCAGCCACGATGTTCTTCTTCTACCAGGACCACGATTACTTTGGATCTTTCCCTGAATGATCAGATGTAAAAGATCATATTTTTCAGGGTGTCTCATAATGTGACCGAAGTATTACTTGCGTTTCTTTATTATATTGACCAGTTGTGTTGTTTGGTTCAGCCCTCTAAGGACCTCTTCATTTCTAACTCTGTCGACCCAGCTTATTTTCAGTAGTCGTCTGTATACCCACATATCAAAGGCTGTCAAGCTTGTCTCAGTTAGAGTCCACGCTTCCACTCCAAACAGCAGGAGAGAAAAGATGTAGCAAGATGTCATTCGAACTCTAAGGTCAATCCTAAGATCATGACTGCAAAGTACGTTTCTCATTTTTACAAAGGCGGCTCGGGCTTGTTCTATTCTATTCTTTTAATTTCTGCGGTTGGATCCCAGCTCTCATTGATATTACTGTCGAGATACACCAGTTTATCTACTCTGTCCAGTGTGGCATCTCCGACTTTTATACCGTCATCCTGTATATAATTTTGTTTGCTAACTATCATATATTTAGTTTTCTTAACGTTGAGTTTTAAGCCATACTGATCACAAGTCTGTTTTATTTTGTTCATTAGATTTTGAAGGTCTTCTCCGCAATTATCAAGCACTAAGGTATCGTCGGCATAACTAATATTGTTGACGGTTACACCATTCACAATAATACCTTTAGTTAAACAAGAACTGTGTTTAACCTTTATTCTTGGCACTTGATGCCAGTATAGATTTGTAATTATTCGTAGATCTTTATCGTCCAATCCAGCTGTTTTCAATATTCCTAGCATTTTGTTATGTCGGACTTAGTTCAAAAGTCTTTTCAAAATCGATTGCACAAATGTACACAGATTTGACATATACCAAATACGGGATACTTTGCAGAATGACCCATTTTCCTATGATGTTTCAAGTTATTTCTTAACTCAGCTGTTATCAAAACATTATTTTCTTTGATTATTTTGCCCTGTTTCTCTTTTAATACAATTTGAAGACCTGCTTCTTCCATTTTCTTTACAGAAATTTAATTATATGAAAATTGATTACATACCCATACATTTTTCATCTTAATTTGTTTACCGTTTGCTTCTTGTACATTTAAATCACCTTGTTTTCTTGCCACCAATGACACGTCTTTGCCCTATCTATGTTGTACATTACTTCCTGGTTATTATCTAAAAACTTTTGATTCTAAAGTGGTATCCTCTGCAGTTCAGAATGTTATCTTTTCACCATTTTTTACTGGGAGTGCTATATTTACATTTTTAATTTTTTTAACACTGATAGCGTTTGTGTCCCATTTTTCAATAGTTATGTCATTTAAATCAAAATTGTTGATTGTTTCTTACATCTCCATCACTAGTTCCAGGCTTATTCTTTCATTTATTCCATGGCTGTTTATTTCCTACAAATGCAACATCAGGATTTGTTTCATAATCATTTTTATTTTGCTTGGTCTCATTCATTTGTAGCTTGTTTTTAAAAAAGTCAAATGTAACTTAAGTTTTTTTTTTTTTTATTTTAAGTTTTTTTATTTCCACTTAACGAAAAAAAAAACTTCTCTGGAGTATCTATCCGGACCTCATCAGCGAAGAGCTTTATCCGTTGGGGGCTGGAACTAGTACACTTGGAAAAACGGGAACTCTCAAAAAACATGAACTAAACTTGTTCAACTTTTCAACAGGAACTAGACTTTTCAAACATCTTAACATCTTCAAAAAAACGAAACAGTGGTCACTCTTTCTAAAATGACATTTACATCGAGCGAAAACTCCACCAATTTTGGCAAATTAATGCCGGTCACTTCATAATAGATGAAAATTCACCACTACTGCTACTTATTTCCACAAAAGGAGCCAAAAACAGAAAACCACAAATTCGACGACGAATTCGGATCCATACCTGAGCCTAACGAACTGCTCGGGGACCCAAGCGTGAATTAAGATCGAAGCAACGTAGATATCCTTTTGCGACGTATAAAGATTATAAAACGACTTTGAATAAAACATTAAAAGAAAAATGCCAAGAAAGTTAAAATAATAAACAACTCTAAAATGGTTTACATTATTAACATCCAGAAATGCAAATAAAATTACTGAAAACACTTTTGCGTATTTTAACTAGAAAGATACGAACTAACAAACATGGAAAAAATTCTTCGTTTTATTTTTTAAACATATATAAGGCGATTTCAATATATTGCATATACAAGGGGATTTCAATATACTTCAAAGAATCAATGAAATTGAAAATGCTACAGTATACATACTCGTCTACTGTCTCACGTGCAGTGTTGTTTATTATTATATCTTGGAGATCCACTAGCTCGTTGTGTATGATTTTTGTTTTTGTCAAGTTCATTTTTTATAAGCTACAACGAATAATTTCATCTTTTTCATATTTAGCTTTTCAGCACACCAAATTTCAGAAGGTGTTTTGTTATCAGATAAAGTTTGAGTTTAAGTTATATTAATGAAGTATGTTGTTACTGTCACAGCTTCATTCTTCATGCTTTTTATTTAAAATTAAATCAAAAAGTACACAACATCTCGTCCTTTTCCATAAAGGTTCTGTTATAACGTACATAAACACCATTTATTCTAGATTCCTAGGTACTGTATACTGAATTTTAATTCCATTCATCATCATTCTGGCTTTCCCATTCATCTCATATCTTCATCGATATTATCAACGAACCTTGGTTTGGGACTTCCTCTTTTTCTGGGTTTTTTAGCTGGTCATTTTGTTCCATCCGCATTACATGCCCAATCTACAACAGACGTCCTATCTTAATATGTTTAACGATATGTGGTTCCTGTATATAATAAATTTCGAATTTGTATCGTCTTCTTCATACTCCATTGTCATTCCTCGCTCCATAGATTCGCCTAGTATTTTTCTTTCGAAACATCCTAATATGTTTTCATTACTTTTTGTTAGTTATTGTTTTGAAAAATTTTATTTTTGTATTTGTCGGTATAAGAATTCAAAAATGAATTAATTCCGTTATTTGAACATAATTTGTTAAAAAGCTTTTGAGTAGTATTCGCTTTCATTATCAACCTTATTCGTTCAGTTTTTATATTTAATTTAGCAGTGACCATATAAATATATTCCTAAAATTTATCTGTTACTTCAGAATTTCTTTTCAATCAAATAACATATACGAAAATGTGTATAATAGTCCTATAAATGTAACAAAATACACTGTGAAATGGTAATCGTATTTATTTTTCCTTTTACACAGATTTCTTCTTCATTCTAGTTCAGTTCATTGGCTACCACATTCGCTATCGTGACTTTATTGACAGCAGCTCTAAATAACGATGTAGTTGATTTTCCATACCATTGCCTTAGATTTTTCAGCCACGATGTTCTTCTTCTACCAGGACCACGATTACTTTGGATCTTTCCCTGACTGATCAGATGTAAAAGATCATATTTTTCAGGGTGTCTCATAATGTGACCGAAGTATTGCGTTTCTTTATTATATTGACCAGTTGTGTTGTTTGGTTCAGCCCTCTAAGGACCTCTTCATTTCTAACTCTGTCGACCCAGCTTATTTTCAGTAGTCGTCTGTATACCCACATATCAAAGGCTGTCAAGCTTGTCTCAGTTAGAGTCCACGCTTCCACTCCAAACAGCAGGAGAGAAAAGATGTAGCAAGATGTCATTCGAACTATAAGGTCAATCCTAAGATCATGACTGCAAAGTACGTTTCTCATTTTTACAAAGGCGGCTCGGGCTTGTTCTATTCTATTCTTTTAATTTCTGCGGTTGGATCCCAGCTCTCATTGATATTACTGTCGAGATACACGAGTTTATCTACTCTGTCCAGTGTGGCATCTCCGACTTTTATACCGTCATCCTGTATATAATTTTGTTTGCTAACTATCATATATTTAGTTTTCTTAACGTTGAGTTTTAATCCACACTGATCACAAGTCTGTTTTATTTTGTTCATTAGATTTTGAAGGTCTTCTCCGCAATTATCAAGCACTAAGGTATCGTCGGCATAACTAATATTGTTGACGGTTACACCATTCACAATAATACCTTTAGTTGAACAAGAACTGTGTTTAACCTTTATTCTTGGCACTTGATGCCAGTATAGATTTGTAATTATTCGTAGATCTTTATCGTCCAATCCAGCTGTTTTCAATATTCCTAGCATTTTGTTATGTCGGACTTAGTTAAAAGTCTTTTCAAAATCGATTGCACAAATGTACACAGATTTGACATATACCAAATACGGGATACTTTGCAGAATGACCCATTTTGCCCTATGATGTTTCAAGTTATTTCTTAACTCAGCTGTTATCAAAACATTATTTTCTTTGATTATTTTGCCCTGTTTCTCTTTTAATACAATTTGAAGACCTGCTTCTTCCATTTTCCTTACAGAAATTTAATTATATGAAAATTGATTACATACCCATACATTTTTCATCTTAATTTGTTTACCGTTTGCTTCTTGTACATTTAAATCACCTTGTTTTCTTGCCACCAATGACACGTCTTTGTCCCTATCTATGTTGTACATTACTTCCTGGTTATTATCTAAAAACTTTTGATTCTAAAGTGGTATCCTCTGCAGTTAGAATGTCATCTTTTCACCATTTTTTACTGGGAGTGCTATATTTACATTTTTAATTTTTTTAACACTGATAGCGTTTGTGTCCCATTTTTCAATAGTTATGTCATTTAAATCAAAATTGTTGATTGTTTCTTACATCTCCATCACTAGTTCCAGCTTATTCTTTCATTTATTCCATGGCTGTTTATTTCCTACAAATGCAACATCAGGATTTGTTTCATGATCATTTTTATTTTGTTTGGTCTCATTCATTTGTAGCTTGTTTTTAAAAAAGTCAAATGTAACTTAAGTTTCATCTTGGCAGAACATAATATCAATTGCTATGGTAACTGCTGGATATTCTTCAGGTATTGCAAAGACTAACTGTTATACAATTTCTCTATCTTGTACTTGACCTTTTGCACTTTTAAGTTCTCAAACAGCTTGACTGAATTCTGTTAAAACCATATTTAAAGACCGTGTTGGGTATTCCGATGACCTTAATTTTTTGCTGCAGTTGATCCTGTGCCGAAATTCCCTTCTTTATTTGCCAATGAACTTATAATCTCTTTTGCTACGGTATCTGACTTAACCATTTTCCAGTACACTGTCATGCAAACGTTGCACAATTAGATTTCAGGCTTTCACACCATTTTGCTTATAAACTAGTTGATCGGCATCATCTGTAGGTTTATCTTGGGATAGTACAACTAAGACACCGGCTTGTTCTTTAATCGCCGGTACCTGACTGTTCGTAATTGGTAGGTAAAATTAATCATTTCTTAGAAAAACTGTAGGCAAATTTTGTTCTGAGTTGTTGTGAAGAGGTCCGTTGTTTGGAGGTGTCTTTTTATTTACCCACATATGAATGTTCGATGACCTGAAAACTGTCCGTACTGCAGAGGTTTCCGTTGTGGTGAGGTGCCCGTAAACTAAAGTTTCACTGCATTTATATTTTTATTTTTTATAATCAATAAAAGTACATTAATTTTTTTTGTGAGTACTAATTTGTTCTCCGATTTAATAGATTTATTCTTTTAATGCCCACGGGGTCCTTATAGATAAGGAGTAAATTCAACATTTAGCATTACCAAAAATTTTTATTATCTTTCTAGTGTTTTCTAAAAAAATTTAAGTGGTTTTTGAAACATATGTAAACATACACAAAACCAAAGTAAGGGCGTTGCCAGGTTACAAATTATACAATATTAAATATAATTTAAACAATTTTTAAAATTATTAAAAATTTCCGTTCATTTTTCGGGTCATAATATCAGAGCATATAATCAGTAGGTGGGATAATACTAAATAGATATCCAATTAAAAAGGATTTTACTTATCATTTTTATCTGTATTCAATAATAGTGGTTACAGATATTAAAAATTGGAATTAAAGTGCGCAAAGTAAATATCATTTAAAATGAGAATTTCATCAACGTCATCACTGGCTTGATTGAATTTGACCCCTTTTGATTTGATTGAATGCCTCTATCATTTCTCTTCTTGACCTTGCGAGTATGTCAACATCATCTGCAAATCATAGTATTTGCACACTTTTATTAATTATTGTTCTTTGAGTATTGACTGTTATTTCTCTTATTAGTTTTTCGAGCATTATATTAAACAAGATGAATGTGTGACAGGACGTCTCCCTGATGTGGTTCCTGTTTCACATCTATTGTTTCCGTTAACTCGATTTGTATCAGGATTTGATTGTGTACTTTAGAGTTTATTCTATCAATACTATTAGTTGTCTAACAATAAAACACTGAAAACACTTTTGTTTTCAACAATTCTACAAAATTTATTATAATTTATTATCACTACAGCTGTTTCGGCAGAGTACCTTTCTCCAGTGATCTATTTTTGTATACATTTGTAGACTTTATAGTTTTTACTGAATAGTTTGAGGAGGGGAGAACTGTTTGTCTCAAGTTGGTCATTCAAAATTATATCTGTATGTATTTATTAATTTTCATAAATCTTTTTAAACTTGGTCTTAAAAAGTGCCATCTCCGATGGCACTTAAAGAAGGTTGGCAATCATCATGGCTATTTTGACCTTCGAGGCACCTGCTCTGAACAATTACCTTAAGATGCAACCCAACCACTCTCTCAGGTTCTTCAACTAGGAAACGCGTCTTCTTCCTACGCTTCTCCTACCCTCTATTTTTCCTTGAATTATGAGTCTCAAGATGTATCTTTCGCCTCTCATCACATGTCCGAGATATTGCAATTTCCGTTCTTTTATTGTATTTTCTATTTTCTTCTCCCTGCCTATTCTCCTTAACACTCCTGTATTCGTGACTCTATCTAATCCACATCTAATCTTCTGAATGTCCACATTTCAAACGCATTAAGTCGATTTATTGTATTCCGGTTTAATGTCTATGATTCAGCTCCATAGTAGAGTACACTGTCTACATAGCATTTAATTAGCCTTATTCTGAGGGCCAATCTCAGATCTTTGCTGCATAAAATCTTTTTCATTTTCACGAAGTTGGCATGTGCTTTTTTAAATCTGACACTTATTTCTGCAGTATAATCGTTATTTTCTGTGATTATCGTCCTCAAGTAAGTATTTATTTTTACTCTCTCAATCTGCTGACCGCCTATTGTAAATATTTCGTTTATATTGTTGTTCTTGCTAATTATCATGAATTTGGTTTTTTGATGTTAAGAGAGAGTCCGTATTCTCCACTATATCTTAATATTTTGTTCATTATTCTTTGATAAGTATTCCAAATTATGACTGTATCGTCGGCATACCTAATGTTGTTGATTAAACTTCCAATCACTTTTATGCCGACTATATTATATATATATATATATATATATATATATATATATATATATATATATATATCAGATCGGTCATAGTCGGTCAGATAGCTCAGCGGGCTGTGCGGCTGCCTCTCATTCGCTTCACTGTCGAATGGTTTAGTGGATGTGGAATCGAGCCCAAGCTCAGTGTACAGAAAACAAAAAGTCTAACGCAGCAGTTTAAAATTCTAGATGAATCTGCGGCTTAGACTAGGATATGCTGGATCTGATCGGCCTATGGTGGAGCAGTACGGCAAGAGATAAGGGCTTGCGGCTCGGTGATAACTCCTCCATAGATCCCTACCGGACAGGCGTAACGCCTAAAAAACCGGATATATATATATATATATATATATATATATATATATATATATATATATATATATATAATTGTTATGTGTCAGATTATTGGATGGATTGATATTTTTTTAAAAGTGAAACTGGAACAAACCATGAAGTGAGATATCCAGGAGTGGCTAGTATACCTGTTGAATACAAAGCACGTGGTGTTCGTGTGTATTAAGGTATAAAAACGCTTATTAAAAGCTTAAAATTTTTTTATTATAAAGAAGATCTTTTCGGAATATGTATCCCATAGCTAAATTTCAACTTACATAATCATTCATACTTAACTCTATACTTGTCACCATTAATACACTAACATCACCCCTTTGCCAATATCCAACTACCCATCCTCTCCAATAACTACCATCACTCATCATACACATTTTTTATAATTATTCATTTTACATCTTTTTTCTCTTATCACAATCAGTTTTAATATCACCAGTTTAAATCACCATATTCACCTTCTATTTCCTTTTCTTGCTTTCCTCGTTAATTTCCTTTTTCTTATTCTTTCCTCTACTCATCTTCCATAAATTACAATCCTACTTTTATATATATTCATTTAATCATACACATACAATCATACACATTTTCTTATAAATATTAATTTTACATCTATCTACCTCCTATCACAATCAGTTTCAATTTCTCCATCTTACATCGTCACATTCACTTTCTATTCCCTTTCTTACCTTCTCGTTTACTTCTTTTCTTTCCTCGACTCATCTTCCATAAATTACAATCCATCTTTTATATATACTTATTTAATACAACGATACAATTAGGTAATAACATCCTTTTCATCCCATTTAAAATGATTTATTAATTTTAACCACTTAAATTACATAAAAATTTTTACCTACCTTGGTATACCGATTTATTTTGCATCGCAGTCACACATTGATTTATATTCTCCCATCTGTTTTTTAAAATACCAAAAATTGCTTATGATCCTACTACACACAAAACACATTTCTTCACTAAAAACTGCCTACTCACAAACTTAAGCACAATGACTTTGCTCCTACCACATCATTCCTCTTGACATTGACGGGTACTAACTGATTTTTCATACCATCTTTCTATCAGTTAGCCCTAGACTCCAACACAGATCAGAGGTAATGTAAGTCAATAAAACTTCACCAACTACAGGGGGTCATATAAGATGCCCCCAGTTTCATTTTTTACATTACAAAAGTCAAGAGTCTATTGCATTTACCTGAATAAATAACACGAAGAATATTATTTTTTAAATCCAGATGTCAACCAAATGTTTTTTATGTGGCCACACAATGTTTTTTAACAACCTTTTTTATGTAAGTAGTAAAAAACCAACTTTCTCTTTTTGTATGTTCAAATTTTAACTTTGTTGTTTTTAATATTGGTATTTTTACTCTCTCTTTTAGTAAACTGATGATGGAATGATACATATTCCGAAAAGATCTTCTTTATAATAAAAAAATTTTAAGCTTTTAATAAGCGTTTTTTATACCTTAATACACACGAACACCATGTGCTTTGGATTGATATTTATTTCAATGAACTGTCAATAAATGTTAGCTGTTTTGTTTGATATAATATTATATTGAGCTACATTCTCGTCGTTTTTACCTCACATAGTGCAGAAGACCCAAAAGCAACACTTTATTCATTGCATTTATATAATAATTAGGTTTTTGTTCCATTTTAAAAATATTTCAAATAGTAAACATAAACACTCCACAAAAATAAGTTTAAGACTCAAGTTAGAATGTCAACAATGTCAAAATTCATCCGATTTTCGTGCAAAAGTTAAAATATTTTTAACTTCTTCCGATGACTTTTAATTTCGTAGGAAAATCCCACCTGTCATTGTTCAAACAATGAGATTCGCTGAAATTTATATCGTATCATCGTACCGTAGGATATCGGACCTGTGAAAATCCACCGTTTAAGGTCAATTAAGACACATCAGTCCCGTCACAGTCTCGGCGCCGAACCGGTCCTGTTTGGTCACAGAACTGTCAACTATCTGACAGATGGGAAACTGTTCGTCAACTGATGAATGTGAATGCCGACGCCATATTTCTATTAAATATGACGAGACGTGACTGATATGTCTGAATCGACCTTTAGGGTGTATTCTATTATGGATGATTTTTAGCAGGGTTTCATTTTTATTTTTAGTCTCCGCTAGTCACTAAAATATTTGCTAAAATGTATTTTTTCTTCAAACGTCAAATAATGATAACATTACTTGATGTCTCCGCCGGCAGCAGTTTTTTTTTCTCATTTGTTTACGGCGGAGGGAAAAATGTTGTCATGGCAACAATATGAAACATTTCACAAAGCAACAATAGAAATGTCATTAACACCAATTAAACATCATTTTTATTTATAGTAATAAGTACAATTAGTTAATGAGGCATTTTCAAAATTGAAACCGTGCAAAAATGTTCCCGACTCTTGATACGCATTGGTAATTGTTGATGATACTGATGGTTGAGAACAACTTTCAGCAATCATTCCCGATGTTGTATTTAATCCACTATATATCCTTCGGAAACCGTGCTTGATTTCCAGCCCCCTTGTCGTTTGAGGCATTCTAGATTTCCGCCTCCATCAATTAAAACTGTTGCTGAAGTTCGTCGTAAAGAGTGACCCGTGTATGCGCTTGCATCGTTTAAATTTAAATAACTAGTTACTTTTTGGGCTACTGCGCTGATCGAATGTATTCCCAAGACACTTCGGTAACACTTTCCATTTTGGTACTTGATAAAAAATCGGTTTTCTGTGAAATTTTCAGGCCGCAGTAATGCATACTTTTTATACAGTTTAATGTAATTTTGACCAATTATCGTAAAAGATCTAATTTGTCGTGTTTTACTGTCTGGGATTTTGATAACTATTACATTTTCTTTATCCTCAATGTCCACAGTCTTCATTTTTACCATTTCGTCGCATCGACAGGCGCCGGTAACCCCAATTAACAAAACAATCTGAAATATTTTTATAATTTAGTAGAGTACTACATGCTTTGCAGTATAATTTTTTTTTTACCTTTAATCCTAAATACAACTTATCTGGCGCTTCAAACAAAAATTTATCAAACTCGTCTTTAGTGAAAACTTTAAACTTCTTTGCAGTATATCCTTCGCTTGTTTTTTTCAGAAAGGCACGTAACTTTAAAAATTTGCTTATATCCACATTTTTTCTAATAACTAACTCGGATTTTATCATAGAATATCGTGACCACATTGTAGAAGATTTCCATTTATTTTTATTTTCCATTATATTAAAATATGCCAGTAAAACGTCTTCGATAACTTGCCGTACTCCTCTTGTATCGCACCACTCTTGGAAGTGCTTGTACGCTAACCGATACTTTATTCCGGACTTGGAGCGCCCCAAACGTGCTACTGCATCATTAGCCGCGGACTCAATTTCGTTTAGGTTTCCCATTTTCGCACTAAATTTGCGCTTGCAATTGCAACAACAATAAGCTGTCTTTAATAATTGCAAACAACTGTCAAACAACTGTAACCAGGGAGACGCAAATCCCACCGACGCGACGACTTAATTATTTTAATTTCTAACATCTAGACGACTTTGATAGTTGTCACAGTTAATTTCGAGTAAAAATAGCGTATGAATTGTACTATTTATGGTTGAAAATTGCTACGTTTGAAGAAAAAATAGTATACTTTATTCGGCAAAGAAGCGACTTTTCTTGACTTGCCCTCTATTACGCGCCTCACTTCGTTCGGCGCGTAATATCGGGCGCGTCAAGAAAAGTCATGCTTCTCCGCCTCATAAAGTAATATACTATAGGTTAACCCGCTGTACATCAAAAAATGAGTAAGAAAATGATAACAAGGTGGTGATAGATTGATTGTTCAATTAATTAACTTAACAGCATTACTTTTTCTTTTCATAATGTGTAGCTGGAAAATTATTTCAGAACTTGCAACTTACATAACCATTTCGATTAACTTTTATATATTCAGCAAGCTCATTTGATTTTATTGGATTTACTAGTCAATAATAACTTAATTAGACTTTCAATTTTAATAATAATTTTTAGCAAATTAACTTCAGCAAGTACATCAAATAGTAATATTTAAAAATACTCAAATGGCGCCAAAGTGTCGTTTACAATTACACGGAAACGGTATTTGTAAGCTTAATAACTTTTAATAGGTGCAGACCTTAGATAATGATTTTAATTTTGTGGCATACCAAATCGTTTTTACTTTAATTTAAGATTTTATGATTTTATGTCTCTCTTAGTTAAAAAGAAAGGATAGGCAGAACTTTTATGTTTTTATTTTTTAACACATTCGCGACCAACCTATTTTTAGGTCTGTCCAGTCAAACTGATTGTGGTTATACATGAAATAAACATGCCAAATCTACCATTTGGGGGGGTATTATGATTGAACAAGGATTATAAAAAAAGTTATTGGACTCTTTAGAAAATTTCAACTTTAAAAATTCGTAATTCACATTGATTCTCTGCAGATTGAATTGAAATTTATACAAAACGTAGTGTAAACATTTTATTACAATATGGCTAAAAGGATTTAAAGAAAGTGGTAAATCTTTTTATCAATATACAGGGTGGTCCTTAAGTAATTGTATAAACACAAACCGTAGATTATGCATAAATATTACGATTTAAGCCAACTTGGTTTAATAAAATGTTGATATTAAGAAAGATCTTCTTCTTATAGTGCCGTGCACCTATAGTACGTTGGAGAATTATTTTAAGGCCAGATGTCTGTCTTTTGCAAAAGATCGTCAGTGTTATTTATGCCTGTCCAGTTTTTTATGTTCCGTAGCCACGACATTTGTTTGCGACCTACTCCTCTCTTGCCTTCAATCTGTCCCAATTAGTTGAGGGATTGTGTATTTTTTCCCTCTCAAAATATCGCCCAGGTATCCATTTTTCGTACCTTGCTCAAATTGAGTAGTTCTCTCCCAGTATTTGCCTTTCTTAAAACTTCCTCGTTTCTCACCCTATCTGTCCATGGTATCCGGAGCAATGTCCACATTTCGAAGGCCTCCAACTTATTAATGGAAGGTACTCTTAACATCCATGTTTTCATGCCGTATAACAATATGGACCATACATAGCATTTATCTATTCTTTAGCGACAATTGAAAGAAAAATTGCGGTTACATAGTAGCGGTTTAAATTTAATAAAAGCTTGTCTTGCTTGTTCGGTACGGCATTTTATTTCTTGTTGAGGATCCCATTGGTCATTCATCATCATTCCCAAGTATTTAAATGTTTCCACTTGATCGACTGGAGCACCATCTACTTGCAATTGTATTCTTAAAAGTGCGTTTTTTCTTATTGCCATGCATTTAGTTTTTCCAGCATTTATCTTTTTTAAGCCATATATTTTTCCTACGGTGTTTATTTTATTTAACATCAACTGCATATCATGTTCGTTGTCTGTTATTATCGCGGTGTCTTCGGCGTAACGAATGTTATTTATCGGGAACCCGTTGATCTTTATTCGGCACTCAGAGCTTTCCAGTGCCTGCAAAAATGTTCTCTATATAGAGATTGAAGAGCATAGGAGACAAAATACACCCTGTCGCACCCCTCTTAAAATTTCAAATTCTTCTGTGTTGGTTGATTTGTTCAGTCCCACTCGTGCTTTTTGATTCCAATAGAGATTCTGGATAGCTCTTATATTTTTCTCGTCAATGTTAGCGTTGTGTAGCATTTTTATAATTGCGTCATGTTTTACGGTGTCAAATGCTTTTTCGTAATCGAGAAATGTTATGACTACATCCTTTCATCCTTCATGTGTACCTAGTCCGCTCTTGAAACCAAATTGTGTCTCACCGCTTAGATCTTCCAAAAAAGAAAATTTCTTGAATTTTCTTTCATTGATTTCATCTAAGTAGAAAATGTTTGATATTTTTCTTCTTCATTATTTATTTTATTAATAATATTGATAATCAATAATAGCTATTGAACTCTTAACTTAGCAAATGATATTTCCCCTTGGTTCGTTTTCATCTACTTTCTTCTACTTGGTCAAACTTTAAAAGTTTTGTTTTTTGATAACTTTGATAAATGTATATTTTCAATTTTCACGTTGACTTATCAATTTTAAAATATTTAAATTTAAAATTGTATAGTAACTAAAAGTAATAATCAATAACCTTCAGACGTCAGTTTAGACATTTTCAATTTTCAATTAATAATTTTAAATACAGAGGTCGCTCTCGGATTTTTTTCCGTATATCCGAGCTTCCTCCTTCATCTTACTTCAAAAATGTAAGTCAAAAACAGCTGTTGTCGTCGCTGTATGTGGTAACCATGTTGTCTATTTTAAGTATTTGATGTGAATTATACATATGTATAAGGGTTAGACCCCAGGCTTTTTGCTGAAATTTTTAACTTTGATCATTTTTTCCGAGTATCGAGGAGTTGGCCCGATGCCTTAACCCCCAACTTGGAGGACCAGGGTTTTAAATCAGACTATCCTTCTCTTAGATAAGTTGCCTTCTCTACGGCTTAGGAGTCCTATCTACCCCACCTGTTGGTCCGCGGGTGGTATTTTATTTCCCACCTACCTGCCGGCCTAGCTGCAAACAGGCCGGTGAGGGCATTCCCCTATCCGCCTCCTGGGGACGCACTCTCTAGGGTTACAGGTTCCCCCGAGAGCCAAGGGAAAAAATGCATTCGAATACTGAATTCATTACTGTGGTCTAATAAAATAAAGATGCATACCAAACTTCGCGTATACAGAGCAATTGTAGAACCAATTACCACATATGGTGCCGAATGTTGGACGATGACAAAGAATGAACGAGATAAAGTAGACGTTGTGGAAATGGATTATCTTAGAAGGTCATGTCGAGTATCGAGAATGGAAAGAATTAGGAATGAGGAAATACGAAACCGTACAAGAATTTGAGATACTCTTTCAGATAGAATACAAGGAAGGCAATTACAATGGTATGGTCACGTGATGAGAATGGAGGAGGAGCGGTGGCCAAAGAAAGCCTTAATGTATGTTCCGCCAGAAAGAAGGAAAAGGGGAAGACTACCAAATTCCTGGAGAAGAGAAATTACAAAAACAATGCAATCTAGAGGCTTAGAAGAGGGAGATTGGGGAGATAGGAAAAGATGGAGGCTGAAATGCGGGAAGCGGCAATCGCCGTAGGACCCCCGTTATATGATGATGATAAGGGTTAGACCCAAGATCTGTGGCCCAAGATCTTTGTTTTTTAATATGTTGTGTGTCCACAATTTTCCTTCTATGAAGTATTTATTGCCTAATTGACGTAAGTTTTTTCTGCCATTGTATTTTATAAATAATTTACTTAACTTAACGTTATTTTAGGATAGCTCTGATGATGACAATTTATTATGTCGAAAGTATACTCAGCTTAAGTAATAAATTATTTTACACACTATTAATTTTATTGAAAACATATAAAACCTGCTTACTAGTTAGACCTATTTAGAAGTGTGTACAAGTCTTACAGTCTTTTTCAATTTTTTAACCTTTGCCAATCGAAGCCTTACATTCACTATTAGGGGGTTGTGATCAGACGAGATGTCCGCACCAGGGAATCTTTGGTTTATCAAGATGTAATCAATTTGATTTCGTATCATATGACCTGGACGATTTCCTGATGCTCGCCATGTATACAATCTTGTTGGTGGGAGTTGATACCACGTATTGGATATAACGAAATCGTGATCATTACAAAATTCAATTCCTCGCTCATTTTTGTTACCCAGACCGAAATCACCGACCGCATTACCACATCTACCCCTACAAACTTTATCATTAAAATCGCCCATTATGATGTTAATATCGTTTTTTCTTTGTGACCTTTAATGCTTCCTTTATGTCTTTATAGAAATCTAAAACTTCAGTTTCCGGTTTATCATATGTGGCTGCGTAGACTTGGATTAGATTTATATTAATAGGTTGACCGATTAACTTCACTATGATTACTTTTGAATCGTTTGAAACTGGTATGTAATCTATAACAGACATCTCAATTCTATTATCAAGCACTATTGCAACTCCATGGCTGTGGTAATTATCTGTGGCGTCGCTACCGGAATAGTACACTGTAAAGTTATCTTTGTGAGAAATACATGAGCCAGACCACCTCAATTCACTTACACCGATTGTTTTTACTTCTAGGCGCCGCATTTGTTTGAGCAGGTGATGTAACTTTCCTGGGATGCACAAACTATTGACGTTCCATGTCGCTACTTTATGAATAACATCTTGAAGTTGAACCCGGGTAATTTTTAGCACCCTCGGACCATCTAAGGTCTGCCCGGGACTGAGAGCCTTTGCTTCAATTTTGTCCGACATATAAGATAATTATTCCAGGGATATCCGTAGGGATCTTTAATGTAGTGGTTTGCCCTTACCTTCTACATATTTATGCCGTTGGCCAAATTTTGGTTCATCCGCCTTCGGGGTCGATTTTTTAACATCAGGACAAAAAGGTGCCCTACCACTTACCAACTCCTACGCCCGAAGCCGTTGGTCAGTAACTGGGGGACTGCTTATACCGGCAATCACTCGGTGAAATTTTCGCCATATCTGGCTACCCTCACTTAGTTTAGCTTGCAGACCAATGCAGTTACCCGGGGTGTGGCATGTGGAGTCATAAGTGAGAGTTAGGTGTCTTATGAAGACCAGTTATCAAGAACCATCTCCCGTCTATGACGCTCGATGTGGTCGTTCCAATAAAAGGTACTATGTAAAATCCTATTAGCCTATTATTTTGACAAATCGTTTTATTAATTATCTGCTGATATATTTATTTTATTTCATATTTCGTTAGTTAAAGGCATTTTATAACAAAATTTAGAAGTATTGATGTTTTTGTCAATTTTTCCTTCGTTGCCTAGAGTAATTGTGTTAAGTCAGAATTATGCAGCTGATTGGTAAAACACAATTATCTCGAAAACGGTTAAATTTTGACATTATTAACAAGTATATATACTTTTTCTTTGTAAAAATAATGTATCTTTAATATTGTTTAACAAAAATTAGGCTAACTGAAAGAGCAAAACAGTTAAGCGCAAATGTATGCCACAAATGTCGCATGTGTTGTGCCCCCTGTCAGCTGCATCAAATTATAATTCTTTATATATAAAGTACTCAGTTGTAAATTTTTGTACATGAATTTTCACAAACATGAAAGTTATAGCAAAAAATAAAATTTTAAATTTGCATTTTAACACCCTGTATCTTTCTTAATATCGATATTTTATAAAAGCAATTTAGTTTAAATCGTAATATTTTAAAGTGTAGAATTTACTGTTTCTTTTTGTATAATTACTTAAGGACCACCCTGCATATGTATTTATTTAAAATATTTACAAAAATTATAGGTATTGGGCAGTTATTTAGTTACAGGATACTCAAAATTAGTTATTAAACTACTTTTACACAACAAAAAACTAGAAACAAATAAAATTACAAGAAAAACCAAAGATTTGGATAGAAGAAAGGGAGAAAAGTTTTAAAAAGGAATATTTTTTTTAATTAGTGTTTTCTATATATGAAGCAGCTCTTTGGTTAGTCCACTTTACGATTTTTATCAAAAGCTTTTCATCCAATAATAATGAAAAATATTGTATAGGTGTTGCGTCAACAGGAATTTCTACTTTTATATTTTCTTGTTCAGTAAACTGATGTATCAATATAAGGTTGAATGTTCGAATAAATGAACTTTGATGGTACACAAGGCAAATATCGAACAAAGTAGTTAATCAAATCTTGCCCAAGTACTTTCGATCACAAGATCATCCTCAGGGGCATTTCGTCAGTTGTGGCCTATCCAGAAGTAACAGAATGTCATAAATGTAAATTGGGACATAACAAATACACTAAACAAAGACAAACAAACACTTTAAAATTTGAGAAATGGAGAAGCTACATTTTATATAGAAGCCGGAGACAGAATTCTGTCTCCGGCTTCTATACATATCTAGACAACTGACGAAATGCCCCTGAGGATGATCTTGTGATCGAAAGTACTTGGGCAAGATTTGATTAACTACTGTGTTCGATATTTGCCTTGTGTACCATCAAACTGATGTATCTCAATATCTTCCTCTACATCAAGCCAGTCCGCGCATCATTTTCTCGTACCACATTTTCAATTGCATCGTTCTCTTCGCCCTCATTACTCGACTCACCGCCATCATTGCTCGACTCACCCACATCATTGCTAGTAAGTATCCTTAGTCTCTCTTCCAGAATGCGAAGGAGAATATTCACTTCCACTGGAATAAAATATTTCATCATTATGGTCCTCCTTGAATTCATATTCAATATTTTCGGTATCTCTGTACTCACTAGCTTCCCTACTAGCCATCTCGGCCTCTAATTGACGATCTCGTGTACTTATATGTCGTTTTGACATTGGTAATACGTCTGAAACAAATAATAAGCGATTCCACCGTGTATAAATAAGTTACATAGTTATATTACCTGTCTAAATTATACACAATAACGACACTTTGCGTATTTGACGTTTGCATACATGCTATAAATTTATAACTTATTTCTTCTTTTTCTAAACGTCGAGATTACAACCCAGCCATAGCGTGTAAAAAAGGATTGTTCAGGTGGACTGTGGCCAAATTTAGACCCAGTGTGATAAACCGTGGTAAAATTATTTTACATTTCATCACGTAAGTTCGGTGTCACACATGTGTGTCAGCAGTTTTTACGAAAACTTCACCGTCACACATGTGTGACGGTTGGTAGTGAATGTGTTAATATATAAAAAATAGAAAAAAAATCAATTTACTTTAAAAATTGTTGTATTGTATAAATAGTTACTGGAGTTCGTTATTAATGTGACGATGGTATCTTTTTCGTGGTTCCGAACGTCTTTATAAAGCATATTTCACGAATTTGCGACTGTTTTGAATGATCGCTAGACACTCGCAGATCTAGAATTTTAAAACATATTTTCATTTTATATGAGGAAGGAAAAGATCATGTAAAAGACGAGGCTTTCCATGTTGATAGCAAGCAAAAACCTCGTTTAGATAATAAAATTCCACGTCTAAGAATATACAAATGTAGACCGATAAGATTTGCAACATAGAATGTAAGAAGCTTGTACCAGTCAGGAAAATTAGACAATGTAATAGAAGTAATGACCAGAATGGAAAAAAATATACTGGACATAAGTTAAAAGCTTCACTCCTTACTTAATTCTACTTATAATTCTCTTAATAAAAGGACTTTTACAAGTTAGCTTAATTCAAGTATACGCACCAACAGCGGATAAGAATGAAGAGGAGATAGAACATTTTTACATGGAGTTATTACAAATATTCCAAAAATTCCAAATAATAATCAAATAGATTCTTCAACCAGGAATTCTGCCTATTGAGATCCAATAAGTAAACACCTGGGTAATATTACGTACTTTATTATAACGAAATAAATAACAGATTGCAACGTTTATAACTTGAAAATTCTGACTTGCCGAAAAATAGGAATGTCTTATTGTCAATGTACCCTATTATAAAAATTAAATAATAAATATTTCATTGAGTTGTCCCAGGTACATTCTAAAATTGCCTCTTTCAATATTTAAGCAATGTCGGAGATGAAGCTTTTCGGCATCACAAAAATCTAATGAAGCCCTACAATAAAGTACAGACCAAGGGGACTTCCAAAATGCTGTATTTAATGTAGAGCTAGACGGGTAACAGACAATGCTTTTGGGCTTCTCAGTCAAGTTTTTCGGGTGTTTTACAGTCCAATTGCTGTTAAACCAAAAACTTCAGATTTTTTAATTCTAGCAGCGTGTCTCTTACATAATTTAATCAGAAGTGATGTTGGTAGAATATCTTCTCATCAGTGCAATGAAGCTGGTAGAGCATAAACAACATAAGTCCTTTGAATAGAATTGGAGGATTTGTCCACAATGAAAGTTTCAGTGTATGAGACGAATATAAACAGTTTTTTGTGATTGATGGTAAAGTGGAATGGCAAGAAATAAAAATAGGACGGATGGAAATATTAGAATAGATCAATAAAATGTTACATGATGAATCATTGTTATTTTGTACGAGGTAGATAATGATTATTACAATTATAAACTTTAAATATTTACTACTATACTTACAGGGAATAAACCACAATATTATTTAGAATTATATTATGTTTAACATCAATTTCCAGATCAGAAATTGCTATCAAAATAAAAAGTCAATAAATTATTTATTTTGTATGATAATGATTTCCTTCCTGCATTTTAAAATTAAAAAAATTAAAGTTCAAATCTAAACAAAAACAATACCTTCCCAATCAGGTGTTGATACCTACAATCCTACAAACTTTCAATTCTATGTTAAATTTTTTAGTGTTTTGTGAAATAGATGCATGCAGTCGCTGCAGACCACCGCTATCATATGCAGTCGATGCAGCAGACGCATGCGATTCCTTGCGTCGGACGCATAAGGCAGACCGCTTGTATAAAGTTACCATTTAAGAAGTGAACAGCGCGTCGCCTGCGACTGCTGCTTGCGTCGAACGCATGCGACAATCGCATAAGAGAGACTGCACCTTAAGACACTATGGAACAAAGCTAGAAGTACAGATATATGACGTAGTTGCAAGGTGGAGAACCTCAAGAACTGGGTAAGAAATAGAAGTGTAGAATGGAACGATCATAAAAGCCGAATGACAACAAATAGAGTAGTAAAGACAGCAAGAGACAGTTCCCCAATAAGAAGACGATCAGTAGGAAGACCACGGAAACGTTGGAACCACAACTGGGGGCACATTGAAAAACGGACATAGCCATGTCTACATAAACAGAAGAAGAAAAAGAAGAAGAGGTGATTAACGTCTCAACGTTGAACATGCCGAACTATCTTAACCTATGCTATCTAATTTTGACATCCATTAGTGTCATCAAAATATCACCTGATATATCTATTTTTAATTAACCTTAGTAGGAAAAGCAGCTATTTATAGACTTTAAAAGGACGAAAGCCCGAATTATAACAGAAACACTAAAACTGTCAACAGAACTAAAACCCTAGCAAATAGGCGATATTGTAAACAAACATCCAATTAGAGAATGAACAATATAAAATGAACTCATTAATCTCAAAATAAGATCTCTCCTCTTCGATATTTTGATTTAGTTTCGCCTTTTAGTTTAGTCCAGCACAGTCAACTTATTTTGTAGCCATATGATCTTACTCACTATTACTTTGTAGCCCTTACATTACGTTTTTATTATTGTTCTTAATCTTTTCTATATCTTCTTCACCTTGAATATTAAAAACGTTTTTACAGTATTATGTAATCTTACTATATTGACTATTTTGTTTGAATTCAATTTACTGGAATTTAAAAAGTTCTGTAAGTTTTGTAAAATAGTTATTAAATAGTTTTAAAGCGGTTTCCAAAAGTAAACACAATACGGATATAAATGAAGTACGTGTTTATAGTGTTCCACATACGCCAGACACTAAAAATCCACGATTGAAATGATACGCGTTAGATAAAAACGTTTCCTTGACCCAAAATATTTTGCAAATATAGCAGACACAAAAACAGATCATATCACCTTGCTTTAATATTAAATAAATTAAGTACACAACACCCAAAAGAGGCACAGTTTCATAAGGTCATAAGGTTTGTATCAGCCAACAATCGGTCGACTAGAATTTTTACCTGTTATGTGGTTGTTGCGTCTATTTTTGAATAATTATGTAATTATAATACACCCGGAGAAGGCACTTAATACATTGGCGCAAAACTAAACAAATATAAACAAAACAATAAATAGTTAAAAAGACGTAAATAATGCGTATCTGGAAGTTACAATAGAAAAAATTATATGACAAGACTGTATTTTCTCATGTTTACTATTTAATGTATATTTATGTGAGTAGAATTATTAGCCTTTATAACCCATGCATGTCTTGGTGTTCTTGGTGTACGGAAATGTTGCAACTAAAACAAGTACATCTAAATGTATTTGTTTATCACTCCTTGGAATTTTGGTATTACAAAAGAATCTTACGAATGTATGGAAAGTGCCAAGCTTAAAACTAATTAGTAGGATAGGAAATAAATCAGGAATAATATTGAACATCTAAATACAAAATCTTGAGTACTTAAAATATGTGGCATAAATGACCTGGCTTAAGAATTTAAGGCGATATTTGGTTTTGTTAATAACCAAGGAGTTTATAACAATAGCTGGATGGCGACAAGCTCTTGAGGAAAAATATTTAAAACTTAGCATATAAACATAATATGTAGTTGGAATGTTCATTAAAGATGGAGTTACTGTAAATAAGTGATAACTTTGGATGGTGAAACGATTGTGAAAACTAATAGTTTTATGTATTTAGCATCGACATTACAGTAAATTCAAAAATATGGTAGGACAAAGCACATATGAGTTGCTTAAAAGCAGAGTAGCCCAACTGCCCAACAATAAATACATTCATCCGGTCTATTATGAGTTCGACACAAATTTGAAGACAAACGTAAAGATAATAGATAATTATATTGGATCGAAAAAAGATGAATAGGTGACCCAAGTGAAAGATTTATGTTTTTTCGTACAAGTTTAAAATTTGAGATAGTGACCCAACTAACTTTTTTTGTACCTATAAGTAAAGATTTTTTTGTTAACCTTTTGCTTATTCGACTCATATAATGTATAAGGTTTCAGTAATGTTTGAGTAACTGAATAGAATAATACTGCTTAATAAGAAAAACTGGTTTCATTTTAGCTCGATTGTTTAGTTGCCGATATCTCAAAACATCAATTTTAGACTTAAGCCATTGTGCTCTGAAAGACTCATATATAGAGTCGCACATAACAGATTTTTTTTTTGAACCTATTCTCTATCCTTCCATTGTTGGATATAGGTCTCCCCCAGTTCTCTCCATCTTTCCCTATCTTGAGCTGTTCTCTGCCATGTGGGACCTCCTTGTTTCCTGATGTCATCTTTCCACCTCATCTGTGGTCTGCTCTTGATCTCTTTGCATTGTATGGACGCCACTTTCCGATGGCATTGTTCCATCGTCCGTCTTGGAGACGTTCATTATGTCCAGCCCATTTCCATTTCAGTTTTGCTGCTTGTTCTATCGCGTCTACTGTCTTTGTTCTGGTTCTGATCCACTGGTTACGTTTTCTATCTCGAAGTGATACACCCAACATTTGTCTCTCCATCGCTCTTTGTGCCTTCCTTATCCTATCCAAATTGGCCTGTGTAAATGTCCATGTCTGTGCTCCGTAGGTGAGCACCGGTATGATACAGGAGTTATATACCTTGCTTCGTAAGTATAGAGGGATTGTTTGATTTTTTAGAACGTAAGAAAGTTTGCCGAACGCTGCCCATCCCATTCTTACTCGTCTCGATATTTCGGCTGTTTGATTTTCTCTATTAGCTCTGATTGCTTGTCCTAGATAGATATACTCATTTACCTGTTCTGTTTTTTCTGTTTTTATTTTTATTTCCTCTTGGTCTTCCGTGTTTGTCATTACTTTTGTTTTGTTGAAGTTAATTTTTAGGCCTTTTTGCAGTGGTTTTTCATGAAGTTCATTCAGCATTAATTCCAGTTCTTGTCGTTCCGAGGAGATCAGGAGTATATCATCCGCATATCTAAGGTGATTTAGGTATTTTCCGTTAATACATATTCCTCTGTTTTCCCAATCTGTTGATTTTATTATGTCTTCGAGGGTCAAGGTAAACAGTTTAGGTGAAATTATATCGCCTTGTCGGACTCCTTGTTTAACTTTTATATTATCCGTTATTAATTTGTCGTCCAGAATTACGGTCATGGTTGCGTTTTGGTAAATATCATGTATCAATTGTCGGTATCTTGAATCTATTCTACTATTGACCAGAGCTTCTTCAACCGCCCAGTGTTCAATGCTGTCGAAAGCCTTTTCATAATCTACGAATGCTAAGTACAGCGGAAGGTTGTATTCATTGGTTTTCTCAATTAAGATTTTAAGCGTATGTAGATGGTCGATTGTGCTGTATCCTTTTCTGAATCCGGCCTGTTCCACTGGTTGGTAGTTATCAAGTTTATAGGTTAGTCGGTTGTTTATTATTCTTGTGAAGGTTTTATATAGTTGTGACAAAAGGGAAATAGGACGGTAGTTGTTTAGGTCTGTTCGGTCTCCTTTCTTATGTATTAAGATTGTGTTGGCATTTCTCCATTGTTTGGGTATTTTACCTTCAAACAGACATTTGTTGAACAGTATTTTTAGCATTTTTTTTATCGTGTCTCCTCCTTCTTTTAGCAGTTCCGCCAGTATTTTGTCCTCACCGGCCGCTTTATTTCTTTTCATGTCGTTTATGGATTTTTCGATTTCATCTTCAGTTATTTCTGGTAATACCTCTGAGCCAACATTTTGTATTTTCCTCGTGAGATTCTGTTTAGATGATAGTGGTGGGTCATTTTTAGAACTGTATAGGTCTGTGTAATATCTTTCTGTGATTTTTACTATTTCTCCTAGATCTCTTTCTTCATTGTTCTCAGCTTTAAGCATGATTAGTTTTCTTTTTCCTATATTTGTCTTCATTGTTTTTAAACTTTTGTTCTTCTCTATGATTTTCTTAATGCGGTTCTCTTGGTATTTCTTTAAATCTTCCTTTATCTGTTTTCTTATGGTTTTATTCAGTTCGGTATACTCCACTGTATTTCTTTTGTTATCATTCAGTAGTTGTCGTCGTTTTTTTAGCATATCTTGTGATTTAGCGCTAATTTTTTGTTGTTTTCGCTTTTGTTTATTAGCAATCTTCAGGCCTGCTTCTAGTAGTTCTGTTGTTATTTTATCGTTTAATTCGTCTAGTTGCAGACCCTTTAGCTGTGATATGTCACTTCTTTTTAGCTGGTTTATGTATTGTTCTTTGCGTTCTATCGTACATAACAGATATGGTAAGAGAAATAGAGGATGCGATTAGAAAAATAGCAAAGGACGAAAGAGAAAAGGGAAGGATGACACAAATAGGGTATATGAAACTGAAAGTACTTCTTCTTAGAGTGCCGTTTCTCTAGGTAGGTTGGCAATCATATTGGCTATTTTTATTTTTAAACTTACTGCTCTAAACAAATAACAAATAAATAAAAACCAATTTTCTACATTGTTAATAGTATTTATTGATAGCGAGGAGTAAAAAACTTCCACTTCGGAAATCGAAACGTCAATAAACGTATTTTTTTATCTTTAATTGTGGCTTATTCCCAGTTAAATAGTAATTAATTTAAAATGCCACAAGAAAATAGCTTCAGAACAATATTAAGAAACCGTTATGGGCCCAGCGTTATTCAAAATTTTCGGATATTGGAAATTCTATACAAGAAACTGGCACATTGTCAAAATTCAATTAAATTTTTACGAAGATGTAGATACAACAACCTAATACCAAAGGGCTTGAAGTTACGTCCAGCATATTCAAGCAGAAGGTTGGAAAACATTCTACATAGAGCCAGTTTGTCCATTATCCGAGAAAGGTTACAATATCATAGATCGAATTTATTTTTTGTTGAACAAGATATTGTAAGTATTGAAGATTTGCTTTTCAGTGTGATATCAAATTCTGATTTTGATCAAATTATTTTTAGTTTACATATAGTATAGGAAACAAAGAAATATACATTTAAATAAATTTTAATATTCTTTTAGAACAAAATAGTATACACACTTTAGATAACCTCAATAGAAATGATGACATATTAGCGACAGTTGTCAATCTATCAAATAGACATTTAAATGCAACGGACAATTTAATACTGTCAAAGGGTCTAAACTTTGCTATTACTTAGCCATCCGTTCCAAAATTAGACATAATAAGCTCAGTGGAGAAAATATCTCAATGCTTACCAACCCACGAAAAGGAAGAATACAGAGTGCTATGTAAACTTGAATTGGAAAAATCTACTAAAATTGAACAAAACATAAGCAGATTTCAGAAGTGGAAATTGAAACGTCAATAAACGTATTTTTTTATCTTTAATTGTGGCTTATTCCCAGTTAAATAGTAATTAAACATTTTTTATAAACAGATTTTTTTTTTCAAGTAAATTTGCTGAACAGAATTGCAACATTTATTATATATAATGTGCCTACCTAACCTAATCAAATATATACAGTAACATACCGGGTGGTGAATCGTCAAACGGGCCATAGGAAACTCAATGAGAAATTTTAAATTGTTGAATTGCTGCTTCCCTAATTATTTTAGATGAAAAGTCATAAATAACTATTTGTAGAGGACTAAAATCTGAATTAAAAACAAATGTTAAAACCGTTCTACGAATCAAATGTACTTCAAAATTTTGCAAAAATATAATACATTTTTCAAAAAAGTTAGGCCACACGTAATGCTAGAATATATATTAGGACGTGTGTCTTTTATTATATTGATGTCAGATATTTGACAATTTGAATTGTCAATTTTTTTATTTTATGATTAAATTATAAACAATGAATTTTACTTAATACTACTACTAATGAACATTACTTTGTGAACAATAAATTATATTGTTTACAAATCGATCAATATAATGAAATGTACTCAGTTGACGAAAAATCGCATAATGTTGTATTCAGGCAATAGCGCGAACCTTTTCCTGCCACTAAGTACCGGATCTTTATTTAACGTAAGATATTCTAATTCACTAAAATTTAATTCCATGTTAAGTTAAGTTATACAACAATTCAATGAATTCCGATATACTGTTACTGTGATCTTAATTCCTAATAATAATATATGATAATTTCTAAACATAAAACTATAACAAATGTTATAATAAAACATGAATAAAACATTTTTATTATTGCTTTTTTCTCCTCAACTGAGTACATTTTTTAATCAACTTAATTTTTTTTAACAATAAATTACAAAATTTTGGCCATTTAAATCATAGATAAATGTAATATAATTGACTTAAATATTGTCAAATATCAGAAACAATAATATGACAAAACGCAACACGTAATACACATTTTTTCACAGAAAAATGTATTATATTTTAGCAAAATTTTGGAATACGTTTAAGTCGTAGAATAATTTTAACAGTTGTTTTCGATACATATTTGAGTCCTCTACAAATAGTTTCCCATGACTTTTGGTGTAAAATAATTAGGGAAGCAGGAATTCAACAATTTATAATTTCCCATTGAGTTTCCTATGGCCCGTTGGACGATTCACCACCCTGTATATCTTAATTAAAATTTCTATTACAACTGCAGCAGGGAAAAAGAAACTTTCAAAGAAAGGTGTTATTCCCTCTCAATGCCTTCTTAAAGGAAATCACGAAAGAAAAATCAATGAGGAACTGGTGAATGCTAGACTAATGCGTAATAAAACACACGCACATTCCTCCCTGGCGGGCTTTGTAAGTGCATTTTACCATCCACTCGTCTCTTAACACCTCCACAGTGATTTCATGTAGCGCATCATTTAAATTAGTTGTTTGCAGTCACAAACTGACGAATTTGTTATTATATTTGCCACACAACACAACGTGGCCAGCCTTTAACAAGGCCTTGCCTTCTTTTAAAGGTCTTTTTGTGTCTCCTATATATTTCAAAATATGGAGCAGACTAACTTCAATCTCTTTACTTGTCATTGCGTTAACAAAAAAATAAATGGAAGATAATAAATACGGATAATTTTTAGACACAACAATCATTCACCTACAAAGATTATGGTAGCTCTGTTTTGTTTTCCTACGTGCGTGATCAGCTTAATATCTGTCAAAGTGCCCCCTGTAGTTTGTTGACATCGCCAATACTGTCTACTCAGATACTCAGACTTAGTTTAAACTCGCCTCTGGTATTCAAATAGCCAAGAATTCATTGGAATCTTTCTGTAATACAACACAGTAGTCGCTTCCTTTCACTTTATCCATCTCACTCTAATTCTACTGCATGTATCCTTATTCCCATTACTCTGTAATACTAGGTAATTAAAACTATTACCACAATCATTTTATTATCCAAAGATATCATTTAATTTGTAGTAACTCCATCTTTAAATGAACATTACAAAAATACTGTTTTTTTTTGTACTATTAAGTTTTAAACCTTTTACCTCAAAAGTGTATTTCCACTGTTCCAGTTTTCATTCTAAATCACTTTCACTATTTCTTCTATATCATTAACATACATTAAGTACCAGGAAATGTTACCCTGTAGTTTCTCTGTTATGTGATCCAACACTAATGAGAATAAATAAGGACTAAGCACCGAGTCTTAAAGCGATGCTACTTGAAATTTATCAGTTTCTTCCATACCTGTTCTAATACTAGTTGTTACTCGTTCATACATGTCTCTCACAATTTTTACATATTCATCACAAACTTCTTTTTTATTGAGTGCAACCCCCAAAATCACGAGCAACTATGATTTCTCAATTGTATTTCTCCTGTATTTTTTTTTCAACTATCTTATAATTGAACATTGTATCTGTTGTTGATCTGTGTTTCATAAAGCCAAACTGATTCACAGCCCAACAAAAAAAAAATCAACTGATTTTGGTTAATTCATTTGTGCCGATTCCAAAAATATAAACCTTTTCTTTGTATCAGCTCCATTTCTCAAGATATAAGATAATCATCAAATATTTAAATATTCTTACATTTTTGTATATTCCACCACTATAATTGCAATATGTTTATAAACAAACAAATTCTAAGACAAATGCATACTAATGACTTCTAAATTAAAGTGTACTTATTGGAAATGACCACATACAGTGGAACCTCGATTATCCTTCAGGGCATCGGACCAAGGGTATGACGGATAATCGAAAAGACGGTTAAGAGAACATTAACAAACAATTCATAGTATATAATTGTAGGGAAAAGGGAGTCGGTAAGAGGGAGTACAGTCGAATCAATTTGATTTAAAATATTCCGAAATCTTTGTTTGTTTCATTATTACTTAACATTTTGCAATGGCTCAATTTCTTAATTGACATAAAATCATCAATTCCACCCTATTTGCTTCTTGCCGAGAATACCACTCGATGAATTGTTCTATGTGCTATGCAGCTTCTCTAGCTTCTTTACGCAACTCTGTGAGTTGCAATAGCATCATCAACATCGCCACCATCAAAGTCTGTGTCAGCTTCTGAATCAGTTTCGTCCGCTTTTGTTACCATTTCAACGATTTCATCATCTGTCAACAATCTATGGCCGTTTACGTCCTCATCACAAATTAACAATTCGTTTATGTCATCTTTAGGCAACGAAAACACAACAGTTGATTCAGCCATAACTTCATTTGTTACCGCATTCCGGCTGTCACGGGGCCATTTTCGTCTTGAGTTGATTCAGGCCATAATTTATTCCACGCTCTTTTTAGCGTTACTTTCGAAACATCTACAGCATTGTCGACTGCGTGTTTTAAATTGTATGCTTTCCAGTACTCTGACAAATAATATTCCTCGTTTTGAGGAATTCCTTGTTTTCCCTAGGTTTTAAGAACTTTTTTTCTGTACCTTCTTTTGACTATTTCAATGACCGATAGATCCATTGGCTGTACCAATGATGTTGTATTCGCAGGCAGAAAAGAGCACGTGATATTTCCATCGTCACTTCGTACCATACTGGCTTCAGGATGGGCAGGTGCATTGTCCAAAATGAGAATTGCCTTTGCTAGCAAATTTTTTGCTTGCAAGTTTTGTCGAACGTCCGATATAAAAACCTAAAAAATAATCCCCACATTATGTTGTGGGTAGTAGTTAACGGACAGCGCGTTTATATTTATGCCCTTAAAACAACGTGTTTTTTTGCTGTACCAATCAATAATAAAAGAAGGCGATGGTCACCACTTGCATTTGAACACATTGCTGGGATTCGTTGCTTTTGCGTTTTAATTCCGAGTGCATATTTTTCAGACAGTGTAGCGAGTATTTTCGTTGGCAATGCTTTGTAGTTTAAACCAGTTTCAGCCGCATTGAACACTTGATCGTGTGTCAAACCATATTCATCGATCATAGCTTGAAACTTTCTTTTATATTTGTCAACGATTTTAATTCTTGCGGCGATTTATTCCCTTCGATTTTCAGTTTCCATTTACCGTGGCGATTTTTGAAGGTTTCCAACCAACCGCTTTTTTCTTTGAATGAAGGATCTCCATTAAATTTGATGTTGAAAAACAACGATTTTTAGTATAATTTATCATTACCTATTTAAATTAAAATTTAATACAGAACCCTGAATAAGAACAAACATTATTTATGTAAAAAATGCAGTGGTGGCATAATTGCACGAGTATATTTCAAAGAATTTCCTTTGGCTTATTTCAATGCTCAAACAAAATGAATTGATGACTAAATTTCTACTTATGTAGTTAATATAATTTATGTATGGACCCTGACGGTTAACAGAGGTGACGGTTAATAGAGAGACGGATAATCGAGGTTCTACTGTATCTTGAAATTAGCTAAAAGCTAAGTGATCTTATCAGAGATTTGAACCTTCCAAAGGATTCTTCTGAGTTGCTTGCCTGCATACTAAGGGAAAAGAATCTTCTTCTCTTAGACACCAAAATTACATACTACCGTAATAGAGACAAAGATCTTTTGCAAGATGATATGTTTTTTGTAACAATATTAAAGGACTGTTCTACAAAATGGGTGTATCGGAGTATACACCAGATCACTGGCGTCTTATTATCGACAGTTCCAAACGAAGATTGAAGTGTGCCCTTCTACGTAATGGCAATAAATATGGAAGTATACCAATTGGGCATTCTACAAAAATAAAAGAATATTAAACAATATAGGTGGTGCAAAAAAACATCAAGTATGACCAATATCAGTAGGTGATCTATGTTAATTTTAAGATGGTGAACTTTCTCCTGGGACAACAAGATGACTATATAAAATGTAATTGTTTCGAGTGTCTTTGGGATAGCAGGGCTAAGGATCAGCACTGGAGTAAAAGAAACTGGCGTTCTAGAGATGCTTTAGTCCAAGGAGAAGCTAATGTGGTTAACGAAGCATTGGTCGACCAAGAGAAAATAATATTACCCCCGTTACATATTAAACGAGGGCTTGTGAAAGTATTTGTAAAGGCCCTAGACCAGAATCGTCCTTGTTTTGAAAACTTATCCAGGAAATTCCCTGCCCTTTGTAAAGAAAAATTAAAAGCCAAAATATTTGATGGGCCTCAGATACGACAACTTATCCTCGATTACTAAAATTGAATGTAATGCATGGTGTTCTTTTGTGAAAGATATGGAAAAGTTTCTTGGAAACAATAAATCGAAAAATTACCAGGATATAGTGAAAGAAAACACTACCGGGATAGCTCAACAATTTTAAGAAACACCGTTGTCATATAAGTATTAAAATTCATATCCTCCACAGCCACTTGGAGGGTTTCCCAGAAAATCTTGGTGATCTTAGTAAGGAACAACCAAAATATCAAAACGATGGGGAGATGGGACATGATGGCGGATTACTGCTGGAGTCTTCAAAGAGGCCGTCCTTTTAAAAGAAAATCCTATAAAGGAAGTTTGTAGGTGACGTCAAATAACAGATTTGTGCTGCAATGCTGGTAACGTTAGATGAAAAGTTAAGTTTTTTTGGCATATATGTGTGATGATTTCTGTACAATAAATATCTTACTTTTTATTCGTGTGTTGTTTATTTTTTTGGGTAGCAGCACTACATATATATATATATATATATATATATATATATATATATATATATATATATATATAATATATATATATATATATATATATATATATATATATATATAGGTAGTTGGTTAAATTACCCTATATGTTAGATATGTGATCTGGTGTCGTATTTTCTGAAAACAATCTGATGGAGAAAATCTGGTGGTATTTTTTACCTCAAATTATCTAGAAAGAGTAAACAAATTTACGGCAGCACATTGTGTGTTTACCAGTGATAGGATATTTCGGTTTTATTAAGTATCCGTGTCTATTAATTACTCCCAGCTTTTCATGGTGTGTCTAAGTAGTTTTATACCCATGTAGTTTGTACACTGTTGTATATCTCCGCTGTTTTTGTAAACAGGTACTAATATACTGCTTCCCCATTCATTTGGCATTTGTCCCACTTCCATTATTCCATTAAATAAACCTCTATAATTTGTTCTATAGTCATATATAGTCAAGTTCTTCCTGTCTCTCCTAATGCTGTTTACACTTCTCAACGATTATTATCTGGTCCAAATGCTTTACCTTTCTTTATTTTTTGTACTTAAACTACAGTTGATCCTGTATACGCTTGCTTTGGCTTTTGCTACTGCCACTTTCGCTTCCTTTTTGGCGACCGTATAACCTTGAAAATCTGTCTCCGATTTATTTTCTTACCACTGTCTATATAATTTTATCTCCTTTTAAAAATTTCATTTAACCCTTACCAAGTCTTTTATAGATTTGGTAAGAGTTAAGTTCTCAAACTTCTGAAGTTTTCTAAGTATTTCATTAGTAGTATCTCTAATAATACTGGCCATATTACTTAAAATTGTATTAGGTCTTTATTAGGACCCTTTTTGTGCTGAATAGTCTTATCTTTTAATATCTACCAATTAATTTTTTGTGGCCTACTCCGACATTTTGGGATTATTAATGGGATGATCTATAGGCTCGAAAATAGTCTATAGCTATAATTTTAGTGCTAATTGTTTTGTTTCTTATACAGGGTTGGGCTAATGTCCCAAAATACACTCACTGGCAAGAAAGTGGGCACCCCTTGAATTTTTTATAAAATTGTTAAAACCAAGTTTATTTTTTATTGTTACTTTTATTGATGATTGGCATGCACTAATAGAGGGATCATCTTCAAACATCTTTTGCGGTTTTTCGATTTGTCTCTCTCTACCGCATTGAAACTCTTCACTCGTTCTCTCTCGAACATAAATACAAGCTGCTATACTTACTTAATGTAAGATAGAGACACAACTGACAACGACAACAAATATGGTATCGTTTTTTAGCTCTACAGGCTACTTGGTCTTTGTTAATATATACGCCTATGGTTTTAAGGAATGTTTTAGACAGAAAATGCGTAATACTAACTATATAAATTACTTCTTGATTTAATTAATATCTCGTATTACCTTTACGAGCCTGTATAATGGCATTCATTCTTCTATGCATATTGTAAATTAAGTTTAAAATTATTGCATTTTGTGGAATTGCTTACCATTTCTCTAAAACAGCCATTTTAAGCTAACCTAGCCTAACTCAACTTAATCTAGCCTATTCAGAGAAGCAGATACTTTTTTTCGAATACTTCTACTAAATACTTCATTTAAGTATTCTCTGACAATGCGGGCGGCACGAAAGCGTGCATTGTCATGCATCGGTGTGAAGTTTTCTTAAAAAAATGGTGAATATGGGACAACATAATTTATCAACAGTATCTCATTTATGTACCTATCAGCGGTGATAAATTCACTAGGGATAACGTACAATTCTGTACGCATCTCCGAAGATATACCAAACCCACATCAATATTGGGGTGTATTGAGGTAGTGATGCGCAACATAAAGCCTCTTCTATTTAAATGTTAACCTCACCTGCTCGTATGATGATCTAGATCATAGTCATCTAGTGCATCCTGCTAGATAACTAACGAGTCTCTAACGTCCGAGTGTTTGCCGGAATATCCAATCCCACCATTTACTGGCTAACGCCTTCGCGCTGAGGAGTTGGTAAGTGTAAGGGCGCTCTATTGTCCTGAGACTGAGAAATTGGTCTCGAAGGCGGAAGAACCAAGAAAGTGGGCAACGGCATCAGAATGCAGATATCAACGAGAAACCACTGCATTAAAGGTCCCTGATGATATCTTTAGTAATGGTATCATGGCAAATAGAACCAAAGTGGAAACAGTTACTAATGATGGAATACGGAAGCCAAGATCGACAGGGGAGGTGATCCACCTCTAGAACACAGGGCATCCTAGGTCGTAACCCAGAAAAACCCCTGTGACAGAACTAAAAAAGTGTCTTTAAAAACTTCAGAGTTGATTATTAAAATATGTACCTGAAATGTGAACACAATGTATCGAACACAATGTACGAAAACTTAAGCGGGAAAAATAATCCAACCAAATAATACTCCACTCAAATTAAATGTTTTACAAGTGTATGCCCCACCCAGCGATAAACCAGAAGAAGAGATTCTATGAGTTGTTGATAAATTCACTTGGACAAATTAAAAAAGAAGATATAACTATTATTATGGGTGACTTGAATTCGAAAAGTGGTAAAGGGAAAAGCGGTAAATTCATTGGTGATTTTGGTCTAGGGAAGAGAAATGAAAGAGGAAAAAGATTAAAACTATTTGTAGAGAAAAAAGAATTCGCAAGACTAAATATTTTCTTCAAACTACCATGAAGAGGTTTGTTTATTTGAGTCTATCCGCAAGATCAACCAGGAAATATATTACGGAATCAAATTTACATAATGGTGAATAAGAGATTCCGTAATGGATGCCTATCAGTTAAAAGTTACCCTGGTGCTTACATATTGTTAGACCATGTTCCTGTAATTGGTAAATTTAGGTTTAGTTTAGTGCGTATGAGGGAGCCTCTGTTTAGCATCAAAATGCATGATGATCCCTAAGAAGGAATAGCAAATTGGAAGAATCAGTGTGAATAGTAAAGCAATAGAAAGAGTAAAAATATACCCCTACCTTGGTAAGAACGTCTATGAAAATTGGTACCATTCCCTAGAAATAAAATCTAGGATAGAGAAAGCAAGATCTGCATTTCAAAAAATGGCTAAGCATGATGTTCCCAGGAAAGTTCTGGATGTTTAACCGTCTTCTAACAGTTCATTCTCTAGCAATTAAGTTTCTGATATGTGATGACTGTTTTCAACCTTAAAACAGTTGAAAGTCGATTTCTCAGTACTAAAGACACTATAAAACGGTCGTCTTGATAAGTAGTTCTTCAGTGCGGATCTGTTCCAGGACGTATAGTGTAAGCTCCTGTCTCTGTAAAACGAGTAGAGTCATGTTGTACTGTACTGTGTGGAACTTCGTATCTATTAACTACGTATTTCGTTGATTTCTTTCTTCCTGAAAATGACTAACAATAAATTCAACAATTTTTTTACTTAAAGACATCTTGAAATTTTCATGAATTGACATAAGCACTCTTATAATAAACACTTTTGAGATCAACACACAGAAATGTCTTAGTAAAAACAATTGAAAGTGCACAGCCTCGTTGTAACAGTGCAGCAAGGGTAAGATGATAACTTCAACACAATTGAGATTTTCTAACAATATCTGAAAAATTTCAACCTAAAAGACATTTTTTGATAAAAACTATCTTTGGGAATTTTTGTTAAAAAGTGTTCATTGTATGCTAAATTTGTAAAAAGAACAAAACAATAAATAAAAGATCGGGCAATTTCGTCAAAATAATCTAAGGGTCTTTCGTGCCGGTTAGTGTAGATAAAGGACTCAAAAAATAGATAATGTGCATATTGTCAGTATTTTGTCAATTCAATTAAAAACAAACTAAGGGGCTATATAAACAGCTCGTTGATGTTGAATTTTTAATGAAAACCATATTTTATTTATTTTAGTCTTCGTAAGTATTTTAACGACTACATGTTTCCCATAAGATGGATTGTTGTTGTTATAAAGTAATATAAAATTAATTTTCTGGTAATTGATTACGTGTGACTCGACATATTCTCAGGGGGAACTCTAGATAACTACACCTTTAAGTTGTGACCTTTAAGTTCATTTCCGTGTAGTTGACTATTTACATTTCCCTCTAATTATTAGGCAATAAAAAGGGAGCTGATTATCTATCTCACTGCTCAATATTTGAGTAGTAATTGGAACTGTACAAACACGGCTTCTGTGTTAACCCCATAAACGTATAGTTTTTGTAACATTGTCACAATTACGAAAGGTTGCTTTGTAAGTTTTGAAAAGCAGAAATGAAAAGCATCATTATCATTACAAATTGTAATATTATTTCATAAAATTCAATGGTATGACTTTATTCAATGTACTTCTATAAATTCTTCGTAAATATACTTACAATATGATTAGGTGCAACATTTACTAAACGCAAATTATTTATCATTAAAACTTTTTTTCCCATAACACTCTTTGATACAGGTATCTAACAACTGCTTTTAATAAATTTGGTGATAACAATATGTAATAAACAAATTATGCAAAAGACTAAATGTTACTTTTACTTATGCACAATATACAGGGTGTCCCAGACTAATTTACCCACGCTATATTTTTTAAACGAATAGAGATTTTCAAATGGGACAAAAAGTGATCTATTACATTTGTAATACACTTTAATATAGCGAAGAAAAAATCATCCCCTAAATATTCATCCCTTAGTTACAACCCCTAACTTTAATTTTTTTAATAGCACACTGTATATTTTTTTAAAGTTTTTGATGTGATCTTCTATCGTCTATTCAACAGATTTATTAAAAATAGAATCGGTTTATAAATAATCAAGAAATCAATTAATTTTTTATTTTTGTTAATTAAGTGTCCCAGACTAATTTATCCAGGTTATATTTATTAACAAAATAGAGATTTTTTAAAGGGTCGAAAACTGGTCTATTCCATTTGTAATACACTTTAATATAGCGAAGAAGAAATCATCCCCTAAATATTCATCTCTTAGTTACAACCCCTAACTTTAATTTTTTTAATAGCACCCTGTATATTTTTTTATAGTTTTGGATGTGATCTTCTATCGTCTATTCAACAGATTTATTAAAAATATAATCGGTTTATAAATAATCAAGAAATCAATTAATTTTTTATTTTTGTTAATTAAGTGTCCCAGACTAATTTATCCAGGTTATATTTATTAACAAAATAGAGATTTTTTAAAGGGTCGAAAACTGGTCTAATTCCATTTGTAATACACTTTAATATAGCGAAGAAAAAATCATCCCCTAAATATTCATCTCTTAGTTACAACCCCTAACTTTAATTTTTTAATAGCACCCTGTATATTTTTTTATAGTTTTGGATGTGGTCTTCTATCGTCTATTTAATCGATTTATTAAAAATAAAATCGGTTTATAAATAATCAAGAAATCAATTAATTTTTTATTTTTGTTAATTAAGTGTCCCAGACTAATTTATCCAGGTTATATTTATTAACAAAATAGAGATTTTTTAAAGGGTCGAAAACTGGTCTAATTCTATTTGTAATACACTTTAATATAGCGAAGAAAAAATCATCCCCTAAATATTCATCTCTTAGTTACAACCCCTAACTTTAATTTTTTAATAGCACCCTGTATATTTTTTTATAGTTTTGGATGTGATCTTCTATCGTCTATTCAACAGATTTATTAAAAATAAAATCGGTTTATAAATAATCAAGAAATCAATTAATTTTTTATTTTTGTTAATTAAGTGTCCCAGACTAATTTATCCAGGTTATATTTATTAACAAAATAGAGATTTTTTAAAGGGTCGAAAACTGGTCTATTCCATTTGTAATACACTTTAATATAGCGAAGAAAAAATCATCCCCTAAATATTCATCTCTAAGTTACAACCCCTAACTTTAATTTTTTAATAGCACCCTGTATATTTTTTTATAGTTTTCGATGTGATCTTCTATCGTCTATTCAACATATTTATTAAAAATAAAATCGGTTTATGAATAATCAAGAAATCAATTAATTTTTTATTTTTGTTAATTAAGTGTCCCAGACTAATTTATGCAGGTTATATTTATTAACAAAATAGAGATTTTTTAAAGGGTCGAAAACTGGTCTATTCCAGTTGTAATACACTTTAATATAGCGAAGAAAAAATCATCCCCCAAATTTTCATCAATTAGTTACAACCCCTAACTTATTTTTTTTAATAGAACCCTGTACATTTTTTTCTAGTTTTGGATGTGGTCTTCTATCGTCTATTTAACCGATTTTTTTTTAAATAAAATGGGTTTGTAAGGTATCAAGAAAATATTAGTTTATTTTTTATTTTTGTTAAATTAATCAACGGAACATAACATCAACCACACTGGAAGATAACGTATGCTCCTACAAAGACCAAATTTTGAAAAATTAAAAATAATATTTAAATAAAAAGGGTGTGTAAGAAGTTATACTACTAATATTTCTTTTCTATTCTATTTTTTAAGGCTATCTTGATTAATTTAACAAAAATAAAAAATAAACTGATATTTTCTTGATACCTTTTTACAACCCATTTTATTTTTAAAAAATCGATTAAATAGACGATAGAAGACCACATATAAAACTATAAACAATGTACAGGGTGCCATTAAAAAATTTAAGTTAGGGGTTGTAACTAAGGGATTAATATTTAGGGGATGATTTTTTCTTCGCTGTGTTAAAATGTATTACAAATGGAATATACCAGGTTTTGTTCCTTTAAAAAATCTCGTATTTTGTTGAGAAATGTAGCCTGGACAATTTAGTCTGGGACACTTAATTAACAAAAATAAAAAAAATTAATTGATTTCTGGATTATTTACAAAACGATTTTATTTTTAATAAATCTGTTGAATAGACGATAGAAGACCATATCCAAAACTATAAAAAAATATACAGGGTGCTATTAAAAAAATTAAAGTTAGGGGTTGTAACTAAGGGATGAATATTTAGGGGATGATTTTTTCTTCGCTATATTAAAGTGTATTACAAATGGAATAGACGAGTTTTTGACCCTTTATAAAATCTCCATTTTGTTAATAAATATAGCCTGGATAAATTAGTCTGGGACACTTAATTAACAAAAATAAAAAATTAATTGATTTCTTGATTATTTACAAACCGATTTTATTTTTAATAAATCTGTTGAATAGACGATAGAAGACCACATCCAAAACTATAAAAAAATATACAGGGTGCTATTAACAAAATTAAAGTTAGGGGTTGTAACTAAGGGATGAATATTTAGGGGATGATTTTTTTCTACGCCATATTAAAGTGTATTACAAATAGAATAGACCACTTTTCGACCCATTCGAAAATCTCTATTCGTTTAAGAGATATAGCGTGGGTAAATTAGTCTGGGACACCCTGTATAAACCATGCAAGCTGAAGACCGGCAAATTATATGGAAAAGTACACAAAAAAACCCAAATCTCGTAACAGTTCTTCCGGGGTTGAAAGGACCTGTAAAATGTGGTGATGTCTCTGATCCCTTAAAAGTATGGAGCCTTCTTTTCACAGAGGATATGGAAAACGAAATAATTCTACGGAAAAATAAAAAATATTGTTATTTCAAAATAACTTTAGTAATTCAGATAGAATAGAACTAACAATGGAAGAATTTAGAGTATCTAGTATTACTCTGCAATTTTCAAGTCAAATGATGAAGACTTGCAAGAAATATTTGCAGCAGATGGAACAGAACGAGACATATTCAGATCTGTTATATGTTTGAAAAGCATATATGTGTTGCTCGCACGTCTAAGGTTTGTTGACTGAATAGTTAGTGTAAATATTTTATTGTTTTTTTTTTAGGTTTGATAATGCAGATGATCAAGAAGAACGTAAAAGTTATGATCGAACTGCAGTAGTATCTTGGTTATTTAAGCGTTTTGTAAAAAATTTCCAAGATTGTTATTCTATGAAAGAATTGTGTTGTATCGACAAAATAGCATTTCGCGGCAGATGTAGGTTCCGCAGATGCATACCTAATAAACGTCGGAAATATGGTTTGAGAATTATGGCCCTAACAGACGCAAGTACCCACCATTTCTATAATGGCTATATTTACTGTAGTAAGGATGTGATAGTTTTTCTCTATTTTCTCTAGCAAATGAAGAGAGATATTTCATGAAACCAACACTAGAGGTGTTGAGACTGTGTGATCCAATTGCTAATTCACACCGAAATATCACAGCAGACAATTGGTTTTCATCCATCATAGAATTCATGGATGCATTAAAAAATGAGGACTAACCTATGTTGGTACGCTCAAGCGAAACAAGAAGGAAATACCCATGCAGTATCCTTCCAAATCGGAGCAGAGCTGAAGGATCTTCAATTTATGGTTTTACAAAGTACACTATAATTTGCTACGTTCAAAAAAAGGTAGTTATGTTAATATCATAAATGTACCATGCCGAATGTGAGGACAGAATCTGCTAAACACGAAATCATTTGCTTCTATAATCAAACAAAAGGCGGTGTGGATGCACTAGATAAAAAATGTACCACATATTCTAATAACCGGCGAACTAGGCTATAGCCGATGACTATTTTTTTACAATATTGAATATTGCAGGTGTCAATGCACACATTTTACATGGATGTTATAGAAAGAGCCAAGCCATAGAGAGAAAAGCCTTTTTCAAAATTCTTGCAAAACAACTTGCAGAACCATATCTTAATATAAGACTGTACAATGTTTGGGTACATAGGGAGTTTCGCATAAAGCATAAAATAATCAGAACAAGAAACGAAGGAAATGTGATATCTGTGATCGAAAGAATGACAAAAAAACAAAAAATGTCGTGCAGCAAATTGTGCACGACGCATGTGCATGTGCGGCGCATGCGGCGACGCCAGGGCATATGTTTGCAAGAATTGCATTTAGAAAGATGTTACTTGTAAATAGTTCGCAGTTTTGTTGATAATAATATATTTCAATTAGAGAGATTGTATGTTTTAGTTCCTTGTTCTTTCTATGAAACGAAAAAATCAAGAAAGAAATAGTGATTTAATTTTTTATATTTTCTTTGTAAGAAATAATGTTCTGCGGTCAGAAAATCTTGAAAAATAAGTTATGTTTAATATTTTTAGCATTTGTCATAGAAAATGGGTTAACATTATATTATTCTAGCTTAAATGATTACAAATTATAACGAAATAATGAATTATGTCTTTATTAATTTTACAAAAAACTTAACGGCAGAATAAACCACGACGTCAGTCGAAGTTTAAAAAACATGCTACTATTTCTGCGTTTTTAAAATTTAAATAATACATTTAAAATGAAATAAAGTAACTCTATTATTTATTTTTTTTTTGTATATTTTAAATAAATTCAATAAATTATTATGTTTTCTCCTCACGCTATCTGTTGTTGTATTTACTTTACAAACTTCTCAAATTCAGACCAAATATTAATAATAAAATATATCATTTGATAGTAAATTTATTTATTATATAAACTAAATAATATGTTTAAAACTAATAATTATATTTATATAGAATCATTTTAAAACGAGAATTATTATAAAAATTTAAACAGATAATTCAATGCTGTTATTAATCGGATGACATTTACTTTTATTAAATTTTGACAATCATTACTAATCAAATCTGTTAGTGACAGGTATTCTTTTAATTTTTTACTTCTTATTAAATGTCTATATTTTGTTAGTTATTTTGATGCAGTTTTTAATTTAAACTTGTTTAGAGTAAGTATATGATGACTAGAACCAAATTGATCAAAAGTATTGAGTCGATATCAAGAATAGCTATTCTATAATGCCACTCGTGACGACTCTATTTCGTGGCACTAGTTCCGTGACGTTTGTCTCAGAATTTTATTGTAGGGAAAAAAGTAACAACGGCAGTACAGACGCTTTGCTTCACAAAAGATATTTAATTTCACGTGAGAATGATACAAGTGAAATAAATAGACAGTTAAGAGAGCAGTTAGAGCAGAAACAATATAAAAATCTGCCGAAAAAAGACAAAAAAGAAAGAAGATGTGTAGAGAGAAAAAAGGTTGTTCTTACAGCAGAAATTAAAAATAAACAAATTTTAGAAGTAGCAGAAGAAACTTCTATCAAGAAATAAAATGAAAGCAAATACATCAAGAAATATAGATGAAGAGGGAAATCTATTTGGTGGAACTGATGAAAAATTTTAAAAAATTATCCAAATGTTCCCACACAAAAGTTCAAAACCTAAAATTCAGTATTAAAAGAATTCAGAAACCTACCAGAAGAAATAGTAGTAGGCTAAAACGATAATGAAGAAACATATGTTAAAGAAAATATTGTAATTGTAATAAAAACGTTAACTTAACGTTAAAACAATAACAGGGGACTAGGTGAAAACGGTGTCAAAAATATATCACTGTGTTATTATATCATGTGTGGATTCAATAACAACTATTCAAACAGTGAAAAGAAGCTATTATATACCGAATACATAAAAAATAAGACTCTGCAGGAAATAAAAACCACAGGGGAATAGAAATACAAGATACAATTTGGCAACAACAAGAAACAAAATTAAAACCAAAGTTGAAAATCATCTGTGAAAATATTAAGTAGGTTTTAGAGTAAACAGATCAGTAATAGACGAAATTTTTAAAAAGATAGCATAATAGACACACCCCTATACCCTATATTTGATACCGCAGTTGTCAATACAGTGAATTTTTGGTAAATACTTATTTATCATACAAAACTGATAAAGACTTTATCTGTAATGGAAAAATGCAAGTTCAAGAATTAAAGAAGGCTATGGAAACATTTTAATATTTTGGCATCCAAAATATTAAATTTCAAATTATAGCATCATCAACACAAACAGCTTAACCTAGCTTAGCTACAGTAATCCAAATCTATACCAGCAACATCATGTCCCAGTAGAACTCAGGCCATTGTAATAAACGGTATCCCAGACGTAGAGCTATTTGATTATATCAAGTAATTGGCGAAATTGTTACTCCAAAAGAAATACCTATATTTCACGTATTTCTAACCAGCATATATGCATTTATGTTTCTTCTTTATCCGTAGTAGATAATGTTCTAATAAATGATCCTACTATTTACGTTAGAAATCAAATAATATCTATTCGCAGACTGATTACTACATACTTACATAAAACTATTTAACACCGACGGTATTCAACACCTAACAAAGGTATTTAATGATATATACTTAAGCGGAGTAATACCAAGAACATGGCTTAAGTCGACCTTTATTACTTTACCAAAGAAAACAAAATCTGTATCCTGCAGTGATTTCCGAACCATCAGCTTAATGAGTCATATTTTAAAATTATTTCTAAAAATCATACATCAAAGGATATATAGACTGTGCGAAGAAAAAATCAGCCGTACACAGTTTGGTTTTCGGAATGCAGTGGGTACGAGAGAGGCTCTCTTTAGTATACAAGTGCTATTCCAACGATGTAGAGACGTGAACTGCGACATTTATGCGTGCTTCATTGACTACCATAAAGCGTTCGATACAGTAAAGCACGACAAGCTGATGGAGATACTAACCAATATTGGAATAAACACTTGTGATTTAAGAATTGTCAGCAATCTGTACTGGAATCAAACATCATCTATCCGGACAGAGGCAGGAGAATCCGACGACATCAAAATCAAACGTGGCGTCCGTCAGGGATGTATACTATCACCACTGCTGTTTAATATATACTCTGAGGAAATCTTTCAAGAAGCAGTGGGTGATGTTGAAGCCGGAATTCGAATCAACGGAGAATTAATCAATAACATTAGATACGCGGACGACACGGTAGTATTTGCTGACAGCTCTGAAGCCCTCCAGGAGTTAATGAACAGAATCACAGAGGTCAGTCAGAGATACGGACTTTCACTAAACACCAAGAAAACAAAATGCATGATGATCTCTAAGAAGGAACAGCAATTTGAACAAATCAGTGTAAACGGTCAACAAATAGAAAGAGTAAAAACATACACCTACCTTGGTACGAACGTCAATGAAAATTGGGACCATTCCATAGAAATCAAATGTAGAATAGAGAAAGCAAGATCTGCATTTCAAAAAATGGCCAAGTTATTCAAATGTCATGATTTATCAATGCCCATAAAAATCAGGTTACTACGATGTTATATCTTTCCTATACTGTTGTACGGAGTTGAGTCATGGACTCTCACAGACGCCACCTGCAAGAAAATTGAGGCTTTTGAAATGTGGCTTTATCGTCGCATCCTGAAGATATCGTACACCGACCACGTTACTAATGAGGGTGTTCTGTTGAGAATGAAAAAAGAAAAAGAGCTGTTAACCACAATAAAAACAGCTAAAATCGAATACCTCGGTCACATCATGAGGAACAGCGAAAGATATGGACTGCTGCAACTAATCTTGCAGGGAAAAGTAGAAGGAAAACGGGGACCAGGAAGGCGAAGGATTTCCTGGCTGAAAAATCTACGAACGTGGTTCAATACAACAACCACAAATCTTTTTAGAGCAGCAGTGTGTAAAGTGCAGATTGCTATGATGGTCGCCAACATCCGAAACGGATAGGCACTACAAGAAGAAGACTGATTACACATGCAAAGAGTCTACTACTATCTAACGTGTGCCCTTCAACCCCGAATAAACTCATAGAGCAATAACTTAAAAATGAACTTGGATTGCAACTTAATTTCGCTATCTCTTTTATCCAATGTAGTTCACTAGAAGAGATGACTGTATGAGATAAAGAAAACTTTGAGTTAAATACTTCGATTGCAATATCACATGAAAATTCAAACTAGGTGATCTTTCTTGAGACAAACTTAAAAAACTTTTTATGTAAACAATTTGGACTCACTGCAGGCTTCTGTCGTAACCATTTAGAAATATCTAGCAATCTATCTCTAAATATAACTTCTAGCCAAATCCCACGTGATTTTGCTTCTAGTCTATCTCCTCCTCCCTCCTCTATAAAAGAAGAAATCTATGCAAATAACACACCTACTGACTTAAACAATCTCGAACTTTAGTATCTTTCCCTTCTAACTCTGGCATCAAAAGAACTCGTTCCACTGACACAAGCCTTGAATCATCTACTTTATTGGTTATTGCTAGCTCCCCAAACTTAAACTCTAAAATATACTACCTACCATAGCCTTTACAACTTTTAAATCAGCTCCCAAAAAGAAAACAAAAGCTGATGACAAAGAAATTGGTAAAATTAAACCACCGACTCAATCAAGTATTGAAAAATTAATTTATGCTAATCCAGAAACATGTTCGTTAACAACATAGCATCTAGTTGCCTTTCTAGAAAATTCATTTGGTAGTAGTGATCCTCTTAGAAGCTGATAACTTCTCAGTCAAGATTAAGTCTCTTTTTGAAGAACTTATACAAATATACCAAACTGTATCTGATAGACTGCTTAAAAATTGCATTACAAAAATAACAAAAAAGCTGATCCGATGACGAACTTGAGAGGCTTATTTCCAATAATTCATATGACTCTAAATAAAATAATATCGATCTCTTCTAAAACTCTACGTCACTAGTACAAGGTAGATTCCTTCTACTAATTAAATTAGTTTTAAAATTCACTATTTTACAATGGAACTGCGAGGTATACCATTAGCACCTTGAACACTTACAATATCTCACATCTATATACATCCAGATTTTGTTTGTCTACAAGTTTTATTTACAATTTACATTTTAAATCAACTAATATTCCTCATCCTAAATCCTTTGAAAGATACCACTTCATTAAGGCGAATTGCTTCAGAGCTAATGGAGGTGGATCAATATTTACTTCCAGTGAAATTTTCTCAACAATTCATGAATTTGTTGCTTGTGTGAGTCCATTTCAAATAGGTAAAAGAAATAATAAATAAGACTTACTCACAATCAATTGATTGTAAGTCTTATTTATTATTTCTTTTACCTATTTCTCAACAATGCTTGATTCTCCCAAATTATCGTCTACAAGAAAAAGAGCTCCTAGATCTTATATTTCAACTTTCACATCCGTTTGTACTAACATACTTCTGAAGGAGACTGAAAGAGCTGAAGGAGACTTCAACATACATAACAGTATGGGGGATTCTTAATCAACAGTTGGACGCAAAAAAGTAGTTGAAAATATATACTCATAATATTAATACTCACTTAAGATATCTTCTGTTACAATTTTCGTGACTATTTTATTTATTTTGTCTTCAAATATTTAAGCTGATTTTTTACATGAAGTAAAATGTCACTGAGCCTATCTATAATTTGAGTTCTTTACTGGGATTATTGATTTTTCTACTATAACTACTGAGTTAAGTAAAGTAAAATGTTACTGAGCCTATCTATAATTTGAGTTCTTTACTTGGATTATTGATTTTTCTAGTATAACTACTTAAGTTTTGTTGTGTTTGCAATTTCTTCCATTGTGTCTCAAATTCTGCTACTAACAAATTGTGATACGAATTTATATCTGCTCTTGGATAATTTTTGGCTGTTTTACAGGTATTTTTTCCTCTTTGATTTACCGTTATATAATCAGTTTTATTTCATATGATAGCACCAGCTGGTGATTTTAAAGTATATAATCTGTGTAGAGATAGTTCGAAAAATGAGTTCATTATAGCCAAATTGTTTTTTCCTGCAAATGTACAGACTTTTTCGCTACTTGCATTTCTTTTATATGTACTCACGTACATACTAACCTACTTTTATTATTCCATACTATTTATTTAGATAATCATAAATAATATTTGCTTCTATTATATTATAATACTATGAAATTCTCTGTCCTTTTTCTTCCGAGAACACTAGATGGAGTTTGTGCAATATTTTACACATTTTTTTTAAATTGGAAAATTACGAATTGTTTTTAAATAATGGGCGTTTGTAGCTATTTTATTGAACATTAGGTACATTTGTAACGAACTAACGACCCATCAGAAACGGTGAGTGCCAATGGGTAACAATATAACTACCTCCGACAGTTTAGAGCCAATGTAGAATAACTCTCTTTCGGAGCCAATTTTCTTTAGGAGCCAATTATCAGGCATCGTTTAGCTCAGTCTCTCAGGTGTATGAACACCTTATCTTAGAAGTAAATCTGAAACATGAGTTTGGCTGGAACAAATAAACTAAGGTATTAACTAATCCTATTAATTGTACATAAATAAAATATAAAATTGAAATTTAAATATTAAATAAAACAGAAAGCAAGTCTTGTCTACAGATTTGCATAAAAATTTAAAATGATACTTATTGTTTCTGCTGTTGTCTTTAATTGGACAGGATTTTAGAATGTAATTGTTGGTTTCAGATGTAGCTGAATTTAGATACTTGCGTGTATATATCTTCAGGTGGCCATTGAGTTCTAAATAGCAGCTTCAGTTGATATTTCATGTGTTTCAGAAAGTCCTTGTGTGGTACCACGAGGCTCAGGAAGTTCCACCCATGTGATTAAGATATGTCTCACCAAAAGGTGGACAAGAAAAAAGGGGAAATAAACTAAAATAATAATAAACATCATAACTTTTTAAATATTTACTTTCCATGTGAAAATTACAAATAATAAGAATATTAAATAAAAAATAGCAACTTAGGAATAAAACGGATAAAGCGAATATAATTATTACTAGATGAATTTAATAAGTTTAATTATATTAAATTATTAAATTAAATTAAAACAGCAAATGAAAACTTAAAACCAAAGAATAGAAAACACAAAGACTGGATGACTGAAGAAATACTACTATTAAAGAATGAAAGAAAATCATTCAAAACAAAAAATCCAATTAATAATGAAACTGATCGATTACTTAAAAAGAGAATAAAAGAAGCTAAGGACAGAATGTTACATGAGCAGTGGCAAGAACAAGAAGAAATTGAGAAAAAATATGACTTTTTTTTATTTAAATAACAGGAATGAGAAAAACACTTCAAACTAGGCAACTAAGAGATGAAAGTGGTGCACTAATAACAGATATAAACCAAAAAATACAGAGATGGACACAATATATAGCACAAATTTTTAAAGACAAAGAGAGTAGCAAAAGAATTTAAGGATGATATTAGGCCTAACATTACACGAGAAGAAATTGAATATGCAATGAAAGCACTAAAGGTGGTAAATCTCCCGTGCCTGATGAAGTTCCTATCGAATTACTGTGAATACTGAATATATTGATCTTCTTTTGGATCTATTCAATACCATATATAGAACAGGCATAATATCTAAAGAATGGCTCCAATCAACATTCATACTGCTTCCCAAAAAAGCCAATGCGAAGGAGTGCAATGAACATCGCACCATAGCCTTAATGAGTCATGTCTTGAAATTGTTTTAAAAGTAATTCACAATAGAACACATAAGAAATTAGATGAAGGCATAAGTAATACACAAATGGGATTTAGGAAAGGACTGGGAACACGAGATGCACTGTTTGCAGTAAGTGTTCTTTCGCAGAGATGCTTAGATATTAATCAGGAAGTATATGTCAAAAACATTGACAGTAGAGACATTAGAATCATAAGTAACCTTTATTGTAAACAAACAGCAAAAGTGAAAGTTGAAAATAAACTGACCGATGATATTAAGATTCGCCGTGGGGTCCGCCAAGGGTGTATGTTATCACCCTTGTTATTCAATTTATACAGTAAAGCCATCTCAGAATTAGCGCTTGCCGAGATCAGTGAGGGCCTTATAATAAACGGTGAGCCACTTAATAACATAAGATATGCTAACGGCACCGTCCTTCTGGCAGGAATACTAGAAGTACTGCAACACTTTGCTGAACAATTAAATATATATTACAACGATTATGGACTAAAAATAAATTTAAAAAAAAAAACAAGTTCATGGTATTTACAAAAGCACAAAACATCAAAGTTAGCTAGTACTAGATAATACAGAAATTGAAAAAATATCTTCGTACAAATACCTTGGAGCATGGATCACAGAAGATATTGATCAGACAAAAGAAATAAGATGCCGCATTGAAATTGCTCGATCAACTTTTAATAGAATGGGATAACTTTTTTGTAATCGCGATATCAATATATTGATATCGCGATTATTGCACTCTAAGCATATTGCATTCATATTGTATTCTAAGTATTCTTATCTCCGGATAAGAATGCTTAGAAGTTATATTTTCTCTACCTTTTTGTATGGGGTTGAAGCTTGGACACTTAAAAAATCTAACATTAAAAACCTACAAGCATTCGAAATGTGGTGTTACCAACGTATTTTGAAAATATGGATGGATCGCAAAACAAACGAACAAGTTCTCGAACAACTACGAAAATATTGCGAAGTTTTAAATTCCATAAAAATTAGGAAATTGGAATACTTGTGGTATATCATGAGAGGTGAAAAATATGAACTACTAAGGAATATAATACAGGGTAAAATCAAAGGCAGAAGAAGCGTAGGAAGACGTAAAATCTCGTGGCTACGCAATATCCGTGAATGGTTTGGATGTAGTTCAATTGAACTATTCAGGCGCGTAACCAACAAAATTATAATTGCCATAATGATTTCCAATCTCCCATAGGAGTGTGGACGAAATATAAGGTCAAAAGAAACATGTGCTTTGGAGGATATGTATAAAAACAAGTCAAATACGAAATTATTAAAAGACACGGGATATTGGTTATATATTAAGTATAAACTAACCCAGAGAAGTTTTAGTGATATACTTAATGAATTTTCAATGGAAGTATGCCTTTTTATAGATGAACCATTCTACATAATTGAATTATAACTCACAGAAGTCGAGAGTTGCCAACTGACATATAATTTGTCAACTAAAGTGGTCATAGAAATGTTATGTTTTACGGCATTGAATATAATGGGGTCTAAATAAATGAATTAGAATATTGGAATGGAATTTAACATTATGACAGAATATTTAGTAAATAGAAAGGTGATCGAAGAGTTGAGCGCCAACTATAATTTAGAATAAAAATAGAAAAAAAAAGTTAATAGGTAATTAAATAAAAAGGTATTAAAATCAAATATATATTTAAAGAAAACTAACAAACATTTGACGTTTATAACGTTACAAATTAATGAAAAACAAAATTAAGTATTATTAGATTTGCTTTTATTTGATTCATTTGTAATACGCTGGTCACATACCTTACATTACTGACCCTTACTCTTACCTTACCTTGCCCACATTTCTTACCTCGTCTTGTGATATTATCTATCTCTCTAATTAGCCTTCTTCGGTCCATCTTTGGACATAGGCCTCACCAATCCTTTTCCATTCTTCTCTGTCTGTCGCTACAGTCATCCATCTAGAGCCCACGTGCTTCTTGATATCATCTACCCATCTCATTTGGGGCCTTCCTCTGCTTCGTTTATATTCCCACAGTCTCCAACTTATAAGAATTTTGTTCCATCGGTCTTCTTTTTGTCTTATATGCCGGACACAGCAAATCTCCATTTCAATTTTGCAACTTCTTGTCTAACATCCCTCACTTTTGTTTTATCTCTTATCCACTCGTTTCTCTTCTTATCCATTAGTCTTATGTGCAACATTTGTCTTTCCATTGCTCTTTGGGTTTTTATGATTTTGTCCATGTTTGCTTTTGTAGATGTCCACGTTTGGGAACCATAAGTAAGAACAGGTAGTACGCATTGATTATATACTTTGGTCTTAAGATGCTGTGGATATCTTTTATTTTTAAGAATGTAGCTTAGATTTTATACCTTTTTTTCCCATTCTAATCTTTTAAAAGTATCTTCAAGAGCCTGATTGAAAAGTTTCGGTGATATTGTATCACCCTGTCTCACGCCTCTACTTATTTGTAATGATTTTGTTCCTTCATTTACTTTAATTGTTGTTTTGGCTTTCTTATATATATATATTGGTTATTAGTTCCGTATATCTGTGGTCAGTTCGGCTGTTAATCAAAGAACTTTTCACTGCCCAATGTTCGACACTCTCGAAAGCCTTTTCGAAATCTATGAACGCCATATATAGAGGAATGTGGTATTCATTTGCTCGTTCTATAAGTATTTTCATACTTAGTAAATGGTCACTTGTGCTAAATCCCTTTCTAAAACCAGCTTGTTCTTTCGACTGGTATCCATCGAATTTTGTCGTCAATCTATTGGTTAAAATTTTTGTTAGGAGTTTATACATTACATTGAGGAGTGTTATAGGACGGTAGTTTTTTTATATCTGCTTTATCCCCTTTCTGTGTAGGATAATGGTTACTGATTCATTCCAGTTGTTTGGGATTCTTTTTTCTTTTAATATCTTGTTAAAAAGGGAATGTAGAGTATTAATTACCACTTTTCCACCATATTTCAGCATCTCTGCAGTTATTCCATCTTTTCCAGGCGATTTGTTCTTTTTCATTTCTTTCAATGCCTTCTTTATTTCTGAGTTGCTTATTTCGGGCTGCAGCTCTGAGTTGACATTTTTTATTTTGACCTTAAGTTGGTTTTTAATTTCTTCTGGTGGTTTCTTTTTTGTTTTATATAATTCTGAGTAGAAATGGTGGATTATATTTATGATGTCATCTTTAACGTTTGTTTCTATTCCATTTACATCTTTTATTTTGTTTATTTCAAACTTACCTAATTTCGGCCTTAAGCATTTTATATTTTTGTTGTTTTATATTACTTCTTCTATTTTTATTTCTTGTTCTTTTCTCTTATTTTCTTTTATCATTCTGCTTATTGTTTTATTAATTTCTACATATTCTATAGATTTCCTTTTGCCTTCTTCGTTCAGCTTCCTTCTTTTATCCATTAGCTTCTTTGTTTCTGTTGATATATAGTTGTTCTTTTTTAGATCCTTCTTTGCTATTTCTTTTCCTGATGTACTCATTGTTGCTGTAAGTATGTTGTCTATTTCGTCTATATCTTTATCGTCACTGTCTAATCTTTGGGTAAGTTGTTTTTTTATTAGGTCTTTGTATATCTCTTTATATTGCCCTAGTTTGTTTCTATCTACTAGATTCCAGTTTCTACTTATTTTTCTTTTCATCTCATAGTTACCGTCAATACTAATTTTTGCTCTGACCATCCTGTGATCGCTACCTGTTGTGAATCTGTTAAGAACTCTTACATCTTTAATGATATATCGTTTCGTGGACAGTATGAAGTCGATCTCATTTCTTGTAAATCCATTAGGGCTGATCCATGTCCACTTTCGTTGGGGCTTCTTTTTGTAAAAGGAGTTCATTGCGTATAGATGCTTTTCTTCTAGGTAGGTCATCAAAAGTATCACCTCTTTCATTTCTCTGACCATACCCGAAATCTACTATTTTGGTTTCTTCTTTGTTTAGTTTTTTACCCAGTTTGGCATTGAAATCTCCAATTACTAGTGTAAGATGATTTTTATGTTCTTCCATAGCCTTTGATATATCTTCATAAAATAGTTCGATATTTTCTTCATCATAAGCTGTCGTGGATATATCTGGATAATTTTAATTGATGTTCTTATTTTAAGTATGACATAGGCGACACGATCTGATATACCTTTGATAATTTGGACGTGCTTACTTATAGCTTTATTTATTACAAATCCTACTCCAAATTTATTATTCATTTCATTTTCTTTATAATATAGTAGATTACCAGATTTTAGCTGTATTCGGTTTTTTTCTTTTCTTCGAGTTTCTGATAGTCCTATGATATTCCATTTTATGTTTGTTAATTCTTCTTCCAGTTCATGTACTTTTTCATCTGTGGACATTGATCTAATGTTGTATGTCCCTATTGACAGATTGACGGGTTTTTTTTTGATTTATGTTGTGCTCGTCTTAGTGGGTTTTCGTTTTTATCAATCAAAAGCGAATTATTGTGATTGTGATACTAAAAAGCTAAAATACGTATAATACATCGATAAATAGAAGAGGTATAAGTATTCCTCTTCGTATATTCCCTGTATATATATATATATATATATATATATATATATATATATATATGTATATATATTGTTGTGACTGCATAAAACTAGTACACCTGAATGTAATTCTACATTACTATTACGCAAAAATATTAATGTAATGTTAGTTGTTGTAAAGACACGACTCCCATACGGATATAATAAATATTTACAATATTTTTACAGCAATAGAATTGTTATGTATCCTACTTGCATATTATTTATTTGAATATTTTCTACACAGGGGGTCGAACTACAAAACAGACATTTTACATTGTACACTTCGGCTTGTTTAAAATTATAATAATTTGTTGATAGAGTTATAGTCCAATTATTATTAGAGAAATCTTTTTTATATTATTAAGAAACATTTTTATTGTGTATTATAAAAATAGTGGTTTTAAATATACAAGGTTGCGATAAAGTCTGATAACAAGGTGTTACCTTTAATATAAATAAACTTATAATGATTCAGTAAATTTGTACTGTAAAGTGATACTAGTGGGAAAGTTTTGGGGAAGTTCTGATTTTTTCATTCCATATGTGTTTTGGGGTGCTAAATCTGAATCTGAGGTTTGCGCACAAAATTTCGTGACGCAACATTTAAAAAACCAGAAGAAATCGTTTTTTTTTGCTTTTTTCCGGCTTTTTGCTTAAAACTCGAAAACTGTTAACTTTTAATAAATGGTCTGTTTACAGAAGTTTAAGTACTGGTATTGTCGCTCGCAGATGAGAGGATTACATGCCATTTGTCCAAGGAGGTGGGTATGAAAGGTATACAGCGCATTGTTGATTGTGATTTTCAAACTGTAAAATTTAAAAGAAGCGAAAGAGTGCTGCCTCTTGCGATCATGAACAGCTCCATTCAAATACAAGACAGGGCTGTAGTTATCAATTCCATCACACTTTTTCAACGAATGACCATCGCGAAAGATTCAGATAAAGAGCTGCAAGAATTTTTACGTTACGAACTTAGCCCCTATCCTCTTGCTCTTTTTGATGAGCATGGGATGAGGAAAGGAACAAAATCCAGTTTGTACAAGGCTTTTACACCTACTGAACAAACTGAGTTTAACGATACAAAATATGTCATCGACGGGGGTTTTTTGTTACACCACACCGGGTAAAATAGCGCCAAGGTCAGACATATGCAGACATATGCAGCAGTTATGTATCATATGTCAAATCAAACTACAAATCAAGTGCTATTGTCGTTTTTGATGGCTACCCTGACGAGGCTTGTGGTAGCACCAAGCGTTTAGAACGATTGAGAAGAGCACAAAGAAAACAATCTGCTGCAATATCATTAATAGAAATGGTGGTGCATACTGTGTCGCAGGATAGTTTTCTTGCAAACAAAAAAAAAACAAGAGCCGGTTTATATCTATGTTAATGGAGAAACTTCATGATGCAAAAATTCATTCAAAGCAAGCTGTGAAAGATGCTGATATCCTAATTATCTCAACAGCTCTTGAGATGGCCCCGTCAAATGAACATGTGACAGTGGTGGGAGAAGATACCGACCTACTGGTCGTTTTGATTGGCGTTTTTAGCCCTGATATAAAAATGTATTTTTTTAAGCCAGGAAAAGGAAAGGTTTCGCAAAGCCTCTACAACCCTCATCTGGCTGCTGAGAAAATCCTATTTAATCATATTTCATTCCTGCATGCGATGAGTGGTTGTGATACTACTTCTGCATTGTTTAATCAAGGGAAACTGAAATTTCTTAAAGTCCTGGAGAAAAACAAAGATTTGCAATCGGTAATTGAATCTTTCAAATACTCTAATTCAAGTCAAGATAAGATTGCCACAGCAGGAAACATGTTTCTCACGGCTTTATATGGAAAAAAAGAGACAATACTAAACGATTTAAAATATAAACAATACGTATCTTCATCATTCAAAAATAAGACCAACATTTCCTCATTGCCCCCAACCGAAGCTGCTGCACGAGAACATTCACTGAGAGTTTACTATCAGGTGCAGCAGTGGTTATCCGGTCAAGCCACACCTAACGAGCAACGAAAAGACCCAAGTGAGTGGGGATGACAAAAAACTAGTAGTAGTCTTGTGCCAGTACCAACTACTTTGGACCCTGCACCAAAGTCAATACTCCGGTACATTTCATGTAAATGTAAAAAGGGCTGTCAACGCAATTGTGGATACAGGAAGGCGGGACTCCATTGTTCCCCAATATGCGCATCATGCGAAGGACTGTGTAACAATGTTAAGCCCCCAGAAGACAGCTCTGACATAGACGTAGAAGAAACTGAAGAAAGAGGGAGAGGTACGTTGGATCTGACAAGTTATTTTGTAGTCATTCATCTCTCCTTGATATATGATATGTGTCTCTCCTCTTTTTATTTTCCAGGAGAACGACTCCCGACGCGGACGATGGAGCAATCAGACCCTGAGCCAGGACCCGATGCCATCGAAGAACCTCACTACGATGAGGAAGGTATGTTTAATATCACAATCTATTTTGCTGACTTCATCTCTTCTTGATAAATGACTTAATTTTAAACTTTTATTTTCCAGAACAAGCAGAACCAGAACTCATCGTTATCGAAGAAACTCAGCCAGGGCCTTCCAAAAGACAACGGCTCATATAAATTTTGCATATTATAATATTTAATCATAATAATATATGATCATAAGTAACGAGATTTTAAGTTTTATTTAGTTACGAGTTCTACCTACCTACTGAATTTGCATAATTTTTCCCTTTTTTCTTTTTAATTACTTGTGTGGAAAACTAGGTGACATTTATCAAATGACAGCATCCATAAAAATTAAATATTGAAATGTAAAAAGTGGGTTTTGCATAAAATGCTAAAAATTTACAATTTTCAACTCGCACTAGAAACCGAACGATTCGTCTGAAAAAAAAACTAAATACTGGTATTTGTAGAAAATTTTAAGTACTTTAATTTCTGTAAACAGACCATTTACCAAAAGTTGATAGCTTTCGAGTTTTAAGCAAAAAACCCGAAAAGAGAAGAAAAAACGGTTTACTCTGTTTTTTTTTAATGTTGCGTCACGAAATTTTGTCCGCAAACCCCAGATTCGGATTAAGCACTCTAAAAAATATATGGAATGAAAAAAATCAGAACTACCCCAAAACTTTCCTAGCAAAAATACAATTTAACTGAACTATAAATATGTAATTGTGAATAACAATAATTATCTGAAGATGATTTTGATCCACGATTAGAGTTTTGGTAAAATCCAACAAAACAAAAAGGTTATTAATTAGTCTAGACTAATTTCTAGGGCATAGAAACTAATCTGTAAAGCTGTGAATGTTGTAATGATTTTGTCATTCTATAAAAGTACCAAATTCGTTTCAATAATATTCCTTGAATTTTTCCGTTACAAATATCTGTGTTTAAATTTTCTGTTTATAATGTATGTTTTATGTTCATTTTTTATATTTATAATATTTATTCCCGATAACGTTTTGGGTTTTTTTTCCTAGGTTAATGGAACTGGCAAAGCCAAAAGCCAGTCATGTTTTCTCATAGTTTTATCATCCATTGTTTACATTTTAAATATATTAATATTATATACATGTTAAATTGGGATACAATAATTTTAATGTGTTAGTAAATGCCTAAATATTTTGGTAACTTATTTTCATTATTATTGTTTTTTTATATAAGTATATATAATTGTAACTTTTCTCTTATTTTTATTGTTAATTTCTTTGTATTATTATTTTTGTTATTGTTTAATATTATTCATTTATTGGATTGATTTTTTTGGTTTTTTTGTGTATTGTTTTTTTTTTGTTTTTTGATGTTGTAGATACTATTATCCTCTAATGTCAATAGATTTGAAACATTTATTGGAAATTTCATTTTGTAAGATATTAAATTTTGATAACAATTATCATTTTCTACTTTTTTTAACGGACATTCTAAAAGAATATGTTGTAAATCAGCAATTTCATCACATAGACATTTATTATTATCTAACAAACCTATTTTATGTTTACACAATGGAAATAGTGCATGATTGCAGCGCATTCGACTTATTATCCGAATAATTGAACGATTACGTCTATTCTCAAATCATGGTTTGTTCCTTATTTTTGGTTGTATATTCTTAAAAAACTGTCCTTTTTCTCCACATTTATATTTAGTTTGCTATTTTTCCTTATGTTACTTTCGAAAAATTGGAATAAAATCAGATTCTGATATTTTTAATCTGAGTATTCTTCCATTTTTCGCATTATCTTTTGCTAACGAGTCCACTTCTTTATTTTCTTTTATACCTGAATTACCTTTATCCGTGATATATAAATTTGTTTTTCTCTACTTTCAACATTTTGATCCTATTCCAAAATATCAAGAAAAATGTAATTTAAATTAGGATTCAAATACAGATTAGTTTTTCTACCGAACTTTTAGAGTCTGTAAATATGGCAAATTTATCCTCTTCTTGTTCTAAACACAGATTCATTGTTAATTTTATGGCAATAAGTTGAGCACTAAAAATTGCTACATAAAATCTGGCAGTTTATATATTAGCTTAATATTTTTGGATAGGGGTAATAAGGATAATAAACTGCACAGCTAACTCCATTTTCCGATTTAGATCCATCAGTATACACTTTTTTATACTCCTTCCATTTTACTATACAATCTCGATAATATTCTTTTTATATAACAATATTTTTTTGACACAGGTACCGAACGTTAATATGGGTCTTAACTGGAGCAAGAAACATTTTTTCTTCATATCTGTGTACATTGGTAATAAAACTATCAACTAATAACGGTATTTTTTCTTATCCCAATATTTAGATGTTAAAACCAAGCCACCTAAATTAGATATTTTGACTAATAACTTGGATTTCTGACTTCTTAACTTTAACACGAATTTGTCAGATAGAAATCTTTTTTCCGCAGATTCAGTGGCGGTTCACATGTTTCTGTTTCCATAAAGTCTACAGGCGTACTTCCCAAGTATCCAATACTGAGTCGAAGAGATTTGTTTTTTATTTTATCAATTTTTATAAGATTTGTTTCTGCTGCTGATTGGTAAAATAAAGATCCGTAAACTTAAATAGATCTAACGAGTGTTCTATACAATAGTAAAATTATTTTTGAATCCCCTCTCCAGGAGGAAGGGCCGAAAGTTTTTAATAAATTAACACTATATTCTCTTCTTTTGATTATATAATTTATGTGTTCTCTCCAATTTAATTTACAATCTAAAATTACTCCTAAAAATTTAGTGAAAGATCTGTAAGGAAAATACTTTGATAATTTTATTTGGTGAGGACACCGAAATCTTTTTCTTGTAAAAGTAAACTTATACAGATTTTTCTTCGGAAATTGATAAGCCGTTATTGAAAATTCAATTGTCTAAATTTCTTATTACATAATTGAGTTGGTTATGGCCTACCTCGATGGATTTGTGGCGATCATCAGCATATTGCAAAATCGATATGTGGGATGTCAACAATTAGATCACTTGAGTAAATTATATAAAGTATAGGACTTAATATACCACCTTGTGGCAAACCCATAGTTGTTTGTCTGCATGGCGATAATGAGTGGTTTTCTCTAAAAAATAAATTTCTATTACTGTATAGAGTATATAGGTGTTTAGATAGACATATGCCCCTTTTATGTCTAAAAGTAAAGCTGATGTTGAGTGGTCGTTGGAGAGAGATAATTGAATATATGTAACAATATTGACCATCTTTTCATATGTCGACTTTTTTATTCGAAATTCGAATGGAGAACTCCAAATAAGAATTAGATTATAAAAAAAAAATCTCGTAGTGACTTAATAATTGTGTCGTATGTTTTTAGAACACATGACGCTAAAGGTATAGCCCTATATGACGATGCATGATTTTTTGTTTTTCTTGCTTAAGTATGGGAACGAAAATGTAGTTTTTCCATTGTGAAGATATATCGACTTTATTTAACCAAATATTATTTAGTAGATTTAGAAGAAAAATTTTTTCTGATTTAGGAAGTTCTAGATAGAACATTTAGAACAATAGATAGAACATAATACTATGTTCTAGTATATCTACACAACCAAGAAATGTTGGATTAGGGAATACATATGGAGGGGTTAAATTGTTGTGAAATTCAGCACGCCATTCATCATGATATGATTGATTTTGATTAGAATATTTTCGATTTTTAAAGTTATTTACCTTTTTCCATATATTCTTAAGAGGTATACTCGGTTCGCTATTACCACTCCGAACTGTCTAGTGAATTTAGTATTTATATTTTTAATAATATTTTTTGCGAAGTTAGTTACTTTTTGACAGACTAAGTGGCTGGAAATTACTATACAACCAAGCATACGTACTCATAGCTAATATTAATAGTAAACAAACTAAATAGTAAATAAAATAGAACTTCGCGAATTACCGACAATCAATATTTATTTATCTGTACCATACAATAAATAGTTATGTTAAATTATAACAACTAAAATATATTTTTTAAATATATACTACCCAAAATTTGATAGGTTTAGTATACACTTCCACTATTTAGAATAATTCTTTTTTTTTCAAAGAAAGAAGTCTGCAATAGTAGTATACTTGAGCTGTTAACACTGATAAGTAGGAATTGTTGTGTTGTAGGTTTCCGACAATGAATCTGTCAAAATATGCCCGAGCTAAGCGAATGGAGTATACCGATCTGTTGAGAGATTTACAATAATTTTCCCAACTACCTTTTTTTATTCGTTTGAAGATTTTTTTTGCTATAGCATCAGTTCTTTTATATTCTAACAAATTATCTAGTGTGGGATTGTTCATATATTTATGCAAACTGTTTTTTGTTTTCTGTACTATTGCTTATTTTTATTTGAACATTGATTTGATTTAAATTTAGGTATAGAAAGGTTTGCTGCATTTTCAAATATTCTTATAAAAGAATTGTAATCACCAACTTCGGTTTTACTGAACTGTTCTTGAGACTCCATATAATATATTATACCGCAGTTTGTCTTTTTAATATAACATTTTCTACAAGATCGTAATTTATTAACTTTGGGTGCCATATATATTTGCGTAATGCATGGTAGATGATCAGACCCATAAAGATCTTTTATTGTGTGCCAATATAGTAAATGTTTTATACAGGGAAAAGAAATTGTAAGGTTGATAGCAGAATGAGATTGTGAATAATTTCCTATGAATGTAGGTGATCCATCGTTGAAATATACAAGATTATTTTGATCAAGAGCTTTCATAAATGTTATGCAATAGTAGTCTATGTTTGGCCCACCCCAGGCAATATTATGTGAATTCAAATCTCCTGCATAAATTACGGGTGGATTAAAAGAACTGAAGAATTTATCCGAAATATGCAAAGAAATGTTAGTTTTTGGTGGAACGTAAAGCGATACAATGGTAATATTTATTTTATTGTTATATTTTAAAATAATGGATGATTGATTACAATTAGGTAGTAAAACAGAGATAGGTAATTCTGTATACAAAAGTTTCGATTTAATAAGGATGGCCGTTCCACCGCCACTGCGATCTAAACGTTTGGGGTGTCTAATGCTTTTACCCAACTAAGAGTTGTATGTGTTTTATTTTTTGATATTATAGCACAACAAATACTATGCTAAGTAAGAATAAAATCCAAACAAAAACGAAACTACAAAAGATAAACTGCCTTCTCCCTATTAATTGAGGTTTATATGCTCAAAAAGAAAATACTACGCGTGACTTCAAACATTCGCAGATTAAAAAGGAAAAGTTCAACAAGAAAGCTTTTCTTTATATTATCTCAACAGACACAGCAACACTTTTATTTCCTGAAATGGTCGGATCGGTACAAAAAAGCGTGGCGCGCGGCATCGGTAATTAGTCTAGTAATTAATTAAAAGAATCATTAAAAACGGCACTTTGCCATCATATTACACACTAACCATATATACACTGTAAAATGTTTATAGCACAATAATAGTACAATTCTTCTTTTTTACTACTTTTTGTTAAGGTTATGGACATCTTTTAGGACAAAAGCATTATGTCCTTTTGTTTCTTATTGTTAAAGGTTTATTTTCAAACTCCCTTTTCCTAATATCTTTGTCTATAACTTTCCTTTCCTTTACTCTATTTAACATTCACCAAAAAGCTAATTAAATCGAAGGAAAGCGTAAATCTTGAACACATACGAATTTAATAAATGTAACAATAAAACACTGAAAACTTTGTTTTCAAAATTCTACAAAATTTATTTTAAATCTTATCACTACTGTTTCGGCTGATTGCCTTTCTCAAGTGATCTATTTTTGTCTTGGGTTTACAAATTTAAAGTCTCTAATGAAATAGGTTGAGGAGGGGACTACTGTTTGTCTCAAGTTGGTCATTCAGAATTATATCTGTGTTTTTTAATTTGTTGATTTCCATAGATTCTAACAAAGATAGCTTAAGGCCTTTATTTTGAATGTGAAGAATTTTAAATTTGTCATTAAAAGAATGATTATGATCTAGAAGGTGAAGTGCGTATGTCGAATCTGTTTTCTATTCTTGAAAGCCCTTTTATGTTTTGCTATTCGTTTATCAAAGTTTCTACCAGTTTGACCGATGTAAGTTTTTGGGCAGTCGCCACATTGAAGTTTGTACACAGCACTATTTAAATGTTTATTGTTTATATTGTTATATTGTTAAATGTTTATACTGTGTACAAGATTACCTAAAACGAACTGACCTTAAAAAATTCTCTTAAAAAAGGATTGGATTGCTGGTAACATATTTGTTTTGAATTTAAGGTGGATTTAATAACTAACAAGTATTTTTAAACTATCTTTTTAGGGTTTGAGAGACGTTGGAAGGACCTACTAAGTTGTAGAATTGTTCAAAACCCTCTTAAGAATATAAACCACAAAATATATTCAACTGTGACGTATCTGGTTTTTAAACAGACGTTGGAATAGGGGAGTATTTACCTTAGTTGGTAAATTATAAAGGTTTACACTTGTATTCTATCTGGTGCCAAAACGGCCCTGACGATGTTTTCGTATTTAACTGTTCGCCATTGGGATAGATAGAATCAGTTCAGTTTGCCAATTGGTTCAAATAAGTTTATATTAAACCTACTGCAAAATTGGAAGGCCTAAAGCTTCTAATATTTGATGGTCACAATTCAGACTTGACTGCGTTTTTAATCGAAATGGCCTGTGAAAACAATATTCAACCTTTGTGTTTGCCAGGCAACACATATCATGTTTTGCAACCCTTAGATGTGGGAGTGTTTAAAAGCGTGAATCAATCGTGGCACAATGTGTTCGTGTCCTTAGGACAAGAATGTAGAGCGTAGAATAATTTTTAAATAATTTTAAACTGTTTGTCCTTGTTTAAGTTTAGTGTTATGTACAATTTATGTTCAATTTTATGTTTATTACATTCTGGGCTTGTTGGATAGCCCACATTTGACGAAATGCTCCTGATGATGCTGTAGAAAGCGAAAGTACTTGGGCAAGATTTGATTATTAAAATTGTACTCGATATTTGCCTTTAATTTTTCAAAGTTCATTTATTCAAGCAATTAACCTTATTTCAATTCAGAATTATGTTTGTGTTTTTTAATTTGTTAATTTCCATAGATTCTAATAAAGTTTAAGCCTTTATTTTGGATGTGAAGAATTTGAAATTTGTCACTAAAGGAATGATTATGATCTAGAAGGTGAAGTGCGTATGTAGAATGTGTATGTTTTCCTATTATTGAAAGCCCTGCTATGTTCTGCTATACGTTTGTTAAAGGTTCTTCCAATTTGACCGATGTAAGTTTTTAGGCAGTCGCCACATTTAAGTTTGTATACACCCCTGTGTAAGGGCTTTTTATTTTGACTTGTTATTTTTAATATATTTGCCTAAGATGTTGTTTGTCCTGAAAGCTGGTGTTTTCCTTTTTTTTTATGTGTTTGGCTTTTTTTGTTGTTATTTTGTCTGTATATGTAATCGAGCAGAACGTACTGCGTTTTTTCTTTGGTGGTGTAAATACTAATTTCAGGACTTTCTTGTGTAGTTTTTGATTTAAAATATTATTGTTTGTTCATTTTACCTGTTGTTTACTGCTATTTGCTTAATCATATTTAACTGTCTCAAAGTTGTATTTTGACATTGGAATTTCTATTAATCTATGTATCATGCTACGATAGGCTGCCAGTTTATGTTGCGTTGGATGGAATGATGGATTGTGTATAGTCTTGTCAGTATGGGTAGGTTGATGAAATACGAAGAACTCACGTTTATTTCTAAGTCTAATGATTTTTAAATCTAAAAAATTAAGGGATGGATTTTGTTATGTTTCAATTGCAAATTCAATATAACTATAGAGTGAATTAATATGCGATAAAAATTGATCAAGTTGTCTGTTAGTTCCTGTAAAACATAACAGTACATCGTCTACGTATTCTCGAAATTTGCATAAACCAGAACTACTTTAAATTTAATAATCTTATATGTACAACGAATATTGCAGGATTTATAATGGGTAATCCTCTAAGCCCATTCCTACCAGATATTTTTATGGATCATCTAGAGACAAAGATTTCAAAACATCCCGTATTCAAACAGTTTTTATATTGATGGAGATACGTAGACGATGTACTGCAATATTTTACAGGAACTAACAGAAAACTTGATCAATTTTGATTGCAATTAAATTCACTCCATACTCCATACCTACCCATACTGACACGACTATACACAAATTTTCAACCCATCCTACACAACATAAACTGGCAGCCCATCATAGCATGATTCATAGATTAATAGAAGTTTCCATGTCAAAATACATCTTTGAGACAGAATTAAATATTACTAAGCAAATAGCAGTAAACAACCGGTACTGGTATATTGCTTATTTTGGCAGTAAATGTCAAAAATATTTGGGTTTGGCAGTGTTGAGATGTTTTTATAATGCATATGTTGTATGCTTCAAATATAAGGAGAGAAAGCTTTTAAAAAGTACATTTTGATTATACTATTTTATGAACTCTGCAATTTTTAATTTATATGAAGCAATAACGAGTAAATATTTGTCTCTTTCGAGATTAATTGTTGCAATCTCACAACTGCTGATTTGACGATTGCCAAATCTATTCCCTAATATATCAAAAGGTAATTGCCAAAAAAATATTGTCAATAATTAACTGCAATTAATCTTCAAAGAAACAAATAGTTACTCATTATTGTTTTATGCAAATCAAAAATTGCATAATTTATAACATATTATAAACAAAATGTACTTTTCTAAAGCTTTATCTTTTTATATTTGAAGCATACAACATTTACATTATAAAAACATACCAACACTGCTAAATTTTTTGTTCCATGTTTGACATTTGCGGCTATAATCAGCTTGTACTTTCGGTAAACTCAACCCTTATTTTATATATAAAAAAGAACAAGAGCACACTTTTTACAGTGTAAAAATACCGCATACACTAGTGACCATTGCTAGATTAGTCCACGGTGTCTGTCTGTCTGTCGGCTACGGTTCATAGTTTGCAGACGACGCGCCACTGCGTTTCGAGCTTAATGCGCCACCGCTTCTTCTTCTTCTGTTACTACTTAGCTGCAATTTTAACAAAATTAGCAATTATGATTACTAATCGACGGGAATATAACGGTTTGTTGGGTGTTATGAGAAATTATCTAGTTATTGTAAGTGCAAGTCGTTTTATAATCCATATAGATCATTATAGCGTGCGGATTTTATTATAAGCAGACAAGGATATTATATAAATTTAGTGTTTTTAATGTTTTTCGTTTTCTTTAGGTGTATACTAAAACTATTCTTATGGCAATAGCTATTTTTATTTCGTTAATGGCACCTATTTATTGATAAAAATTAGCAGACTCATTTGCAAAATATGAACTTTAACTAGTGAACGGGTTCTATAAACATAAACATATACAAATACAGCCAATAAAACAACAACAATCCATCATGAGAAAAATTATCTTCTTTTTCCTGTATGTCATGATAGGTTAAAAATTTTGCTCTTCAAGTATTCAGGTAATTTGCGGTTGTTAAGTATCCAACTGTGTTTTCCAAATCCTGCCCATGCCAGTTTTGCTTTTCTAGTGATTTATGTACATTGGTTCTATTTATTAAGCTTAAGAATTTGGCCTAGGTATGTATATTCTTCGACTTGTTATATCTCATTGCCATTTATAGTTATATGTCTGGAGTCGTCTGTGTTTGTCACTGTTTTTGTCTTTGTCATATTAATTTTTAGGCTGACGTACTGGGAGCTGTTTATGATTTTTTTTCACCATAGTTTATAGTTCCTTGAACTACAGACATCTTCTAGGTCTACAAAGTCATCTTCTACGGCTAAATTAATCAGCTTTGGCAATATTACGTCGCCTTATCGGACTCCCCTTTTAATGAGGAATGGAGAATTGTATTTTCATCCAGTTGTACGATCATATAAGCCAACAAATAAAGTAGTAGAGACAAGAAACGATTCCCCAATAGAAAGACGATCAGTAGGAAGACTACGAAAACGATGGAGCGACACTGGAGGCAGACTGAAAAACAGAGTCATGTCTACATAAAAAGAAGAAGAAGAAAAAGAGTCTAGTTGTAAAATCATCGTTGCGTTTTCGTATATAGTATGTATTAGTTGCCTTTATTTCATATCTATTTTATTATTATTAATAGCTTCTTCTATGGTCAACATCTGTATTATGTCAAATACCTTTTCTTAATCTACGAAGGCAAGATATACGGGTATTTGGTATGAATTTGCCTTCCCTATCAATGTTCTCAATATAAGCAATTGGTCTTATTATTATTACGAACCTTTTGACTGTGTAAGTCAAAAGATTGGTAATAATTCTCAAAAAGATTTTGAACATTTGACTGAGCAACGATAGGTATTGATCTATAATTCTTTAGGTCACATTTGGCCTTTTTTAGTAAGAATACATATTACTAGACCCCTGTTCCAGTCTTTAGGGATTTTGCTATTTGTTTGCTATTAGGAACGTTTTTTATTTTTCTTTTGACCTTACATCTTGATAATTTATTACGCTGGATTTGCGAGGTGTACAAGATTTTGTAGAAGTCTTCATCTGTCTTTGTTATTTTATATTTGTTTTTCTCTTTCTGTTTTTGGTGACTCTAATTTTTATAATTTTCTATACACTCAGTGTTGGTCTTAGACATTTTAAGCCTCTGTTGTTTTCTATGACTTGCTCTATTAAGTTGTCTTTCCATTTAGCTGTCGTTCCATTTTTTTAAGTCACATTTTGGTTCTCTTCTATTCGTTTTATTTAGTTCGATGTAATTTTTAGTATGGCGTCTGTTTTCCGCTAGTGGTTGTCTTGTATCCGTCATTAGTTATTTATAGTCTGATAAAATAAAATTTAAATAGACGTAAATTAAAATGTAATTTGCTACAGGCACAGAAGGCACAGAAGCGCAGATTGGGAAAATATTACCAATAAGTTAAGGAATCAAAGTCTAAGCGAAGAAGACCAGAGAGATATAGACTCCTACTGAAACAGAATAAAGGAAGATATTGAGTCAGCAGCACAAGATGAAATAGTAACAGAAACTTGTACCCGAAAAAATCACTGGTTTGACGATGAATGCAAAGACGCAACACGAAAAAAAAAAATGAAGCCTATGCAAAAATGCATAGGCTTCTATTCAATCTAGCTCTGGAAAAAGTAATACGTACGTCACAAATCACAACTACCGGTTCAATATATAACAAATCTGTGCAAATCCGAGCATATGCTGATGATATCAATATTGTTGGGAGAACGGAAAACGCAGCACGAGAGGCGTACGTAGCACTAAAGGAAGCGGCTACAGAAATGGGTTTAATAATAAACACCAATAAAACGAAATACATGAAAATAGGTACGCAACCACAAATACTACGGCCACTTGTTATAGAAAACAACGTCATCGAAGCAGTTAACGAATTGTAATTTGTATACCTGGGAACGCTCGTCAATACTGAAAATGACACTACCGCAGAGATAGACCGCAAAATTTGCACGGCTAATAGATGCTATTTTGGGGCTTAATCTGCTTTTTAAATCTACAGTTATATCAAGAAATACAAAAGTAAAACTCTACAAAACAATAATACGCCCAGACCTAACATATGGTTCAGAAACCTGGACTTTAATAAAAAGAAATGAAAACATGTTAGGATGTTTCGAAAGAAAAATACTAAGGCAAATCTATGAAGCGGTAAATGAAAATGGTGTCTGGAGAAGACGATACAACTTCTAACTCTAGAATATACCAGAAACCACATATCGTAAAACACATTAAGATAGGACGTCTGAGGTGGGTAGGCCATGCAATGCGGATAGAGCAAAGCGACCCAGCTAGAAAAACGCTATTTGATAGACCTATTGGTCAAGGAAGAAGAGGAAGACCCAGAACAAGATTCCTAGATAACATAGACCAAGATATGAGAAATATGGTAATATATGTTTGAATTGTGAATTTGTAGTCTTTTTTCATCTTTATAGAGGGGGTCTGTAATCTTCAAGACACTTCCCAATCCAGAACGCCGTATGGCTGACCTTAGTGCAGGAGTCGTTATTCGTAGTCCCAGCAATAGTTCTCGAGGTTCTTTAAAACTCCCTCTTATCGATGAGTCTACGAAAAACACCTACCTGCTAAAGTAATGTGCCACCACATTCATTAGATAACCAGCGCATTATCTCTCCTCCATTATCTTTATTACCCCATTCTACTGCAGCGTATTGAATGCATTTCTAACATCGAACAACAGCAAGGCAGCTTAGCGGTGTACATCCTCTCTATTGCTCAGTGCCTCGAGTAAACTCATGATTGCATCAATCGTGCGTTTCCCTTTGCATTTTTGTCGTCGATGTGTCCTAGAAGCATCTTTTCACACAACTTACCGATACACGGAAGGAGATAGATGGGGCGATATTTTTCTTTAGCTTTGGGGAGCAGTATTAACCTCGATATTCCTCAAGGCTCAGGGAAATTCTATGCTTCCACTAGTGCATTTATATGTTCCAGAAGCCATGCAGGCTTCGCCCGTCCTAGACCCGTCACCGCCACCGCCACAGGTGGTATCTGATCCAGTCCAGTCAATCTGCTCATCTTGAGTGAGCCCAATGCGCTCCATACTCCATGTCATCTGCCGACCGGAAAGAGCTCTCGTGTTACCTTGAACTTCTTGTTCATAGGCATTTCATAAGGAGGATATGCATTGAACTTCTTCATGACGATCTTGTATCCCTGACCAAAGATGTAAGGAGGATACGCATGGAACTTCTTCATGGCGATCTTGTATCGCTGACCCCAGATGTCCTCATTCAGCTTTTCATACAGCCCTTTTAAGTGTTTTTTTTTTGTGCAAATCCCTGCATTAATCCCTGCTCAGCACCTTGCTATCGTTAATCTTCTTCTCATTATTATACTACTTCTATTCATCGCTTCTTTAATGATTCTTTACAGATTTTCTACCTGAGGTGATTGGTCCTACATCATGCTGACTCTCCATTTAATCAGCTCCTCGTATAGTTTCCAGTCATTCTCGTCGGCGTCGCTGCATCCACCCCCTGATGTCCCAAACGCCTGGACCGGGTTAGTGGTCCTCGTTTCGGTTATCAAAAATTTGATGTACCGATGCTCAGTTCCGGTGTAATCTGGAAACATTCCAGCTGCTTATTTTTGCCGCTAATCCTTGTGTCCAGTACACCAGGTCCAGAGTGCCTACCCAGTCAGTCAGTATCCAGCCACGAGTGTGGCTGATGGGAGATCTCCACTCAGCTGCTTTTGCGTTAAAATCTCCCAGCATCACGCATTCTTCTCCTGTGTTTTTCACTTTCTGCATAATCTCATCCATCTTGCTCTCGTACTGGCCTACTATCACGTTTGGAGAAAAATAGCAGCAGACCATATCCTTCTTTCGGCTTAATTCCATACACTCGCAGCTTCTTATTATAGATTGGTACGGCAGCCCTCCTAGTCGTATCCACAAACCATCATCTCCTCCTCACCACTGTTAAATTAGGCTTTGTCGTCACCAGCACGTCGATGTTCTTTTTTACGGCGGTAGCCTCGGTAAGATCATGTGCTAACCTTGCCGTTCCCACGTTGGTTTGAAGCACCCTCAGCTCTCAGATCTTGTTTCCTGTGCTTGCCATTGCTTAGTCTCCGACTCACACTCTTTTGTGCTATTATACTATTCGCGCACTCTTTTTGGGACTACTCCGCAGTGATTTCCGCTTTTAACCAGTCGGTTGAACTTTGGACATCTTGAATTCGCCACATACCCGGTCACATCACAGTTGAGGTATCTGGTTATTTCTTTCTGGTATTCCAACGCTATGTTACCCTCTTTGCCACATCAGAAGCAACATTTCCTTCTGTTCTGCCTCTTTAAGTGCCATTCCTTATAGGTTAGACATCTCATGCATCTGGTTGTTTCTACCCTCTATTTTATTACTCGGCAAGATGTATAGCCTATTTTTATTCTTTTCACTCGCAGGATCTTTTCCGCCTCTTCATCCACATCAATCACGGAACTCATCATCCCTCTTATTTCACGTCGGTTTGATCGAAATTTTTACGATGTCACAGGCTCGCTCTTTACCGACTGCTTTCTCTGTTGCCGTTTGGATCTCCTCCTCCGCTGTATTGGGTGGGATTTTCGGTATTAAGATTCTTCTCTTCATGATGCTTCCTTTTGTCATCGCTCTCGACACGCATGTATTATCAAAGATGAACTTCTTCACTTCCTCCGTCAGTTCACTTTCACTGCCTAGCTTCAGTTGGTCTCTGGTCTGTGTGATCCTTTTTATATCGATGTCTTTTCTTCCTGTCAGTTTTTTTTACTTCTGTCATTGACAAATAATTTTTCTTGGCTTTTGTTAATGAATACAACTCCATTTAGTTTTTTGGGTTTGGTGTTGATGTTGGCCCACCCTCTTGTTGCTTTTTTGCCTAGAAGTGTGATCGTCATGGGCAGAGATCGTGACTCTCTTAGTATTCTAGCGTAGAAACAAATAATGTAAGTCAGTAAAAACCAAAATTAATAGTACTTAAAACAGTCGAGACCAAATTGTTGTAAATAATTATTTATATTATAGAACTACGCATTTCTCGACTCAAAACAATAAACTAAATTAATGTCAAGCTATGACATAAATTAACTGTTCTTAGAAAGACAAATAAATATGTTTATTGTCAATACTTCGATTTTTTACCATTCCATTTAATCTCTATCTATCTATACAGCCCTAAACATCCATCCTTGGATATAGGCCTCCTCCTCCTTCTTCCATGCCTCTCTCTCTTAGGCAATTTGCATCCATTTTGACCCGGCGTGTTTCTTCAGGTCATCTGACCATCGCATTTGTGGCCTTCACATTTTTCGTTTGTGATTACATGGTCTCCAATGTATAGTTGTTTTAGTCCATCTTTCATCTTTCTGCCTTAGGGTGTGTTCGGCGAACTTCCATTTAAGCTTTGCTACTTGGGTTGAGACATCTTTAACTTTTGTTTTATTACGGATCCATTCGTTTCTTTTTCTGTCTGATAGTTTAATGTTCAGCATTTGTCTTTCCATGGATCTTTCCGTCTTTGCTATTTTTTCCATATTTTCCTTTGTAAACGTCCATGTCTGAGAGCCATATGTGAGGACAGGGAGTATAAATTGATTGAAGACTCTTGTTTTTAGGTATTGGGGCTATTTTGAATTCTTTAAAATATAAGACAGTTTTCCGAATGATGCCCAGGCCAATCTTATTCTTCTCTTTATTTCTTCGGTCTGATTTTCTTTATTTAGTTTAGTGATTTGGCCTAGATAAATATATATATATATATATATATATATATATATATATATATATATATATATATATATATATATATATATATATATATATATATATACATATACTTCTTGTTGATTAGTCATGGTTTTTGTTTTACTGTAATTCATCTTGAGTCCAATTTTTGTCGATTCTCTATCTAGTTCTTCCATCATTCTTTGTAATTCTTCACTTTTTTTTGTTATTAATACAATATCATCAGCATATCGTAAATGATTGAGATTTTGCCCATTTATGTTAATTCCCAAGCCATCCCAGTGTAGTCGTTTGAAAACATCTTCTAGCGCTTGGTTGAATAACTTGGGCGAGATGGTATCTCCTTGTCTTACTCCTCGGTTTATTTTAATAGGCTCCGTTTGTTTCATTAGCTTAATAGTTGTTGTTGCCTTGTTGTATATATTTGTAATTAAGTCGGTATATCGATAGTCTATTCTGCTGTTTTGTAGGGAATTATGTACTGTCCAGTGTTCCACACTATCAAATGCCTTCTCGAAGTCAATAAATGCCATGTATAGCGGGATATGATATTTGTTAGTTTTTTCGATTAAAATCTTCATCGTTAAAAGGTGGTCACTTATACTGAAGCTCTTTCTAAATCCGGCTTGTTCTCTTGCATGGTATCCATCTAATTTAGTTGTTAATCTATTTGTTAATATTTTGGTTAATAGTTTGTACATCACATTTAGTAAAGTTATGGGTCTGTAATTCTTTAGATCCTTTTTATCTCTTTTCTTAAATAGTAACAGTGTTATTGCTTCGTCCCAACTGTTGGGTATTTGTTTTGTCATTAGTATTTTATTCATAAGTATGTACAAAACTTCTCTAGTTGTTTTCCCACCATGTTTTAGCATTTCTACAGTCTCCGTCTTTTCCTGGCGATTTATTATTCTTCATCTCTTTGAGTGCTCTTTTTATCTCGTTCTTACTGATTTCTGGTTGTAAGTCGGAATTAACATTTTTTATTTTTATTTGTAGTTGCTTAAGGATTTCTTGGGTTGGTTTCTGTTTTGTATTGTAGAGGTTTTTATAATATTCTTGTGTTATCTGTATAATTTCTTCTATATTATTGGTCTCTGTACCTTCTTTGTTCTTTATACCATTAATTTGTATGGTTCCAAGCTGTGGTTTTAAGCACTTCATGTTTTTATTTTGTTCAATTGCTTTTTCTATTTTTTCTTCCTGTACGCTCCTTTTATATTCCTTGATATTCCTTCTGATAGCTTTGTTTACCTCTTTGTAATCTACTGTGTTTCTCTTATCTTGTTCCAGTAATGTTTTTCTTTTACTCATGAGATATTTTGTTTCCTGGGATACATAGTTTTCCTTTTTTATTCTTGTTTGTGCTACCTCTTTTCCCGCCTTTGCTAATGTATCGGTTAATAGCTGATTTATTTCATCGATATTTTTGTTTTCTAAATCTCTAGTGACCGGTATACTTTCTCTTATTTTTTGTTTATATTCGTCTTTTGATTGCTTAAGTTTTTCCGTATCTAGTTTCGAAACATTTTCCATTTTCTTTTTTGTTTCGAATTGGCTATTAATCCTGAGTTTGGCTCTGACAAGTCTATGATCGCTATCGGTTGAGAAGCGGTTCAGTACTGTAACATCTTTGATGATGGTTTTTTGTGTTGTAAGGATGTAATCTATTTCGTTTTTTGTATTGCCGTTGGGACTTATCCATGTCTATTTTATTTGTGGTTTTTTGCTAAAAAACGAGTTCATAGCAAAAAGTTGTCTCTCCTCCAAGTAGTTCATTAATGTGTGTCCTCTATTATTTCTTTCGCCATATCCATACTCTCCAATTCTGTGTTCTTCTCCATCTATTCTTCCCTCTAATTTGGCATTGAAGTCTCCAATTATTAGCGTCAATTTAGTTTTCTTTTCTACCATAGCGAGTGTTAGTTCTTCGTAGAAGTTTTCAATGTTTTCATCTGTATATGAACTTGTTGGCGCGTATACCTGTATAATTTTCAAAGACGTTCTTTTTAATTTAAGCATAATGTAGGCTACTCTGTCTGATATACCCTTGGTGGATTGTATGTATTTGACGACTTTCTTGTTTATTATAAAACCAACTCCGTTGTTAGAGTTATCTTCATTGCCTGCGTAGTACAGCATGTTTCCTGAGTTTAATAGTATTTTTTGTTCAACTTTTCTTCTTATCTCTGACAGACCAGTGACATCCCATTGTATATTATTTAGTTCTTCTTCTAATTCGTGAAGTTTAGTTTCATTCATGGATCTGATGTTATATGTTCCTATGTTTAGTTTAGTCGAATGTTTGCCTCCCCCAGAATCCTTGAGGCAGACCGGTTTGTCGGTGCGGGACTTCTAGATGTTATCTCTACCCACCTGGGGTAATTTTCCGTTTGTTTTGTGATTCGACATGTTTGTTGAAGAGGGTTTTTTGACATTTAAACGCCACGCTTGTCAGGCGGGTTGACGAGTGAGGAAACTTAGGAGTGTGTGAATCGGGAAAGGCGCAAGTTACGCAGTTTGTGTGTAGGGCGCGCGGCATGTATATGCCACACACACCCCCAGCGTAAAATGGGCCTCTTCCACTCAAACACACAAGGATCTACAGACCGAGAATTTGGCATCCAAATTCCACTGATTCGCGCAATCGTACTTGTAAGTTCGTATAGTCGGCTGGAGTTACAATTTGCCAAATTTAAATGTAATCGTTTCTACTCATTCATATTAATATTATAATGTATAATATATTAAAGTTTTTAATATTGGTAATATTATTAAAGCTTTTAATACTATTTTTTAATATTAATATTAATATTAAGTAATTAAATATTGCGCCTTGCTTAAAAAAAAGTACGAGATAAATAACTCGTTTTTTACATGAAAGTGCAATTTTCTTGCAAATGCCTTGAGAGGGGAAATTTCCAATATAACACCAACCAAAAGACAAAAATATTAACTTAGGTACATGCAATCATTATCACTGCTTAGCGTATTTTCATGGAAATCAACCGCTGTGCTGACTAGCATTTTTTTTTAATTGTGATGAATAAATAAAGTATATATTAAATAAAGGGTATTTTAAATAAATTTGTAATATTTTATGCGAAAAGAAGAAAGGACTCAGTTCCGAGTCGTGAGCGTATTCGTTATATTTTCTTTAATTGTGTTAAGCTACTCGAATGTAAGTCGTTATAATTATTCAAAAAAATGAATTTACAATATTTTTTATTAAATCAAATGAGAAATGTTATAGCAAATTAAGAACTAAGGAAAAAAAAAACAAACTTTCATTTCCTAAATAGCAAATTGTTTCTGAACAGTTAAGATTAACTTCCAAATAAAATTTGGATAATATTGTAAAGGCTTTTATATACTGAAATTAAATTAAAAAAGAACCTGAAAAAAGTGGAAAAATAATAAAAAATTCCCAAATTTAAATATATCTCGAAAACAAAATACGATCTGGAAAAAGAATACCGGAAATGTTTAATTTTTTTGAGTTCTTCGATTGTGTAGTACCTTCAATTTCAGTTTTTTTCAACAATACTCGAGTATTCCGATTAAGTACTCTCAGCCTTATAAAAATTTCCAAGAAATTAATATCGGATGAAGTTTCAACAAGCGAAATGAAAATCCTAATATTAAAACAGCATTATGACCAGGTACAATATCTGACTGTTATGCAAATTAGTAGGTAATTAGAATTAGAAAGTCAGTATGGGCAAAACCAGCTTATTCAAATTATAGGTACCTACCTTTAGTCTTGTATTGAAGGATTTTAATTTATTACCCTTAGCATACGTAAAGATATAAAAAACGAGTTTATCTCGTACTTTTTTTAAGTAAGACGCAATATTTAATTACTTAATATTATTCTTAATATTAAAAAATAGTATTAAAAGCTTTAATAATATTACCAATATTAAAAACTTTAATATATTATACATTATAATATTAATATGAATGAGTAGAAACGATTACATTTAAATTTGGCAAATTGTAACTCCAGCCGACTATACGAACTTACAAGTACGATTGCGCGAATCAGTGGAATTTGGATGCCAAATTCTCGGTCTGTAGATCCTTGTCTCAAACACGGCCAAGAGGACTCATTCGACACTCGGGGTGTGGGTGAGATAGGTTCTAGGTAAATAGATGGGTAAAGGACGAGATGGAATGTTGGATAGGGACAGCGGTCAGCTGCTCCTGCGGTCGCCTCTTACGACCAGTAGGAGATCCTGTGGGTGTATTCTTCTTAGTGGCCCGCATCCCACACGGGGATGCGGGCCACTAAGAATTCCAAGATTCCATTTAATATTGTGCTAAATTAATCTAACTTGGTATGATAATTTAAACGATTTAAAGAAATAAAATGTTCCATCCTTGCAGAAGGAAATAAATTTCTGTTCTTCTTTCCTAAAAGGTGGCGTAGGCCAATATGTTTTGTTTGGCATTTTAACTTCTTTTATAGTTACTTATATTTAATACATCAAAGCTCAAAATCAAAATTAACATTTATGACGATGGTTCAATCTATCTTTTTTTTTAAACACAATCTTATAAAAATCGTATGGGAGTACGTCGACCATCGGCGACTTATTAGCCCGTTTCGGTGAGCCTGGAAGGCGTATATTACCCGGGTGCTTTGTACTTTGTGGCCTGTCACTTCGATGCACGTTTCCGAGAAAACCGCCTCTTCAAAATTCATTCGTGAGCAGTGCAGGAGAACTGGATCATTCATTTCGTATTGTATTAAGACTGTAATATCTTAAAATAACTTTCCCGCTAGTCGTTCTACGTTGGAACTCTGTAAAATTTATATCGAACAAATATATAAAAATGCTTTGGTCATTATTTCAATACGACTTGGTATTTCTTTATAATATATGTAAGCATCCTAAAATCATACACTTTATTAAAAGCTAAAATGTAAGAGATGCAATTTGTAGGTTTTCAGGTCTTCTATTTGTAGGTTTTAATAGTTCTGGTTTAAGATATAATACAGCGGCTGGTGGTTCTGGTAATTAAATATGTAATTAAAAATATTTCTTAATTAAAAAAAGTGTTTTTACTTGTGGAATTCCATGTAAAATCACCAAATAGTATAGACATCAAAAATATAAAATGTATTATGTAATGGTTATATAATTAATGTGCTTATTGAAAATGGCCAAGCGCCGAAACGTTTAAGCAATAATAAAGAGGTTTTTATTTATAACACCGGAATTATGTTTTTTCTACTCTATAAATCTTTATAGTCTAATAAATCTGAAGTAAAACCGGGTGACAGGGGAACCCTTGACAGGGAGCAAACATTGACAAATTTTCAAATATTCCGCTTAGGTTTTGTACGCCCAAGAAAAATGGAAATTTGACGGTTTTAAAATTTAACATGTAGTATCGAACTCTTGTAAGAATAAGCAAAAAATTTGCTTATCCTTACAGGAGGGCTTCGAGATTTTAAATGATAATTTAGAAGGTTGTTAAAATTGAGCAAAAGAGAACTTGACTGTTACATGATAAATAAATCCTTATTATTCTATGTAAGTCATCCTTGTGAACTGTTGCTTTTTCTGTATAAGGTAAATTGTTTTAAGGTTAAATTTTCCCATGTGTTAATGTTACACTACCGCATAGTATCAATTCAAACATCTAGATAATATTAGGTACCTATTTACTAAGATATAATTTTTTTCAGCAACAATGTCGGAAAAAAGAGATCCTACAAAACGTACACTACAGAGCCGCCGTGAGTGCTGTTAAGAACGATGGTATAAGCATCAAACAAGCTGCTAAAATGTATGTCATTAATCGGACAAATTTATTGAATCATGTCAATCAAATAATATTAAATATAAAGATGTTGGAAAACCTACTTTACTTACCAAAGAGATAATAACCGGAGAGTTAAGCGATGCCCCCAAAAGCAGCAGGACCCGGAGACACCCCAATTGAGCTGGTAAAGTATGGACCAAAAATATTACATGAGATGTTGGTTCAACTATTTAACAAATGCTTAAAAGGACGAAATATCCCTGATGATTGGAATGTTGGATACATCAGCTCAATATTCAAGAAAGGGGATAAACGCAAATCCTCTAATTATAGGGGAATAACTTAAACCGCGCTGAAGCCTGTTCAGCTGAAGCAGCGACTTTTATCGTCAAATAAAAAAACACTATTGAAAATAATGGTTTAAGAAACAAACCACAAAATATATTCAACTGTGATGAGTCCGGTTTTCAAACAACAGACGTTGGAATCAAAAAAATGTATGTCGAAAAGGATTTAAAAATCCACATAAAGTTGTAGGTACCGTAACAAAATCAACGTACTCTGTTCTGGTTTGCTGTAGTGCAATAGGAGCGTATTTACCTTTGTTTGTAAATTATAAAGGTTTACACCTGTATTATACGTTGTGCCAAAAAGGCCCCGACTGTTGTATTTAACTGTTCGTTCGTTCGTCATCGGGATGGATGAAATCAGTTCAATTTGCCAATTGGTTTGAAAACAGTAACATCAAACATACTACAAAACTGAAAGACCCTAATATTTGATGGTCACAATTCACACTTGACTGTGCAATTGATCGAAATAGCCTGTGCCAATATTGAACTTCTGTGATTGCCGGCCCACACATCTCATGCTTTGGGTCCCTTAGATGGTGAAGTATTTAAAAGCGTGAAACAATCGTGGCATAATGTGTTAAAAGATTATTATCGTGCTACGAGATGCAAAAATGTAGACAAAATTACTTTACCCTCATTGCTTAAAATATTGGTCGAGACAGGAGGCTTCTCTAAAAAAAATTCAATTGGCGGATTTGTAGGGTCAGATATTGATCCTTTAAATGGGGAGAAGATATTACAGAAATGTGAAGTGTTATCACCACACACGTTTACTGATCTACAACAAGGAGCTGGTCCAATTTTTTCAGAAAACATAGGACTTCAGGTTAATCACAACTTTCGGTCAGATGATGTGAATTCTACCAGTACGTCTAGCCACCATACATAAAGATATGACACCGAAAAAACTTTAGAACCCTCATTATTATCTATTACCTAGAGAGGCAAGAAAAAAGACCAGAAACACTGGAACGGAATGGAGTTCGAAGAAAATTTGCTGAATGTCTTACTAGCGGAGAGGTTTTGAAAGAATTAGTTCAGAAAGCACTGCACGAAGTTTGAAAAAAAAACCAATAAAAATCCGATAAAGGCGAGAAAGAAAAGAATTGAATCAAGTTCTGAGAGCAAAGTTAGTTTACAAATGGATGACGATTTATACTAAGATGCGCCTCTACTGGAAGATAAAGATGATATTCTCGATACAGTGGCAACAATGAAAGAACACGACTCTACCAAAATTGGGATTATCTCTTGGGTTTTAGTAAAATTTACAGTTGATAAGCATAGGAATGAATCATTACATTGGAGAGGTAACAGAAAATATTTCCGAAGGTATTGAAGCAGCAGTGACTTTCCTGAGAAAAAAAGGAAAATGTTTTGTATTTCCTCTAGTTGCTGAACGATATTGTAAAGGTTCTGCCAAATCCTACAACTCCAAATTTACTGCCAAATAAATGCCATAGTACCTACCAAATTTTGTACCAAAACCAGTGCATAATTAAATTATTGTGTCAATTTTATTCGACCATTAGTAAATATTGACTTAACGTAGTTAAGATGGGGTATCAATGTTTGCTTAAAGTATGAGTAACATTGACATCTGACACATTTACCAAAGTAAAAAAGTGTATCAAAATTTTGAAACTTACAATAAAACTTTTACTCTTTGTTTGCTCCTAAAATATAGCAACCTAAAAATACTCGTAATTTCAAATTTCTAAGTATAGTCATATAAGAGAAACAACTTTGAAGGATTTAAGGCACGTCTCAGCGATGTCATTTGTCATTTACCAATTTAGGATGAGCGTGCACAAAAAAGTTATAGACTGTTTTTTATACCTATTAACATCTCTTTTTTCAGTTCTAATTTTTAACGAATGAAAACAGATCTTATACGTTTCACTACATTGTTATTTTAAATCAATGGTTATTTAAAAATAAGGTATTCACAGTAGTAGATGGTTTCAAATATGTCATTTCTTAAGTTAAAAATGATGTTTGAGAGATATACTAACATTTTGTCGTTATGATTTTGATGAACACAAGCGGTAATTTTCAGTGACTGTAAGGAATGTTTGCAAGATAAAAACAGCTGCAAAAATTGTTTTTTCATTTTTAATACCAAACTTACAATCATGAAGCGAATAGTATTTGATTTTGGCTTTTTAATTTTTTAATTTTAGAATGATGTGTGTAAGCATGAAATCAAGTTTATTTTCAACACAAAATTGTGTACCGAACTTTTTTATATTGTGATTAGGGGTTGAAGTTTATGCTGTTTTAACTTTGTACTTTCACTTCTTTAATGAAATTTTGGAGAATGTCTTACTATTGGGGAATAGTCTCTTGCTATCTTTACTACTCTATTTGTTGTCATTCGGCTTATATGATCATTCCATTTTACTCTTCTTAACCCAGTTCTTGATGTTCTACACCTTGCATCTACGTCGTATATCTGTACTTCTAGCTCTGTCCCATAGTATCTCATCATCAATTTTTCTAAGTGTTTTCATTTTTGCTGTTTCTAACATTTTTTGTGTTCTCTCTGTGTCAGGTCGCGTTTCGGCTGCGTATGTCATTATTGGTCTGATGTTTGTTTTGTAAATTCTGCCTTTCATTTCTTTTCCGATATTTTTATTTCTCCATATTGTTTCATTCAGGAAACCTGCGGGTCTGTTTGCTCTATTCACTTGATCTTTCATTTCTGTTTCGCGCTTTCTGTAGCTAGATAATGTGATGCTTAGATATTTAATCTCCATCACTTTTTCATCTATCTGATCTTCCAGCTCCAATTTAAATCTTAGTAAATTTGCTGTTATATCCATGCATTTTGTCTTTTTTTGGAGAAATTATCATATTAAAATTTTTCGGCAGTTATGTTAAATTGGTGCAACTTACGTTGTAAATCATTTTCCCTTTGAGAAAGTAGTATTGCGTCGCCTGCATAGCAGATTATTTCAAGTTGATTTTCTCCCGTTTGGTATCCTTTTTTAGTTTTTCCTTTTTTTATTATTTCATCCATAATCAGGTTGAACATTAGAGGACTTAGCAAATCTTCCTGTCTTATCCCTTTGCCAGCTTCATTGGGGTCGGTTAGTTCTTCTACTTCTACTTTTATTATGTAGTTTTGGTAGATATTTTCGATAGTTGTGATTATTTCTAGAGGTATCTCTTTTGCGTACAATAAATGGATAACGTCCGTTAATTTAATCCTGTCAAATGCCTTCTTAAGGTCCACGAAACATAGATATGTCCACGAAACATAGATATGTTTGATATATTCTAATGATTTCTCTTGCACTTAACTCAGTATAAATATAGCGCCGGTGCATGATCTTCCCGACCTAAAACCTTTTTGTTCTTCTGCTAGTGCTTTCAGTTTATTTGTTACTCAGTGGTACTCCGTATTTAAGGAGTTCATTCGGTATTCTGTCCGCTCACGGTGATTTTGTTTTTTAATTTCCTTAATGCTTCCTTCACCTCTTCCATCTCAATATTTATTTGTTCATTTGCCGTCACCCTGGTGTTGGTGGTTCATTATTGCCACCTTTAGCAAATAGGGATCGAAAGTAGTCTGTCCATGTTTCCTTCTGAATGTGCTTTGTTTTTGTTAGTTCGTTCACCTCTTTTATTTGTCCTCTCATCATTATACATGTTTCTTACTGTATTCCTCAGAAGTCGTGTTCCATCTATTTTGAGAAGCTCTGCCAGTATTCCCTTTTTATTTGTGTAACTAAACTTGTTTCATTTTTGATTCATTTATAGTGGTGATATGCTTACTGTGTTTATTGTGTTCTGTATTGTAAAAAGGCTTTCTTCTTTTCTTTACATTTTGTCTTAACTTCCTCTCTAAAGCATTATGTTTTTTATATGTTAGTGTTCGTTACTTTTCGCTCTCTCCAAGTGATTCTGTTGCTGCGTTAATTATGTCATTTTTGATTTTTTCCCAGCTTTCGATCTTCTTAGATACTTTTTTTTTATAAGAATTCCGTGGATTCTGTATTTAGTCCTTCGACTTTGATTTTTATTTGTGTCGGTGCCGCTCTCTTTTGCGTAAAGTATTTCAAGATAATTCATATTTAACATGAGGAGCCTAGAAGCCAAGGGGTACAAGTGCAATTTTAAACAAAATGGAGTTAAGCGCACTAAGTGGTTGCTATGGAGTCAAATATTGGTGTGGCAAAGGGATACAAGCGTACAGTGCTGAAATCTAGCGGATGGTATAATTATTACCTCAAATATTAGCTGTTTTCCTGAGAAGCCAAGAGGTACAACTGACTGTCATCAGAGTTGTTTGTTGTTGAATGTTGTACACGTTTGTCGACACTGTTGCTGTCGTTTTTTTAATTTAAACTTTGCCCACATTATTCTACGAAAGTTGGCAACTTTAAGAGTAAAGTAACCAAAATTTAGCTACCTTAATCGAAATAGACATCGCAAGTATTGTAGATGAAGAAGAACACGAGTCTCAACATAACCTCTTTAGCGCTAAGCGAAAATTCTGTAAAACCCATAGTTTGTGTGTATAAAGGCTATGAATCAGATTATTATCAGATAAAACTAGCGCACGTCTTATTTTTTAGACGACTCAGATGCAGATTTTACATACCAGCCTCCATCTAGTGACAGTGCCTCCAACGGCACGTACCCATTGGGCACGGGTACGTGCAAAGTAGGCAAGAAATGAAGGGCACCTTTATACTGACCGAAAAGGAACAGTGCATCGAGCAAAGCATATGGAAGAGTTTAACCATAACTGTAGATACGGTTGTAATACAAATCTCCCTAATGACAAATGCCAATCTATTTTTAACAGTTATTGGAGACTTGGAAGTTAGGATCTTCAAACTTCTTTTTTATGTTCTTGCATTAGCCTTCAAGATCCTGCAAGAAAAAACGTAATAGGAGCTATGTAAAGAGAACAAGCTGTACTAACACATTAGAAGGGTATAGAGCATGTAAATCTTTTTTTATGAAAACCCTTGGTGTTAATAATAAAAACGAATTACTAATGTTATAATGAAAAAAATGACAAGCAAAAACTCGGTTTCTCACAAGGACCAAAGAGGTCGTAAAGCTCTATCGAAAAAAAAAACAACAGATGAAACCAGTTACTTAATCAAAGAGCACTTAAAGTCGCTTCCTAAGTACAGTAGCCATTACTCTAGGATTATATCTCCAAATTTGAAGTATTTGAGCGTGGAATTGACAATGAAAAAAATATACACTTTGTATGTAGAACTGTGTATGGAAAGAAATGTAAACCCTGCGAAGGACAGTTACTGTAGGTATATTATCCGTACTAATTTTAACCTTTCACTCAAGAGATCTCGCACCGATACGTGTGACAAATGTGACAAACTACAGAATATTATTAATAATGGTATTGATCCAGAAAGAGTTCCAACAGCAACAATTGAAAAAGAATTACACTTGAGCAAGCACAAGCTGCAAAAAATGCAAAGGATGATGATGCATCGAATTTCAAAGATGACCCAACTACAGTAGTTGTATGCTTTGATTTACAAAAGACGCTTCTAACTCCTAATTTAACCTGCAAAAAAGGACTTTGGACTTATAATTTTTGTGTGCAAAATGTTTGCACTGGAGAGGCACAGATGTTTTTGTGGCATGAAGGCCAAGGTAATCGTGGTTGCAACGAAATTGATTCCTGAAGTTGGAAATATATCCAGGCGCTGCCACCAACCATTAAGCACATACTTCTGTACAGTGATAACTGTGGTGGCCAAAACAAAAGTCATTATATTGCAAAATTCTGGCATTATGTAGTCCAAAAGACACAAATTGATACTGTTGACCACAGGTTTCTGGTAGCGGGCATTCATTCATGGAATGTGACCAAGATTTCGAGATTATCAAAAAAGCGAAAAACAGAATCCAACAGCAGGTTTATGTACCAAGTATGTGGGCCGATATCATAGTGAAATCTAATAGGAAGTTCATGGTGACGCAAATGGAAGACGATAACTTTGTGTATTTAGATTCACTAGAACCTTACTTTAGGAAAAATTTACCAGGTATCAGTAAAATGCATTTTGAGAAAGCATATCCATACATACTGTTTTACACAGAAAGCGTCGACCTTCCTACCTTTTACAAGCTGAACATAAAGTCCTCAAGAGCTGGTCGACCTCTCAACTAACTCCCGTTATTAGCAGCAACAGAACGCAAGCCAAAAATCAATAAACTTAAATTTGACAATTTACAGTCACTTCTGCCATACGTTCCTCCTATCTACCACGACTTCTTCAACACCTTACAATACGCTAATGGGCCTAACAACGTTCTTGTTGAAGTTAACCAGAATGCTATTGTTCGGCGAGATGCCGAAGAGCTAGGAAACATTTTTGATATCGAGTCAGAAACATTAGTTATACTTCAGGAATGGTAGTATTAAACTGATTTAAACAATTTTGTATCTCATTCCGTTAATGATTTTGTGTTAAATTACATAATTTTTACCACAGTTGTATTTTTTACTTAATCCAAATTTTTATATACAAAACAAACCCAAAGGGTTCAATCAATATCTGGTTCGTTTTTTGGAAGCCAAGGGGTACAAGTGACCACTCTTATCACCTTATCAAGGATTGTAAAATAAGGGCAAAGAGACAAGATCTAAAATTTATTCTACAGCTATGTAATATTCCTAAGTTATTTTAAAAAATGTGTATAAAACAATTACTTATAATTTTAAAAGAGTGTTAAACTTAAACCTTCCTTTTCTCATTATCAATATTTAGTCACTTGTACCCCTTGGCTTCTAGGTTCCTTACATAATACTAGGCTATGGTCGTTACCTACATCTGCTGAGTTGAGGCATCTTACATCGATTATTTTCAAGATATGTATATCTTTAATTGCTATTTAACTGGGAATAAGCCACAATTAAAGATAAAAATACGTTTATTGACGTTTTAATTTCCACTTCGGAAATCGTTCTCAAAATACAAACAGTAAGTTTATTATTAAATTTACTGTTTGTATTTTGAGAACGATTACCGAAGTGGAAATTGAAACGTCAATAAACGTATTTTTATCTTTAATTGTGGCTTATTCCCAGTTAAATAGCAATTAATTTAAAATGCCACAAGAAAATAGCTTCAGAACAATATGTATATCTTTGTTGAATATGACATAATCTGAATTGGAATAAGTGTACACATTAAATCATTAGATTTTTCTAGATACTGTTTTCAACCGGAGAAAATATAGTTTATATCTCCCGTAATTATATTAGACAATGAAAGAATTGAACACGTGGATTCGTACATCTACTTGGGAACAACAGTTAACTCAAATTGGGATCAAGCGAAGGAAATACGTATAAGAGTAGAAAAGGCAAGAGCATCGTTCCTAGCATGAAGCAAATTTTCACCTCTAAAAGCCTCACCCTACCACTCAAAATTCGACTTCTGAAATGTTAGGTATTCCCGGTTTTGTTATATGGAATGGAGGCGTGGACAATGACCGCAACATTGATGAAAAAAGTAGAGGCCTTCGAAATGTGGGCTTACCGACGTATATTATGTATATCCTGGACTGAGCACATGAAAAACGAAGAGGTACTACGCCGGATAGGTAAAGAGAGAGAGGTAGGAATAGGTATAAAGAAAAGAAAGTTGGAATACTTGGGTCACGTTATGAGACATAATAAATATATATTACTACAGCTGATCGTTCAAGGGAAAATAGACAGCAGAAGGGGTCCAGGGAGGAGAAGACACTCGTGGCTCCAAAACTTGCGGCAATGGTTCGGATTGTCATCTGCTGAACTATTCAGATCTGCCGTAAACAAAGTCAGAATAGCCATGTTGATTGCCAACGTTCGGAACGGATAAGGCATATGAAGGAGAAGATCTCCCGTAAGAGTTTTGATCACATTTTAATGATGAGGACACCTTGCCAGACAAGATGCGATAGAAATATACCATAATTTGTTATGAGTAAAAAAACACTTGAGAATTTACAACAATTCTGAGGATTAAGGTAGCATAGCAGAAAATATTTTGAGGTGGAGGTGTAAAAGTTGGATGTACGTAGAAATACTTATTTTGTGAGAATTTCACAAAAATTTTCCATACTTGTTAGCATTTTAAGATTATTTTATTTTTTGTGTTATTGTGCTAAACATATATAAACAATGTGTAAAAATATTATTAAAAACTCCGTTTTGTACTGCTTTCTTTCCCAAACTATCGTTATCTAATATACCATAATTAGACACTACCTTTAAAATGGCTAAAAGTTCACCAGTATCATCATCATCATCATAATTCCCCTTGATTTTATCCCTATACGAGTTTGGCTTTCCCAATTATATTTCTGAGGATACCTTTCTGAGAGGGTTTATATAATTATAAGAGCTTATATTATAATACTTATAATAACCCTAAATTTAGCTAGCAATGCAGTTGGCCTAAAAATGAAATTGGCAAAAACAAAAACCCTGTACAATGAGCTAGTGGATGTCCAAGATGTAATAATAAACAACATATTGTGTGCGTGATTTAGAGGATATCTTTCGATTTAAGATTGTTTGTCTTGTTCAAATGCCGATTTTTGCCTATGATGGCACATTTTGAAGTATCCAATGATGACCATTATAAAAACAGTTGAGTCAAACTACATATTTTTCAGATATGTCTCAGAAAAAGTCATTTATTAAGCATAGGCAAGAATGGGAAGAAATAAGTATGCATCAGGTAATACAGGCTGTATAAGAAAAAATAGTGAGATGGCAGCTAGCCGTCAAAACTTACAATGTTCCTGTCACGACTTTACATCCCATATTTAAATAAAAATAACGCTACAAATGGAGACTTGGGGGGTCTTCGGACAGTGTTGCCCTAAAAAGTGGAACAAAATTTAGCTAAACACATAATTGATATAAAAATAAAATTCTTTCGATTTACTATAAAAGACTTACGGAAGCTAGTTTACGAAATAGCAGAAAAAAAATAACCTTAAACATAATTTCAATGCTGAACATAAATGGCTGGAAAAAAATGGGTCAAATAATTTCTCTAAGAATTCCAGAAATTATGTCAAAAAATATTTTTCAACCAAAAAATGTGTTTACGGTGACGAATCAGGGTTATACTGTACAAAAGAGACCACAGAAAATTTTTACCACAAAAGGAATAATGCAAGTTGGTACTCTTAGCAGTGCTGAACATAGTAGACAGACATTGCACTGTGGTACGTGCCATGAATACAATCCAAACTTTTATACCTCAGTTTTTATTTTGGCAAGAAATAGATCCAAGATTGAACTTATAGACAATGCACCACCTGGAAGCAAATCATTTTGCCAAGAAAAAGGATGGATGATGAGTGAGTTATTTTTAAAATGGCTTGAGAACTTCGCATATTATACCAGATGGTCTCTTAATAATCCAATTCTGTTGCTGTTAGATGACCATGGGAGTCACAAAAGTTTAAAGGTTTTGGAATTTTGCTTTCCCACTCATTGTACAGACCGTGTTAGGTCCAGTTATGGCTAAAGCAAAATTCAGGCCGAATCGTGACCGATTTTCTTATAGCTGGTCTTACTAAGAATGCGTTTTTAAAGAGCGTTACACCGTCTAGTACTATTAACTTGCCAAAATAGGAATAACGCCATAAAATCCAGAGGTCTTCGAGGACTGGACGTTTGCTCCATCATTAACCACAGAGAGTATTTTGGCTTAACAGGGACCTAATGAGAACGTAAAAAAAAGTGCAGAAAAAGACTACTTAGAAGCATCCATTATTCACTCCGAAAATACTAATGATAAAATATCTGGACCTTCATTTGTACAAAAAATAAGGACAAATATTGTAGAATTGTCACCGCTTCCAGTGGGCACCCGTAAACAAGAAAATAAAAAAAGCGAAAACTTGGGAAGACCGGTGTGCTCAATTCTATTTTAGACCTGATTAAGCTCAGACAGAAAGGAGAAGAAAAAGCTGTTAAAGAAAGAAAATAACTGACAAAAAGAAAGTTTGAATGGAAAAAATGGATGTGACGAGGAAGAAGAAGCGGTAGTCTTAAAGATAACTCTGATGTCGGTTGTTTGTATTCTAATGAATTGTACTCCCAATCTAAATCAAAAGAAATATAGATTCGCTGTTAGACATCACGGTGCCATACAGAATGTGCGGATGTGGGTCAAAAAGTAAAACAGTTTTCATGCGAATTGTGTTTTTTTTTTCATCCTTTATTTATTGAAATCTGTTTCTACAAATAAAAAAAAACAATAATCAATATGTTTATCAAGTAATTAACATAGGGGAGAGCTGTCCAGTGACAGAAATCCTTAAGATAAATTTCTAATATATATAAATATTTGAAATATAAATAACAATTTACAAAGACATTTTACTAACATATTAAAAAAAAGGCATTAGTTAAAATTATAACAACACACACAATTATAAGTTGTAGGTATATGTAGTATCAGTTGTAGCTATAAAATGATATATACGTTTATGTATATATAGGTATATAAAGGTCTAGAGGATCACGTCGTTTTAGTCTTCCTCTCCTTGGTCGCTTAAGTAGGTCTTGGGCAAGTGTATTTGGATGGTTTAGTAGTCTATTTTTGTAAGTGTCACTGAGTGAGACAACGGTGTCTTTAATATTTTGGATCTGAAGATCTCGGTGTATCACATAATTGGGCACGTACCACGGTGCATTGGTAATATGTCTCAAAACTTTAGATTGGAAACGTTGAAGTTTCAGTAAGTGAGAATTAGATGCTGTACCCCATATCTGTATACCGTAGGTCCAAACTGGCTTTAGAACACATTTATACAGTAATAATTTATTATGTAGACTTAGTTTGGATTTTTTATTCATGAACCAATACATTTTCCTGTATATTAATCCTAGTTGCAGTCGCTTTGTCCAGATGTGCTTTCCCCAATTTAGTCGGCTGTCAAAATGTATTCCCAAGTATTTAACATCACTTTTTTTGGGTATTATGGTATTGTTTATGCACACAGATGGTACACTCTCTTTGCGTAAAGTAAATGTTATATGAGCTGATTTGCTGCCATTTACTTTAATTCGCCACAGTTTTAACCATTTCTCTAGTTCATTTAAATGAATTTGTAAATTTTGACAGGCTGTAACAGGAACCAAGCTAGAAACCATTATCACATGTGGGAATATCTGCCGTATAGAGTAAGTATAAAGTTGGTCCCAATATACTACCCTGAGGTACTCCCGATAGAATTGGAGATATGTTTGATACTGCTTCATTGCATCTGACCTGGAAATATCGATTGGTAAGATAGGATCTCAGAAGAGCATACAGAGGATGAGGAAAGTGAGTTTTTATTTTAGATAGCAGCCCCTCATGCCATACTTTATCAAATGCTTGTGAGACATCCAAAAAGGCTGCAGTGCAGTATTCTTTCTTTTCAATCGCAACTCTTGCTACTTTCGCAACTCTATGTACCTGCTCAATTGTTCCATGTTGTTGCCTGAATCCAAACTGATAATCAGGTATTAACTTTTGTCTGTCGATTATAGAATTCATTTTCTGAAGGAGTATCCTCTCAAATATTTTAGAGATAATGGGAAGCAAACTGATTGGACGATAGGATGATAGTTCTTGTGGATCTTTATTTGGTTTCGGTATTAGAATAATTTTTGCCATTTTCCATTGAAACGGAAAATAGCCTAACTTTAGTATAGCGTTAAATATGTACATAAGCAACCGAAATCCTTCTTCGGGTAAATTTTTGCAGATTTTTCCCGATATTAAATCATACCCTGGAGCTTTTTTAGTATTGAGATGTTTAACTAACTCTTTTATTTCGTTAATTTTGATATTTTTTATAGGAGGTGACATCTGGTAGGGTGCATCTAAGTTCTTGTGAATGAATTCTTCTTCTTCCTTTGAGATAGTTCTGGAGTGTGGTTGAAAAACTTGGCTGAGATGATTAGCGAATGCTTGTACTTTATCTTCATCGGCCTTGGCCCAATCACCGTCTTTATTTCTAATGGGACCGTCATGCTTAATCTGATGTTTAAGTTTCCTAGAGAGTTTCCAAATAGAGTAGTTTGTGTCATCCGTCGCAGAATTGTGTTTATAAACAACATTATTTGCTTAATAACCTTTTAGTTAAGTTAGTAGAATATTAAGCATTTATTTTTTAATTTTTGTTGTTATTTTTGTTAAAGAAACATAAAAAATTAAGTTCTGTTATTTTAAAATAAATGGTGAGCCATCATAGGAAACGTGTGTGTGTGCTTATAACCTATGATGGATACTTGCTAATAAACAAAATTAAAAACGTACCAAAAACGTTCAAAATCAGTATTATATTGTACAAAACTTAAAATATATCTTCAGATGGAATCACTTGGCACTACAAAAATGCCTCTAAAAAAAATTGAAGTAATAAACATAAAAAATTGAGTTAAAATTAGGTATGCCATCAGATGGTCAGACTATGGAGCTGGGTTATCTACATTGTAAAAATAACGTGTACCCTATCCTCCATGCTATGGCATGCTGGATGAGCCATACAATCTGTAGTCAACACCCCGAGGTATGAGCGGGAACACAAAGTGAATAAATACTCATACGCTTATGAAACATACCTGGCGGATCATAAGGACCTTCATATTTTACTCCTTTTCAACTTGTCTTGAGTAAAATATGTTTAATCTTTCCTATCAGCCTCTCTTGGCTAACTCTTGTTTCTTCTGACCCTGAATGGCTATTAGGTTTCCGAGGGCAGACGGGTCACTATATTTCCTTCTATTACACACTCTAGGAAGGCAACGGGAAACCACCTAGAGCCTAATTTTCCCAAGAAACAATCATGGAAATGGCTGATAAATACAACGACCCCGAGTACGAGCGCTCCTTAAATAAAGCACGGGTGCTAAGAATCTCCCGATCAGCTAGAAACATGAACACATTTTCTAAAGAAAGAAAAATAGGTACATGGAATGTAAGAAGCATGTACTAACCAGGAAAAATTCATAACACCATTAAAGAAATGAAGCGTCTAAATATAAGTATCCTTGGAATAAGTGAAATGAGATGGCCAGGGTCTGGAAAAGTAACTGTAGGTGATCACATTGTATACTATTTAGGAGAAGACAGCTCAAAACACAAAAATAGTGTAGCAATAATTGTGTCGAAGGAAACACATAAAGTTGTAAAAAACGTCGTTCTATTCTCAGACAGGATACTGATGATACAAATACAATCAACAACAATCAATGTGAACATATTACAATTATATGCACCCACACAAGACTATGAACAAGAAGAAATTGAAAAATTCTATCATGATTTAGAAAAAGTATTAGCACCTACAAAGAAAGACGATCTCAATATTATCATGGGAGATTTCAAAGCAAAGATTGGTGAAGGTAAACAGAAAGATATCATAGGAAAATATGGTCTGGGAATAAGAAATGAAAGAGGAGATATGTTGGCATCTTTTTGCGTAGAAAAGCAATTAGTAATAAACACAATTTTAAAACTTCCAAAACGTCGTCTTTACACCTGAAAATCACCAGCAGATACACCGGAACGAGTTGTTCTTAACCAAGTAGACTTCATATGTACCTATAGATAAGAGATACAGAAATTCAGTATTAGCAGTAAAAACATATCCAGGCGCAGATGTACCAACAGATCACAATATTTTAGTAGGAAAAATAAGACTGAGATTAAAAAGAGTTGCAAGGACGAATAAGCAAACAGTTACTATAGATAGAGAAAATATATTAAATGATACTGTAAAACAAGAAATAACTAGTATATTAGAACAAAAAATGAAGTTAACATCAAGCAAAGAGGAAAGTACTGAGGAAAACTGGACGAGAATTAAAGACATCTTAAAGACTGTTCAAGAAACAAAATTGAGTGCGCTAAAAGCAAGAAAAAAACAAGGGTGGATGACAGAAGAAATACTGAGACTTATGGATCAAAGAAGAGAAGTCAGAAATAAAGATAAAAACGAATACAAGAGGATCCACGCAATAATCAGGCAGAAGATAAGACACGCAAAAACACAATTTCATAGTAAAGAATGTAATGAAATTGAACAATATGAAAACAAACATGATACATTTCATCTGCACAAGAAATTAAAAGAGGTCGCTGGAAACAAACGGAAACAAGTATCCCAAAGTTTAGAAGACAGAAACGGACACAGAATATTAGACATCAATGAACAGTTAAAAGAATGGGAAAACTACATTTCTGAATTATTTGAAGATGAGAGAGTAGAACACCATACACTGATTGTTATTTCAGGTCCATCTATAACAGAAAGTGAGGTTACACGTTCAATACAAACGGCAAAAAATGGAAAAGCACTTGGCCCCGATGAAGTAAGTGCTGAAATAGTCGAGATTTTGGGAGAAAATGGAATTAAAGCTGTGTGTAATCTCTTCAACAGAATCAACTGATTGGTTAAAGTCGACATTTGTCACAATACCTAAGACACATCGTCCAAAGTCATGCGGTGATCATCGGACAATAAGTCTGATGAGTCACGTTTTGAAGATCTTCCTGCGAGTAATACACAGCAGAATTTACACGCTGTTAGAGGACAGAATTAGCAATACTCAATTTGGGTTTAGGAGTGGCTTGGGTACAAGAGAAACCTTGTTTAGTATACAGGTGCTAGTACAGAGACGCAGAGATACAAATCAAAATGTGTAATTGGTGCAATCGATTTTGAAAAGGCTTTTGACAAAGTCCGACATAACAAAATGCTAGAAATATTGGAAACAGATGGATTAGATGATTGTCGCCTTTACTTTTTAACTTATATTCGGAGGAAATATTCGGAAATATTCGGAGACAACCGAAGGTATTATTCTGAATGGAATAACCGTCAACAATATTAGATATGCCGACAATTCCTTAGTGCTTGCTAATTGCGGAGAAGACCTTCAAAATCTAGTGAACAAAATAAAACAGACTTTTGATCAGTATGGATTAAAACTCAACGTTAAGAAAACTAAATATGTGATAGTTAGCAAACAAAATTATATACAGGAGGACGGTATAAAAGTCGGAGATGCCACACTGGACAAAGAAGAGAAACTCGTGTATCTCGGCAGTAATATCAATGAGAGCTGGGATCCATCCGCAGAAATTAACAAGCCCGAGCTGCCCTTGTAAAAATAAGAAACGTACTTTGCAGTCACGATCTTAGCGTTGACCTAAGCATAGTTCGAATGACATCTTGCTACATTTTTCCTGTCTTGCTGTATGAAGTGGAAGCGTGGGCTCTTACTGAGGCTATCCTTAAACGCTTGACAGCCTTTGAGATGTGGGTATACAGACGACTACTGATAATAAGCTAGGTCGACACGATTAGAAATGAGGAGGTCCTTAGACGGTTAAACTAAACAACACAACTGATCAATATAATAAAGAAACGCAAGCTGGAATACTTCGGTCACATTATGAGACACCCTGAAAAATATGATCTTTTACATCTGATCATTCAGGGAAAGATGCAAGGTAATCGTGGTCCTGGTAGAAGAAGAACATCATGGCTGAAAAATCTAAGATAATGGTATGGAAAATCAACTACATCGTTATTTAGAGCTGCTGTCAATAAAGTCACGATACCAAATATGGTAGCCAACATGATATCCAACGTTCGATAACGGTCATGGAACTAGAAGAAGAAGATGCCATCATAGGTGACTTTTTCCTACTTATAAGTATGTGTAAGTAAAATTTTGAAATCTGAAAAAAAAAATAATTTGGGCGTAAATTGGGTCTTTATTTGATTTTTTAAAAAACAAGTAAGACGGTTGTGATTACGTGTTTATATTTTTATTTCACCTGTTTGCTATCTTTTGCATTATTGAAAGTTTCGTCAATTGATCTCTATATCTTACCCTCTTTGCCTTACACTTAATACTACATCTTGTATTTTTAAGGTTTATATTTAGACAAAAGGTGTCAGTAAAAAACTTGAACACACGCTGCTTTTATAACTATTTCCTGATATCAAAGGTTGCGTGTTTATATCGATATGTTGATCCAACAATCTGCTTCCTCAATTTGTATAAAAATGTGAATGGCATTCTTTCAACTTGAAATTAACTATTCAGATGCAAAAAATGTAATGTGAAAACGTTTAAAAAAATTAATGTACAAAAAGAGAGCGCACATTCCTCAGCTGGTAATTTAGGGGTAACCGTTAGACATTAACCTCAAAAATGAGTATATCTGGGAAATTGTCTATGAGAGAAAGAGATGCGGCGATACAATAATCAACAAACCATTGACGTACCTGAAGAATATTTAAAAGTCACAGACGGTCTGGCCCACATAAGTCAAATACTTTCATTAATATATTATTTGAATTCATAAAATAAAACAGTTCCGGGAGCCGAATTGAACATATAAAGATCAATAGTTTTATTACATTTAACACCTTGCTTATGTGATTTTCTTTTATTTTTTTTATATTCAAAGGGCCTACAGGAGACTAGTTATTTATTAATTTTATTAATCTTCTTATTTTACGGCTCCTTCCTTTATATAAGCAATTTTGCTTGTTCATTGGCGGGTTGTTGCCTCTATGGAAGATAGTTACCCCATTTCTTGCGCTGTCAGCCGATACTTCTTTTATGAAGTCGTGATTTGTCCCTTGCTATTTTAACAACTCTTGTGTCCTCCATTCTACTGATTGTTCCCTTTTTTTATTTTTTGTGTCCACTGGATCGCATTCTTTGTGTTTTGGCTGTGCTGGGTCTTTCTGCTACGTACGTCATTATTGGTCTTGTACTATAGATTGATTTTTTCAATACTTGTTTGTATCTATAGGTTATGTAAGTTGTCCATCTACTCTGACTCTTATTTATATAAATTTTTATAATATTCTGCGGGATATCTTTATTATACAACAGATATATTACATCTTTAAGTTTTACTCTGTCAAATACCTTCTACAAGTAGATCAAACATAGGAATGCGGGTCTATTGTATTCTAATGCTGTCTCTGTAATCTGTTTTATGACGAATATTGCATCAGTACACGACCTTCCTGTACGGAAACTTTGTTGTTCATATGCTAAGTTTATGAGCTGATTTATTCGCTTGTGCAAAATTATAGTTGTTACTTTCAGGGTAGCATTTAGCAAATTGATACCTCTGTAGTTTTCTGGTTGTTTCGTATCGATATTTTTGAATAATAGGATTAGCCCGGTTGTTCTCCATTACTGGTATTGTAATGTGTCTTATAAACCTATTAATTAATCTTGTCAGTTGATCCGTCATGGCCGCTCCACCATATTTCAACAATATATTTGTTATCCCATCTGTACCAGTAGCTTTTCTGTTCTTTAGTTTGTTAAAGTCACCCATAATGAACATATATTCATTCTTTGACATTTCATTTACTGTACTCTGGAGGTGTTTGTAGAAGCTTTCTCTTGTATTTACATCTCTGTTGTTCTCAGTTGCATAAATTGCTATGAAATTTAAAACCTTCATGTGAAGTTTAGTCTGTATGCAAATTATTCTTTCTGAGACATATTTACAGTCTTTTACTTGGTTTGCAAATTTCTGGTGTACTCTGGTGTATATTGCATCTCCTACTTTGGCTCTGGTTTCTTTAGCAATTAAATAGCTCTTTAATATAATTTGGCCTTTTCTCTTTTTCTGGAATGTCGAAGGATTCAAAAGCGCAACAAAGAGACAAGATTACAGAAATGCTCTCCAAATAAAACTCAACCGAACTAGAAAGGAAGATATTGCAGAGGAGGGAGACAATTAAAAACAATTATAACGGAGTCAGCAGAGGAAACTGTCGGAAAAGCCAAATTGCAAAGAAATGCGGAATGGTATGATGATGAATGCAGAACTGTATTCTAGAGGAAAAAAGGCAAGCTAGGCTTAACCAACTTCAAAGAAACACAAGAAATAGCAGTGAGATTTATAACGAAAAAAGAATACAAGCGACTAGAATATGCAGAAGAAAGAAAAAAGAGGCTATGAAAAAACAAGTACAAGAAATCGTAAAGCATAAAAACAGATGCGAAAGCAGAAAGTCATTTAGACCAAAACTAACGATATGCAAAGACAAGGACGGAGAACTACTAACAGAGAAGCAAAAAATTATAATGAGATGGAAATAATATTTCGAAGAAAATCTAAATGCAGACAACGAAAATGATCAGAACGAGACAATATATTATACAGCGGGGTTGCACATCGAAAATCCGAGTTATGAAGAAGTAGTTCAGATAATAAATAAACTAAAAAACAAAAAAGCACCAGGAACGGACGGAATTTCGGCAGAATTATTAAAGCATGGAGGATACGAACTCTGGAAAAAAATCCATTCCCTAATAACATTATTATGGACGAAGGAGGAAATGCCAGAGGAATGGACAGTTGGCCTCATACAGCCAATAAATAAAAAAGGAGATAAGAGGGAATGCCAGATTTATAGGCCAATTACATTGCTAAATGTAATATACAAAATTCTTTCTGAATAGAAAGAAATAGATAGAATATTCTGAAATAGATTATTAGAATACTCCGAAAATATAATTGGTGATTATCAAAATGGATTCAGACCAAATAGAGCCACTACAGATAACATATTCATACTAAGAACGATACAAGAAAAAGCTTATGAATACGACATAGACCTATATAATATGTATATAGACTTTAAACAAGCTTTTGATAGTGTGAAAAGAGACAGAATGCTGGAAGACATGGAGTTGTCTCTGTCTCTTGGAGTGCTCAGATTTCAATATTCTTCTCTTGAAGTTCTTTGGATATTTTTTGTTCTCTCATGGTTAGTAATTTTACGTTCCACGTAAACATTCGAAGAATGTTTTTTGTTTTTCTTTTGCTTGCATTGGTCGTCATCGTTAAATCCGTTGGTTATCGAGTATTGCATCAGTATTACATCAGTATTTTATCCGACCTTGAGACCGACAAGAGTGCTGTTAATATCTACTCGGTCCACCCAATAACACTACCAAAAGAGTTAATTTTATTACTTGTGTGTTCATTATACCACCAGTAACCAGAATTTAAGGGAATTACAGTTCCACTATCCTTTGTTGTTCCATTCCTCGTCTCTGAAATTTAACATGACATGACTTTTTTATTCATACAGGACTTTCAAGGTCAACCAATATCTTGTATTTACATGTTGTTTCTTTTTCTTTTCATTTTTTACCGTGTGTTATTGCTAATCACTTATACTTAAAACTGCTGTTGTCTATGTGAAATTTAAATGCCACAGAAAGAATTCTGCACAATACCATACAATATCTTAAAAAATATTTAAATTATTTAATGGGGATTCGCTTTAGATATTGATAGATTTAATAAAGAATATATACTCAAAATGTATTTCTTATGTTATGATTGTTTGTGCTTTACATCATTCTTAATATATATCAAATCCTGTTAATAGTTGGTCAAATACCTTGGACATTGGAAGACCGATTTCAAGCTCTACAATTTTAAGCTCATGTATCATTAAGCTCATTAAGCTTTGTATCCACATCCATTTTTCAAAGGTAAATAGATACATGCATGTTTTACGATTTCTTCTCCTTTTTTATTAAGGGTTTCTTTCCGATATTTTTATTGCTATTGCCACATAGATTTTTGGTCATATAAATATGAACACAGTTGTGTACTCCTTCTACAATAAATACCTCTACTGCGTATTTATCTTGCAGAAAATGTGTTCAATTTGTTTTTTAAAATGTTGCTGTACATACATTTCACAAGGGTGATTAACTTTCTATCATCAGTGTTTGTGGAACGTATCTGGAAATACAGCAAGCAAAGTCTATGCTACTGATTACTGATTTTTGTTGCTTGTTAGCTCTCGCAGATAAACACTCACAACTAGAGCTACTCTGAAGGAGATTCATAGAAGGAAAAAACGAAGGAAACCATCAATGCGTTGTAAGGTTGGTTTAACCCCGTGGTTATATCATTTTGAAATTCGCGATTGACTTAGAATCGTGAGGAGGTCAACCGTAGTTAAAGTATCTCCTCTTAGTAGTACGTAGTAAACGCCCAACAAAAAAATATTGGTTTGATGTTATATTGGGTGGAATGAACTTAGTGATGGACGAGTACTGTACCATGCTTTGGGATCGAGCCTTATGGAATGGCAAAGCTAATCCTAGTATATTTGTTCTAATATACGAGATCCAAGTTACTGAAAATAGAGCAATGTTAAGTTCACGGCACAGAAAACCAGTAAAGAGTCCAAGTTCTGTGAAAAGATCTAAATTTCAGAGACTAAGTAACTTTTCATACACATAAGATTATTAAATTTAAAGTATATATATATATATATGTATAAGAAAACGGTATAAAACGTAAAACAATCGGCAATATTGAAAATAATATTTAAACAGATAAAATAAATATTTTAATTAAAATATTTAAATAAAAAGAAATCAAACTTAACACACTTTATACATATTTTTAGCTACCATAATTAATTCAATGATATGAAGCAAGCTTTTTATTAAATATTGAAAAATTTTCTATGTAGTATAACGAAAAACATTTAGATGGAAAATACCTTGTTACTGGTTAGCTGGATAGTTGACGACGAAAAGGGCCTGTTTACCTCGGAATGAAATATTTCGAAGTTCCAAGAAGTAGGGGATATTGAGAAGAAAAGTAGTTGATGTATGTATATTAAAAGTTTGAGATACCAGAGATGACTGGTTGATCTTACTCTTGGTCTGCGGCCCTCTACCTTTCCTTCTACTATTACTAGTTTCATGATCACCGTTATGCTAGCTATGTGGCCAAAATAATTTAGGAATGTTCGGTTTAATTTTCTTAATAGCCTGTCTTCTATATGAAGCTCCAGAATTGATAGGTTGGTTCTATATTTTGTCCAGGATACGTGTAAAATTCTTCTATAGACCAGCATTCCAAAATCTTCGATCTTACTCCTATCGATTTTTCTGAGAATCCATGTTTCAGCTGCGTATGTAGCAATGGGAGAAATAAGGACATTGACCAACCTGAGCTTAGTGTTTCTTATTATTGTTCGGTATTTCCATATTATAATTAATTTAACTGTTGCGGTTCAAGTCATTGATAGTCCACGCTTGATTTTTGAGGAACAATTGCTACTGTTGGTCTGTCTACCACTTCGAAATTCAGCACTTGGTGTATGTGCGGCAGATTATTATTTGCTTTGCAGAATTCTTATTCGGTTTAGCTGTTCGGTAATTTCAACTTCATTTGCTGCTAGTATAAGTGTATCACCTGCATATCTCAGGTTACTTATTTTTCTTCCTCTTATAGTGATTCCTCCATCTCATTCATCTAGTACTTTTTGCATTATATATTTAGAATATGTGTATGTGTATGTATAATGATGTTGATAGTATGCAGCCCTGTCTAGTTTCCTTATTTTTTTAACGCATCTGAATATGTTTCGTGTATTTCAGCTTTGGTTAAGTTTTTATCATACAATATTTATCAATTTTCCAAACTTCAAATCGACCTGATCACCCTTTCTATTACCGCCTACATACCTACTTGTTAACAATGGGTATACATTTTCCAGACACCTACGATATTTCCTCAATTAAAACTCCTCCTCCTTAGACAATTCGACTTCCCTCTACTGAAACAAGTTTGTTGCGCCTAAACAAATCAGAAACGCCAGCAAGTCAAATTAATCAAGAATTTATTAAAATATTAAGGAAATACGGTAGCTGTTTCAAAGTTTATACCGATGTCTCCAAAAGACGAAACTGGGACAGCAATCTACAAATCAGTTTATACAGAAGCTTTACAAATTACGTTCATATACAACAACATTCTCAGCTGAACTGTATGCGATACTATAAGCACTAGTTCTGATAGTTAACAAAAATAAAAAGAGTAATATCATTACAGATTCCCTTACCTCAATAATGACATTAAACCAACTCTACTGTAATCATCTACTACTACTTCTCATTAAAAAGGAACTAAAACAATTTTCATGGAACATTTCGAATCAGCAGCCCTGTCCTCATCAAATCTTAAACCCACCTGCTGGTTACGGTATGTTGATGACACTTTTGTCATTTGGCCTCATGGTAGGGACGCGTTAGATCTCTTCCTCTCCCACCTGAATGGAATACATCCTAGTATTCAATTCACGATGGAAGTCGAGTCTGAAGCGTCTTTGCCATTCCTTGATGTCCTTATTCAGAAAAATTTACCTCACAGTTTTTCCTATTCCGTGTACCGGAAACCCACTCATACAAACCGATATCTTAATGCCCAGTCACATCATCACCCCGCCCAACTCAATTCAGTGGTCAACACTCTCATTTCTCGTTCCATAAGACTTAGCGACATTAATCATAGGTCATCCGAAATCAATTCAATAAGACAAACACTCTTACAAAACGGCTACCACAAAACCCAAATCAATAAGAGCATTCAAAAACATCTAAACCCCATTCCATCCAAAAAAGAAACCTTGCCGCTGGATCAACCCAAAATCTTTCTACCTTTAATTAAAGGTGTCACTGGCAAAATCAGTAGAACTCTTCTTCCTCTAAACATCAAAACTATCTTCACTACTCACTCCAAGTTGTCCAATCTCGTCAGATCCGTAAAAGACCAAATCCCTAATAAAGACCATGGTGTCTACGAGATACCTTGTTCTAGTTGCCCACGTACATACATCGGACAGACAAACCGACGAATCCGTAACCGTGTTTACGAACATTCTATATCAGCCAAACATTCCGATACGACTTCAGCCCTAGCCCAACATCACATTCAAACAAGCCACAAAATAGACTTCGAAAAAGCAAAAACCATCGCCCCATCCGCTCCTTAAAATCAAGAATCATTCGTGAAGCCATCGAAATCGAAAAACGGCCTAACAGCTTAAATACGCGCGACGACGCAAAACGATTGCTGCCAACATGGCGACCCCTACTTCAGCGACCTCCCGCCCATACCGTTCGTACAGCGAGTATAAAAGCAGCGTCACAGGGTAAGACCGGTTGTCACTCGACACTGAGGAGTAGGCAGATTGAGACCTCAGTGCCGAGAGACAGTTCTTGTATTTATAATACAGAACACGATACTGGTACGTGTCCAGTGAGGGGAGTAGGCAGATTGAGAACCCGAACTCGAACCGAACCGTATCCCTCTTGATAATGGCTCCAAAACAGGAGCCGAAACGTCGAGCATTAAATTCTCAACGCGGTTCTTCCCGAGAACCTAGTGATTTTCATATATATATATATATATTTATATATATATATATATATATATATATATATATATATATATATATATATATATATATATATGTATATATATACATATAAGACTTCTGACATTCCATATCCCTGTATTCATCGATTTTTTACTTTAAAGCTTCTGTTTGGCTTTCTCTTCCATTCGCCCATTTACCACGAGTAGCCTGGATGCTCGAGGGCTCATGCCGTGACCAATTTCACACTGTCTGATCCGAAGTCGGGACAGCGTCGACCGCTACCCGGATCGCATGGCATTTTTCTTTTTTGCATTGCGCTATTCATTCATTTGGAGTATCCTCTCGGGAAGATAATCAGGTGGTTTCCCCTTACCTTTCTGAGCGCAGTGCCTGATTGCAATATGTAATATCTGCCCGTGAGTGTCTGTTATCAAGCAACAGCAAAAATCATTGGTCTGTTACTAACTTATAGATCCCAATACTATATTCTTGGTTCTAGTTGATCAAATGTTATCAGAATATTTTGTTCAGCCACGATTTGAAAAATAGTTATTTGTTTTTTCTCATTTAACATGAATGCATAAGGACCATAATTATATGTAAAACCTTGCGTAAATAAACTTTTATTGATAACAATTTGTACAGCAAATAGGAAGTTGTGACTGCAATATATCACATCATGAAAAATATTTACGTTACTTATTTATTGTAAAGTAGGAAGAAAATGTAGTTGTTGTGGTGTGGATAGTAGTCACTGAATTTTTTTGAACTCTCCATATCTTTGTTTCCACGAATTTTACCAATGTTAGTGCAGGCAAGAAATAAAGTTCTGTTCTAGCTAAAGTCTATAAATCATTATGAGTATTTGCAAACAAAAACTTACAGAACAACAAACGAAGGTGATTAACATGGAATGATATATGTGCATTTTTCTCAAGAAAGCTTGACATTACCTTTTTCTTGGCATTCTATTTAGAGACCAAACATTTATACTTAATAAATATAGGAAAATGGAAAAATGCTTTAAAAAAATATATGAGTTTATATAAAAACAGTCTAGATACGGGAGCTAGAATTAGTACGAGTTCTTGAAGAGTTTTAAAAGAAAGAAAGCTCTTATAGTACTTAGAAATATACCGCTAAATAATATAATTATTTAGAAATACTAATATCTATTTCACACATGCTTAGTACTACGATTAGAATAAAGGCTTATGCAGATACGATAAGAAGAAGAGAAGGATCAGAAATATGGCTGGAGAGGTTGACGAAAGACCTGAGATCAGAAGTGCAAAATTGGACAAAGGTAGCGCAAGACAGAAAAAATGAAGGAACACCATTGAAGCCTTGGGCCTTTATAAAATTAGTTTGACTAACTATGCAAAAAAGATGTAGATGATGAAATGATTTATCTATAATATTTATTGGGTGTCTTTCTTTTTTATTTACTAGAATACTAAAATCTAATAAAATTTACTTCCTCAGGCTATTTTTATTAGGATCTGTTTAAAGGAAAATTATGATTTTTCAACCAGTAACAAATGACATGAAATTGTAATATAAATGATTTTAAAAACATGAAAAATACAGCGGTTATAATTGTATGTCCTCGGCAAAACGGCATGCATGCCTAACTCGCATTCAACCCCGAATGATAAAGTAAAATTTGCCAGTATTTACTTCTCTATTTGATATAACATATTTTGTTTATTGTCTCTGCAAATTATAATTCAGAGCAAATATATGTAATATACTGACGATATTCTTATTCTTGGGGTCCCTATTCGTGCCGGACATTAGCAATGGTTTATTTGCTACACAGTGAAATATTACGGTTGGCGTTGTTCCAAGCTACGTTCTCATGTTAGCTAGCAAGGAGATTATTTTCTTCCGGGATCTTAATATGACATAGATTAGTATCAACAAACTTATAACAAAATGTAAAATGAAAACAATAACAGCCTTTACTATGATTTTGGGATAAAGATTATCTCGGGAAAACACAATTACATGTTAAAAAATCATGATAGGGTCTTGAAATATTGGGAGTCTAACAGGTAAAGTATACAGTTGGTGGATACGCTTAAAAGAAAAATTTTATAAATTGCTCGTATCCAAAAGATGAAGTGAAAGGGTGAAGAGACTAGCTTGAAGATATAAATTAAGGTATGAAAAGCAACACTTCTTCCTCTAAAGGTGCCAATCTTCTCGTGATGATGGCGACCACATTGACCCATCTTATTCTATTCACAGCAGCTCGAAATAGATCAGTTGACATTAGACCAGTCCATTGCCTAAAATTAATCAGCCAGGATACACTTTTGCATCCAGGGCCTGTCTTGCCCTGAATCTTAGCTTGTAGAATCAGTTGTAGAAGTAGATATTTATTATTACGCGTGATGTGGCAAATTTTCTGTCCTTTAGGATGTTTTTAGGATATCGATTAATTCCTTATGTGTTACTTTGTCATTGCAGTAAATCGATGTAACATGCAAACACATCGCAGTTAACATATCTGGCTCTCTGTATTAGATTTTGCAAACTGAAAAGTGCTTCTCTCGTTTCGAGTTTTGCTCTAAATAAAAATTGATCTTTATTTAGGTATTCTTCTAAAATGATATATAGACACAATTGAATTATAATAAGGAAAACTTTAAGTAAATGGCTTATCAAACTTATAAATCTATGTTTTTCATATTTCCTAGCTTTGGCTTTTTTGGAAAGTGGAATGAATATTGATACTAGTCAGTCTGTTATTAAGTGACTAGTCTCGTATATTCACTTCATCAGACCCTGGCGATTTCCCATCTTTAATCCGTTTACTATTCATAGATACTTCTTAATTTGTTATTTCTGAACCGTAAAGGTTCTTCATTTATGTTCAGTTGTAGTCAAAATATAGCGGATTTTTGCGTTGTAGTGCTTTAATTTTCATACATTTCTTTGTCAACCATGCTTCTTTTGCTCCTTTTATTTTTGAAGTATATTATTATGATGCTTATTGCATTCATTGCCATTTCTACTTTTAATTTTCTTCGCTCTTCCATCATTTGTAATATTTGATCTGTCATCCATTCTTGCTTGTTTTCTTTTTTTGAATTTAATATTTTTATGCAAAAGTACTGCAATTGATGTCTTCATTTCGTCTCACGGTTTTTCTACTCTACTAGTACTGTTTTCAATTATTTTTGCAAAATTCTTAATAAGCTCTGTTTTTACTTTTGAATAAATGTTGTTTTCTTTTAGTAGTTTTATATCTATTTTGAGCATCATTCTCTTATAAATTATTGCATTGAGTCTTTTGTTGATATTTGCAACCTGGATAGGTTTTGCTGAGGTGCTAGAATTTCGAAACCTTCTGTTTATCTTAAACAAACGCTAGAAATAAAATTTGTTTTTGCTAATAGAGAAATTAAAAATAGCGATACAGATTTCAACCTGGGATTTCCCTTCAGTCGCTACGATGTTACTCGAGACCGCCTCTCGAGTAAAAAGAGTTTTTCGATCACCATCACTGCCGGTGCCAGAAATCTATAAGCTAAAAACATGTTAAATCATAAACTATGGATTTTTTTGAAGTTAAGTTTGATTGTTTGGAAATCAAAGTAAAGATCACTACCATCAATTAGGAGATATCTTCATCATCAAAAATTTGCAATCATTGGGGATTATGTCAAACGCTAAGGCGGTTTGAAAAACTTGTTCTAAAATGAGGTGGATTCTTCTTCTTCACTACTTATAACCTGTTATGAGTTTTTTTATGTAGTGGCTCTTTTATTTTGTTTTCTGTCTTTTTATTGAACTTTCCAGTCAATGTAGGTCTAAACAGATATCAATTATTGTTTTAGCTTTCCTCTGGAATTCTGCCATCTGTATCCAAGACACATTCTAAGCGAAGGGACTTGCTATGTGACTATGTTTCTGATTATGTTCTGTATTTCAAATATTGTTCTTATCAATTTTATTTAGAATTTTAGGGAATTTTCCTCTTTTTATTAAGCGTTGGTGTTTCCATTGTTTGTTGCTATAGTTATGTATGCTATTTTGTGTTGGTTAATCTCTAGTTCTATTGTTTTTACTTCTTTGTTAAACTTTCTATTTACTTTTACAATTGTCATCTTTTGTCTTTGTTATGATGACAATATCATCTGCATATGCTATTAGTTGAAGCTGATGTGTAATAATATTTTTGTTTGCGAGTGACCTTTACTACTGCTAGTGACTTATAGATCTTTTAGACTCAGTAAAACACAGGTTTAATTTAAACAAAAATATATTCGAAATACATTAAAAACAAAATAAAATTATGTCCTAGAAAATACGTACAGTAAAATTGAAATGGCAATGTTACGGTATCGTCGGCTATAATATGCCCAGTTGTTTAATACCTGCTAAAAATAAATATAACTAATGTCATAAAAGTCGAAACGAAAATACGATGTGTTATTAAACTCACACGATAAAGGGAAGGATTGATCTTGGTTAGGGGTGGATGGATCGATCAACATCCGACAACAAGCGAGAAGTGATCAATCAGCACTTAGTCACGAAACGGCTACATCTCAGATCAATACTGTAAGACTGGTTGGTGCTGCCACTAGGTCAGCGCTCTAGGGCCAGTGGAGTTATTCCCAGATCAACACTTGTGTTAGAATTCCTAGGTCGGTTGATTTTTGGTCAACACCCAAAGGTCTGGTGGAGTTCTTAACATCAGGACTCAATTGTAACTGGATTATTTCTTGCAGCGTACGTTGTGTTATACTGTTACCGGTCCTCCATCTCCATCGTGTATCGATGGAGTGGAATTTTGCGGTGTGAGTGCATGCGATGAGAGCGGTGATGGCTGACGGCGACAATAGCTAGCTGTCTAGAATCAGGTTGAAAATGGAGGATATAGTTTTATGTACTTGTTTACTTTAATCTCCATTGAAGTTGTTGTGTTAAATTTTATCTTTGCTGTGGTGTTTTTTGACTCTCTCTCTCAAATCGAGCCTTGGTCTCCTCCAACCTATGCCTCCAACCTTGCCGGTCCAGCGCTAATCTTTTCCAGGTTCTCACGTCTAGCACATTTTTCGCGTTCGCTGCCACTTCATCCTCCCATCTTTTCCGTGGCCTTCCTTTTTGCCAATATTCCGGTCTTCATTCTCGCGATATGATCAGCATATCGAAATTTTTAAAGTTTAACGAATTCTCAGATCGGTGCCCCTTTAAACAGTTTGTATGGTTGTACCTAAATCTCCATACTCCGTTTTCCATTATTGGGTCCAAATATCTTCCTTAGGACTTTTTGTTCGAAGACATTCAGCTTTTATTTTGTATCTTCTGTCATCACCCATGTCTCGCATCTATAACACACTATTGGTCTGATAATAGTCTTGTACACCCTGATTTTCGATCTTCAGTGTGTGTTTTTGGAGAGGAACAAGTGGGCTAGTGAAAAGTAAGCTTTGTTTCTTCTTGGAATTTCTGGTTCTTCTATTCCATCCGTGTTTAATGTAACTAACAGACATGTGAAACTCTCTACAGTTTCAATATCGTCATCTAATTCAACTGTGTGTCTGTTTCTTCTAGCTCTTGCCTGTGTTAGTTTTTTGTCTTTTGAATATCTATTTCTACTCCAGTCTCTTCTGCCCCTGTTTTTAATTGTGAATATATTTCTACTGCCTCTTTTGTTTTGCGAGACATAATGCTAATGTCATCGGCATAGGCAGCTATCTGTATTAATTTATTTGTTAGGAGATTACCTCTTCCTATATTCAGCTGTCTTATCACATATTTAAGAATACATTGTTGCTTTTACTAGTCGGATGTATTTTTGGAGGGATGTTAAAGCTATGCAATATTTGATATAACTTGTTCCTATTAATTGAGTCGTAGACCTGTTTGAAATCTATTAACCCTTTTGTGACTCACTATTAGCACATTCAATAATTTTCCTGGGATTCCGAGAAGCTTTAGTTCTTCCGTTATTTTCGTCCAATTGATTGTAGTCATTGGAAAGGCATTTTTAAGATCTATGCTACGAATATTACGTACATTCTCGGCCATGTTATATTGTTTTTTGAATTATGTTGTTCTGCTCTATATGTACAGATTTAATTATCGATCTAACTGGACTAAAGCTATTTCGGTATTCCTCTATTATACTTATTGTTTTAACAGGGTTATTATTCTATATTTGTTACACTTCTCTTGATCGTCTTTTTTTATAAACTGACCCTATAGTCCTTCTGTTCCATTCGTCTGATAATATATTTTTTGCTTATATTTGTTGTATTAGGAAACATACTTTTACACACCATTTTTATAAGCATTCCAGTAGAGAAAGTAGTTATAATAAGAGGGAATTTTAGCGCACCTGTTTTAGATCAAGACAAAAGATATAAAGTTATATGTAGGAATACATTTTAAAATATAAACTATCTTAAACAGAACAGAAACCTATATAATAAACAACTATTAGGAGGTGAAAGTGAAATAGTGACAATCCAAATAATTTTTATTGTAACAGAAAAAGGCTAGTCGTTTCGGATTTTCCATGAGTTTGTTTTAACTAGGCCTAAAGATGAGGTGTAGACTCACATTGACGTACTGATGCACAAACCTCTAGACTATCGGTGATTCATCAGTCTTGAGTTTTCTAGAAGCCATTACACGTCAGTTTTCGCAGCACTACACAAATTGAAAACAAGATATAGGTGAATGTATGTAGAGACTGTTTGGTAAAGACTAAAACTTCGGAGAGGATCACAAAAATGAGATGATGAATTCTAGAAGATCATAAAGAAGGTTTATTCAATGCAAAAATAGTATGATAATAAAAAGAAAAGTTTATTGTGAAAAGAAGTCCCAATAAAGTTTGGAGAAATATGGCAAGTAATAATAAAAATACCGCAATTGAAATATTTGGAACTACCTTAGAAACAAGTTTAAGAATAAAGAAACCTGGTTATGATCAAACAAAGTTCAAGAAAAAATAAAAAAAAAGAAAAAGCTTTATAATAATTGAGAGATAATAGGTCGGTAAAGGAGAAGAAATCTATGTAAAGAGTGGCAAGGGTAGTTGTAGCAAACGCTCCAGCAGAAGCGTATAACAAATTTATAAAGTGAACTTGCTACTAGGAGTGTGAAAGCATGACTATAGAAGAAAGGGTACAAATTATTTTAATCAGATGAAATATAACATGGAAGAAATAATAATGATGTCAAAAGCCAATGTAAAAAATACTTTGACAATGTATTAGACTAATAGTTTGGCGTAAATCAATTAGAACTAATTGGTATTATAAAAGCTATGGTGACCAAAATAATAAGCGAGGAGGTTGCTGAACGAAAAATAACGAAAAAACGAAAAATAAATAAAGGTGAAGCTTTTGAATTAGATAATACAGGAGTGTAGAAAATTTCATGATAGAGAAAAACCAGTTGGCTGAGAAATTTATTTAATCAAATACAGAAGTGGTGCCGATATCAAATAATGGAGACACAATATTCTAGTAGGTACATGTTTATAAAACCTGTGAAAAATCAGTGTGGATTTATATGCAAGGCAGATTGACCACCGATGTAATTTTCATCATTTACAAAAGGCCATTGTTCCTTAAATTGTTGGTACTGACTCTTCCAACTCCGACCCTGTTGGCAACTATTCAGCTCCGTGAGAATGAATGGAATTCCATTCATGAAAGTGCACAGTTACTTTTAACGTTGTCGTCGCAGCCTCAGTGGCGGAGAACACGCGGGAGTGGAATGAAGAGGAGGTGGTGACTGGGACTGATGCAGTGTGTGGTGTCTCAGTTACAAAAATGTCAATAAGTAGATACTGTTGTTTGTTCGCTACAAGGCCGTAGCTTGACATTCCTTTCGGGGGCGGAAATAATTTGTAGAAAATGGGAATTAGAAATATATTAATTAATTATTTTTCTAAGAAGGCATTTTTTATGTAATTTAGTAGGCAAAGTTTATGTAAATAAGATTTTGAATGGATCTTTAAACTTATTCAGAGTAATCTAAATGTTTAAATATGTCGGGATACGATTATGATTTTTTTTTTCATGATTTAAAGTGGTGGCCCTATTAACGGCCAATCACATATTATCAATATTTTTTCTGACTAATGTAATTAAATTAAAAATAAAATAGGAAATATCCAGCATACTAGAATAAAAATAGATGGAACACCAGCCAAAGAGAAAGTATTGAGGAAAACTGGAGCAAGAAGGAAACAAACGGTGGATGACAGAGAAAATGAACCAAAGAAGAGAAGTCAGAAATAAAGATATAATCGAATATAACAAAAACTATGCAATAATTTCATAGAACTGCACCAAATTAGCAAAGCAGTTCTAGCAGAAGCCCAAGAGTCCACCATTACATATACCTAGACAAATGTTAGCCAATAAATGTCTAATAACATACAGATCGTATAATACAACTATGATTCACAAAATAGGTTTACTTTTGACAGAAAATTTAACAAAATCTTACTGAAAAATAAAAAAATTTACTTCTATTGCAAAATCTTTTATTGATACGAATTCATCTCATTCTTATATATTACAGCTACTAAAATTTTCTTTTTACGAACGAGATCTTGAAGTTAGTAAATAGACAAACTAACCATTATAATGTCCTCTTAATCAGACTTGCCAATTTTAATCCATACTAAGCAAATTAGGGGAAGATTTAACTATAATATATACAAATGGATCAAAAACTGTTGAAAGTGCTGGTTTCGCATTTTTATTTCAACCAGCAATTATGTTGAGAAATATCGAATTTCTGAATGTTGTTCTATTTTTTCAGCAGAGGCTGCTGATATACAGAAAGCACTAACTTGGTGTTTTACTAATTATTGTAAGAACATCGTAATAGTATCAGATTCCCAGGCAGTATTACAAGCTATTCGTAGCCTTCCATTTGATAGCTTTTAAAACTTTATCATACTTGATATCAAAAAATTATTGCATGAACTAAAATTCACAAAAAAAACTTTACTCTGGGTTAAACGACACAATGGAGTAATTTGAACCGAATTAGTGGACATTATGGCAAAAAATACATCTGAGATATCTCAAATTACAAATGTTTATTACTTTAATGATCTTCTTTCTATTATTAGAATTCTTGGCAGGGAAGGATGTATGTCAAAATATAAAGAGGTTCAGAGGACTTCAAGAAACCGTTACATCTTTATTCATCCAAGCTTACCAAAAAATATTACCCATTTTAATTTAAACTATAATAAAGTACATTCATATAATAAAAGTGAAGATGCTGCACCAATTTAATTATAACCTCCAAAAAATTTAACATGTTAATTTCCCCAAAGGTAGTTTGGGAACTCCCCAAACGTTTGGCTTCGTTTGGCTTAAAAAGAACATTAGAAGCAGAACTAGAACATTTCCATGTCATTCAGGTATATATACCTACAAAAGATGCCCCAACTGAAGACTTCTTCTTCTTCTTAGGGTGCCTGTCCGTTCCGAAGGTTGGCGATCATTTTGGCTATGATGATTTTGTTGGTTGTATAAAAAATATCTTAAAGAAAATAATAATAATAATAATATCTCTATTATTATACAACATATATTCTGAATATATAATAAGAAAAGTACTAGACGAAGGGAAAGAAAGAATCACTATACGAGGCAGAAAAATCACTAACCTGAGATACGCAGATGACACACTTATACTAGCAGCATAAAGTTGAAATGATTATCATCACTAAAAGGTTAAGCCGGATAATAGAAGAGTTCGGACTTCAGATCAATACCGAAAAAACAAAAATAATGATTATAGACTTGCAATAGCCCGAACCGCAACAGCTAAATTGATTAGAATTTGGAAAGACCACTGCTTCATACGCAGCTGAAACATCTTCTTCTTCAGGTGCTATCTCCCCTACGAAGGTTGGCAATCATCATGGCTATTTTAATTTTTGAGGCAGTAGCTCTAAATAGTTGTTTTGAGCTACATCCAAACCATTCTATCAGGTTCTTAAACCATGAAATTCGCCTTCTTCAAATGCTTCTTCTACCATCTATCTTTTCCTTGGATTATGAGTCGCAGTAAGCCATACTTCTCGCCCCGCATCACATGTCCGAGATACTGTAGCTTTCTTTCTTTAATTGTAAGTTCAACTTCCTTCTCTTTACTTATTCTTCTTAGTACTTCATTGTTCGTAACTATATCTACCCAGGAAACGCTCATAACTCTTCTATAGGTCCACATTTTAAAGTCGTTAAGTCGTCTCATTGTGTCTAGATTTAACATTTTGTTAGGCGTACTGTAAGAGCTAATGTTAAATCTTTGCCCCATAGGACCTTTTCGATTTTCATAAAATTTGAACGTGCTTTTTCGATTCTGACTTTGATTTCTGCAGTGGAGTCATTATTTTCTGTTATAATGTTATAATATCTGTTATAATTATAACATATACTCTCAAAAAAATCGATTGGATTAGGATCGAAGACTTCGAAATGTAAGTCTATAGAAGAATTCTACACGTGTCATATTATACGCGTGTATAATATATGTCTAAAATGTCAATATAAATAATTAATATAAAATTAAATTAGTAGAAGAATTTTCCTCTATTGCTATGAGATAGTTTTAAGGATCATCTACAAACAAATATTTTAAAATATCCCGTACTCAAACAGTTTTTATATTGATGAAGATACGTGGCCGATATACTGGTATCGTTTACAGGAAGTTTTGGGACCGTCGCGTCGAATAGATCGAATCCCAAGAACGCGTGACCACTGAGTATTGGAGAGTTTCATGCTTGTGATTGGATTGGCTGTCTGCAAAGTTACATGTGTTTGAAACCGAACGGGAGAAGCCGTGTATACAACACACCGTAATTAAATAATGTGTTAGTTTTAAAAAAAAAAGTATGTTCATAGTACATAATCAATAATATATTGTAAATATCATAATCCATTATTACATGACAAATAGAATTGAAGTTTTCAATGTGTATATTATGGGTTTTACCGCATCCACAGTGATAATTATTATATCGCTCTTCTTGAGTAGTGTAAATCGAACTTGTGACGTTGGGGATTGCAACTCGTAACCAGCGCATGGCGTTCACGTGATAATTTCATCTTTTAGATGAACCAACTATAACATGCAACACAGTCACACTGAATTTACAATTGAAACAGAATAGATCCAATCCATATACTTTCTATAGATTTAAAAATTATCAGACTTGAAAAAACATACATGAGGTCTATATTTCATAAACCTACCCATACTGACACAACTGAAACAGTGGACCAGAACAATGATCATACCTTGGGGTGCACTTGGTGATATAGGATCCAAAAAAAGACAAAACATTGCAAGCAACTAACAAATTAAAGAATGCAAAAGCTCCAGGTTCCAACAATATACCGGCCGAATTCCTAAGTACGGAAGAGAAACTTTACATTTACACAAACTTAAAACACTTGGACACTAAAACATGGAACGAAGAGCAAATGGCACGAAAGTATAATAACCCCCATCCATAAAAAAGAAACAAAACCAAGTGCTCCAATTACAAAGGCATTTTCTGACTTACCACATCATACAAAGTCTTATCGAACATCCTATTAAATAGGCTAACACCTTTTGTAGGAAAATTCATAGGAGAATACAAAGCAGGATTCAGAAAAAATAGATCGACCATAGATGAGTTTTTTAACATCAAAGCAGCTGCTTGAAAAGTATCTAAAGGTATGGAATGGTGTGGAATGCAATAGCAGAATTTCCAGTTAGAAAAAAAAACTTATCCATCTCGTTAAAATATGTGTAAATGGCTGTAGATCCAAAGTACGAATAGCTAACAAACTTTCAGAATCGATTGAAAAAAACAGTGGACTGAAACATGGACAGTTGTCACCTTTCCTTTTTAGTATAATCCTGAGGAAATTAGTAAGAACAGCACACATTAGAACATAATTACTGACAGTAAATAGACCAAAACTACTACTGGCATACGTTGATGATATTGACATTGTGGGAAACCCAGTCACCAAGGTAAAGGAAACTTTCAATAAATTAGAGATAAAGGTCTAACTAATAAAAAACTAATCTAATAAAAAAACCGGTCTAAAAGTTAATGAAGGAAAAACCAAATATTTAGGCATTAACAGACAAAAGAGACGAGAATAGGGTAAAATGTAACAATAGACCTATATTACTTTGAAACAATGGAGAGTTTTAAATATCTCGGAGCGACAATCACCACAGATAACGATATCACGAAAGAGATAAAAGGGAGAATTCAAGCAGCAAACAGATGCATGTATAGCCTTCACAAATATCAAAACTCAGGATATATAAAACAGTGATTAGACTGGTGCTTATGTATGGGGGCGACACGTATATACTGACAAAAAAAGCAATGGAAAGAAAACTCAGATGTTTTTAGAGAAAAATCCTCAGAAGAATCCTTGGACCTTATCACGACCCGAATACTAATCAATACCGAATGAGAACAAATGCAGAGAACAAACAAATATGTACGATTGGTTTAAATCCCAACATCTAAGATCATGACCTTGTCCAGAGATTCCGTACAAACCGCCTTATTAAGTTAATCTAGGAGGAAAGCCCGTCAGGGAAAAGCCATTAGGACGTCCACGAATGCGATGGAGAGATACCACATGGTCAGATTTAATAACAAAGGGGCTACTCACTGACTGAACTATAATGGACGATTGTCCGAGATGGAAGCGAATTGTGCAGTCAGCCAACACACACACCGGATAGTAGTGCTATTAGAAGAATAATAAGAAATTAAGGCAAATAAATACTATTCTATAAGTGTAGATTCAACACCTGATATAACACACCATGACCAACTTATAGTGATTTTGAGATATTGTAACAATAAAGAGAATACCGTGGAAAGATTCGTGGGATTTTATAAAAACACTGGGCTTAGCTCACAAGAACTTAAAGAAACAGTTATTGGGATGTTAGAGTCTTTGAAATAAGATATTAAGAACTCTAGAGGCCAGTCTTACGACAATTCCAGCAATATGAGTGGTCAGTATTTTGGTTTGCAAGCACGTATTAAAGTTTACAATGATTTAGCTCTTTTTGTGCCCTGTGCTGCTCAGTCTTTAAATTTGGTTGTTCAAAATGCAGAAGATTGTTATTTGGAAACAACATCTTTTTTTATGTTGGTACAAGCTATCTACAATTTTTTCTCCGTGTCTACACACAGGTGGGAGCTATTGTCTCGTACAATAAAGGATTCACCGGAGTTGGAGCAAATACTGTTACCTAAAATAGTGAATACAACTTGTTGGTCTTCTCGTTTTAATGCCATGGTAAGAGTTGAAAGCAGCTTCTCTAACGGAAAAACTTGATAGAAAACGGAATAATTTTATCATTCTAGCTTGACGTATTACAAAAGGTTAATGAGGTGAATAAAGTAGGACAAAAGGAAAACATGGATTTAAACACAACCGCTCATCTATTATCATATTTATGAATATTATTGATAAGAAGAGTATTATCAAAAAAAAAAACTGCAATTAGGAGAAAAGAATTCGGAGGCAAGTTTAAACCAACAAGAAAAAATGTGAACACAGTGTTATGTTTTTATAATAGGCAATCTTAAGTCGGAGATTATTTGTCGATCTCAAAAATTATATATCTTGTTCAAGAGCATTTGAATTTTTGTTAAAACTAAAAACTACGGAAGATAAAGATATTTTCAGATCAGCAACAGAATTACAACAAAAATACAAGGAGGATTTGGACGAGTATTTTTCTCAAGAATGTGTTCATTTAAAGCATTTGTTAACGTCTTTTCTCCAATTAAACATAGACACTCTTTTAGAATTGGTACAGGTATTATACGAAAATAAATTAAAATCTTCATTTTCATTTTTCTTTATCTTCATTTTTCTCCATAATGGTTGAAAATTCAAGTGGCGAATGTCCTCTTTCGACACTAAAAATAGTAAAGACCTACTTAAGAAATACAACTAAGTAAAGGTAATTGATTATAACCCGACAAGCGAGAGCTGGCGGGTTGCGTGTAGAACAAATTGAAAAGCGGAAGGGATTTCTTATTACTATTGCAGTCGGCTAGGAGTTCACATCGTGTATAACCGTTTAAGTACCTATACTATCTACCTATAATCGCGATTAAGTACCTCTCCTATCTCTGTTACACTAATTCCTTTTCTATTTTCGCGCAGCTCACCCGCCAGCTCTCGCTTGTCGGATTATACCTACCTCATGTTACCTATTTGAATGTTATTAGGTACATTTTTATTTTACTTTTAAAAGTTCGCTCTTAATTTTCTTTTTGTATTTTGTTAGTATTCATTTAAGTTTGAAATAAAAAAAGTAATTGTTTTTCTTATTTTAATAAACTTTATATTCAAAATATGTTTTGTTGAATTGAAATAAAGTTAAAAATATTTTTGAGCCTGGGCGTTGCTTTCGTATCAGCACCGGACGGCAGACTGTGTTAAACCAGCACTGATTGTGGATTATGTTCAATTGTCTATATCCCATTATACTCAAATTTCTGCTTTTGTACAGTTTATGTTCTACTTGTTTTATTTTTTTATTTCTCTGTTTCATATAGTTCGTGCGTGCTTCGTTTTTTTCATATAACCCGTGTCTGTTCTCTATTGTATCTCCTGTTGTTTTCTTTTCCTATTGATTCTTTATTCCTCTACGGAGTCAGCTTCTCTAATTACATTTCTCCATGAGTTTCTTTTTAGGGTCATACCAATGTGCATTTCATGGGCTTCAAGCACTAATGCAACCTCTAGTCATTCGTTAAGTAATTTATAGTTTTTCGCATTTTAGTTTATTGTATTGAGTATTATATAAAGAATATATAAAAAGTGTGAAGAACACATGACAAACACACAATTCGGCTTCAGAGATGCATTGGGTACTCGATAGGCACTTTTTGCAATACAAGTTCTCTTTCAAAGATGTAGAGACGTGATTGTGATATATATATATATATATATATATATATATATATATATATGTATATGTATGTCTTGTTGGTTTCCAGAAAGCGTTCAATAGAATAAAATATCCGTATAATAAATAATATCTATTACGAACAAACTGCAGCTATTACAGTTGGGGATCAGATAACAGACGACATACAGATAAAAAGAGGTGTGCGACAGGGATGTATATTGTCCCCATTATTGTTCAATACATATTCAGAGCACATTATGAACCTAGCGCTAACGGACATAGACGAGGGAATACTTATAAACGGAGAACATAAGATACGCTGATGATACTGTCATTTTTGCAGACAGTCTTGAAAGTCTGCAGACACTTGTCTCCAGTGTGGCAGAAGTAAGTAGCAGGTTTGGGCTTGATTTTAAGATCAAAAAAACCAAATACATGGTTATAAGCACAAATAGAATACCACCTGGTCAATTACTAGTTAACCAACAACCTATAACACAAATCACCAACTTTTGTTTATTGGGTGCAAACTTAAACGAACAATGGGACCAATCGACGTAAATTAAGAAGGCAAGATCAGCTTTCGTCAAAATGAAAAAAATCTTTAACAGCCACGACATTGGAACGACGAATTGGAAATAAAAGTTCTTTACTAAAATGATACGTATTCTTCGTTCTTTTATATGGCGTGGAGTCATGGACCTTAACTGAAGCATCACTAAAGAGACTCGAAGAATTTGAGATGTGGTGCTATAGACGCATATTGAGGATTTCCTGGATAGACATAGTTACCAACGAAGAAGTACTACGTAGAATGGGAAAAGAGCGAGAACTAGTCGTAACCATAAAACGTCGCAAACTAGATTACCTATGCAATATAATTCGCAATGAACACCGATATGAACTACTTCGGACCATACTTCAAGGTGCATAGAAAAAGAGGTCTAGTACGAAGAAGAATATACTGGCTGCATAACCTGCAAAAATGGTTCAACTTAACCGCTACCGGACTTTTCAGGGAAGCAGTCAACAAAAGGAGAATAGCCATGTTAGTGTCCAACATCCGTAACGGATAGGCACCATAAGAAGAAGTTTATTGTATTTCTTTTCCTTGCTATATATCTTAAACATTTTGTCCAATATTTATTTATTGTCTCTAATTTCTATGTGATAATTTGTCTTTCCTTTATTTACCATATACCTACCTCTTTTCTCTATCCTTTTAAATAAGTATTCTAGTGCAATGGTTCGAAGGGTTAATAGAACTGTCAGCGACACATTAGTTTTGGTGGTGGATATACCTCTTAGTGTGGATTTCTTTTCTTCGTAAAGATTTAAGAAAATTATAAATAACAAGTAACCGTGCTTCAAACTTTATAAAATTTTATAAATATTGCCCTTCAAATTATCATACATTTGTTTTAACCGTTCGTAAACTTTTCTTTTACTAGGTAGAGTATTCCACTTTCGGCTGTATGTATTGATGAGAGTTAAAAGAGTTTGGTTTTTATTCTTAATATACATATTTTCCCATTTACTGCTTTAAAATCGAACCTACTTATTGTCCGTTTCATTATATTCATACTATTGCGTTTAAATTGATATAAGTACGACAAAATTGCAAATTAATCATTTCTAAGTGGTAAGTAACATAGTAACATTTGCATCATTAAAGTTTCACCACTTTATAATTACAATCAAGTAATAAGCAATCAGACCTATATCTTACAATGTGACAACACTTTTCTAAATGGATTTTTGTAGATATACCGACAGAATTTACTACTTATGTTCTTTGGCGCTTCGGAACGATAACTCGAAGAGTCTATTTTTTTCAGGTGCCTCTAACTTCTATTTATCAAGTTTGCTGATTGTAAACATTTAAAAGTACTTAACTTGTTCTCACTTATTTATCTTTCTGGTAACCGTTTTCAAGAATGTCGTTTTTATTTGTAATGCACATACCTTGTTTTTCATAGATGAGGCTGCACTCGGTCATTAAAGCGTTTTCATTGAAGTTACCACTGAGCAAAACGTATTTATTTATGTAGCTTTATATCCATATATATATATATATATATATATATATATATATATATATATATATACATATATATATATATATATATATATATATATATATATATATGTATATATATATATATATATATATATATATATATATATATATATATATATATATATATATATATATATATATAAAGAGAGAGAGAGAGAGAATAAGTAAATATATCCATATGATATACAAAGATCGGAGTCGACTACAGAGACATTCGAACAATAGCGAATCTCTATTGGGGTCAAACAGCTAAAGTGAAAGTAGGATCTACATTGACCAATAAAATTGAGATCAAGAAAGGGGTATGACAGGGCTGTATCTTGTCTCCTATTCTCTTTAATATATACTCAGAAGAAGTATTTAAGACAGCGCTGGAGGAAAGCGCAGAAGGCATAAAGATAAATGGAGAAATAATTAATAACATAAGGTATGCTGATTACACTGTGATTCTAGCAAGTAGCATGGAGGAACTGAGTTGCCTAATGAGTAAGATACAAAAAACAAGTGCACAATACGGACTCAGACTAAATATCACAAAAACCAAATGGACGTTAGTAAGCAAAACCCAACAACCACCACAGCAACTGATATTAGACAATGAAAGAATTGAACACGTGGATTTGTACATCTACTTGGGAACAACAGTTAACTCAAATTGGGATCAAGCGAAGGAAATACGTATAAGAGTAGAAAAGGCAAGAGCATCGTTCACTAGAATGAAGCAAATTTTCACCTCTAAAAGCCTCACCCTGCCTCTCAAAATTCGACTTCTGAAATGTTATGTATTCCCGGTTTTGTTATATGAAATAGAGGCGTGGACAATGACCGCAACATTGATGAAAAAAGTAGAGGCCTTCGAAATGTGGGCTTACCGACGTATATTACGTATATCCTGGACTGAGCACGTTATCAACGAAGAGGTACTACGCCGGATAGGTAAAGAGAGAGAGAGGTAGGAATAAGTATAAAGAAAAGAAAGTTGGCATACTTGGGTTACGTTATGAGACAAAATAAATATAGAGTACTACAGCTGATCGCTCAAGGGAAAATAGACAGCAGAAGGGGTCCAGGGAGGAGAAGACACTCGTGGCTCCAAAACTTGCGGCAATGGTTCGGATTTTCATCAGCTGAACTATTCAGATCTGCCGTAAACAAAGTCAGAATAGCCATGTTAATTACCAACGTTCGGAACCGACAATGCACATGAAGAAGAAGATACAAAGTTGGAGATAAAAAAGTATATTGCTACTTGATTTTTTTATAGGAACACATTTTGCTTACGAATCCATATACATTATATATGTCTCTAATCTAAAAGTAAAATTTTAAGATACAGATATAGAGAATATGCAGCTAGAGTACAGTATATTTCACAAATTTACGATTATTATGGATTATATATTACAACCAAACTGCCAACATTAAAGTGAATAACCAGTTGATAGAGACAATCTCCATAGATAGAGGAGTGAGACAAGGATAAAATCTGACTCCAATGCTAATTAACATGTACTCGGAGCGTATCTTCGAGCAAACACTGGGACAACTAGAGGAAGGCGTCTTAGTTAACGGAGTGCCTCTAAACAACATTAGATATGTTGACGACGCAGTAGTTTTTGCAGATAGCCTAGAAGGTTTACAAGTAATAATGTCGTGCATATCAGATATAAGTCGAGAATATGGGCTGGATATCAATAAAGTATTAGTTAGTAAGCGTGAAATATTAAATACATATCTTTTGGTAAACCAACAGGCAATTGGCAGGGTAAACAGCTACACATATCTTGGTACTAACATAAACAGTCAATTGGACCACTCTACTGAAATAAAACAACGCATAGCGAAAGCAAGATCAGCAAGTCCCTGTTCAGAAGTACGATTTACCACTTTACCACATCCCTACAATCAACTTTCTATTTACTAAATATTCTGCCATCTAAATTCCAATTTTTATTTTCACTTAATATTATAATTCTTTTATTCAGACCCTATGAGACCCTATCAGATATGTTCTATAAGATGATAGAACATACATAAATTTATATGCCACACTTCAGTTGAAAAAACATAATATCTCTCAGCTGACGACTCTTTGACTTCTATCGTCTGTCATGTCAGCTGTACTTAAGAATAGAAGGGGAAGTTACTGTTCATCTATAAAAAAGTATTTCTCTATTCAAAATTCACGTTAGGTATATTGTTAAATATTTTCCTTACATTTTTAGTTAATTAATTTTTTTTTGATATCTTTTTTTTTATAATTTGGCCTTTTTTATAACACTGTCTGGGATGACTATAGAGTAAATCGAGTAGCTTGGTAGTTATCACAGCCGGTCACAAGCCCGGATAAACGTAGGGGGTTGATAAGTAAAGTTAGCAACCTAGTATATATAAAGTTCTTGAACTCCTAAGTGGAATATAGAGCTTCAGTGAAAACGCGCCATCGGGTTCTATATTGCGCTAAGGCATTCACCTCATTCCAAGACTATAAGACTTGACCTCTTCTCTCGTCCATGATGGATCTACTCCAAGTTTGTACTGGGCGACTTCTTTTTTCTCTTCACTGAGGGTATACCACTCTAGGGCAATCTTTGTAATACTGGAATTTTTTTTGCAGCGTGTAATCAATCCAGCCCCAATTTCTGCACTTTATTTGATGTTCTACCCTTTTTTGTTGGGTCAGGTGTACTAGATCTTTGTTTCTGATGATGTGAGGCCAGAAACGGTTTGTCGTAGATATTTATTAATAAAGACCTGCAGTTTATCTGTAAGGGTTTTTGTTACTTTCCAGGTTTCACATTCGTAGAGTAGAACAGACATGACATTTGACTGGAATATGCAGATCTTTGTCCTTGTAGTATACTCGCCAGATCTCCAAACAGGGTTGATTACGGTAAACGCTTGTTAAGCTTTCCGTATCCTCTTACGAATATCGTCCTCTGTACCTTCACTTTCTGTTATGACACTTCCAAGATACGTAGAGTTTTATACAAGTTCAATCTGCATATTGTTGATAGTAAATAGCATATTGTGTCATGCGTTTACTCTCAAGGAATTGGTTTTACTAATATTGATTTTCAAGCCTACTTTATTGGCTTCAGTGGAAAGTGTTTCCAATTGATCAGTCATATCTTGGAACCTTTGTTCTAACAGACAGATATCGTCGGCGTATTCCAGATCGCTTAGGCGTGTGGTTAAAGTCCATTATATTCCTCTTGTATCTGAGTCTAGTTTGAAGTGAACATAGTCTACTGCTATGTTAAAAAGAAACAGAGAAAGTATGCATCTCTGTCTGACTCCAGTAAGTATGTCAAATGCGTCGCAGTTGATTCCATTATGTGTCATGCTGTATTTTGCCTCAGTCTTCCATTCTACCGATTTTTCCATTATTACTGTCATAGTATTAATGTGATCTATGCAGGAGGATTATGGTCTAATCTTTTAAGTATGATGGTCGTGAAGATGTGATTTATTACTGTAAGCAAGGTTATTCCTCTCCAAATTTTGCATAGTGTGAAGCTCCATTTTCAGCCTGCTGAAATGCAGTTTGTTTCCAACACCTCTCGGAATATGGGGAGCAAAAGTTCAGCAGTTAGATACGGATCAGTTTTAAGTATTTCAGCAGCAATGTTATAGATTCCCGGAGACTTGTTATTTCTCAGTGCTAAAGAACTGCTCAACAAAATTCGGAACCAAATAACAACGAAAATGGAGAGAAAAAGGACAACGAGAAGAAATATGTTAAGGATAGCATGTAAGAATGTCAAATCATAAACAAGCAGAGAACCAGAAGTAATTGTAAAACTGAATACCTAAAAAATCGATATATGCGAAATTTCAGAGACAAGAAAAAAAGCAAAGGGAACTGTAAAATATCAAAATTACATATTGGTATACAGCGGGAAAAAAGAAGAATATCAGGTGTTGTTATGCTCATCCACGAGAAATTTGAAAACAGTATAGATGTGATGTACAATAAATATATTAACCACAGAATACTCAAATTGACATTTAAAATAGATAAACTAAATATACTAGATATAAAACTAAATTAACTAAATACATACATAGATAAACTAAAATACATTTAATATCATTGTATACTCCAGATATAAGTAAAACCAAATATGAAACTGAAACCTTCTACAAAACATTACAAGAGTAGATAAATACAATTAATACACCAGAAAAACTAGGAGACAATAAATCGGAATGGGGAAGCACTAATTTATTTCTGCGCCCAGAACACTTTGAGAATAAATAACACATTCTTTCCACATAAAACACATCACAAATATACGTTTACAAACACCCAAGTCATAAACCAACTATAGATTATATTATAATAGCGAGGAAGCAAATACACCCTAAACAGGTATTAGATATGAGAACATTAACATCACTTAACATACGATCAGACCACATTATGGTTTTAGGGAAAATCTTAATAAAAATACCATTAAAGAAAAAATTACCCCCAATATATGGAAAAAATAAATATCGAGACCCTAGAAGAAACAACTCGATGGCTACATCAAAGGCGATGAACACGGCATATTAGATGAAAATGGAGTAACTCAATGAGAAACAAGAAAAATAACATAATAACCGCTGCTAAAGGAAGCGCGGGTACACAGAAAGTTAATGTAAAAGAGAAAGGAAGATCTAACAATGGTTCACCAACGAAATTAAAAGTTTAGCCTATGAAAAACGAAAAGCATATACCCACTATCAAAGTAATAATACACTCAGTATTATTACTATTAAGTTACCAGCAATATGTAACCACACGAAAAAATATCAACTCGCAAATAAGAAATCTAAAGAGGGGATATTGGTCTAAATTCTCGAATATTGGAATATTCTCGAAAGAAAATAGGTTCGAATCTCTTCTATTTTGTAAATTTTTCAATGTTCGCGAATATTCTCCTACGAAAAGAGGTTAAATTCTTTCTATTGACGTCTTACTTTAAACTTCTAGCTAAGTGTTTAATTTTCTATCGAGAATTTTATGGAAATTTAGGCTTTTCAGATCAGAATGTAAAGTTATATATAAATTAAAAATCTTACATTAGTAAATAACAATATTTTAATCCATAATTATTATTTCAAATGTTCCATACCACTCTTATTCACAAAAGTTCCAACACCCAAACCATATGATATTTATACTAACATTATTGTTAAAATAACCAGATACATTGCAAAATAAAAACTTTTTAAACAAATTATTATGCTAATTTGTTAACATACATAAGATAATATACATACAATATACATACAATACATAACTTATAAATTATTTCTTTAATCGCCATTTAAGTTCATTCCAGGTTTCTAAATATTTTGATTTCCTTCCTTCATCCGATATTTATTATTATCTCAATATATACACACATATATATATATATATATATATATATATATATATATATATATATATATATATATATATATATATATGTATATATATATATATATATATATATATATATATATATATATATATATATATATACGTTCATTGAAAGATAAGATCCTTTAAACGTTCCAATCAAAAATAGTCAGAATGATAACTAGTACTTCTTGGTATTCCATTACACATCACGTCAAAAATCATCTAATAAAAAAAACTATTATGGCGAGAAGGCAAGAGGTTTATAGTGAACCATTGATGGATTTTGTCTTAATTATTCCATGTTGTTATTTAGTAGATTATAGATTGCAATGAATAAATAAAAAAATTCTAATACGAATGTTTCCTGAGTAACTCCAATTATTATTGAAATTGCACATAATGATTGTCGACTAAAAATCAAAAAATTGAGGAGATATAGGTAATTTACCTAATAAAGATAAGGTAAAGCCATAGACTTTCACACATTCACATATTAACACGTTCTTTAATAACGAAGGTGTAGGAAACTAGCGTTTGTTTTCTTAAACGATACATTGTTCCACGTTCTTAGCTGAAACCTGTTAATAATAAAATTATGCAATTACAAGAAATATATTCATTCACAATGCTGCATATTATTACATTGTAAAGGTCGTTAATTTTTTACTGAATAATAAATTATTTGCTATTTGAAAAGTGTTGATGCATATTTTGTCAGTACCGGCACAAGAAATAGGAATTTATACATAATTATTGACAAGTATCGGAATTTATTAAAAATCCTTTGTAAAAGGTTCATATTAAGAACCCAAACGGGCTAAATTAAAAAGACAAAACGTTTTCGGAATCCATATTCCATCATCAGTGTCCTAGAAAATATTTAGCCACTTAATTAAAAAGAACATAGGTTTAAAATTTTGACTAAGGTGTGATGACACACAAAGTGTGGTTAATACTTACTAAGAGTACATGAATGTAGCCACTAAATATATGGGTAAAAACCCGTTAACAAAAAATTAATTACATTTAGTTTACAAAATTTCCTATAATGGTTTAAGGTGTTAAAGTTACCGGTGGATTAGGTAACATGGCGACATATGACTCCACGTTGAAGTTGCTAGTCTTGAGACAGTGTGTCTACGAAGACTGTATGGGAGCAACTAAATGGCGATGACATTAATGACAATGTTGTTTAGTTATGACGAAAGTTGTAACAGAGCAGTCAGTATAACTGTATGTTTCTACTTAAGACAAAAGCCAACGTTATTTGAAATTGTGAAAATAAAATAAATTAATATAACAGTATCAACCATCAATGTTGTTATTTTAAATTTATGTATATGAGATGGGATGTGGAAAGAAAAATTATGTGGTTGTAGGTAGGCAACTGACTATACATCTGTGTGGTGAAAAAAGGTTTAAGTATAAGGCCCTTTATGTTTCTCAAACATTTGGTACCCAAAAAATAGAAACTGGACACATGTGGGAGGTTGAGTTCTAGAAATTTTATTAATAATGGTTAGATATTAATGTATTTATTTAAAATTGAAAGTGTTCTTGAATGAATAAAATAAAACTTTTTTAGTATAATGTTCACATGATATTTAACTTATAACTCAATTATAGAGGCCCTGTATGTCAAAAAACAACATTTGGTGCCTGGTAAATGTGAAACTTTTAAGTTATAAGTTCATGAACATAAATATATGAATAGGTAACAGACTAAATGGTGTGAAAGTTTTATTGAATTAACTATTATATGAAATGAACAAAAATATTTTTATTTGATAATTGGGACATGGTTATGTAATAGGTTGATAGTATAGTAATCTACTTATAACTTAAGGAAGGTCCTATCTGTCATAAAGCCACACTAGGTACATGAAAAATATAAAAGGATAAGTTATAAGTTAAATTAGTTGTAGGTGTAAATTGACTTTAATTGTGCTGATGGAATGGTTGGCTCTGTTGAAATTAAGTAGAACGAAAAATTTTTTATTGTGTCATCTTTACTGATGACTAAATTGTGTGGTTTAATTTTATTCATAATGGATATGAGGGTCTTGAGGTGTTCGTTGAACACTATATGAGATAAACAAAGTTTGACGGTTGGAGCATGGTTTTGTAGTATGTTGGTCTTATAGTACTCAAATTATAACTTAAAAAAGCCCTATCTGTCATAAAGCAACACTAGGTACATGAGAAAAATTAAAAGGATAAGTTATAAGTTGAATGATGATTTAATAAATTTTTTAATATATGGTATACAGCCAACTACAGGATTCCTTGTGGAGAAGTATCGGAATAGTCGAATGATATTTTTATTAATAGAGTTACTTTTTTCTCTAATTTATTTAGACAAATTATAATGATAATATAATTTATCTATTCTTGTGTGTCTTGATTTAATTCTATATTTAGGTTTTACTATTGTGGTCTTTGTTTGTTTTTCGTCTTTTCCAAGAGCTTTAGAAAAGCTTTTCCTGTAGTTAGAGTACCAGTCGGTAAACAAGTTTATGACAGATACTTTCTTCAAACTTTAGGTATTGCTTTCTTAGGCCTAGTCTGACACTTTTTTGGTTCTGGGGTGTATTTTCTCTAATTTGCCCGAAAATTCTCACCCGTCAGACAGGAAAATCGGAAAACAAGTTCCGTCAGACAATATTATTTTTGTGATTTCTTATAATTTTTAAGCTATTTAGTTAAAACAATATATTATTGTTCTGAAGCTATTTTCTTGTGGCACTGTAAATTAATTGCTATTTAACTGGGAATAAGCCACAATTAAAGATAAAAATACGTTTATTGACCTTTCAATTTCCACTTCGGAAATCGTTCTCAAAATACAAACAATAAATTTAAAAAATTTTGTTTTTTGTTATATAGTGAAAAATTCTTCTTATACTTTAATTTTATCTGACTCATTTATATTGACAATTCAGACATACATTATGCATTTTAAAGTAGACGACTTTAAAATGATATTGCCAATATTGTTGAGTTGCGCTCCTGGGACGACTTTACTTATAAGATAGTTCATTCCATTACATGAAATCAACTTTAACTTGAGAATATCCGTCAGAAAAAAATCATAGCATGTAATTCGTCTTTAAAAAGACAAACACATGACATTATGACAGTAAAATTCTCCTGTTAGTGATTCCATAGTAAATTATGAGGGAAAAACCAGGAAAGAAACCTCACAATACTATCCCGACATTGTAAGTATTTGTTCGTGAATTTAGTTTACCTTCAACAAACATCAAAATTCTGATTTTATATGTTACGTTATTTAAAAAACATAAATGATGTATCCTCTATATGTTACTGACTTACTAATACTGGTATTTTCTTATTAATAACTTCCTCTTTCAATATTGGTAACCAGATCCTACTACATTCTACCGAGGAATTTGCGACACAATTGGCCTCATTTAGCATAATTAGGGCCGCTTCTTTGATTTTTCTTTTTTTACCATCCGTTTCTTTTAGGACTACATTTGAATTATTCCATTGAACCCTATGTTCATTATTCCACGCGTGCGTATAAAATCAGAATTTTGATGTTTGTTGAAGGTAAACTAAATTCACGAACAAATACTTACAATGTCGGGATAGTATTGTGAGGTTTTTTCCTGGTTTTTCCCTCATAATTTACTATGGAATCACTAACAGGAGAATTTTACTGTCATCATGTCATGTGTTTGTCTTTTTAAAGACGAATTACATGCTATGATTTTTTTCTGACGGATATTCTCAAGTTAAAGTTGATTTCATGTAATCGAATGAACTATCTTATAAGTAAAGTCGTCCCAGGAGCGCAACTCAACAATATTGGCAATATCATTTTAAAGTCGTCTACTTTAAAATGCGTAATGTATGTCTGAATTGTCAATATAAATGAGTCAGATAAAATTAAATTATTAGAAGAATTTTTCACTACGTAACAAAAAACAAAATTTGTTTTTTGTAGAAGCGATTCTATGTCCTCCATCATGCACTAGGCTTTGACGATATCCAGTCCAGCGCAAAAAGACGAAAGCATGACAAACTTGCACCTATTATCCCAAACATAGAAATACGTCGTAGAACAAAAACAACAGACGCTACCGAAAGAATCACATTGCTGAAATGGCATTGAGCAGAACACTTCGCCAGATTATTAGACAACCTATGGACGTATTGCCAAGTGAAGGCCAAAACAAGAAGCACTTCGAAACAGAGGCCGACCACCAATCAGATGGACTTACGATTTGAAGCTTGTTAGCAGTAACTGGAGGCAAGCCGCACAAGACAGAGACAGATGGAAAGAGCTGAGAGAGACCTATGTCCAGCAGTGCACGCGTACAGGTTGAAGATGATGATTAAGACAAGAAAGATAGCATACCCAAGGCATGCTATTGATATCGCTAGAGAATATTCGTGATCAAACATTATTTAACTAGCTAAAAACCGCAAGCAACTCGCCAACGTTAGGGGGATCTAATATGAGACCGAAAGAAGAAGGTATATACACACAACAATAAATAATAACTAATAAGATACACGATAAAATGTTAAATCACTCATTTTAATTGGCTTATTTAATATTTAAATTAAAATAAGATCGTATGTTCGGCATATAATTTAGCACAGCATCGAATTAACCGAGGCGTCAAGCCGAATCATCAGACATTACACTTAGGTATTTAATACTCAAGACATGGATGAACATTAACAATATTTCAAACTGTATGAAACTTATTGAGCCGTAGCGAAGAGGGCTGTGAACTATGAATGTTCTCAGTAAGTATTGAAAATTATCAGTTAGGCTTTATTAGAACGAAGCCGACAGCTTGAAATGACTGAATTCAAATGATACAGTGGTAGTTCAATTAAATAACATAATTTTATGCTGCATATTTTCTCGTATATAGTTGACAGATTATATAATTGCAAGGTGTAGGATGAGAAATAACTCTTGAGAATTCATTCTGTGGTAAATAGACTTATGTCTAATGCCATTACACGCACACACAAATACACCCACACACGCACATACACACATACCTACACATACACATACACACACGAGAAAAATATCCCTAAAAATTCCTAGTTTTTGTATTCTATAGGTACATAATCAGTATTCTTAGCTGAGTGAATTCACTGCCCAAAAAAAAAGTTTCTTCGCTTCTATCGTCCGTTTTTATACATAGGTTTCTTCTAACTCCTTCCATCGATCTCTATCATGAGCAACGTACTTCCAATTTATTCCTGCTATTTTTTGTTGTCTTCTACCCATCTAATCTGTAATTTTTTTCTTGATCGTCTTCTTTTGTAAGGTGTCCAATGTTATCTTGCGGCGTTCCAAGTAACTGTTTTTGTCTAGCAGTGTTATGTTTGGCACATTTTTGTTGTGGTATATTCGACCCTTGTTTTTTTATCTTACCTAGTCGTTCTTCTTTCTATCTGAGAGTCGCATACTTTTTTTTTCGTCTTTATAGAGGGGGGGGTCTAGAATCTTCAAAAGACATCCCAGCTGTCTTTCTTCCTCTTCCTTTTCTTGATCACTGCATGGATAGCTGTATATGTAAATCCAACCTAATTTATTTTCAATCATTCTCTCAATAATTTCTCTCACTGTAACAAAATTCACACCTGTCTCTCTCTCCATTCTGTTCCTTTCCACTATCCATCTGCTGCAATCTAACATCGTATGTGTCACAGTGTCCGAGTATCCACAATATAGGCATTCATCTGTATCAGCCTTTCCGATCCTATAAAGGTAGGCCCTAAAACACCCGTGTCCTGTGAGCACCTGCGTAGGAAATAATGTAATCGCCTGTGGCCACAGTCCACCCAAGCTCTTATATTAGGGATCAGCATTTTCGTCCACTGTGCCACATCGTCCGTATTGTTCCATTCTTCTTGCCATCTTTCAACTGACCTTTCCCTTACCTGTCTTCTCTCAGCCACAGTAAGGTTTGGGCCTCTTCTCACATAAAGCTCTTTTCTTTCCACCGCCAAAACATGCAACGGAACATATCCATAGATGGTCCATAAGGCTGCCGCAGACACAGTCCTGTAGGCGCATGCCACTCGCAACAGACTTGTTCTGTCTACTCGTTTCATAAGACTCCTATAGGCCGTTATCTCTACCGCCTCGCTCCAGACTGGTGCCGCGTAGAGGACGATAGACTGTACAACACCGTATAAGACCCTCCTCCTTTCGGATTTGGATCCTCCAATGTTCGGCATCACTCTCCCCAACGCAGCCGCACTATTCGCAGCCTTTCGGACCACCTCCCGAACGTGCTCCCCCCATTTTCCATTCTGGTGCAATGTCACTCCTAGATACTTTACTTGTTTCTTGGGTGTTAGACATACTCCCGCACATTTTAATTCAACACCTTGCCTGTTCCTTGTCCCCTTCAGAATGATGGCTTCGGTTTTCTCTGTCGCAAGTTTTAGTCCGTGCTGCGTCATCCATTTCTTTACGACGCCACCTGCGTTCCGAACCCGGTATTTGAGATCTGGCTCATCCCGGGCTACTACCAGTACAGCGAGGTCATCCGCGAATGCGAAGGGGGTTGTACCCTCTCCGTATTCACAGTACATAACCCCGTCATATGCCAGATTCCATAGCGTCGGGCCCAAGACAGATCCCTGGGATACCCCGGCCGTCACGTCCACGATCGTGCCCTTTTCCACCATAACCCGTCTCTCGGACAGATACTCCACCACAACATTCATCAGGTAACCAGGACATTCTCTCTCCTCCATTGCCTTCATTACCTCGTTCCACTGCAGCGTATTGAATGCATTCTTAACATCAAACAACAGCAGGGCCGGCCAGCGATGTTCATTCCCTCTGCTGCGCAATGCTTCGAGTACACTCATGATTGCATCAATCGTGATGATGAGAGTCGCATACCTAACATTGTCCTTTCTGTTGTGACTAGTTTATTGATATTTACCTTAGTTGGGTCCAGATTTGACATCCATCTGTTATAATAGAAAGGATGCACTGGTTTAACACTATATTCCACAAGGTAATTTGCGGTCTAAAGTAGTTTTTCAAATCTTGCCAATACAACTTCTGCTCTTCTAGTGATTCCCGTACTTTAGTTCTCTTTGTCAAGTTTTATAATTTGGTTTAAGTAGATATATTCTTGGACTTAATCTATCTCATTGCCATTTACAGTTTACGTCTGAAGTCGTCTATGTTTGTCCTTGTTTTTTTTTGTCATATTCATTTTTAGGTCATCTTATTGAGAGCCATCTGCGAGTTCCTCTACCATAGTTTGTAATTACTCAAATTTATTAGCTACAATGAGGATCTAGGCAACGTATCGGTGGCAGTTTAACTTGTTGCTATTAACGTTGGTGTCATATGTCAACCAAATTGTAGTTTTCGAGACGTCTTCTAGAGCTGGATTAAATAGCTTTGGTGATATTATATTGCCCTTCTCTCTTAAAGAGGATGGGATTTGTATTTATTCTAGATGTACTATTACAGTTCAGTTTTCATATATATTATGCATTAGTTGCCTATACCTCGAGTCTATTGTACAGTTATTAATAGTTTGTTCTATAACCCACATCCCGATACTGTAAAATGCCTTTTCTTTGTCTACTAAGGTAAGAAATATGTTTAGTTGGTATTCATTTACCTTCTCTACCAATATTCTCATTGTTATCAGATAGTCTAATGTACCTTATTGTACATTGAATTGTTAATAATTCGCTCAAACAGATTATACACTAAACTAAGCAACGGTATAGGTCTGTAATTGTTTATAATACATTTGTCCACTTTTTTATGTAAAAGTATTAGACTATTGTTCCAGTCTTTAGGGATATTTTTATGGACAACAAACTATTATGGAGTTATTAGTTATATACTTTCTTTTCATTCTTCTCTCTATTTGATTGTCCTTTTTATATTTGAAATTTGCATACTCCTTAAGTCTTCTTCTATTTATGGTCTCCATCTCAGTTTAGGTCTGCCTTTGGTTCTTTTATCTGGTAGTATCCATTCTGTTATAACTCTTAACGGATTGGTCTTTACTGTTCCATACCATCTAATTCTTTGTGATTTGATTGCTCCTGTGTCCATACTATCAAATTCTTTAGACTTTTATTGCTCTAACTATGTTCTCTTGACCCATCCATTATTGTATTTTGTGATTCATCCAATGTCTTGCATTCTCCTCCTTTTCCCTCTTTGGTCCCAGTCTTTTTCTGATAATTTCCCACCCAAAAACTTTCAATTGCTCTTCTTCTCTTGCTGTTATTGTAAATGTTTCATACTATTGGTCTTATGGTCGTTTTATAGTGTTTTATTTTTGTGTTTCGGCTTATATTCTTATCTCTAAACATTTTTTATTTCTATAAAATGCTGTATTTCCCTGTGTTGGAGTTATTTATGGTTACATATTTATTTAGTGCTCGTTTCATTTTTTGATGTCACATTTCAGTTTTTTTCTAATTGTTATTTAGCTCTACGTATGGCATTTGTTTTTTGCTAGTGGATGTCTTTTTTCCTTCATTAGTTGCTTATTTCGTTGCTTGTTTTGTCTTCTTTAGTTTTTGTTTTCTTTGCGACCTGTAGTCTAGCTTCAAGAAGATTTTTATTTATGTTTTTGTTAACGTCGTCTACGAGAATTTTAAACAAAATTGAACCGAAAATGTTGGCAGTATACCTCTAAAATTTACCTCTAAAATCTAATAGATAACAAAAAAAATAATCTCCAATAAAATCTAATAGTCTCCAAGTAAGAGATGTAGTGCATTTAAGGCCTCCCTTTTTAAATTTAATGTTTGTTTCGTCCTTTTTAAGTGTTTTCTGTGTGTCCTGACGAGTCCTTAATTGTTTTAATTTTAATAATTTTATATACTGGACTTTACAATCATTTGCCATATGTAAGTCAACAGAACTTTATCAAAGAAATTACAAGTTGAAAGAATTGCACACCCACACAATTGTACATCTAATTCCAATCATTGTCATACAACTGTCATCTTCATAAAATCTCAATAAATAACACACATTTTATAAATATATCTCTTGAATAAACATAAATATATATATATATATATATATATATATATATATATATATATAAATATATATATATATATATATATATATATATATATATATATATATATATATATATATATATATATATATATAGCCGGTTTATTAGGCGTTACGCCCGTCCGGTAGGGATCTATGGAGGAGTATCACCTAGCCGCAAGCCCTTATCTCTTGCCGTACTGCTCCACCATAGGCCGATCAGAACCCAGCATATCCTAGTCTAAGCCGCAGATTCATCTAGAATTTTAAACTGCTGCGTTAGACTTTTTGTTTTCTGTACACCGAGCTTGGGCTCGACCCACATCCACTAAACCATTCGACAGTGAAGCGAATGAGAGGCAGCCGCACAGCCCGCTGAGCTATCTGACCGACTAAACATAAATAAATAACTTTTAAATAATTCAATAATATAGAACATCACTTTCATCTAACAAACAATCACATTACACATATTTCTACTTCATTGGATAAAATCTATCTCCTCAAGAACTTCCGTTTTTTCTCAAATAATTACAATAGCAAATACTTAAGTTCTCTATTCAACAATACAGGATAGTTTGAACCATGTTCTTCCAACCATTAATTAACAGAGTACCGGCATGTAAGTAATGTTTTATTAATTTACTAATTTATTACAATTCAATAGACTATTTTATATAAATTTGTGGGTCTTACCTTGTCTACTTAAACAGTTTATTCATTTTGGAAAACCACAGACATGTAATATTGGCATAATTACTGTAATTTATATCATTTATCTTTGTTTATATTTATAAGATAAAACCCTAATATGGGTTTTATTATTTCAGCATTTAATTAACTTTGTATCGAGACCTGAAGATGCTTTGCATATTATAGAAAGCGAAACCGGTCGTCTAGATAGTTAAATTAAACTGATTGTGAGTAAGTCGTATTTATTATTTCTTTTACCTATTTGAAATGGACTCACACAAGCAACACATTCATGATTTCTGTGTTAATTTTTTATCGAGATATTGATAAATGATTTCCGCGCGCCCGCATTCGCTTCAAGCTGATCGTGCGCCTCAGAGAGCGTTATTAAAAGTACCATATCTTGGTCAAAAATTGACACAGAAACATTAACCAAAGTTTAAAATGTTCGTTATAAGCTGTTCTATAACTTACATTTTCCAGCCAGATTTTCAAAGTTTATGGCTTAACACGTTCAGTGCTCATAACACCGATCGGCGTCAGAGTGGCCGAATGCATGGTGCGCATAACGCCAAACGGAGTTACTGATGTATCTTAACGAAACAGACCACTGTGACGTTAGCACTGGAATAAAACGCACGTGTATTTTTCAGTGTGGTACTAAAGGTTAGACATTGTAAAATTTTTGTGCTGTTGTCGACTTTGCTATTTATTACTAGTAAAAAAACTAAATTAAAGTATAAAAATCCAAATAGCCGTACAGAACATTACCTGCTTTGGAAAATAGTGATGATGAACACGATTGCGATTTAGTTGATCGGACAGGTAGGTATATCCCATACTCAGCACCTGGTATCTGTATTTTTCTTAAAAGATGCTAAAATATATGTGATTCCGATCGACGTCGCTGAGCATTAAGCAAGGAATTCTTAACAAGTTGCGCATGACGCCGATCGGAGTCACGCAACCACCAAAAAACATTACCGTTCCTGGCAAATGTCACAATTTAAATTTAGCAGTGAATCTCTTCGTGATTATCGAGTGATCTTGAGTGAATTAATTCGCAACTTTTTAGTTAATTTTTAAAGTTGAATTGTTACAACTTTTTTATTATCAAAGATAAAGTAATTTTGCAAAATTTTTTCTAAAGCTATAATAATTACCTTTACAATGAGTATATTTTGAAGGTAAATCGCAAGTATGAAAATTGAGTTATACTTGGAAAAGTCCAATCAAATTCCTATTTTGCAATTGTTTTTGGAAACATTTTTCGCCATAAAAAACGCCATTTTACTCACTTTTTCAAAGCGATTAATTTTCATTTTGGTAAAATTTTGGTAAAAACTCTAATTGTTTAAGAGATACAATCATTTAGACAATTAAATTATTAATAAAAATTATCTGACGGGTTTTCAGCCTCGTACCTTGGAAACATTGAATCTACGCGCCAAAAAACAATAAAAAAGGTCACGATACCGAGGGGGCGTAAAAGTATATACCCAACCCCCTTTTAGCTCCTAGACTATGCTGAGTATTTGTAATTTATAATTAGTTTTTTATTGACCTCAAAATAAAATTTTAAATTTTTGTGGTCCTAGAAAAAATTAGTTTAATTATGCGAAAAAGGAAGAAGATATTTAGATTTCGCAAATCTTAATAGAATTAAATAGTTTATCTACGTCTGTCTAAATATAATAGAGTCAAAATTAATATTTTTACAATATTATTTAAAGCATATAATAATAAATGCAGTATTTAACGCCAGAAATATTTAGTGTATGTTGAAAACAACCTAATTTTGTGACAAGTACAACGATTTATGTTGCGTAAAATAACATAAATATATTATGTGGTAGAACTAGTAGAACAATGAGTAATCTAGAACGCAATAAATGTTCATGGTGTCTTTAAGTGATTTGTTTAATGGACAAATAGATTGTAAATATGAAAATAATACTTTAATTGTTGCTTAATTACATAGTTCATTTAATTTTCAATAAAAAATTTATTTATAGTTAAATCGGTGTGTTATACTAGTTTTACATGGTAAATCATTTTTTTATTCAACATATTCAACCAATATTTTTAAAACTGAGATTGAAAACCCCGAGAAAAATATTTTACCACATTATAGAACCTAGATATAGAACTCTTCTTCTTCTTATTCTTCTTCTTCTTTTTATATAGACATGGCTTTGTCTGTTTTTCAATGTGCCTCCAGTAAGTTGTCATTCCATTGTTTTCGTGGTCTTCGTACAGATCGTCTTCCTATTGGGGAACCGTCTCTTGCCGTCTTTACTACTCTATTTTTTGTCATTCGGCTTATATGATCGTTCCATTCTACTCTTCCATTTCTTACCCAGTTTTTGCTGTTCTCCACCTTGCATCTATGTCGTATATCTGTACTTCTAACTCTGTCCCATAGTGTCGTACCATCAATTTTTCCAAGTGTTTTTGTCAAAAACATCCTTTTTGTCCTGTCTGGTCAGCTCTTGTTTCTGCCGCGTATGTCATTATTGTCTGATGACTGTTTTGTAAATTCTGCGTTTCGTTTCTTTCCCGATATTTTTATTTCTCCATATTGTTTTATTTAGGCAACCTGCGGATCTGTTTGCGCTATTCACTTGATCTTCCACTTCGGTTTCGAGCTTTCTGTAGCTAGATAATGTGATACCTAGATATTTAATCTACATCACTTGCTATATTATCTGACTTTCCAGCTCCAATTTACATCTTAGTAAATTTGCTCTTGTAACCATGCATTTTGTCTTTTTGGGGAAATTAACATGTTAAATTTTCTGGCGGTTATATTAAATTGGTGCAGCATACGTAAATCATCTTCACTTTGAGAGAGTAGCATTGCGTCGTCTGCTTATCAGATTATTTTAATTTGTTTTTCTCCCATTTGGTATCATTTTTTAGTTCCTACTTTTTCGAACGTTTTCTAATGATTTTTCTTGCACTTGCCTCATTATAAATATTATAGCGTCGGTGCATGATCTTCCACACCTAAAACCTTGTTGTTCTTCTGCTAGTGTTATAATTTCAGTCAATTTATTTGATATCACTTTGGTTGTTAATTTTAGTGTTGTGTTTAATAAGTTAATTCCTATGTAATTTTCCGTGTCCGATTTTTTCCGTGTGAGGATGCTTGATCCCATTCTTGAGGAATTCTGTTTTGTTCTATATAGGTTTTGACAGCATATAAAGTCTCCAAGAACTTTTCTGGTCGTATAGAGTGGTTTTTTTAAAGTATTTTGTTTTAAAACAAGTAGGTTGGGCATGTACTTTATATTCCATGCCACTGATTTGTCTATGATCTTTTTTGTGGAAAGTAAAAGGTGAACAAAGTCTTGTGATAAGAAAGGAGGACAACTTTAATCATATTGCAAGTTGTGAGAATTATATTATTTGCGGTCTGAAAAATTCATGACATAAAGGTCTATATAGAGAGTTTAAAAGGAAGCCAAGAGAAATTTTAGAAATCAAACAGCTTCATCCAGCTTGTTGGATTAAGAGCAATTTCAATTTCTTGGAATTAATGATTTTTCTGGAATAAAAAATAAAAAAGTATATAGCTCCTTTTGTTTAAGTAATATGTAAATTTGATAAAAGATTTTTAATTCCAATTAAAACTACAATATATCTAAAAATTAAGACTTACTTTTTAGACCAAAATAGTACAAATCCAATAATTACATCTGAAATTTTACATCTTCTTGAAGTTTGCATAAACCAGGACTACTTTGAATTTAATTATCAAATATATACAATTAAAAGTGCAGGAGTGTTATAATGGGCAATCCTCTAAGCCCATTGCTATCAGATATTTTTATGGATCATCTAGAGACAAAGATTTCAAAACATCCCGTATTCAAACAGTTTTTATATTGGTGGAGATACGTAGACGACGTATGGTATGTTTCACAGGAACTAACAGGCAACTCGACCAATTTTTATCATATATTAATTCACTTCATAGTCATACTAAATTTACAATAGAAACAGGACAAAATCAATCCATAGATTTTTTAGATTTAAAAATTATCAGACTTAAAAACAAACATGACTTCTCTATATTTCATAAACCTACCCATACTGACACGACTATACACAATTCATCATCCCATCCAACACGGCATAAACTGGCAAAATATCATAGTATGTTACAACAGAAATTCCGATGTCGAAATACAACTTTGAGACATAATTAAATATAATTAAGCAAATAGCAGCAAACAACGGATACAACGAACAAACAATTAATAAAATATCAAATCAAAAACTACACAAGAAAGCCCTGAAATTAGTATTTCCACCACCAGAGAAAAAACCCAGTACCTTCTGCTCGATTACATATAGGTACAGGCAAAAAACAACAACAAAAATAGCCAAACACATAAAAAAGAAAGAAATAACACTAGCTTTCCGAACAAATAACAACCTAGGCAAATATATCAAAAATAACTGGAGCAAAAATAAAAAACACTTACATAGTGGTGTGTACAAACTTAAATGTGGCGACTGCCCAAAAACTTACATCGGTGAGACTGGTAGAAACTTTAATAAACGACTAGCAGAACATAAAAGGGCTTTCAATAATAGAATAATAGAAAAACAGATTCGACATACGCACTTCTCATTCACTACATCATTCTTTTAATGACAAATTAAAAATTCTTCACATTCAAAATAAAGGACTTAAGCTATCTTTGTTAGAATCTATGGAAATCAACAAATTAAAAAACACAGATATAATTCTGAATGACCAACTTGAGATAAACAGTTGTCCCCTCCTCAACCTATTTCATTAGAGACTATAAATGTAAACGCATTCCAAAAATAGATCACTTGAGAAAAGCAATCAGCCGAAACAGCAGTGATAAAAAGTTAAAATATATTTTGTGGAAGTTTGAAAACAAAGTTTTCAGTGTTTTATTGTTAAGTAATTTGGTTGCTTACATGCGTGTAGGAGCCTCTTTCAATGAAGAGTTCCTTTTCTTTATTTAGCAACTGTAAATGTTACTATTTCATTGAGAATAATTTCATAATTAAAAAGTATGTAAGTTAAAAACAATAAAATAATAAAACACAATCACAACTACATATTACATAATTAAGGTAGAATTTAAAATACAGTTGGTTTTGGTTAAACATTAACTCTGTTTTATAGATCATTTGGTTAAAAACTTCAGCGTACGCACTTCATTATTGTCATCGAATAACCACTTCGCGAGTACATTGGGGTGCATTTGCAGTAACTTGTTACTTCTTCTAACGAAGGCACTTATAGATCTTTTTCTATAGAGGAGAATGTAACATATCGTGGAGCATTCACTATAGATCTTAACACTTTATTCTGGAAGCCTTGGAGAATTGCAAGATTAGAATTGCTATCAATGCCCAATAGCAGAATAATATATGTCCACATGGGCTTGATGATCGCCTTCCATATAAGCAGTTTGTTATCCAATGTTAATTTAGAGTTTCGACCAATCAACCAATACATTTGTCTAAATTTAATGCCCAGCTGTTTTCTGTTGGTAAAAATGTGCTTCTGCAGGTTAGTCGTTTATCAAGATGGATACTCAAGTATTTTGTGTCGTTCGTTTTACCTAATAGCTGGTCATTGAGTGTGACCGGAAGGCATTTACCTCGTTTCATTGTGAAGGTTACATGTGTTGACTTGGTCTTATTTACTCTAAGTCGACATATTTTTAGCCAAGTTTCTATTTTATTTAGGTTTTGGTGTAAATTTTCCTGATGCTTTTGTGGGATTAGAGTCCATGGCCAGTATTGCGGTGTCGTCTGCAAAAGTAGCAACTTCTGTGTTATTGCTGAATGGAAGGTCTGCAGTGAACATTAGAAATAAAATAGGTCCTAGTAAGCTTCCTTGTGGAACACCTGCTTTGATAGGGTGAAGCTGAGTGTATTCATCGTGCTTCGTTACCAGGAAGTATCTACTAGATAGGTAGGAGTTTAGGTGTGGCAAGAAAGGATATGGCAATTGTTTCTTTATATTATAAAGTAGGCTTTCATGCCAAACCTTATCGAAGGCTTGACTGACGTCTATACTACGTTCCACGTTTAGAAAATAACATTGCAGACATAGGACCATGTATTTCTTATGGACGATAGAAACGTGGCGTTGCCACGACACACACAAGCACAATTTAGTATTGTATAATTTGTATTTTCGTTTCCACAAACACGAATTAAATTAATGTTTTTTAACGTAATTGACCATAAGTGCCCATTCGAAACAAAAGATGAAAAGTAGAGAAAATGATTTTAATTAGATAAATAGTATTTACAAAAGATAATTTTATTTTATCTTATTTTAATTATAGTAGCGACAGTTTATTTGTTTTTCGGTGAGAATACGATATGCCATGAATCATAGAAATCAGTAGAAAATATTGACCGCTTGGAATGCGTTTATCTAATTACTAATTGCAACTTAAAATAATACGATGTGCGTATGTCAGCTATTTTATGTCGTTCTCTGACTACATAATTGATAATAAGGCTTTTATTTAGTAATTATTCTGATTTTACAGTTAAATGTTAATTGAAAATTAAAATTCAAAAATTAAGCAAATGGAATATCTTGGACATCCGTGCAAAAGAGAGTGTCTGAGAGTTTTGGCAACACTGATCTCCATAAGCGTAATGTTATTTTCTTAACTTGAAATAAAGAAATAGGTAATAGGAAGACTGCTAAGAGGTAGGATTTTCTTTCCAGCACATAGAAGATTTTATTTACTATTCTGTGCACCTGCTTGATTGTCCTATGATTTAGCCTGAAGCCGAATTGGTCATCCGGAATAAGTTTAGTTTCTTCTAAGACTGGAATCAATTTTATCGATATAAGCTTTTCAAATATATTTAATAGAATTGGCAGCAAACCTATAGATCTATATGATTTTAGGCCTTCTGGTTTTTTCCAGGTTTTGGTGTTATAATAATCTGTGAAAATTTCGTTGGACTCGGAAAGTGGCTTGTTCTGATTATGGCGTTGAAAATGCGCTGCAGATATTTGTAACCTTTTATTGTATATTCTTGGAATAACTTGGAATAACCTGTTATCAGATCAAACCCTGGAGCTTTTTTTTATATATTATGGAATATAGATTATAAGTTATGGAATAATTTATTAGTACTAGTGTAATAAGACGGAACGATGTCTACGGAGATGAAATTTATATCAATGATTTCTACTTAAAACGACAATGCGTTCCATCATCTTGAAATCTGCTCATTTAGTGACAATCCATTCAACCACGATCAGGAGCCATCAACAACTTACCCAGTCAACCACATGAAGCCATATGTATTAATTTTAAATTTTTTAATTGTAAAGAAATGGGCAGAGTTTGCTTGTGCAAAATATTATTATTTTGTTTGTTTTATGCTAAATAAATATGATAATCAATTCATTAGTTTATTTGTTACCAACTGAATTTTTATTTTTTAATTCATAGTTTAAGACAAGACGGATTCACTCTTGAGAGACTGAGCTAGGCCAAGCATAGACGATAAGCTCCCATAGTTGATCGAGGTATCATTTTATAATAGTATTTCAATTTATCTCAATTCTCTTTCAATTAGTATTTCTCTTTGGCAGTCTTATCGTTACACATAGGCTTTTTTGGTTTTGTATTTTTCATATTTGTATTTCTTATTTCTGTCAGCGTACAGTTTTTAATCGCTAAGTCCAGTTGAAGCGGGGCTGCTAAGAATTTATGAATCTCGCCAAGGTGTTCAGCAAAGGCTACAACTTTTTCTTTGTTATCTCTGGTCTATTTACCTTGTTATGTCTCTTATTGGATAATATTGTAGTGGTTGTTTTAGTTTTTTATTGCCTTCCAAAATGTGTACTCTGTACCTTCAGAGACTGTAAGAGAACTTAGGTAATACTTGATACCTTTGTTTTTGATATTATTTGTAACTTTGTTGGAACTTTGGTAGCTATGTTTAGTTTTGTTCTATCGCTTGCACATCTCAATATCTACCATTTTTTTCGTAGATACCTCTTCTCTAATATTTCATGTTTAACTATAGGGTCAAGATTTTTTCTGGTTTAGTATAGTCAATAATCAGGGCTGCTACCCACGCTACTTTCTGTATAGCTATTGTGAATTATTTTGTTGGATCTTCTATTTCTTATGGCGTTTTTGGCAAGGATCCAAGAAAACTACCCGATCTACTAGACTTTTTGGATCATAAACGGAATTTGTAAAAAATATTTTTAGGTTGAGTCTTCTCTAGATTTATCCTCGGATTACTCACCAATCATAACCTGACTGTCCAATAAAATTATTGAAAAACTTAAGCAAACTATTTTTCATAACCATAAAACAAACTGGGTAGAATTTAGGGAACACTTAGATGAACAAATCAATCTGCAAAAAGAACGTTAATGACAATAAAAAAAGTGTGATAAAAAAGATGAAAAGGGACAACACATTATTGAAAATGGTTTGTTTAAAAAGTGTAATACGGGAGTTAAAAAGGGCCAACATAGTTGAAGATAGTTCTTTTGAATATGTTATGTACAAATATAGTAAAAAATCTGATGAAATATTGTTTGTCTTGATCAGAAAATGCTGTAGTAGAATGACAATAAAGTGCAATAAATATTATATTGCATAAATACATTAAAGTACCAGTTTTTTCACTAAATATAATTCAATAGTTTTGTTTTTTACATGAACGTAAAATAATAATTTAATTGATCAATTATGTAATTGATATATTTCATATAATGATAATAATAATATATTGGAACGATGTACGATTTATAAATGCTTTAGCGTTTTTGGAATAGACACACGCAAAAATATTATAATAGACTATGTAAAAGTGTTCTCACCTTAACCTTTTACAACCATTTAAGTGAGAAATAGAAGTGGTCTTTTTATGTCTGCATAACTCAATGGAGAGTTCGATTCGTGTTGTAGACATTTTAGGTGATTTAATTTCATCTACCGGTTAGTCTTTTTTGCACGTGAAATTTATAGCCCAGGAGATAATCGACGAGTTTATAAAAATCTACCATGATGAGAATAAACTAAAAAGTTGAGTGATATGAGAGAATCCTATTTAACTTTAATGCAGACAAGTGAAATATTTATGGATTAACAATAAAAACTACATGCAATGTTTGGCAAAGTTGGGTTAATTTAGCTTACTAAAAGCACATAAAATTCTAAAAGTCTTAAGCAAATGTACAGTACCTGTTAGATTGACTATTTGGTTACTATTGGAAAAACCTTTAGATCACTAATGTATGTTATACATGACGTAATACTATTTTATATGTTTAACCGTCTGTCTAGCAGTGCTAGAATCACAAGGAGACTGGGGAAGTTTACCCCATCTGTGAGGGGAGTCAAGGGTTAACGAAATTTTGCAAGAGTCATCAAATCTGTCCAGTTTATTTAAGATGCACATTAAGCTACGGCTATGGATTTATTTTACATTTCCACTCTTTTGTCCATTAGCAATTTATATCAAAATTTTATCAGCGGAGTGCTTGAACATACTTCAGAGGAGATAGCCTGTAGCCGGAGTCGGTTTCTTTGGGCATCGCGAACATGTTCTTCTTTCCATTACTCTCCTATCGCAGATTGGATGTTATCAAGGCTATCCAAACATTCTTTACAGCTGTTCTAAACAGTTCGTTTGTGATGCAACCAAACCACTCTTTTAGATTTTTCATTCAGGGCATTCTTCTGTGGCCCGAATTCCTTCGTCTTTTAATCTTTCCCTGCACTATAATGTGTAGGAATGTATATTTTTGTCCCCGTATTGGATGGTCCAAGTATTCCAATTTTCACTGTTTTATGTTAAGTATTACTTCAGGCCTTTTGTCAATTAGCCGTAATACTTCTTCATTTGTAACTCGGTCAACCCAACTTCTTCTGAATATTCGCCGATAGCCTTAACATTTTTATTCGTAGAGAGAGAAAAAGAGAGAAAAAGAGAGATAGAGAGAGAGAGAGAGAGAGAGAGAGAGAGAGAGAGAGAGAGAGAGAGAGAGAGAGATACTCATATCACGATTATAAAGCAGTTTTTATTTTCATGAAAATGAGCCTAGTAATTTCAAGACGTATTGTGAACTTGTACACTGGTCTTTTGACCAGAAACGGTGGGTGACAATGGGTAACACTATAACAACCTCTGAAAGTTGGGAGTCAATGTATAACAATAAAACTCATAACTTTCCTTGTAAGCCAGTTGTTAGGCCTCGTCTAGCTCAGTATCTCAGGTGTGAGAACGTCTTATCTCAAAATGTAAATCTGAAAGATGAGCTTGGCTGGGACAAATAAACATAAAGATATTAACTATAGTTAGTTGGAAACAAAAGATAAAGTTAATAGATGAATAAAATGTATAACGTATTGTAAACTTGTACACTGGTCTTTTGACCAGAAACGGTGGGTGACAATGGGTAACACTATAACAACCTCTGAAAGTTGGGAGTCAATGTATAACAATAAAACTCATAACTTTTCTTGTAAGCCAGTTGTTAGGCCTCGTCTAGCTCAGTATCTCAGGTGTGAGAACGTCTTATCTTATAATGTAAATCTGAAAGATGAGCTTGGCTGGGACAAATAAACATAAAGATATTAACTATAGTTAGTTAGAAACAAAAGATAAAGTTAATAGATGAATAAAATTGAAAGAAATTAAAATAAAATAATAATTTAAAACAAAATAACCTGCATGTGACGTTTATAACGTTACAATCTCGATATTTTGATCGCTTTCTCGTTTATCATATCTCCTAAGTATTGGTAGTTATTTACCAGTTGAATGGGGATGATATTTATAGTATTGTCTATATGATGAATTAAAATTTTACTATAGATCATATACTTGGTTTTCCTGGCATTATTTTGTATTCTATAGTTATTGCACACTCTATTCATAATCTCTAGTAAAAATTTAAGCTCTTCCCATGTTGTTGCTAACAGCACAGTCTGCATGTCTAATGTTGGTTATTACTTATCCATTGACGATTATTGCTTCATTTGCGTTTGATAAAACTTCTCGGTAAAAGTGTTACCTATAGAGGTTAAACAGTAGTGGTGATAATATAAATCCCTATCTCGCTGCACGTGTTAGTTTTTCACATCTAAAATTTCATCTTCCATCCTTATATTTGCTCGTTGGTTCCAGTATAAATTCAGAATTATTCTCAGATCTTTATTACGTATGCCTTTGCTCTCAAGAATATAAGTAAATTATGACTACTCTGTCAAAAGCCTTTTCGCAATCTATGAAATGTATCTCTTTATTGACGTAAAAACATCGCTATATGAGAACATTTAGAGTAAATAGAGCTTCTCTAGTGTCTAGTCATTTTCTGAATACCAACAGATAACTCTTTGGCATCTTTTATTCTTCTTTTAATGTTTCTGTCTAAATATTTGTAGTAAGAAGGATGATTTTTTACTTTTCACCTTTGGTTTATGAATGTCAATATCTCCTATATCATTCACAATTTGTGATTCTTGTGTGTTTGGGTGCAAGTTGGTTAGAGCTATATTATTAAAAGTTAGTAGTTACATTGTAGGCTCATGGTTGTATTTGATATCGTACGAATTGTACGGTTTAGCTCAATGTCAACCATATGGGCTTACCTGCTTTTAGTCTATACCAATGCACAGTATTTAGTCGCTGGATACATCAGGCTAAAAGCTAAGGATCTTAAGATGGTTGCTGCCAAACTTGCATTTGGTGCAAACTTTCTACTTCATTTCCAAAGTATTTCGGATCTTTATTGTACTCTTCATTCTTCGCAAGATTATTATTAATATTCTGACTCGTAATTATCTATTCTGTTAGTCTTTTATTAAGATAAAAAGATCTTCTTCTTCATGTACCATGTCGTTTCAGAACGCTGGTTACCATCATAGCTATCTTAATTTTATTCACTGCCACCCTAAATAGCTTGTATTAACACCATACCAATCTCGCAAGTTCTTTAACCATGAGGTTCTTCTTCGTTCTGGACTGCGTTTGCCTGCTATTTTTCCTTGCATGATATTTTATAGCAACCTATATTTTTGACCTCTCACTACATGTCCGAAATACTCCAGCTTTCTCTGCTTGATGCTTTTTATGATCTCATTAGTCTTACTGAGACATTCTAGTATTGTGGAGTTTCGAATTTTTTCCACCCAGAAAACTTTTAAAATTCCTCTATAGCACCACATTTCGAAAATCTCAAGGCGATTTAGATAGATTTTATTCACAGTCCAGGACTTGACACCATAAAGTAAGACCGAGAACACGTAGCAGCGAAGTAGACGGATCCTCAATGCCAATATTAGGTCTTTGTTACATAACACCTTGAAAATCCTTCTAAAAGCAGCTCTAACCTGCTCAATTCTAGCCTGCTTGTAACTTTCTGCGTTACAATTTAATTGGACGTATGTTGCTCAGGATAGATAAACGGATGAAAGGAGTTCGGATAGGCCTATGTCCAAAAATAGACAATAAAAGGCTACGAAGATAAAGAGAACAGAACCATGCGGAATGCCATTTATAAGTTTCGTCTATTTACTTCTCTCTTCTTACTATTATTACTTTACGATAAACTATTGATTTATAAACAAATACTTAGACCAGTATCTATTTTTAGGTAATATTTTTTCTGATATTATAATGACTTTCCATTTCACAAAAACCCCGTAATTTCTAAAGCATCCTGTAGGCTGTTATCGAACACTTATCCAAAATTAAAATGTTCCTGCATGGTTTTGCCCGTTGAGTACATAACCGCGGTCATTTGGCAGGTAGTCATCCAAAACATTTTATGTAAAAGCTAAAATAATAGCGTTCTGGATTCCATATTTTATTCGTTTCCTACGAATTCATGCCAGCGATCTTTTAGAAAATCAGGTACCGAAACTGTTGTCTGGAGGCGCCTTTAAATTAGTAACAATAGTACAGGCAAAAACGTCAAAGTTTAATTTAAAAAGTTTTCCATAATAAAATAGTTTAATTGACAAATTAAACATCAGAAATTACTTTAAGTCGATAGAAAAACAATAAAAATATATAAAGGATTGTATACACGCAACCACATATGAAGTAATCGGACTATACGAAGCAGATAAAAACCAAGGAAACCGTATTGGTGGGATCAGGAAATCGAAATTCAAATCGAGCATAAAAGACAAAAGTACAAAAATTACTAAATAGAAAGAATATCGATGATACGGTCGCATACAAAGCAGCTCAAGCAAGAGTCAGAAAAATAATAACTAAAAAAAAAGAACAGAAGTTGGGGAAAGAATTGCAACAAAATAAATGCATACATAAATGGTAGAAGAAGCACTAAAAGCTGAAAAGTGATAAAAAATAAACGGGAGAAAAAGGAAGACGCATGTATTAACAATAACTACAGAAAAATTGAAAGAGCACTTCGAAAATCTACTAACTGAAACCAGATACCAGATACACACCAAAGGCAACATTCCAAATGAACAACACGGAGTTTAGAGAGAAATTCCTTGTGTAGACTACCCCTGGTCCTATATAAGCCAAACAAATCGTAGAATCCAAAATAAGATTTATGAACATTCCATTTCTGTTTGCAATTTCGACTCAACTTCAGCTCTAGGTCAACACCATCTTCATACAGGTCACAAAATTGATTCTGTAAACTCCAGAACCGTAGGCACCATCCATTTCTATAAAACAAGAATTATCCAAGAAGACATAGAAATTGAAAAAAGGCCAAATTGTCTCAATAAAATAGATGACGGCACACGGTTACCTTCGAGTGAAGACCTATCATAAAATAATGTATGTAAATGTTTATGATCTTCTTGGATATACTGGATATTCTAGTATTTTTTGACGAAGTTTCGCAATGTTTTCTTCTTCTTCAAGTTCCGCTCCCATCGGAGGTTGGAAATCATTCTGGCAATTATAATTTTGTTGGTTATACGCCTGAATAGTTCAATGGAACTGCATCCAAACCATTCACGGAGATTGTGAGTAACCACGAGATTTTACGTCTTCCTACGCTTCTTCTGCCTTTGATTTTACCCTGCATTATATTCCTTAGTAGTTTGTATTTTTCACCTCTCATGATGTGCCAAGTATACCAATTTTTTGATTTTTTTTGGAATTTAAAACTTCGCATTGTTCTCCTAGTTGTTCGAGAACTTGTTTGTTTGTTTTGCGATCCATCCATGATATTTTCAAAATACGTCGGTAACACCACATTTCGAATGCTTCCAGGTTTTTAATGTTGGATTTTTATAAAATCCAACAACATAAACATCGAAGCTAACATCGAAGCATTCATATCCGGAGCGATATACTGATATCGCGATTACAAAAAAGTTCTCTCATTCTATTAAAAGTTCACCGTGGAATTTCAATGCGACATCTTATTTCTTTTGTCTGATCAGTATCTTCTGTGATCCATGCTCCAAGGTATTTGTACGAAGATATTTGTTCAATTTCTGTATTATCTAGTACTAGCTTAATTTTGATGTTTTGTGCTTTTGTAAATACCATGAACTTGGATTTCTTCAAATTTATTTTTAGTCCATAATCGTTGCAATATATATTTAGTTGTTCAGCAAGGTGTTGCAGTTCTTCTGGATTTCCTGCCAGAAAGACGGTATCGTCAGCATATCTTATGATATTAAGTGGCTCACTGTTAATTATAAGGCTCTCACTGACCTCAGCAAACGCTAATACTGATATAGCTTCACTGTATAAATTGAATAACAAGGGTGATAAAATACATCCTTGGCGGACCCCATAGCGAATCTGGATATCCTTGGTCAGTTCATTTTCAACTTTCAATGTTGCTGTTTGGTTCCAATAGAGGCTACATATGATTCTAATGTCTCTACCGTCTTTGTTTTTATTTAATAAAATTTCTTTGAGCCGATTATGCTGCCTTCTGTCAAATGCCTTCTCAAGATCAATGAAACAGGCATATACTTCCTGATTTATATCTAAGCACCTCTGCGAAAGAACACTTACTGCAAACAGTGCATCTTGTGTTCCCAGTATTGTGAATTGCTTTTAAAAACAATTTCAAGACATAACTAAGGTTCGATTAAGGCTATGGTGCGATGTTCACTGCAGTCCTTTGCATTGGCTTTTTTTTGGGAAGCAGTATGAATGTTGATTGGAGCCATTCTTTAGGTATTAAACCTGTTCTATATATGCTATTGAATATATCCAAAAGAAGATCAATAGATTCAGTATTCACAATTTTGAGTAATTCGATAGGAACTTCATCAGGCCCGGGATATTTACCACATTTAGCTTGTTTCATTGCATATTCAATTTCTTCTCGTATAATGTCAGGCCAAGTATCATCCTTAAATTATTTGGTGCTTCTGTTCTCTCTTTGTCTTTAAAAAGTTGTGCTGTATATTGTGTTCATCTCTGCATTTTTTGGTTTATATCTGTTATACCTAAGTGCACCACTTTCATCTCTTAGTTGTCTAGGTTGAAGTGTTTCTTATTCCTGCTAATTCTCTAATTCTTTTATGCATGTTAAAAAAAGTAATATTTTTTCTCAATTTCTTCTAGTTCTTGGCACTGCTCATGTAACATTCTCTCCTAAGCTTCTTTTGTTCTTTTTTTAATTAATCAATCAGTTTCATCATATTTAATTGGATTTTTTGTTTTGAATGATCTTCTTTCATTCATTAATAGTAGCATTTCTTCAGTCATCCCATCTTTATGTTATCTTTTCTTTGGCTTTAAGTTTTCATTTGCTGTTTTAATTATTGCTACTTTTATATTTTCCCATATCTGATTAATGATACCTGAACAATACATGGTTCCAATATTTGTAATTTGTTTGCCTGACCTGGCCACTGTATGTCACTTATACCTAAAACATCAATTTGGAGGTTTTCCATTTTAACCAGTCCGTTCGCTAATTTACCACTTGCGTATAGACTTCTGACATTCCAGGTTGCTATTTTCAATGACTTAAGTGCACAGGGATGTCTCTGGTTTACGACCTGGGAGGCCCTGTGATCGACGGTTATTCCTTTCCTGCCGGATCTTGGATTCCTTGCTCGATAATCAGTAAGTTTGTTTACTCTACTTGTCATTTGCCATTCATGACTTTACTAGGGGTACTCTATGAGTCTTTAATGCAGTGGTTCCCCGTTGCCTTCTGTATCCTTATGCCGTTGACCTATTTTTCGATTCATCCGCCTTTAGAACCAGTTTCCCAACCCTTGGACAAAAGAGTGCCCTTTCACTTATTAACTCATCCGCCCGCAGCCGTTGGTCATAAGTGGGGGATTGCTTATACCGGCAATCATTCGGTGAATTACCTGTTGGTCCACGGGAGGTATTTTATTTCCCTCCTCCCACCAGTAAACCGGGTCGGGCATTCCCCTCTCCGGCACCTGGGGACGCGCTCTCTAGAGGTTACAGGTTCCCCCGAGAATTTGTTTTATTTTACTACAAAAGCGTTTTTTTTGGCTTATTTTAGACGCCCCTGAAAATGCTCTGAGAGTGAAAGCACTTAGACAAGATTTAATATAGAATAGTGTTCGACATCGGCATTTTATTTGCAAACATCATATAATCGAGCATTCATTTATATCTCATTTAAATGCCTTACTGACGTTTAGGAACAGTGTCTTCTGGTTAATTCCATCTTAGATGTATTCAGTCATGAACACTTGTAGCTTGCTAGAGTGTTCAGTTCTGAAACCAAATTGTGCTTCCGGTATCGTGTCTATTGTTTCAGACTCTTCTTTTAACGTAGCTAGTAGTACGCTCTTAGCAACCTTGCTTATTGATGATAGTATGTTGATTGGTTTGTAGTTTTGAGAAAATGTTCCATTTTTTTCCTGTCTTCCGAAGCATTATCACTTAAGCTTTTTCCCATTTATTAGAAAGTCATTATAATCTAATAATACGATTGCTTTCCTTGGAAGATTTTGTAGTGCCCTATTGATGACCCTATCTTTTACTGATGCTTTTTTGCTTTTAGGTATTTAATTATTATTTTAACATAATTTCATGAATGTTTTTTTTTATAATGTCTTTGGCAGTTTGCCATATGATCTTTTAATATCATTAGGCGCAGTTAAAATTATTCGTAATCGAATAGACTAAAATAGATAAATATAAAGTTGAGAAATTAGTACAAACATTAATGAAAAGAAAAGAAAATATATATATATATATATATATATATATATATATATATATATATATATATATATATATATACATACACATATTTATCCATAAACATATACAATTAACATGGGTCACTCGCTTCATGTCCAGGGGCCCATCAGGACATTATAATATATACATACACAGGAAAACTAGGCCACGGTAAATAGGATTAAACATATAAAGGAGAGAAAACAAAGGTAAAAAGTAGAAACAATTTTTTTTAACTAAAGAAAAATATTACATTTGGTCAAAAAATCGATTATGCAATCATAAATTAATCTGTTTTGGGTGGCTAGGGCAGATAAAACGTTAAACGGAGATTTACGGGTAATATGAACAATATTATTATATAAAACGGTGGATTCCAAATTATATTTGGCACAACCAAAAAGTACATGATCTAGGTCGCCTTCTACTCCACATTCCACACAGTTTTTACTCTCAATCGCTGAATTCTTGCAAGATGGACAGGAAAACACGTTTAAACACGCATGTCTAAATTTTAGCCTAGATATAGTGGTTATATAACGCCTAGGGACATTATAAGTTCTATGCCAATGTGCAACAGGAACAGTTGTGTGTGAAGAAGTGTATCTATTTGGGTTGGTAAAACAAAACTCAGACCAGAGATCACTCCATTTATATTTCAAGACTGCCTTACGTGTAGCAACCAAATCAGAAATACTGGGTAGATATTCTGTGGTATCCACTGAATAAATACTTAATTTGGCTAGTTGGTCAACATGTTCATTATGTTTAATTCCACTGTGTGCTTTGGCCCATATAAATATCACATTTTTTTTATTTTCTTTAAGTGTTTCACTAATTTTTTAATTAATATTATGTAGGGATTGGAGTATGTGGTTGGAAAAAAAGGTTGGTTAATGGCTGTAAGAACTGACATGGAATCTGAAACAATCATAACGGAGGATTCCCTGTTAGAAACAAAAAGTGGGGCTTGATATATGGCGATTGCTTCCGCACTAAATATGGAAATATTTGCTTTTAATTTAAACATTTTTTCTACCTTCTCCATAGGGATGTAAAAGGCACATCCTGTACCGTTTTCTGTTTTGGAGGCATCCGTGTAGATAGTACTGTAGTAATCCCAATTGAATAAGATGCTTGTAATAATGTTGTTGTTTGATCTTCCCGTGTTAACATAATTTGGTTTAATAAATTTAACGCTATAAAAAAAGTTTCAAAATCATTTATATCTGTGTGTGATTTTAAATTAATAGCTTCATCAGCAGAAACTGTGTTTTCTCTAAGAGCTTCACATAGAGTTGGAGAGTTTTTCTTTTTCCAATATTTATTCGTTAAATCATAATTATTTAACTTTATTATTTCGGTATACAGGAAGGTGTTCTGATGTTTAATTTTCAGTAAAAATTTTTCGGCCAAGAAATGTCTTCTAAGAGAGATTGGAGGCTCAAGTGCTTCAACATAAAGGGGCTCAATAGGGGTTGTCTTCATGGCACCAATACAGATCCGCAAACACTGGTTTATAAATATGTTTAATTCGTTTAGTAAGTTCTTGCTGGCAGATCCATATAACCAACATCCATAATCTACGATAGAGCGAATATAAATTCTATAGAAAAGTAAGGAAGTCTGAACATCTGTTCCCCACCAAGTTTTAGTTGTCATTTTCAGAAAGTTTAGGCCTTTTTCACATCTGTTTAACATATATTCTATGTGAAATTTCCATGTTAGCTTGTGATCCAGTAAAATGCCCAAATATTTAATTACCTTTTTAAAAGGAATTTCTCGCTGTTTTACTATAAATGTTTCTATATTAGGAATGTTATGTCTACTGAAAATGGTCATTGCTGATTTTGTGGCCGACAGGTGAAGGTGGTTTTCTTCCAACCATATTTCTACAACGTTGTAAGTATCCATTAAAAATCCAAAAGCTTCATCTCTATTCTTTGTTTCACAGTATATGCTGACGTCATCTGCATATTGGATGATCTTAAACGGATATTTTTCCAACTTTAATTTATGTAGGTCAGCTGTGTATAAATTGAACAGAAAAGGACTTAAGACAGCTCCTTGTGGAATTCCTGTAAAAACATATCTTGGGCCTAATAAATGGTTGTTAAAATCCCTGACATAAACATGTCTTTCTGAATATAATCCGATAATAGCATATACTATTGCCTTAGGAATTTTAAAATCAGTAATCATTTTTTTACTCAAAATATTTAAGCTTAAGGTGTCATATGCTTTCTCAATATCAATAAAAATTGTTGGAAGAAAATTATTTCTAGAGAAATTATTTTAAATATTTGTCACTAAGGTTTTAAGTGTATCTAGCGTACCCACTCCTCTTTTGTATGCAAACTGACAGGGCGTAAGCAGGTCTTTTTTATGTAGCCACCATTCCAGCCTATGTTTAACCATACGTTCGAAAGTTTTTTGCACACATGATAGCAGAGAAATTGGTCTATAGGGCTACGAATGGGCCAAATTAGGGTCTTTACCTTGTTTAGGAATCGGTGTGATTATAATTCTTCTAAAATCTTCAATGCATTCACCTGCAAGCATCTCATCAAAAATTTGTAGAAGAAACCTTTTTGCTATAATTGGTAAATTCTGTAACATTGGATACTTTATTTGATCAAAACCCGGGGCAGTATTTTTTTATTTCTTGAAGCATAATTTAGTTCATTGATGTGAAAATTATTTGCCAAAAAATGTTTTTTATCTAAAATGTTATGTTCAATATTTACAGTGGAAGGAACAGTCTGGGGAGCTACAAGATTAAAAACTCATCTATTAAATCTTCATTATGTGGCTTACCAAGCTTTATTGTTTTACGATTCATTTTTTTTGCTTGTTTCCATATCATGCTAGTTGGAGTATTTTTGTTGAGATTGGAACACCATTCAATCCAACTTTTTTTAGCTTTTTCTTTTAATCTTCTTTTAGTAAGTGCTATGCATTTTTGGTATGCAAGAAAATTATCTTTTGTGGAGTTTTCTTCGTATACTTGCAGTACATGTTTTCTTTCGGAAATTATGTCACATTCTGCATCCCACCAAGGTGAAGGTGTTCGATGTTTGCACTTAAATGGTCTGTATTCTTTTAGAGTTCTTTGTGCTGCATTATTTATACAATTGATTAAAAATGCAAATTTTTCTTTGGTGGTTGGATATTCTGCATCAGTAAGGTTATAAAAGTAGTCTTCCACAAACTCTTTATATTGCTCCCAATTAGCACCTTTTAGGTTCCATCTATATCGCGGAATTGTGATGTCCTGCAGAATTTGTTGCATTGCAAGAGTTATTTTTATCATAAAATGATTTCCAGAATGGTTAATAATTTATATTTTCAAAATTTAAATATAATCCATTCTGCCTTCAAAAATTATAAGATATACTCAATAAATGTCACTTAATGAATTCTAATGGTCGTTTGACGTGGACTCCCATTAACATCTCGTAGACTCCCAATTTCTTTTCTCGTTATCGTGGACCCGCTGCAAGTCAAAATCGGCCCTTGGATTTCTATATAGACCAGTTTAGAAATATATTGTCGATATCTCCTTTCGTTGTTCTAGTTTTTATTCTATTACTACTCAAATTAGAAAAAATATTTCCGAATTAACATTACTCTTGTGTTTATTGGAATGATCATCTTATTTCTAAATGTTTGTTAGTTACCCTGGAATTTTTAACATTTTGAGAACTTAACTAGAAAAATTCTTTACATTTCTTCTTCGAGTGTATTTTTCTAAAATATTACCGGATGGATGTAAATGTCATCACTCATCTCTTCACACCTTTTAGTTATTCTGGCGTGAATTATGCGAAGAAGCTTATAGTTAAGCAGATAAATATATAACTATGCTATTGTTAATTGCATATCATTAGTTTAATTATCAACTATTCCAACGTTTTGTAATTAAATGTACTATTTCGTAATTCTCTGGTAAAGCTATATAAATTCTTACTGAAACTCTGTTGGAATTGCTGGTCGTAAGTAATAATTTAATATGTAATATAGTGATTATTGATGTTTGTCATTTCTTCGTAATTGTAAAAATACGCAGACGTGGGAGTATGAAAATATGTCAGCTTAAATATAACTCTTTAAGGACTTCGCATCGACCATGAACCATGATCTCATACACGTTAGGTGCAGCTACAGAAATATCTTAATTGATTCATTAGAGAAAAATTTATCAAACGTAGAATTTTACAATTTTTTTTTTCGTTTATTGAGAATTATTTTATTCATTGACTTTAAATAAATTATTGTATTAAATCTAACGATATTTAATATCTATCTAAATATCCAGCTTCTTCTTTTGCTTCCACTTTTATCTAGGCATATTACCTGTTTTTCTCCGACATTGTCTTGATTCTATAGTCCATTTCCATCATATTGAAAGCACATTATGTATGCAAATCCCTAAACTGTTGATACGGGTGACTCAATGAAAAATAGATATTTGTCAACAAGTTTACAGAAGTATATAGGAAAACAATTTTAAATTGAGTATGACCACCAGGTATAAACGTTAAGGCAGAATAGAATACAATAGTTTTGAGGGTTACTAATCCCTAAATAAAGTTGCCAGTGTCGGAGTGATGGAGATTAACAGATACTAATGAATTTGCAAGAAATATAAGATTGGTTATATATAAAATAATTTGTGGCCGCAACAGGGGCCGATTTGTAAAAAAAATGAATATTTATTTTAATCAAATTCCATTTCAGATTCACTGCTTTCTTCAGAATCTAAGGAATCTTCAACTCCAATATTCATTATTACCGGTTCCAGCATTGCATCAGTCATATTATCCAAATTTCACATTTTATTTTCTTCCTTGTGAGCATGACTAACAGCATTTTTCCAATTTTCTGGAGTTACTTTTGATAAGGAATGTTCTAATAATTGTTGTAAGTCTTCTAATTTAAAAGTTTTGTTGTTGCGTCCGACTTTACCCTTTACTTGAGACCATATATTTTCTATCGGATTCAGATCACAGTGGTATGGGCGTAAACGTAATATAATTACATCACGGTTTAATGCCATTTCATCAATTATATATTTTTTATAAGCTGCTTTATGTTGCCTTACAATAGGTAATAATTCCTTTTTGCCGAATTCTCCTTGTACACAATTGCGTGTTTATCCAACCATTCGATTATCTCTCCTTTTTTCCATGCCGTTGTTGGCAATTTTTCTGCTAGTCTTGAATGGTAACTAGCATTATCCATGACTATGACAGAATTTTTTGGAATTAAATCCAACATTTGCTCAAAATATTCTTTAAAAACGTCAGCAGTCATTTCCTTGTGGTAATCTTTGGTTGATTTTGAGGCAAAACTTAATAATCCATCATTGACAAAACCGTAATCGTTTCCAATATGGATTATTATGAGTCTGCGTTCTTTTCCAACGGGAATATTGCTTATTCCAGTAGATACACCTTCGATGAATGCCTGACGGGAACTTTTCACATTTGTATCAACCCATAGATATGGTACAGTATGACCTTCATTTAGCCAAGTCTCCTCCAAATAAAAAATTGTTTACCCTTCTTCTCGGTACTTTTTAATAGTTCTTAGATAATCTCGTCTCCAACATACGATGTAATCTTTTTCAATTAAAACGAATTTTCTTCTATTCTTCTGTCAACGAAATCCCATCTCTCTTAATAGTCCCCATAATTTCTTGTTGCTTATGATTAGTAACTCTTCGTTTTCTCTAATTAATGTTTGGATTTTGTCCAATGTTGGAAATTCTTTGTTAAAAAAAATGAGTGGACGCTGCGTCTTATCATGTTTTTATATATTTCTTCAATTTCCAAGGGTTTACTCTCTCCACTCTTCTTGGGAGATGAAACAGTTCCTCCTTTTCATTCTTTTAGGAATCTATAAATTGTCGCTTCTCAAACACCTGTCATATTTGAACACATGTTAACGATTTCACGAACATTACTTAAAGGGCGTTGATGTACAAGTGCATCGTGTACATTTAGTATATTTTTAGACTGAAGGCACCTTTAAAACTACACCTCACCGGGATAAAACCTGTTGTCGATGTCATTTTTAAATGCAAATAACAAAATATCGACACCAAAAACGTAGGTAAATAAGACATGAACAATGTACATCTACAAACTAAATGGAAGATGCAAATAATTTCTAATTTATATTATTGGCATAAGCTGTAACGTGGCATAAAAACTACTTAAACTATCATTAGTGAAGCCTTATCAGTAATTCCAGGTAATCGTTCAAAGAAGGTATTCTTTTTGTGTCAGGCAATAACTTGTATAGAAAACAATTATCACCCTTAAATTACTGTTTATATTAATTTATTTCGTGAAACATTAAATTCTCTCGTTAATCATTCGTGTATAATTAACAATAATCGTGTGGCATATATACCGACGTTTTTTACGCACAAAAAAGGTATAGTGAGATTAGTGGACACTTATTTTACAGAAGATTTTTTAAAAGATAATGAATTGTTGACAGCATCTTAAAATATTAATTTTTTTTATTTATTTCAAAACAAGTATAGGGTGACGCCTACGGTTTTTTGACTTGTTGAGGATTTGCATACATAATGTGCTATCAATATGATGGAAAAGGACTATATTAGAATATTGTAATTACATCTTGTTCTAGATGGATTCATGCGTCTTCTTTCTACTGGTGACTCATTTCGGGCGACTCTAAATATTAGATTTTCTGCTATTACTATTACATTCTTCCTTTGGAAATCGTACCCATTGATGTTGTCTACTCTCCACCTTCTTTTCTTAGGATTCTCATTTATACTGTATTTCACGAATATGCATCCGTTTTGGATTAACGCTAGACACTCGACAGTCGATAGCCAATTGTATATTCTACTGTACAGCATGAGAAGTACGAAAGTAAATTGCTCTGGTAATCAAAAAATATCTTCTTCTTTCTCTTTATAAGCAATGTTTCTGCTTGTTCATGGGAACTTATCTCTTGCTATTTTGACGACACGGGTCTCCTCCATTCTGCTTAAGTAGTTATTCCATTCTTTTTCTGTTTTGTGTCCCTTCATTTATACACTATACTTTACATTTTCTTTTAATGTCTTCACTTCCCTTTCGATCTCTCAGCGTATTTCCTGTAATCCTTCTCAATACTCTCATCCCTGCCGTTTCCAGTAGCATTTGTGTTGTGGCTGCCGGGTCTTATTTGTGAGGCATATGTCATTATTGAAAGATTGTGTACAGATGTAATATTCGTTATAAAGTAAATTACTGAGAAATCACTAGACTGTAATAGACCAACATGTGTGTCTGATTGACCTAAAGAAAGCGTTTGACAGAGTAAGACTCAAAGACTGGTCCAGAGATTTAGCATAAGAGCAAAAGAATTTAATATGACAATCTCATCTCAGAAAACTAAAACAATAATAGTCAGCAAAGAACCAACCAGGTATAAAATAGACATGGATGGCTTCAGTATTGAACAAGTAATGGAAATAAAATATCTGGGAATTACACTGTCTAGCTATGGAGACCTAGACAAAGAAGTGATAGATCAAGTACAAAATCAAATAGACTGGCATTCTGAGATGAAGTCCCGACACGCTCACAATTCAAAGGCTGCTGGAAGCGGCAGAGATGAGAGTACTGAGAAGAAGTAAAGACACTAGAAGAAAATGTAACGTGCAGTGTACAAAAAAATTGGACACAAAATAGAAAAAACGAATGTAATATCCACATAAGTAGAATGGAGTAGACACGTGTCGTCAAAATAATAAGAGATAAGTCACCAATCGGCAGAAGAAGTATCGGACGACCGCGCAAAAGATGGAGTGACAGTCTTCCATAGAGGTATTAATCCGCCAATGAACAAGCAGAACTGCTTATAAAATAGAAGTAGAAGTAGAAGAAGAAGAAGAAGGGGAAGAAGAAGATGCCATTATTGGTCTTACAGTAGCTTTATAAATTCTTAACTTTATCTCAGTGTTAACGTGTCTGTTTCGCCATATAGTGTTCTTAAAGCATTCTGCCAGTCTATTTGCTTTTTGTACTTGATCCCTCACTTCTCGCGACTGGGGAATGAATGTCTTCTTCTTCTTAAGGTGCCGTGCATTTCTGCGTAGGCGTCCACCGTACATCGTCTTGTCAGGTGAGCTGTTAAATATTCTGGTTTAAATAATTCTGTTTTTAGCAGCATTGCGAAGCATTTCATAGCTGTGGATTCCTGTCCATTGTCGAATATTGCGCAGCCATGACATTTTTTTACGTCCGAGACCTCTCCTACCCTCTATTTTCCCTTCGAGTATCAGTTGCTGAAAAGTGTATCGTTCTCCTCGTATAATGTGCCCCAAGTATGCAGTCTTCTTACTTTTCACATAATTAAAAAGTTCCCTATCCTGTAAGCCCGCTCTTCTGAGTACTTCCTCATTTCTGACCCTGTCCGTCCATGATATTCTGAGCATTCGACGCAGGCACCACATTTCAAACACTTCAAGTTTGTTAATGGAACTGGCCTTTAACGTCCATGCTTCCATTCCGTACAGGAGAACAGGCCACACGTAACACTTAAGCATCTTGTATCGGAGGTTGAAGTCCAATTTGCGATCAGTCAGAAACTTACGAAGCCTCAAAAAAGCATTTCTGGCTTGTTCAACTCTGCTCTTTATTTCATTCTCGGGGTCCCAACCCTCATTCAGCAAACATCCCAAGTATGTGAATTGCCTGACTTGTTCGATTTCTTCTCCAGAGACATATATCTTTGCGTTGGGGTAATCATTTCTACTTCAACAAAAACCAAATATCTTTGTATTGGAAATGAGTCAGATAACATAGACCTCGAAAATGGACAACATATTTCCTGCTGTCAGAGCTATGACTACTTGGATGTTGCCTTTGACAATACAGGAACTGATACACGGGAAATAGAAAAACGAATAACTCAAGCAAAGAAAGTCTTAGGATGTCTCAATGGTATACTGTGGAGTAAAGAGATAACGAAAGAAAGAACATTTAATATATATGAGACCATGATTAAAACTACTCTTCTTTATGGCGCTGAAAAATGGAGAATTAGTGAAAAGAACAAAAAGCGAATAGAAGCAGTAGAGATGGATGCAATAAGAAGATCTTTAGGTATTTCCAGACGAGACCGAATCAGAAATGATGTAATAAAAGAACGTATGGGAATAGAAGGAAACATAACTCAAGATATAGAGAATAAACAATTAAGGTGGTATGGGCATGTTCAACGGATGCCAGCAACAAGACTCCCCAAAAAAGTAGTAGAATGGCAACCGATAGGTTGACGGAAAAGAGGAAGACCCAGATTAGAATGGTAACACGGCGTAAACAAGTCCATGAGCGAAAGAAATTTAACAACAAACGACTGCAAAGATAGGAAGAGATGGTGTTTAGGTATCGGACAACGTCGAAAGACGTTCTAAACCGATGTATATATATATATATATATATATATCACTTCTTTGTCCAGGTCCAGGTATTTTATTTCCATTACTTGTTCAATACTGATGCCTGACTACTATTGTTTTAATTTTCTGAGATGAGATTGTCATATTAAATTCTTTTGCTCTTATGTTAAATCTGTGGACCAGTCTTTGCAGACTATATTCATCTTGGGCTATTAATTATGCGTCGTCTGCGTCTTCAATATTAGCCTCCTAAATAGTTTAAATTGTCGCACCATATTTTTCTTGGTCTACCAATACTTCTTCATCCATTTGGTGACTTATCTCGTGCTATTCGTACTATTCTATCCTCTGCCATTCTACTGATGTGTTAATTCCACTCCTGTTTTCGTTTTGTCACCCTTTCATTTATGTCTTCTATATTGCATGCTCGTCTTATGTTTTGCTTCTCTCTCTATTCAATAGACTTTTCCCTGAACATTGAAACGAATAATGAAAATGAAAATGACAAGACTTGTTTTAGATGTAAATGAAGTAATATTTAATTTGCGAAAATCAGCTAATTATTACAACATGAAAGCGAGGATGTCTATAAAATGGTTGAAAGAACAACTTCTTCCAAGTTTACATGAACCATCTGTTATAGGTGTTGTATGAGCATTTGGCACTTACAACCTTTTTTTGTGTTTAAGTCGCAATCGTCTAAAGACTGTATCAGCTGAATTGTACCTAGCGTGAATAGTATTTAAAGTAGACGGAGTACATCCTAATGCCGATGGGTAGCGGGTAGGAACTCTTTAAATTCTTGAAGATAGTCATACCAGGGAAAATAAATCAATCCCTCCGCAGATTCCGGGGGTTTCCTGACGCGGGAAACTAGTACCTGTTTAGGGTCCCTTGTCCAGGGTTACGGATGAAGTCCACAACGGCAGCCATGGAGGAGAAGTAAAACTTCGATACGGTGCAGATGGCGTAAGTGGCAACCCTCGATTTTATAAATCAAGTCAAATACTGGCCAACGGTTTCGGGCGGAGAAGCTGATAGATATAAGGGCACTCTTTTGTCCTGAGATAGAGAAATCTATCTCGAAGGCGGATGAACCAAGGAATGGTCAACGGTATAAGAATGCAGAAGGCAATGGGGAACCACTGCATTAAAGTTTCGCAGAGCACCCCTAGAAATCGTCATGGTAGTTAGTGACAAGCATCACCGTACTAATCATGGTTCTCGGATGCCAAGATTCGACAGGGGGAGAAATAACAATGATGATAGGGCTCCTCAGGTTGTTAATCAACGAAATACCCGCGTACTAAAAATACAAAATTTAACTTTTAAAATAGCGACATGGAATGTTAGAAGCATGTATGAGCCTGGTAAACTAAGGAACATAGAACAAGAAATGATGCGATTTAAGTCGAGATATTGGGAATAAGTGACACAAGATGGCTCGACTCTGCTGGCTACCGACAGCCAACATCGGTATGGCGTAGCAATTAATATCAGTAAAAAAGTTGCAAAATCAGTTGTAGGCTTTATACCAATATCGAAAAGAATTATGCTAATACAAATGATGACAATACATGGGAAATGAAACCTTATTCAGATTTATGCGCCAACCGCCGATAAACAGAGGAAGAAATTGAAAAATTTTACGATGACCTTCAAAAAAACCCTACAAAATACAACATCTAGAGATATAACAGTAGTTATGGGTGATTTTAACACCAAAGTTCGAGAAGGAAGATGTGAGTTTACTGTAACACCATATGGACTCGGTGTTCGAAATAAGAGAGGAGGCCTTATAGAATTCTGCCTAGTACATAATCTTGCTGTAATGAATACTTTCTTCAAATTGCCTAAACTACGCCCTTACACTTGGAAATCGCCAGCTGACAAGGCCGATAAAATCGTTAGAAACCAAATTGACTATATTTTAATAAACCGCAGATACCGAAACGCAATACAATCGGTGAAAGCGTACCTGCAGACGGGGCGTCGGACCACAATCCTCTTGTAACAAAATTCCAACTTCACTTAAAAAAGATACAAAAAGCTAGAAAAGTGATAAACTAAACATACAAAAATTAAAATCAGAAGACGTCAAGGAAAAACTGAAACAAGAAATTAACGCAAACCTAGAATCCATACCGAAATCAATTGATGGTGATGTAGAACAACAGTGGCAATTCCTTAAAAATGCAATTATTGAACCAAGTCACAGAGAACTCACATGGAAAATGACAAGAAATAGACTTACAAAACAAATATGATAACTTCAGTCTTCATAAGAAAGTTAAAGAATTAGCTAGGGTAACATAACAAAAACCTCAAGCATACTATTGGAGAGACAAGGAAACATTTTAGTGGAGACGGAACAAAAATTAGGAAGATGGACAGAATATATAAAGGAATTATTCCATGACTGTAATGTTCCATGAGCATAGGAAGAAGACGCGTTTCCTGGTTGAAGAACCTGAGAGAGTGGTTTGGTTGCAGCTTAAGGCAATTGTTCAGAGCAGCTGCCTCGAAGGTTAAAATTGCTATCGTTGGCAATCATTTAAGATGGCACTTAAAGAAGAAAATATCGTAATGATATTCCCCTTTTGGGTGTCTTTTCCTCGAATTAATCCATAGTTTAATCCCTACCTACTAAAATCACTCTTGGCTCGGCTTACGCCCGTGACAAGTCTTTCCAGACCGTTTGTAAGATCTTCCTGATCTTCCTCTAGTATATTATTCTAAAGGATGATCCAGAATAACGGTGCTAAGGTCGAGCCCTGTGACACCCCTGCCGATATCCACATAATGTCTCTCCCCGCTATGTTGATCTGTCTACTTGAATAGTGTTCCTTCACAATGTTTTGTAGGTATGAGGATACTTCAAATTTCTCCAGTATTCCAGTTATTACTTTCCAGCTCGCGCTTATAACTAACTCCTTTTTTAAAAATCTTTGAAATATACGTAGTAAAAATATATCAATCATCTTAAAACATTTACAAACCCAGCAGTAAGGAGGATGGTAAACTTAAAGGAGTGGACATTTTCGTATTTGCATATGATTCGGCTATGTATTGGTCATAAAGAAAGTCTTAAGCATATGTGACGTAAGTAAATATCACAGATTTTCGGTTATTATTTTTTAGGGATATATAACAGATAACAGGAAATATATATCTCTATACTACATATTCCCATCTCTCGTGTAATAATACATAGAAAATGTATCGAATCAGTCCCTATTGGCACAAAATTACTCATCCGGAAAATTGTCCATCTACAGCTACTTGCATAAAAAATCGGCAATCTACAAATCATTTCAGTATAATGAGTTGCCTACGCATTGAGGAAAGGCGACAAATTATTGTCGGTCTAGCACCATATTACAAATTCTGAAAAGTCAGGGACGGATCCGAAATTTAATAATAACAAGAATACATATTCGTTTTTTTTTTTCGAGTATTTTAATAATTATTAAAATCTACAGTTTTATCAACAACTATATAGCGTAGTAAGCAACTACTAATTACGCTATGTATGTTTATTGGTTTTTAAAGGGTTCTCGCATCAAATCATTTTATTATTTTAGCATGATTTTTAACACAGTCTTAATATTCTAATAAGTTTGATAATATAATTTCAGTGTCATCCATGAATGTTGCTTTAAGTGTGTTATCGGTTAGTGGAATATTAGCAATAGGGAAAAAATAAAAAATTACATTAAAATTTGACCTCTGATACATCTACAATTATATTTTAATAATATCATCGACTTTGACTTAAAAATAGCTCTCATAAAGAAAAAAATTTATTGTGAGATATAGTTTGATCGGGTAAACACCTTGTGTAATTCATATTGCAATTTTCTGGGCACACTTTATCAAAAGAATAATATATATTATATCAAAAATATGGGTTACCTATACATTTGTTTTTCTTTAAGGGTTTCTTGGTTTCGGTGTACAATTCTGAGAAAGTGTTCAATTATACTGGGTTTTTAAGCAAAATATGAGATGAACTTTTGAATTTAACTGTTCTGCAAAAAATATGATACATTCTTGCCTTATACCGTGTACTCTCATGGTCACCATTGCATGATCTATCTACAATTCTTTTCATTTTTATGCAAGATTTACTATTAGCTTTGGAATATCTCTCACTTTTATCATTTATTTAATTCAGTCACTTTTTTAATCTATAAGTATTGTTCTGAAGCTATTTTCTTGTGGCATTTTAAATTAATTACTATTTAACTGGGAATAAGCCACAATTAAAGGTTAAAATACGTTTATTGGAAACGTCAATAAATTGAAACGTCAATAAACGTATTTTAACCTTTAATTGTGGCTTATTCCCAGGTAAATAGTAATTAATCTTTAAGTGTTTGATGTATAATACTGTATCTTGGCATTAAAAATGTTTAATGAATTGATCTCTGAAGTCAAGCCAAAAAAACGGTAGAACAATTAAGCAGTAAGATCTTCTTCACTTCACAAGTAAGACCACTTTTTACCAAATTCTTTTACAAGAAAAAAAACTATACTTTGCATTAAATTCTAGAATAAATGTTTGTCCTGGTGATGAATCTATTCAATAATTCAATAACATAAATCCAACAAAAATCAGTTGACGTGCTTAATCTTCCATATTCTTTTTTATTCTCCTTGTCTAATAGTTGCATCAAGAGTTCAACCCATCCTTGAGCTTTTTAGTTAAATGTTTAACATCAACATTCTTGCGATCTTGGCTGCAGTGGCTGAAAAGTGCATATGGAAAAAGTGTACAAGCTTGCCTTACTCCCTTTCTTATTTAGAAATCTATCTATGATAACTTAGCTGACATACTTAGCTGACAATGATAAGCAGTTAACTTTGAATTCGTCTGGTGTGATTATTCACTACGATTATCTATGATTACATATCTTTAATTGCAATAAAGGATTGACTTCTTCTTAGAGTGCCGTCTCCCTACGGAGGTTGGCAATCATAATGGCTATTTTTATTTTAGAACTTGCTGCTCTAAACTGCTAAGCTGCTTTAACCATGAGTTCTGCCTTAGGCCAACAGATCTTCTTCCTTGAATCTTTCCCTGTATTATCAGTCTCAAAATTTCATATTTTGGTCCCCTCATCACGTGGCCTAGGTATTCCAGTTTTCTGGTTTGTATAGTGGTGATTAGTTCTGTTTCTTTACCAACACTCTCCAGTACTTCTTTATTTGTAATTCTATCAGTCCATGATATTTTCAATAATCTGCGGTATAACCAGAGTTCGAAGGCCTCGATTCTTTTTAAATTACATTTTTTTAGTGTCCAAGTTTCAGCTCCATATAATAATATTGAACATATATAACAGCGAATGGTACGTAGTCTGATCTCCAAATTTAGATTTTTGCACGTTAGGAGTGGCTTCATTCGTACAAATGCTGATCTGGCAATCTCTATTCGCCTGTTTATTTCTACTGTATGATCATTGGTTTCATTGATCAAAGTTCCCAAATACTGATATTTTTCTACTTGTTCTATCACGTTACTATTTATTGTCAATAGGTGATGTATATTTTGTGGCCTTTTTGTAATCAGCATGTACTTTTTTTAGCGTTTATAGTAATTCCCATCTCAGCACTATTTATACTCAAGCTTTCGATGTTGTAGATCCTCTATACTCGTTGCTATGATCACAGTGTCGTCTGCATATCTTAAATTATTAATTAATTTTCCGTTAACGGTGACTCCCGCTTCGATATTATTGAGCGTGTTTTGGAAAATTTCTTCAGAATATAAGTTAAACAAAAGTGGTGATAACACACATCCCTGTCTAACTCCTCTACAGATCCTCATTTCTTCTGAGTGTTGCCCATCAATTTGAACTATGGCACTTTGGTTCCAATATAATGTTTGCACTATATTTATGATTTTACTGTCAATGCGCTTGTTCATAAGTATTAATATTAGTTTTTCATGTCTTACTTTATCGAAAGCTTTTTCGTAGTCAACGAAGCATAAGTGTAGATCAACATTTACATCCCGACATCGCTGAATTAATATGTTGATGGCAAATAGTCCTTCTCGAGTACCCATTCCATTTCGGAACCCGAACTGCGTCTCGCTAATATCCTCCTCTAGCCTTTCGTATATTGTCTTATGTATTATTTTTAGCAGAACTTTTAAAGTATGACTCATGAGGATTGACTAATATTCTATTATTATTGACCTCGATTCCTTGCATAGCTACTTTTATATTATATCAATCTGTGACGATTCGCCTCATTGCTGGGGTAATTGTTATTGATAGTAGTTTGCTTAGCTTGCAAGGTTCCACTTTGCTGCAACGAATGTATTTTATAACAGACACGTATATGTTATACAATGTGTGCTGTAGATTTCTTATTGCCCTAGTACAAGTTGGTAAATAACTATTTAATTTATTAAAGTATTCTTCGTTTAAAAGATTTTCGTTTTGACGATGTACTCTTGCTGTCTGACTCCAATACGATTGGAGATAACTATTATATCCTTGGCATCCAATCCCAACTCTTGTAGATATCTTATCAGCAGTTCGTGTTTAGGTTATTGAATAATTTCTAATACTCGATGAAACAGAGAAAAACATCCTTTCTTACATCTAAACAATTCTGTCATAATGTTTGCATACTAAATATTACCTCTCTCGTGATAAGTCAATTTTTGAAACCAAACTGACTCCAGCCACTGACCTTTTCACATTCCGTAAATATTGTTGTATTTTCAAGACAAATTAAAAAAGTGTCTCATTATGCTTATTAGCTGGTGGTCCTTGCATAATTTCGCACGCGCTGTTTTGGGATAAATGAAGAGCGAAGCGAATCTTTTGAAATTTGGCTCATAACGTAGATATTGTTAGCTTAATAATAATAATCTCCCAATTGTGGGCGCTTTTGTGTTTTGTAATCGTTGAATAGATTAGCTGTGTATACATTCCAGGTATTAAGTATATCGCGAGGGTCCATTATTAGTTCATGTTGGTCATTATGTATACCAGTGATTTGTTTGCTGTTAAATATCCTAGTAATGTCCTTCATTTTCTTGCAGAGATTAGAGCTGTTGTTTAGTTCATATAGGTTTTTAGCTTCAACGAAATTTTGCTGTCTATAGTTCGATACTCTACTTGATCCTGCCTGATAGTGCCTTATACTGCCTGCATTGTTCCATCATCTCTAATATTTCTTCTGGTATACACTCTTGTGTATACCATTCTTGGTAGTTGTTTTATTTTGGAGAAAAAAAGTGCTAATCACATCAACAAATGATTCCTTTATGACTTTTCAAAAGTTGTCATATTAAAGCACCTATTGTTAATTTCTTCTGTATTGTGACAGGTAGTTATTTTAGACAGCAGACTCTATAATTGAATAAAAATATGTTTGTAACAAATAAATAACAAAATAAAATTATTTTCGAGAGGCTATATACATAATTTAACGTAAAGGTGAACGATATAGAAACAAATAATATATCGATTGCGAGAGGGGTTAGGCAAGGATGCGTCTTGTCTCCGACGCTTTTCAACGTGTACTCACAGGTCATATTCAGAAAAGCCTTATGGAAAAGAAAAGAGGGAATAAGAATTGGTGGAGAAATCATAAACACCATGAGATTTGCAGATGATACGGTAATTATGGCTGAGAGTATAGAAGATCTACAAACTTTACTAGATGCAATAAATAGTGAATGCATTCAAATGGGACTTGACATCAACACAGATAAGACCAAATTTATGATAGTATCAAGGAGTCCAATAAATAATAAACAACTAACTCTTGGTGGACAGCAAATAGAGAGAGTGACAAAATATAAATATCTGGGAGCTTACATCAACACAGAATTAGATCCAGACCAAGAGATCCGGGTACGAATAGAAATGGCAAGGGCAGCGTTCTTAAAATTCAAACAATTGTTCTGTGACAAAAATCTGAATATTGCGCTGAGATTGAGGTTTGTTGAATGTTACGTCTGGTCGCAACTATTGTACGGGGTAGAAACATGGGCACTAAAAGCGCAAATAGTTAAAAAGATTGAAGCCTTTGAACTTTGGATATACCGGAGAATGTTGAGAATCCCATGGACTACCAGGGTCACCAATGAGGAAGTGCTGAGAAGAATGGGTCGAGTCAAAAAATTGTTGAGAACGATAAAAGTACGCAAGACTGCATACCTTGGACACATACTAAGAAATAATAAATATAGTCTTCTGCAGGTCATCATGCAGGGTAGAGTCGATGGCAAAAAGGGAATACGTAGAAAGAGGAAGTCATGGCTGCGAAATATTCGAGACTGGACAAACATGACTGTAGACGAATTATTCCAAGTTGCAAAAGACAGAGAAGCTTTTAAAAATGTGGTCGCCAACCTCCGTTAATGGGGACGGCATAGGAAGAAGAAGAATATACATAATTTAAATGCCAATACTACGGCGACAATTTCGGCGCTTAGCTCGGTGACCCACTGTTTAATACCTGCAAAAAATAAAATACAATTAATGTCATAAAACTAAAACAACAATTACGGTGCGTTAAAAAGAAGAAAAGGAAGGACGAGTTAAAGGTGAACGGACTGGTCCACACTCGGTCTGGTGAGGAGCGGCAAGTGACTGATCAACACATAGCCACGAAAAAGAATAGGTCTGTCTCAGATCAACACTACAAGACCGGGTAAAGAACTGCCACTATATCACCACTCCAGTAGAAGCGGTTGGTCTTCAGTCAATACCCTAGGGCCAGTGTATTTGTTACCAGATCAACACTCAGATATAACTCGATTCTATCGTGCAGTGGCTCGTGTTTTATACGGTTGTAGGCCTTCCATCTTCTCTAGCGCACATCGAGAGAAGTGGAACTCGCTGATGGGAGTGCGTGTGTACGATGTGTTGACGGAACGAAGGCGATGCACAATGTTACAGTATATGTTTCTCTTGTATCTTTGTATTGTTATGTTTAATGATGCCTTCTGATTCTTTTTTTTTTGTTTGAACGAACTTCAGTTTAATATTTGCAACTAAGAGATCGATCTGATTCGATCCTACGGCTGCTCCAGGTAATACATAAACCTTAGTAATAGCATTCCTGTTTCTTCTATTAATTTTTACGTAATCTGATTCTTTATAATGCCCTGATGTCAGTCTGAAGACGACTTCCATGTGTAAAGCTTCCTGTATGGTAACTTCCATCAAGTATTCATTATGACTCGATCATTGTCTTGGCAGTACTGTATCAATCTATCCCGTCTGTAGTTTATTTAACCAAGACCAATTTTGTGATCATAGTCACTCATGATAGTCACTTTTAAGATATCTTGTCGTCTAGCTGTTGATAAAGCTGCTTTAGTTCTTCTTCTGAATTGCTGCTGTAGAGGTGTTGTCAGGTATAATATTTATATTAACTTTTCTACTCAACTGAAGAAGTATGACTCTTTCGAAGACCGCAACAAAGTTCTTCGCCCTTAGTCCAGCATTTTGTTCTGCGAGAAGGAAGGGGGCGCGGGACGATATTTGCTGTGGAACAGGAGAGAGATTTTTCTGCAGGTACATAAATTTATTATTCGACTATCTCGACAAAAAAAATGAAATTAATACTGACCAAATCAAGGACAAAGAAAGCAAAACTTTCTTTGCAGTTAGATTTTCTATCTTTAAAAGTCAATATGGCATTGAAAACAGCTTTATTCGCCAGGTTAGCATCAATAGATTATGTTTGTATAAGCCAGCTTCTCGGTCTTCTAGAAACTCAGATGTGCATAAACAATTAAGCCAAGTTGATGCAGGTATAGTAGTCTTGGGATCCTTTCATTTGAGATAGACGTTGGTGTTTCAATTATATCTAAAATACCAGATTTGAACTGGATTACGCTTTCATGGCGCTCAACCCATCTCTTTTCGCATAAACTTGTGAAATTTTGTCTGAGTTTCAGTTTTAAAACTTCATTTCCCTTGGCTGAAATGTTAAAAAATGATATTACTGACTTCATTGTTTCCACTGTATTTGTGATGGACTATACATTTATATTTATTTCAAATCCTTTATAAAAGGTATATATTTTTTTAAATATGTAGGTGGCATCACAATCAGAACATTTTAATCTATAAACACCACTACGGTTCATATAATTAATGGGGTCTTTGGAATTGGATATGTTTATTTTCAACCGAACGTTTGATTAGATTTCTAATATCTCCAGAAAGACTCTCATGATGATAAGGAAGTGAAACATAATTGGGTTTGGTGTTAGGATCCCCGGGCAACGCAGACTCCTGCAGGTTTCTACGACGTTTTCTATAGATGAGTTTATTGATGATGTTATGATCATAACCGTTGTGGACTGCTATTTGTCTGATAATATTTAGTTCTTTTGTGTAGTTTGAATGAGAAAGTGGAATGGTTTCCAGGAGATGGATGTAACTGTGAAAAGCTGCATATTTATGAGACATGGGGTGGTTAGATGAGAAGGGTATTACATGGTCACTCTGTGTGGGTTTCCTATAGATACTGAAGTCGAAGTATATACCTTTATATATCTTTTATAAAGGATTTGGAATAATTTTTTTGTGATATATATACAGGAACTCAGTTTCCTAGTGGATTTTTATACATTAATATCTTTAACTAACTAACTTTAATCTAATAACCTTTTTTATCTTTGTTTCGGATTTACACATTTATTCGAATCCAAGTGCACATCTTACAAGTTTATTACTATTTTTCCCAAGGCTTCTCATGGCAGGCGTTGTTCTTCCCCTCTTTCTTAATTTTCACTAATTATTTTGATTATAAGCGTCAATAAACTTGACACACCCTTCACGACTGTTGTTATTGTGTATTTATCTCAAATTTAGAGAAAACTTTAATCGCTTGAACTGCAAATATTTAAATTTATATTTTTTTTAAACTCTCGGGGAAGGGGAAAGTCCGCCCTTACCCCATGTCTGTGGTTAGGATCTATGTATTCATCGCATGAGTAGTTAAAAGTTTTTCACTAGTACTGATTAGTCCTGTGCCTTCTCATCGCAATTCGCTTATGCCAAAAATAGCGATGTCAAATAAGTCTCTGACATTTCACATAGCAATTTTGTATACCTTATCGAGTTGAAACCCGGAGATTCTTCTCACTCTTTATAGGTCATTCAAAGCCTGCCCTGGACTATGGGCAGTTTGTTTTGGTTCTTTCAACATTAAAAAAAATCTGCCCTTATTTGATACTGAATATCTTCTCTTCATGAAAATATCTTCATATCTTCTCGTATGAAAAATCGATTGATGCTTTAACACATATGTTCGAATGCACATCTCGTTTAGTCATACTTGTTTAAAATTTAATTTAAACGCATGCTAAATAGTTTATAGTTTAATTGATGATTCGTTCAACATTTATTTCCCTGTTACTTTTCAACATGATAGCTAGAAGAGTTATTCCATTCTTGGAAAACTTACCCTAATCAACTTGGTCTAAGTTTAAGTGAAATTAACATTAACAAACCACAAAGGCGAAATTATTGTGGGAAACTAAATTGACATTGGAACAAAAAGATCGCAATTTTAGTTACGAAGCTGGATCTAAAAAGTATATATCTTAAAATAAAAATAGTTGGATTTATATTATCATCATCCACTTTGAATTTATCCCAATGAGGTTCTGGATTTTTATCTTGGGCCATATCGATATCAATATAATTTACATACAAGGCATACCAATATCAATCTTTCTGCTAGCCTTTCTATTTTATGGCTTTCAGGAACTTTAAACTCAGTTATTCATTGTATTGAGTTATTATCATTTCGTTGTTGAACAAGAGAAAGAAAAATCAAGAGATCAGAGCAGAAAGGCGACTCAGCTGAACTCAGAAATCTGAACAGAGATATCTCAAAAGCAATTCGTAAAGATCAAAGGAAGTATAATACTGAGAAAATACAAAATGTGATCGAGCAAAATGGAAATATGAAAATACTCAGAAGAAAGCTTTGTGATGGTAAAAAGGAAATTGTTAAACTAAAAGACAAGGAAGGTAATATAACAACAAATAGAGAGAGAATAGTAGAGATAGCAAAAAGCTTCTATGAAGAAATATACAAAAGCCAGTTAACAGAAGAAGACAAAACACAAATTAGAGAACGCAGAGTAATGAACCAAGGATCCGAACTTCTGCCTACCATAATGATAGAAGAAGTGAAACGAACTCTAAAGGAAATGAAAAACAACAAGGCTCCTGGAGATGACCAAACAGTAATAGAAGCTGTAAGTAGGAGGCAAGAAACTGCTGAAAATAGTAACTGAACTATTCAACCTATGTCTAAACCAAGGTATTGTCCCTACAAAATGGAACAATGCAATTACTATCCTAATACACAAAAAAGGAGATATATCAGACCCAGAGAATTATAGACCGATAAGTCTGTTGTCACATCTCTACAAATGGTTTGTCAAGATCATCACAAAACGTTTAGAACGAAAATTAGATTTCTATCAGTCTAAGCAGCAAGCTGGGTTTAGGAAAGGTTATGGAACAAATGACCACCTACAAGCACTTAAAATACTAATTGAATAAATGTGTTGAATATAATAAACCACTCACGTTGATTTTTATAGACTTTAAGAAAGCTTTTGATACCGTGGAATTACCGGCAGTATTAGGAGCATTAGAACAAAGCCGAGTAGACTATAGATATACAAATTTGATAAAACATATATACAACAACGCAACAGCATCTGTTAAACTCCATGACTTTACCGATAAATATAGAATTGAGCGAGGAATTAGACAGGGCGACACCATCTCCCCAAACTATTCACTGCAGCTCCGGAATATGCCTTTAAAAAACTAGATTGGGCTAAAAGGGGAATAAATATTGATGGTGAATACTTAAGCCACTTGCGCTTTGCAGATGATATTGTCATTATAGCCGAGAGTTTAAATGAAGCTCACAAAATGATGGAAGAACTAAAACAGGCAATAGAACAAATAGGCCTGAACATAAACTTTGAAAAAACAAAATACATGACCAATTTAGTTCCAAGTGATGTTATGAGGGTAGATGGGAACGAACTACATCAGGTCTTTAGCTATATCTATTTGGGGCATGAAATTAGAATAGGAAAAGACAATCAAACTTGTGAGAGTCAGCGTCGCATAGGCTTGGGATGGGCAGCATTTGGCAAGATGCGAGATATTCTAAAAGGAACGCTACCGATTTGCTTGAAGAAAAAGGTTTACAACTAATGCATACTGTCAGTAATAACATATGGTTATTACTGGCAGTGTATAATGTTGGGAATAACTAGAAGAGATATGGTACCAAATAGGATAGTGAGAGAGAGAACTAAAGTGACAGATGTCATAGAAAAAATTGCACAAGCCAAATGGAGATGGGCTGGACATATAGCACGTTTAAATGATAATAGGTGGACCAAAAGACTCATAGAATGGAGACCTAGAGAAGACAAAAGACACCGAGGCAGACCACCAAAAAGATGGATAAACGACTTGAGAAAAACAGTCGGAAATTGGATACAGAAGACGCAAGATAGAGAACAGTGGAAGAACATGGAGGAGACCTATATCCAACAGTGGATGCAAGAGGTTGAGGAATGATGATGATGATGATGATGATGATGTTGAACAAGCCCTAACTACCAAAACTATACTCTATCATTTTGGCACCAATTGCTTACACACCTAGACTTCATCTAATGTGTTATAATCCGTTTACCCTATAATCCGTTTTTAATTTTATTCTTTTTTGTCAGTATGGATCTTATGGTCGCGAACACTATAACTAGTCTTATAGCAGTCATATATAATTTTCCTTTCATTTTCATTAGAATCTTTCTATCACATGAACCAGTACTGGTCCCTTAGATTTCTCCTGAATACTACTGTTCAAACTTGATACTTTCTCACAATCATCTTATTATCCAAAGCTGTCATCTTATTTTTATTAATAACTGTATTTTTTAATGAACATTTTGGATACTCTGTTTTAATCATATTGAATGTAAGTTTCAAATATTTTTCTTTCTTTGTCGTCACTGTGCCACTTTTCGTTTTAAATCATTTTTAATATTTCCTGCTAACACTACATCATCGGTATGCATGAAGCATGGGGGAATGTCACCTTGTGGAAGTTTATGCGGTTTTAAATATTTCTTTTGTTTTGGTAAACAGTTACGAACATACTGCTTCTACATTCATCTGGCATTTGTCCCACTTTCATAATTCTATTAAATAAACCTGTTAGTCAACTTGTTCCTGTTTCTGTTAAAGCTGTTCACTTTTCCCCAAGTATACGATATGGTCCAACTGCTTCACCTTTTCTTATTTTTTTAAGTGCTTGGACAACTTTCTCGATATTTTGGTTCCATTACCATCACTGTCTCCGTAAGTTCAATTTGATATCTACCTAATTCTTATCATTAAATTAAGTTACTAAGTTACTAAACTGGTCATTGTTTTTTGCCATTCTTTTCGTGAACTAGTCTTTTATTATTTTCGCATCAGATACATTTAATACGTGTAGCAAGTGGAAACAACGACACTATTTCCCAAGAACAATGATTATGCAAAATACAATCACACATTTGATCCCTAGTCCGCGGCAGATCTTAGATGATTAAGGGTGCTAAGAATTTCCGCGAAGAGAGCTAAGACCCTTCCGAAAGTGGAAAACCTCTAAAAATAAACCCATGATTTAGATCGACGCCTGGAATATTAGAAGCATGTTTGAGGCAGGCAAAATTTACAACACCATTCAAGAAAAAAACAGTTTAAATGTTGATATCCTCAAAATACAAAAGATGAGATGAACAATAACAAGAAGATAACATATTACTCAAGTAATAACCAAAAACAGCACTGGAATGGGATCGAAATTATAATAAGCAAAGCTACAAAAAAAAAACCGTAACAAATGTTGTAACGATTAAAACATTTTTTAGGTTGTTAAAAAAGTTAAGTTAATTTAGAAAGCAGTAAGTTTTATGCGCCCCAGTAGGTACAGCAGAGTGTCGATTATCCGAACCAATTAGGACACATGGGTATTCAGAAAATAGGTGTTTTCGGATAATCGAACTCTATTTATCTAGCTGTACATATTTATCCACGGGTAAATCTACATCTTCTTCTTCTTCTTTCAGTGCCCTGTCCGATTATCGAACGTTCGCGATCATATTGGCAATAATAACCTTATTCACGGCGGCTCTAAATAAATTAGCGGTGGTTTCTTGGTACTATTATCGGAGATTTCGTAGCCAGGATGTTCTTCGTCGGCCTGGGCCTCTCCTTCCGTCGATCTTACTCTGTATTATGAGGTGTAGAAGGTTATACCTCTCTGGATGTCTCATTACATGACCGAAATATTGTAACTTCCGAATTTTTACCGTTTTTGTTATTTCTGTGCTCTTTTTCATTCGATGTAAAACTATTTTATTTCTTATTCGATCAACCCAACTTATCCGCAATATTCGTCGATAAATCCACATCTCAAAGGCCTCTAATTTTTTCATTAATGTCTCTGTAAGGGTCCAGCTCTGCATACCATACTATACTCCTATTAATTAGAATTTTCTTTAATTTATAGAAGGCGGCTCTGGGTTTTTCAATGCGTATTCTTATTTCTTTATTTATATCCCAGTTATCGTTAACGTTTGCACCCAAGTAGGTAATATTGTGGACTCTTTCTAACTCTATTCCATACGCTCTTATGTTCGTTGGTTGTAACTCTGTTTTGATGACAACCTTAAATTTTGTCGTAGAAGTATTAAGTTTTAGCCCATATTCATCACATGCTTCGGTTACCCCATTTATAAGTCGTTGCAGGTCTTCTTCATTGGAGGCAATAAGTACCGTGTCGTCTACATATCTGAGATTGTTGACATTAATTCCGTTGATTTTAATGCCTGTATCTTCAACTAAGGCTTCTTTGGAAATAAATTCGGAGTAGATATTAAAAAGTAGTGGCGATCCTTGCCTCACTCCACGTCGTATTTCCCCTGCTTCCGTCGTGTTGTGTCCAGCTCGTATGTTTTGCACATTGATGGCAATACAAATTTTTGATAATACGGAGGTCTCGGTCATCAATTCCCATCTGTTGCAAGACACCTATAGGTTTGTCATGGTTTACTCGGTCAAAGGCCTTTTCGAAGTCGATAAAACACATATATACTGGTTGTTCTATATCCCTACATCTTTGAACCATGACCTGCAAACTGAAGAGTGCTTCTCTGGTTCCAAGGTTGTTTCTGAAACCAAATTGTGTTTCACTTAGTTGTACTTCTATTTTGTTGTAAATTCTCGAGTGCAGTATTCTTAAGAAAATTTTTAGTACATGACTCATCAGACTGATAGTGCGATGATCGCTACACTGTTTGGCATTTATTTTTTTCGGTATCATTACAAATGTTGATAGTATCCAGTCTGTTCGTATATGTCCTGTTTCGTATATTTTATTAAAGAGGCTTAGAAGAGAATGTTTGCCCTTATCATCGAGCAGTTTAATTATTTCGCTTGGAATTTCATCTGGACCGGTTGCTTTCCTATTTTTTGATAGCTTTATAGCTCTTTCCATTTCATCACGTGTTATGTTTGGACCAGTCGATATATTTTTGATTTGAATTTCTGTTCTATCGTCATCAAACAGCTCCTTAATATATTCTTTCCACCTCTCTAATCTGTCTTGTTCATTGACTATAATATTTCCTTGTTTATCAAGTAAACTACTTGCAGTTGTACTATATGTTCCAGTTATTTCTTTTACCTTTTTGTACATATTAAACGTGTCATTTTTTCTCTGCAGTTCTTCTATTTCAAGACATTTGTTGCTGTACCATTTTTCCTTTGCATCCCGAATTTTCCTTTTGATTTCTTTATGAATTTTATTGTATTCTTCAGTGTTTTTATTTTTCTGTTTTCGTCTGCTTTCCATTAGTTCCAATATTTCATCAGTCATCCATTGTTGTTTACGATTATTAATAGTTTTATACTTTTTAGTTGTTTCTTGCATAATGCTTTTGACATGATTCCAGTGGTCTTCGACGTTATGTCTGGTTACACTGATTAATAAGTTATGATCTGAGGGGACATCGGCTCCAGGTAGTGTTTTAGTTATTTTGATTGAATTTCGGTACCTCTCGTTAATTGTTATATAATCGATCTGATTTCTTATGATCTTTTCTTTCGTATCTGCTGGTGACTTCCAAGTATATAAACGACGCTTGGGTAGTCTGAAGAATGTATTTGTTCCACAAAGATTGTTCTCTACGCAGAATTCTACAAAACTGAAAGAGAAATTAAACAAAAAAGTGCAGTATTTGCAACAAAACAATAGATACATACAATATTGACGAACATTTAAGATTTTTTAAGTGTTAATTACTAACGCTTAAAGAAATCTTCATAATTCAAGGAAAAATAGAGGATAGGAGAGGCGTAGGAAGAAGACGCGTTTCCTGGTTGAAGAACCTGAGAGAGTGGTTTGGTTGCAGCTCAAGGCAATTGTTCAGAGCAGCTGCCTCGAAGGTCAGAATAACCATGATGATTGCCAACCTTCGTGCGGAGATGGCACTTAAAAAAGAAGAAAGAAATCTTCAGTTCTCGTCGGTCGAAACAAGTCTACCCGTTTACGAGTGGCTATAGGTCATGTAGTTTTTTAAGGACAGGTGTTTGTAGTTCCAACATTGGTGAGTTGCTACTATCAAGTAGCAATAATGGTTTCTCCCTTTTGCCATTTTTTTAATGGATGGGCTTTAACATGATGGGCATCGCATATTAATGTGATTAAAACAATATGGTTTATTGCTTTTACCAATAACAGGCTTGGGCAATCAGTGACTGCCAATCGCATTAGCATAATAAGGCAGTGATACGATCCTTGCTTGTTTTAGGTCCGGAGCTATTATACACGATGTGATACAAGAGTTTTTCGTGTCAAGTTTCATCGTTTTTCGACTTGTGGATACGTCAGAAGAATCATGATGGGACATAGTTCGTCTTTTGTGGGGAGTGAAAAACTTCATTTCTTGATTGGTCAAAATGATCACACGATTAAAACATCAGTGTAATTTCGGGAAGGGAGCAGGTAAGGTTTTCACAAGCGTGGCCAATTCCATTCTGGTACGTCATTGATTATAAACCACTACCATAGTGGTAGTGGTTTATAATCAATGGGTACGTAGAGTGTGAATCAATACGTTGTGCTATCTGTAAAAAAGTCCATCAGGTAAGATTTTGTAATTTCTCCATCGTTTACATTCTATTAATTTTTAGTGTAAATGAGACACTAACAGTTCCTTTTTTCTTGACTTTTCTTCGTTAAAATTGCTTCTGATGGACGTCAGGTAGACGTCGTCAGGTTGACGTAAGAAATACTTAAGATATGGATATACCTAATATTTTCATGGATAGTCGTACGCTTTCAAAGCATTGCCGAGCCTTTTTGACCAAAAATGGATCTTTGTCCTAGAAACACATAACGATAGCATAGTTCTGCAGACTCAGCTGTCCTACCAGAGTAACACATGAAGGCGCTATAGATCAAGGCGCAACAATCTCTTGAGTAAAGAAACATGGCAAGATGTTTATCATGCAACTGATGTTGAGAGTAAATATACATACATATACATATAAGCGAGGTTCCTACAGCCTCTGCCGTTTCTCGCATTTCGACCGCCATCGTTTTCTGTCCATCTATTCGTCTTCTCTGATGGCTCTATCTCTCATTATGTGCCGTACATTTTCTTTTCAGGCAATTGAAGGCCTTCCCCTTCTTCTTCTTGGTTGTGGTATGTAATTTAAAGCTTTCTTTGGCCATCTATCTTCATTCATTCGTTTCACGTGACCATACCACACTAGTTGTCTCGTTTCAATTCTATCTACACTGGAATATACAGTATTTGTCCTCCTGAGAGTAAATATAATGCCTTTAATGATAAATTACAGTTCTATTTCAATATTAGTTGTCCTATTTGAGAAACCAAACATTACCAAAACAAAAAAAACATGGGTCACCCAAGAAGTAAAATCTTCTTCAGATAGTCTGAAGGATTTGTATATATTGAGTAAGACTTACCCTGAGCTAAAAACTCTACATAGACAAAAAAATATCAGCACAAAGTTCTTGTTGAGGCCACAAAGGGTCAGTTTTATTTTAACAAAATCTCTGAATCCTCTAACAAAACCAAAACCACATGGGCTGTTATAAATAAACTTAATGGAAAACAAAAAAATCACAAAAATATCTGTCTAAAAATAGATGATATTAGGATTACAGATTCAGATATAATATCAAACAAATTTAATGATTACTTTATAGATGCACCAGTGGATATAATTAGTAAAATAATGAAACCAAATTTAAATTTTCAGCATTCCAATGATTTTGTTCAAAGTAGTTTGTTCCTATCTTATGTAACAGAGGAAGATGTCTTAGACATAATAAAATATAAAATTAAAAACAAAGCATCGTATGGTTTTGATGAAATATTAGGTGTAATTAGGAAAATTGCTTCTCAAATTTTGACACCACTGGCTCACATTATAAATGCTTCTTTCAATACTGGTGTTTTTCCCAATATGCAGAAAACTTTTATCATTGTACCGGTATTAAAACAAGGTGATACTAAATTAATGTCAAACTTTCGACCATTGTCTGTTGCATCTGTGATATCTAAGATTATTGAATATGCAATGCTAAAACAACTTTTATTATTTTTAGATATCAACCAAATTATCACAAAGCATCAACATGGATTTCGAAATAAATTTTCTACTTCCACAGCCATTAATAGTTTTTATGAGGAAGTCTTACTCTCAATTGAGAACAGTGAAAATCAAACTGCCATTTTTTGTGATCTCAGTCGTACATTTGATTGTGTGCAACACGATGTACTCCTCGATAGATTGTACAGATATGGTGTTAGGGGAGTTGCCCATAGTTGGTTTGGTTCCTATCTGAAAGACCGGCACCAAATAGTTAAAGTGAAAAATAACTTCAAGATTTCAATTTTTGATCCGATTATTAATAAGAATGGAGTATCACAGGGCTCCATATTGGGCCCTATATTATTTATTTTGTATATTTATGAACTACCACATGTAATGCCTGATGCATTTGTATCAGTTTATGCGGATGACTCAACAATGCTATATCGCGATAAAGACCAATTTTTTACAAGATAAAATAACAAACTCACTGAAGACCTTCTCTGATTGGTCCAGTAATCAGTCGCTCCTGTTCAATGTTCACAAAACTAAATTTTTATCATATACATCACGTTCAAATTCTACTAAACCTGATTTAAGTATTTCCATCAATGGTGAGGATATTTTGAGTTGTAGTGATGTGAAGTTTTTAGGAGTGACTTTCGACTCTCATTTATCTTTTAAGACTCATTGTTGGAATGTATGTAAAAAACTCAATTCTAAATGTTATCAATTGAGAAATTTGGGTAGAATACTTCGTCTGCAACACCTTCGTCTTTTTTATTTTGCTGAGGTACAATCGACAATAAGTATAACTGTCTGGGGTGGCTCTTCTAGTGTAAAGGGCGTTTTCAAGGCCCAAAAGCGTATTGTCAGATGTATAGCAGGTGTTCCGTATGGTTGGTCTTATAAAAACCTATTTAGAGATTTGAATACATTAACAGTGTATGGAATTTACATTTTGGAATTATTGATACTAATTAATAAAAATAAAAGAACTTTTTTATGTAACAGTGATATTCACTCACACAACACAAGAAATAAGAGACAGTTGGTAGTACTCTATCGACATTTAGAAATAAGCAGGAAGTCATCTATTATCTGTGGTTTACTACTGTATAATCAACTTCCTCAAAAATTTAAAAACATTAATTCAACTACAGCTTTTAAAAACCAAGTCAAAGAGTACCTAGTCACCATGTGTCCTTATACATTAGGTGAACATTACGAGGGTGTATCTGTGAATGCCTAAGCTGCAACATAACCAAATTTATTATTATTTTAATTATATGTCTATATTGTACGTTTTTTAAATATTTTAATGTTTTAAATATTTTTAATGTATTGTTTCCATTTTTTGTAATATTTTATATTTATAATTTTAGTTTTGACTTGCTGTAAACCTAGTTGTAACTTACAGTCAAATAAACTATCTATCTATCTATCTATCTATCTACCAGAGTAAATCTGAAAACTACCGGAGTGTCAAAAGCGCACCTAAAAATTGTTTCGAGATATCTCGTGGTTGGGCGTCAAAATACACATTCTGATCGGGGACACCCGACCACGAGATATCTCGAAACAATTTAAAAAAAAAAAAGAAAAGAATGAGAGGAAAGCACGTGAAAATTTTCATATCGTGGCGTCCTGGACCCATTTACTTGACAGTGCCTTGGCAGTCAACGCGTTTTAATAAAATCCTTTTAAATATGGCACTTTCGTATATGTAGGTCAAATGTAAATATTTTAATAAATCTATCTCTAATAGTTTGTTTATTTAGTACTTACTCGCTAGAAATGTAGTCATTAGTTTGTTGATGGAATATTTTATACAGGATGTATCAAAATTTATATACATGAATATTCTTAAGTCGTGAGATTGTAAGTAACTATATATTTAATGATTATTACATATATAATCTTTATATTTTAATAGCTTTATTTTCTTTTAATCATATTAATAGATTAAATTATTTGTTTCTTTGTTTAATCCATTCAATATTTCTGGTTTATTATACAAGGCTATGCTCCCACAACCGATAAACACGATATCTACTAAAGTGAAGTCGATTTACCCTGTCGTATTTCGGATTAACGCCCGAAAAATAATTTTATGACTCTAGTTTCAGCTACTCTGTTATGCTTTCCCTTTTCTACCTTCTTTGTGGTACCGAACCTCCTACTGGTCGGCTGTAGTACTTGAGGATAAATGAGCGCTACCAAAACAATTTTTTTATAAATCGTGAATTTCGTATAAACAATAATTTATTGAAAAAACTTTTATAATTTTATTTCAAATAAAATTGTCTCGAGGAGTGCATCCATTACTTGCGGTCGCATAACTGGATAATTTTAGTAGTTATATTTGCAAAAATAGTAAACAGTCTGCGGAGTCGAGGCTCTCCATTGACCGGACTTATCGGCAAATGACCGACGTGCCCTGCCACCGAGGCCCCGCCCCCTCGTGTATATATTCAGAGAGCTCCGAAAAATCTCGCTAGTATTCAACGATCGCCGGTTTTCAATAGTGACCATGGATAAGTACAAGAAAACGATAGAACACCTAAATATAAGTTTTTATCTCCGAGTGAACGTCGAATTGTGTTAAAAGTGGAAAATTATTTTACTTTAGAAAAAATCAACATGACACCAATTACATCAGTACTGGCAGTTCAAAAAAGTGCAGCTTGTGGAATTTCAGAACGGACCTTGCAAAGAGTTCGCAAAATGAGTGAGGAGGAATTAAGTAAGGAAAATAAAAGGATTCGTTTGCATCCGAAAACCCTCGACTTGCCACAAGGTATTAAAATCTCAATCAGAAATATCATTTATGACATGTACAAAGCAAATGTTACAAGAAAGACACTTATTCAAAAACTAAAGGACAGAGAACTTTGTGATATGGGTTTGAAAAGTTTATGAAAAGTATTAAAAGCTATGGGTTTTAGATACAAAAAAAAACAATAATCGTAAAGTGTTGTGCGAGCTGTCCAATGTTGTTGGACAAAGGTGGAAATTTATAAGAAACTATTTAAAAAACAAGAATTCCGAAGTTGACAGACAATTTGTGTTTCTTGACGAAACATCGATTTTTGCGAAAGGAAATAATACCAAATCATTTTGGCAAGATGATTCTACCAAATGCTATTCGAGTACTAGTGCGAGTAATGGCACAAGATATATTATATTGCATGCAGGAAATAGAGAAGGTGTTATACCCAATGCTAGTCTTATATTTTCTTCGACAAAAAAAACTGATGATTACCACGGAAATATGGACGCCGATATTTTTGAACATTGGTTTGAGGAAAAATTATTAAAAGATCTGGAAAATCAGTCATTAGTATTCTTGCACAATGCTTCGCATCACACCAGAGAAGAGGAAAAGTTTCCCACAAGCAGCTGGAAAAATCTTAAGAAAGTGGCTGTCGGAGAAGAATATAGAACACGAACATCTAGTTTTAAAAGCTGAATTATTAAATAAGTGCAAATAACACATTTCTGAGAAAAAATTTGTCGTTGACCAAATGGCACTAAAATATGGTCATGAGGTCCTAAGACTACCACCATATCACTACCAGTACAAGCCAATTGAATTGGTGTGGGGCATTACTACAAACTACTATGATAAACATGCATGTAAGACCACTGACGAAGCCAACGTTTTACAACTCTGGCAAGATGCACTAAACTAAGTTAATAGGAACGATGGCGGAAATGTATTGAGCATACTGAAAAAAAAAATTAGAGTCATATGAAATAGAACAAGTTATTAATGAAGTAAGAACTTTAATTATTCGTACAGATGAAGATTCAGATGAATCGGATTGCGAGTCAGATAGTGATGATACCTGTCCATAGATTAAGACATAGATTAAATGACATAAAAATTAAAACAAAACGGTACTAACCACCAAAAAAAAAATAAAAAAAAAATGAAACAAAAACCGCATGCAGGAGAGAGCCGGAGGCACGCCGCACGACGCTCTTGAATTCAAGCATCAAAAAAATTAGATTAGCAAGTAAGGTAGATTAAGGACATGACTGGACGAATGACTGGGTATTAGACGACGGATGAAAGAATTCGATGCTTGCTCGCTCTTGACTGCTTGCTCGCCGAACAATTGCTTTCACTGGTAGTGAGCCAAACGGGCTAACCTACTACTTAAATGTAAATACACTGAAATCTCCCATTGCCTGACGGTGGATACCGCGAAATAGTCGAGACCTGGCTCCAAAGACCAGGGGGCCAAGGAAAGAGGGGGCTGGTTGTACCGCAGGAGGACAACCTACCTCGGTGGGTTTAGGAAGGTGTTCACACCCTCCTCCACGTTCACCCGATCTCAATCCTAAAGATTATTTTTATTAGAGATACTTGAAAAATTCAGTTTACAAAACTTACCAAGCAAGTCATGCATAGCTAAGGCAATGAATTATCGATGAATCTCAAATAATTTCTAGACAATCATGGAGAAATGTGGTAGACGCATTCTACCATCGATTAGAGTGCTGTCAACTCACAAATGGAGCACATTTTGAACACTTAATAATCTAACTATTATGTTAAAAAATATTCTAAACTATCAATTGTTACGTTTTAATGTATTTGAAAATAGTTAGTATTAAAAAATGTATTGAAACAATTTAGGCGTTGCCAGACTTCTGTTTTATGTAATTACGAACTTCCAGAGTACATAAAATCATAAGTGTTACATATGGTTGAACTCGTATTTAATAGGAGATTCCAATAATGACTAAATATACAGGGTGATGCATTTGAAAAACCAAAGTTACTAGTAATGTAAGAGAAACTGAAAATCTGGCAACATTGTAAATACCAAATATGGAATCTCCGTATCCCAAAATAGGCGTATCTCAAATTTTGTATAATTATGTCTAGTAATTTACGAGATAATTAGCCGTTTCCAGACTTTTGAGCCACTCTGTATACAAAATCTATTCTCAGACAATAGGGAACAAAATACCAACAGATTCACATTGAAATTGTAAAGCCCTTAGAAGGTGAAACCTTAGATTCTCTTGCAAAAATCTTCAATAATTTGTATAAAACTAGAATGTTTTCAACGCTACAAACATAATTCGATAGATTCGGCAAAACTATATTAGACAATTGGGTTTTGTTTCTGTAGGTTTTTCTTTTCTCGCATTGGCTATTTTTGATAGGAGCCAATTAACTAGCTTTTTTAGGTTTTATTTTTCAAGTTTCTGATTTAGAAAATCATTATATTGGTTCTTCTTAATAGCTATTTGTATAACAAGGGAGCAAAGTGACTTTTCTTTCCGAGAATAAAGTTTACTGCCCAACGCGTAATGGCGGGAAGTAATCATTCAAGGGAGGAAATGTAACACTTTGCTCCCTTTTTATACAAATACCTATTTTGCGCCTTGTTTTCTATTGTTTTTTTCACTTTTTTCTTCTGTTTTAATTATTTGATCCTGCTTGTTGACATTTTTTTTTACTTATATGGCGATATTCTCATTTTCAATTTTTATATGGAATATTTCTTACACGAGTTCTAACCCAGAGCTTTAACTATGTCGACCTTGGGAAAAATAAATGTATTAATTTTTATGTCATATTTCCGGTCGGTTTATTTTTGGATAATTTCCGTATTCTCGTAATATAGAACGTTTAATTAGATCAAATGATGACCGAGTTTTGTCTGTAACGGCTTGTTATATGGGTTAATAGGTCTGGTATATTCTTTATTATAGGGGATTATATTTTTAACACATTTAATACACAAGCAATTTGAATATAAATTATACGTAAAAAAAATGTAGTAAAAATATAAACGATATTTCTTTTGTCTCTTAATTTGACACCGTCCCAAAGGATGTTAGCGATTAAGTGACTATATTATGAGACAATGCGCATTTGAAAATTTTTCTTGTTTTTGTTGTCAAAGCTAAGCTGTTGGAAACCTTTATTCTGCGTAAAGCAAGGAAAAAACTAAGGCATTAATTCTTCTTAAGACAAACAGTAACTGCGGAAACGAAAAATATGGCTCCTTCCTAGTCCGTGACAAACATTAGACCAAAGAATATAGACGCTATAAGCGTCTATATTCTTTGATTAGACGGTTAACCCGGCGTCACATACGTGGATTTTCTGTCGTTAGTACATATGTGGGAAACTTAGCACTTAGAAACCCCAATTTCTAAGAAAATCAGAATTTTTTCTCGCAGTTTTGTTATATGTTTTCTAATTTCATGGTCTGAAGTGACCATCTAAAGACTATTTAAGCAAAAAAGAAATAACCAGAACACCTTTATTCAAAAGAAATTAAAAATAAACTAATAATAGGCAATTCTCCATGAGCAAAAACCACAACTTAACTGAACAATCTTACCAAAAAATATAAACACCATATGATCAGAAATACAATAGTAAATGAAAATCTAATAGTAAGATAATACAAGGAAAAACTCTGCCCGGTTGTACAGTGAAAGAAAAAAAATTAATCGCTATTTGAATTCATGCAATTTTGACAACTTATGACAGCATGCTCCAGGCACAGTAATGATTCACAGTTTGAACAGAAATATTTAGTTTTCCGATCTCGGCTTCTTGGACATACTGAACATCTTCCCATGAGTTTTGGAATCTTGGCAGGTGGCACTGCAGGGGCATCTTGGCCAAAATGTACAATGTTTTGACGAATACTCCTTGGTATTCTTGGATTATTTTTTCTTTCAGATATGTGGTCCTGGATCAATTCAAAGCCCAACATTTTGATAAACAATCTTCTGGCAAGTTTTAAATCTTGATTGTTTTCTCTGTATATCACCAAAGCATTTATGGCGGCTGTATTCAAGAGAGAAAACACGGTCGTAAGAGGCCATCTCCGTGAGTTTCTAGATACGTGATATGATGAAGACAGTTCATCCACTACATCTACTCCACTTTTAGTAAAGTTGTAGAAGCTTATTATTTGTGGTAAATTAATAGCTCCATCATGGTGCATGGTGGACAACAGTAGGACGTTTTTATTTTTTTTTTTTTCGGCACATACGATAAAAGTGTAATATCTTTCTGAAAGCCAAATAAAGATGTCATTTGTTCTCTGTTCTGGACTGTCAAAAATTGTGCTGGGATGGATCGTTTGTTCTTTCTCAGCGTGCTTACTGACGCAAGTTTATGCTCATTCAGCAATTTTATCATTAATTCATAACTAGTGTACCAGTTGTCAAACGTCACATTTCGGTTGGAACCAGAAATAGGTTGTATTAGCCTCTCTACTATATCTATTGGGGAATTACTAACACTGTATGGGCCTTCTGGCTGTTTTCCTGCATACACTTCCAAATTTAAAACGTAGTACGAACGGGCATCAACTAGGGCTTGCACTTTGATCCCATACTTTGCAGGCTTGTTGGGCATGTACAGTTTGAAAACACATCTTCCACGAAAAGACTCCAACTTCTCATCTATCGTCACATATTGAGAAGGAGTATAGGCCTGGTTAAAATTTTCAGTTAATTTGTCCAGAATTCCACGAACTGGAGCTAATTTGTCAATCGCCAATCTGTCTTTACGATTGTCGACATTATCGAACCGAAGACAGACCATCAGGAATTGAAAACGATTTATAGACAATAGACATCGTATTGCGGAATATATCGACACCAGTTCCATCTGTTTGCCATAAGTATCAAATTCTGACGATTAGAATGAAACATACCTGCTAAATAAAGAAGTCCGATAAATGCTTTAATTTCACATTCATTGGTTGGTTTCACCATGCATTTATTTTGATATGCAATTGATTTTTGTTGAATTTTGAGATTGGTCCAGCGCACTATGTCTTCGATCATTTGTCGGTTAAAAAACAATTGCCAACAATCTAAAGCACGTTTAGCATTTTTTGCATAATGCTTCACACCCGGCAAATGAGTAATATTGTTCTCTGATCTTGTTCGAACCCGTTTATTATTTGAAGCAAGTTTGTTCCATTGTGTTCCGTCTTTTCCTTCGTTTCTTGGAGGTCCGTCAGTGCTTTTATTTTCCGTCTCATTCTGAAGTTCTGTTTTTGATGTCTCCATGTCTGAATCTCCGTCAGAAACTACATCTTCTATTGCGATATCCTGCTCCGAGTCGGTGTTGTGGTCGCTTTCAGAGATATGGTCAATACCGTCATCGCTTCGATGGCATCGTCATCAATTTCAGCCCATAGAGCTTCAAGCTTTTTCTGTTCCACTTCGTATGACATGATATTTTAGCTAAAAAATTAAACAATTGAATATGCAGATTTAAATAAGTCAAAAATAAAAACTTACTTACAATGTACTTGACACACCCCAGAGCGGTTCAGGCGCATTTAACTTCACCCACTGCCTACAATGTACTGAGGTAGTGAGGTAACGCCTGAATTCGATGGTGGGGACATTTTTGGGAAGCTATTGAGACTACATTATAATGCGCTCCCTAACTTTCGCGTGATTGGTTGGTGGGTGGGTCCCAATTTAAAAATTGGCGGGTTTCATGTTTATTAAAATGACAATAAAATTGAGGTATTGTGGCACAGTATATCGCTAAACAATTTATTAGCAATAAATTGTGGTATTTGTACAAAGCGGATGATATTTCACATTTTAGGATTAAGCTGACTAGTACAGTTTTATTAGAAATTAAAATTTATTTTTCTTTTGACATTATGTAGGTAAAATTAAATTCAGACATTGTGTTTGTTTAATTTTGATATGCTAGTTATGCTTTTTTTTATTAGATATATAGATATTGTTTTAATTTTTTTGTTTAGGTAATTTTTTATTCTGGACTGATTTGATCTGGACAACTTAATCAGTTCTCCTGAAACATCAGACGAAGCAGAACTAATCTGACTTGACAATGGCAAGTGTGACCTTGCCGAAACGTCGTTAAAACAATGGTTTTTCTAAAAACCAAAATTACTTAACGCGGAGTCAAACCCGGAAAACAACTGAAATCACATATAGCTCCCGCGGAAATTTCAAATCCAATATATATATATATATATATATATATATATATATATATATATATATATAACTGAATGAAATTAATGAACACTAATGGTCGATTCACATGGAGCTCCTCCTTAACACTCACATGGAGCTCTCGTAGATGCCAAATGTCTTTTGTCCTTGTCGTGGACCCTTGCAAGTCAATATCAATCCCTGTTAATCTATAATAAAGCACTTTGGGAATCTATGGTCTAGAATTTCCTCCTTATATCAATCTGTATTAATTGATCTACCTTTCGTATTCTTCATCCATTGTTTACTCTTTCCATATTGCTCGTCAGTAGCGGGAATAAAATAGGAAAAATAAAAACAACAAAAAGTATGCATAAAAGTATTTATAAACTTACAAATAAATCTACTATCACAGCAGTAGTTGGGTTTTAAGTATTAGGTGTGACTACTCTATAATCTACATTATATTTTTACAACTCATAAGCAGTGGTTTACGATAATTCTAATAATATTTATGTTTTTGTTAACATCAAAATCTTGTAACTAATATTATTTAATCATAAAATATTTAGTACGGATTTTATAGGTTTTTTCAACTCAAACAACAACCTTTTTGAATTATTGTTCACATTTTTTTAATTATAATATAAATGATAAATTAACGACTTAATAAATGACTACGTTATTTTTTGTGGTTTTATTATTGTAACTACTATAATTTTTTTTTATTTACGGCCAAAAATATAATTTCGTAGCATAATATTATATAAACTGTGTATATGTTGTATAATGTTACTATGAACTGTGTGATTGGTCAAACGTACGAAGCGTGTCTTTAAAGCGCCTAAGCTACGATTGCAGCAATTTTTGTTTTTTTATTATACAGGGTATTCCACGATGAGCTTACACTATCTACAGTATTGGAAGATTCAAAACGGAACATACGAATTATTAATACAATTATTAAGATCCCCTGACCTGCAATTACCCAGTGTAAATTTCAATATAACGTCGCGATGTCTTATAATTAATTCATTTGTTCGACTGGACTCCTTCTCCAGTCGATATTTTTCGACTGCTGCGCACGTGCGCACCTTAATAATACGACTAATAGTTGATTGTGTCGGTATTGGCCTATCTTCATACGCACAAGTAAATAAATTTATAATATCACGGTACGAGTTGCCCCCATAATACCATTTTAAAATTTGTACTTTTTTTTTGTTTGTATACATGGTTTATGGTTAGAAACACTACTTTTATTTCAGCTTATGACGTTATAATGAGAAGCAAAGCAAAGGGCATGTATTTGTTTTGCTCGGCCAGTGATGTTCCTTGGGACTGTTGCCAAATCGATAGATACCTTCGGCAAAAATCTGTAGATTTTGATGTATCATATACATCCTTTTAAATTTTAAATTATCAACAATATTTGGAATAATAAATATATTAAACTATACACTAACCAATTCAAATAATATCTAATGAACACAAAGAAATTGTTATTAATAAAACATTGTTATTATCTTCACAAAAACACAGAAAATCAGTGGACGATAGACAACAGTGTCGACGTACACCTGTCGAATACGCTACTAGAAATCGCCAAGGAGTAGAAATCCAGTCGAACAAATGAATTAATTATAAGACATCGCGACGTTATATTGAAATTTACACTGGGTAATTGCAGGTCAGGGGATCTTAATCATTGTATTAATAATTCGTATGTTCCGTTTTGAATCTTCCAATACTGTATATATCGAAAACTACTTACACGGTATTTATGAAAATTTGCTTATGAGGATTACAAGTTATGACGAATTTAAAGAACATATTTTGACAAACATGCCACTTCCGGTTAGACCGAAAGTAAACAGCAACTTTGTTATTTTAAATGGAACACCCTGTATAAGGTATAAAATTTGTATGAGGTACCATAGGTCAAAACTTCATATTTTTGGGTCATTAATTTATTTGTTTTCAAAAATGTTGACAGAGAAAAACTTTTCAAAGTTAATAGCTAATCCATTTATGAAAACTTTTTCACATAAAGAATAGATAACGTTCTTTTGAGAATTTATATCGAAATCGAATTTCTAAACACAGGACACAAATAATACGCCATTTCTTTATTAAACTTTAAACGATGGTAAAACAATAATTTTAAATGGAACACCCTGTAGTTTATAATTTTAATGACAAAATAAATCAATTGTCTTTCAAACAGTATTAGGATTCCCTATACATAAAGTTTTATGTATAGGGAAGTTTAGGATTAAGGAAGTTTAAATACTTTTGGTGATAATTATGGTTTAATGCTAAAGATAAGATATATATTTTCTTATTCTAGCAGGCCGTGTATAAATATGTCATAATTGTCATTTATTTGTAATTATTGGCACTTTTGCAAAGTGATAAAAATGGCTCGTTCAGAATTAAACAATAGAGAGTTTTTGCGCAAGCAAATACGTTTACGTAATGTATCTTTTTGACATACAGTGCGTTAAGTTTTGGATTAGGTATACACTCTATAAATGGCAACACTGCGCGTCTTCGACTTGCACTACATATCTGCTTCGTTGACTCGTCGTTGCACGTCGCCGGTCGGCAAATTTGTCATATTGTCATTATACCGTGGTTGTTTAAAGATATAACAGCGTAGAGTTTTAATTTATTTTTGTAAACATCTCTGTTTATATGGCCGCGGAAAAAGCTCAAATAATAAAATGGTTTTATAGTGGCAATTCTGCGTAACAGTGTGTAGATTTATTTTCTGTGTTTTTTGAGGGAAGACCAATTCCTTGTGTACAGTCAATTTATAATATTGTTAAAAATTTTGACAGTTGTTATTGCCTCAAAAATTGCAGAAAATGTCACGCTCGAGAAGTGTTACCAGAAAAAGTCGAGAAAAAAAAATACCGGGATACACAAATTTGTGCAACAATCGAGGTAGAGTCAACACGTTCAAGTAGAAGCGTTGCTAAAGAGTTAGATGTTAGCAATGTTACTGTAACGAAAGTATAGAAAAAGCACGGTTACAAGAATTTTAAATATTCGAAAACGCAGCAGCTTTATCCAGACGATTACTTTCGAAGAATGGAGTTTTGTGAAACTCTAATAACGAAGGCTAATAGTGAACCAAATTTTATTAAAAACATTTTATTCACTGATGAATCTTCTGTTTCGTTAGTAGGGAGACACAATCCTTCCATTACGAGGTATTGGGCGCGGGAAAACCAGCACAGAAGTGTTGTTTACCGAACTCAACGTCCTCAAAAAGTTAAAGTCTGGACTGGCATTTTAGGAGACCACATAATAGGTCCATTTTTTATTGAGGGCAACTTGAATAGTAGAGTATACCTCGATTTGTTACAGAATCATGTTCTTCCCGCTATTCTCAATCTTCCTGATGTAAATCTGGAGAATGTTTGGTTTTATCAAGACGGCTGTTCAGTTCACAACGCTCGAATTATTAGGGAGTATTTAAACAATACTTTCCCGAATCGAGTTATCAGTGGAACAGGCGATATTAAGTGGCCTGCGCGATCTCCAGATCTTACACCCATGGACTTCTTTTTTTGGGGACATTTAAAAAGCATTATCTACGCTCATCCTGAGGCTAGAGCCCAAAATTTGGATGAATTAAAAAATCGAATAAGAGAAGTCTCCAATTCTGTTACAGCAGAAACTCTTTCATCTGTTCGCAGAAGTTTTTATGACAGATTGGGGTACTGTTCAGCCGTAGAAGGTCAACTATTTGAACCATTTCTGTAGGTCATAAAGAATTATTTTTTATTTTATTAGGAATAATATTTTAATTTTCAATAAGAGTATATTTTTTATTTTATCTTTTTAAAGAAATACGCTTTTTAATTCAACAACAAAAAAAATTTCACATTAATAAAAATCGATAACAATGCACCGATTAGTTCAGTGCATTTTTATCGAATTTCCTACTATTAAAATCGGCTTTACGTAATGAAACATGAGATCGGACGACAGAGAAGTACATCCCTAACGTTGTTGTGAGTTACTAAACTAAAATAAATGATTTTCTGTCGGTGTAGATTTTCGGGTCGGAGAACGAACATTTGTAACGTTGCCGATTTTAGCGCTCCGTATAGTGTGCAATACCTAATCAAAAACTTAACGCACTGTATAAGCATGCGCATTAATGGTTGAACTAACATATCTAGATACGTATTGCCTAACGTAACGGGTTGATATGTTACGTTCATACGCATCCCTATCGAGCTGAAAGTAACAACATGTACAAGAAGATCTTACTTGATTACCAAAATATCAACCTCCAACATTAACAGGTCATCAGCATACGTGGCACGTGTTTTTTCACATTTGTGGTTAAGTATATTTGTTTTGAGTTCTGCCTTCGAAGGCAGAACTCATGGTTAAAGAATCTACGTGATTGGTATCAATGTAGATCGATTGATTTGTTTAGAGCAGCAAGTTCTAAAATAAAAATAGCCATTATGATTGCCAACCTCCGTAGGGAGACGGCACTCTAAGAAGATATTTGTTTTGATTTTTATAAATAATGGAAAGCAGTAGAAAACGACTTCACTTCAGCAATGAAGATGATTTGTTTTTGTTGAACAAAGTCATAGGCCAGAACCTTTACGATCATCCAGAAAGGTGAAATTTAATCCAAAAGAGAAAAAGATTTTTATATTGTATCTGTGCAAGATGTGGCGAAGAAGCGCATTTTCTATGTCCTCGTCTTCTTTATTTTCAATAAAGGCACCTACATTTATTATTGCGTTCACCTCCAAAACTAAAAATTGTTCAAAAAAATATTTATTTATTTTGAATCTGGCACTGACAACTTATTAGTTTATCACCAATTCGATGAGGGCAACACCATCGTTACGTTATGTGCAGAACTTTAACCCTCAATTTAACGTTCATCTTCTTCGATACGTTAGTACTTTACGTATAGGGAGATACGTTACGTTAGATAGTTAGGTACAAAAACTCCCTAATGAAGAATGCGTAAATTTACTTTAATACACGAAAACTGTGACATTATTACTGGAACATTTGCTTTATTGCTGAAAGATCGTACTATCTTTTGTGCGATCAGAGACAATCAGGGTGTAGCTCTCCACTTTTATAATTATTACTTAAACTGCTTTTTTAGGTCAAAAAAATTAAGTAAATTTACGTACACTAGAAATCCTAAGATTTCCTAAATGGCGAAACTGAATTCAAAAAAATCTAATACTGTCATTATGTTTTAAATTTGCGTAATTTTCATTGTTTAATTCTAAACAAGCAATTTCTATCACTTTAATAATACTGAACACAGTTAGAATAACATAGTAAGAACTGAAAATATAGTTAGACATATCAAGGCAAACCGAATAAGATGGGCAGGTCACGTCGTACGATCAGAGGATGACATAGTGTTAAAGACAGGTTTTTGGAAAAAACAGATGGTAAAAGGTCAGTAGGCCGAGCGACAAAAAAATGGAAGGATGATGTTGAAGCCGATTTATCTAGAATTCTGCTACAACAATGGAAAGAGGATGGAGGGCGATAGTTGATGCGGCGAAGACTCACCAGTAAACTGGTGAGTTCTTCACTGGCTTGTAAGGCCAGTGAAGAAGAAGAAGAATTCCTATCACTTTGATAAAGTGGCAATAATTACAAATATTAACAATTATAACATCTTCACACATGGTCTACTAAACCCTCACAATATTTTAAAGACAACTGATTTTTTTTTATAAAAATTATAAAATACAGTGTGATTCATTTAAAGTTATTGACTTCGTGTAGTTTAAAGCTTAAAGAAATGGCGTTTGTCATTTGTAAACAACCTGTACCTACTTAGAAATTTGATTTCGAGATAAATTCCTGAAAGAGCATTACCCACGCTTTGTCTTCAAATGATTTCAAGACATTATGCTTGTAAATGGATGAGATATTCACTTCCTATGGTACCTTTTTGACCCATGGTACCTCTTACAAATTTGATCTAGAACCTTACGCAGCATCTAAAAATGCAATAATATACAGGGTATTCTATTTAAACTAACAAAGTTGCTGTTTACTTCCGGTTATACCAGAAGTAAACAGCAACTTTGTTAGTTTCGGTTATACCGGAAGTGAACCTTAAGTAGTTTTCGATATAAAGATAGTGTAAGCTAGTCGTGAAACAACCTGTATTATTTATAGGTCTTCCAAATAGTTTTAACCAGGTGAATATATAAAGCGTCTGGTACAGTGAAGATTGCATGCCAGATATTACTACTTGTTGTGAGTGAGCGTATGTCAGTGACTTCCTGTCATTTAAAATGGCTTGTTGGCAGCAATATGAATATCTGATGATATTTTTGCATTTATATGTACATATAAATAATTTAATGACATGTGTGGTCTTTTGTATCCAGTTACTTTCTTGTTCGTTAAGCTAGTGCCACCTGTGTCCCTTAAAAATCGTCGGTGTGTTTTTTCGTGTCGGTAAAGTTTTTTTCGACATAATGATTTTATTAACTCCTTCCTCTTTCTGGTCAACTCTTTCATTTTTTATGGTCTTTTTTTTTGGGTGTATGTTTCCTGGGTCTTTCTTTCCTTCTATTTCCGGTTATTTTTGCTTGGAATACTCTTCCATCAAGACATCTGTTCAGTTCACAACGCTCGAATAATTAGGGAGTACTTAAACAACTTTCGTAAATCGAGTTAGCAGCGGAAAAGGCGATATTAAGTGGTCTGCGCGATCTCCAGATCTTACACCCATGGACTTCTTTTTTACGATCATCCTGAGGCTAGAGCCCACAATTTGGATGAATGCAGAAACCACAGAAGTTTTCATGACAGACTGGGATATTGATCAGCCGTAGGAGGTCAAATATTTGAATTATTTCTGTAGAACATAAAGAATTATTAAATAAGAAAGCGCTTTTATTTTTATTTCAACCACAAAAAATTGTTCACATTATTAAAAACCGATACAAATGCACCGCCTTATAACGGTAAGAGTATTTTTATCAAGTACTAACAAACGAAGGACGGAGTTGCATATTCCTCACGTTGTTGTGTTACTAAATGGTTTTCTCGTTTTCTGTCAGGAGTCTAGGTGTCGGAGTAGAGGGGTTACGAGAATTACAATTACCTGTACGAGGCAATGTTGCCGATTTTAGCGCTTTATGAATTTTCAATATCTAATCCAAAACTTAACGTACTGTATGTACTTTATACTGTATTGTTAATGTTATTGTATAGTATTGTTCTTTATTTTTTTTTTATTTACGATATCTGTACGTTTGGTGTTTAATTGTGCTACTCTTGCCATATAACTATGATATTAAAAGCAATAAAGTAAATAAAATAAAAAAAATTAATTCAAACTGTAGTTTATCCTCATTAAATCAAGTAGCTTTTATACCAATTTAACTAGTTTTAAACAGATCTAGCAAAGATAAAAAACTTCAAAAAGGTTGGTTGTACTACATAAAGTATTTGTTGTATTATTACCTCACAAAAATACAAAAAAAATGTACAATCGTTACCCTCTATGTTTTTACAAATTTGTATTTTTACAAATAAAAAAAATCAGTAAAATTCAGTATCGTGAACAAGGAAGTAATTTCAATTAAGTGTTTGTAAAAAAAGTATACAATTAAAGATAATCAAACACAAATGTTTTTGCAACATTCCTCTATATCAATCATTTGCTGTAAAATTAAAAAAAGTAATTTGTACCGTAAATAAAAATGGGTTGATATATCCGAACTAATTTAATTACATTCGTTTCTATTTTTCTCAGTGTTATTTCTCTCGATCAAGTTTCTCCTTCCTGTTAGACCATTTAAGCATTTTAACAGGTAAATCATTAAAAGTACTTGTGTTGTTGGATTAACAACAAGCAAGATCCTGAACAAGAAATAAAAGCCATGTTATCTCAAGACAGGGATAGTTTTATTAGACTTGAGGGACTTCTTTACGATTCACTTCTCAATCTGCAGCGAAGAGTAAAACTGGTACTAAACTAACTAAGTAAACTACTAGTATATGATCGATATTACTTTACAGAATCGACTCATGGGTGCTAAATATTGTGAGCTTCAATAAATTAGAATATTTGGAGATGCGGATTTACCTTTGAACCTTGAACATATCTTGGACATTGAAAATATCGCATTAAGAAATTTTAAAATCACTAAATTAAGGAGTAAAGCCTTAACAGTGATAATAACAAGAGAAATTAGGTATCTGTTGAGAAACGAAAAATGCTACAAAACTTAATTAATTATAAAAGGTACATTGGAAGGAAGAGGCGTCATTGAAAAACAAGCTGTCTTAGACTAAGGCTTCGGAGAAGAATAATACGGAAAGACGCTTGAACAGATGAACAAGGACAGAAATAAAAAAGATAAAAGAAGGAAAAGGCTAAAAAATAAATGCAAGATGATATAAGAGATAGATCAAGATGAACAAGAAAATAAATAAATCCCCCAGTCAATCTGTGAAAAAATCAACGACTTCAAGTAAAAATCTTATACAGGTCTTTGAACGTTGTAAAATAAAATATATATGAGGGACAGTTGATGACAGACCCTTAAAGACGTACAGCTGATTTTGCTTTGTTTTTTAAACAATAATAAAAATTAAATTATAAATTTATTGCCTATAAATGTATTGCCTTATATATTTTAAAGAAATATGTATAACTAAAATTAAAATACATCAACAATTTAACAAGATAATTACAAAAAACCCTATTTTTGCAGTAATTTGTAACTACTGAAATAATGGCAATTAATGAGTTATTGTAGTGAAGTGTAAAATTGTTATTAAAAAAACCGTTTAACGAAGGGGTGACATTCTAGCTTATAAACGTTTATAATGACTTTAATGATAGTGGCTAACTGAAAAGATGGTGAAAAAACACAATCTTTACAGAAAAAAGAACCTTCTATGACCAATAGGAATCAAGAAAGCAATTTTTTTCTTAAAATCATATTTCCTTTGTTTATTAACGTTAAGAGCTGAAAATTGAACAGATTATAAACGAAGATCTAAATTTGATGATCCATTTTATAGGTGGCATATGCCGAGAAAGAGTAAAAGGGTATAACCTGTTAAAGTGATGGTACTCGTAAAACACCGAAACGTTAAAGTGGAGGGAGAACTTTCCGAGCTCCGTTTTGTTACAATGTAACTTCAAATTGAAGAGCCCTGGAAAAGTTTGCGATATCTCGCCTACTATGGCTGCAGAATATTGATTTTTTTAAACTGCAGTAGCTCGAGGAAATAATAAGAACTGGTCTACTTTTACCTCCTCCTGGAAAAATCGGATAAATCCCAGAAAAATAAATTAATACATTTTGTCCATAAAAATGTTTAATTTTACTACTATTTTGTAAGAAATATTTAAATTTTAATAATTATTGAATATTATTTATATAAATAAATAATATTAATAAAAGTTAATACCCAAATGTAACTATTTAAATTAAAATATGAAACAACTTACTTTTTAAAAAGTTTTTACATTTTCTGAATAAATGATTTTAAAATAAATTTTAAAATCATCGTTTTGTACTTTACAAGAAGAATTAATAATAATAATTATAAACTTATATAAATATTATACATTAATCAATAAAATTTAAATAATTGTTACGAAATAATAATAAACTTTAACTCTTTTATGAAAAAATTTAATAGTCTTTATAGATCTGACAAAGGCATACGATAGTGTACCACTTTCAATGCTTTGGGTAGCAATGGAAAAACAAGGAATAAGCAAAAAAAATATACAAGCAGTACAACAGCTCTACAAAAATATGACGGCAAACATTAAAACTGGAAATAGATTAACTAGAGAAATTCCTATTAGTAAGGGCCTAAAGCAAGGCTGCTGCATAGCACCTACACTCTTCAAAATATATCTAAATGAGGCACTCTCACTGTGGAGAAGAAAGTGCTGCAATATGGGCATCCCAATCGGAGATGATAGATTGTACACGATACATTTCGCTGATGACCAAGCCATTCTAGCTGAAGACGAGAGTGATATAAGCTACATGCTTAGAAAACTGGAAGATGAGTACACCAAATGGGGCCTCACAATTAATATACAAAAAACTGAGTACTTAGTTGTAGGAGAACAACCAGAAAGCCTACAAATAGAAATGGGAACTATAAAACCAACAGACAATTTTAAGTACTTGGGAGTCCAAATAACATCAAAAGCAAGAAGTAGCGAAGAAATACATTCCAGGATTGGCCAAGCAAGATCAGCCACCAGACAGCTACACGGACTATTATGGAATAAAAAAATAACAAAAGAAAATAAAAGAAGAATTTATAAAACAATAATAGAAAGTATTGGACTGTATGGCGCCGAACTCTGGGAAATAAACCAAAGAAACAAATCAAAAATTAAGGCCATGGAAATGAACTACTGGAGACGATGTTGCCAGCTCACTAGACTAGATAGGGTGAGAAACGAAGATATTCGGAGAGAAATGGAAATCGATCTTGACATAATAGACACAATCGAAGCCAAAAGACTTTACTGGTATGGACACCTTCAGAGAATGCCGGAAAATAGATGGCCAAAAAAATAGAAGAATGGACTCCGCCAACTAGAAGAAAACGAGGTAGACCAAGACGATCCTGGAGAGACGATGTCGACGATGCAATGACCGCCAGAGATCTAACAACTGAAGATTGCTTCGACAGAAAACGCTGGAAATTAGGATGCGAGAAGCGGCGCCAGTTGTAGAAGACTCGCTTGTTATATATATATATATATATATATATATATATATATATATATATATATATATATATATATATATATATATATATATATATATATATACATATATATATATATATATATATATATATATATATATATATATATATATATATATATATGAAAAAATTTAAATAATTGATTTTTCCAGGATATTCCGATTTTTCCGGGAGGTGAAAATAGCGTAGTTCTTCTCTAAAAAAAGTGGTACAGTAGACGGTACTATCGGTTACCGGGACGCTTCATGCTATGTTTTCTATAGCATGAAGCGAAACTTCTACATTAGAATATATATAGCTACTATAGAACATATTATATTCTATTTTTAAATTTTAAATATTTTTTTTTAATTGAAGAAAGTAATATATAAGTTAAAAAATTTATTTATTTATTTTAACAATTTTTCTTCAGGCGAAAGTACATAAAACTGCTGTTAGTTAATATCCTTGTTTTAGATTTTAATACAATCTAAAAAGTTTACATTTTGTAAAACGGACTCTCTCGTCCAATAAATGGACTCTTCCATCTAATTCGTATCGCTAATTTCGCGACGATTGCCCAGCATTTTACTATAGCGAAAAATTAATACAACTCCAGCATAGAAGCTTCGTTTCAAAAACGATGCTTGAATAGGCAGCATTTTACGAGTACCATCACTTAAAAGGGTTATACATTTCTACTCCTTCTCGGTATATAACCTTCAAAAAGCCGTATAAATTTTTTTAACGTTTTTTAGATTTTTTTTTTCTATACTGGCCTAAAAAGAGTTTACGCTCACTAAAAAAGCACTGTCAAAATACTTAGAAGACACTAAGGGATATCTAACACAAAGCAGCTGAGATAAATTAAAAGAATGGGAAATATATATCAAGGAATTATTTGAAGACGAGAGAATTGAGAAGAAAATCAATAAGGGCTTAAGAATTTTAAATACATTGGCCTGAATGAACCGAACATAATAAAAGGTGAAACCGTACCAGTAGCAGACACAGCTGTCGGTTTACAAGCACTTTTTGAAAGATTGAGACAATACATGTGTCTAGTTAATAATAGGTTGCTAAAAAAAGGTCAATCAAACCCATGCTGTTGGATAGATAGCCAACGATATCTGTATCATGCTAGGACGAGTGTTGTAAAACTGAGGAGCCTTCTTTACGATCGGCATCTTAAAATATCTAAGACTAAAAAACTGCGCAATGGAAAACTTTTGCGAAAAGACAACTGTATGTAATGTGTATTCCTCAGCTTACAACAAAAGAAATTACGAGAGAAACAGGTAGGAAAAAGCTCTCGTGGTTGCGAAACATTTGAAATGCAACAGTAATAGGCTTCGAAGATTTAGTCACAACAGATGAAGACAGAAACGAGTTTGCTATTTAAATATCTTAAAGACGAAACTTGCAGAAGATAGTTGAGATAAATTAGATTTCATATAGTTCAACGAATACGGCACTTCTTCGTGTGCCATTTTTACTGCGAAGGTAGGCAACATTATGATCATTGGCCTAAACTTCAAGCTGCTCAGTAAATAGGACTGCAAGGAAACTATTTGCTTAGGTTTCTGACGAAGACATTCCTCTCCCACTAATGCAGCACTTTCCCTGAATCTTCCCTTGTATTATCAAATAAAGTAAATGTTATTGTAAGATCTTCCATCAACAGTAGTTTTCCCGTTTTAATAACAACTCTATACCTTTTTATTTGTTCATCCCTTCGGATTTATTGGCTAATTATTTAATTCTTCCAGGAGATTCTTTAGTAACACCGAGAAATAATATACCAGTCTATCTGGGAAAAAATCATTGATTTCATGTATCTTATATAGATATTTGAGATTTTAAAAGGTATATGAGGGGTAGCTGATGACAATTGTGTGAAGACGTACTGCTAATTTTGCTTTGTTGATTTATTAAACAATTGTAAAAAGTGAATAAAAAAAAATAGTTTTCGCGTAAAAAACGTTTTTTATACATTTTAGAAAAAAAAATGGTTCAAATAAAAGTTTAGATTATAGAACGTTCTTTAATATTGAGAGTTTCACAATTAAATTACATAAATTATATATGTATATATGTAGGTATATCTTGTATAAATACATACGAGACAATTACAAAAAAAACTTTATTTTTGCGGGAATTTATAAATAACTTTGTTTGCATAATGACATTTAATATATGTAACTATTGAAAATGGTTAAATTTGATGAGTTATTAAAGTGTGCTAAATTTCAAACGGATACACCAAATATATAAGTTATTCAATTTGTTTATCCGAGAAAGCGATTATTTAAACAACTGTACTTGTCCAAACAGACACTCTAGAGGTATTCTGTAAATCTAAATCGATTCTTTGTGTCTTCGTTTTTTTATGGCATACATCTGTATGTAGGCTTATTGAAAATCTTAAAAAAATCACTTCAAAAAATTCAGAACCTTCTATGGTCAATAGGAAACTAGATAGCATTGTTTTCTTTATACCATATTTTCATTGTTTATTAACATTAAGAGCTAAAACTTGACCAAATCGTAAAACAAGATCTAAATTTAATGATCCAACTGATAGATGGCATACACAAAACAGAAGTAATAAATTATAACCCGTTAAAATGACGGTAATCGTAATATACTGCCACTGAAAAGTGGAGGGTAGAACTGTCCGGTGCAATATCTCTTGTTTGCTTGTTTCTTGTTATTGGTCATACAAAGTTTTGTTTCAGTTTCTATTGGTTTGGCTAATAGGAGACTAGATAGTAATTTTTTCTCTTAAAAGCATATTTCCATCGTTTAATGACATTCATAGCTAAAACTTGAACAAACCGTAAAACAAGATCTAAATCATATGATCCAACTGATAGATAGCATAAACAGTGAAGTAGTAATAAGTTATAAACCCGTTAAAAACAACTGTTCGCTGAAATATCTCAGCTTGTTTCTTGTTACTGGTCATAAAAAGTCGTGTTTTTTTTTTTGGAAAGTGAGCTCTTTCACCAGGTTTTCATTGAGCCTACATACAAATGTATGCCACAAAAAATGTCAAAGTTATTATAAATGTTTATAAGCTAAAAAGTCATCCATTTTTAAAACTGTTTTTAATAACAAATTTTATAAAATGTGAAGTATTTTAATAAACCTTATAAATGAAGCCTTAAAGAATCGATTGCGATTTATAAAATAACTCTATAGTGACTGCTTAGACAAGCACAATTATTTAAACAGTCGCTGTAGAAATTACTAAAAAGATAAGTGTTTTTTATAATCATTTTAGCAATTGTTTATAAATTCTATTTTGAGAACTCTCAAAATAAAGAACTTTTTATGATCTACAATTTTTATTTAAAACATTTTGTTCTAGAATGTATAATAAACTTTTTATAGGTAAAAAAATAGAATTCACTCTAAAGTGATGCTGGATATTAGTGACATACAATATGGGTTCCGAAATGGTATGGGTACCAGAAAGGCATTATTCTCCTTCAACGTGCTGACATAGAGATGTTTGGATGTTAACCGTCCTCTTTACGTCTGTTTTATAGACTACAATAAAGCGTTTGATAAAGTATAACATGACCGACTCATGGAAATTCTAAAAAATAAAAACCTAGACGAAAGAAATTTAAGGCTAATAACAAACCTTTATTACAATCAACGAGCAATATTACTTATTGAATAAGAGACATCTGAAGAAATGGAAATAAAGACAGGAATCAGGAAAGGCTGCATACTATCACCTCTATTATTTAACGCTTATCGCTTAACGCTTAACAGTCGGCATAAGAGTAAATGGAGTCTTAGTTAACAATATCAGATATGCAGATGGTACAATAGTAATAGCCGATAGTTTACAAGATCTAGAAAAACTCATAAGTGAAATAGTAATTAGTAGTAGGGAGTACGGACTCTTGCTCAATATCAAAAAGACGAAGTTTATGAAAATTTGTAAAAACAACCATAATACTAACGAAATCTTGATAGTAGAGGGCCAGCAGATCGAAAGAGTAAAAAAGTACAGTTACCTAGGAACACTTATAACAGAAAATAATGACTACACTGCAGAATCGAAAAAGCATATTCTAGTGAAAATGAAAAAGGTCCTATATGGCAAAGATTTAACATTAGTTTTTAAAGTACGCCTAACAAAATGTTACGTAGACAGTGTACTATACTAGGGAGTGGAATCATGGACGTTAAATCTAGACACAATGAGACGACTTAACGCCTTTGAAATGTGAACCTATAGAAGAATTATGAGGGTTTCCTGGGTAGATAGAGTTACGAACAATGAAGTACTGAGAAGTATAGGTAAAGAGAAGGAAGTTGAACTTACAATTAAAGAAAGAAAGTCATAGTATCTCGGAAATGTGATGCGGGGCGAGAAGTATGGCATCCTGCGACTCATAATGCAAGGAAAGATAGATTTCAGAAGAAGTATCGGAAGAACAAGAAGAAGAAGGTTTGGATGAAGCTCAAAACAACTATTTAGAGCTACTGCCTCAAAAATTAAAATAGCTATGATGATTGCCAACCTCCGTAGAGGAGATGGCATCTGAGAAGAAGACGGTAAAAAATAGGATTCACGGATTTTTCATCAGCTGTCGCTCATATACCTTTTACAACCTTCAAATATCTGTACTTATAAGATTTTTTCAGGTTTTTTTCATTGACTGGGGTATAAGGAAGCAGTTAATAGTAAATGATGAGAAAATTATTTCTAACGCAACAAAAACGTAGTTCTAACATCTGAAACGTCTAATAGGGGCTTTATTTTTTAATGGGTGTATATTAAAAATCAAATATTTGAAAAAGTTGAGATAAAGAAAACATTTTTTTTATTTTCCACTTTCTGTAAAAACCTAAATACTGACTCTCCTAAAACAAATCCAACTGAACTTTTTTACGTGAAAGAGTGTACATATTTAACATTTACAGTCCAACTGTATTGAAACGTTCGTTACAGTTATATCACATGATTCCATTTGGGGATTACAACTACATGGAATGTATTTTGTATAAAAATAAGTACTTGATGGAATCACAAATTCTAGTTTTTTTCGTTCACACTGTTTTTTGGAAACTACTAGTCCGACAATGTAATATTAATTTTATTAACAGATTTGTTATATTCTTTATACAAAGAGAAGCAGGTGGTTTACCAGGTTTCTAATATAAAATATTTAAACATTTACACAAAAAAATAAAAATGTATGGAAACACAACTATTAGTCTTGTAAAATTTGATTCCCAATATTTTTATATTTTTACCTCTGTTGTTATTTACACACATATTTTTTCGGTCATAAGACATTTGAGATCGCATTTTGCACTGTAATTAAAGCACTAAAACTAAGCTCTAATGTACAGAAAAATCAACAAAGATTGATATTTAACAGAGACAGAACAAGACCAAGTCCTGCAGATGTCTAAAACGAGATAGTCAAAAAGTTCACGATTCAATCCGGAAAGTACGTACTTTTTATCACATTACATGTCTTTCGATTTAGAACCACCCCAACAAGTAAATAATGCTTTCCGTAATCGTCAAACTTTTAATTTTATTTATCTGATTGTTACAATAATTTCACGACGACCTTTTTTTATTTGCGGATAAGGTAGAACGCTCCATTGGGTGTTTTTGTTAAGATGTAATCCAAAAATATTGACATCTTTAGTATCAGTTCTTTTTCACTAAACTCGCAGTATTTGACACGAGTACCTGCAGCTTTCTTTCAATCAATTTCTTACAGGATCTTCTTCCTGGCCAATCCTATAACGCAGACGAAGGTGGTCGGTTTGGGAGAATGTTGCCGAACAAAACATTCCTATCCTGTAAAAACGCAGGTGCACTGGCTTCTGCTGTCAGAGAAGGTAGAATCACATTTAGACCTGTTCAAATGCTACAGGAGCAGACAAATATGGGAATATCAAAACCATCTTCCTAGCACCGAAATGCACCCCTTCATTGCAGCTGATGGATCAAAATGTCATCCAAAAAGTTAATTCTTTGAAAAAATTTAATTTGAAGCATGTTATATTCTCTCTCGCTCACGCATGGATCTATATTTCATCTGAATTTCATCACCAATCATTTTAGAAACAGCTATGGCCTACTATTAATGTTACAGCTATAAAAAAGTATTGAACATGGACACAAATACATACGTTGTACATATTCCTACCTATTCCCTTTATAATAAGTCAGTTGAAAGTGTGCGATTTTGGTTTTTGCATAGTAAAGTGCTAAAGAGCTGGGGCTTAGATAGTGATATTGTGTGTAAGAATGCAGCGCTCTAGGAGAATTTTGAGTTAGCCAACCAAGCCATGAGGAAAGGTATTTCCGGTGTTAGTAGCCATACTAGGAACGACTCTTGATTCAACGTTTTTGGCAAGCAGTTATATTCTGCGATATTTAGGGGGATTGCTTCTATTGAGTGGAACTTTCTTTCGAGGAAGCCTGGTGAGTATTTGCCCTCCGCGATAGCAAGGAGTTTTTAAAGGTTTGATTTGCTCTGTTGTTAGAGGTATTGTGAGGAGGACGTATGTTTTGCTGAAGGTTCGGATTCTCTAATTGATAGATGGAATATTTGCATGTTGGTGGATTAATGCTGACGAATAATCTGCAAGTTTCCTCATGCATTTTCTGAGGATTTTTCTTTCAGTTGCCATGATGACGTTGGTTTGACGATGACAAGTGACGCGTGACGCGTTTACAAACGTCTTGTATTCGATGATAGGCCTAATATAAGTCTTGTAAGTGTGCAAGAAAGTTTTATTTGATGTATTTCTGAGTTTTTTTATTTTATATATTTCGAATAATCCGGCACCCTTTGGTTTTTAATAGTGCTAGATTATTGACATTCTAGTGTATGGCAAATAAGAGAAACATTTGTCAAAATTGTTGGCACTGGATAGAAGGCACTCGAAAAAGTAGAATTTGTAAATTTGAGCATTTGCGGAACCTAGTAATCATAACGTAGCTGCTTATCCTTTTTTTCAGAGTTTAACTATTTGATTCCCCTTTATAAATAAATCTATTTATATGTTGATTCAGTTCTTGTCTTGACTTCACTGTCTATTAACTAATGTAAAGCCTTGATTTTGTCAGATATCTTATGTCACTCCAACACTGTATGAGTTTGCTTTTCTTATTTGATATGTTTCAATTATTATATACGCGCTGGAAACTCGCATTGCACCCTTTCGATACTTGCACTTTAATGATGTGTGGTATTTTTTATCAAGAAAAGAGTAATGAAATTGAAGCATTGCAGAACATAATATTCTTTATGGATTACATGGCAATCGTTTAGAATAAAAGCAGTAATTCCTGTGATTTTCTATATTATTTTAGATCGAACTCATTCTCTTTGACTACGTTGTTAGCTACGGTCACTGGTCATTATCAACTGACTAACATTGTTATGCTCTATCGATACCTTGCACTTTAATAGAACATTTTTCGAAGCAGACTTTTGAAAAAAAAAATGATTATTAATACAAAAACTGTAAACAAAATAAGTAAATATTAAAATGATTTAACTAAGGATCAGTTTGCCATCGCTTCTCTTTGAACACAACTACGTTACGGGAGTAGCTACTTAAGATTTATGATATGGTAACACTACAGAAACGTCAAATCTGACGTAAGTCAGTAATGTTTGATGTACTAATAATATAGTCCAGGCTGCGAGGCTGCTCCCGTTGGGTGTGGAATCCGCGAAGAAACCGAATCAGAAACATTTTCCCAACGGGAGCGGCCTCACAGCCTGGACTAATATAAATATTGTAAAAAAATGATGAATGTGAAATAATATTGCAAGATCATCGTTTCTGAATAATCAAAACACAGAACTGATTATTTCTCCACATGTAAGCCATGGTTTAATACTCACTCTGCCTAAAGTAGTACTCCTATATCTCAAAGCTTAAGTTGCTGGCTCTCGTACTAATTTTAAATCAAAAGAATGAAGAAATTAAGATTTTATTATTGTTAGTCATATATTAAAAAATCTTCAACTCTTTTAATAAATAGAGAGACTGAGGTACTACGGAATAACCAGAACATAAATTAGTACGTGGACAATTACTGTAGTTATGACAGCATTGTTCTAATTTAATAATATTAAAAGATATATTGCGTATGTGACAATAATATAAAAAAAAACAATATATTGATAGCTGTGGAAAGAAACTAGGAAAAAAAACAATAAAAACGCTAAGAATCTTTCGGGACGTGTGAGGATACGTCGTTATCGATATTATTGCTAATCAGTAATCTCTAATTTTCTATGATTTATTCTAGTATCGACATGCTTTATACCATGGACGTATAAACACAGATGGACTCAGTTATTTACATAAAATTGTGAAGTCAAAATTATTTGAATAGGTCACATTCTCAGCACCTTCAACTGTTGTCACGTTTTGTTTTAAAATTTCTTATTCGCGAGTCGCTGAAAATATTACTCCATATTTTATACTCTACAGGTGCTATCAAACCAAAATAATAATTTATTGGTTAGATTAATATATTTAATTGTAATCAAAATATAAAGTGTGCACATAGTGTGCATTATCATTTAATAATAGCGTATAATAGATATCAATCAATTATTTTATATGTAGAAGCACTGAAAACTATTTATAAATGGCAACGGTTGTTTACATTTCTCTGTCTTATGGACTACGTCAAACTTCAAATGCTGTTCCATGTTTGTTTACTTTTTAGTAAAAGTTGTTTTTCGATATTTTGGCTGTATTTTGAGTGATATTTGTGAAAAGTGAAATAAAATAAACGAAATATTTACATCCCGATCTCTCATTTCATTTGTAAGTACATACAATTTACATTATTTAAGATGAGGAAATGAGGAAGCGTGTTTATTTACATTTTATTAGGCGTACCATTGGGTTTATTCATGTTCATTAATGTATTGAATAAGACATAAGTTCATGAAATTAGTAGACATTTTTAAATTGTAAGTAGACATCATCTGATTAAAAAAGATCTGTTTAGTACCTTTTTAATTTAATATTTCTCATGGATACAAATAAATTAGTGAAATGAATAAAACTCATTTATTTTTCTATGTAGGTTTAAAATAAAATCGCCAATCGAACTATTTGGGTAGCAAATTTAGGAGAAAACATAAAGATTTTTTATTGTAGCATTATTTTGATACCTATTAAAAAATTAACTTGAAAACTATATTTAATTGTATCAATTTTAAAGAAAATAAAATTGTATTTTAATTTTTCTATAGAGACGTGATTTGTTAATAGTTAAACTTTCGTTTTTTTTTAATTTTTTGAACGTGTTTTTATACATTATTACTACTTCCAACTTTTAAAATCTGAATAATTACCCGCGAGTAAAAATTCAAGCATGCTTATGCTTATTGCGGAAGCATCACATTCTAACGAAGCTTCAAAACATTGTGTGTTAAAGGTATCTTATTGCTGTGTCCATCTATGTTTATACGTCTATGCTTTATACGTATACATAATTTTGATCATAAATTGGATTAATTTAAAAGATTAAAAAGGCATTGGTAAAAGAAAGGCACTATTTGGTATAAACGTACTAACACTAAAATGCTTGTATATACTTTAAGATTATGCTCTAACATCGACGGTACTCACCGACACACAAAAATATTCAATGGCATACATTTAAGCGAGACCCAGGTCGTGGCTGAAGTCAACGTTTATTGCTCTACCAACGAAATCAAACTCCGTATTCTGCAATGATTTCCTGACCATCAGCTTAATGAGCAGCATTTTAAAGATATTTCAAAATTAGCCGTAAACAGTGTGGTTTTAGGAAAGGAACGCAGTGGGTATGAAAGATGCTCTCTTTATATTACCATCAAGCGTTCGATACAGTAAAGCACGACAAGCTGATGAATATATTAACAAATATTGAAATAAACACCTGTGATCTAAGAATTATTAGTAATATTTACTGGAATCAAACATCGGCTATCCGTAAAGGGACAGGAGAATCTAATGATATCAAAATCAAATGTGGGGTCCGACACTACTATCACCACTACTGTTCAACCTATACTCTGAGGAAATCATTCAAAAAGCAGTAGAGGATGTTAAAGCCGGAATTCAAATTAACGGAAAATGTATCAACAATATCAGATACGCGGATGACACGGTGGTATTTGCTGACAATTATGAAGCCCTCCAGGAGTTAATGAATAGAATCACAGAAATAAGTCAGAGATATGGACTTTCACTAAACATAAAGAAAACAAAATGTATGACGATCTCTAAGAAGAATCAATGTGAATGGTAAACGAATAGAAAGAGTAACAACATACGCCTCCCTTGGTACGAACGAGAAAGCAAGATTTGCATCAAAAAGTGGCTAAATTATTCAAATGACATGATTTATCAGTACCCATAAAAATCAGGCTACAACAATGTTTCTATTCGATACTGTTGTACGGAGTTGAGTCGTGAACTGACATAGACGTTACTTGCAAGAAAATTGAGGCTTTCGAAATGTGGCTTTATTGTCGAACACTGAAGATATTTTATACCGACCACGTTACTGATCAGAACGTTTTACTAAGGACAAAAGCGAATATCTCGATCACATCATAAGGAACAGCAAAAGATATAGGTAACTGCAATTAATTATACAAGGAAAAATGGAAGAAAAACGTGGAAAAAGAAGGCGACGGATTTTCTGGTTGAAAAATCTACGTTCGTGGTTCAACACAACAGCTACAAATCTTTTCAAGAAGCTGTGTGCAAAATTCAGATTGCGATGATAGTCGCCAATATCCGAAACGCATAGGCACTACAAGAAGAAGATGTATGCTTTATAGATTTTAAAGTAACATTAAACAAAATTTAATGTATAGATATCGACAGCCGAAATCCTATAATTAAGCAAATCAACATTTTTTTTTCTTTCCCTATCTTGAGCTGTTCTCTGCCATGTGGGACCTCCTTGTTTCCTGATGTCATCTTTCCACCTCATCTGTGGTCTGCCTCTTGATCTCTTTGCATTGTATGGACGCCATATTCCGATGGCATTGTTCCATCGTCCGTCTTGGAGACGTTTATTGTGTCCAGTCCATTTCCATTTTAGTTTTGCTGCTTGTTCTATCGCGTCTACTGTCTTTGTTCTGGTTCTGATCCACTGGTTACGTTTTCTATCTCTAAGTGATACACCCAACATTTGTCTCTCCATCGCTCTTTGTGCCTTCCTTATCCTATCAAAAAATCAACATATACAGACAGAATATAGACAGACAATATACTTTCGACAAAATATCTTCGTACAAATACCTTGGAGCATGGATCACAGAAGATATTGATCAGACAAAAGAAATAAGATGCCGCATTGAAATTGCGCGGTCAACTTTTAATAGAATGAGAAAACTTTTTTGTAATCGCGATATCAATATATCGCTCCGGATAAGAATGCTTCGATGTTATATTTTCTTTACCCATTTGTATGGAGTTGAAGCTTGGACACTTAAAAAATCCAACATTACAAACCTAGAAGCATTCGAAATGTGGTGTTACCGACGTATTTTGAAAATATCATGGATGGATCGCAAAACAAACGAACAAGTTCTCGAACAACTAGGAAAACAATGCGAAGTTTTAAATTCCATAAAAATCAGGAAATTGGAATACTTGGGGCACATCATGAGAGGTGAAACGTACGAACTACTAAGGAATATAATGGAGGATAAAATCAAAGGTAGAAGAAGCGTAGGAAGACGTAAAATCTCGTGGCTACGCAATCTCCGTGAATGGTTTGGATGCAGTTCAATTGAACTATTCAGGCGAGTAACCAATAAAATTATAATTGCCAGAATGATTTCCAATCTCCGATAGGAGTAGAACTTAAAGAAGAAGAATACTTTCGGCATTTCTATTAGATCTATATAGTGAATATGATTCAAAGATATGTATCAAAATACTTTAAAACCACAACTTAAGTTGTTGAAGATCACACGGAAGCCCTGATAAAATAAAAGATATAACAGATGTGTGGAATACTTCTGGGATTTATATAAAGCGACTAACACCAGCAATACATCCGCCAGGACTATGATAAAGTGTGAACTTCCTTTACTTGAAAGCGGAGTTACACTAGCGGATAACAACGGCAGGAATTCTCAAGGCTACAGAAGATATATCAATGAGAGACTAAATATTTTCCCACAAAAAGAAATACCAGAAAAGTGAGGCCGGATTTCTCAACGCAAGAAACACGCAAGAAAAAGACAAATAATAATTCATAAATCAAGGAAATTCAGTTTAGAGATTATCACAAGGTATTCGATAAAGTCAAATGGCATCACTTATGGCGTACTCTAAAGGAAGTATTCACTTTCAAGTGAATTTCATTTATAGAAGAACATGTTAGGCAAGGATGTATACTGTATCCAGAAGTATTCCGTATATATGGAAAACACATTATCACAAATAATCAAAAAATAAACAATCTACAATTTGCAGATAACTCAACCTTCTTGCGAATAGCCAAGAAGACTTTATTGATCTTATACGATTGGTTAAAATTGAGATTCAAAAATTTGGTCTGACGTTAAATATATCGAGCACAAAAATCATAATATCGAATAACTAACAAGCTAATCATCTACACATACTGAAGATTAGCCGGTTTATTATTGTTAACTCACACTTACATCTGGGATCATTGATCGCAAATACAGTGACTTTACAGGAGATACAACGTAAATATGTATCTAGATGTTATGAAAAACCTATGATCTAAAATTATGAAGAGATCTCCGAATTGTAAAATCCCTAAAACTGAAATTGACCTTTTTAATATAACCAATACTGATATATAGATGCAAAGTTTGGATATTGAGACAATTGAAAAGGAAAAAGATAGAGGATACATGGATTTGGAACTCCATGGAATAATTATAGAATAAATAATTCGATTCAAAGAGAGCCAAATGACAGCAAAGTTCAACTACAACAAAATATTTTGGTCATAAAATTAAACCCAGACAATATGAAGAGAAAATGAAGAGACGCATCATTAAAGAAAAGGTGGAAGGTCGAATACTATGAGAAAGATCCTGGGATCCCTACAAGAAGATAGACCATACACGCCATCATGACGCCAAGTACACTCCCTTCGTGGGGTCAAGATTTAAGATAGAAGAACAAAAATGTGCTTCAATCAAAGGATACATATGTTCATATAAATATTATTAAAGGTCTACAAATTATGGCTCATTAAGATTCCATAAAGGGTGCAAAGCCTTTGGTAAAAAAAATCAAATTCGAAAATACTAAATTAAAACCAAAAGAAATTTTGTAATAGATAATATACCTTTAGAAAAAGACGAAATGAAGATCTAATCAATGAGTTCATGCAGATAACATTCATAAAAACCCAGACAATGATTAAATACAAAACTGAGTTAAACAATTTTACAAAACATCTAAAAGAACTATCATTTATAGGAAATTTAATGATACAGATGATCCCATTCGAGAAGAAAAATAAACCAAAGCATTGACGAACCATACCAGCCCCAAGCACTAGAAAAAAATATAATCAGATACAACACCGATCCTAAAAAGCTTGAGGCTACGATGTCATCACATGTCAAATATTATACGATTTTCCGTAAAACGAGCATATAATATTAGTACGACAACTATTTGATTTAATAATGAAACTAAGCGAATTCTCTTAACAATCGAACGTGTCTGATATAACACTCATCTTAAATCCAGGTAAAAAACTTGACAATTTAAAATCTTACAAGCCGATCAATCTACTGCCAATGCTCTCCAAAGTATTTCAATATCATAAGATTCATAACACTTTAATAAGATTGACACCTGTCTTAGGAGATGGCAGAATAATTGCAAGACACGAATTCAGATTCCGGCAAAGAACTAGTCTACAATCCGCAAGTACTTAATACTGTTCTGAAGCTATTTTATTGTGATAATTTATAATTATTCACTATTTTTAATTAGAATTAATCTAAATTTTAGTTTGTGAGTGTTTAGTGATTTTGGAATACATTCCTTAAATATGATGCAGACAGATTTGCTTTTTGTTTTCCGTCAGGTGCCATATTCCATGTTCTTTTGGTATCTACCTTGTTTGGTACTTTTCATGCTGCTTGTTGTATATTTATGGTTAGTTTCTTTGCTTCTTCATCAAGTTGTTCATTAGTTTTAATTGGTATAAAAAACACAGAAGTTAAAACACTTCACAATTGTGTATTTTGGTATAAAAACATACAAGTACTTAAAAACTTTTTAAAAGTGTCGTCAACATTTAAAATTATGGCAGAACGTTTTCAATCTATACAAATCATCTTCAGTGCCTTTGGTATTTGGTGCTAACAATAAGGTGTCTAAAAGACTTCCATGTGTGGATTTAAAAAATATATCACATTTTACATTTAGTAATGTTGAGAGTGTAGGTCGATGACAATGGAATTATGAATGTGTTGCTTGTGTGAGTCCATTTCAAATAGGTAAAGAAATAATAAATAAGACTTACTAAATTGATTGTGAGTAAGTCTTATTTATTATTTCCTTACCTATTTGACAATGGAATTGTTTTTAAATTAAAATTTACTTTAGGGACTACATGTCTCTTAAGCTCGAATACTTGCACGTGGTACTTGTCAGTTGAAACGACGACACAGACCAAAATGAAATTTTGGTTATTGTTAGCACCAAATACCAAAGGCACTGAAGATGATCTGTATAGATTGAAAACGTTCTGCCATAATTTTAAATGTTGACGACACTTTTAAAAAGTTTTTAAGTACTTGTATATTTTTATACCAAAATACACAATTGTGAAGTGTTTTAACTTCTGTGTTTTTTAAACGATGGTATACAGCCAATTACGGGGTTTTTCCCATTAATTTTTTTAATTGGTATATTTAGGTCAATTCTGTCACTTAGCTCATGTGTAAAGGATTAAACCTATTGGTTAAGGTAAGGGATATTTTTTCGAGTATTAGATAGTAGTGGTGAATGATCAGAGCTGGAACCATCAGCAGGTTAAGATTAGGGTTATTTTTTCTAGCATAAGATAGTATTGGTAGGTGATCAGAGCTGGGACCATAAGCTTCTCATGTTTTCATAAAATTTGTTGCAACTTTTCTTTGTTTTTCACAGTCAGGCCAATATGTGGTTTTATTAGTTGAATGCCAATATCCATTTAAATTTTTCTCCAAGCGTTCTCTTGTTGAGCAACTGGATGTAATTTTCTTTTTTTAGATGTTTTGGTCATACGTCATATTTTTTGGTTTTGACACATATTAGCTGCCTGAATGACTTCAGTATCTATATTTTCCCTTAAGAAGTCAATTAGGTTATTTGTTACTTTTACAGCTGCTCCTTCGCAAACTTTGTTTCTAGGGTAAATAGTTTGATATGCTTAATATCCTCTCAGATTGGTATATGTTTGTTTTATGAAGTATGACCCTGATATTAAACAGGTGTCGACTTTTTTATTGTTTAAGGCAAACAGTATCTCCTGTTGATATTGAAATAGGCCATTTGCCTATTTCATTCTCAATTCCTGTACCATTACAACTTTTATTAGTTTTTATGCTATTTAATCTTTCTAGGATTTTTTTATTGATTTTTTCTTGCGTTCATGCGTTCTATAAGTATGTGTAAGTTTGATATCGATCATAATCTATCTCTACTACTTGTTTTCGCTCTTTACAGGCTATTTGGGGATAATATGTTTGGATTTGGTTAGCCTCTGTTTGGTTTTGTACAGTATTCCCGTGTCTGCTGCCTTATTTTTGTGGTGTAATTTTAGGTTTCTGTTTGTTCCATAACTTTTGAAGAGCTATAGCAGGGGTAAAACATCCGTAATTAGTTGGGTGGGAACTGCCACAGTATACACATTTAAGTTTTTTATTTTGTGGGTTTTCATCACCTTTCCGTATGTATTTTACGCATCTAGAATCTCTTCTACAATAATTTTGTGTATATTCGTACAGTTGACATTGTTTGCTTTCTGGAATAAATTTCGGTTTTCTGAAAGCTTTTTCAGAAACTTTCAGTAATTTCACATACTTTTTTGTGTTTTTCCTCTTTACTAAAAGTAAGTGCCAAAAATGGCAGTGGTGATCTGTCCTTTTCTTTTATCTATTTTTGCTTGCAACCACTTTAAGAGGCCTATTTTGTTTTTCTTCAAACGACTACCATTTAAGATCTGTGCCATTTATCGTCTTTGTTAGTGAGAGCGCCCACCAAAGTGGCGTGGCAAGTAGCACGCGTCTAGCATGTTTCTTAAAATGTAACCAATGAAAACGAATGATTCAGCGTACACCAAAATGACAGTGACGTCATTCATTCTAATCATTTGTTTTCATTGGTTACATGTTAAGAAACATGCTAGACTCGTGCTACTTGCTACGTGCTACTTGCCACGCCACTTTGGTGGGCGCTCGCCCTTAGAGTTCTGTAGCTATTTTCGTCGTTTAGATTAATTTTTATATTTGCAATTCCTAACATGCTAGTTTGATGAGATATTTTCTTACCTGATAGGTGTCTCACTAGGGTGTCGTATTTTTCCAATTTGTTTATAATGACTGACAGTGGTTTACGTGCCGTTTTAGTCTCTTCTGGTTTACTTCTCTGTTTGTGTGGATGAGACTGTATTTCCTTTCTGGAGTCGCTTAACTTTGTTTTTTTTTGCACTTCGAACTCTAATCCCTTTTTGGTTTTTTTACTTCTCATGGATCCTCATCTGCACGATATTATATAACTTTATTTTTGTGGTGATTTCCTTCCTCTATTTTCTTTTGTAGTGTATCTATTTGGATTTTATTTTGTTGTAGGATCATTTTAAGAATTTCTCTTTCTTGTATTTCCTATACCCAGGCATTGATAATATCTGCTCATTTTGGCTTCTTGCTTAACGCTCAGTAAATAGCACTTGACTTTGTTGAACAACTGATGTCTCACTTGATGTTGTCAGTTAAGTAGCATACTGTCTTTTTCTATATTTCCGTACACCCATCTCACACTATGGTCTGAGGGTACCTGGGCTATTTAAAAAGCTTCACTATCTACACACGTCGGAGAAGTCTAGAGATATTTTAAGAAATAGACGTAATTTCTTCTTTAACTGTTTTAAATAAATAATAATTGATTTATAGTGATTAGTATATTTTAATATACAACAATATTTGTTGGAAAATAAAATGGTAGCCCAATTATTTGCATCCCAGTTTTGATATTTTTGACACCACTCTAATTTTGCAGCGCGATTGCCTGTGGAGACAAGTGAACATCTTAACGGCCTTAGTCTGTGGATATTAGCTTCATCTGGACGATTTTTTACAGTATATATATTATAATTTGTATACAGTATAACTTGTATACATTATCACAATAGGATTTGAATTGTTTTTAAACTTTCAAAATTTGATCATAATGGATTTTTAATTATCATCGTAATTAAGACTTTATTCATTTCCTACCAAGACGATGTTTACTTGACGGAAGTCAAATAAATACAGATTTAAATATAATAACAAAATTAAGCAGGGCATTCACGTTCCGACTTGCGGTCCCATTAGTGGGACTACTAGTTGGATATTCGTCTCCACTCCACTCACGCTCAGACTTGCTACCCTAATAGCGGTCCAACTTTAGTTTTAGTTTGTTTTCACGACGGTGTACATCGCTTAACCAAAAAATGTATCGAGTAAAGACTACACAAAATATAATTGGGATTAGGAAAATGGCAGCATTGTGCTTGTTATCCTTATCATTTGAAAAAAAGAATGTTGGCTGAATAAATTATTTGTTGATTTTCGTTGACAACTACGATTTTCGTAATTGATAATCGAATTTTCGTTTGTTGATAATTCTTCTGTAGCCAATCCGTAGTGTTAGAAATTTTACCTGTGTGGGAGTGTGCGAAATAGATCTACAGAAAGGCAAATGATTTACCCTAACAAAAAGTAGATAATCATGAAGAATCGTTTATTTTAATAAGTAATTTTCGGGCAATTGAAAGTTTATTTTCCATTAAATATTTGCGAATAAGGATCTTTGCGTAAAGTAATTCATAAAAACTTATACGTAACAGGTGTCGAAGGTCAACTGACTGAGGAAATTTTCGATCCAACCTATGATCCAACTTCGCCACTAGTCGGACGAAAAATGAGAAAGTGAATGGCCTCTTTTAGAGAAATTCGATATACTTAAGTAGGTGTTCCCCAAAGAAATGTGCTGGAATCTGTTCTCTAATTATTCTATACCGCTGTTAGCAACGCAAGCACCTATTTCAACAACTACATTTGCTATTCATACAGCAGTCATATATTTTAACACAAATCCCATCACCACAACAGAACTTCTGCAAAATAAAATCTACAAGGAAAACAATTCCTGTAGCTGGCTGTATACCACGTATCACAAAAAAGAGGTTAATCTTCGTAAATGGGCATATTTATGTAAAAGGGCTACATAAAAAAACAAACGTTTTGGGACTAAACAGTCCATCATCAGGTTTAAAATTGCTAGGTTAAAATGCCTGAGCCACCAAAATACCAGGGTAAAAACCCTTTAAATTACATGTAGTTGTAAAAGATTGTACATAATGTTGTTATAAAACTGTGTTGTTAAATATTAAATTAAATTTGACTCCACGTAACATACACCCATGGTTGAAGTGAGTTCCAGTGTCCGGAGAGTAAACCTCTTCAAACGGACTACAGCTGGTAACTCCAGTTAACTGATGATGGACTTTTTAGTCCGAAAACGTTTGTTTTTTTTATGTAGCCCTTTTAAGGGTTTTTAAATAAATATACCCATTTACGTAGATTAACCTCTTCTTTTTTTCTGCAAAATAACTTCTACATCTGACTAAATAGGTCTTGAACCTTAGGCCTTAAAAAAACTTCTACATCAAGTTCGATTGATTACATTACATTAACTTAACAGGGAAATTCACTCATTTCTCATCTCAGTAAAATAAAAAGGTCTAGTGCTAACCTTGTTTTATCACAAATCAAAATAGCTAAACAAATTAATATTAAGAGCAAAATCTTAATGGATACGTTGATACGTTCATAGTATTATTATAAATAATCCATTTTCCGAGCTGCCGTTAACAAAATTGGTATAGAAAATTTGATAGCCAATGCACGATAATGGAGCATGGCACAAGAAGAAGAAAAAAAATATTATGTTATTATAAAGAAAAAAATCTCTGTAGCATAAAGGTTAACCTAAAGCTCAATACCAGACGGCTTAGAGGCGACCTTTCCCCAATTTTGCTATAACTTAAATGCGAAAGCGGACAATATCGAGGGTTGAGAAATAAACAACACCATTAAAAAGAAAACCTTGAATGAAATGGACATAAGGACATACATTTCCTTAGATAGCACACCGGAATATAAAATAAAAGACAGCAGTAATAAAGAAAGAAGAGACACTATATTATAAATCTACAGTTTAATTTAAGGTCGGGGTTACGATATTGATCTTCAACCTAAAATATGAACATACAACCTGACGAATAATCATAAATTTTGTGTTTGGTTCGTTGTATGAATCAGGTATAAGTATAACAGTGTTCTCGGTATTCCTCAAGTTTGTTGACCACTAATGTTGCCAACTTCCGATTTGTTATAAACTAATACATATAAAAAACTTGAAATCTTCATTCTGTTAATTTAAATAGTATATATATATATATATATATATATATATATATATATATATATATATATATATATATATATATATATATATATATATATGTATACATTTTAAGACTAATATGTATGTAAAAATAGAAAATCAACTACTACTTACTAAGCCCTTTAACTGCCTACGAAAATAGATAACTATAGTATTCATCTAAAATTGTATAATTTTATATAATTTTTCCCTAATAAAATAACGTCAAATAAAATCCAAAAATTGATCTAGAGTCATATTTAAAGCTAAAGATTGGTCTGTTTGTTATCCAAGTCCTACATCTAAAGCCATCATGACCAAAAATCCTATTACGGCTCCCCATGTGGCTAGTTTACCATTTCCTCTGTAATTAAATATACGTACTTATTTAAAAAAAAAATATTACATTATAATTGAAATGTTTTAATATTTCTAACTGAACTGTTTAACGCCATATACGATTCAGGTAATATCCCAGAGAAATGACTATTGTCAACATTTGTAACAATAACAAAAACGATCTGCGAAAACGTGGGAAGATTTCCGAACTATCAGCCTTATGAGTCATGCACTTTTACTTAAAATCATACATGCCAGAATTTACAAGAAATGCGAAGAAAATGTCGGTAAAATGCAATTTAGATTCCGCCATTCCATGGGTACACGTGAGGCACTTTTCACCTTACAAGTCCTACTTCAGAGATGCAGCGATGTCAGTAGCGATATCTATATTTGTTTTATTGACTACGCCAAGGCATATGACCGTTTTCAGCACCAGAAGATGGTCACCGCCCTACAAAGAGTAGGATTGGATGAGAAGGACATTCGGATTATCATGAATTTATACTAGAACCAGCATGCTCAAGTCAAGGTCGAATACCAGCTGACCGACCAAGTGAAAATTATGCGAGGAGTAAGGCAAGGCTGTGTGCTCTCACCGACTCTTTTCAATATATACTCCGAGGAAATGTTTACTGGAGCCTTCACAAACCTAGAGATGAGAATCCGAGTGAACGGTAAATACATCAATAGTATCCACTACCCCGATGAAACTGTGTTACTAATAACCAGCCTAAATGATCTACAAGTCTTACTAGACCGAGTGAGAACTGTGAGCGTAACATACGGACTAGACCTTAATATTAAGAAAACTACATTCATGGTTGTCAGCCGTACAAATTTAGATCCCAGGGCACTAATGGCAGGTAGCGAAGAGATCCAGAGATCGACAGATTCACTTACCTCGGAACTACCCCTTAACTCACAATGGGACTACGCTCAAGAGATTAGATCCCGAATCGAAATGGCACGGTCTACATTTATTAAGTTGAGATCCTGGCTGTGCTGCAGTGATCTCAGTTTGGGAACCAAGATGCGGATAGTGAAGTGCTACATTCTTCCAGTGTTACTACATGAAGTTGAAGCCTGGACACTAACGCAAGCCACAGAAAAGCGGATTGAATCCTTCGAGATGTGGATCTACAGAAGGATACTAAAAATATCGTATGTAGACCGTGTCACCAACGTTAAGGTCCTACGGCGCATGAGAAAAGAAAAAGAAGTGCTTAATTTAGTGAAACAACGTAAGCTTGAGTACCTCGGGCACATGATGCGGAACGAAGAAAAATAGCGAATTCTTCAACTTGTTATGTAGGGTAAAGTATTTGGCAGGAGAGGACCTAGACGCCATCGTATCTCGTGGTTAAAAAACCTTCGACAATGGTTTGGGATGACCTCCGTAGAGCTGTTTCGCAGAGCAGTCAACAAAACCATGACAGCCCTGATGATCGCCAACATCCGAACCGGATAAGGCACTGAAGAAAAAGAAGAAAGTTCTAAGGGGTCGTTTGTTTGTGGCTACTTCAATTTTACAAGCCATAAAGGTGAACGTTGGCAAAACTATGCACGTAAGACAAAACGTTAAAATGGCGAATGTTAAAAGATCGACATTGGAATCTTCAAATAGTCCTTCAGTAAAACAGCGGCTGGTTCATATAAATAAAACCCCCATTGTGTGTAAAAATAATCGTTTACTGAAGGCACTAGGCTGCACCTCCATTCGTATTAGGCTTTATTATACCTTCACTGACAGCTCATTTTTTAAATGAAACAGCAAGTCTCTTAGGACATAAATGTTCTCTTCGGTCTATTCTCGGTAAAAGAAAACAGACAATTTCTTGAAAAAATTTGCAATTAAATAGCTGTCATCTTGAAGAAACTAAATGATTGTTAAACAACAATTAAATTGTATTGCAAAAGATCTTCGTCCACTGAATATAACAGAAGGACATTTTTATTTCCATTTTTTATAATCTACTTTTGAGTATAAATGGCTCTGCATCGTCAATGTTGTCTGCTATGATGTTAATTATTAAATAGATAAGCTTATCTACTTTTTACAAGTTGTTTTTGTACAACTGTTAGGTATTGTTGTGAACATCGATCGACTTTGTACTAGGATTTTAGTCTTTTTTGTGTTTATTAACAGACCTATTTGTTTAGCAAGTGATTTAAGTTTCGCATACCTATTCTCTCCTGTTACACATATAAGTGAGAGCGCCCACCAAACTGACGTGGCACGTGGCAAGTAGCAAGTAGCACGCGTCTAGTATGTTAATTAAAATGTAACCAATGAAAACGAATGATTCAGCGCACACCAAAATGGCAGTGACGTCATTCGATCTAATCATTCGTTTGCATTGGTTACATTTGATGTAACATGCTAGACGCGTGCTACTTGCTACTTGCCACGTGCCACGCCATTTTGGTGGGCGCTCTCCCTTAATGTCATCTGCAGATTGCTCCAGATGGACTAATTTATTAATAAGTGTGTTGTTTCTATCTTCTGGTGTAGATTAACTAGAAGGATTAAACTTAGTTTTACTCATCGTATAACTCACCTGGGTGAACGGACGTCAGTGAAATTAAGTACGTTTGATTGGGTAAGAAAATGAATTGAAAACCACTTTGCGCCCATTACAACAACAGAAAACCCCAAATAACTTTAGGTAGGTAAATCTCCAACCATTTACCAGGGGAGAACTGATGCGACACAGGCTGCTAAGCGGATTGCATTTATTACAACAACAGAAATCCCCAAATAACTTTAGGTAGGTAAATCTCCAACCATTTACCAGGGGAGAACTGATGCGACACAGGCTGCTAAGCGGATTGCATTTATCAGAAGTAGTAGAGTTGGAACGTACTCTCTAAACGAAACATTAGAACGGACATTCTAGAAGAAAAAATTGAGTGGAAAGAATTCCCTAAATCGAAACAGGTGCTGGTCTATTTTTCATAGATTACAAGTGGAGATATGAAGGTGATATAAGCCTGTTTTTGTCTTCTTCTCTTTCCTCCCTCAAGGGATTAGTAATTTAGTGCCTGTTTCAGCAGGAAAATCAGTCTTAAAAAAGATAAAAAAATTACTCAAGTTGATGTACTGGCCAAACCTGACCTCCCAGCGAATCTTCGATAAAGAAGAACGACATGTAAGACTCCGAGTAGAAAGGAGTCCGAGGTAAAATTAAACAGGCTTCACTGACAGCCCTATTTACAAATTTTAAGGTTCTCTTCTTCTTTTTAACATGCCATACACCAATCTCATTACTAGAATTCTGTACTTGGCGACGTGACACAGCTCACCTGTATTATGTATTCCTGTCCATTCTTTAATATTCCTTAACCAAGATAATTGTTTGCGGCCGGCTCCTCTCCTACCTTCGATCTTCCCTTGTAGGATTAACTATGGTATTTAATATTTTGCTCCTCTCAATATGTGCCCAAGGTAACCAATCTTGCGTTTTTTAATTAATTCAAAGAGTTCTCTTTCCACGCCGTCTTTATTAATCATCAGTTTCGAACTCTATCCACCCAAGGTATGCGCATTATTCTTCTCAATGACCACATTTCAAATGCTTCAAGTTTGTTGATAGATGTTTTTTTCAAAGTCCACGTTTCCATGCCATAAAGCAAGATGGACCATATGTAGCACTTGACCATTCTGTAGCGTATGACTAAGCAACTTTTCGTTGATCTAAGCAGTTTTGTATTAAGGTGTTCAAACATAAAATTGCCTCTCTTGTTCCTAGTCCTCCCTTAAAACCGAATTGTGTTGACCCGCTAAGTTCTTCTAGTATCTTGTACATTCTTGAGTGTAATATTCTAAGGAAGAGTTTCAACAAGTGACTCATTAAACTGATTAAGCGGTGTTCATTGCATTTTGTGGCATTTTTGGGATGATCCAAAGGATGACTGCAGTCATTCTCGCAGAATGTAATCAGTATCATAAATTCTATTGAACAGCCTTACCAAGATTTCGATATTCTCCTCGTCTAGTAGTTTTATTGCTTCTATATTAATTTCATCTTTACCTGTTACTTTATGCATCTTTGTGGTTCTAACTGCATATTCTATTTCACTTCGCATTATTGATGGCCCTGATAAGTTTTCGGAATCTTTTTGATCTTCTTATGTAATCCAAAACTATCTCCTTTCTCCTGCAATTGTTCTATTTCGTTGCACCTTTCCACCATCCAACGTTCTTTTGCTTTCTTAATTTTCTGACGGATTTCTTTGTGTATCTGTTTGTATTTGTCTTGATTACGTTGTTGTTTATGTTGCCTTCGCTTTTCCATTAGGTCTATAATTTCGTCCGTCATCCATTCGTTATGCTTTCTCTTTCTGATCAGTGTTTTAACTTCCCTGTTTACGGTTTAAGGTTCTCTAGTTGGATTCAAAGAAATATACACAGGTGGCAGCCAAGAATAGATCAAAGGCTGCGACGACCAAAAGAAAATCTATTTAGACGAAATAAACATCCTAGAGGCAATAAGCTAAACATATAATAGTTTAGAAGACTAAATTTTTATAGATAGGACCTAATTATGGATATAACAAACACTAAAACAGGAAATCTCTGACTTTTGCAGCCATTAGAAATCTTTAGACCCTCATATGAAATTTTTTGTTTTCAAGAGCACAAGTCTTCTTAGTTCAGTTTAATAAAAGGACCAGGCTTGGTACAACGGTCTTACAAGCCAGTACTACAGACAATTGTGTCTCGTCTGAGGAAAAGGACAAGGAGGGAGAGCCAGTTGAAAACATGTATCAATAATACGTGGGTTTCAGACGCAGAAGATGAAATATTCACAAGATAAAAAACATATTTCAACAATAAAAATTTATTTTAAAAGAATCTACTGTTATAAGTGAAAAGTTTGTACCAAATGTGTTAAATATTAAAGAAGTATCATTTTTTACTTACTCAGTATTGGCCTCGGGAATGATGTCGTCTACTACGACGTAAATCATGGCACCAGCAGCAAATGCCAGAGCGTATGGAAGAACAGGTTCAGCGAAGCTTACGGCAAACGCTCCAAATACACCAAAGATTGGCTCCACCATACCACTGAGTTGGCCATACCTGCATCAAATATAAAACAATAAATAACTGTTTTTTACCATAATAAGAAAATAATAAAAACAGAAAATTTATATTGTAGAATGGAAATCCGTAAAACGTAGAAACGTCCTAAAGAGATAAGATTCATCGTTAACCAGTGTATGATTTCCGCCTAATTTTTCAATAATTATAATATTATTTTTTTAATTCGTTGTTCAATAGAACTAGCCTGTACAATATTGTTTTTCGCAGAACAGTTCCACTTGTCAGTAGCAAATCATCATCAATAACAACTATTCCATGCGTCGTTGGATATACGCCTCCCTCTATTCGTTTTTATTGGTTGTTATTATATTCGTGATCAGTTCTTCGTTTCATGTCATCGGTCATGACATTTACACTGGTATTTTTAATCTCCGTTTTATTTCGGTTTTTGATATATAAAATTGTTGTAGCTTATCGTTGAGCATTCTACGTTATGTTTGTTAATTATCCTTGTGGTGGATTATATGGTGTGGGGTTCCATCGAGGAACGACTCTCACATATGGTTGATACCGGGATATGAAATACCCGGAGTGGGCCAAAATTAGCACGCAGTATCTGACCCAGAGTGGGCAGCTGCAAACACCGTGTGTATCCACAGGATCGGCTAAAATTCAAACCAGAGAAGGTGACGGGAAACCAATCTGGTAAATATTTCTTATGAAAAATTAAACAAAAGCAAAAACAGAAACGACCCCTAGTCCACGGGAGATCTTAGATCAAAATCAAGAGGTTCGAAGAATCTCCGGGAGGAATATTTTAAATACGAAGATTGCAACATGGAAAGTTCCGGAGAATTATTTTCCAAACGAGAAAACTCGCAAACGTATGCCATGAGATGAAATGTTTAGGAATACGTATATTGGGTTTTAGTAAAGTCAGATGGCCAGGTTCAGATAAAGTTAAAACAATTAACAAAACTTTCTATTGCTCTGATAATATTGATCGGGTTCATCGTAACGGAGTTGAAGTAATTTTAGAAGACAAATATAAAAGTGCTGTCACAAACTTTGTGCCATTTTCCGGCCAATGCCTATTTTTCAACCATCCGAAAAGCCAGTTAATATAAACTTCATTCAGACTTATACCACTTCGGCCAGTAAACTCATGGAAGAGTCAGAAGCGTGGTACGCTGAAGTACAAAAACTTATAAAGGTAACCAAAAAACGAAGTAACTTTAATCTTAGTTAACGTTAACGTTTAGTTTAAAGTAGAGAAAAGGTTTCTGGATTGATTGGAGGCTTTGGACTCGAAGTAAAGAATGACATAGGAGATAAAATAATCGACAACGATATCAGCAGTGTAAAAAAATATCCAGGAACTGACATCAATTCCGATCATAATCCTGTTGAGTCCGATGACGTAAATGTCATGTGGAGAACTATTAAGCAACTGAACAACGTCATAGAAATACACCTAAAAGCAACACCCAGACATAATAAATAGGAATTAATAACACAAGAGATTCTACAATTAATCGATACACGAAGAGAATCCAAAGATGACAAGGAATGAGAATACAAAAGACTAAACAGAATCATTGGAAAAAAATATAAAATATCCGAGGAAAACGGGTAATGGATGGAAGCAAAATGTGTTGAAATAGAAGAACTGCAACAAAGGGTCATTTTTTTAATTTACATAAAAAGGTAAAAGAGTTCACATCGATTAACAAGAGAATAACCTTACACACCATGCTAAACTTGGATGGCAAACTGCTAGAATCGACCGAAGATATCCTGAAAGAATGGGAAAACTATATCAAAATACTTTTTAACGACACACGAGAAGAACCAATGAACAATAACAACGAAAAAACTGGGAAAGTCCAGATGGAATATATTCAGAAACGTTGAAATTAATCAACGTACAAAACATCGAAATATTTATTCTTTTATTCAATCGCATTTAGGATACAGGAAAAATACCCTAAGACTGGCTAGAATCAATAATCATTCCAATACCGAAAAAGCCAAACCCACAACACTGCGACTTGTATTGGAACTAAAACGCCAAAGTTATTATCAAAGGTTTCATGTCCACAGAAGTAGAAATAAGAAGAGAAGTTAGACAAGGATGTGTTTTGTCACCCTTGATATTTAATCTTTATTCCGAGTTTCTATTTGAAGAGACACTGGAGGATTCCAAGGATGAAGTCAAGGTGAATGGAGTAAACATCAACAGCATCAGATCTGCCGATGATACGGTGTTGATTGCGGGTTCCGACTTGGGTCTACAACGACTAATCGAGTTGACTAACATGATCTGCGAGCAATTTGGTATGAAAATAAACATTAAGAAAACCAAAATGTTCCTCAATTTTGCATAATAAACGGGCACATTTTAGAAAAGGTCAACAAGTTCCAGCACCTAAGATGTTGAATCGATATCAGCCTAAATCGTGATCTAGAAATAATATCGAGAATAAAAAACCAGTAAAAAATTTCAAAAAAATCAAGAGACTGCTATGTGGTTCTCGAATAAAACCAGAAATTCGACTACGTTTATTAAAGTGCTCCGTTTGCTCGACTCTTAACGGTCAATAAATTGGAAGCCTTTGAAATGTGGATCTACCAGAGAATCCTCGAGATTTCATTTAGATTGCATACCTAAAACGAAGAAGTACTGCACAGAATAAGCAAGGGACGAGAACTTTTCAACACAGCGAAATTTAAAAAAAAAACATCATACCTAGGCCATATACTAAGTAATAATGAGTATCAATATGCTCAACTGATAGTGAAAGGGAAGTTCGAGATAAAGAGTGGACTAGGAAGGAAAATTCTATCGTGGCTAACAAACATCCGACAATGAACAGGGTTAAATTTAGAGCAGCTAATGAGAACAGCTAAAGACAGAGAAAAGTTTTTAAAACAAACGAATACTTAAAAGATGCTTGAAGAATAATTAGATTTTCTCAATAAATAGAAGATTCTGTTTAACACAGAGAAAAACTTGTCGAAAGCAATTAGAATACCAAATACCAATTATCCCCTTATTCAATTCGCTCTTTCATTCGTGTTTTTATAAAAAATATAACTTACCATAAACTTTTCCATGTTGAAAAACCAGCAGCCTGCAGCGGCAAACTTACAGCTAACCCCTCAGGAAAGTTCTGGATACCAACACCAAATGCAAGATTTCTGAAACAAAGACAACAAATCAAATTTATATTAACAACAGAAATAATCAACAAAATATTTGTGTATAAACAAATGTTCAATTTGAATTTGAATTTATCGTTCAAAACAATGTAGCTATCCTATGTCATCTTTTAGTTTCATTAACTTATAAATAACTTCAAGCGCTTTCAATTTACCGATCAAAGTATATTGAACCAAAGAGCCTTTGGAGTTCTTCCTTGGTGGCGTTTGGCATTTCTGAGAAACAAACAGTCGCCGCATGGTGCGGGAAGAGTGCAGCGGGCGGTACTTCTGACAGCAAATACCAGTACCACCACTAGCACCGCACTAATACGGCATTCCACACATTCATACACCTCGACAAACAAGCGAGATGATCTACACAAGTGATCTTTTAAGAGAAGAATTGGAAGTCGTACTTTTTACTTAAAAAAGGAATTGATTGTGCAACATAATTTTTTTTATTATGTTTATGTATCCAATCATAGGAATATTTCACTTTTTAAAAATTAAAGTGTTCTTTTAAGGGCTAAATTCTCATTCGGTGTAATGGACGGTTTCTTCTAGTGAAAATATCCTAGTTTAACTTCAAATCAATTTGTGCTTGCATGGGAAGTTATAGAACTATATTTAAGTGAGTTTTCTTTTGTTTTGTATAATTTGGGATATCTATGTTTAATTTCGATCCTCGCGAAGGGAATATATACGGTTCAACGTGTAGCAAGGTGTGCTTGTACTAAAACGTTTTCAACTATTTAAATGATCGTAATATTCCAGTACCTTTATTGTACTATCTTGTGGGTCTATTTTCTCTTGTTTCTTCTAAATATGTAGTTTCCAAATAAGCCAAATTGTACAGCAAGGTACATTGGAGAACTATTTTTATTTACTACTTTGCCTATATTGATTTTCTTCATCGGGATTCCATTTTTTCTTCGATTTTTCCTTATGTTAGATTTTTTAAAGAGTAGGTATTTTTGTTTTATACACTTAGTGGTACATTCTTCTTCTTCTTTGAGTACCGTGCCCAAGTTTTATTTAAAAATGTGTTTTTGTTAAAAATTATTCTTGAGTAAACGTTAAACAAAGTTGGGGACAACACACAACCCTGTCTAACACCTCTTTAAATACAAATTTGTCTGTTTCTTTGCCGTCTACCAGAATAGAAGCTTCTGATTCCAATATAGATGTTTTAAAAATCTCAGATCTTTATCATCTATTCCAATTATTTCTAGATATTCAAACAGCCTACCATGTTGAACCCTATCAAACGCCTTCTCAAAATCTATATAGCAAATGTAAATTGGTTTCTGTACTTCCCATGATCGTTGAAGTAGTGTTAGCAGTGAGAACAAAGCTTCCCTTGTTCCCAATCCTTCTCTGAAACCGAATTGTTTATTTCCCATTGTGTCTTCACATTTCTGCTTGATTCTATTAGTCTAAAGTCTTTAATATGATGATGTATAAGGTTTTTTTTTTAAAGTGGGATAAATGTAGATTCCAACCATATTTGTGGCAGTGTTCCAGTTTCGTATATGTGATTGTAAATATTTGTTAGTTCTGAGACATTGTCGTCGTCTAGAAGTTTGAGCCAGGCTGATAGTATTTAATCAAGGCCTGGAGATTTCCCATTTTTGCTTTCTTTGATGGCTTTCTCTACTTTTGCTTTTAAAATACTAGGACCATTATTCATCTACTTTGTGGCGTTAACTGGTGGCTTCGTATCCAGGAAGAGCTCTTTTATGTAGTTGGTCCATTCTTCATTTTTTTTCGTTTAATTCGAGAATAATTTTTCCTTTCTAGTTTCTCATAAAGTGAGGAGTTCTTTTTCTCTGAGTGTAGGTAATTTCTTTAAGTTTTTTGTGTATATTAAACTCGTCATGTTTTCTTTGTAGTTCTTCCATCTCACGAAATCCTTGTTCCATCGAGTCCTCTTTTGCTCTCTTAACCTCGTATCTTATTTGTCGATATATTTCTCTATATCGTGGTACATAGTGTGTACCAAATTTTAATTATTTGGAATAACAGATAGAGCTGCTAAGCAAGAGAACAGGAGCTACTTTAATAGTAGTCAGAAATTTCATTACTTTCCTACCACTTATTGTTGTGTTATGATTCTCGCTAGTTCAGAAGGTACCATGTGCTGTATATGACCTATCCAGCTTTATCACCTTTACCATATGAGGGTCTCCGTAGGCTTTATTGGAAAACTTTGCCGTAATATCCACTAATTATTTGGAGAAAGCTTATTGAATTCCTTCTCTCAGAGAGTACAGTACTAAATATTTTATGTCAATGGAACTGTTAAAAGATATTCCTTCGATATAATTCAGCATACCTTAAGGCGTTGATTCAGTATATGTTTGATTTTATTATTAAGGAATAATCGATTGATATAGCACATTTAATAACATAATTACGAAATAAAAGAGTTTGTTTTACAAAATCGTTCATTTATACCGGGTTTTAAATATCGCACACATACTTCGGCTAGCGACTTGAGAGCAGCTATAATTAATTTTTTTGTCTTGACACAATTTTTAGCTAAAAAGATCGACAAGCCAACGTCAGTGGTTATAACCCAACGTCTCTAAGGCACTTACGAGACAAATATTTTTGTAAACAAGAAGTACAGTCTGTCTCATAAGATTCAAACCAATATTTATGAATACAAAAATTAACTAATATTATTGATAACGGTCCTTGAATACGTCTTTAAAATGCTAAAGTGGGAAAATAGAGGAATAAAAATGGGAAAATGCTCAATCATCTGCGTTTTGCCGACGATATAGTACTTATTACCGAAGATCTGCGTGAAAGGTAGATAGGTCTAAAAATGAACATCAGTAAGACCAAATGTATGACAAATTTGGTTCCCAGCGAACACCTAACCATCCAACATCAAGTGGTAGAATTGACAAAAGAGTACATATATCTCGGTCATGAGAATAAGCAAGGATAATTAGACCTATGAATTTCAACGACGAATAACACTTGCTTTTGCGGAATATCGTTCACTAAGAGACATCTTTAAAAGCAACATCCCGATGGCTATGAAAGAGAAGACATTTGACCAATACTTTCTTCCTCTTATTAAAAAACAGGTATTACTGATGTCGTCGAACGTATAACCAAGCTGAACTGGAATTTAGCAGACTAGCGCCCAAGAGAAGACAAACGCAGCAGAGGATGATCACCAACACGCTGGATGGAAGACATTAAACGAATATCCAAGAAATGGCAACAAGACTCACAGAATCGTGAAGAGTGGCGAAAAATGGGAAAGACCTATGTCCAGCGGTGGACAGAAGAGGTTGCATGATAATGATGATTTAAACTCTAAAATTTGTCTTACTATAAAAATTTGGTCTATTGTAGACCTTGCAGAAGCCACACTGATATTTTCCAATTATCTTCTCTGCCTACGGTTGTATCCTTTGGTATATCATATTTGACAAGATCTTATATGTTACAGTAAGCAGTGTAATGCCTCAATAATTGTTACATTCCATTGGGTCTCCCTTTTGGAATATAAAGACTTTAAAAAAATTTATCAAAATCCTTTATAAAAGGTATATATTTATTTCAGTTGCTTTCATAAAGTCCTCGTAGACACACCGTCTCAGGACTAGCAACTTCACGTGGAGTGATATGTCGCCATGTTACCAAATCTAACGGTAACTTTAACATCTTAATATTTTATAAGAAATAATGTAAACTAAATTTAACTAAATAATTTTTAACGGGTGTTTACCCACAAATTTAGTGGCTGCATTCATGTATATTCATGACCTGCATATTCAGACCGCTCCTATGTAATCAACACCTAAACTTCGAAATACGCTACAGAATGGTCAAGTGCTACATATGGTCCATCTTGCTTTATGGCATGGAAACGTGGACTTTGAAAAAAACATCTATCAACAAACTCGAAGCATTTGAAATGTGGTCATTGAGAAGAATGATGCGCATACCTTGGGTGGATAGAGTTCGAAACGATGACGTCCTTAATAGAGCCGGCGTGGAAAGAGAACTTTTTGAATTAATTAAAAAACGCAAGATTGGTTACCTTGGGCACATATTGAGAGGAGCAAAATATGAAATACCACAGTTAATCCTACAAGGGAAGATCGAAGGTAGGAGAGGAGCCGGCCGCAAACAATTGTCCTGGTTAAGGAATATTAAAGAATGGACAGGAATACACAATACAGGTGAGCTGTGTCACGCCGCCAAGAACAGAATTCTAGTAATGAGATAGTCGCCTACGCACTTTGGTGTATGGCATGTTAAGAAGAAGAAGATTCATGTATACCTAGATACTGATGATGGAATATGGATTCCGAAAACGTTTTGTTTAACATAGACCGATTGGGTTTTTAAATATATACCTTTTATAAAGGATTTTATTAAATTTTTTATTATATGGTATACAACCAACATCAGGAAAGTAGATTCCTTGTGGATGATGACTATAAATCCAAGACTATCGATGTGTTCTACAATATGAAAAGGAAGAGTTTCTTTAATAAATTGGAGTTAGAATAAGTTTGTCGTCCCTGTTTAGTCTGTTTTCTTCAGGGATTTTGGTTGAATATTTGGTTGCTGTACAAAACAAGAACGAAAAAGTCGCCGGGGTGGTAATGTGGTGTGAATACGTGTGGTGTGACTGCATGTGGAGGTGAAGCAAGCGTGGAAGGCTGTCGAGATGTTGAGTCAGAGAAGAAATAAGCTGACTGGATTTTGTTGTTTCTTTTAGTTGTGTAGTGAGTGTTTTTCGATTCGCCTGTGTTAGTGACTGTGTTTTTAAATTGCTATTGTTCCTGTAGCCATTTATAGGTTTTAAGACAACTCAAACAGTACTGTATTGCACTAAAGTCCGAGACGCCAATGATCTGGTATTTGTATCTGATTATTAATTTCAGTAAGCATTTTGTGTAATAATTCCATTAGACTTTCATCACCCTGATTTATTAACTGTGGCGTAATGTTGTCTGACCCTGGTATTTTCCATTCCTAAGTTTGTTTATAGCATATTTTTTTTCGTGATATTGTGGGGTTGTTTTCCTCTCTGTGGTCGTTTACTTTTTTTCTTCAGAAATCTTATTCTAGCGAAGGTTGGGGATAATTTCTGCAAATTCTTCTCTATCTGGGACTTTTCTTATTTTTGATTGGACGTCTTACCATATAATACCTAAATAGATGCCAGACGTTTTTTTATGTAAACATCAGCCCATGAAAGGAATGTGGCAGATGAGACAAAATATTACACTTACACAGACGGGTCCAAAATTGTAGAAGCGTGTTAGAGAATATCAATACCAAATGACTGCATAACCATATGGAACTCAGCCTGTACAAGCTGGTAGTACCACTAGAAATGGTCTCAAGAGAAATAAACAACAACAGGAGTATAGGGAGAGATGGCATTGAGGTTGAAATTATTAAAGTAGGAATGAAAAAATTAATCTACGCTATTAAGCTATAAGTCCTATTTAAGAGATTTTTGAAGACTGGAAAAATGAGATCGCCACGGAACAAAGTTATACATGTATAAAAATGGACAAGTCATGTCAAGTCATTTTATAACATATAAGCTCAGGGAAATAAACATTTTTTCATGACACTGACAATGCAAAATAATTTTGCAAAAACATGTTGATTTTTTGCTTATAAACAATTAGAATAATTTTTTAACTATTGCGTTAAGAAAAATTATTTTTTATTTTTGAAAAAAAGTTGTCCTAGGACAATTTGGGACGAAGTTAGTCACATTTTTTTTTAATTGATAGTATCTTTGTTTATAACAATTAAGAGATCTAATTATCGTCATTTAAAAGAACATACTTTAAAGTTTTAATGTACAAAATTTGAAAAAGATTGTCTTTTAATGGAATCGTTCACAAAGCTTCAAAATGTGGTGCTCAAAACTGGCCGGCTTTGAAACTCACGAGCGGGGGAGGGGGAAAGAACTTTTAACTGTATCTCTTGTTCTTGTTTATGGATTGCGACGTTTCTGTTTTTTTAATTCTTATGTACTTTTTGCGTGTATTACGAATATGTATTATTTAAATAGTTAAATTGTTAAATAAATGATCCAATTTTTTTAAAGCAATTTTTTTTCAGTTTTTTATTTTTTCTTTAGTACTATTTGAGGTAATTTTTATTGTAAAACATAAATATTTATGATAAATATATATCTACTTCTTCAATAAACTGCGTAAATAATTTATTTGTAATAGATTTTATAAAAAAAACTATGTATTGCATTAAAAATAAAAGCTTTCATAAAAATTTGGTTTTTCCCAAAAGGAAAAATTTTTCAATGAACAATTTTTAATGGCAACCTATTTATTTATTTAATATTATTTATTTAACAATTTTTTTTTAAATAATCAAAAATTTTTTTTGCTGTACACTGCTGTTACGACTTTAAACGTAAAATGCAAATGTTCTTCTTCTGCTATGCCGTCCCCATCAACGGAGGTTGGCGACCACATTTCTAAAAGTTTCTTTGTCTTTTGCAACGTGGAATAATTCATCTACAGTCATGTTTGTCCAGTCTCGAATATTTCGCAGCCATGACTTCCTCTTTCTACCTATTCCCTTTTTGACATCGACACTTCCCTGCTGCATGATGACCTGCAGAAGACTCTATTTATCATTCCTCAGTATGTGTCCAAGGTATACAGTCTTGCGTACTTTTAATGTTCTTAACAATTTTTTGTCTCGACCCATCCTTCTCAGCACTTCCTCATTGGTGACCCTGACAGTCCATGGAATTCTCAACATTCTCCGATATATGCAAAGTTCAAAGGCTTTAAGCTTCTTAACTATTTTCGCTTTTGACGTCCATGTTTCTACCCCGTACAATACGTGGGACCAGACGTAACATTCAACAAACCTCAGTCTCAGCGTAGTATTCAGGTTTTTGTCACAGAAAATTGCTTGAATTTTAAGAACGCTGCCCTTGCCATTTCTATTCGTACCCTGATCTCTTGGTCTGGATTTAATTTGTGTTGATGTAAGCTCCCAGATATTTATATTATGTCACTCTCTATTTGCTGTCCAACAAGGGTTAGTTGTTCATTATTTATTGGACTCCTTGATACTATAATAAATTTGGTCTTATCTGTATTGATGTCAAGTCCCATGTGAATACATTCACTAGTTATTGCATCTAGTGAATGCAAATAGACAATTAAAAACGTCTAAAAAAATCCGATTTTACCGTTTTTCAATAGGTTGAACAATACATTAAAATAAATTATATAAGGTGAAACTAAGTCCATTGGTTTCAAAATTCCCAAGTTCATTTTGTATCGAATCACATTTATTTTTTTTACTCAAAAGCTAAATCTTGTTTTATTCAAAAGAATATGATGCTGCTACAGCATTACAGCAGAAAGTGTACCCAAAGTTTACCACGAGAAGCTGTTTATTTATAACAATCTTGCAAAAATTTTTTATTTTTATCTGAAACCAATTTTCTTTTGTTGATAATCAGCAAGTTTAGACGTTCGACAGTCTATATATTCCGAAACGTAACAAAATATAAATTTGTTTATGGATATTTTAAACTATCTTTTACAATATAAAATCAAAACAGAATTGCGCATTTTTAAAGTAGGTACTTGAATTAAGCTATAATCTCATATTTTTTGTTATTCTAAATTTAATGTCCAAGGTATTCAAAAATGGCCTCGAAAAATTGTCTTTTTTCGGCTAGTTTGTTGTTAATTTGCATTTTACGCTTAAAGTAAGCATGTTATATAAAAATAACAAGAACAACTTTCGGCTTGAAATATTCCAAATTATTAAAAACCGTTTTCAAGTAAAAAGGAATTTTTTATAATTTGTTTAAAAATTTGTACATAAATAGGTTGCTATGATAAATTTTCTTAACTTTTTACCATAGCATATTGGCATCATAAAATGTATCCATTAAAACAAATTTCAGGAGGTGTGTATTACGTCGACCTTTTTCGACAAAAGCCATCCGCCTAGCATGTTTAGCAAGAAATAACACCTAGTTTATTTGAGATTAATTATTTCCAAAGAAATACATAAACCAACACCATTTTTAGAAATAACTGAATAGGATAATTCGTTTTTCATAAAATCTGTTATAAATAAATTATTTAAGAAATATATTAAAGAAATATGTATTAATCATAAATATTTATGTTTTACGATAAAAATTACCTACGTCAAATACTACTGAAAAAAAAAAACTGAAAAAAAAATTGTTTAAACGAATTAGATGGTGTATTTAACAATTTAATTATTTAAATGATACATATTCTTGATGTACGCAAAAAGTGTATCCATAAACAAGAACAAGAGATACAGTTAACACTTCCTTCTCCCTCCACCGCTTCCGCAAATTTCAAAGCCAGCCAATTCTGAGGATCACATTTTGAAGCTTTGTGAACGATTCCATTAAAAGGAAATCTTTTTTGAATTTAGCACATAAAAACATTTAAAGTATGCTCTTTTAAATGACGCTAAGAAGATCTCGTTTTACAAAAAGGGACTAACTTAGTGTCAAATTGTTATAGCACAATGTTTTTTCTTTTAAATTTGTAAAAAAAATCAGGCTTTCCAAATATGAAAAAATAATATTCTTGCAGGCAATAGTTAAAAAGTTATTCTAGTTGTTTAGAAGTAAAAAATTGACATCTTTTTGCAAAATTATTTTGCAGTGTCTAAAATTATTTTTCTTCATTTTTTTTAAATAGTATTAATAGAATAGATCTTCTTTCAGAAGCTACCCGTATAATTACTATAACTACATAATTTTCTTACTTTATTGTTGCAAAAAAATTTAATTTGGAATAAACAAATAAAATAACTTTTAAACAATTTTGGGCACATTTTAAGCATTACAAAACCCAACATTCCGTGTAACATAAAGTGTAAGTTTATTTAAAAAAAAGTGTTAAAAAACCAAAATTTATGATTTATTTTGCAACTGTTCCGGCAACAAATAAGGATGAAAGACGCAATTTTGGCGTTTATATATGATTTAATTTGTCAATTACTTAACTAATTAAGTCCAAAAAATTGAGTGCAGGAAACACGTAGGTTTTTGTTATAGAGGTCCATACTACTTAAAACAACTACTGTCGTTTGCTTGGCGGTTCAGTATCTCAAACAGGGTACTTTTTTTATTTATTTCCCGGGCCATATCAACAATAATTTATATTATACATAAGTAAATCTTCTCTAATAAAATGGACAATGATCACGGCGATTCTTATTTTAGGTGCTATTCTAATCTAATTAAGCCAACAGACCTACATTTTTACAGCAGATATTCCTTCCTTTACATAAGCAGATACAAATATAACTTAGAAATTGTCATCAGCAAACAAAAAACATTAAGTGTATATTTAATAAGAAGGAAATGATTATTGAATACTAAGAATTGACCAGACGTAACAATTTCCATGATATATAAAAACTGTTGACACACCATATCTAGGTTATCTGTAAGTCTGGAAATAATTGTTATTCATAATTACTTATTTGTTTGTTAGTTATACGAAGAAATTAATAAGTTTTTTATACATAAAGAATGACGTTGTAGTTTAATCTGTTTCTTTATCTATACATCAAGCGTATGCAGAACAAACTATAGAATAAGGTCACGATATCGTAGAAATAAAATAGAAAAAAAATACATTCTACATAACTCTAATAAATATGATAGATCGCAATAATAGGTCAGAAATCATCATCATCATCCTGCTGCTACTGCAGTCCTTACATTAGTTATGCAATATGCTATTATTACTTCTTGAATTATGAGTTTAAGTTCAATTATGGTTTTATGTTAGTGCAAATTTTGTCTTGTTTACTTTTCATAGCTGTTTGATGTTGAAAAGAGATAATTCATAATACAATCATTAACAATAGAAGCAATTTTTTATTATGCATTTATTTTGTAAACATTTTGTACCATTTATTTTTATGCATTACCTTATATCTCATATTGACTTGTTTGACCTACGGAATAAACGTAGGATATCCGGTTGACTTACAATATATTTCCACTATTAAACCCTTTGTCGCGCTGTGTAATTTTTATTAAAAATAATAATTTAACAAACTACATGCAAGACGAGGAACCGGCTTATAAAATCGAATCTTTAAAGAATATTTGGTTTCTAATTCCTCACTATACCGGGTGAGCCAAAAGAATCGGCAGGGAGGAGCATTTCCCGCAATTTGCATTGGATCGAAAAAGCGAAAAACACGTTTTTAATAATTTCCAAAAATCTATCGAATGACATTAAACACAACCCCCACACCCACCCCCTAGGTGTGGGGCGGAGGTGAAGTTTAAAATATTGAATAGGAACCCCCTTTTTTATTGCAGATTTGGATTTCTAATACAAAAATAAGCAACTTTTATTCGAGACATTTTTTCGAATTGTTAGTATTTGGCGGTATATATAAATGGCGGTAAAAATACGATTTATTCCGATACTCTAGGAAAATTATGGAAACGGTCTAATATCTTGAGATGAAATTTTGGTTTAAAAAACCAAAAACCATCTGTACCCTCTGAGGTGGAGGGTAAAGTTAGAAATTTTAAACAGAAACCCCTATTTTTATTGCAGATTCGGATTATATACAAAAAACTGTATACAGCACCATAAAAATGGAAAAAAATTAGATAAAACTACCTTACCATTTCACGTAGAATCTGAATCTGTAATAAAACATGGGATTTTCCATTTAAGAGTTCAAAGTGGCCGCCCGTTCCACCTCACGGGGTGAGGATGGGGGTTGCGTTTGGCGCCATTCGATAGATTTTTAAAAAATATTAAGCACGTATTTTTTTGTTTTTCATTTGAAAGCGTATTTTTCTAGATATTAAACCGTTTTTCTAGTTTTCATACGGGTACCGGAATAATTCGTTTTCTCCAGTGATAGCGTCATCTATTAACAATTCTAATTAACACTATTTGCGCAAGAGATATTATTGATTATGGTAATCGATGATTAAAATCCGGCAGGATAAGACAACCATCAAAATATAAGGCCTCCTCGATTGTCAACATGCGAAACCCTTGCACACAAAAGCAAAAAAATACTCAACCCACTTAGATAAACTACCTGTGTAGCCTTTTCGTTTCACCCCGTATATTATAAAACACCGAAAAAGATTATTATTTTTTTGCGTCTCTAAGATTGGTCATGTAAATATTCGAGTCTGTTTATAATAATTATAATTGCTCTTTGGAAAGCTGGAAATAAACAATAATCTTTCCGCTGATGCGGGCAAGAGAATGAGTTTTGAGGATGATGTCACTCCTTGATGGACCGGTCGCGAGAGCAGTCCATTTCACTGTTAAAGTCAAGGAGAACAATTCAGGGCCTGAATGAAGAAAAATCGTTCTCGTAGAGTTTTGAAAACCGTCAGTTTCGCTTAATTCCATGAGTTTAGGTGAGGAGAAGGTGATTAAAGCTCAAAATTTTATGTCGCAATCTTTGTAAAATGAGTTAATCACCGATTTCAAGCTGTTTTCTTTGTTAAAGGATTTGATAACAACGTCTTGAAGGCTAAGTAAGCCTTTTTAAGTGGATAATAAGCGACCGAGTTTGGGGAAACACATATTGTTATATAATATTGTTATCATCTAGGATAACCCAAAACCCAGATTTCTCCCAGGAATTATCAGCCTCCAATTTGTGTCTCCCATGGGTCGGATCCATTTTTTTTAAGTTTGTGGATAATGTTTTCTATTTAAATGTAAGGTAACAAACTATTTTATTAACTTAAAGAAATATTCAGTCAGTGAAGCAAGTATTTTTCTAAAGAAACATTTATCGTTAATTTAAAAAGATTTACTCTCATGTAAATTTAAAAGTTGTTAACTAAATATAAGTTTTATGTATCAACTAATTGTCATATTTTAGTTTCTTTTGAGAAAAATGTACCTTTGATCATTAATTCATAAAAGTTGAGTAGATTCATTTCGACATATGACAGTTAGTACATCTTTTCTGCTATTTGGTACATAACCATAGTTTTAATTCTGTTTTGTATAACCATAGTTTTAATTCTGTTTTGTATGAAGGTTCAATTCAATGTAAGGTTTGTTGATAACTCTAGATATTTTTTGTAATAACTGTTTATGTAACATAAAAATAAATATGTAATGTTTCTCTTTAAACTAGGAGTTTAAATTTTTTTTTAAATATTCACCCTTGAATTTTTTAGGAAAGAAAAACCTTTCCAAGTATCAAGAGGAAATAGTTTACGAATCTTCTTGTTTAGTGTTTCCCAGGGCATCTCTGTAAGTATTTTTTTATTTCTTTTTAGTAGGTTATTCTCCCAGTCCCCTCCAAAAAGGAATCCTTATTCATGATCCAGCTCTTCAACCAAACCTCGAGTAGGCGTTCGCAAATGTTTCAATTTATTTTCTTACCCTATCTCTAAGTCCAGTGATTGTTTAGTCCCGCCTTTCAACCCCGTATAAGCAAATTATAATTGTTGGATGTAGAATGTAGAAGTACGTATCACCCTGGAAAACTACATAAGATTATCAAAGAGAAAAAAAGACTAAATATACACATACCTACTTGGTTAAGGCGTGTACAATGGTCAGGAAATAGAGAGGTTTCAATAAATAACCACAAGATGTATTATATTGACGAGACAAAACTGATCATCGATACGGAGTAACGTTCATCATAAGCAACAAAATTAAAAAACCACTGCTAGGTGTGGTTCAAATCTCAGAAAGAATAATCTTCTTCTTTCTCCCTCTTTATAAACAATTCTGCTTGTTTATTGGCGGATTAATACCTCTATTAAAGGTTGTCACTCCATTTTTTGCGCGGTCATCCGATACTTTTCCGAACTCCGCCCGTAGTTTTGTTGGGTTGATCATTTAGCTCGACAGAACTGCTGCCGGTCTCAAGCCTGGATAAAGGAGGAGGGGGTTACTGATAGACTTTAAAACCTTAAAGGTCATAAAAACTGGATTATGCCTCGGAACAGGAATTATTTTACGACACTGCTATATTAATATGATCAAATCTATGCTCCCACTGCTGATAAGACCGAAGATGATATCGAAGTTTTATTCAGACTTTGTACAATATACTGAAGTTAACAAAGTCTACAGACATTATGTACATTTTAGGGGACCTTAGTGCAAAAATTGGAGCAGGTATAGTTGAAAATATAGTTGCGTTCTACAAGGCTCAGAATTCTGCCAACAAAAGAATATGGTAATTTGCAGTACTTGGCTTCAAATTCCTAAAAGAGGAATATATATTGACAGAAAAACACATTGTCAGAAATTAGATATATTTTATTATACTTATAAACAGCAGATATAAAAACTATATAACCTCAGTTAAAACCTGTATTCTAAAGCAGATGTTAACTCAGACCATAATCCGTTAGTTACTGTAGTGAAAATAAAATTTAAAAAATTAAACTCAGAAGACAAGAAATAATAATTAATATAAGAATGATATGAAACAAAGAAATAAAAAATAATGTGAATGTTAATATGCAAAACCCCTAACTGACAACAAACAAATTATAAATGTATGGAAAATTAAAAAACTATGGAAAAATTGTATAGAAGTATTATGAAATACAACGAATAATTAAGGAAAAAATCAAAACAGTTAAAGAAATATATTTGATAAAACAATGTAAAGAGATAGAAGAACTAGAAACAAAATATGATATGAGAAATATGCACAAAAAATAAGAGAAGTAATCGGAATGAGTCTAAAAAAGACAGCAAAGACACATAAAAGACAAGAAAGGAGTACTACTAATAGATTTACCCAAAAAAATAGGAATATGGGAGCACTAAGTTAGAGAACTTTTCCAAGATGAAAGAGGTGAATGCAGGAGATAAAGAGGTTAGTTACAAACTGAAAATTAAATATACATTTTTCAGTGAAAACAATTTGTAATAGAACCAGATTAAAAGAAAACTTTTCTGTAATTTTTTACCAAATGTATATGACCAAATTTTCTAGCAGAGATACTTTAAATACTTGACCATAGTTCTGAAGATGGCTTTGTAAGGCGAAAGCTAGAATTAACTGTTTAAATACTTCAAAAATACTTTCCTTTTTCCATTCTTTAATTTGTCATAAGTGTAGACAGAAACATATCAGTCTTTTCATTGATTTATCATTGTTTGTCTAGCTGTTAGAAAACTTGTGCGTTTGTTTTGAGATTCATCCATGATATTTTCAAAATACTCCGGTATCATCACATTTCAAATGCTTCCAGGTTTTTAATATTGGATTGTTTCAGTGTCCAGGCCACAATCCCTTACAAAAGGGTGGAGAAAATATAACATCGAAGCATTCTTATCCAGAGCGTTATATTGATATTGCGATTACAGAAAATGTTTCTCATTTTGTTAAAAGTTGGCCGTGCAATTTCAATGCGGCATCTTATTTCTTCTGTTTGATCAGTATTTTCTGTGATCCATCCTCCAAGGTACTTGTATAAAGATATTTATTAAATTTCTGTATTATTTAGTCCTAGCTTAAATTTGATGTTTTGTGCTTTTGTCAATACCATGGACTTTTTTAAGTTTTATTTTTAGTCCTTCATCGTTGCAATGTATATTTAGTTGTTGAGCAAGGAGTTACAGTTCTTCTAGTGTTTCCTCTGGAAGGACGATATCGTCAGCATATCTTATATTATTTAGTGGCTCACCGTTTATTATTAGGCCTCATTGACTTCGGCCAACGCTAATTCTGACATGGCTTTACTATATAAATTAAGCAACAATGGTGACAAAATACACCCTTGGCGCACCCCCAAAAAATCAAGTGGTAAATGTTAAAAGTTGAGAAAGAAGATCATATCTTATATTATTCAGTGGCTCACCGTTTATTATTAGGCCTCATTGACTTCGGCCAACGCTAATTCTGACATGGCTTTACTATATAAATTAAACAACAATGGTGACAAAATACACCCTTGGCGCACCCCCAAAAAATCAAGTGGTAAATGTTAAAAGTTGAGAAAGAAGATCTATTCAGGACAATAATAGTAGAAAACATGTGTTGGAACATGAAAGTAGGTCTTAATATATATTTGTACAACATAAAGGATGAGAGAATGATGGTGACGATCGGAAAATTGTCACCCCTGCTTTTTAACGTTTACTCCGAAAGAATTTTCAGAAAAGCACTTTCTGAAAAACAAGAAGGAATACTTGTGAATGGCGAAGTCATCAATAATTTGCGATATGCGGACGATACAGTACTCCTAGCTTCTAGTCAAGAAGATCTGCAAACACTACTTGATAGTGTCGTTGAGAGTTGTAGGGAGGCAGGTCTGGATCTTAACATAAGGAAAACCAAAATACTTGTAATAAGTAAACAACAGAATATAAAACCGTCTATATATGTAAATAATACCAAACTTGAGCAAGTTGATAAAATCGTCTACCTTGGACAGCAATTAAATTGTAATGCAGAAAATCACGGCGAAATTAGATCCAGAATAGAGCAGGCTAGAGCTGCTTTTAGAAGGATGTCCAAGGTGTTATGTAACAGAGACCTAAAATTGGCATTAAGGATCCGCCTACTTCGCTGCTACGTGTTCTCGAGTCTCGAGTCCTGGACTGTGAATAAAATCGATCTAAATCGCCTTGAGGCTTTCGAAATGTGGTGCTATAGAAGAATTTTAAAAGTTTCCTGGGTGGAGAAGATTCGTAACTCCACAATACTTGAACGTCTCAGCAAGACTACTGAGATCATAAAAAGCATCAAGCAGAGAAAACTGGAATATTTCGGACATGTAATGAGAGGTCCCAAATATAGATTGCTACAAAATATCATGCAAGGAAAAATAGCAGGCAAACGCAGTCCAGGACGAAGAAGAACCTCATGGTTGAAGAACTTGCGAGATTGGTATGGTGTAGATACAAGCATGCTATTTAGGGTGGCAGTGAATAAAATTAAAATAACTATGATGGTAACCAACGTTCTGAAAGGACATGGTACATGAAGAAGAAGAAGATCGGAAAATTATTTAGCAGGAATGAAATGTAACTCATAAACAAGTTCATTTAAAGTTAAATGTCATTAGTCTCCCTGAAGCACTATGTAAGATAATGAAATAATTTAAATGACTTCTAATACAGTGAATTTTAAACCTAAAAAAACTGTGAAATGGAAATGTCTGTACAGGACCATTTACAAGAACAAACTTTTCTATAGAAGGAATGTTCAAATTGATGTAGAAGGGTCATACAAATGTTTTATGTTTATCTGAATGTTTTTCTTTTTGAATTTGGATATGGATTGAAAGTTTACACACATAATTTAAAAGTTTCCGATTTCAGATTTTTTTCGATGGATATATAGAATGAAAGTAGAGATATTTTTCGTGTCAATGTTGATCACAGAGCCAGCTGTGTTTATAAAATTATTCAATATTTTACTATTAATTTAATTTTTGGTTGTTAAATTACCAGTAATTGTTGCTTATACTACGATAAAAATTTTAATTATCCAACCTTGTTTTTAACTCTAGAGCAAAAGTTTTACAACCTATTTATCTTTACTTATTCGGAGTAATTATTGTAAAATCGAAAAATATTTTTATACAGATGTTTTCTAACTCTTACGTTGAAATTGACTCACTGTTATGATTATAAAATATGTTTTATAAACTAAATAAAATAATAACAGTCTGTTTTTAAATAAGTTTCCTTTTAACAAAAAAGTAAAACAAATCTTTACTCAAAGAAGAAGTGAAAGAAACTTGAAACAAGAAATGGTATAGCCAAAGAAACAAAACACTGAACTAAAAGTAGAATAAATAAGAAACAAGTCAGCTATGTGACAAGTGGAAAAATTGGAAAAAAAGTAAAAAAAATAATACGGTAGTAGTGAGAATAAAAGCGGAAAGAGACGAAGAGGCATCAAAAAATGGCATAAGATAAAAAGTGCCATAAAACCAGAGGAGCAGACTTGTATAATAAAAATAAGAGATACGAACGAAACAGAAGGTGCTGAAAAAGAATAGTTAACTGAATGGGTCTAGGGAATATATTAATGGAGACATGATGGTTAAAGCAAGAAGAATTCTAAAAGAAGTACAAAAGAACTAAGAAATTGAAAATATGATACAAAAATTAAGCATAGAAGGAAAAATATGGATATGGAAGCATAAAGTGGGAAAACGGGGAGCCATAAACAAAACAAAACCTCCACAAGCAACTACGAAGACAATGGTGGTGAAATGGAACAATCTGATTGCAAAGAAAAAGAGAAAGGCAAAAAAAGTTAAAAACAAAATATTATGTGTATCTGTAGAGTAGGTTAGGAGTTAAGTTTCACAGCACTTAGGCCACAATTGACCCATTGTGCATCCTCCCAGGGAGCTGTCACCCTTAGCTCATTGTCCATCCTGCCATTTATAGGAAGGTGGACAAGTCACCAGGAGACATCTCACTTATGTGGGCAGGTGTAGGCCAGGACTCGCCGAACGCGTACTCTCGTATTAACGATAACTCTGGGCATTCACATAGGACATGCTCTACAGTTTCGTCTTCTCGTTCACACTTCCTACATAGAGGTGTGTCTACTAGCCCCAGTGTGTGGAGGTGTTTGCTTAGTTGACAATGACCAGTTAAAAAACCAACTGCCAAACGTAGATTTTTCCTGGTCATTCCCAAGTACTTCTTTGATGTTGACTCTTCAAGGTTACTTAGTGTTACCCTGGCAAGTCTACATCCTTTCCCTTCTTCCCATCTTTTTACGGTTTGCGTATGGGAGTGACATTTGACAATTTCCGCGATTGTTGTAGTTGACCAATCAAAAAGATCCCCAGGTCCTAAGAGTCTTAGGCCTGCCACCTTCCTAGATAATTGGTCAGCAATGCGGTTGCCTTTATTCCTATTGTGTCCTTTAACCCACTTCAGGATGATGGTATTACCATCCGAAGCTTGAGTTAGTGACTCGTGACACTCCATTACTAAACCTGATGTGACACGTGGTCTATTCAAGGTTAGTAGCGCTTGTTTGCTATCTGTGCAGATCATTATAGTTTTCCCTGCTATTCCTTTTTGGGTTATCTCTTTTCCGGCTATGGAAATACCAGTTAGTTCTGTCTGAACTACACTGGCATTTTTGCCCATACCCCACTTTATTCTTAGGTTCAGTGATCTGGAGTATATCCCGCATCCTGAGCCTTCTTTCATTTTGGAGCCATCGGTGTATATGCAATACGCATTTGCCACGTTTGTCTCCATACACTGTCTTGTTTCAATTTTGTAGGGTTTGTTAAAGACGAACTTTGGTTCAATTGAGTCGCAGCCTGCCTGTAGTACTGGTAACGCATCCAGCTCTCCCCGCCAGAAACGAGTTCTCAATTGTCCCATTCCTACATCAAGGTTTGCACCAGCTGAGCGCAGTCGCATCATTGTCACTAAAGCCGCCTCTTTGACATATATGTCTAGAGAACAATATATATAGCTTCAGAACAATAATATATGTCTAGAGGCGTGATGCCAATGATCAACTCCATTGCAGCAGTTGGTGTTGTTTTCATGGCACCTGTTATATTTATGCAAGCCATCCGCTGAATATGGTTTAGTTTGTTAATCGCTGTTGCCTGTAGCACTTTTGGTACCCAAGCAATAGCTCCGTAAGTTAGCATTGGCCTAATGACAGCGGTGTAGACCCAGGCGATCACCCTGGGCGTGAGGCCCCAGGTGCGTCCAACCGTTCGTCGACACTGTTCATAGGCAATATACGCTCTTTTAGCTCTACCATCTAGGTGTGAGTTCCATGTTAACTTCCTGTCGAGGGTAATACCAAGGTACTTCACCTCGTCAAAAAAATTTAGACTGTAGTTTAGAATCCTTGGGGGTATGAGGCCGTGATTCTTCTTTTCCTGATAAAGAGGACCATCTCTGTTTTCTTAGGATTTATAGATAGTGAGTGTTCCTTGCACCATGTTTCTATTAGTCGAAGAGCAACTTGTGATCTCTCACATAGTGTGTTCTCAAACTTACCGCTTTGCAGGACAGCAATATCGTCTGCATAGGCTATTGTGTAGAAACCGTTGCTGTTGAGTTGGTCAACCAGGGTGTCTAGAACTATGTTCCATAGTAGTGGTGATAGCACCCCTCCCTGTGGACATCCCCTCGCAACCATGCCTCTAACAGAAACATCTTCTAACATTTATGCTTATTGCTCTACTAGAGAGCATACTAAATATCCATTTGCTTATGGCCAGGGGAACATTCCTAACGTTGAGCTGTTGGGTGATAGTTGGGAATGTGGTTTTATCAAACGCTCCCTCAATGTCTATGAATATACCTAGGGTGGATTCTTTATTATCCAACGATCTTTCAATTCTTCCCACTACATGATGCAGTGCAGAATCGGTGGATCTTCCCGAAGTATATGCATGTTGATTTGGGTGAAGTGGGTTATGAACCAGAACTTCATCCCTTATGTACCTCTCGCATAGCCTCTCCATCGTTTTCAACAGAAAGGATGTTAGGCTAATTGGTCGGAAAGCCTTTGGTAGGGTGTAGTCCATCCTACCTGGTTTTGGTATGAACACCACACGTACCTCTCTCCACTTCTTAGGAATATATCTCTTCCTGTATCTAGGAAACAAAATATTATTGGAAACGTCAAACGTAAGTACAATAAATAAAGAGGAATCACTCCGAAATATAGAACGAGCAATGTAGAAAAAAGAAGAAATTAAAAGTAAGAATAAATGATTTGGTAAGAAATGCGAAAAAGAATTGAATGGAAGAAATAAGTTACGTTATGGAGTAGAAATAAACAAAAAAATATGCTTAATACAGGAAAAGGTGTAAAATAATACTCAGAAGAAAAGCAAAGTTCAGGTAAAAAAAAACTACATATATTAAAGAGAAGAAAATTTCAGAAACAAGAAGATCAGAAATTCATACCAAAAAGTTAACGAGGAAAAAAGTTTAAACCAAGGCAAAAATAAGATGAAGAGAACATTTTAGAGAACTACTAAACGAGGAATATACAACAGAAGTAGATATGGAAGTAGAAATACAGAGAATAGAAACAGACGAAACACCAAGCATTGAATATATTGAAAAACTATTCATTAGTTTGAAAAGTAGATGTGAGGACGAAGTAACTGTAATGTGCTGAAATATGAAGGTGATTAACTAGTGGAAAAATATACTGTTTGATAAAGAAGATAGAATACACACTAAGGCATTCCAAAGAATTGGAATAAAGCTTTAGTAAGCCCTTTTCACAAAAATGGGATAAAACAAGATGCGAAAACTATAGAAGCATCGCCCTATTCAACGTAGGGTACAAGCTGCTGACGAAGTACAGGCTTAAAAGAATGGAAAAAAGACATGCAATAAAATAAGAGAATAGACTCAAAGTAAACAAAATATGAATATCATAAAAAGGATCCATTGTCATCAGTCCTTGTTATTTTTGTGTTATAAAAATATTGAGAATGGCTAAAGTAATTTTTTTTTATTTAAACCATAAAGAAAATATAAAAAGTGTGAAGAACACGTAACGAACATACTACTAGAGAAATTAGCAAATAAAAAGCTTTTTGACACTTTTTGATACAAGTATTTAACGACTGCTTTTGATAAATTTGGTGATTTAAGATGTAATAAACAAAATATGCAAAATATTAAACGTCAATTTTTACCATGAACAATATATAAACAATGTAAGATCGCTTTTAAATATTAATGGTAAAGACCGGTAAATTATATGGAAAAGTGACAAAATTTTACTAAAAATCATAGAAAATCCTTTAAAATGAGAGTTTTTTAAGATATTTTTCTTAATCTGTTGCTTAATTAGTGAAAAAATAGCTTTAAAGGTCGATTTTATGATAAATAATAATAACTTTGTAACATTGTTCTTATAATTAAAATATTAAACAAATTTTAATTCCTTTACTCCTGTTGCTGATACGCCCATGGTCGTATTCGCAAATAGCTTGTTAAATTTCATTGGAATCTACCGATTTATTAAAGACGCAGTGTTTGTTAATCTTTGGCTAATCCATTTCCAGTTGCAACCGGGTTCTGTTTGATACTTTGGCGAACGTCGTCGAAAGCACGTTGTAGTGTTTTTCGGAGAGAACTTAATCCAAAATTATTAATTTCCCGTTATTCTCGGGTCCCGTTATTTTCGATGTCGTTAGAACCTTTTTGTCTACCTAGAAATGGATACAGTTTGGCCTGTCATTTTAAGTGGGGGATATCCCATCTTATTCTTTGAGTAGTTTGGTAAATTTTTAGAGAAGGAATATCACTTCTGGTAGGGCGGTCTTCTAGTAAAGACGCTTGCTCATATTATCATCTCTGTGCTATCTTACCGTTCTCTGTAAATTTTTTCTTTAAGTGTGTATACACTTAAACGTTTGAGTTTATTTACCAATATTTAATCTAATACCATATTAGATTAAATGTTGGTATAAACTACCTTTTTTCTTGTAACCTTTTTGTATTCTTTACAACTTAACTTTAATTAACTTCAATTCAATTAACACAAACAGCAAAAGACTTCTTTAATCAACTTTGGTCGAATATTTTTATATACAATCAGACTCTCTTCGCTGATAATTTAATTTGTGCATGATTGAAATATACTGTATTTGTAAAGTTATTTCTCAATCAAATACTGTTTATTTTTATATGTATACCATAATTTAATAATTGATGGTACATTTTTTCTACTTGTATTTACATTCAGATTTAAAATCCTCAGACTTATCTTAATTTAATCGTGTTGTTGAATATATTGTTTTATCAATGAATTTTATTTCTCAACTCCTAATAAGTTTCCTGATATAACATTACCTCTGAATGTTTGTTTATTACATTAAAATATTATTATACCTTCGACCAGAAGAAAGATCAGGCTGATTAAGTGATCTCAATCAAGATAGATATGCATGTTTTATTGACAATAAAGGATTCGATAAAGAACGACATGAACAATTAATGAATGTCCTGAAATCAAAGAAGATTGACTACAACAACCTTAGGATCATATCAAATTTATACTATAAACAGCGAGCAAAAGTACGTGTTAATGAACAGCTGTCATAAGAAATTGAAATTGTGAAACAGCTGGAATAAAGGTAAATGGAGTTCCTTTTAACAACATTAGAAATGCGGACGACACTGTGATCTTGGCCGAAAATATTAAAGATCTTCAGAGACTGGTGACCAGAATAGCGGAGTATGGAAAAGAGTATGGTCTAACAATGAAAGCCAAGAAGACGAAATTGGAGACGTAATGGACACGAAATGGACAAATATGCATATCTGGGAACAATGATTAACTTCACAAACGATTACATTCAGGAGACCAAAATCAGAATAGGAAAGGCTAGAGCAAATTTCAACAAAATAAGAAGAGTGCTATGTACAAGGAATTTAAAATTGGAACTAAGAGTAAGGTTGGCGAGGTGCTATGTTTTTTCGACTTTGTTTTATGGAATAAAATCTTCAACCTTGAATGCGACATCAATGGAAAAACTGGAATCATTCGAGCTGTGGGTGTATATAAGGATTCTGAAAGTATCGTGGAAAGAACACGTCACAAACAAAGAGGTTCTGAGAAGAATGAATAAAGTAATAGAAATTTTAAATACAATTAAAACAAGAAAATCGGAATATCTCGGACATATTACGCGTGGAGAGAAATAAACCTGGCTCCAACTGATTATGAAGGGAAAGATCCAAGGAAAAAGAAGCATAGGAAGGTGTAGAATGTCATGAATGCGCAACCCGCGAGAGTGGTACGAATGTACATCTATGTAGATATATGTATCCGAATAGCTATGATGATTACCGACCTCCGTCGCAGAGATGGCACTTGAAGAAGAAGATGAACCTTAATTGAAGCATCACTTAACAAACTCGAAGCATTTAAAATGGGATGCAATAGGCTAAGGATTTCCTAGATAGACAAATTTGCCAACAAAGAAGTTCTGCATAGAATGGGTAAACAGCGCGAACTGGTCATAACCATAAAATGCCGCAAACTGACATATCTTGGCCACATAATGCGTAATAAATAACGATATTCAAAGAAAGGTGCATGGAACTAGAGGTCCAGGAAGAAGAAGAATGGTTGCATAACCTACGAATATGGTTTAACTTTGCTAGCAGCCTGTTTAGGGCAGCAGTCAACAAAGCCAAAATAGCTATGTTTGTGTAGAACATCCGGATAGACACCATAAGAAGAAGAAGAAGGGGAACATAAACGGTATACCATATAATAGGAAATAGTGTGAGGTTTATGCTGATGTTATCATTTTAAGTGGATCTAAAGACAGTTACAACAGACAGTACAAGCATTGGAGGAAGTCGCAAAAACAATGGTTTAAAACAAATAAGCGAAGTAAAGACAAAATACATGTCCAGTCTAAACTAAAAGAAGTTAACTTAAACAAAACTAATAGTTTTGAAAGAATCAGTGCTGCACTAAATTTTATAAATGATATATATACCTAGAATTTTTTATAACTCTGATCAACCAGGTATAAGGTACCCACATAAAAACAAAAGACTTGTTTGAAATTTCAAATAGGATCATACATTATTCATTGGATAGTAAATTATTCTCTCTGCCGAATAAGGTCATGAATAAATACCTTTTGTACAATTATTTGACAAGGAGGATCCAAAACAAGTGATATTTCGTTTGGATTCTTTTTCATTACTTTGAATAATATATAGACCTTTTGGTTAATTTTATGCAGTTGATTGGCCAATTTTAAGGGGTAATTTGCTAGTTTTACTTGTTATTAATAGTTCAGTTGTCAGAGATTTGACCTCTAAAATCATACGAACAAGCTGAATTTTGCTGAGAATATTACTTTTGGGACCCCAAACAAGATGCAAAAGAGTTTACCACTTTTACCCCCCATCTTCCTCCTAAAACATCAATCTGTACGCCGTAGAAAAAGTGTTTCAAATAAAAAATGGAGCTGAGATAATTTCAAAGAAAAATTTTAATTAGCTTTTTTTGTGTAGAATGAATCATTCTCCCAGAAACAACTCTTGAAGCAAGTTTTAATAAAATTTGTAAAAACTGGTCGGTAAAAATTTGATATCTTTTGATCAGAGTGTTCTATCGATAAAAATCAAAACGCTTTTTAAAGCTGAAGAGTGCAGCTTTCGTAATAAATTTCTGTATTTTCCCGCAAATGAAGTCAGCTTTTATAAAGGTGTTAAATAAGCGTTGCGCCATTTTTGCCATTCTTTATGATTCTCATGAGATGAATATGTATCACTTTCATTTATCGGCGTAAACATCTATAACACGACATTTCGATTTTAAGTTTTAGCAACCAATATGAGGCATTTGAACTGTATCTAAAAAAGGCAGAATTTAAACTTCTAAAGTACAAACAGTCGTAAGTCACTGAAAAGGCCTCCACGAAGATGTTATTGAGTGGTTTTTGTAGCTAAAATTATTTAGTTTTAAAAATCCTTTATTCTACTCTCTTACTAGTAAATTGTATATTACCTACTATTTAGATGCAAAGTAAATACATCAAAACAGATACTGACACGTAATCACTAGCACGTAATAAAAAAAATACGCTTCAGTTCTATAAAAATGTTTAATATCACATAAGCCTTGTAAGTCAGTTGGTCCAGTTACCATGGAAACGAATTAACAGACGTTATTTTGACAGATTAAAAATTATTAAACTGTCAGTGTAAATATAATGGTAATTTAAATACAGATAAATAAAACGAGTTCATCGAATAGTGAAGATGAATTTAGTAGCACACCACCCAATATTATGCAGTTAGCTGTGAATCCTACCGAGAAACTATTACCAGAAAAATTTAGAGAAAGATATGAAAAGGTATATCAGCAATTTATGGATTGGCGTATAACAAATAATGTAAATTCATTTACTCTTGGCTTATTTTGGAGAAATCGCTAAGAAATTTAAACCATCCTCATTATGGGCAATATATTCTATGTTAAGAAGTGTTACAACTTTGAAAATTAATATTAATATTGAAAAAATACCCAAAATTGCGAGCTTATCTAAAAAGGCAATCAGAAGGTTTTAAAAACAAAAAATCTAAAATTTTACATCCTGATGAAATAAAACTTTTTCTAAGTGGAGCTCCTGATGTACAGTACTTGTTAATAAAGGTATGTTATTTAAAAGTATAACATAAATGTGCCTACTTATAATACACTTATTTCAAGGTTATTGCAATTATTGGAATATGTGGAGATTGTAGGACATAAGAGTTAAAAAATCTTAAAATTTGTGACATTGATGATTGTACCATGTTATTGGTTAAAATTCCTGATACGAAAACCAAAATATTTAGATCTTTCATTATTTCCGAAAATTTCTATAAAACCTGCAAACAATATATAGAAATTCGACTACAGATTAGCAATCCGTAAATAAATCAATTTTGTCTTAATTATCAAAGAGGTAAATGTACGAAACAGGTGGTAGGATTAAACAAAATAGGCGGTGTTCCTAAACAAATAGCCGAATATTTAAAGTTACCAGATCCCAAAATGTACACAGGTCACTGTTTAAGACGAACTTCTGCCACTATTTTGGTAGATGCCGGTGGTGATTTATTGGCTTTTAAACGACATGGCATACGGAAATCTTTAACAACGGCCGAAGGATATGTCGATGAGTCAATAAATAATAAGACGTCAACAGGCAATAGAATTATAAATTCAATTAAAAGTAATTTACAGACATTTACATACACTGAAAATACCAATGTTTAAAAAGAACACACCGTACAGTTAACGTCATCGCACCATTCACCACGTATTATTAAACAACCCTCAAATTTGGATTAGGGTATAGTTATAAATAATTGCCAAAATTTTACAGTTAATTATTATAAATAAATGTTTAATTTAAATTGTTCCCGAAGTGTGTTAAATAAATAAAAGTTACTTGTTACTCTTTTAATTTTTATAAATGAAAATAATCGTAGAAAAAGTATAGTACACAACTTGAGCTGTAAGCTTATTACATGCTTATAAAATTACTACGCTCGCCGCTACGCTGCTCGCGCGCAACTTTTTTACTCGCAGGTAATAAACTTCTTACAACTCTCGTTATGTAATGTACTATTATTATTTTCTATTACCTGTGCAATAAAAAAAACAGCAGATCTAAACGTTTTAGATCCTTTGTAAGGTGAATGTTTAAATTGAGCGTTTTTTAAGCATACTTCAAATGCCTCACATTTGTTGCCAAAATTCAAAACCGATATTCCATACCACATGTTTTAAAGATAAGGATTTAACAATGAAAATTCTATAGTCACCGGTCAGTGAAAGTAATAAATTGATCTCATCTCATGATCTCATGAGAATCCTAAAAAATGACAAAAATCGCGCAACATTAATATGTTGAACACCTTTATAAAAACTGACTTAATTTGCGACAAAATACAAAAATTTCATATGAAAGCTGCTTAAAGATGCATTTTGATTTTTGACAATAGAGCACTTTGATCAAAAGATATCAAATTTTTTCCGACGAGTTGATACAAATTGTATTTAAAATTGATTTATTCAGTTGCTTCTCAGAATTGAAACGAACTGACACAGAAGAAGTGAGTTTTGTATTATTTGCAGTTATTCCTTCAGAAGGTTGACTTTTATAATGGATAGGCAAGTCAATAAAATAATTTATTATTTTGTTTTACAAATAATTAAATGTAGGTACTAACTGTTACTATTGAAAAATGTACGTTGGGACATATGAGTCCCGCTAGAATTTTAATATTGGAGGTATTTATCCCTCTCATCAATCACACTCTGTTTTTTATTACAGAAAAAGCAAAACGGATGAACATGAATTACAATATTTGGCTGATAATTTATGAGCCCTTTCTGGATAGCGGTTCAGAATACGCACCATCCTCTGGCAGTTCTTCTAATTTAAATTTAAGTGATAAATTTTTATCTGATAATGATACAGTAAGTGAGACTAATTTAAAGGAGTTGCCCCAAGAATAACCTAATCATAAGTTGCCCCAAGAATAACCCCGTGATATACCGACAGCTTCTAGTACTCGTACAATACTAAATGTCTCTTACACTCTCTTACACCCTACCAAAGGCTTTCCGACCAATTAGCCTAACATCCTTTCTATTGAAAACGATGGAGAGGCTATGCGAGAGGTACATAAGGGATGAAGTTCTGGTTCATAACCCACTTCACCCAAATCAACATGCATATACTTCAGGAAGATCTACCGATTCTGCACTGCATCATGTAGTGGGAAGAATTGAAAGGTCGCTGGATAATAAAGAATCCACCCTAGGTATATTCATCGACATTGAGGGAGCGTTTGATAAAACCACATTCCCAACTATCACCGTTAGGAATGTTCCCCTGGCCATAAGCAAATGGATATTTAGTATGCTCTCTAGTAGAGCAATAAGCATAAATGTAGAAGACGTTTCTGTTGGCATGGTTACGAGGGGATTTCCACAGAGAGGGGTGCTATCACCACTACTATGGAACATAGTTCTAGACACCCTGGTTGACCAACTCAACAGCAACGGTTTCTACACAATAGCCTATGCAGACGATATTGCTGTCCTGCAAAGCGGTAAGTTTGAGAACACACTATGTGAGAGATCACAAGTTGCTCTTCGACTAATAGAAACATGGTGCAAGGAACACTCACTATCTATAAATCCTAAGAAAACAGAGATGGTCCTCTTTACCAGGAAAAGAAGAATCACGGGCTTAATACCCCCAAGGATTCTAAACTACAGTCTAAATTTTTCTGACGAGGTGAAGTACCTTGGTATTACCCTTGACAGGAAGTTAACATGGAACTCACACCTAGATGGTAGAGCTAAAAGAGCATATATTGCCTATGAACAGTGTCGACGAACGGTTGGACGCACATGGGGCCTCACGCCCAGGGTGATCGCCTGGGTCTACACCGCTGTTATTAGGCCAATGCTAACTTATGGAGCTATTGCTTGGGTACCAAAAGTGCTACAGGCAACAGCGATTAACAAACTAAACCATATTCAGCGGATGGCTTGCATAAATATAACAGCCATGAAAACAACACCAACTGCTGCAATGGAGTTGATCATTGGCATCACGCCTCTAGACATATATGTCAAAGAGGTGGCTCTAGTGAGAATGATGCGACTGCGCTCAGCTGGTGCAAACCTTGATGTAGGAATGGGACAATTGAGAACTCGTTTCGGGCAGGGAGAGCTGGATGCGTTACCAGTACTACAGACAGGCTGCGACTCAATTGAACTAAAGTTCGTCTTTAACAAACCCTACAAAATTGAAACACGGCAGTATATGGAGACAAACGTGGCAAATGGCTATTACATATACACCGATGGCTCCAAAATGAAAGAAGGCTCAGGATGCGGGATATACTCCAGATCACTGACCTAAGAATAAAGTGGGGTATGGGCAAAAATGCCAGTGTAGTTCAGACAGAACTAACTGGTATTTCCATAGCCGCAAAAGAGATAACCCAAAAAGGTATAGCAGGGAAAACTATAATGATCTGCACAGATAGCAGACAAGCGCTACTAACCTTGAATAGACTACGTGTCACATCAGGTTTAGTAATGGAGTGTCACGAGTCACTAACTCAAGCTTCGGATGGTAATACCACCATCCTGAAGTGGGTTAAAGGACACAATAGGAATAAAGGCAACCGCATTGCTGACCAATGATCTAGGAAGGCGGCAGGCCTAAGACTCTTAGGACCTGGGATCTTTTTGGTTGATCAACTACAACAATCGCGGAAATTGTCAAATGTCACTCCCATACGCAAACCGTAAACAGATGGGAAGAAGGGAAAGGATGTAAACTTGCCAGGGTAACACTAAGTAACCTTGAAGAGTCAACATCAAAGAAGTACTTGGGAATGACCAGGAAAAATCTACGTTTGGCAGTTGGTTTTTTAACTGGTCATTGTCAACTAAGCAAACACCTCCACACACTGGGGCTAGTAGACACACCTCTATGTAGGAAGTGTGAACGAGAAGACGAAACTGTAGAGCATGTCCTATGTGAATGCCCAGAGTTATCGTTAATACGAGAGTACGCGTTCGGCGAGTCCTGACCTACACCTGCCCACATAAGTGAGATGTCTCTTGGTGACTTGTCCACCTTCCTAGAAATGGCAGGATGGACAATGAGCTAAGGATGACAGCTCCCAGGTAGGATGCAAAATGGGTCAATTGTGGCCTAAGTGCTGTGAAACTTAACTCGCCCTCCCTACTCTACAGATACAGATACAGATTGAATGACACCTTTCTTCTGAGAATTTTATTCCGCGAAAAAATCTACCGATCCCTGACGTTTTGGCTGTGCCACTAATTTCAGTTAATCATTCTTGTAGTAAAATAGATGTGTTTTTAAAAAAGTTCCGTATAAGTCTTCTAATGTATATATCACAAAACATAAACCGACGGTTAGAGATGTTAAGAGATCAAAATAAATCTATAGTTGAACCTACCGATCCCTCCGAAATAATGATAATTGTGGGGGCTCTGTTAGTCATGAGTTATATAGAGTTCCAACCATGCATTATTGGTCTAAAAATAAGTCAAAGGAGAATAAAGCATCCAAATCTGCGATTTCTAGAGATAAATTTTTAATACCGCTATGAAGCTCTACTTCAATAATCCAGTTAGGTCCACAGACTCTAGCAAAACTATATTGACGATGTAGAATCAATGGCTAAATTGGCAGAAAAGTTCTCAAGCAATATCTACCTGTAAAACCTTAAAATGAGGTATTAAAACCTGGAAGAGATGTGACAGTTTGACTAGTTACGTTTATATGACTTAAATATCTATGCTGAGAAAGAAACTGAACATACCGACGAAACTTTGAGTGAAAGACTGGTTACCAAACTATGTCAAGGTATTAGAAGTCCAGACGTATTTTATGCTTTGATCGTTTTTTACTTTAGTGAACCCAATAAAGAATTTACAGTATGTGGAAGTTGGTACCTATATGTGTAATCGAAAACAGCTACCAGAATTTGGTAAAAAGCTGCAAGTACGTGGTGATTTAAAAATACATTGCAGCAATTCGGGTTTATTAGCGTCAAATGAAAGAATACATGAAGTGTAGTAGAAGTGATCCAGAGCAAAAACTAATGTTTCTTGTCCACAGTCAGTTTTATTTTACAAACAAAATATGGGCGGAACAGTTGTTGCAGATCAGTTTTGTGGGCTGTACGATATAGACAAAAAAATCTAATAAATGGTGGAAGAAGGTATTTTATAAAAAACTTTCAACGTCGGTGGTGAATTCTTGGATATTTTATAAAGAAGTACACCATAAATGTAAAAAATGCAGCAATATCATTCTTTTGACATTCAACATGTCAAATGCACATAGTATTTTAAAACCCTTCCGGTAGGGATCTATGGAGGAGTATCACCGAGCCTCAAGCCCTTATCTCTTGCCGTACTTCTCGACCATAGGCCGATTAGACACCAGCATAATCTAGTCTAAGGCGCAGATTCATTTAGAATTTTAATCTGCTGCGTTAGCCCTTTTGTTTTCTGTACACCGAGCTGGGGATCGAACTCACTTCCACTGAACCACTCGCAGTGAAGCGAGTGAGAAACCGGCCGCCCAGCTCGCTTGGCTATCTGACCGACTAGTATTTTTTATACTTTTCGAAATTCATGTTTTTTTAACAACACATTATCGAAGCAGGTAACACAGATGATATAGGCAGTATTTTATTTTTCATGCATGCTAACATTATCAAAGCCTACTCTAGAAGTGAACTTTCTTAGAAGATGTCACAATATGTCACTTAAGTTAAAAAAAATAATGCAATTCATGGAAATCAAAATCGAAACGCCACAATAAACATATTTTAAAGTAAAATGGTGGATTGTTATAAATAAAAATAGTAAACTGCATAAGATGACACAAGAAAATAGCTTCAGAACAATAATAAAAAAAAATTGAAAACACTAATATTATATCGGATAAAAAATTATAAATGGAAAGGAAAAGGGTAATAACATACAATGTGTTCTATTTTGTGACAATTTTATTTATTAATTACGGAGTTAATACTTTAAAAATAATAATTTACTTTCAAGTTAAGAAGGTATTGACTTATAGGGACTAGTATCCTCATAATAAAATGTTAAAATGCGTTACCATTGTTGAGAGTGTTTTATTTTTAAGTGGCTTCAACATGACGTCAATTCTAAACATTCTATTAGCAGAGTAGCTTCAATAACTGAAAATAGATATATAACATGTCATATCACGTGAAAGAGAATTAAAAATATAAACAAAAAATGTCAAAATATATATTGTGTCCCATATAAAAAACATAAGTTTGTATTACATTTCCTTAGTGAGGCCCCTTAAAAATTTCTTGTACGCTAGTGAACACTACCATAATACATCTATCAAAAGTTCCCATAAACTTTTTAAAAGTTTTTCTTAATAAAGAAGTTGGACAACCCTGTTGTTTGCGACATTTTTTAATAATCGCTCAATAATCCCGGTATCTTGCTAATGTGGTGAATTGATTGGGCAATCATTACGATAGCAAAAAAAGAAGTCATGACATCATAACTACTTATTTTCTATCTCATCCAGTTTTCACTATAACCTGCAAAACAACCAATTTGGGACACCCTGTACAAACATTAAATATTTGCCGATTTCAAACACGCGTATTATTATTTGAACATGTGTACGCTGTGAAAGTTAATGGTGCAAATGGAAGTTTCCGGAAAACTGGTAATATTAGCACAGATGTGTGTACAGCATATCAGATGAATTAAAATAGAAACTGGTCTAAGACAAGGACATCATCTTTCCCCGTTATTATTTAACTTCGCCTTATAATATAAAGTTAAAAAGTTAAGGCCTAGAAAGTATTGCTGACATTTATTGAATTGCACAATCCTTCAAAGATTCTTTTGGAAGTTTTCACCCTATAGAGCACAGGAAGTTAGTCTTAAGCAAGTCTAAGGAGGTTGAGAATTATAATGGCTATTTTTATTTTCGAAGTTGCTGATCTAAACACTAAAATTAATCTGTATTGATACCAATCACCAGATTCTTCAACCAAGAATTCTGTCTTCAACCAAAAGATGTTCCTTGATTTTTTCCGTGTGTTATGATTTTGCTCTTAACTGTTTTTAAATCATTAAATAATACAAATAACTGTGTAATAAAACAGCTAAAACAGTTATAGAAAATATGTGGAAACCATGGAATCATTTCAGATCAAAGACCTTGCTAAAATTAAGATTGCTTTCAAAACATCGAACATCAGTGTATAAAAAACCATAATTTGTTCAGAAATAGCGTAAGAAATCGAAACATAGGCTCTAAAGCATTGTGAGACAGCAAAAAAGTAAGTGGAAAAGAAGACATAATCTGCTAATCATAATTAATGTTTAAACGCTCATTAAAAAACAGGAAAAAGTAAGTTCTCTAAGAATTAAATTTTTATATCGTTTAACCCGATAATAATATTTTGAACAAGCACAATAATTTAAACATCACCACAATCACAAACTTTCCTTCATTCAAAGGTCCGGTTGCAAATAAAAAATTCTAGGTATAATGGCAACCAGCAGGAATTTGTTGTTTGTGTAGCGTTGCCACTTAGTAAATAATTTCTAAGGAAATAAGATGATACTAGTACGTATATAGTAACATGTTCTATCATTTGTGTCTTAGTAGATATTGTAAAATTTTTCCAAAAATTAGTCTTTAAAATGTGCTCTTAGCCATAGATGAGTGACTTTTCTCTTAATTAATATGGTTTTGTATACTCTGGGCTGCACAAGCAACTGATTTAACGGTCTTCTTTTTGTTCATATATACACGGTTCTACGACTAGGTTACCAGAAAATATGGCTTAAAAATAAATACACAAATTCCGAACTAACATCTATGATAGAAAATAAAATAATCAACTAAAATTGAGTGAAGAAGTTTCCGGGAAACTGGTAATATTAGCACAGATGTGTGTACAGCACATCAGATGAATTCCAAATACAAACTGGTCTCAGACAAGAAAATCATCTTTCCCCGTTATTATTTAACTTCGCCTTATAGTATAAAGTTAAAAAGTTAAAGTGCAGAAAGTGTTGCTGACATTTGTCGAATTGCACAATCCTCCAAAGATTATTTTGAAAGTTTTCACCCTATTTAAAAGAGAGCAGAGGAAATTAATCTCAATAGCAAGTCTAAGAAGGTTAAGAATTATAATGGCTATTTTTATTTTCGAAGTTACTGCTCTAAACACTAAAATCAATCTGTATTAATACCAATCACCAGATTCTTCAACCAAGAATTCTGTCTTCAACCAAAAGAACTTCCTTGCATCTTTCACTATATTATGTTTTTGCTCTTATCTGTTTTTAAATCATTAAATAATACAAATAACTGTGTAATAAAAGAGCTAAAACAGAAAAGATGTGGAAACCATGGAATCATTTCAGATCAAAGACCTTGCTAGAATTAAAATTGCTTTCAAAACATCGAACATCAGGGTATAAAGAACCATAATTTGTTCAGAAATAGCGTAAGAAAGCGAGACATAGATTTAGCGTTTCACACTAAACCATTGTGAAACAGCAAAAAAGTGAGTGGAAAAGAAGACATAATCTCCCAATTATAATTAATGTTCAAACGCTCATTAAACAACAGGAAAAAGGTACGTTCTTTAAGAATTAAATTTCTATATCGTTTAACCCGATAATAATATTTTGGACAAGTACATTAATTTAAACATCACCACAATCACAAACTTTCCTTCATTCAAAGGTCCGGTTGCAAATAAAAAAGTCTAGGTATAATGGCAACCAGCAGGAATTTGTTGTTTGTGTAGCGTTGCCACTTATTAAATAATTTCTAAGGAAATAAGATGATACTAGTACGTATCTAGTGTCATGTCCTATCATTCGTGTTTAGTAAATATTGTAATATTTTTTTCAAAAATTAGTTTTTAAAATGTGTTCTTAGCCATAGATTCTTGACTTTTCTGTTAATTAATATGGTTTTGTTTACTCTAGCCCTGTATAAGTAACTGATTTAACTGTCTTCTTTTTGTTCCTATATACACGGTTCTACGACTAGGTTACCAGAAAATATGGTTTAAAAATAAATACACAAAATCCAAAACACAAAAAAAAAGAACTTTTTTTCGTCTTTATAGTGGGGGGAGGGGTTTGGAATCTTCAAAAGACATCTCAGTCCAGGACGCCGCCAGACCGACCTTAGTGCAGGATTCTTTCTTCGTACTCCTGGCGATAGTTCCCGAGGTACTTTCAATTGCCCTCTTGTCGCTGAGTCGACGCCGAACGCCTACCTGCTAAACCAGACCCTATCCAGCGATCCGGAAGCAGAATGGCCGCTGCAAGGCCGGCCTCACTTCTGAAGCACTACCTTCATTTATCCACAGTCAGCAAGGAGGCTCCTTGTCCCTTTTCTCTGTGTCTCCTTTTTTTCCAAAAACTGGGTTAGAGGAATACAGTTCTAGGTACCACGTGGAAACCCCTTATCGCTCAATGCAACACTCACAGCAGGGCATTCCCCCCCCCCCCCCACAATCTGACATACACAGTCTAGCTCATTTTTTCACCTTCAACTTACAGGATCTTTCCCTCTTACCTTTGCCGTTGTTCCAGCTATCTTTCTTACTCCGTAACGTCGCCGCCAGGTACTTTACGTGTTTCTTGGGCGTTCATTACATTACATTATACATTACAGTACATTAGGTCATCCGCGAATGCTCTCGGTATTCACAGATCATATCCCCGTCATATGCCAGGTTCCATAGCGTCGGGCCCAAGACAGATCCCTGGAGAATTTTGGTTGTCACGTCGATGATCGCGTCTTTACCATAATCAGTGGGGACAACCTAATATTGGTTATTAGACAACCTGATTGCTTGGATTTCATCACTGCCAAGATTAGAAGTTGCGCCGACTACATACGTGAAAGCTTCACAATGGCCAAATCAGTTACAACAATTTTATTACAAATATGAATGGAAACTTACATTACACAAATCCTACACCTATCCCTTGCTTATGTATTAAGATTGCTTATGTTACGTTGCAGAAACAAGAAAGATTAAATATAATATTATAGAAATGTACAATGGTCTTCAAAATGTAGACCTACCAAAGAATGATGCACATATCATGCACATCATCACTAACGTCATAAAAGCTATTAATTAAGTGTGAATAGTGAGATATTTTGAAAACAAGCAGAAGGGCGGGTAGCGGGGGGGTAGCGGGGAAACAAGGTAGCTAATAAAAAGATCCAGAGAAAATTCTCCATCACGATAGTTGATTCAAATAAAGGACTGTTTGGCTACTCATTCTAGAATGAAAAACCACATACACAAGATATAAATGAATCAACGGCAACGGAATAATATAAGGCTTCTATGTTCCTATGTATGGTGGCCCTAAGATGAAGATGTTCTCACTGAAAATGTGAAATTCCTTGAATATCACTTGCTTCATCATATAGTAATTTGATGATTCCCTTTTTGATATTTATGTTGTGGCTTAAGTAATAATTTAAATCTCTGTTAGTGTTACGGTGGGGTTCCTGTACACTTGAGTTACACATCCTTTATCATACTTTGTGATTAACGGTTCCATGACATCTCGTAACCCGACAGGTCGCAACTACACAAATGGTAACGGACAATTCATAACGCCGTCAATTTGTAAAGCCGACACATTACATCGACAGTTTGTAACTATACCTACATAATAACTACCTACTTAATAACTATACCTACATATAAAAGCTATTAATTAAGTGTGAATAGTGAGATATTTTGAAAACAAGCAGAAGGGCGGGTAGCGGGGGGGTAGCGGGGAAACAAGGTAGCTAATAAAAAGATCCAGAGAAAATTCTCCATCACGATAGTTGATTCAAATAAAGGACTGTTTGGCTACTCATTCTAGAATGAAAAACCACATACACAAGATATAAATGAATCAACGGCAACGGAATAATATAAGGCTTCTATGTTCCTATGTATGGTGGCCCTAAGATGAAGATGTTCTCACTGAAAATGTGAAATTCCTTGAATATCACTTGCTTCATCATATAGTAATTTGATGATTCCCTTTTTGATATTTATGTTGTGGCTTAAGTAATAATTTAAATCTCTGTTAGTGTTACGGTGGGGTTCCTGTACACTTGAGTTACACATCCTTTATCATACTTTGTGATTAACGGTTCCATGACATCTCGTAACCCGACAGGTCGCAACTACACAAATGGTAACGGACAATTCATAACGCCGTCAATTTGTAAAGCCGACACATTACATCGACAGTTTGTAACTATACCTACATATTGGTAATGATACAATTTTTTTTAAAGACTACTTTTTAAATATATTTCACGCATATTTTTGCTCATATTTTGTTAATCTAATTTTTTTTTAATTTTTATCCTGAATTATTACTTTAAAGTAATGAAGCTAAGTCTGAAAAATAATGCAACAAAAAAACCACTTTATTACTAATGTGTTTATTATAATAATTATTTCAATTTATATAATAATAAATAACTGGAAGAAATGTATTTTCAATTGCAACTGTAAGAAAAGTTGGTTCCCACATTAACAAAAATAAACAGAATCATTCAATTTTGACGTTAAGAATTATACCGTTAGGAAGTTACAAACTGTCAATGTTATGAAGTAACGCCGTTATGAATTGACGGCGTTACGAGTTGTCCGTTACCATTTGTGTGGTTACGAACTATCGCGTAACGAGATGTCTACGGTAATTAACACATCTAAGAGTGCTAGTGTGTTGTTTTGTTTTTCCATAGTGAATTTTATTTATTCTTTACAGTTAATGACCATTAACGATTTGTTCAAAAACTTGAGATCATATGTAGAATGCATCATCTACATATCTCCAACATACTCTGGGTTTTGGTCATTTGGTACACAATATCTTCGTACATAAAGTGCACTGAGCAATTTTAAAAAGAGCATCAAGAATTTGGATGCGATGGAGATGAACCATGTATATATTAAACATTACGGAGCAAACAAAATGAACTTGGTGATGTCAGTTAATGAAAAAATACAGTAAATACATTCAATAAAATATGTAAAGTGTCACAAATCGGTGTAAAATCGGAAACAAATTTATGATTTGTCTATTAAAGTAAAATTATTGAGCAGTTATCGAAAGCAACAAATATTAGATTGCAACTTTTAAGAAAAAAACTTTAATCAAAAAAATAATATAATAAGATAGAACATGGTAAAATTATAAAAGAGAAGAAGATCTATAGCATATTTCAGATATGTGATGAAGTATGTAAGAATGATGGGGTCATGCATTTTATATCTTGTGTACTTCTGTTCTAATTTAAGGAATAAATTGTCATCTTGGTATGTCCATGTACTCGAATTGTATTTTCCATGGTCGGAAGTTTTACGGACGTGGAAGATGTAAAGCAGCTTTGACATAATCCTTTTCTCGTCTTAAATGAGCTTATTCCTAGAACACTTCAAATAATTGTTTAATCTATTGAACCAATTTTCCCGAAGAAATAAATTTCCCTTAAATTTATTTGGAAGCATCGGCAACGCTGGAACCGATCAGAGAGCGGATCTTGTAAAGTAGAAGGGTCAACTTAGCCGTGGAATGTGGCTAGGCCTACTTGACCAGACCGTAGGAATCGCGCACCTCGCAGGAATGTAATCTCCATTCTCTCACCTGCACATCTTTCAGAATGAAAATATACAGGGTGCCGAAGGATGTACTATTGTTTCGGAATTTGTTAAAAAAAGGTTATATCTGTGTTGGAAAACCATTAGTTGATTTTTCATTATTATATAACCAAACCATCGCCGTTACTCTTGTTTTTATTTTTTGAAGTCCGTATATAATTCAAAAGTATCAGAGGTATATTAGTACAACTCAGACTTGTATGACGGACCAAGTGATAGTAGACCAACAAATTTGGGTAATAAACATTCATACTTAAATTAAGAGTAATGATAAAAGAGCACAAAAGGAATATTTTAGGCTTAGTAAAATATTGGTATGTTTATTTTTAGCCAAGATATCGATATTTTAACAGTGAGGCACAGTATCGGTTCACAACGAAAAGGTACGCGCGCGAACCGCTCAATACAAATTATACTTAATATTACACGTTGTCTTCATTTTTCCGAATCCTAACACAGTTTTTTACTTTAATTTTTTGTACTAAATAAGAAAAAAACATAAAAAACTAGGATTTATTTCCATAAAATGCAAGTCACTTTATTTTATAAATCTATTAGGTATTAAACAATTTAAAATAGTTTTTAATTTATAAAGGCTAAAAAGTACTCTTTGTTTGCAACAACAGTCCTGTTTAAACAATTTTCATTAATTTTGTTTGCTAAAAGTTTTGTTAAGCGCTTTGACTTTTCTTATAAAATATTTGTTAATTTCAATCCTTAATGTTATCAAAGTGAGGGGGGCAACTGGGCTCAGGGGGTATCTGGACCATACCTTTTTTTTATTCTTAAACTGTAAGAGTATTTAAGTTTCTTGCTGTTGGCTGTACAGCAAGAATGTCTCTTCCCTCGAAAACAATAACCTGACAACAACCTTTTGTAGTAATTTTGGTAACTGTAAGAAGACCAATTACTATTTAACTGGGAATAAGCCACAATCAAAGATAAAAATACGTTTATTGACGTTTCAATTTCCACTTCGGAAATCGTACTCAAAATACAAACAGTAAATTAAACAAATTTTGTTTTTTGTTACATGGTGAAAAACTCTTCTAATAATTTAATTTTATCTGACTCATTTATATTGACAATTCACACATACATTATGCATTTTAAAGTAGACGACTTTAAAATGATATTGCCAATATTGTTGAGTTGCGCTCCTGGGACGACTTTACTTATAAGGTAGTTCATTCGATTACATGAAATCAACTTTAACTTGGGAATATCCGTCAGAAAAAAATCATAGCATGTAATTCGTCTTTAAAAAGACAAACACATGACATGATGACAGTAAAATTCTCCTGTTAGTAATTCCATAGTAAATTATGAGGGAAAAACCAGGAAAAAAACCTCATAATACTATCCCGACATGGTAAGTATTTGTTCGTGCATTTAGTTTACCTTCAATAAACACCAAAATTCTGATTTTTTATGTTTCGTTATTTAAAAAACATAAATGATCTATCCTCTATATGTTACTGACTTACTAATACTGGTATTTTCTTATTAATAACTTCCTCTTTCAATATTGGTAACCAGATCCTACTACATTCTGCCGAGGAATTTGCGACACAATTGGCCTCATTTAGCATAATTAGAGCCGCTTCTTTGATTTTTCTATTTTTACCATCCGTTTCTTTTAGGACTACATTTGAATTATTCCATTGAACCCTATGTTCATTATCCCATGCGTGTTTACATATTTGTGATCTATCAAATTCTCTATTTTTAATATAAGATTGATGTTCACTTATTCTAACATTTAATGGTCTTGATGTTTCACCTAAATAAAACTGATCGCATTCACAAGGTATTTTATAAATGCAATTCTTTCTCCTTTCTTGTTCATTGTTAGGTTTGGTTTTGGATAAAATAGATCTCAACGTGTTTGTTGTTTTGAATGTTGTTGAAATGTTGAATTTATTTCTTATCCTTTTAAGTTTTTCTGATAATCCTTTTATGTACGGTATTGTTATTTTCCTCGTATTATTCTTTGTGTATACTGTAGGATCTTGTTCTAAGTTGTTCTGTTCTATTCGATCGATTGTTGAAAATTCCTTATTTATAAACGATAAAGGATAATCATTTTTTAATAAATCAGATGTTAACAAATGTTTCTCCTCCAAGAACGAATTTTCGTTGGAACAAGTAATTTTGGCTCTATCGTATAAGGATTTAATTATTCTCTTTTTTACATTAATATTGTGATTTGATTTAAAATTTAAATATCTATTGGTGTGTGTTGGTTTTCTATACACCTAAGTCTCATATCCAGTATCGTTCTTAGAGATTAAAACATCCAGGAAAGGTAGCGTGTTATTATTTTCCTTTTCCATGGTAAATGTTATTGTCTCTTCTTTATCGTTAATATCATTTAGGAATGTGTCCAACAACTCTGATCCATGAGGCCATATTGAGAATACATCATCTACATACCTCCACTATACTGTGGGTTTTAAATTTTGTTTAGAAATAATATTTGTTTCAAAATCTTCCATAAATATATCGGCTAAGAATGGAGATAAACTAGAGCCCATTGCTAGACCAAAATTTTATTAATTTATATATATATATATATATATATATATATATATATATATATATATATATATATATATATATATATTTATTTCATGTAATCGAATGAACTATCTTATAAGTAAAGTCGTCCCAGGAGCGCAACTCAACAATATTGGCAATATCATTTTAAAGTCGTCTACTTTAAAATGCATAATGTATGTCCGAATTGTCAATATAAATGAGTCAGATAAAATTAAATTATTAGAAGAATTTTTAACTATGTTACAAAAAACAAAATTTGTTTAATTTACTGTTTGTATTTTGAGAACGATTTCCGAAGTGGAAATTGAAACGTCAATAAACGTATTTTTATCTTTAATTGTGGCTTATTTCCAGTTAAATAGTAATTAATTTAAAATGCCAGAAGAAAATAGCTTCAGAACGATAGTAAGAAGACCAATTTAAATTGGTAGTTACTTTTTTTGAAATCAACGTGGCGTGCTTGTGATCTACATTATTGTTCTGACGATCAAAGTAAGTTTTTCTACCATGCTGTAAAAGTGTTGGTTAATATACTATAAACAATATTTAAATTAGTTTTACATGGCTCTTCCATCAATTTTGAGGTTAGCATGGGTGGTTCAGATACCCCGAGAGCTTTTACTCTTTCAGGGTAACTGGGATCTATGTCGGGAGTAACTGGGCTAGGACCTGGCTCAGTTATACCTCAGAATCTTTCAGGACCTAAAAATGTTTTCCATCCTTTACTTTTTCAAAGATTAGGTTATATCAGATTGTTCTTGTTGCAGAAAATGGTTCGAACGTACATAAGAAAATCTAAGAAAGGTGCTAGCTCCTCATATGCAACAGAAGACCTTGATAGGGCAATTCAGGATATTAGAAATGTCATCAAGAAGACACGGGGTGCATCGTTATATTACAATATTCCGAGATCTACACTGAAGCATCCCGTCAAACTGGACTGACTTCAAAAGAAGGTAATGGTGGTAAAGGAGTTAAGTCATATTTGTCGTCTCTTGGGGAAAAAATTGCAGATTGCTTAAACATTATGAACAAAAATGGATTTGGCCTATCCAGAGAAGAAGTATTAGGCTTAGTATAATTGTATATAAGACAGAATAATATCAAGAGTGGATTTAAAGATCAGGCCCTGACTAGTATAGATCATTAAAAACTAGGCACCTTCTGTCAATAAAGCAACCTAGGAGTATTGAACATGTTAGATGCGATCAGGTGAAACCTTGGATCATCTATAACTTTCTTGAAGTAATAAAAAAATGTGAAAGAACTAACCTTAAGCGGAAGTCAGACCAGATATTTCATTGTGATGAGACGTCATTTTGCCATGACCTAGTAAAACAAAGGTAGTTGGTGCAATTGTTACAGAAAGCATGCGGAAGCCCAGTTCGTCTGGCCGAGAAAACACATCTGTTTTGTTGTGTTTTTTGCTGATGGTCAAATGATACGTCTCCTCTGTGTATTTAAAGAAAAATATGTAATGGATAATTGAATTAATAAGAATACAACATCCCAAACTGCAGTTTCTACAACGTCTCGAGATTGGAGAGAAACTAGGTACTTTGTTTTTTAATTGGGTTAGAGATGTTTTTTTACCTAATATCCACAAAAAAAGTAAATTCCTGTAGTTGGCTGGATACCATGTATCACCATCTATCAAAAATTTTATTTAAAACATTCATTTATAAAATGTATAATAATAAAAACCGTATCGGGCTACATCACAGAACATTTTCGGAATAGCTATTCCATCATTAGTGCTATCTGGGTGTAACTGTTTGAAGCCACTAAATATGTGGGTAAAGGGTTCTTACTCACAAGCGGTTCTAAACTTTTACTGCTGATAGTAACTTGGGCATCGTCATATTTATCAGCATATAAGTTTTTTTTGGATTCCTAGGATTGTAAAGACTTGTTTTATCACACTGTTATATCGCTTTAAAATCGACTAACAGATGGTACATATCTATATTAAACTGGAATCTAGAATAATTATTGTATTTTCACACTTTCCTAAACTGCAGAATCTCAAGTACCGAAACTATTTCCCTGATATAACAAGAAGATGATATTATAACATGTGTTGAACCGTAACAATATTTATCACTATTTACATTCGGCTCTACTAAACTTTTAATAAAACCATAACAATTTTTAACTCCCAGCAACATAATAATAATTAATTGTATGTAGATAATAACCGTAGGACAACAAGGTTAAAAGGTAAAGAGTCACGTCTGCGGCTTGTAGTACTTAAACATTTTAGCCCGGCAGCTGGGTACCTTTATGTATGCAAAGAAGGGTGAATAGTTGAAAACTATTGTCTCTTAGGTAAAATTTTTCGCTGAATACACTGATGCTGACCTACAAATATGTAGGTCACCATCTCAAAAAGTGGTACCAATTTTTATAAACAATTTTTTTTAATAAACTTTCAAATTTGAATAATTTTACAACTATACTTCGTTTAACTTCAAGATAAGCTCGAAATAAACAGATTCAGACACGTAATCGGCGGGTGTGTCGTGTTGGCGCAGATTGTCATTGGCTAGCATCGTTAGCATAATTTCTAAATAATCAGTATTTATTTATTTACACTATATAATTTATTAGTCTCTTATCGGATGTTGTTGGCTGACGGATTATAAACGTCGTAGGTAGACAGGTTACTACTTTTGTCTCTTTTTTGATGGTTACTGAGAAGTCATTGAAATTAATACCAATTTCTTTCCAATTATAATTCGTCTACTAATCTCCTCGTCATGGTTCCAAGGCTCCATCATAATAGATGTTCCTTCTTTCACAATTCCTTATAGTCGCGCTACTATAATCGTTTCACTTCTCGATTTGAGTTGTACCTAGGGTTCGTACATGAACTTACGGTCTTCGCTTTTTTGGATGCAATGCCTTTTATCAGATTTGGCTAAGTTTGTTCTCATCTGGTCAAGTTTGTCTTCATCTTCTTTCTCTTTGACGGTCCTAACTTTACTATACCCGCCAGAGGTAGTTGATTCATATTGGCCGCCGCCATGAGACGGCGGACAAGACATCGACCAGCATCTTGTGACGAGCAATTTGCAGTGTTTTCTTCATTTCAGGATCAGGAAGACAATCAATAAATGTTTGAACAGCCAATTTTTCCATCATGTCTTCAGGAGCTGTCGGATATCTACCTCATATTCTTAAAGAGCCTCACCTCTCTTTTGTCTTTGATTTTTAAGCTGCGACTGGTATACACGCTTCAAGTGTTCGTGGCCATATCGCATGATAATAGCATTATATATATATATATATATATATATATATATATATATATATATATAAACGTCTTACGACTCCCAAACAAAACGGACGTTGTCCGACTCCCAAACGCCACTGTATTCTGTCTTGAGTTAGGTCTTCGTCCAGATTTCGAGCGCTAATCGCTTTCCTAACTCCCAGGTTCCAGCTCTGTGGTGGTCTTTCTCGTTTCCTCTTCTCTGGCGGTTGCCACATCATCGTTTTTTTAGGCAATCTTTCGTCCCCCGTTCGGCTCACATGCCCATACCATATGAGCTGTTTTCTCTCAATATCCTCAACTATAGTGCCCTCTATACCCATTTGTTGTTTTATCACTTCATTCCGTATTCTGTCGTCTCTTGATATTCTCATCGATCTTCTGATGGCATCCATTTCCGTGGCTTCGACCTTTTTCTTATATTTCTCGGTAATAACATTTTACTAAGTTATTTTATTAAGTTATTTTATTATTTAAAATCATCTGTCTCCTCTACGGCTATGGTCTACACATCCAAAGTATCTCCTTGAAGAACAATAGTCAGGTTAACAGCCCTTTCTCTTTCGGATCATCCATTCGCTCTTGAAGCTGATTCGAACCATTTCATATAGTTGTTCCATGACGATTTTTCGTCGAAAATTGGGAGTTTAACACAAACAGAACTTCCACTTCCTTCAAATGTCGGTTCTGTTTCCAATTTACAATTCGTCTCGTCATCTTTTGTCACTACTGTAATTGATCTTATGATTCTGTCTGATGTCTCTGTTTCCTCCAAATTTTTTTCAATCTCTTTCAATTTTTGTTCAAAAGGGGAACTCTTTTAAATCACGACATTTCTTCGACATATCGACAGCAACTTGGTTTTTTTAATGAAGATATTCTATCGTCTAGGGCAGATATTTTAGAAGTGACATTTGAGATTTCCAAAGAGATGTTAGTAGAAACTTTGCTTGTCAGCGGTTTCTAAAGATGCAATGTCCGTCGAACCTTTGTTGTTTAAAGATGTGATCGACGAAATCACAGCAGAATTCATATATTCAAATACATAAGTTTCCTAATCAAAGCCTTCTTTTTCAAGGCGGCCTTTGGTCGTTGTATTAGTTTAGCTTTTTCCGATTGAAGTCAGTTCTCGGTTATCTAGTTCTCTTCTTAAATTGGTAATGTCACCAAGTGACCAGTTGTTAGCCTGTCGCATAAGTAATAAAAGTGTCTGTTCAGATTTTCCTCAGGTAGTCAGCGATTGTCAAATTAAAACTGTACGGTTTTTTTAATTTGATAATACCACATTAGGGATTTTTTTAATAAAATAATTTTGTATTATGTTTTATAATAATTGAATATCATAATGTAAATTGATAAACATTGAGTATGAAATATACACGGTCATTCACGCAACATGTTGGTTAAAAGTTTTCAAAGTTCTGGTTGTCACTGGTTTCTGCAAACTTGGAATAATGTGTCATGCAAATCATTCTTCATTTTTTAAATATTTGCATTCTTCTAGCACTTCTGCTTGTACCGGAAGTCGCCATTAAGTTTCTTATTTTAAATAGAAACTGTAATTTTTGTTACTTTTTTAGAATCTATGTAAAATTCTGGATCGATTTTTATTGGGATACCATTCTCGAAAAAATAGCCGTTTTTGAGATATGTAAAGTTTTTAAAAATTTTTCATATTACACATGCAACTTCAAAAATTAATATTGTGGTTAATATTTATGCTGAAAAAATAAAAATTCTTGTTCCAAAACCAATGTTTAAAAATATCGGCGTCCATATTTCCGTGGCAATCACCAGTTTTTTTGTCGAAGAAAATATAAGACTAGCATTGGGTATAAAACCTTCCGTACTTCCTGCATGCAATATAATATAACTTTTGCCATTACTTTCACTAGTACTCGAATAGCATTTGGTAGAATTATCTTGCCATGATGATTTGGTATTATTTCCTTTCGCAAAAATCCATGTTTCGTCAAGAAACACAAATTGTCTGGCAAATTCGGAATTCTTGTTTTTTAAATAGTTTCTCATAAATTTCCACCTTTTTCCCACAACATTGAACAGCTCGCACAACACTTTACGATTATTGTTTTTTTTGTATCTAAAACCCATAGCTTTTATTACTTTTGATAAACTGGTTAAACCCATATCACAAAGTTCCCTGTCCTTTATTTTTTGAATAAGTGTCTTTCTTGTAACATGTTCTTTTGCTTTGTACATGTCATAAATGATATTTCTGATTGAGATTTTAATACCTTGTGGCAAGTCGAGGGTTTTCGGATGCAAACGAATCCTTTTATTTTCCTTACTTAATTCCAACTCACTCATTTTGCGAACTCTTTGCAAGGTCCGTTCTGAAATTCCACAAACTGCACTTGTCCTTTTTTGAACTGCCAGTACTGATGTAATTGGTCCCATGTTGATTTTTTCTAAAGTAAAATAATTTTCCAGTTTCAACACAATTCGACGCTCACTCGGAGATAAAAACTTTATATATTTAGGTATTTAGGTGTTCTATCGTTTTCTTGTACGTGATCCATTGTCACTATTGAAAACCGGCGATCGTTGGACGAGTGGGCAGGACCTCGGTGGCAGGGCGCGTCGGTCATTGGCCGATGAGTCCGGTCAATGGAGAGCCTCGACTCCGCAGACTGTTTACTATTTTTGCAAATATAACAACTAAAATGATCCAGTTATGCGACCGCAAGGAATGGATGCCCTCCTCGAGACAATTTTATTTGAAATAAAATTATTAAAGTTTTTTCAATAAATTATCATCACCAAGCATTCAATTTGCGTTTTTTCACGATTTATAAAAAAATTGTTTTGGTAGCGTTGATTTATCCTCAAGTACTACAGCCGACCAGTGGGAGGTTCAGTACCACAAAGCAGGTAGAAAAGGGAAAACATAACAAAGTGGCTGTAACTAGAGTCATAAATTATTTTTCGGGCGTTAATCCGAAATACGACAGGGTAAAACGACTTCACTTTAGTACGTCTCGACATTGTTACGCGTGCTTAGTAGTAGCTATTTGAAATTTTCAACCGCTCGAAGCATATCTAACGTCAAGAATGTACTAGTCCTTCGTGTGCTTGTTGAATCTATAAGGGAAAAAAACATTATCTCTCCTGATACCACCAAATATGTAGCGTCGTCTATTTCAATTAATTTTTAAACTGTTTGTGCTTGTGTCGTGTTGTATCAATGTATCTTTTAATGTTTATGACATTCTATATATATTTGTTGGATAGCCTAATTTAACGAAATGCCCCTGAATGTGTTCTAGGAGTGAAAGTACTTTGAAAGATTTAATAATAAAAACTGTGCTCGATATCTGCCTTTTATTTAATTAAAAAACTATGTGTTTATTGCTTGTTAACTAAATGAAGAATAAAGTTTCTTTAATTTTTTTTAATTGTTATTATGTGCATGTTTTTTAAAGAAATACGCATCATGTAAAAAGTTATGTGGACTAAAAGTTTATGGAAGATATTTCGAAGATTAAATCTTCGACTTCTCGACTTAAAATTGTTAATCACTATTAAAATATCAACTTTTTATGTATAACATATATACATTTTTAATGTATTTTAGCAGTATTTTACGATAGTTATAAATTAAAATATTCAAATTTGAAAATTTTGTAAAAAAAAAATTCTTTTTAAAAATGGTACCACTTTTTGATATTGCGGACTTACATATTCGTATTTAGCGAAAAAATTTACATAAGATAGAATAGTTTTTTAGAGTAAACAATGTTAGATATGCCGACGACACCATGGTGATAGCAGATAGTTTAGAGGGACTTCAGAGGCTAATGGACAGAATAAACGAGTACAGTCAACAGTACGGACTAAACATTAATACCCACAAAACGAAACAAATGATTATCAGCAAGGAGAATATAAACGGGGCTCATCTATACATTAATGGGTCGCAGATAGAGCGAGTAAAACAGTATTGTTACCTGGGAACTATTATTAACGAACAGTGGAGCAATTTACAGGAAATAAAGTGCCGCATGGGAAAGGCAAGAACGGTCTTGAACAAAATGAGCGCCATATTCAAAAGTCACAACATATCCCTTGATACAAAAATGAGACATTTGAGATGCTATGTTTTCTCTGTGTTGTTGTACGGGGCGGAGGCATGGACGCTTACAGACACCACTATTAAAAAACTTGAAGCATTTGAGATGTGGCTTTATAGAAGAATGCTGAGAATATCACGGACAGCAAGGATCACGAACAAGGAAGTTCTAGGAAAAATGAAGAAGGAACCAGGGATTGTGTTTACAATCAAACGCATAAAATTGCAATATCTGGGATACGTTATGAGAAATGAGCACCGTTACTCCCTGCTACAGTCTATATTGCAAGGTAAAGTCAAAGGTAAGCGAGGACCCGGTAGAAGGAGAATATCATGGTTGCGGAATTTAAGAACATGGTTTAAGAAAACCTCAACGGAGCTGTTTCGAGCCGCAGCGAGCAAGGTTGTGATTGCCAATAAGATTTCCAACATCCGAAACGGATAGGAACCAGAAGAAGAAGAAGAAGAATAGTTTTTAACTATCCACCGTTCCATGCATACAGAAAGGTACCCAGCTGCCGGACTATTTGCGGCTATAGGCTTAAACGTTAATTGCAAAATATAATCTGTCAATAAAAGGTTATCGTTTGTGTTACTAGATTATCTTTTATTATTTCATTTACGAGATTTAATAAAATTTTATTCGAATGTCTTAACAGCGAGTCAGTTTGATAGACTTTTGTGGTTAAACATAGACTGTGTTAACGTAAGTACTCACTTGTTGAACAATTTTCAATATTTTTGTAATGTATACTAATAATAATATAAAATACGGCCACTAGTAACTTCCAGGTCTTCATAAAGTATAATGTTAAACCGAAAATAAATACAATTCTCACTATTAAGGTGTTTTTTAAAGAGAAGTAAATCAATTGACTATATTTTTATTATTTTTAAATTTAGTACATTCCATATTGATAATGCCCCAGTAGAACCATAAAAAGTAGTGCACGAATTATACACATTTACAAGAAATATTATATATTGACGTAAAATTGATTGTAAACAACGCAACCTTCTTCGTCTATTAAATATTGCTTTCTCTGTGTTTACAAAAGCTCCTTCTAAAAGTTTCAATATTATGAAAAATAGTTAGAAAAATACGAGTAGAACTATCCAAGAAAAAGTTTAACACTGCATTTGGCAAAAATAATAAAACATGTACTTATTATAACCATTTTCTTCAACTTTTTATATATATAAAAAATATATATTATCAATATTTTCTGAATTTGTTGAGCTTGTCTCGAAATTAGTCATTTTAATTCCGCGAGTCGGTCAGATAGCCAAGCGGGCCGGGCGGCCGGTTCTCATTCGCTTCACTGCGAGTGGTTCAATGGATGTGGGCTCGATCTCCAGCTCGGTGTACAGAAAACAAAACGGGTAACGCAGCAGTTTAAAATTCTAGATGAATCTGCGGCTTAGACTAGAATATGCTGGTGTCTGATCGGCCTATGGTGGAGCAGTACGACAAGAGATAAGGGCTTGCGGCTCGGTGATACTCCTGCATAGATCACTACCACCGGAAGGGCGCGTCGCCTAAATAGCGGTATGTATATATATATATATATATATATATATATATATATATATATATATATAAATATATATATATATATATATATATATATATATATATAATATATATATATATATATATATATATATATATATATATATATATATAAATATATATATATATATATATATATATATATATATATATATTTATATATATATATATATATATAAAACCTAGAGCTAAGATTAATATTATTACTAAAATTAATAATAAACTCACCAGTCTTCCAGGTTGAACCGCGTCGTAATCCATTTTGCCAAGCTTTCGGCATCCTCTTTGATGCCTTCCTCAGGGCTTCCGAGGTCTCAGTCTACCGAGCCCCCAGACACTACTGCACTGTTCACTATTCACGGCACGATCACTACATAATATACTGGATCTTGTGGTTGTATGATTGAATGCTTATTTCAATGAATTAACTTCAAACTGTCACTATATTACTGTAGTAATAATTAATCTCCAACTGTATTTAACTTAACAATTCATATAACTTAATCAATGCCTTCTGCTAGCTAAGAATCTCTTCATAACCTCATAAATAATTGACTTAATGATCTTAACTCAATTAATAATCTTTTTGTAACTAAATTCTGAACTGAACTAAACTGCTAACTCAAACTGACTGACTGACTCAACTAAAACTGACTCTCTCGCCAAATTACATGGCTTTTTATATCCTTTCATTGTTTCCGGAATATTCTAGCAATAAATAATGTTCGAAACCTTCTATTTTTTCTATATGAACAATCTGGAAAGATTTCCTGCCTGTGATGTATTATGTAAATAGTCCCATTGACATTTCTAGAGTTTTCTATGAACAATTTACTTAACTTTAGGCTCTCCAGATCAGAACTACACTATTATATGTAACTTAAACATTTATATGAACTATATTTTTACAATTTTACATCCACAATTATATTCTAAATTAACATTCCAAAAATAAATAACTTTTTTGATTTTGACACTACAGTGTATGTTTGTGTTGCATATGCTGACTCAAAATATATCTAATATTAAATAAAATAAAAAAAACTTCTTAAATTTAATTCTTATGCTAAATTCTTAAAAATACTCTCATATAATTATTTTTTTATAATATTATCTAGTATATAACTTACAAATTATGTCTCTAACCACTATTTAAATAAATCTACTAATCAACACTACATATCTGTTTGTATATATTTCTAAGTTAATTTATTGTATTTCTGTTTTCATAATAATATATATATATATATATATATATATATATATATATATATATATATATATATATATATATAAAGAGGTTTTATTATTCGCGGAATTATTATATATATATTATATATATATATATATATATATATACCGAGGTTTTATTATTCGCGGAATTATATATATATATATATATATATATATATATATATATATATATATATATATATATATATATATATATATATTCCGCGAGTAATAAAACCTCTGTTTCTCGTTTTGGGCATATCTGCTATTGTAATAAAAGGTTTTAGGCAAACTGATAAACAATTAACAACCTTAATATACACAACAACATAAAATATCCATAAAATTTTTCAGTGAGACGTGGTTTTCCGAAATTTAAAAGAGGCGAAAATATCAGTGAAGTTTTTGGGAATAAAAGCAGTGGTTAAAACGGTTAAACAGTGTAAACGTGTGTATTGAGGAAAATTTTAAAAGTGCATTTATAGTGTAAATTTTATTACGTAACCTGACTTCGTTAATTTGTTTATAACTAAGTGCTTGGATTCAGCCATATCCTGAATTAAAGGTGGATGGAAGAAAAGTATTTTATCAAGCTGGCTCTAAAATTCTAAGTAAGTCACAATTTTCATTTTAAGACGAGCGCAAACCATTGTCAATGCATGTTTCGGTAAAAAAAAACGTGTGCATAAGCTTTGGCTTTTTATTTAAGATTTCTTCGAAAAGAAAATTTAACAAAAAACCACAAGGAAAATAATTCCTGTAGCTGGCTGTATACCACGTATCACAAAAAAAGAGGTTAATCTTTGTAAGTGGGTATATTTATTTAAAAACCCTTAAAATGGCTACATCAAAAAAACAAACGTTTTCGGACTAAACAGTCCATCATCAGGTTTAAAATCTGCCTAAAATAAGTACAAACCATTTAGTTAAAACAAACGTGATTATGAAATTTTGACTATGGTTAAAAAAGCAAAATGGCTATACTTACTAGGTTAAAAAGCCTGAGCCACCAAAATACATGGGTAAAAACCCTTTAAATTACTTATAGTTATCAAAGATTATACATCTTGTTGTTAAAAAACTGTGATGTTCATTATTAAATTAGATATGACTTCAGGTAACATACATTGCCAAAAGTTTTGAGTTCCAGAGTCGGGGAGAAAACCTCTACGCACAGAGAACAGCTGAAAACTGATTTACAATATACCTATGAAAGGTGTCAAAAACAAAAATGTCAATGTAACATAGAACTATATTAGTTATACCTAGTATTACTACAGCCAAAAGATTCAAAAATTATTTTTGATGATTTTAAAAATAATAACAGCAATATAGGTGTTGGGATTTAAAATTTGGGTTATAATTGATGTGAAATCACCAATGGTGTTAAAGTCATGTTTGAGAAGATGACCTGTGTATTAGGCAACCTATTTTTGCTTTTTGTCGTATGGAGTATGGTCTAAAAGTGTATTTTATGTTAGATTAGCTTATATATATGAAAATTATCCTTTTATGTTTATCACATCTAGGACAGGTAACAATTTTAAATAGTAAATTTTTGAAGCTAATATAAGACCTTGTATTTTAATGACTATTTAAGACTGTTAGTATGGTGAGAAATTAATGAAAACAAGTTTGGTAAATTGAAAATCTACAGGCTGAAGAAATCAGAGTTATAACCTATGTGATTAATTTAAAATTGAAGAGGCTGAGCTCCTCAGAGACTTGATGAGAAATAGTAGAGAAAATGACTGAAGAAGGAGGGGATGGTTAAAGGAGAAAAGGAGTTAATCAACAATTAGAAATAATAGGGGTCCTTTATGCTTGAAGCATCTAGCACCCTGAACAAAATGTATTTTAGTAGTAATAAATTCGGTTTGTAAAAATCTAAAATTTGAAATATGAATGTGCTACTTAGTTGTTGATCAAAAGAAGGTGAGCAATGGTGGATAAGGATTTTTTTTATTAGGGGAAAAATATATGAAATTTGAAAAACAGTTAGATGATGTTTGAATGATTACTGACTTTAAAACTATTGAGTGCATGTTAGATATATGAATTGACCAAGAAATAATGAAAGAAAAGAAAGGACAGGAATGTGATGTAGAAAATTTTAATTCATCAGCATGCAGAGACACTTTCTCATTTTAAAGAGTAAGAACAACTCTTAAAGATCCCAATTTAACAAGGCAATTGACAATGGCGCAATGCTTAGGGACTCAAAAAATCGAGAAGTAACTTTTTAACCAGGACCCTTGCGATGCCTTGTTATCTTTTGGGATTCCAATTTCAAAAGTAAACAATGTCATGTTTACCTCATTTTTGCAGAAATATTGTAAATTTAAGATTCCCGATGATAGTACCTAAAGAAAAAAATATATCAAAATTTGCTACGATGAGACCATAAAGAAAATTCGAAAAATTGTTGCCGATAACTTGATTTATTTTATAGTTGACGAAAGTACTGATTTACGGGGATCTATATGACGCATTTAATAATACGGATTTTACACGAACATGTAAAAAATAAATGTTACTTTATTGCGTCAAAGCGAAAATTTGACCATAACACCTTCTGTTCAAGATAAGTTGTCCCGTTTTTTATCTAGCAGAAAATATATCATGCGATAAGGTTTTGTTAATGTTAAGCGACAATATGGTAAAGGCAGCACAGAACTTAAGATATTCTACAGCAATTTAATTTATGTTATGTCTTCATTGGTTTAACCTTGTCGCGGAAGAAATGAGACGAAATCTTCTAAATGATAATGATTTGATAAATAATGCCAAAAGTTTTTATAAAATCGAGTTCAATTTTACAAAGAACGTCTGGGTAATATTCCATTACCCTGTTTATCTGTTATTACGATATGAGCAATTTTCAAGTAATAAAAAGATTTATTACAAAATAGATTTCACTTCAGCAGCTCTGGAGAAATGTAAATGCCTTGCTGAATTAATGCTGAATTTAACTCAGAATCTAGCATACCTAAGCTTAACCCCTTCATGCCGGACCGTCATTCAGCAAGTCGGCTCCTATATACGGATTTGACGATACTGTACAACAAATTAACGTTAATGTAATAATAACACTAATTTTAAAAATAAAATATTTTTAGGAACTAAACTAAAAAATATAGGGAAAACAAAATAAACGAAAAATGTATTATGGTACTGGTCAAAATGCTCTTTGGAACACAATGCCACACATCATAACCGAAACAAAAAACAAACGTATATTTATTTTTATTTTTAGTAATGTTATATGTATATAGCAAACAAAACACCAAATCAAATTATGTTCCATTTTCAATTTATTCTTGGGTTTTGAAGTCATTTTTCTCTGCGTATGATTAAAAGATTCACGATATTCAGAATATTGCAGATTTTAATGAGACAGTAATTCGTCACACAATTTTTGTAAAGGGAATTTGTTTGTTGGAGGCGTTTTTATAGATTACTCTAGCGTTCAAAACCATTCTTTGAAGCATGTGTACTCCTAATTTTTTGAACCAGGTGTAGTTTTTTCTGAAAGCATTATATGGTCCGATTTCTTAATCAATCATATCTAGTGCACCCATGTTCGTGTTATAATGCTCTATATGTGCAGGTTTTTTGTAAGAAACTCTACACTTCGTTGAAGTGGCATATCTTTGTGTTTCTTCGAAACCAGCAGTGAAATTTCTTGCGGCAGTCCTCGTCTTATATTTATAGTGCCTGTTAAAAAACTGATTTTTGATATTGGAAATTGAGCCAAGCGGACAGACAAATATGAGCTATCCAGGATTACTTCACAACCTTCTTCCAATAGATTTCGCATCAGGAAAACAACTGTTCGCTCAGTCATTGATAATGATGATGTGCCTGGTATGTAAGATACATCATATATATCTTTCCCAATATACAGTCCGAAGTTGAATGTATAACACCTCATTTTTGAATTGCAGGGCCATAAGCAAAATAACTTTATTCCAAACCTGGACATTTTTGTTTTAATATATTGCTTGAAATGCAAGCGGCCTTTGTATAGCGTAAGACATTCATCAATTGCGCATGTTTCACCTATGTCAATTAGAAGTGTGGTATTTTAACGTAAAAGCGCAAAAAAACAGCTAAAAGCGTCAGCGGTATTGATCTTTCTTTGTACGGCTCCTGGAGAACCGAATCACAAAAACTTTACAAATCCGAAAAACCTACAAGAAACAAAAATAAACACCTATGGCACAAAAATAAAATTTTTCCAAAAAAACACCGAAGGTCCTCCTAAAGGAAGGATTTTCGCCAATAGTCATGCATTTTAGGTAAGTGAGTTACCCCCATCAATAATAAAAGACAAATAAAAACATACATTTCTTGTACAGAAAGATCTTTCCATACTAGACCATAAATTTTGAGAAACAAATTTTCACTTTTCTTAACATATAGTTTAACACGCTCGTTGTTCCTGTCAAAAAGGCTCCTAACTATTGTAACTGAAATCATCTTCCTCCTCGTCTGTAGTTAAATAATCACTTTCTGGACTTATATCATCGTCAGAACATTATAAATGCCTACTTCTCTGACAACAAAAACTCAACTGGTAAGATAAGTAGTAAATAGCAGCACAGTAACCTCACTTCCCACAAAATCCCATCAGCCAAACATACAAACACCCTTATTACCAATCAAATTAACTAAATCTAATCTCCTTCTAGACCCACTTTTGGGAGTTGTTTCCCCATTTTTAGATTTGAATAAGGTAATTTGGACGGAACAAAAATACCTTAAATATGATGCAGACCGTGATATCGCCGTATATGGCGAACGAAACTCATGATGCACCCGTGTGCACCACCGTCCTGAGCAGACAGTCAAGCATGATGCACACCGGTGCATCATCGTACCGAAGGGGTTAAATTTTAAATTTCTTTTTGAGGGCACAAAAAACTTGAAAAGCAAAATTTGACACTTTGTGAATAAGTCGTTTTAATTATTCATAATAGGGAATCTTTTCAAATGGTTCAAAGAAACGTACGAATATCTGTAGGAAATAAATTGCAATATATTTTAAAACAAACTTAGGATTTTCTATTTTGAAAAAGTTGCGAAAGTTCATCAGGGTGATATTGTACCAGATCTTGAACTAATGCCTTCCATCATAAACAAGTATAAAAATGCACCAATAACTTCTGTTGAAAGAAGTTTTTCGATTTATCAACATTTACACAAATAAAAAGCATATTTTAATTGCAAAATTTAAAAAAGAAATTTTGATAATCATAACACTGGTTTGTCAAATTGTCTATCTACTATAAGTATGTATGGTTACAGTTTTTCTTATATTAAAATATGTAAATGTTAAAATTGAATCATCTAAGGTACGCTGAGGACATCGTATTGATAACCGATAAAAAAAGAATTGTTTGAAATGATCAAAGAACTAGACGTACAAGCAGGAAAGATAGGCCTTAATATGAATTACAAGACCAAAATCATAACAAATACAGATGAAGACATCATAATGCGGATCGGATCAAATGAAATAGAACAAGTTCAGGATTATATATATATATATATATATATATATATATATATGTTAATAGAAGGCTAATTATATATATATATATATATATATATATATATATATATATATATATATATACCTTAACAAACAAGGAAAACCAAACAGCAGAGACAAAAAAGACGAGTTAGACTTGCATGGGCGTCATTTGGTAAACTAAGCTACATTCTTAAAAACAAAAGATATCCACAGCATCTTAAAACGAAATAAGTATACAATCAACGCGTACTCCCTGTTCTCACTTATGGTTTCCAAACGTGGACATTTACAAAAGCAAACATGGACAAAATCATAAAAACTCAAAGAGAAATGAAAGACAAATGTTGCACATAAGACTAAAGGATAAAAAGAGAAACGGGTGAATAAGAAAGAAAACAACAGTGAGGAAAATTAAAATGGAGATGTGCCAGACACTATATAAGACAAAAAAAGACCGATGGAACAAAATTCTTATAAATTGGAAACCGTGGGAATATAAACGAAGCAGAGGAAGGTCCCAAATGAGATGGGCAGATGGTATCAAGAAGCATATGGGCTCTAGGTGGATGACTGTAGCGACAGACAAGAAGAATGGAAAAGCATTGGGGAGGCCTATGTCCAAAGATGGACCGAAGAAGGCTAATTAAATAAATATATAGAAGTGTCAAAATTGTATTTCATTTTCACTGTTGTTTTAATAGTATAGCACATACTACTTTTTAAATACTAGTAGTAAGATTATTATTATATGATTTGGTTTTTAAATGCAAAATTTATGAACCAGACGATAATTATTGTGTGCATACTTGCATATATTGTGCATATATGTATATGCGCATATTTACTTAGTTTTCTGTTCCGGTCTCTACTCATAACAATTAAACTAGTAGACTCTAACAATGACTAAGAAATACAAGATATACAAGCCTTGTTCAATTTAAACCCATCTTTGCTCCAAAAAAATATTTATTGGCAAATATATCTACGAATAATTACCACTATATTTAAGATACATAGCCCATTGTTTTACCAATCGATATATACTCCGCTTAAATAATTTCATGGTTAGTGCTGGAAAAATTCTTTTATTTCGACTGGAAACTTTACCTTTTAACGCCTTTTTCAGTGGTCCAAAGATGTGAAAATCGTAAGATGAGATGGAACTTGTTCAAAGTTTCATTATATATATATATATATATATATATATATATATATATATATATATATATATATATATATATAATGACACTAAGATTCGTCGGCAGCAATAGTTGCTGCCAATAATAATTATTATTGAACAAAAAAAGGCATTACCGTTTCGACTGTATTAAGTGCTATGTTATAAATGAATATAAACCCATTCGCAACATTTTTTGGGGTGTGACAAAAGGCGAGGAACATAGTGCTTACGCGAACAAAATTCGATGCAACCCAGTTTGTGTACGAACCATGGACAATTCCTATTGGATAGAATTGCAATGATAGAAATTCGACGATTCGACCCGTACTAACCAAACTATTATGATTGCCGATTTGTTTCTATATAAAAAATTTACAAGAGTTAACGATTTTATATTGTTCTGAAGCTATTTTCTTGTGGCATTTTAAATTAATTACTATTTAACTGGGAATAAGCCACAATTAAAGATAAAAATACGTTTATTGGCGTTTCAATTTACTGTTTGTATCTTGAGAACGGTTTCCGAAGTGGAAATTGAAACGTCAATAAACGTATTTTTATCTTTAATTGTGGCTTATTCCCAGTTAAATAGTAATTAAGGTAACGATTTATATCGCCGGTATATCTAAGCCGATAATAAAAAAATAGAAAAATATTTATATCTCCTTCAACTTCGTCCATATAGCTATATAATAGCAACGGATAAAAGAATTTCCCAAGTCAAGGCCATTAAGACGCTATTATTAAATAACGAATTAATCGATTGATAATAATCTGGAGCATTTGGAATATAATAAATATTATATAGGTAGTGTAATATTACTACAATAAACGTATTTGCAATGTAAACAACACAATTTACATATTTCCATAAACCTTTACGCTAATTTATTCTTTATTATCACTTTTACGACTTCATCTGAAAAGATTGTTTTTATTTCGTTGCAATTTTTTATGAGAATATCTTTATATTTTTGTATAATTAAACATGTACATGTGTGGTACAGGGTTGTATCAGGCAAGATTGTATTTTTTTTTTGTTGATTATACACCGTCAAATTGTATCTTTTTTTTTTCTGTTTTTCTTTTTCTCTTGTCCATATTCGGTTTTTACCATTTCCCTTGTAAAATATGGGTAACAATATTTTATTATGTTCATTTCTCAGAGGAGAAAGTATAACCCTAGAGATGAGAAAACTTATACAAAAACTAATATTGCCCTGCAAGTTACCAGACGCATGGAGAAGCAGCATAATGATACCAATGTTCAAGAAAGAAGATAAAGAAGACCCCACCGATTAAAGAGGTATAAATCTACTGAACACCGCACTTAAGCTTACCACAAAAGTCCTTACCAACAAAATCAATCAACTATCAACTTTACCAGATGAACAACAAGAATTCAGATCCGGAAGATTCTGCGTAGACGCCGTATTTGTACTAAGACAAATCACAGAAAAGGCCATCGATTACAATAAACCAGCATATCCATATGACCAGTTTTATAGACCTGACAAAAGCTTTCGTACGCATCCAAGTCGAAGACGTCTTACACCTACTGTATAAAACTAACATACCAATCAATATCATACAAATCATCGAAAACATCTACTTCCATAATCGAATATAGGCAAAGATAAATGGAAAACTAACACAGTGTGTAACAGTACAAAGAGGAGTCAGACAAGGTGACTCGTTAAGCCCACTCTCTTAAATATAATAATAATGGATGAAATAATACAAGCAGTACGTAAAGATCATAGCTACAGAATGGGGAACCAAGAAATCCAAATATTATGTTATGCACACGACGCCGCAGAATCGCCGAGACAGAAGGCGAGCTCCAAAAATTAACACACATCTTCAATACAACACCCAAGAAATACATGATAATATCAGCAGAAAAAACCAAATGTATGACAACATCTATAAACCCACTACGATGTAAAATCGAAATTGATGGGAACATAATAAAGCAGGAAGCAAGGTTTAGATAACTGGTATTAGATATAACTAGTTACGGAGGTATTAAAGAAGAAGTACGACAACAAAGCTCAAAAGCAAGTATAGCGACGAGATCTCTTAATGACACAATCTGGAAAAACAAACATCTAAGACAAGACACAAAAACAAGAATCTTATAAAGCAGCAATTAGATGTATATTAACATACACGGCAGAGACCAAACCTGACACATATAAAATGAGATGACTACTAGAAACAACAGAGATGAAAATACTTTGACGAATATCAGGGAAAAGTCTGTTGGACATAAGAAGAGCATGCAATATAGAAGACATAAATGGATGGGTGGCAAAACGGAAACAGGAGTGGAACAAACACATAAGTAGAATGAAAGAGGATAGGATAGTACGAATAGCACGGGATAAGTCATCAAATGGACGAAGAAGTATTGGCAGACCAAGAAAAAGATGGTGTGATAATTTAAACAATTTAGGAGGCTATAGCAACCAATAAAATCATTATAGCCAGAATGATCGCCAACGTTCGGAACGGACATGCACCCTAAGAAGAAGAAGGAGGCTAATATTGAAGAAGAAACAGCTTTTACCAATACAAGAAGGAAGAAGAAGAAGAAGAATTTAAAAACTATAACGAAACTTTTGAGTTAAGTTGCTTGCCTGCTTAGCTGTGATTGGTAGAGATACGGCCAGATTTACTCAAGAAAAATATGTTTTAAATCCACATATGGTGAAACATAAGATTAGGTACAATATCCAGTTAGTTTTCATTAAAACTTATTTTTGAAACTATTTAAACTAGTAGCTTCTACAATGTCATAACTTAAACTGTTCCATTTGTCAAAAATTCAGTTAACCACAAAGTTTTGCCTTAAAGTAGTAGTAGTGAAGCAGTTTTAAAAAACTCCTTTTTCAATTTATAGTTATGACCTCTTAGTCTAGCATCTTCGTTGATATTAAAAAAGTTTGATGTTCACCAAAAATCCCTTCAAAGAATTCAATAAGTAGATTGACATCGCCTCTTTCTCGTCTATAAGTTAATGGAGATAACTTGAGCTTTCTGAGTCGGGTTTCATAGTTTAATGTTCAATAATTAAAAGGTAGCTTAGTAGCTCTTCGTTGTACTCCTTCTAATAAATTAATGTCCTTTTGCAAATGGGATGACCAAATTCTAGGCGAGGTCTGACGTAACTTTTGTTAGTTTCAAAACAAGTCTGGAGACGATCTATGAAAATCTTTTGATGTAAAGTATAAAGCAGAGTTCGCTTTACTAATTACTTTTGTTGTTTGGGTAGGTCAACTTAATGTTTGGTTGACCATAACATCAAGATCATTAACTTCCTATACCGATTTTAAAGGAACTGCATCCAAAAAATATGTCAAATATGGATTATTATATCCACATTTAACAACATAACACTTATGAGTATTTATTGGAATAGCTAATTTTATGCTTCATTCTGATAGCTGGTTAAGATCACTCTGCAGACTGTTTACGATATCTCGACAGTAATATAACTATTTTAAACAGTCGGCATGCAAAACCGATTTTGACTGCAATCCATACGTTAAATCAGATACGTACAGAAAAAACGAAATAGGGCCTAATATTGATCCCTGAGGGACTCCACTGGCAACTGCACATGGAACACTGCAATCATTTCCACCTTGGCTGAAAAAGTTCTTTTAAAGAATCTATGTAAATAATATCAATCTGCTGATATCAGTCCAAAAATAAAGCATATTTCATTAAGAGTGAGAAGGAGGTGCTAGTTACAGAACGATTAGGCAGAAATCCGTGTTGAGAGACTGGAATAACATTGGGCTCTAACCAAAAGTATACTATTTTATTAGCTATTAATTGTTGCATTATTTTAACTGATGTTGGTGAAACTGTTACCGATTGATAATTAGTCGAAATGAGTTTATTTCCACTTTTATATATCAGTGGTACTATACCAGAAATTAGGGGAGGCCTATTTCCAACTTTGGATGCAGAAGGCTGCATGATGATGATGATACCAGATCTCCATGAAGTTGAGAATAAATTTGTTTGCAAAGATTTGGCTAGTAAAGATCTTATTGGAGCTGCTAAACTATCTGTACAGTTATTATATAATAATGATGAAATATTTTTACATCCAGGAGACGCAGTAGTCTTTAAAGAACATAATACCTCTTTAACCAATTCAATATAGATGTCAATTCTCCATTATTCTGTCGGTAGGAAGCAAATCTGAAAACGTATTCTCCTTGTCAACTGTAAATACACAGGAAAATCTTTCGGCAAATAAAGCACAAACTTCCTCTTTTAACCATATTTCACCATTAGATTTTTCCAATAATGGTATCTCAAGTTTTGTTTTGATCTCATGTATTTGTAAAATGCTTTGGGACCTCTGGAACTAACTCTGTTATCAGAGTTACTTCTCGGTAATCTTAACTCTTTTGTCAGTATATTGTAAAATTGTCTATAAATACGTATGTTTTCCTCAGATGAATTTTTTTCTTACGCTTTAATAATTGCGATCAGTCAATTATCAATCCAAAGGCTTCTGGTATTAGTCCTAACGGTGTACCTTGAAGAATTCGTAGTATCTATTCCTTTAAATATAATTTCTTTATATTTATTCCAAAAATCATTATAATATAATTTATCTAAATTCTTTGAACATCTTTTCATTGATTGCACCAGTATTGTCCAATTGAGCTTATGTCTAAAGAACTATATGGTTCGAAATTCCTACTGGTAAAATATAATAAAGTTCACTGATAAGTTCTTCCTCATTGGTGATTATCAAGTCTAAAACTAAAAGTGTAGTACCTTAACGACATCTAGATAGTTGTGTTGATTGGTTCAGATTCGTTTGAAAAAATAAATTGTAAAGACATGATACTATCATGTCTTTATAATAATACTTAAATCTACTATAATTTTCACAAACCATATTTTTAACATCTGGTGCTTTTCGAAGATTTAAGTACTTTATTATTTCTTTTGCACTTCGTTCACTGATAAAGTTTTTATGAAATAATTATGGGAATAATTTTTATGTAATAATTATGAATATTTATGGGAATTTGGGATGCTTTCCTTGTTACACGCATTGTTAGGCATAAATATTGTGTCAATATGTTCTGCAAATAGTCGAACTTTCTTCATTGTTTTGGTCCAGTTGTAATCGATATCGTTGCAGATTATAGGTTCTTGAATTTTAGGCTTCTCTGAATGTCGGATAGGTTTCCAGATAGAGTTGTCATATCGGTTATGAATGATATTTCTCAAACAGCTTATAGTTAGTTATTCTGTTTAATTTAGTTTTATCTGTAGGGGGATGTGTTCGATGCCATATCTGTCTTCTTCTTCTTCTTCTGGTAGCACTACAACCCGTGGTGGGTCTTGGCTGACTGCACAACCTGCTTCCACCTCGAACGGTCGTCCATGATGTTTACGTCAGTGGGTAGCCCGATTGTTCTCAAATCTGACCATATATTATCTCTCTATCGCATTCGTGGACGTCCTAAGGGACTTCTCCCTGTCGGGACTTCTTCCCAGATTAACTTGGTAAGGCGGTTATTAGGGAGCCTATGAACATGGCCAGCCCTTCTTAGACGTTGGGATTCATTCTCTTGGACTACGTCGCTAGCACTATACATTTGTTTGACCTCTGATTTGACCATTGATAGGGACCGAAGATCTTTCTGAGGATTTTTCTCCCAAAGCATCTGCGTTTACTTTCCATTGCTTTTGTCAACGTCCACGTCTCACACCCATACATGAGCACCGGTCTAATTACTGTTTCATATATCCTGATTTTTGATGTTCGTGTTAGGCTCTTGGATTTAATAGTGTTGTGGAGGCTATACATACATCTGTTTGCTGCTTGAATTCTCCCTTTTATCTCTTTCGTGATATCGTTATCTGTGGTGATAGTCGCTCCAAGATATTTAAAACTCTCCACTCTTTCAAAGTTATAGGGGTCTATTGTTACATTTTGTCCTATTCTATCTCGTCTCTTTTGTCTGTTAATGCACATATATTTGGTATTCTCTTCATTGACCCTTAGACCGGTATTTTTTGCCTCTCTCTCTAATTTATTGAAGGTTTCTTTTACATTGGTGACGGTATTTCCTACAATGTCAATGTCATCCGCGTATGCTAGTAGTAATTTTGGTCCATTTACTGTCAGTAGTTCTGTTCTAATTTGTGCGGTTCTTACTACTTTTTCCAGGATTATATTAAAAAGAAGAGGCGACAGCGCGTCTCCTTGTTTCAGTCCACTGTTTATTTCAAACGACTCTGAGAGCTTGTTACCTATCCGCACTCTAGATCTACAGCCATTTACACAAACTTTAACGAGCTGGATAAGTTTTTTTGGAACTGAAAGTTCTGCCATTGCATTCCACATCTGATCCCTTTTAATGCTGTCGTATGCTTGTCGGAAATCTATGAAGAGATTATGAATGGTTCTATTGAATTCCCATCCTTTTTCAAGCAGCTGCCTGAGAGTAAAAATCTGATCTATGGTCGATCTATTTTTTCTGAATCCGGCTTGGTATTCCCCTATGAAATTTTCTACAAAACGTGTTAGTCTACTTAATAGGATGTTCGATAAGATTTTGTACGCCGTATTAAGTAGGGAGATGCCTCTATAGTTAGAGCACTTGGTTTTGTCTCCCTTTTTATGGATAGGAATTATTACACTTTCGTGCCATTTTGTTGGTATTTTCTCTTCGTTCCATATAAGTGTTATTAGTTTGTGTAATATTCTATGTAAAGTTTCTCCTCCGTACTTAAGAAATTCGGCTGGTATATTGTCAGAGCCTGGAGCTTTTGCGATCTTCAATTTGTTAATTGCTTGCAATGTTTCGTTTCCATATCTGTCTGGCTTTTCTTTTTCTGCAATAACTTTCTTAATTAGAGCTGGTATGTTGTAAGTCTTGTTTTCTGTATTTAATACTGGTTAGCGTGATTGCTCCAGGAACGTTCGGTTGATGAGAATGACCTTAAAATCATAAAGAGCCTTTACATGAATCAAGTGGCATCTGTGAGGGTAATACTGGAATCTACATTATATTTCTCAATCGAAAACGGTGTACGACAGGGTTGTATTCTGTCACCCCTCCTTTTTAATCTTTACTCTGAAACGATTTTCGATAGAGCTACACTGAAGATGGAATCAAAATCAACGGACAGACTATTAGTAATCTTCGCTATCCAGATGATACAGTCATAATAGTTGATAGCCAAGAAGCGCTACAACGACTAATAGATAGAATAAACACTGAAGGAGAACGACTGGGCTTGAAGATTAATATAGACAAGACGAAGGTAATGGTGGTTAGTAGAACACGAAATATGCGATTAAATATAAGAGTAAACAATAATAACATCCAAAAGGTCCCCAAGTGCAGATATCTCGGTAGTTGAATAACTGAAGATCTAGATCCAGACATAGAGATACGTAGCAGGATAGAGCAAGCCAGAACATTTACATTTACATTTACTCGATACTGCTATATGGTGTAGAAACCTGGACCATAAAGGCTAATGTGATGAACCGATTGGAGGCCTTTGAAGTGTGGGTATTTAGAAGACTACTTAAACTTCCCTGGACAGATCACACAACAAATGTCGAAGTATTAAATCGAATAGTCAGAGAACGAGAATTGCTGCCAATAATAAAAAGAAGAAAAACTGCTTATCTCGGTCATATATTTCGAAATTTCAAGTACCCGTTCTTAAAGCTAATTATGGATAGGAAGATAGAAGGAAAACGGGGCATCGGAAGACAGAAATACTCATGGCTTAAAAACATAAGGGACTGGATAAACCTCGATGCCAATGCACTCTTTAGAGCCACACAAGATCGAAAGGAGTATGCCAGAATTGTCGCCAACATCCACTAATTGGATATGGCACCATAAGAAGAAGAAGAAGCGTGATTAGCTGCTCTTTTAGAGTGTTTGTTGTTATTGCTGCATCTCTTTCATTTGGGGTTTTAAGACTTACATGCAGATTAATCTTTTCTCTAATTTCGGGACGGAATTTTCCCTAGTCTGTTATTCTGTTATGAAGTCTAGGGGTTATATTTATTACAAAGTAGCTAATTGTTGCGTTTATGGGCGAGTGGTCGGACGATGAATTGTAACTTAATACAGTTTCCATGTAATTGGATAAAATACCATTGGTAATGAAAAGGTCTAATTCATCAGGAGTTTTGTTGGGATCTGTTGGCCAATACATAGGTGTTCCCATTGACAGGAAGGAGTACGTCTTTTTTATGTTTATAATAAAAATTTCAACTTTATTCTTATGTTTTGGAAATCTATTGGCATTCCATTTTGCTATTTTTGTGAAATTGTTAAACTTTGCTGATAGAAGTTTTTAGAATGCTTAATAACACACTATTTTAAAATAAATGACGGATGCGTTTCGATTTAATTTGAGTCTCTTACCACTCCCTGACACGTGTTTCTGGGTCTACCCGTCATCAGAAGGAGTTTGTAAGAGTCTTCTTACAAACTCCTTCTGATGACGGGTAGACCAGAAAACACGTGTCAGGGAGTGGTAAGAGACTCAAACTAAATCGAAACGCAACCGACATTTATTTTATTCAATATAAGGTTGAATGTTCGAATAAATGAACTTTGATGGTACACAAGGCAAATATCGAACACAGTAGTTAATCAAATCTTGCCCAAGTACTTTCGATCACAAGATCATCCTCAGGGGCATCTGAAATAAGCCAAGAAGAGGGAAATTAATTCACTTGGATAAAAACTCCAAGTTTATAGTTGAAAAAAGTTTTTTATGTGATTAACGTTTATAGACTTACTTCGTCAGTTGTGGCCTATCCAGCAGTAATAGAATGTTATAAATGTAAATTGGGACATAACAAATACACTAAACAAAGACAAACAAACACTTCAAAATTTAAGAAATGGAGAAGCTACATTTTATATAGAAGCCGGAGACAGAATAGCTCCCAGCCTGGCGGAAATATTGAGATGACATGTGACAAATGACAGCTTGTGAAGGGCAGTTACAATAGATAAATGATCTGCGCCTTTCAAGATTCTATGAAACTAAGTATTGACCAAAGGTCCAACTGACACCACTATAGGAAATCAACTGATGAAATATAAAATTATATCGAATATTTTTATGTAGATTGAATAATCCAGATCTCACACTCAAACCTGTCTATAATAATTAGGATGTTAGTTTGAGAGCAATTGAAGTTGACATAAAGTATGAATGTAAGAAATAGACTAAACAATATATTAGACAGTGGATAGTTGACTACAATAAAATGGTCCACTAAGCGCTATCAGTACTGTAAAAAGAAAATCTGAATATTCAGTTGAATTGCTAAAAATTAAAATCAAAATTAAAAGCAAAATATATAAATGGGTTATAATCTAGGTAGTTCAGTTGAATCCACAGTCAATGGAAGAACTTTCAAATTAATATGTAAATACTCAGTGCATGAAGTCTAAACAGTCGAGCTGGGCCCTCTACGAGATGGAGCTGTAATAAAGTTTTTAAATATAGGATTAAATTTAGTACAATTTAAATTAATTTGAGTATTAAGACAGTGAGAGTTTTCATTTGTTGCCCTTGTAATCTCCAAATCTTCCAATAAATCCAACTCAAGATAGTTTTTCTTTCTACTAATGTCATGTAAGATAGATGAACCAGAATTGACGTTAAAATTGTGGTAGCTGGATACTAAGTGTTGACCAAAACTTGAAGAGTTTGGTCTTTTCAAATATTCAGAGACTCTAGTGGATAACTTTCTGATAGTTCTACCTACATAAGAGGCATCACAATCATCACATTTTAATTTGTAAATACCACTTTCATCAAGTGTATTCATCCTATCTTTGGTATTGATTAATAAGAAACCTAAAGTGTTATGTCATTTAAAGGAGATTTTGATGTTATCAATTGTAGAAGTAAAAAGTTTAGATATTTTATTGGAAATGCTGCTAATATAAGTGAAGGAGAAATATCTGATGTTATCTGAAACATTAGGTTGAAAAGACTGTGATGAATATGCAAGCTTTTCTGCAATTTTTAGATTAGCTCTATTTAGAAGTTTGTATATAATGTTAGGATCATAGCCATTATTGACAACAATCTGCTTAAGAGTATCACATGTCATCTCAATATTTCCGCCAGGCTGGGAGCCATTCTGTCTCCGGCTTCTATATAAAATGTAGCTTCTCCATTTCTTGAATTTTAAAGTGTTTGTTTGTCTTTGTTTAGTGTATTTGTTATGTCCCAATTTACATTTATAACATTATATTACTGCTGGATAGGCCACAACTGACGAAGTAAGTCTATAAACGTTAATCACATAAAAAACTTTTTTCAACTATAAACTTGGAGTTTTTATCCAAGTGAATTAATTTTCCTCTTTAAAAAAAACGTTTCTTGGCTTATTTCAGATGCCCCTGAGGATGATCTTGTGATCGAAAGTACTTGGGCAAGATTTGATTAACTACTGTGTTCGATATTTGCCTTGTGTACCATCAAAGTTCATTTATTTTATTATTGTCCTTACTCGACGCAATGAGTACAAAAATGATAGTAATTTATATGGGTAAATTGTTGATGCATAGTGGAATTTTAATATTCTCAGCATCGCTCTGAATGGCTTGATTAAGCTTGGGTTATACAGTTTACTTTAATTGCTATCGATATTTAACACTATTTTAACTTTTATAAATACTCCTCTTGCTATTATTATAAGAGTTTTAATTTATTCATCAGGATATAGTATATCGTCTATCCAGCATCCTAAGTATTTAAAATTGTTAACTCTTGAAATGGGCTCATTAATTAATTGCATAAGGCCAACGTCTCATTTACTAACCACAAGTTTGTCTTAAATGCATTTATGCCAAGTTCATTCTTGAAATATCTTGGCGACACAGCGACCATACTTTCAGCCATGCTAACTGTGTCATCCGCATATTCGATATTATTAAGAGTTTTTTTCTTAATTCGAACTCCATATTTCCTTTTAAGATTTGGTTAAATAGTATTTCCGAGTATACGATAAACAAAGTTGGAGGCAGTGTTAGCAACCATACTATAAATTATAGTAGACGTACTATAAATAAATTGTAATATGTAACATTGGAAATATCTCCAATAAGCAAAGATTAAACAAGCCATTTTAAATTTTTAAAATTAAAATCCATACGAATGATTAAATTTTCTCCTTCTCTGTTATATTTTTCAATAAATTCATACATTGTGTTGTGAGAGTAAAATAAATGTTTGGTTACTTACTAAGTACTTTACGTTTTTCCAGTTCCTCTCGCACTTTATTCAAATAGTTTATTTAAAATTTAGTTAAGTTATCCTTCAATTGAACTCTGTAAAATCTTGTTCCTAACAGTTTCCTCTTCTTGCGCAACATAAATATTGAACTACCGTTATTTGCAAATTTAATCTATAATGACTTAGGCTTATTACTATTGTTAAACTTTTGTTTTATCGTATCTACAATCGTGAAAACCTTGGATACATCACCTGCATCTTTATCGTCACCTCTTGATTCCGGTGAATTATACAAAATTATATAAACTAGATTATATAAATTATATAAAATACAAAATTAAATAAACATATACAAAATTATATAAACTAGATTATATAAATGATGCTGGAAATTATATGCTTGAATTATGTACTTTATTAGATATTGTGATTGTTCTTGTGTAGACACATTCTTTTAAAAGGTAATTTATCATATACAAAAGACGACAAAATCACTCTCCAACAGATCAGTTCATGACAAGGGAAAAAAGATATCCATGAATGTAAGGATTGAAAGGTAAGAGCTGGTCAAACTGTAAGCCAACAGCACTAAAATAAGTTAATTGTGCTGGACAGCGAAAGAAATCAAATATTTGCTGTATTTTTCATTTTATTCGGATATACTCTGTGTGAGTACGAGAAACACAATTCGCTAAGGATTTCTGCTTAGTTGTAAAGACATGTCGTGGAATGCAAATTTTAGATTCCCCATGTCCCTTTTAACATCTTTTATCAACGTCTGTTGGCCTTGCAATTTTTAGAAGGCTCAGATTATAAGCAGAAATCTGAATTGTGTTTCGAAACTATTTTACGGACTTTATTATTAGATGTCGCTATTGCGTCTGTATTAATGCCATTTTAGTGTTGTTTCTTAAAAGACAGAAAATATTGATTTTTCACGTTGAGAACACCTATGAATAACTGTTCTGATGAGACCTATTAAGTCGCAATACGTATCAACAGATACATAGGCGCTTTTTGCGTGAAATAAAATATTTGCTGTCTTTTTCACAAAATATATTAATTAGTTAGATGTATCTAAAATGCAAACAAAAAAGAACATCGATTCCAATGATATATACGTGACAACATACGTGAATTCCATTGGAATCAAAATGCATTTGGAGATGCACTATCAAAATGGAGATACCATAAAAATCCAGAGGAGTTAGGCAAGGTTAGCTTGTCTATTATTATTAAACCAGTACTCTTAATCCAAGGAATCCAAGATTCAGCAGGGGACGACAATCAGATTTAAACGACAGGGCCTCTCAGGTCGTCATCAAGGTAAATCCTTGTCAAACAAATAAGAATAACTCTATAGCCTTGAAAATTGGAACATGGAATGTAAGAAGTTTATGCCAATCTGGCAAACTAGATAACACTGTATCGGAAATGTGCAAAATGAAGATTAACAGACTGAGGCTTAGCATATAAAATGACCTGAATTAGGAAAATTTAACACCAGAAATGTATTATTCCGGTAACATCTCCAATCACAAGTAGGGAGTTGAGATTATAGTTCATAAGAATTCTCAAAAAGCTAATCCAAGTATATGCAACCACTGCAGACAAGGGTGAAGATAGTATAGATAACTTCTTTGAACAAATTAGCAATGTTTTAAAGCTGAGTAAAAGATATGATATAAATATTAAACTCATAATTGCAAATACCTTGTTCAAACTTCCTAACCGTAGATTATACAGATGGAGGTCACCAGAAGACAATAACAACAAAATAGTCAAAAATTAAATAGATTATATTATCCTCAACAGAAGATATGGAAATTTTGAAATATTATCCAAAACTTATCCAGGAGCATATATTCTCCGATCACAATCCGGTTGTCTTGTCGATAGGAGTGAAACTAAAGAATGTAAAGCACCCTAGCTCCAAGAAAATCATGGATGCAAGGCGGCTTAAATTAGACAACAATATGCGGAAACAAAATTTAAAATAAACGAGAACTTAAGAAAAGTCAAAGAAGATAACACAGAAACTCTAGCTATTGACCAAAAATGAGGAAAAATGTAACATGCTCATGTGTCAGTTGACAAAAAAACCCTCAAACCACTTAAGGAAAAAACAAAACTTTGAAGAACAGTAGAAATTTTTGAACTTATGGACTAACGAAGAAAACATAAACCAAAAGAAACTGAATCAATATACAGAAATTCAGAAAACCATCAGAAAGAAATTCGAGAGGCAAAAGAGAGGAGGCTGTCCGACAGATGCAAGGAAATATAAAATATTTGGATAAAAAGTAAAAAAATCGAAGAAATGACAGATTCTATAAAAAGTAAAAGAACGAATACCTTTAAAAATGATAAAGAAGATTATTACTGATATGAAGGAAAAATTTTGTCACTGAAGAAACTACATCCAAAAGCTATTTAATGGTGAAGGAGAAGAACTATCATTACAAGCCACAGAGGATATCGGACCACCAATATTACAGGGACAAGTCATCTATGCCACCAAAAACACAAAAGATGGCAAAGCTACTGGACCAGATAATGTCTCCATCGAATTATTAGAACTCATTAATGAATATGCTATTGACGTAATGGTTGAACCCTAATATATCAGGCTGCCACATTCTCCAGACAATGGCTGAAATCGATCTTTGTGGCAATGCCCAATAAGTCAAGTGCAATATCCTACTTAGATCACATAACAATAGCTTTGAGTCACACACTTAAAACATTTTTAAAAATAATACACAGCAGAATTGTTAAAACTGTTGAATATAAAATTAGTGACACACAATTTGGTTTTAGAAATGGTATGGGCACAAGAGATACTTTGTCGGCTTGAATGTGCTGGCCCAGAATTGCATAGCTATGAATCAGGGCATATACTTATGTTTTGTAGATTTTGAAAAGGCATTTGATAAGGTTCAACATACATATATTGACAGTCGTGATATGAAAATTATATCTAATCTATATTGAAATCAAACTAACAAGGTAAGAGTTGACATCCAGAACACCCGAGAAATACAGATACATACAGAGAAATATAGAGAGGAGTCCGCCAGGGTTTCGTACTGTCACAATTACTTTTCAATGAGATATATCTATTAATAGATAGAACTTGCGTTTTGCAAACGATACAGTAATAATGACGGATAACAAAAATGATTTACAAAAATTTGAAAAAAAAAAAACAAAATGCATGATCATGACTAAATCAGCAGATGCAAACATCCAATTGATTGTTGAGGATACTGTAATTAAGAGTGTGGATATCTACAAATACTTAAGAACATAGATAACATCAAATGTACACCAAACTAAAGAAATTACAACACGTATTGAAATAGCACGTGCATCATTCGTTAATTTTAAAAAGTTTCTTTGTTATCAGGATATAAGGTTAGGCCTACGCCTAAGAATGCTTTGGTGTTACGTATTCACTACTCTTCTTTATGGCTTGGAAACATGGACATTAACTTTAAATTTTGGTGTAACAAAATAATTCTACGAATATTATGGACTCAAAGAATGTCAAACGCAGAAGGTACTAGAAGAATGTGAAATGAAGCTAAAATAATATTGACTATTAAAAAAAGAAAACTTGGGTACTTAGAATATGCTATGAGAGGGCAAAATACTCATTACTGCAGCTCATTATGCAAGGAAAAATTAAATGTGTGAACATGAAGAATATCGTGGCTTAAGAACTTGAGGGAATGGTTTGAATGCAGTAGTGACGAACTGTTTAGAGCAGCAGTCAACAGGGTCCGCATAGCCATGATGATTTCCAACATTCGATAGAAGATGGAACTTAAAGAAGTACTCTTAAAAACATCTTTGCACGAGCTCTGGATAAGGCACAAGAAAATCTTGAAGTCAACTGAAAAATTGGTAATAATATATGCGGAACCGAACGGGGACTATAAAATTTGCTGAAAAATACAATGAAAGATGGTAAAAAATATTACCTTAAAATTAATGCAAAGAAAACAAAAACAATGGTAATACCGAAAAACAATATTTCAAACATAAACATATTAGTACCTGATAAACTAATAGAACCAGTTTTTCTTCATTTTCTTTTTGTGTAGACCTGACTGTCATGTTTTTCAATGTGCCTCCAGTAAGTTGCCGTTCCATCGTTTTCGTGGTCGTCTCACTGATCGTCTTTGTATTGGACAACTATTTCTCACCATCTTCACTAGTCTGTTGTCATTGGGCTTATATTATCGTTCCATTATACTGTCCTTGATGTTCTCCACTTTGTATCTTCCTCGTATAGCTACTTCTAGTCCATAGTGTCTTGCCATCGATTTTTCTAAGAATGTCATTATTAGATTAATGACTGTTTCGTAAATTCTGCCTTTCACTTCTTTTTCCATATTTTTATGTCCCCATATTTTTTCAATCAGGCATCCTGCGGCCCTGTTGGCTTTATTCACTTGATCATTGAAGAAAGAAAGGACAAGTTGGGGGAAAAATAGAAGGAAAACGAGAAAGCAAGTGAAGTGACTGTATAGCAACAAGAAATAGAGAGGACTAGACCTCTGAAAGACCAGACCAATCAGATATAAAAAGAAGCAATGGATAACGGAAGAAATTTTAGATTTAATGTACAAAAGATGTACAAAAAAGTGGATAAACAAATAAAAAACAGAATTAAGATAGCGAAAGAACAATGGTTAAAAGAACAATGCGCAGAAATAGAAGAATACCAGAAAAGACATGATAGTTTTAACACACATAAAAAAATTAAAGAAATAACTCACAACAATAGAACAAGAAAATCGGGAATACTGAAAGATGCAAATGGGAAACTTGTGTTGAATACTAACAACAAATTAAAGAGATGAACAGAATACATCAATGAACAACAATGAACAAAGACAATAGAACAGAACAGATGGAGATAGAAGTAGAAGAGGATATCTAGAGGATAAAGCATTAGGTCCAGACCAAATTCCTATAGAAATCTTAAAATGCATGAATGATGAAAGCTTAGACATTACAGTAGACTTATTTAACTCAGTATACAAAACAGGACACATACCGAAACAACGGTTACTCTCCACCTTTTGTGCTATCCCTAAAAATACACACGCTAAATATTGCAGTGAATACAGAACAATATCAATAATAAGTCACATTCTCAAATTATTCCTGAAAATAATACATGGTTGTATAAATAAAAAACTGGAAGAAGAAATAGATGATAGTCAGTTTGGGTTCAGAAACGGACTAGGAACTAGAAAGGCGTTATTTGCTTTTAATGTGTTAGCTCATAATGCATTAATATGAATGTTGATGTGCATGTTTGTTACGTTCATTTTGAAGAAGCATTTGACAAAGTAAGACATGAAAAATTAGTCCAAATTCTAAAGACAAGAAACATAGACTTATGAATAATATCAAACCTCTACTGGAATTAAAGAGCACAAATCGTAATAGATAACGAACCCAGTCCAGAAATTAAAATCAGGAGAAGAGTTAGGCAGGGATGTATTAAGTCCCAATTACTATTTAATGTATATAGTGAAGCCATTTTTGAAGACGCAGTACTATCTCAAAGTGAAGGAATAATAATTAACGGAAGATCTATTATAGTTTATTTTTATGAACGAGAGAGTAATTAGCATAATTTTAACTGGTACCTCCGACCACTCCATGGGCGTGCTCAAGATTAATTGAAAAATTACTTTGAATAATTGTAAAAAATAAATGAATTATTTCAGTGTTATAAAGTGTTATGTATATGTAAACAAAAGTGACCTCTTTTATCACACACTATATTAGAACTGACTGGCCTACATTAAAAAGGGTTTTAAAAAATTCACATTTTTTTAAATTTTTAAAAATTATAAAAGAGAAAAAGAGTTTTTAAAACCGTCTAAGGTATGTTAAATAGATGAATAAAAATATTAATATAAAACTTACAGCTACTTGTTACAAATCCAAATCAGATTCAGAAGATGAACTTTCAGAACCAAGATTTATAATAACTGACTCGATCATTTTATCAGTAATATTGTCCAGCTTCCACATTTTTTCCTCTTCTTTAATAGTGTGATTTACTGCCTTTTCCCAGTTTTCAGGTTTTACATTATTTATGGCCTCCAAAAACAACTGTTTAACATCATGAATTTTAAAAGTGGTATTTTTCTTGAAACTTCACTCTTTATCTGTGCCCATACCAGTTCAATCGGGTTTAATTCACAATGATATGGTGGGGATCTAAGTAGGTACTGTCATTTCACGATTTTTGGCAATTTCATCAATTTCGTATTTTTAAAATTTTTCTTTATGAAGGGCACACAACAAATAAAGTTCCTTTCTTATAGATCCGGGATGGTACGTAATATTTTTTGAACTCAGCCAATTCTGCAAGTCTTTTTTTGACCACTTGGTTGTGGGCAGTCCCTCTATAAGTCTGGAGTGATAACTTGCATTATCCATTACTATTACACAGTTCTTAGGAAGAAGATCTATCATTTGTTCGAACCATTCTTGAAAGACATCAGCGTTCATGTCTTCATGGTAGTCACCGGTACAAGTTGATTCAAAAGTTAATAAACCACCTTCAACAAAACCGTCTTAACTGCCTGCGTCCCTTTCCTGATGGTGGGTTTAAACCAGTAGATAAGTTATTTACAAAAGCGTGCCTTTGACTTGTAACAGTTTCATCCTGCCAAAATTTATTTGGTGTATGACCCTCGTTGATCCATGTTTCATCAAGATAAAATATTTTTCTTTTTTGGTTTCTCATTTCCTTTATGGTTCTTAGAAAATGTCTTCTCCATATGACAATATCGCTTCTTTCTAATAAAATAGACTTTCTAGGATTCTTTTTCCAGCGGAAGCCTATTTCTTTTAAAAGTTTCCATAACGTACTTCGACTCATTTCTGGGTAATCCTTATCATTTCGAACTGAGACAAGAACTTTATCCAATGTTGGAAATTCTTGTCTAAAGAAGAATTCATGCACTTTCCGTCGAAGTCCTTCTTTAAAATGATATTCTATTTGAAATTTTGGTTTCCCTGGAGCATTATGTGGCATTTGAAAACTACCACATTTCTCTTCTTTAATAACTCTGTAAATCGTAGATTTCCCAACACCAAGTGTACTGCTAACTAACTCAACGGTCTCATCAACACTTTCACATAAACGTTTGTCTGTAAATGATTTAAAACAATTAAATATTAATGTTTTTTCATTAACTGTTAAAGGACCAATTTTTCGGCGTTTACACGGCACTTCCAAATTTTCCATAACACTAGTATACACAATAAACTGCACCTTGCAACTGAAGTAACTACTTTTAGTGAACTGTTAAGAATTTTGAATACGCCACTTGGACCTTCCTACAAAATGGAAAAACCCACTATCACATTTTCTGTGGAATAAGTTTAGAAGGTAATTATCTAGTCAATTACTGTCGTAGATTCCTGGAATTAAAGAATTAAATGTTTGATTGTTGAAACCCTTACTTCGTGGAATGCACTCGTTTCAGATAAAATAAAACGTTTTATTTTATCTAAAGAATTAAACTTTATTTTGCAAATAGGTAGGTACTTATTAAACTTTTATTGGTTATATATAACCAATAAAATAAACATCTTACATTTCTTGCAAATTCATTAGTACCTGTTAACCTCCATCACTCCGACACTGGCAACCTTATTTAGGGATTAGTAACCCTCACAACTATTGTATTCTATTCTGCTCCAACCTTTATACCTGGTGGTCATACTCAATTTAAAATTGTTTTCCTATATACTTCTGTAAACTTGTTGACAAATATCTGTTTTTCATTGAGTCACCCGTATCAACAGTTTAGGGATTTGCATACATAATTTATTAGGTAAAGAAATAATAAATAAGACTTACTCACAATCAATTTAATTTAACTATCCGACGACCGGTTTCGCTTTCTACAATATGCAAAGCATCTTCAGGTCTCGGTACAAAGTTAAACAAATGATGCCGGTACTCTATTAATAGTTGTAGAAAGCGAAACCGGTCGTCGGATAGTTAAATTAAATTGATTGTGAGTAAGTCTTATTTATTATTTCTTTACCTATTTGAAATGGACTCACATAAGCAACAAATTCATGATTTACATAATTTATTGTTTTATTACTCTCTCATACATAAAAATACACTATAACAACATAAGATATGCAGATGACACCGTGATTATGGCAAGCTCTGCTGAACAACTCCAATTACTGTTAAACAAAACAAACAGTTTCTGTGAAAAATATGGACTAAAAATGAATATAAAAAAGACCAAATACATGATAATAACAAAGAAAACAAATATTCCAACAAACATATATTCAGGAAATGTACCGATAGAAAAGGTTGATAAATACAAATACCTAGGAACCTGGATTTTATACAATAATGATCAACCAACCGAAATAAAAGCTAAGATAGAAATAGCAAGAAATGCGTTTTTAAAAATGAAAACAATTCTCTGCAACAAAAATCATAGATTAGAACTGAGAGTAAGAGCACTGAGATGCTACGTATTCTCGATACTGCAATATGGACTTGAAAGCTGGACATTGAAGCAAGAACACATAAATAAGTTACAGTCCTTTGAAATGTGGTATTACAGGAGGATGCTTAGAATAGCGTGGACACAGAAGAAAACTAACACGGAAGTATTGCGAGAAATGTGTAAAGAATGCGAAATAATAAACACCATATAAAAATAAGAAAGTTACAATATCTGGGACCCGTAATTAGGGGACAGCGATATGAACTGCTAAGGCTGATAATACAGGGAAGGATAAGAGGAGGAAGGAGTATAAGAAAAAGGAGATTGTCATGAAGAATTTAAGGGACTGGTTTAAATGCAGTCCTGTAGAACTCTTCAGAGCAGCAGTAGATAAAGTAAATATAGTGATGATAATATCAAACCTGCGATTGAGAGACGGCACTTAAAGAAGAAGAAGAACTCTGAACCTTAATAAGAAAAACCTAAAATAGAGATAAATTTGCAGAAGTCATCGCCAACCATACGCATCCAAAGAAGATGTATCCGATACGAAAATAATAAAATACCCGTTCACTAAAAGGATGTCAAAAAATGATGGAAAAAGGATTCTTGACTTAGAACACAAACTGAAACAGTAGAGACAATGGTTTGAAGAAAGGGATTTAAAACTAAGTAGGCCAAAAACAGAGTATTTGAATTGTTAATTTAAAGATAGACTTACCAGTACAAATAAAATGATAATTTTTGAAAATAAAAGGAAAAACTTTTTTTATAAACTATCCTTCGTTTATAAACAAAAAGTGTTTATTAAAGAACTATAGCAGACAGGAAAGAATAAATACCAATAAGAAGAGTAAACAAATATATGAAACTCTATATAAACTTGAAAACCAAATTAGAAAATCAAATAAAAATTTCTCATGAAACGATTATCATAAAGAAGATTCTATTGCAGATATATACAATATCCTATTTAGAAATTGTACTAAACCTTGACAATAACCATAAACATTATACTTTTATAACCGTGGTTAATATGATAACACACGTAAAATTCAAATTTGAACGAAAACTACATTTTAAATTGCCAGCAAGGATTCAAACATTCATTCATCAAAATTCGCGATGACGAAAATTTCAAAAATGCTGTAAATTAATTCATGTACGTGTCCAGCATCCTGGTAAGTGAGCAAACATTTTTATTAACAACAATTAACGCAAAATATTAATTAAGATAAATTAACACGCGGAGGGCAAGAGAATTATGCAGTTTTGCCAAGAGCTGGTCAGTCTTTGTGCGGTGGTCATTTCGAAAATATCGCAATAGATACATTGTTGTTCCAAGTTTGGTTATAGTATTGAATTGTGGTGGTGAAGAGTATCTTAGTGTGAGCTATTTGGTAAGTGTTCAAAAAATTATTACATCTAAACGACGTATGTGCAATATTTTAGGAGCTTCATTCATTGTCTGGCTTCATTTATGTTTACATTGCGAAGAACCATATAAAAATAGTTTACCCAATTTATTATACATCCAATTCAGAATATTAAATAAAATATCAAACCACAATTTAAACTCCTGGTTTTTGAGTGACGTGTACATCAAAAGTGCAGTTATTAAACTGCACGGTATTTGCACTAAAATGAATCATTTAGTTGTAATTCTAGACATGGTCCATTATAGACTACAAGCCCATCCGACATTTTAGGGATCATTTGACCCAGCATGAATTATATATAAATAAATACTACAATAAGTACTGTTCGTTGCAAGATATTTCGGATTTAATCTTCTAGGTATAGTTGTATACAGGGTCGGACTTATATTTCTTCTAGTTTTTTAACATGTTCTATACATGTTTTCCAATTATCTGCTGTCAGCTTACAACAGTCGAAAGTGATTTAGGAGAATTATTCATTTTTCTCAAATTACTTTTTAATTGAGACCACAACAATTCCATTGGATTCAGTACACAACAGTAAGGAGGTAATCTTAATATTTTATGGCCATAATTCTCAGCTAACCTGTCGATAACATATTTTTTTTCACATTATCAAACACATTATTCACATTATTATACATTTTTATTTTTAAAAGTGAAACTGGAACAAACCATGAAGTGGAGATATCCAGGAGTGGCTAGTATACCTGTTGAATACAAAGCACGTGGTGTTCGTGTGTATTGAGGTATAAAAAAAGCGCTTATTAAAAGCTTAAAATTTTTTATTATAAAGAAGATCTTTTCGGAATTGTATCATTCCATCATCAGTTTACTAAAAGAGAGAGTAAAAATACCGATATTAAAAACAAGAAAGTTAAAATTTGAATATACAAATAGAAAAAGTTGGTTTTTTACTACTTACATAAAAAGTTGTTAAAAAAAACATTGTGTGGCCACATCATTACCATTTCACTGTCCAACACTCTCTGAATCAATAAAAAACACTATCCTGAATTCTGTTGAAAATATTAAGATTTCCTTTAAAGTCAACAATAAATTGAGTAGATCATTATGCAATAGTAAGGACCCTATTGACTTCAGCAAACGCAGTGGAGTTTATAAACTTCAGTGTTCTGACTGTGATGCCACTTACATTGGTAGAACTTGTAGATCTCTAGTAACCAGGGCTATTGAACATTCTAAGTTAGAGAACACTTCTTCTTTTTCACATCATCTTAAATATCAAAATCACACAATCAAGGTACCAGATGATATCTCTCTTCTTCATAACATCCCAGGTAGAGATTATCTCAAACTTGACCTTTTTGAGGATTTGGAAATAGTCAAGGAAAAGAAAAATAGTCCCAATTGTGTTAATCGTCACACCAGCATCAACAGAGACTTCGTCCCACTTCATCGACAATTATTCTCCTAATCTAACTTTCTTTCTTTTAACTACACCTCCAATTTTACTTCACTTCTACATTTCTTTTTATTTCCCATAGCTAAATTTCAACTTACATAATCATTCATACTTAACTCTATACTTGTCACCATTAATACACTAACATCACCCCTTTGCTAATATCCAACTACCCATCCTCTCCAATAACTACCATCTCACTTATCATACACATTTTCTTATAAATATTCATTTTACATCTATCAATCTCTTATCACAATCAGTTTCAATATCCCCAGCTTACATCGTTACATTCACCTTCTATTTCCTTTTCTTGCTTTCTCGTTTATTTTTTTTTTCTTTTCTTTTCCTCGACTCATCTTCCATAAATTACAATCCAACTTTTATATATACTCATTTAATCAAACACATACAATCATACACATTTTCTTATAAATATTCATTTTACATCTATCAATCTCTTATCACAATCAGTTTCAATATCCCCAGCTTACATCGTTACATTCACCTTCTATTTCCTTTTCTTACTTTCTCGTTTATTTCTTTTTTCGTTTTCTTTTCCTCGACTCATCTTTCATAAATTACAATCTAACTTTTATATATACTCATTTAATACAACGAAACAATTAGGTAATAACATCCTTTTCATCCCATTTAAAATGATTTATTAATTTTAACCACTTAAATTAAAAAATTTTTCCCTACCTTGGTATACCGATTTATTTTACATCGCAGTCACTCATTGATTTATATTCTTCCATCAGTTTTTTAAAATACCAAAAATTGCTAATGATCCTACTACACACAAAACACATTTCTTCACTAAAAACTGCCTACTCACAAACTTCACAATGACTTTGCTCCTACCACATCATTCCTCTTGATATTGATGGGTACTAACTGATTTTTCATACCATCTTTCTATCAGTTAGCCCTAGACTCCAACACAGATCAGAGGTAATGTAAGTCAATAAAACCTCACCAACTACAGGGGGTCATATAAGATGCCCCCAGTTTCATTTTTTAATATCACACAATTTAAGAGTCTATTGCATTTACCTGAATAAATAACGTGAAGATTATTTTTTAAATCGAGATTTCCATCGAATGTTTTTATGTGGCCACACAATGTTTTTTTTAACAACTTTTTATGTAAGTAGTAAAAAACCAACTTTTTCTATTTGTATATTCAAATTTTAACTTTCTTGTTTTTAATATTGGTATTTTTACTCTCTCTTTTAGTAAACTGATGATGGAATGATACAATTCCGAAAAGATCTTCTTTATAATAAAAAATTTTAAGCTTTTAATAAGCGCTTTTTTATACCTTAATACACACGAACACCACGTGCTTTGTATACATTTTTACATATCACATTTTCACATTTTCACATTATTGTGATATCATTAATCGTTATTAAACAAAAGTTTCATACACTATTAAACAGATATGGCAATACCTACAACATATACACCGATGCGTCAAACAATGAAGACAGAGTTGGAGCAGCAAATTATTCGGAAGACTCCTCAGTTAGTTTCAAATTATCGTCAATTACAACCATCTTTTTGGCTGAATTATTGCAATTCTAAAAGCACTATTGTTAATACAAACCAAAAATTAAAAAGATGTATAATAATCACAGATTATTCAAGCTCATTATCCTCACTGACTCAATTGTACTGTGACAACCCCCTTCTACTTCTTATTAAAGAATAACTTACAACATTTCAAATAAGAACATCCAAAAAGGTAAACGTTGTATGTAGTGTAAATACAAATAAATATATTATTAAATTACAGCATTACTGTTAATATGGATACAATAATAAAAACTGGATTTGAGAAAGTAAATCACCAAATAACTTTTCAACCAAGCACTGAGTCAAATGGAAAAGCTTTAGTAGTGGCAAATGTCAAAAAAGAATGGAAGAATTATGTGGAAGAATTAAGAAAAATAAATTACCATAAATAATGCTAATCCATAAATGCATAAATTAGCAGGTTAAGCCCATGATATCATCATATTGGTTTGATAAATTAATTCTTTCCCTGTAAACTTTTGGACAGCGAATATATCTTAATGCATCTTCAGAAAAACTTGATGCAATTTTGTAAACTTCAAAAAAATATAATTTAAACATTAAACTTGATTTTTGGGTTAAAATGAACTCTAAGTGAGTGTTATGAAACTAAAATTTACACTTAAAAGTGAACTTTTATTTATTATTTATTTCAAACTGACTTTAAAATCGGGCACAAGAATAATGCATAATTTAGGTTATGTTACTTATGCTTTTTTATGATATAAATCCAATTTTCTCTTTGTAGTAATTTGTGCTTCGAAGTTGGAAACGAATAAAACTTAAATTGACAATTTTTTGTTGTATTTTTACAATTTATAACGCAGCATTTCCTAAATCCTATTTTCTTCAGTGACAGAATGTGTAAATAAACAAACGAATATGAAATATGACAATTGACAATATGAATTTATGAAATCTATGAAATTTGCAGTAAAAAATGCAAGATTTCTCCGCTACTCGCGCACGATCGTTTCTCGTATCACATCCAAGTACTTGCACGTCGCCAATAGTACAGCACAAAAATAAACCAGTGTGTGACGTGTGAACGACTCAAATATAGCATACCCAACTCCCTAAAAGATGCCCTAGAAGAAAATGCAGATACCCAAAAAATATTTTCTTATCTTAAAAACTGTCAACTACTTTAAAAAATCTAAAACATACATTGTAATACACATACATATTATTATTGTAAACCTATTTTAATATACACTTTTGTATACCAGTATTACCAGTGTAGTCATCTGTACTGATAAAAATTGACGGTAGGTATAGTTTCTAAAGTTGTTATTACATATTGTAGTATTAATTTATATGTGATTCATATCGTGTCAAATGGCCCCTTAAAAATATCCCATTGGCTTGTAGTCTATTATAAAAGTGTGTCCAGCATGATTTTGTTTAATTGTAATGACGATCCTTTTTGGAAAAGTCAGTGATAGTTGAAGAGTGTTAATGTCTTTTCCTTTATTATATATTTGTGATAGCAAAGGTATATCCAGGAAACAACAAATTAAAAAGGTATAAACATATTGTACGTAAATGATCTATTAAGAGAAAAAACTTTTGAAAATATTATATTATAGGATACAAGCGAATCCTTATTCTATGAAAGTCATTTAGACAGGCCATTCACGTTCCGACTTTCTATCCAACTAGCGGTCCAACTTCAGTTCTAGGTTGTTTTCACGATGGTGTACATCGCTTAACCAAAAAATGTATCGAATAAACACTACGCAAAATATAATTAGGAGGAGGAAAATGACAGCATTGTGCTTGTTATCGTTATATGTATGTTATGATATGTATGTTTAAAAATTAGGTTTCGTTTCTCTAGGTATTTGTCTAGGGCTGAACTAATTAATTTTTTCAACTCTTGATTTTTATGACGTTTTAAGAGGTAGGAAAAAATTATAATTTTTAAAGATTTGTGTAGGTATGACATCTATATTTTATTTATTTTAAACTGGAGCCGGGATTTATTTTATTGTGTGTGTGTCGTATATTTTTAAGAGGAATAATTTTTCGTGCAACTGAAAGTTATTTTCTATTATTTTTTTGCGAACTAGGGATCTTTTGCTACAACTATGATTTAATTTTCATTGTTTGTTAATAATTCTTCCGTAGCCAATCCGGAGTATCGGAAATTTACCTGTATGGGAATGTCCTAAATAGATCTACAGAAAGGAAAATGATTTGACCTAACAAAAAGGTAATTTTCGTGCAATTGAAAGTTTATTTTCTATTAAATATTCGCGAACTAGAGATCTTTGCGTAAAGTATTTCATAGAAATCTCATACGTAACAGGTGCCGAAGGCCAACTAACTGAGGAAATTTTCGATCCAACCTGTGATCCGACTTCCAACTTCACCATTCACGCTCCGACTTCGTCACCAGTCGGAATTCGGATCTTCAAGTCGTCCCACTAGATGTTCCGACTCGTACCACTAGTTGTCCAACTAATCCAATTAGTCCACTGACGATCCCATTTCGGATCCAACTGCAGAAGTTGGACCACTAGTGGTACCACAAGTCGGAACGTAAATGGCCTGCATTAGCCAGTTCAAAAACGCAAATGATAATATTATATAGAAAGTGTTAAAACTGATAGTGCAAAAAATATGCATAGCAGAAGGATTCTTGAAAGAAAAAGAATCTGCTAGGTTATAGTTTCAAATAGTTTCAAACAACCACCACAAAACTTTTTAAAAGGAATAAAAATATATATTTTATAAATAAAACAGAGCTGAGAGAAGAATGGCAGATCATAGATAAGCAATAAAAACCTTAACATATAAAGACGATGAAAAGAAGGGAAAGAACAGAAACCATGTTATAGAAGTGATGATAAAGCTCTGACTAGCAGAGATATATAGAATAATACATGTCAAAACAAGAAACAATGGCAAACGCATTGTCCAACATTCAATCTCGACAATACATTCAATAATGAGAACAAACTAAATGCAAGACCAAATATTTACCATGTTGGGATAGTATCATGAGTTTTTCCAGGTTTTTTCTCATGATTTATAATAGATTTACTACAAAGAGAATTTTACTGTTATGATTGAGTGTGGTTGTTTATAGAGAATGATTTTTCTGACGGATATTCTCAAGTTAAAGTTGATTTCATGTAATCGAATAAACTATCTAATAATAAAGTCGTCTCAGAAACGCTCCTCAAAAATATTGACAATATCATTGTAAAGTCGTCTACTTTAAAATGTATAATATGTCTGAATTGTCAATACGAATGAGGCAGATAAAATTACATTGTTAGAAGAATTTTTTGTAATACCACGTAACAAAACAAATTATTTTGCTTAATTTGTATTTTAAAAACGATTTCCGAAGTGAGAATCATAACTACAAAATAAACGTATGAAATTATGGTTAACCCGCATTAAAAATAGCAAATAATATAATATAGTAAACATATACACTATATCAATGCATCTTAGCTACCTTATAATACATTCAATACTGACATTTCTTAATTTAAACTGACGTTTTGCATCGAATTGTAATAAAATACAATGTATAGTATTTACTATTGAAAAAGGCCAAAATATTGAGTTGTTAAGGCCGTTAAACAATTTAAAAATTTGTTTATGACCTTCAAATGATTTAAAATCGGTGTGATAAAAGAAATTTGTTTTTAATATAAACTTGAACTTTACGAAAAAGGACTCTGATTTTATTATTCAATTGATGGCACAGGAGAACATTCTTAATCATTTATAATGACCGCAGACTAGAACCCAAACCGGGTTGTAATTTTAATAGTGATGAAATCAGGAAAAAATAAGTAGAGGTAATGGATTTTGGGAACAGCTATGACCTTGAACATTTCACATAAACTTGTGTACTAAATAGGCATAATGCATAGCTCTTGTCAAAATCCAATACATTAATAATATAATTACATATCTTCGATTCTAAAATATTGTAAAAGACTTTAAAGAGTATGAGTAAGAAAAGAGATATTTAGTTATATTCTTTGTGGCATTTTCAAGGTCATAGCTGTTCCCAAAATCCATTAACTCTAAATATAAAACAGAGTAATAGACTACAAGCCAATGGGACCTTTTTAGGCGGTTATTTGACTCAACATGAATCACATATACATCAATACTGCAATATGTAATAACAACTTTAGAAACTATACCCTCAACTCTTATGGGTACTCAAATTATATATTATATACAGCTTTTCAGGCCTGGAGGCCCATGGCTTCTATTTTCTTCACTATTTTTTCCACTCATCTCTGTTTTTCGTCTTGTCCTACCAGTCCGGTATTATTAGTTATCTTACATCGGTTTTAACTTCTAACCACTTCTTTTTTGGTCTTCTTCTATTACTTCATTACGCAGTCTGTTAGGGGGTGCTCTGCTGAAATATTAGACGCAAATCACGCAAAACTATTTAAAACGTTTAGAGAACTGAGTTACGATGGCCAATCAAAATTAAAATTTTAGTCTATTTCGTTGCAAGAGTCAAAAAGAAAAAGGGTTTAGGAAGCAACATCTCGTCGCCAGTGTACAGTAAAATACACGGTAGAAAACATGAGTACGTAAAGCAACAGTATGTTATATATTTTCAAGAATCTCTAGAAGACTCCAGTACCTTGTTGCTAAATTAAAAGCAGGCGTAAATCTAAATGATCAACGTGGCAAACGTTGAGAATCTTTGCAAACGCAAAATATGAAATATGCGATAATACTAGGTCATTTTCGCAGCAAGAAAATCATTATAGCAGAAATGCTTCTTCCAGAAGTTTCCTTCCAGCTCAATTAAGTATCTCTAAAATGTAAATGTTTTGAGACTGATAATACAGGGACAGATTCAAGGAAGAAGATCCGTTGGCCGAAGGCAGAACTCATGGTTAAAGACACTACGTGATAGGTCTCAATGCAGATCGATTGATTTGTTTAGAGCAGCAAGTTCTAAAATAAAAATAGCCATTATGATTGCCAACCTTCGTAGGGAGACGGCACTCTAAGAAGAAGAAAATGTAAAGATTATTTTTTAAAATGTACCCTGATACAAATATCTCTTTACGAACCAACGACAACATTTTTAAAAATAAATTCACCTTGCGATTTAGACTTCCCAGATCAGATACTTGTTCATATTGTGACAAGCTTTCTAACAAACTTTCTTATAGTAGTGATTGATGTGAAAAAAAATCAAAATTGAAAGTAAATTTCATCATATGCTAACGAAAGCAGGTTACAAAACATTAAGACAAGATACTGATATTGCAAAAGTAACTATTAATTATGTTGTTTTATGTACTGATTTACAAAAAGTTCTTGTTCGTCCTAATCTAACTCGCCCATCAATCTTCTACCAGCGACAACTTTTTCGCATTACTAGGCTGTTCACAATATGGGGAGTAAACTGCTACAATGATGCTCTAAAACGAAGTAATTGCGCATCGAGGCTCCACTGGGAAAGCATCAGCATTGCTACTTTATGTAACTGAAAACTTAAATCGTCTTGATCCAGGCAAAGAAAGAAAACATGTTATTTGGTCAGATAGATGTGCCGGGCAAAATAAAAATTAAAGTCGTAAGTTATAACATTACTTCGACTGTTTCTGTTGAGAACAGTACTTCACCAAAATTAAAAGTTCTAACTAGTGGGCACAGCTTTATGCCCTATGATAGATACCTTGTCCTGATAGAACGCAACAAGAAACTTTCATCGGTTTATACACTGTTTCAGTGGATCTGTATTTGTAAAAGATAGCGTTAAAAACCCGTTTAAGTTATTGACATGCATCAAAGATTTTTGAAACATTTTATCAGTGCGGAAAATGTAGTATGAAAAGATCCAAAGTGCAAAATAACTTAGCCAGTGTAGATACAAATCAGCTCGAATCATCCAAATATATATATATATATATATATATATATATATATATATATATATATATATATATATATATATATATAATCCATCTCGGTAGCTTGTAATTTTTTCCTGTTTCTTTTACTAGTGTCCCATATCTGTCCATATCCGTATGTTACCACCGGCTCAATCATCGTTATATAACAACGACAGTTATATATATATATATATATATATATATATATATATATATATATATATATATATATCTGTCGTTGTTTTCCTGTTTCTAGTTTCCCTCGTTTCCTATCTCGGGTGTCGGCTTCATTTAGCTGTCTTCCTTCCATGGCTTCATTCACGTCATCTCGCCAGCTTCTTCTTGGACGCCCTCTTTTCCTTCTTTCGGTTGGGATCCATTTTAATATTTTCTTTGGCCACCTCTCGTCTGCCATTCTGTTTACATGACCGAACCAAGTTAGTTGTTTTTTCTGGACTTCATCTATAATGTCTTTTTCTTGCTCCATTCTACGTTTTATTTCTTCATTGCGGATTCTGTCCATCCTTGTCAATCTACAGCTTCTTCTCATAAAATCCATCTCGGTAGCTTGTAATTTTTCCTGTTTCTTTTACTAGTGTCCCATATCTCTGCTCCGTTTGTTACCACCGGCTCAACCATCGTCTTATATATTTGTTTTTTCGTCGTTCTTGTGATTTTTTTATCCCAGAGAATGGAGTTTAGGCATTTGGTAATGTTTCTGTCTTTGTTTATTCTTGTATTTATTTCTTCATGGCTATTTCCGTCTTTTGTAAACACTACTCCTAGGTATTTTACTCTATTTGTTCCTTTGATTTTGTCACTCTCCAATGTCAGGTCTTCGACTGTATTTTTCCCCACTGAGAGATATTCGCATTTTTGTAAGTTCATTGTCAGTCCACATTCTTCGTACGCTGTTTGTAGTTTCCTAACCATATAGCTGAGGTCGTCTATATCTTCTGCTACCACCAGTTGGTCATCAGCCAAGAATAGTGTATAGAGAATATCCTCATCTATTTGTATTCCCATATTTCTGCATTGTCTTTGCCACTTTTGTAGAGATCGATCCAGATATATTTTAAACAGCGTAGGTGATAAACAACATCCCCGTCGTAGCCCTTTCGTAGTGTTGAATTTCTCACTCAAGTTTGCCACATATTTTAATTGATGCGGTGTTGTTTACATACCACTTTTGAGTTGCTATTATTAACGAAGGTTTTATTTCCATGTTTTGCATTTCACTCCATAAATTATTTATCGGCACGTTATCATATGCCTTTTCAAGATCTATCAGGGCTATATGTGTTTCTTTGTTTCTTTGTTGTCGCTTTTCGATTAATATTTTAAGTGTATATAGATTATCTATAGTCGATCTTCCAGCTCTGAATCCGCATTGTTCTTCTGGTTGTTTCATACGAATGTCTTCTTCTATGAGGTTTCTAAGTATTCGGGAGTACAGTCGTCCTATAGTGGGGATGACAGCAATTCCTCTATAGTTTCTGACATTGTTTCGTGCTCCTTTTTGGTATATTGGGGTTATATAGGCCTCACGCCATTCTAACGGGGTCTCTTCTCCATTCAGGCATCGTTGGAAAAGATCTTTGAGCATTTCCCACACTTTAGCTGAGCCGTATTTAATAAATTCTGGTGAGATGTTTCCTGGGCCTGGCGCTTTTTTAAGTTTAAAAGATCTTATCGCTTCTACGATATTTGTCATGTTCAATTCAATGAATTCTGATCGTATGTCTCTGTTTGCATTTTCGTATTGAAAATTTTGTCGTCCTTCTTGTAGTAACTGTTTAAAGTAGTCTACCCAGTCTTTTTCTGTTATGTTACTTAAATCTAATTTATTGTTGGTTGACGTTTTCATAGATTTTAGCATTCTCCAGGCTTCTGAACTTTTCGATCCTCCAATCATTTGTTCTATGTATTCGCATTTCTTTTCCCAAGATCTATTTTTCCTTTTTGTTACTTCCGTCTTCACCAGTTTATTTAGGTTTTTATATATTTCTTTAGAGGGGTCGTCTTTTTTATCTAGATATGTTAGGTATGCTTCTTTTTTCTTCTTTATCATTTCATCTATTCCCTCATCCCACCAATATGGTTTTTGTTTTGTGCGTCTTTGAGTGCCTATTGCCTCTTCTGCTGCTTCTTTAATACTGTGTACTATGTGCTTGTATTCTTCTTCTATTGTTCTATTTTCTATTACTAGTTTTCCATCTAACCTTCTTTGGTATAAATACTGCACGCTGTTATCTTCTAGACTTTGTAGATTATAGTGCTCTTTATTTGTTGTTACGTTCTTATTTACATTTGCCGTTTCGTATTTTCCCAATCTCGGTATCGTCATATTTCCCCCAACCAGTTCGGGTTCACAAATGCTGTTGGTACTAGAGGCTTTGTTCTCAGTACAAATCTTATTCCAGAGATGCAGAGACGTCAACTGCGACGTATACGCATGTCTGGTTGATTACGAGAAAGCGTTTGACTGAGTATGGTACGCCAAGATGATGCAAATACTAAAAGAAGCAGGAATTAACAACCAAGATCTGAAAATAATTAGAAATCTTTACTGGAATCAGACAGCACATCTCAGAGTTGAAGGTGAACACACTGACTATGTGAAAATCATGCGTGGAGTGAGGCAAGGCTGTATTTTGTCTCCTCTAATCTTCAATCTGTATTCTGAAAGAATATTTACCGAAGCTTTGCACGAAACCGAAAAAAGTATTCTACTAAATGGTTACCGGCTTAATAACATCAGATATGCAGATGACACCATAGTATTTGCGGACAACTTAGAAGACCTACAAGTTCTTATGAATAAAATCACGTATTACAGTCAACAATATGGACTCAATATAAACGTTAAGAAGACAAAGCTTATGATAATTAGCAAGAAAAGGATAACAGAAGGTCAACTCTACGTCAACCAATCTCCTGTAGAAACAGTGGTACAACTACCTCGGCACCATAATAAATTAAGAATGTACCAACAACCAGGAGATTAGAGCACGCATCGCAAAAGGTAAATCCACCTTCAATCAGATGGGGGCCTTCTTCAACAGTCACAATCTCTGTCTTGATACAAAAATAAGAATGCTGCGATGCTACGTCTTCTCTGTCCTTTTATATGGTGTTGAATCGTGGACCTTGAACGAAGATATGTGCAAAAAACTGGAAGCATTTAAGATGTGGCTATATCGGAGAATACTACAGATCCCGTGGACAGACCGAGTCACAAATGAGGAGGTCCTTAGAAGAATGAATAAGAACCGAGAGGTACTGACAACCATTAAATCTCGAAAGTTACAGTTCTTCGTACAAATTATGCGAAATGAATCCAGATATGCTCTATTTCAAGCCATCCTACAAGGAAAAATATTTTGAAAGCGAGGTCCAGGAGGAAAACCTCATCTTGGTTAAAGAACCTCAGAATCTGGTTCAATACAACATCTGTGCAGCTTTCCGCGCTGCTGCAGATAATATAAAGATTGTCATGATGATCGCCAACATTCGTAACGGATAGGCACATCAAGAAGAAGAAGACGTAAAACATGTTTATAAGTAATTTGTTAATAATAAGTACGTTTCTTAATTTCACGTGAATCTACTTAATTTTTTATTTGAAAAACAATTAAAAGACATGGTTTAAGACATTGTTTTATTAAAATATACATCTATGTTCATCAATACTTGTTTTGTAAACCTAAGGTTATTTATGTTGATATTAATGTTACGCATCCTCTAGTCTATCACGCTCATAAAGATTCTTTTTTCCAAAATAATCAATTAAAAGGTTAGGTGTTTACAACGTTGTTCCAGCGTAGCGTTCAATTAGTAACGACCATTGTATAGATATACTAATCAATCTCTAGAGTTTTTTAATTGAAATTTTCCAAGAACACAATATTGCATTTTCTATAAGTAATGTGTTTTGTATATACTTTATCTGTTATTGTTATTTATTTTTTCTTAATGTAGAAATCATTAAATTGCGTTATACATTAGTTATCATTCCTAAATAAGTGTTTACTTTGGTGTGTCTAGTGGTCCCCTATTCAATTTTTCCTTATCATAGAACTAGAAAAAAATGATATTTTGTCTTTAAAAAGAAATTTTCCGCGAATTTTTGCGATACTACAAACAGCTACAAGGTGTTTTGTTTTAACATTTTAAACATTTAGTAAGTTGGTAAAATTGTACAAATCTTTGAAAATAATATAATATATTAAAAGGGGAAGAATAGTAATATTTTTCCCCTTCTTATCTTACGTAAGCAATTTTGCTTATTCTCTGTAGCGTTGTTGCCTCTATGGAAGAGTGTCAATCTATCGACCATACACCATACTCCATATGTTGCGCCATATTTATTTTCGTAAACAATAAAAATCATGCTCCAGTTATTTTGAGAAGCATGGCCAGTGCTCGTTTTTAATTAGTCTCAGAGGTGGATGTGTATCATTTTCATTGACAAGCACTTCAATCAAGCTTTTTTCTTTTCCTTGCGTTTTTTTTTTCACCTCTGTATAAACCACCATTACTTTTATTTATCTTTCTTTCGCCCATAGCTGTTTGCTTTCATTTTTGCCCAGCTTTCCTCGACTCGATCGCGTTGGATGATAATACATATGTGTTTCTGGTTGTGTCCTCCAGTTTTTCAATTTTTATCTTTGTGGTCTATTCTGCAATTTTATTTTAATATTATTATTTTATTTTATAAATAATACTAGTATTAATTAATTAATTATATTTTTTTTTATTTTTTCCTCAAGTCATTTTAAAAACATGAGCCTTTTTTTATAAAAATGATTCAATTTAGTTTGAATTTTCGACAAAAAACTGAAATTGATTACGTGGGATACTTTGGTTGTACAGCATGGCCTCAAATATTTTTGAATTACTGCTACTACAAACGTTCTAAATCGAAAAAAAGTAGTAATCATTTTCACAAAACTATAAAAACTGCAATCGATTTATTTGTTGCGAACAATGGTGCCACAATTTCCGAAAATCTCTTGCCGAAAAAAGACCTTGTTCTTTGTTCTGATATATAGGCTTAATTCAGACACGTTGTTGTGTTGTTTTCATTTACTTTAAATATTGCCGTTAAGTATATTTCCCATTCATTTATTGGTATAGCATGATTTTCCTTTAATTTTGCCATTTCTTTCGTTTGATTGCTTATAAATCTCGATCTTTAGGAATCTCCATAAGAATTTCTAGTAATCATCAATCATCATCATCATCATAATCCAGCCTTCATTTATCACGTCCACTGCTGGACATAGGCCTCCCTTAAACTCCTCGAATCTTTGCGATTTTGTGCCCTTATTGACAATTTTTCGTGATACGCCTAATGTCATCAGCCCAATGTGTATTCTTCCTCTACTATGTTTAAACTCTTGGCCTCCAGCAGTCATCAATATTTTGTTGTATTTCATGGTTAACATGTGACTAAGACGAGTACTGTGTGAGTACTGACTTATCTAAATGCTAAAATTCAGACAGGAAATATTGCTATATAGACCAACCAGGGCAACAACTAACAATAACCACGGAGAAACTACAGCTATCTGAGGAAAGAAATGCCGTTAAAACGTTTAAAATAAATAGAACAGGTTAATGCAAGTGAATAGTAAAAGTAAAATGTAATGACGTGTCCCACAAAACAGAAAAACACAAAAAATACGTATATTGATGAAAGGCAACCGTATATACGTATTTTTGACTACTGGTCATCTTCAGTACGATGCAGCCAAGTTAGAAAAGAAGCATGTTAACTTGGAAAAGGATTACTACAGGAGCAATGCGATCTCTAATTTGTGGAATTAGAGATAGCATTAGTTAGCTGCATCTTCCTCCGTGGTTATTGTTAGTTGTTGCCCTGGAAACATCAGGGTTTTCTTAACTCTAATGCCACGAATTGGTCGTATTGCTTCTTGGTGATCCTTTCTCAAGTTAACATGCTCCTTTTATAATTTGAATGCACCGTACTGAAGACGACTAACATATACCTATATTGATATACCTATTTTGTTTTTTGTTTTCCTGTTTTGCAAGATATGCCATTACATTTTACTTTTATTATTCACTCGCATTAACCTTTTCTATTTGTTCTAAACGTTTTAACGTTTGGCATTACTTTCCTCAGGTAGCTGTAGCTTCCTCCGTAGTTATTGTTAGTTGTTGCCCTGGAAAGACCCCCATCAGGGTCTTCTAACTGTAATGCCACAAAATGGTCGCATTGCTCATATAGCGATCCTTTCCCAAGGTAACATGCTCTTTTTCCAATTGGACTGCACCGTACTGAAGACGATCAATAGTCAGAAATACGTATATACAGTTGCCTTCCATCGATATACCCAGTTTTGTTTTTGTTTTCCTTTTTTTTGGAGACATGCTATTACAAATATTCGAGGTACATTTAGTCGAGGTACAATTAGGTTCCGCGGTTTGCGCGGTTAGTACAATTAACCTAGAGCTAAGATTGATACTATTACACGAATTAACCTCACCAGTCTTACGGGTTGAACCGCGTTGTTTATCATTGCACCGAGCTTTGCCATCCTCTTCGATGTGTTCTTCAGGGCTTTCGAGGTCTCAGTCTCCCGATTTCCCAGACACTACTACACTGATCGCTTATCAAAGCATTATTGGGGGATTGTTGCGGGCCTGATCCCTGCGCCGACTTCCACCCAAACCATATCACCATCGACGGTATAAATGACCTGTCCTCTATTCCCAGCACCAGTAATGCTTTGATAAATGATCAGTGTACTAGTACCTGGGAACTCGAGAGACTGAGACCTCGAAAGCATCCAGCTATAAGCTGGATGGTAAGTTGCACCCAATAAATCATAGCCATGAATTCTTCCTCTAGCGATAATTTGTTCTTCGTTGATATAATACCGGGGGTTGAGGCGCCGGGCCTGCTACCCGACACTCGGAAAAAGTCATTATGCAAAAACCAATCCAACACAGCCTCGGATTTTGGACAGAACAAAGATATACGGCTTAGGCAAAGAAAAAGGACTATAAGAATATAAACGTGGAATATACAAGGAATCGCATCTAAACAAAATGAAATAATATCAGAAATCGAACGACTAGGCACAGATATAATAGTCTTAAGCGAAACAAAAAAAAAGGTCAAGGAGAGGAAATTATAGGGAAATATACACACATATGGAGTGGAGTTTGCAAACATGAAAGAGCCGCAGAAAGAGTATCAATATTAATAAAAAATAAATGGAGAAAATACATACAAGATAACCAGCAAATAAATGAACCAATAATGAAAATTAGGATGAACATATTTAGACAACCAACAATAATTGTTGGAGAATATGGAATGAATGACAAAGCGACCATAAGGGAAAAGGAAGATTTTTTCAACGCACTAAAAGATGTTTTAGACAGGACAAAGGAAAAAAAGAAGATATTCTACTAATTGGAGATTTTAACAGCCACATAGGAAAGGATGATGAAGATATAGCGGGACGATTCGGGGAGGACGAAATTAGAAACGACAATGGAAGTCGGCTAATCGAAATATGTCGAAAATACGATTTATCCTTAACCAAAACAAGATTCCAGCATAAAAACACACATAGATACACATGGGAAGAACCTAGTAGAAACCAAAGATCAATTATTGATTTAATAATAGTAAGAAAAGCCAACAAAACAATAATACAAGATGTAAGAGTATACAGACAAGCATAATGTGCAAGTAACCACCGATTAGTGCTAGGAAAATTCATATACACGGGAAGACGACAAAAAGACAATATCCAGAAAGATGAGGAGATGCAACAAATCGCAAATACGAGGTATAAAGTAGAACTTCTACAACAATTTAGTACTAAAACACTATATCAGAATAGGCTACAGAATATGCTACAGATGAACGAAGAATGGACCCCAACAGAAATGTATCAACACCTAAAGGAAAAAATAACAAAGCGGCAAACGAAGTGCTGGGTATTGAACAACATAAGAATACATATTTGGAGAAATACAGTGACGACTTAGAAGAGATGATTAAAAAAAGTGCATTTCATAAATGGCTAAACGACAGAACCCCAGGAACACGGGGAGAACATATTACCATCAGACAACAAGTTAAACAAAGAATAAAGCTCGAGAAAAACGAATACTGGGAGAGAATGTGCAGAGACATAGACAACATGATAGGGTATAACAGATCAACGGAAGCATGAAAAAAAAAAACATCAGAAGTAATAAACGAAGTAAAAATACCATACAAATAATTACATCAAAAGAGTGGACAAAGCATTACACAAAATTATTGCAGGAGAATAGGCTGGAGTATATCTTATACAACCCTGTGACAATAATAACTGAGGAAGCAGAAATCACAGAGGAAGATATAAATAAAGCACTAAAGAAATCCAAAAACAATAAAGCACCAGGACCAGGGAACATATAAATGGAACTGCTGAAATATGGAGGCGCAAGGATAGTATCCTTTGTAGGAATGTTGTTCAATAAAATCCAAGCAGGAGAGAAGATTCCCGATGAGTGGAATTTATCATACATGTCCTCCATTTTCAAAAAAGGTGACAAGAGCTCACCAAATAACTACAGAGGGATCAGTGTAATGCCTTCGATAGCAAGAATCTTTTCATTAGCTATAAAAGAAAAACTAGAACAACACATGGACCATTATAGCGAAGAACAAGCCGGATTCCGAAAAGCCAGATCATTTTTAGATAATATATTCATTATGAGATGAGTGATTGAAAAGAACAAAGAAAAAAACATTGAAACACATATGACCTTTATCGACTTAGAGAAAGCATACGATAACGTGCACAGGAAACAACTATGGGAAGCAAGGAGAAGAATGTGCGTTAGAGAGAAATGGGGGTGAATACAAATAACAAAAACAATCACCAACAAAAGGGCTCAAACAGGGATGTCGTCTCTCACCTACACTTTTAATATATATATATATATATATATATATATATATATATATATATATATATATATATATATATATACCAGGCTTTGAAAAGATGGTATAGAAAATGCGGAACAATGGGTATACCAGTACAAGAGAATATACTACATTCATACCATTCACTACTTTTCGCAGATGATCAAGTCATTTTAGCACAAGACAGGGAGGATATGGAATAATTCCATGATAAGGAAATTAAAGGAAGAATATGAACTTGGGGGACTCAAGATAAATATGTGCAATACCGAACACTTATATATCGGACCCAAGGTTGCAGATTTGAACTTAAGTTTAGAAGAAGAGACTATTAAGAGTTGTAAGACTTTTAAGTATTTAGGGTCAATGATTAGCTGAGATGGTACTTGTATGAAAGATATAGAAATGAAAATAGCACGGGGAAACAAACCACAAGAGCACTTCATGGAGTGATATGGAACAACACTCTAACCAAAAAAAAAACAAAAAGAGGATTTTTCAAAGCATAGTGATGAATATTACCTTATATGGAGCGGAAGTATGGCCAATGACAACAACAATACGAAATAAAATAAGAACAGTTGAACTGGATTTTATGAGAAGATGTCTTCAAATCACAAGAATGGATATAATAAGAACGCAGGAAATATGGAACAGAATGGAAGTAGAATGCTCAATTACAAAAGAGTTGGAAAACAGAGCCTTGCAGTGATAAGGGCATGTACAAAGAATGCCAGAGCATAGGTGGCCGAAAAGAATATTAAACTGGGACCCGTTGGGAAGAAGACGGAGAGGAAGACCTGCTACAAGATGGAAAAGATACGTCGGAAATGCTATGATAGATAGATACCTCAGAGAAGAGGACTGGGAGAATAGAGTGCTGTGGAGGACGAAAACGGCGAACTCATAATGGGAAAAGCCGAAGAAGAAGAAGAAGCAGAAGAAGAAGAAGAATACCTTCTATATTTAAATGCGCCCAAAGTCGATTCCTTGGAGTTTTCGATGAGTTCCTGAATGTGACCGAAAATGTTTTACATTATATTAATAATAAATTAGATGTTGGTTTGTATAGTAATACTCCATGTAACGTTTTATATTGATTTTTAATTATGTGTTCCTATTGTATGCCATACGATAAATAAAATTGAAGGAAATTCATTCGATGATATGAAGATATTTTTAACTTGAGAATACCCATCAGAAATTTCCGTCAATATATTATTCATTTACTAATAGTGATATTTTTTATTGACTTATTATTTTAATGTTGGAGCCAGATCCTACTACATTCTATAGGTACAAGGATTTGAGAAGAGATGAGGCTAGTTTGATAAACTTAAACCATTAATTACAACGTAATTACGAAGACGGTTTGTTACAATTTTACCAACCTGATAAAAGTTCCAAAGTTTGAAAACAAACAACTCTCAGCTGGTTACTGTGTAACAAAAAATACGTGGAATTTTTAAATGGTTTTTAAAGACAAAGTACCATTTTTTCGAATTTTATGATAAGGAAAAATTAAATATGGGACCACTAGAAACAAAAGTAAACACTTATTAAAAGAATGATAACCAATGTATAATGCAATTCAATAATTTCAGCAGTAATTAAAAAAAACAAATAACAATAATAGATATAGTATATACAATACACAATTGTTTATATAGAAAACACAATATTTTATTCTAGGAAAACCAAGATAAACTGTAGAAATAAAAAAGTAAAAAAAAAACAATAATATCATAAAGAATCTAGGCAAGCGAAGTATTCTATAATGAATTATCCAACACCTTAAAAAGCCTTCCCAAAAAGGATTTAACTTTGAGTATTGGTAATCTAAATGCCAAGAATGTTAGCGGAAACTCGGGAGAATTCATGGGACATTTTAAGCTTGGAAAAAGAAATAAGTGAAAAGATCGATTGGGTGAATTTGTAGTAGAAGAAGAGTTTGTTATTACTAAAACTTATTTCAAAGTCTCATACAAAAGATTATATACATGGAAACCATCTCAAGATACTTCAGGCCGCATAATAAGAAGTCAAATACATTCAAAATTATGAATAATACAAGATTTCGTAACAGCATAACATCAGTCAAGAAATACTCAGGAGCCGATATCACGTCGGACCATAACCCACTGATTTGCAAAATTAGACTCAACCTAAAGATGATTCGACGTAGCGTTTACCCAAAATACGTCACCAGGCCACTGAAAGACCAACATACAGAACAGAGTGAAAATTATAGATAACAACTAAATACTATAAAATACTACTAAAAATAAAACTAGTGAAATAAAACAAGGCAAAGGAAAAGCAAGATCAGCCTTCTTAAAGATAAAGTCTGTATTCAAAAGTCACCATTTACCACTTCGTACCAAATGATATATGCTTTCTATAGCTATTATGAGATGCTATGTGTTTTCTGCGTTAGTATTTGGAGGAGAGGCTTAGACACTTTTTGAACATTTTTAAGGAAAGCTTAGGCTTTCGAGATGTGGTGTTACAGACGCATCTTAAGAGGTTCATGGGTAGACCATGTGAATGGGAAAGTAATGCGAGATTGTTAACACAATCCACGAGCACAAATAAGAATATATTGGCCATGTTAGGAGAAATGAACAGAGATATGGCTTGTTGCAACTCATTCTTAAGGCAAAGTATTTGGAAATAGAGGACCAGGAAGAAAAATATCTTGGCTTCTAAATCTAATAAAGTTGTACAATACGTCTACAACCGGACTAGGCCGAATAGCTGTAAGCAAAGTTATAATAGCCATGCTGATTGTCAACATTCGGGGTGGATAGGCAATGTAAGAAGAAGAAGACCTATGTAATGGTGGTTGCTCTGTAGTTTTCTACATTCGTGGTTGGCCTCAATATTTACATTTCTGTTCATGTTTCGATTTTGGATCATAACAATCTTAATACCCGACAGTATCTCTATCACAGCGATAAAATACATATCGCTACGTATTTTCACTGTCTAAAGTTGCCATCTGTTGTAGGAATAATATTACCATAACATCGTGAATTGAACATCTTGGAATTTGTCTTGAACCTTTCTCGTAATCGAATGAAACTGAGCATTTGTATGAAATTTTTAAATTTTTATTAAGAAAATTAAATTTTCCATTCAACGTGAAGAAAAAAGCAAAATAATGTTTTATATATAAATATTTTTTAGGAATTTTATAGGTCAGTCTTCTTGTTAAGTGCAAAAAAAAATAAGCCGTCGTTTACACTTTATTGAAACTGTTTGAAGGCGCATCTTTGAAGTTTTTTAAAGATGAAATGGTGGCCGTTTTAAAATTTGGGTTAGTTAAACTTATAATAATAATCTTTGGAAAATGTATCCAGTTGCATATGTTTGGTAATCGACATTTTGAAGGAATAAAATTAACAAGTTTATATCAAATCACCCAAAAAAACAAATATTGAGAGTTTAGTATACCAGTTTTAAATATTTATTTTCATTTGAATTATTTGTTTACGAATTTTTCCCCCTCCTCCTACGTTTCTACTCTATTGTGTGTGGGGAGCGGTATGACAAACTTCTAGACAAGAAAATAAAGAAACTAACTGGAAACAGAAATAATAGACTGTGAAGCATACTAACAAGTAGCATGGTTGATATGGCACTAACAACATTAGAAGAAATAAATGACAAACGGAAAACATATATACAAAATATATTCCCAGACAACAAGAAACAAGATATCATCAGAAGTTTAAACATTGATAATAATTTACCCATTGTTACATCAGAAATAAAATACGCATTGAAAAACATGAAAACTGACAAAACACCTGGTCACATCTGATTGGTTCTTTGCTGAGTAGTATTGTTTTAGTTTTCTAAGATTAGACCGTCATATTAAAATCTTTTGGTATTACGTTAAATCTGTGGACCAATCTTTGCAGAATATCTTCGTCTTGGGCTATCAATTTTGCGCCCTCTGCTTAACAGAGTATTTTTATTTCTTTGTACCACATTCTGTATACTCTTCTTTTGTTACCGCTTTTAATGATTTGTAGCATTTCAATTTCCTTTCGTTTGTATTAAAACGTCGAAAAATATTTTCAATCCTTTTGCGTCGTTGCAATTCGTAATATAAACATTTTTGCTCTGTATATAATAATTTTAATTGCAGTCTTTTGATATTGATTCCGCTTAATATTGCGAGTAAAATAAATATCCACCTAGGTTGGTTGGGAAAGTCATGTGGGGAGATTATGACATCACTCTACAATAGACCACGATACGAGTCAGGTCATTGTTTAGTCCGAATTTTTCTTTTTTAAATTCGTAATATTTTTTTGTTATTGGTTTTTGTATCTTCGGAAATTGGTTAGTAAGTAGTGAAGTGTAGTTGAGTTGAGATTTGTATTTGGAAGAGATAGCTTTCAGCATGGTAGTAGTCTCAAAGAAAAGATTACAACAAAGTATAGATAGAGCTCAAAATCTTATTATTTATAATATTCCTAAATATAACTCTAATGTATTAGCTGATCTCATCAGCTATGACATATCTCAGGTGTGTGAGGTCTTCCGTTTACTTGGCTTACAGCAAGAGGAATCCACCATATCACATGTTATCCACGTTGGCAAAGTGTCCAGTTATAATCCAACTAGACCAGTCAAAGTTATATGTAATGCTAACACGGTGAAATTGGCTCTTAAGTCTAGTAATAAGCTTCGAAATACTATTAATAGAATCTCTAAGAATCAAACTAACATGGAACAAGACGCTTGCAAGAAAGCTAAGAAGGAACTAGAGAAAAGAAAAAAAAGAAAAGAAAAAACAAGTATCCTTCCCATTCCCAATTTGTTATCAAAATTTTGGTGGAATTCGTATAAAGCTTTCCGAGATCCTGAAAAGTATTTCCTGCTGCTTGTACAATATAATCAAGTTACTCTCCACTAAAATTATTTTATTCTCTTAAGGTACTCTCCACTAATATTATTTTAGTGGCGAGTAACTTGAATGATAACATAACAGATTGTGAAATTACATGTGATGTTTTTAATATCTACAGACGAGATAGATCCCAGAGAACCACTGCAAAGTGGAGTGGCAGTGGTGTACTCGTGTTTGTTAACAACAAGGTAAAATCATAAAACATTAGTATTCATGAGAATCGGGTTAAACAAATATAAATCTTATGTCAACTTAATGAAGTCAAGTTCGTGGTTGGTAACTGGCATTGTCAAACTGTGGAAAATGTAGTTCTGCAATAATCAGCACAGGATATCTATGTTTTTGGTAATTATAATCTTCCTAATGCAACATGGGAGAATCATGAGTTTGGTGTAATGGTGTATTGTCCTGCAGGTGAACCACCTGTGAACATTTCTCAAGCCTTTGGTTTTTTAAAATTGTATCAATATGATAATATTCAAAATATATGTAATGTATTTTTGGATTTAGTTTTTCTAATGTTAGCGAGCTAAATATCTTAAACGCAAGTGATCCCCTTGTAGATCCTAGCATAGGGTTATAAATGTTGCTTAAACCTCGACGTGAACGAAACAAATAGAAATAAGTTGGTTTATGATGAGTTGTTTTATGATTTTCTGAATAGTGAGTACATTGTGTGTCCTTGTTACCATAGACTGGCAAGTATATATAATATTGATGTTACAAAATTCTTCCAAACTGTTTATTTACCATCTAACAACAACCTTTACATACCCATCCATCCATTAAATGGCAACTTTAGTACAAATATTTGTCCTTCTAAGATTACCATGACTGATATTTTTAAAGGCATAAATGAGCTGCGCAATAGGCTTACAGCTGGCCCAGATGGAGTGCCTAATTTTTTATTAAAAAAGTGTGTATGTACCTATGTTTCCTTCTTCATGGAAAGAAAGTTATGTTGTTGGTCAGAAAGACAACATTGAAAATTATCGTAGCATTTGCATACAATCTGCAATCCCTACGCTCTTCGACTGTAGCAAAGCAACTTTCTTGGTTATGTAACGACTTAATATCTCAATCACAACATGGTTTTCATAGCAAAAAATCCACTGCAACACACTTGATTTACTATCAATCTGATATATTATCTCATATGGAAGACTGTAAACAGGTAGATGCAATATACACAGATTTTTCCAAAGCATTTGATCGTGTGATCACCAAATACTTTTGGGCACATTAATTAATGTTGGCTTTCGTGTCAGGTTTGTGCAATGGATAAAAAACATCTGAGAGAAGTCAAAGAGTCAAGATAGGTTATCATCTGTCTGACAGTTTCTCAGTAACACCTGGAGTTCCTCAAGGAAGCCACGCTTCTCACTTTTTTAATATCTTCGTTAACGATATCACTTCCTGTTTTCTAAATAGCGGATGTCTAATGTTGGCAAATAACTTACAATTTTGAAAAGTTATAAATGGCTTAAAAGATCAAGCCTTGTTACAAGATAACTTAGACCTACTACAAAATTGATGCAATCAAAACAAACTCCACTTAAATGTAAAAAAATATTCCATAAGTTTTTCTTGTAAAGTCAATAGAATTGGAACAAGATATACTATTAGTAATCAGCCACTGAATTAAGTTTCTTTATTCGGGATTTGGGTGATATTTTCGATGAGAAGCTTCCTTTCTATGACCACATAAACTCAACTTCAATAAAGGCATCTAAACTGCTTAGTTTCGTTACTAGTAATTGCAAGTATTTCTCCATTCGTTCAACAAGATTACCGTATTATTGCTTAGTTAGACCTATTTTCAAAACAATATTGATACCATAGAAAGAGTCCAGCATACATTTTTGAGATATTGTGCTTACCATGTTCACAGTAACATTATTCTCGTATCGAACAACAATTATCTTTACCCTCACTCAAGAACCGTCGTGATATGTCAGGAACTATATTTGTATATAAGATCATACATGGATTTATTGTTTGTCCAAACATGTTATGCCAGATTAACTTTAATAAGCTCTACGTTACCACAATGTTTTCAATATTCCTTTCCTTTCCACAGAACAACCTATGGGGCTATTAAATGTTCTCGATTTTGGTATTTTCAGTATAACTTTAACTCAGTTGAAAAGATCTTTTGCTTTGTGATATGTGTATTGGGATTTTTGAATTTTGTTCTTGTTATATTTTGTTTGTATTTTTTTAGTACGTAAGATTTTTAGTCTCATTTTTTAAACGTTTTAAAACTTTTTAATATTGATTTTATGTTATATTTTATATTATAAGAAGTTTTGACTCCTAACTTTGATTGTATATTGCAATTTAAACTGTTAATGGAGTTATCCCGTGTATTAAATAAATAAAAATAAAAAAAATCGGTATCGTGACAAGGCTACTACCGAGCCGAAGAAATATGCGACTTAATTGCCTTCTTAAATTACTATTTTTTTCGATAGCGTTAGAAGAATTTCAATTCAATCTAATTTAAATTTGGTTTTTTTTCAGCCATTACAAATTTCCACTTTTTCATTAATCTAAAAGATACTAATTTAGGCGTGTGTTAAGGAAATTACTTTTAAATACTCTTAATGCACCCAAATGCACATTTACACGAAAAAAAAAATCCAAATGGTTGATCAAACTTTATATCATAAATACGATTTTTTTTTTATTGAGTTAATGCCTCGACAACTATGATCATTGGCATAATACGAAATTTAAAAAATAGCAAAAAATGCTAAAAACTTGTCGGTGACATTTCTGGAATTTAATAAATATAATTTAGTAAAGATAAATAATAAATTAATAACGTCTAATTGACTTAATCGCATAATTTATCACAATTGGGCGACATCATTCCACAACGTGATTCATAAAAATATAAAAGGTATTAATTTTGTAATTATTTAAACTAGACGAATAGAAAATAAGCAATTATTGTCAAAAATTTAAATCAAATCACCTATATTCATATAATAAATAAAATTTAACGCCAATAAAAAAATTAAAGATGATTTTTATTATAAAAGATAATTTATTTTTTATTTCTTATCACAACAGTCGAACTCTAGAGTGGAATATAAATATTTAAACATTACACAAGAAAAATTACCCGAAACTTCTAAGAAAGCAGGAAAAACAAAGTAATTAACAACGGAAGTTCTAGATCTACGAGATGGATGATGGAAAAATAAACATAAAGCACCACGGAACAGAAGCGTCTGAACAGAGAAAGAAAAACAATGACAACAAAAACCCAAGGGTATCATCCCCTCTACTTGACAACTACCTATCTTCTTCTTCTTAACCTTCTATCGTCCATTTTTGAATATACGTCTCCCCAACTCCTTCCATCGATCTCTTTTCAGAGCAACATACTCCCAATTTCTTCCACCTATTGTTTTGACGTCATCTAACCATCTCATCTGTGGCCTTTCTCTTGGACCTTAAGACCTTTAAAGGGTCTTTAATGTTGTATTGTGGCGTTCCAACGATGGTCCCTCTGTCTAACAATATGGTCTGCGAAACTCCATTTGAGTTTGACAATTTTTCTTGTGTTATTCTCGACTTTTGTTTTTGATCTTACCCAGCCATTCCTCTTTCTATCTGACAGTCATATACCTAACATTGCCGTTTCCTTAATCTTTATTATTTATTGCCTGATAATCGCTGCATGTCTTTGCAGGAAGTTTCTTTGTCAACAACAAATGTCGGCTTAAAAACCAATCAATTGGTAATATCCCAGTGTCATAAATTCTGTTAAAGAGACATATGTTTCTTCAACAGAATTGTGAACAGTGGTCTTTTATTCCATTTTCTCCCCACAACTAAAGTAGTCCTGGACTCATTTCATCAGAACCAAGTGCTTTTCAATTGTATGGCGTTTCTATTGCCCATTTAACCTTACTTTTTGTTATAGATGAACCTGTTATGGCAATCGTTGTATAATGCTCTACTCATTCATCTTCAAATAATTCAGAAATAAAACAAAGTAGAAATCCGAAGATTTTTTGGTGTTCGAAACCAAAATTCAGATTTTTGCCTAAATATGTGCCTTCTATAATTTTCAAAGCACGCAGACGATAAATGAAATGGAATGACGAGTAAATAAAGATATAGAAAAAAAAAACAGTTAAGATTTGATTTCTCCTATAGTGCCTATACAATTCGCTTATACGTATTTCGTCCCAGCAGGATTCATCAGAGCGACTGGGTAGAAGCCCTGAACGTGAAATCTAATCTTTTCCTAAGGAAAAACAATAAAATAACTTCATACAGACGCATACGGAGCCAACTGAGAATAAAATAGAAAATAGAAATCCGAATATTTCTAAGTGTTCGAAGCCAAAATTCATATTTTTGCAACAATAAAACACTGAAAACTTTGTTTTCAAAAATTTACAAAATTTATTTTAAATCTTATCACTACAGCTGTTTCGACAGAGTGCCTTTCTCAAGTGATCGATTTTTGGTATGCGTTTACACTTTATAGTCTTTAACGAAATATGTTGAGGAGGGGAGAACTGCTGGTCTCAAGTTGGTCATTCAGAATTATGTCTGTGTTTTTTAATTTTTTAATTTCCATTGATTCTAAAAAAGATAACTTAAGGCCTTTATTTTGAATGTGAAGAATTTGAAATTCGTCACTAAAAGAATGATTATGACCTAGAAGATAAAGTGCGTATGTAGAATTTGTTTATCTATTATTGAAAGCCCTTCTATGTTTTGCTATTGGTTTGTTAAAATTTCTACCACTTTGACCGATGTAAGTTTTTTACTAGTGGCCACATTTTACTTTGTATGCACCACTGTGTAAGTGATTTTTATTTTGGCTCTTGTTGTTTTTAATAAATTTGCTTAAATTGTTGTTTGTTCTGAACGCTGGTGTTATCCCTTTCTTTTATGTTTTTGGTTATTTTTGTTGATATTTTGCCTGTATATGTAATCGAGCGAAAGGTACTGGGTTTTTTCTCTGCTGGTGGAAATACTAATTTCAGAGCATTCTTGTGTAGTTTTTAATTTAAAATTTTATTAATTATTTGTTCGTTGTACCCATTGTTTACTGATATTTGCTTAATGATATTTAACTCTATCTCAAAGTTGTATGTTGACATCGGAATTTCTGTTAATATATGTAACATACTATGCCAGTTTATGTTGTGTGGGATGGGATGATGAATTGTGTATAGTAGTGTCAGTATGGGTAGGTTTATGAAATATGAAGAATTCATGTTTCTTTTTAAGTCTGATAATTTTTAAATCTAAAAAATTTATGGATTGATTTTGTACTGTTTCCATTGTAAATTCAATATGACTATGTAATTTCAAATTTTTAGTACAGGTCATAGACGTCCGTTTTGAGTAGGTACTTTTTTATCTTGAATATTTAAGCATTCGTTATACTAGATTATCGTTTTGTCGTCATGAAAGTTAAATTAATAGGTACCTTAATTAATTTTATGAATTGTCTTTTGTTTTAATAAATGCCGCACACAATTCGTAAAATAACAAGTTTAGAAAAAGAAGCAAAAAATGAAATTAAAACAAAACAATTAAATTAAAGGGGCTTTAAAAACAAAGTATTTATTACGATGGAAAGAAAATAACACAAAAGAACAATTTCGTAGATCGTCATCATCGATCATCGACAGTAGACAGTAGTAGAAAAGCATAGACAAAAGATGCTAGATGTATAATAACCATAGTCTTTATGCATAAATATGTCCTTTTTGCTTAGAGACCGACAAATTATTGCAAAAATTCCAAAGTTATTTCTAAACTCGTTACAAGCATTTGTATCTTTAGCCAGAGTTTTGCACGATTTTGTATCTGAATGGTAAACAAATGCTTTTATGTATCCCTTAATACAATAATCGCAAGAATTAAAATCCGGCAACCTTGTTGGCCAAGCAACTACCAAGACTTGATAAATTAAAATTGGTTAACTGTTTGTTTAAATAATTATAAAAATTTTCAACATTTTTAATTATTTTTCATTCTGTGAGAAAAACGTGTCCGCTCTTGAAATTTTCTGGAAATAAGGCACTTATGGCCCTTAAGTTACCATAAAAATGTTAAAATATATTTATTAATTCACGAGTAATTAATTAATTTACGATTATTTCGTTATTTTCATTAAGATTCATCATTATTTCTGAAAATTCACGCATCACGATAGTTTCTACTACTATACATACAAACCAATCTTAAGATTTTTTATGAACAAATTATTAATTGATCTAATTTGTTAATTAATGATTTTCCTTAGTTGACTTTTGCTATAATTAAAACCGATTAATTATTAGAAGTGACAATCAGACTATTTTAAGATGGAATGTAAATTGCAACACTCAATTGTATTATTTTTACAGTATGTATATTTCTTAAAAGATTTATATTGCATACGTCGTAAGGTCAGTTTTGTCAATAGTTAAAAACCGTTTTTACTGTTATTTTGCTATTATACTTAGATTCACATTTAAAAATAAACATTTAAAATATAATACCTTTACTGGTACTGTCAGTACTTAAAATATATTAGCAGTGTATCCCAAAAAAAAGCAAAATAATAAAATAATATTTTTAAATATACCCATTTACAAAGATTTAACCTCTTTTTTGTGATACGTGGTATACAGCCAGCTGCAGGAATTATTTTCCTTGTGGATTTTTTTTATTGCTTGCGCAGAAGTTGTAATTAATTGAAGAATAAAAATGTACAAGTTTAATTGATATTTTATTAAAAATACACATTGCTCTGATACCCAATATTGGTCAGTTCGTGTGACTTCCAAATTGTGATTTTTTTGACTATTTTTTTTTTTGTATGGACATTGCTAACCGCGCTAAAACCTATTTCCGCTAAGTAAGATGACAAAGTTATCAAAAACTATTTTAGGACACTCAGTAATGCAGAATAAGAGAAGCTACAGCTTTCTGAAGTTACAACTGTTGATAACCGTTTCCGAACTCTACCTTAGTTCTTCGTTAGTGCTAATTGCGATCAGATCTTCTTATAGTATGACAACCATTTCTGCAATTTAACCAGGCACTTAATATAAAGGAATAAGAAGAAAACTTGGAAGACGAAAGAGATGAGGTAAAGAAACAGACCAGAGGAAGAGGAATCACCAACGATGCAGTTAAAAAACTATCCAGAAACAAATCACCCGGAACAGATAATCTCCCAGTTGAACTATATTATAGAGAAGTTGGCCACGATACCATAATGGCACTACAGCAGCTCATAAATGAAATATGGATAAAGAAATTCCTCCCCAATGATTAGAGTATTGGAATACTTTGCACAATACACAAAAAAGAAGATATCTTTGAATTCTCTAATCACAGAGGAATTACGCTTCTAATTGAAGTATAAAATATTTTTCATAGTACTATGCCACTGTATGTCATCATACGCAGAACGAATAGTAGGAAAATACTAGGCTAGTTTCAAAGGTGGTAAAATAAACCACTGTACGGGAGGTCTATGTAGCACTAAAAGAATCATCTACAAATATAAGTTTAATAATAAACACAAACAAAACAGAGTATATGAAAATAAGCACGCAACCACAAATCCTACGTCCACTTGTTATAGAAAATAATGGCATGAAAGCAGTGAACGAATTTGAATACCTGGTAGCTAACCTTAATACTGAAAATAATACTGCCGCAGAGATAAACCGATGAATTTGCACTGCCAACAGATGCTATTTTGGGCTTAATCTCCTTCTTAAATACTCAATTTTATCGGGACATGCAAAAGTACCTCTATAAAATAATAATACACCCAGTCCTAACATATGGTTCAGAGACCTGGACTAAAAAAATTAATAAAATCATGTTAGAATGTTTGTTTCAAAAGAAAGGTACTAAGGCGAATGTATGGAGCGGTGAATGGCATTAGAGAGAAGACGATACAATTTCAAAACTTTATAGAATATACCCGGTACCTGAGAAATGACCCAACTAGAAAACAATCCTTAATATACCTATTAGCCAGAGAAGAAGAGGAAGGCACAGAACAAGGCTCATTGATAATATCGATGGACCTGCATATAGATCTGAGTTTGGAAACTGAGACAAGAATCACCAAAGAGATGCAAGGAAGTCATGAAAAGTGACTTCATAGCCATTTAAATGTTGAGCAGCTCTATTAAGTGCCAGTGTAAAAACAGATAATAGTACTTGTGTGTTTGTGATATATGTTAAAAAAGGGCCAAAGAATATAACTTAGAGGTAAATAAAAGAAAAGTAAAAATATATTATTTTGCGAAAATAAGAACAAAGCACAAAGAGTAATCATATGAAAGATAACAAAACAAACACTGAGGGACAAAATAAGAAGTGGGAAATTTCGATGAAATGTGTGATAAAAGAAATAAATCAGTGGATCAAAAACAGAAAAATAGAATCCAATTAACATACAAGAAGATGTAGGCATGCAAACAGGAATGATTAGGAGACCGATCACCAAATGGAAAACGCCATAGCCCGAAAAGAAGATGGTCAGACAGCATCAAAAAGAGTAAAACAAATGTTAAAACACCCTATATCTTGGTAAATTTTTTGACTTTTATAACTTGTTTTTTCAGTTTTGAACCATTCAATTTAAAAATACAAAACTGTGTGTTTATGTATACACATGGAGATAACAAAATGCGTACGTCGAGCTAATTAATTGAAAGCTTTCTAAGGGTGCGGTTATTTTAACATGGGAAAATCATTACTATATTTATTATTTTTTTACTGAAATAATTTGCATTCTTTTAATACAATAGCTAGCTTGTTTTGTCCAATAGTGCAAGTAATAGTTTTTCAGTTTTTATGGCACATTAAAAGGAATAAAAACATTTTTATCGATAGTGGGGTTTTCAACGTATTCAAAGAAATGAGTGACGAATGGTTACATCACAGAGGTATGGTAAATTTTTTCATTAAATAATTATTTGCTGAATTAATTATTATAAACATAAACATGTACAAGTTATTCTTATTGTTTGATTTTATTAAGTTATTTAATACCATGAAACAGTCTTTGATAATCTTATTTTTAAGATACTTTAAAAAAAAGGTGTGCTAACCATTTGTGTATGTTGGGGGGTCAGCACTTGTTTCCTCTAATAATTGTTTTAGTGAGAAAATGTTAATTGTCCAGCTCTGAAATTGTTCTCTTTTTTAACCTTTTATAAAGTGTTACATTTTTTATAATGACAACTGTTTTAGAATCTATTCCATACTTATAAGTATCTCTGTATAACTGCCATATTTCAAGACCTCAGCTCTTCTAAACATATTCTAGGTTATTTTGAACTATGCTAGAATTTTTTGCACCTTTTCAAAGTCGCTCAATAAAATAAAAAGGATCTAAATCGACTTTAAATTTTCTGATGAATATTTACATGGAAAAATGACCTTATTCGACCAAGTAGGTATAGATATATAACAGCAATAGATATATTGTCGTCATGTTTTCGTACCGTTGGGTCTTGCCGACATGTTCAAACCTTTGTACGCATATCAGAAAGAATGATCCTCCTTGAAATTAATACCTACCCAATTACAACTAACATTATTCAGATATATGCCCCTACAACTGACAAACCAGACAACATAAGTAAAGCATTCTATAATGAATTATCAAACACCTTAAAAAAAATTAAAAATCGTATATGACAATTAAGATTTTAGATATGATGGAGTGGCAATATATATAAAAAAAGATAGACAAAGAGATCAACAAAGCAATCAGAAAACGAAGTCTAAGAAGTATCTGACCTCACTTTTGAGGAATTCATGGGGTCTATAAAGGTACCGAAGGTGCCGAAGGATGGGTCGTGACAAAAAATTGTTGAGAACAATATAAGTACGAAAGACTGCATACCTTGGACACATACTAAGGAATGATAAATATAGTCTTCTGCAGGTCATCATGCAGGGTAGAGTCGATGGCAAAAAGGGAATAGGTAGAAAGAGGAAGTCATGGCTGCGAAATATTCGAGACTGGACAAACATGACTGTAGACGAATTATTCCACGTAGCAAATGACAGAGATACTTTTAGAAATGTGGTCACCAACCTCCGTTAATGGGGATGTCATAGGAAGAAGAAGATAAAATACTGGTAAAGCGAGACATGGTGTTACCACTGAAGAAAATCAAGATCAACTCGCACTTCATATGACTACGCACTAGCCCTTACGGACTTATCTTTCGAAGGAAGTCTGGTCGAGTTGCTGAACTTCAGTGCCAACTGCTAGCTTCAGGAAAAGCTTTGAAACTCCAAAATACATTATGTTACTTTTTCTATCTCGTAACAAAAGGCACTGCCTACGACCAACCTTCTTACTAAGATGTATGGGAAGCATTACTTCAATTTGGAGACCACGTACTGGAGTCCAATGTGAAAAAGTTAGCTATGTCAAAGCTTATAATGCCGCCAGTCAGATTGGAAGATTGTCCAAAATAAGATGGAGGAGATCTTTAAAGACGACGGATGATCTGTTGCAATCCGCATAGTTAATGGTGCGGAGAGAAAACGGTCGCTTGTTACTTGTATACAACTGAGAGTTGTAAAAGCGGATCCAGTTACCGATCCTAGCATCCAGTTCCAGTCGCGACAAGGTTCCAGGAGGAACCATCACATAAGGGGGGAGATAATGTTATGCTAGCCACCTGGTTAACGACCTCTGACCTTCCAGAAAATACTAGCGTCTGCAGGTATTTTGTCTACCTGGCCCCCTTCTTGAATGGAACTTACTAGAAAACAGGTTGTTGTTAAAAGTAATGGCAGTTGCCAAAGTTCTTGCTAGATCTAAAATCGGGGTCAGCTTCTAATATTCCAGAAGAAAGGAACAAACATGTATAAATATAGACAATTTAAATTTTACACTTTAGTCTAGAAAAAACTGTTGTATCGCGTAAGCTGTAAAATTAATATTGTGTTTCTTTTTTTTTAATGAGAATAACTGTAGAAGACTGTATAGTGTAAAAAAATAAATAAATAAATAAATAAGTTGAGTGTTAGAATATATTAATAATAAATTCAAAGATCGTAAATAAAAGTTAATAAAAACATCTTTAATTTGTGAGTTATTATACTATTATACATATTTATCTAGACTGATACTTAATTTGTTAAAATTTCATAAGATATCAAAATACCTAAGTAATTAAAAGTGACATGACGTTTATTTAAACTTAACTGTAAAACAAAATATTTACGTAACAAAAATAACAAAAAAATCGTTGACTTTATATGGATGTTTAAAATGGCCTCAGTCGACGTCAACACAAAAGGATCTTCAAAAAAGCGATTAGCGCTAGTTATTGTATTTCTGTTTGCTATTACTAATATAGATACATTGTTTCGTTAACGTGATCTTTGAAAAGAAGGGACCTATGACAATTTTCAGGAATTTCAGCCCAATATTTAATGTTCATATTGGTTGACAGTGGGTGAAAATTTTCTTGTAAATAAGAAGAGTATCTATCTAAATTCAAATACTTGGGGTTTATAATCACGAAAAATTACACAAAGGTTAGGACAAACAAGAACAGCAATCCGACAACTTAACTCAGTATGGTGGGATAGATACCTAAATGTGAAGACAAAGACTATTATGATATATGGGGCTGAAAATTGGATTCTATCTATCTAATTAGCCTTCTTCGGTCCATCTTTGGACATAGGCTTCCCCAATCATTTTCCATTCTTCTCTGTCTGTCGCTACAGTCATCCATCTAGAGCCCACGTGCTTCTTGATATCACCTGCCCATCTCATTTGGGGCCTTCCCTTGTCTTGCTTCTTCTTGTCTAACTTCTTGTTTAACATCCCCTACTTTTGTTTTCTCTCTTATCCACTCATTTCTCTTCTTATCCATTAGTTTTATGTGCAACATTTGTCTTTCCATTGCTCTTTGGGTTTTTATGATGTTGTCCATGTTTGCCTTTGTAGATGTCCACGTTTGGGAACCATAAGTAAGAACAGGGAGTACGCATTGATTATATACTTTGGTCTTAAGATGCTGTGGATATCTTTTGTTTTTAAAAATGTAGCTTAGTTTGCCAGATGCCACCCATGCCAGTCCAACTCGTCTCTTGATATTTGCTGTTTGGTTCTCTTTGTTAAGTTTTATAGTTTGACCAAGATATATATATATATATATATATATATATATATATCCTTAACTTGTTCTATTTCATGTTGTCCGATTCTCATTGTGATGTCTTCATCTGTATTTGTTATAGTTTTGGTCTTGCTGTAATTCATATTAAGGCCTATCTTTCCAGCTTCTACGTCCAGTTCTTTCATCATTTCAAATAATTCTTCTTTTTTATCGGTTATCAATACGATGTCATCAGCGTACCTTAGATGGTTCAAGCGTTGTCCACAAATTTTTATACCTTTTTTTCCCATTCTAATCTTTTAAAAGTATCTTCAAGAGCCTGATTGAAAAGTTTCGGTGATATTGTATCACCCTGTCTCACGCCTCTACTTATTTGTAATGATTTTGTTCCTTCATATACTTTAATTGTTGTTTTGGCTTCCTTATATATATTGGTTATTAGTTCCGTATATCTGTGGTCAATTCGACTGTTAATCAAAGAACTTTTCACTGCCCAATGTTCGACACTGTCGAAAGCCTTTTCGAAATCTATGAACGCCATATATAGAGGAATGTGATATTCATTTGCTCGTTCTATAAGTATTTTCATACTTAGTAAATGGTCACTTACGCTGAATCCCTTTCTAAAACCAGCTTGTTCTTTCGACTGGTATCCATCGAATTTTGTCGTCAATCTATTGGTTAAAATTTTTGTTAGGAGTTTATACATTACAGTGAGGAGTGTTATAGGACGGTAGTTTTTCATATCTGCTTTATCCCCTTTCTTGTGTAGGATAATGGTTACTGATTCCTTCCAGTTGTTTGGGATTCTTTTTTCTTTTAATATCTTGTTAAAAAGGGAATGTAGAGTATTAATTACCACTTTTCCACCATATTTCAGCATATCTGCAGTTATTCCATCTTTTCCAGGCGATTTGTTGTTTTTCATTTCTTTCAATGCCTTCTTTATTTCTGATTTGCTTATTTCGGAATGCAGCTCTGAGTTGACATTTTTTATTTTGACCCTAAGTTGGTTTTTAATTTCTTCTGGTGGAACCACCAGAAGAAAATTGGATTATAAATAAGAAAAACCAGTAAGATAGTAGCAACAGAGATGGAATGCCTGCGAAGATGCTGTAGAATAACAAGAATGGATAGTAGAAGACACACTAACATATATAGAACAAAAAAGCCTAAGTAAGGAGGAAAAGATGACAACCCCGAAGATCCTGGAGGAACGAAGTAGATGACGCAATGAGTAAGAGAGGTCTAACGATGGAGATTGGGACAATAGAGAGAGATGGAAATGGTTGAGTGAGGGAAGGCAGTGAATATAGTAGAATCCCTGAATATATATAATATATATATATATATATATATATATATATATATATATATATATATAAAATAGTGGATAATATGTCTGTTTACAATACTTTTCTTGTGGAAAGTATTTTTCGTACTTTAATTGTCCAGTCAGTTAAAGCTATTCTGGTTAACTCTGAAAAACTTCTGTTCTTGGTCGACGTCTAGCTCACAATTGCTAATAATAAATTCTTATTGATTTTGTTGTACCCTCCTGGCACAAAATCTTTATCAATACGTTCCTCTCTAAAAAAATTCATGTTAATCATAGTAACAAAGCAACTATAAAAATAGTATAATTTTAGAGTTTTAAGCAAGTTTAGTGTCAAAGTCATCGCTCAACGCCAACTGGGTAAAACATTATGTTTTTATTAATTTTTTTATCTCAATAATCCTAACTAGATAGATATAGGGAATGTTTAATAAATAATAAACCATCAGTGGATCGTGTGACTAATGTTGAGGTCCTACGTAGAATGGGCAAGAAATGTGAGATTATTAACACAATCAAAAAGCGAAAATTAGAATATCTTGCCATGTTGCCATGTCAAAAATAAACAGAGATATGGCTTGTTACAACTCATTCTTCAGGGTAAGGTTTTCGGAAAAAGAGGATCAGTGAAAAGAGGAATATCTTGGCTTCAAAGCCTGTCTTCGTAGGTATTGCAAGTCAGTGCCGGTTCAGTTTTATGCACCCAAGTCCTATGACTGTATATTGAGTATTCGAAACATTAATGGTGAATTTATAAGATCATCAATAAACCCATTACTATGATTTCTTTTCTATACATATACATATATGCTTGATGGTATTGTGCATAAGAAGTTTTGAAGAAGAGTAGTCATAACGATTCGTGAAGAGTTCGGTTTCAAACATATAAAGGTACCCATAAAATAATTTTTAATGTTTTAGATTTATATGTCTGCAGAATTTTGGTATTTCTTAATTTTACACATTATAATTCAAATCCGCAGATCCGCAGAAATTCTTTATGGATTCTTATTTATTAGTTGTTTCTGATTAATATGAATACCTAAATGCTTAATTTCATCCTTATGGTCCTAACTTTAAACTGATAGTTTATTTTACCCTTCTTCTTCTTCTTCTTCTTCGTCTAGCCATTCACGTCCACATCTGAACATAAGCCTCTTCAAGTCTTCCTTTCCATTGTTTTTTATTGTACGCTACTTGTAGCCAATTTTACCCTTATGATGAAGAATATAAAATTTTACATTTTCTATAGATACTAGGGACATCTTTGCAAACGTTTTTTTAAAAAACTTTTTTATAATTTTTCTTGTAATTACAATTTAATCTGCCTGGATCAATCTAACATAAAGACCGATGGGAAAGACCAGTTTCTGTGTTCACCCCCGTAAATATTGAAGCAGTTCATGACAATAATTTTATCAGACCCACGAATTGGACTCAAACAAATATCTGAGGCACTAAACATTTCATCTAAACGCCTCCATCATACATTTAACGTTGATTTGAACTGAAGAAATTTTCTGAAAGATGGATCTCCAAATGTTTAAATGTTAATCAGCAGCATGCAGGGGTACAAGCAGCGCGTTCGTGTTCACTTGAGTATATTTCTACGAGCCCGAAACAAAACAGCAATCTATTAAAAAGGGCACATGCTAGATCTCAAAGGCTTAAGAAAAATTTCGGGTTTAAAAATCTGCTGGAACAGTCTTGCTTCAGTTATTTGGGTTTGCCAAGGAGTAATTAATATGCTGGTCAATTTAGCAGTTCAGCAAGAAAAACACAATTTTATAATTTGAAATACACTTTATTATTCAGTATAGTCTCCATGAACATCAATACACTTGTTCCAACGAGATTCCGATATATAAATTCATCTTTGAAGTGAGAATCTGCAAGGGCTGCAAATACGCTTCCACAGCTGTTATTTTCTATCATTTGACGCATCACTTTCCACAGATGGAAGTCACTAGAGGACAAATCTGTTGAATACGGTGGATGCTCCAACAATTCAAATTTGAATTCATGGATTTTAGCCATTGTCAAAATGCTCATATGACACGGTGCATTATCTTGATGAAAAAGGATTTTTTTTTTTCTGAAAACCAGGTTTTTTTTCATAATTTTTTTCTTAATTCCTTTTGCATACCAAAAAAACTTCTTGGTCTATTTCTGGAAACAAACTCGTTTGGGGACCAAAGAAAAAGGTTCGCACCACTCTTTGGCCTCTAATTCTGTTTCAGGATCATTGAGATAGACCCAAGTCTGATCCATAGTGATAAATCTACGTACAAAATCTTCTTTAATCTTTCAAAAACACTCTGAATGCTGCTGAGGAAATCGCATTCGAATGTGTTTTCGTTCCATTGTTAACGAATGCGGACCCATTGACAAGACAGTTTTCTGAAACCAAATACTTTAGTCAAAATATTGCTTGCACTGCCCAATAAGATGACTAGGGTTTCTACTAAATCTTTTTTAGCCACTCCACAATTATTCAATACGATATCCTCTATTTTTTCTAGGATTCCTGGTGTTGTTGCTGTCGTGGACATTCTTGACGTGGATTATCTTCAAGGCTTTATACAAACACGTTTAAATTCAGCAGCCTATCTTAAATTTCTACTCTTATCTTAAAGTTCATGAATTTCCTTTATTTTTAAACCTTCCTACTACTACTACTATCGGTTTACAGAGTTCTCCGACGCCTTCCGATTCCTAACCGCCATTCTTCTCTATTCAACCATAGGTCTAAAGGAATTTCTCTTTCCTCTAGTTCTTTTTCAATTCCCTCTCTCCAGCTTCTTTTCGGTCTTTCTCTTTTCCTTCTCCCTTGTGGTGTCCACGTCAAAATCTGTTTTGGAATCCTGCCATCTGGCATTCTCTGTACATGGCCGTACCATATTAACTGTTTTGTTTTTATGTCATCAACTATTGTATGCTTGACTCCCATCATTTCTCGTATTCTCTCATTTGGTATCCGATCTCTTCTTGATTTGCCTGCTGCTCTTCTCCAGAAGTCCATTTCTGTTGCTAGTAATACTTTCTCTGTTCTTTGTTTCATTGGCCAAACTTCACTGCCACTTTTAAGTATGGTGTTGTATATGAGTTGTTTGTTCGCTTTAGATAGTGTTTGGTCCCACAGAATGCCGTTCATTATGGATATGGCTTTTCTACCCTTTATGTTTCTGTCTTTTATAGCAGCATCGAGTGTTCCATCTTGAGTTATCTTCATACCCAAGTACTTGTATTCGTCACAGTTTCTAATTTCTACCCCATCGTATAATATAATGGATTGTTTTGTCCCTCCAATACACATGGCTTCAGTTTTCTTAATGTTGACTTCGAGACTCCATTTGTTATATTCTTCTATTAGCTTTCGAGTCATGTAACTCAAGTCGTCATGATCCTGGGCAATCAGTATTTGGTCATCAACGAAACATAAGGTGTACAGTGTAGTATCGTCATTAAGAGGTATTCCCATGCCATTACATTTTCTTTTCCATAGCTTGAGTGTTAAGTCCAGATAAATTTTGAAAAGGGTAGGCGAAATACAGCAACCCTGCTTTAGTCCTTTCATGACCTTAAATCCTTCAGGTATCCTTCATCCAGTTTAAACCTTCCAAAAATAAAAAATACTGTGACACGTGGATGCTAAATGGCTTGTAAGCTAACAGTGAATTGACAGATTTAAATAAAACGTCATATACGTTTATATGAAGAGTGTATCAACATAACAAAAAAATCAAGCTAATAACAACACCTTCTATCCCCTCTTCCGAACCGCAAAACTTATTGAACAGCCTAGTATAATTGATTTTCTAAATAATGATAGAACAAGAAGCGGGAATTAATATAAGAGGTTTAAATTACATGTATCCAAGTATAAGAGTATGTTGAACACCAAAATACTTCGACTAGCAAATTTTGTTTGCTTCTATAGAGAGTTAAGAATTTTTCAGTATTATCCTCTTTACATCACTATAAAAAATTAAACAGTAAAATTGAAAAATTGGGTAAATGAGTGACTAGTAATAGGCTGGTACAAGCTAAACAATATTTCATCAAAGAAACATAATCGCATACCCCCGTAGCGTGACTTTTACTGTCTTTATAATTTGCATATCGATTCACGGTTTTGTGACAGGACAGTAACCTTAAAAGCCCGGCAGACTCACATGGCCACATGTTTATCTTAACACCAAAGCCCCACATGCGCAGAAAACAACGCTGCACGTTCAAACATATTTATCAGTCACATGTCATATATATTTAAACATATATATCCATCGCATTGCTCCGATATCCGCCGTCGCGATTTTTTCTCCCATTTTGTACCTTACTATACATTAGTCTCTCAATGATTTTGCAACCCGACTACCAAACAAACCTGTAGCCGCCAGAACTAAGTGGTCACGATCACGAGAATCAACAGTGCACTATAAAGAATTATTTGAACATTAAATCCCAAAAGACGCTGCTTTTGTTTTAAATCTGTTTAAACAAAAAATAATCTACGGTTTTTCTTGATAGTGTATATAAGAATGTCACTGTCGTGAAATGATACAAGTGTAAGATATTGTGAAAATTCAGACGCTATAGTAAACTGTCGCATTTGTTTATTATTTATTTTTGTTGTTTATCAAGTTCGCGTGTCCAAACGTTGTGGCAACAGTGGTATCATAGCGGTTTCTGGGTCATTGGTAAGTTCATTGTAGTATTTTTTTACTATTCTACAGGTTGGTAAACAAGTTATATTCCCGCCAATAATATACTTGACAAAGATATCGCTGTATAGTACCCACGCTCCTTTAAAAGTGACCTAATAGATAAGCAATCAAATCGATTTTAAATAAAGTAAATATTATCAGCTTCACAATATTTGTTTACACATTTTAAATGTATTTTCTATTTTTGCGCAAATATACAATTAACCAATGGTTCGGTTAAATGAAAATGCTCGACCATCTTCCTACGAATTTACGTTATGTCTGTTACCTTCTTGTTTTTTTTTATCGTTTTTTTTTCTACACCATTATTCCTTCACTATTTTATAAAAGGCGTCAGGCTATACCGCAATAGATCAAAAAGGTGGAATGGGCCAAACGCCGTTATTTCCCTCAAATTTTTTACAATTTGTAATTTTTGTTTCTTGTTTCCTCAGAATATAGGTTTCCTTTGAAGGGATACATGGTATACTTTTAAAACTTATATTGTTGATTTTGATTTCATTAGTTTTCTTTTCTGTACTGGTACTTGTCGTGTTGTTTTTTGTTCGTTTTGTTTCTCCTACACGGTTATCTGTCACCACTTGCTCTTCATTATACAACAAAATTTGTCTACACTTATAAAAAAAATCCTTGTCAGGAGTATTTTCAGTCCTAATTGTAGTTTTTTTTGTTTCCTTAGAATGAGGGCTTCCTACGAATGAATCAATAGAATATTATAAAAACCTTATATATTGTTCATTTTAATCCCTCCAATGTTCTTTTCTGTATTTGTACGTCATAATTGCTAAGGCCTTGTAGTTTTTTGTTCGTTTTGTTCCTCCTATCTTTTCACTACTTTCTCTTTATTATCTTCCAAAATTTATCAATCAAAATCTGTCTCATGAAAAATCCTTTTCAGCAGTTTTTTTTAGTCCCAATTCTAGTTTTCCTTTCTTGTTTGACCAGGATGTAGGGATGTAGGTAAAAAACTTTTTTTATTGTTGATTTTGGTGTCTTCTTTTCTTTGGGCACAGTAAATTCGGACATGCATCTTATACCAATGTCTTTTTATAATAAATATTACTCTACTTAATGTAGCTATTGCTGACATTGTGGGGTTATGTCAAGTATACACATACAATATACACAATAAAAGTTTACGTTGCATTAAACCTATTAATTCAGTTTGCTGGATGTAATCTTCGATCATCATGGGTGACTTGAAATAATCGATTAGCTAACTCATTAGAATGCACAAAAATTCTCTTGCGATGTTTTTGCACTCTATTCAATTATTGCTTCTCTATTCGATGAGATTGTTGTATCTCGTCGGGTTATCGTGTTGAGTATGTGGTAAGGAGTATCAAGAATCGTCCTTAGATTATTGTATATTTATGTATGCTCGATAGTCCTGAGAACTAAGGTATTCCCGTAACTTTGACCCGGTCAAGTATCTTGACAATTTTTTTGTGTTTTATGGACTTCGAGACCAAATATGCATTTTAAAAACTTTTGTCTACCAGCAAAAAGTAAAACATTTTCAACGAATTTAAAGGTAATTATTTGATAAAAAACGTATGAAGCTTTAAAATGGGGATGTATGAATGTTGATTTCCTAATTTGTTACTCAGTAAATTATAAAAAAAAAACATAAGAATTCCTTTTTTTAATAAATGTTAAAAACTTGCAAAAATTAACCTATAACATTGACATTGCGCATAATTACATAGTGATTCATCAATTAATTGTTATTCAATTTGTTTATCCCAAACAATTTGTTTTTAAAATAGCATAAGTCAGAAAAAAATGAACTTAAACTGAGTCTACGGGTACCACAAGCAAGAAAGAGAAAGTTATTCTTTCGCTTAAAACTGAATTGCAAAAACACTGCAATTTTTTGCTCTTAAATAGTTAGAATAACTTTTTAGGCATTTTCAGGGAAAAATTATTTATTCAAATTTGAAAAGCTCGCAAAATTTCACAAATAAAAAAAAGTTGTCCTACGACAATTAGGGACGAAGTTGGTTGGTTGTTTTTAAATTCATAAATCGTTTGTTTATAACAATAACGAAACTTAATAAGAGGCATTTGAAAGATCAAGGAGAAAAGTTTTAATGTACAAAAGTTTAAGAAGATTGCCTTTGAACAGAGTCATCTACAAAGCTTCAAAACGTAGAGCTCCAACACTTTCTAACTGAATTAGTGTAGAGTTGCAGTAGTACTTGCACTAAGTTGCACTACAAATTATATCTCCGGTTCTTGTTCATGGATTTTGTCGTTTATTTTTTAATTTGTATGTACTCTTTTCGTACATTTGCGAATTAATAAATTTAATCTTGAATTGATCATGTATAAAAGTTTAAAACAAATTTCGCCAAAAATATTTTTAAACGATATTGTTAGAACAATTTTTCTTGGAAAACATAGGAAGAGATTATCTTACACTTCAATTTACAATAAATTGTTGTAAATAATTATTAAAATTAAATTTGTTCATAATATTTCATGCGATATTATTTATCTACAACTATTAATATTTATTTATCAAACGATATAGTATAGCTACAACTATAGTTGTATATATATATATATATATATATATATATATAAATCATATATATATATATATATATACATATATATAAATCAAATTAGAGTTTGCCATATTAAATAAATAAATTATTATAAATTTAACGGTAACTAATCTATTCTTATGTTTTGTCAACAAAAATCACAAAAATCGTACTACAAATAACGTTAAAATGTTTTTCCACGAATTAGACAATTATTAGCTTAATTTAACATTAAATTTATTAACAAACGGCACATTTGTAATATAACCAAAGAGTACATATAAACTTTATGTTTCATTTTCGATATCACCGATTTGAAAAAAGGGACCTTCGTCCAAAATAATCGTAGGACAACTTTTTTAAACTTATCAGATTTTTGAATATGAAAAATAATTTTTTCATGAACAATAGCAAAAAAGTTATTCAAATTGTTTATACATAAACAATTGTAATGTTTTTGCAATTAAGATTTGCAATGTTCGAAACGGTTTTTTCTATTTTTTTTTAATTCTATTGATAAAATAACTGCCGTTTTTGTTTATGCTACTCGTATAATTATTGCAAGTTCATTTTTTCTGACATATTTTGTTGCAAAAAAGTAGTTTGAGATAAACAAATTGAATAACTTTTATTTTGATCGGAATAAGCCACAATTAAAGTTTAAAATAAGTTTCATGACGCTTCAATTTCCACTTCGGAAATCGTTTTAAAAATACAAAAAATAATAAATTAAACAAATTTTGCTTTTTGTTACTTGGTGAAAACGTCTTCTATTAATTTAATTTTAAAATGGTATTGCCAATATTGCTGAGTTGCGATCCTGGTACGACTTTATTGTAAGATAGTTCATTCGATTACATGAAAACAATTTTAACTTTAGAATATCCGTCAGAAAAAACCATAGCATGTGATTCTTCTTTAAAAAGACAATCACATGCCATGACGGTAAAATTCTCCTGTTAGTAATTCCATAGTAAATTATGCGGAAAAAACCAGGACAAAAACCTCATGATACTATCCCAACATGGTAAGTATCTGGTCTTACATATAGTTTACTCTCAATAAACAAAAAAATCTGATTTTATATGTTTGTTATTTAAAAAACAACTTTCCACGCAATATCAAGGTTGTAGGTTTATTTTTACATTAGTTATTTAACATTTATTGAAAATTAAGAGTTTTTAGGTTCTTTATAGTTTTCTAAACAAAAAATTACTAAATCAACATTCATAAATCGTCATTTTAAAGCTTTAAACGTGTTTTATAAAATAAACCTCAAAATCATTTAGAACTATTTACTTTTTACTGCTAGACGAAAGTTCGTAATTATTAATAATAATTGTTAATAATAATTCAAAAACTCCACCGAACTCATGGCAGGAAGCATGGAGGTTTTGGTTATAGAAGTCAATAAAACTCGAGAAAACTTGTCAAATACCTGGCCGTGTCAAAGCCCTATCAGGGTACTTTTTACTGTGTTTCTCTGGACTACTAGAGCCGAATACCATATCTCCAAAGACGTTTAAATCGCGTTCTAGAGCAGTACTGAGTAGGAATAAACAATTTTATGAGATTTCGATGGATTTTTTGTTGAAAAATGTATAATACGTTAAGTTTTGTTACACATGTTTGTTTTTGTTATATCCTTTTGGTCCGAAATAATGTATAAAAAAGTCTTGGACACAAAACTTATGATCAGGGCTTGGTAAGAAATGAAACTGGCAAATATAAATACTGCGTTAATTAAAGCTAAAATAAATGCCTAAAAACACAATAATTAATATTAAACTGTGAAATATAAACCAACCTAACCACATACTAATCACTAATAAGCTAGAAGAAAAAGTGTCATAAAATGAATAACCATTATTATACCATATTACACCATATTTCACGAAAATTAACCACAATTTTAATTGAAATTATGTTAATTTTGAAATTTGAATTTGCACTTCTCATGAAATATAGTAAATAACATAATACCTGGCAACAATAATAAATAAAGAAGAAACAGGTAAATAGGAAATCAAGGAGAGAATATAATTAAAGAGATGATCAGTAATCTGATTAAATGGTATATAGTGGGAAGAAGATATAACCAAAGGAACAAATTAACAATACACAATTGAAAAGAGTGTTGCTCTCCATAACGCAGAAATTTCGAGATGGACACATGGAATATGAAGATGGCCATATGGCAAAGATTTTGTAGAATATATTATAAACGAGATCGTGCTAGAAATAAACACACAATTATAGAGGATGTGGAAAAACAGTAGCTAGAATGATATGCACACGTAATCCGAATGGAGAGCGGCATGTAATTGGGGAATCCCAAAAGAGAAAACAGATCAAGGATGCCAAAAAAAACCTTGGAAATTAACAATAGAAAAACAATAAATACGAGGAACTTGATTAAAGAAATGTGCCGAGATATGGATATATAGAAAGAAAAAGTCTACATAATAGTATTCGTTAAATGTGACTGACTGTGTGAACAACTTGTCAAGCAAAAATTGTCCTTGTTTTCCCTTTATTTCTAAAGGCATCTAATCTAAGGCAGCGTTCTCGTATCGTTTGCATAATAAATGAATATGAACACCAAAATCGGAACTGAATAAATATTTGACTGCTTGCTTAGTCATACGTTCCATGTACAATAAAACCTTTCTAAGGAAAATTCTGGAATATCCTGGCTTAAGAACTTAAGGGAATGGTTTGAATGCAGTAGTGCAGAACTTTTAGAACGGCAGTCAACAGAATCCGCATACCCATGATGATTTCCAACCTTCGATAGAAGATGGAACTTATAGAAGAAGAAGGAAAATTCATCATCGGTAATGCTAAAAACCTACTTATAGCTTCAAATGAACAAAAACTTGAACAGACCAGCTGCTGATTTTGCTGCAGAAAAGAGAAATTTTGATATGGTAAAGAATTTTAATCCTTGTTTACAATTATCCTCTCACAAATCATGTGAAAGTGAATACAACTTATGAGAATCTTGAAACTGAAAAACCTAAAAAATGGCGAAGATGGGTCGTGGTAGTATATTTCCTTCTATTTACTTGATTCAAAATGCATTAGAGCGCATGGCATCTACAACCTTGCTAGGTTGTAGATTTGAATATTTTCAAAACACCGTTGAACCTTGTAGACCTTTTCATGCTGCGAATAAAAAAATAGACCTGATGAAAACAAAGCCCGAAATGCATACAATACGGTGTCAAATTAGACGAGATATCATCGTCATCAATCAGCCCTGATTTGTCTATTGTTGGACATAGGCTTCCTCCTGATATTCCTCTTTTTTTCTCTTCTGTGCTTTTGCTTCTGCTATCGAATTGGTCACAATTCTTTCGAGGTCATCGATCCATAGCAACGAGTTAAAGGTCTTCCCCGGATTTGCTTGTCTGCCCCATACACGTGTATCTTAACATGGATCGAGTATATCGACCGCGCACACTGACGACATGATCTCTTAAGCTTGTTCGTTATATCTCTTTCTAGCACATTGTATTGAGAAGCTTACATACCTCTACTTCTCCTAACTTAAAGGATACTGTCGTAACTTTAGGATTCGTAAGAGTGAGACAGAACGAACAACGAAAAAAAAAGGTGATGTCGTCACTTAGCTTCACAGACTGCTCAGTCTGTGTATATATACGTCTATGGTCTGCGCGTGGTCTCCACCCAAGCAATTTTTTTGTCCATCTGTCATCTTTCATTTTTGCAATATGTCTCACCTCCCTTTTTGCTTTAATCGTCTCCTCGTAAGAAGAGACAAATTATAAATATTTATAATTTTATATTATTTGTATCTAATGTTATACTTTTAATTGAATAATCAAACTGTATATTACTTTTACGTTTTTTGAATAATTTAGTGAACTACCAACCGCCATCTGGTGACCTTCAAAGAAAGAAACAAAGAATTTCATAGTAAATTAATATTAGACGAAGCAATAATGAACCAAAAAAAATGCACTGTGAGATCAATTAAATTAAATACCTACAAAGAATTGTAAATTAAATATGTAGCTGGATAGGGAATACCAAAAATATAAAAGAATATAGATATCATGTAGCAAAATAGAACCACAATGATCTACACCACTAAACATTACTGATAAGGCGAATTTTAATCCAGTAACCTATAATTACCATGAAAATGCGTTTGACTGACTAATAAACTGTAGAACAAATGAACAGCCGAAGACGAAATTTACTTCTTGTTACTTGACGAACGTAGTATCGGTATTTTTTATCTAACAATGCTCGTTTTACACCACTTCAAGCATCGCTAACTAATTTTTGCCGCCATTGTTTCGCCATTATTTTTCTTTGTGGTACTAAACTAGTTCCAATTTGGTTTTTTCACGCTGATAATGATCTCTCGTATTCTTGTTATCGTCTTTCAAACACTTGTAAAAATTGGGCTTCTGTAACTCCACTAAACGCGATCTGCATAGCGATTTTAATCAGACGATTACACATACCATCATGTTTATGTAGCATACATAATTTGTGGTCGACATAACGTATAGAATTGCAATGTCTTTGATGACTCTGTAATCATATTTTCACACATAGAACTATATTTTAAAAACAATGGCCGATAAACGAATAGTAAAAGAAAATGTAATGTTAAGCAATTGTTTGTTTAATTATGTTTTTAATATCATTAAGCAATAATATAGCAAGCAGTACTGGGTATCTGAAAATTGTGACAGATATGAACGATGGAGGAAGAAGTACGGAGGTATGAGAAACATATAAATTTTATAGGAGACAAAGATTGAATTAGGATTCGAATCGAATCTCGAACATTATGAACCTTGATTAAGCGACGTGCCTCTTCAAGTAAGGGTCAGCCCTTTTTTTGGAGGGAGTTTTTGAGGGATAGATTAACGTGATCAAAATGGGGAGTTGGCAATATGCTACTAGGGGAGCGGGGGAAAGCTGACTTGGCTGAGATTTCCCAGATAAAGCTCTTATGATTAACGTTTTTGGCGTGCAGCTTATTCTAGGCTGCAATATTTTATGGAAGTTGATTCTAGGACATCTAGGAAGTTTGGCTGAAACGAATGGAACTTTTTTAGGGGAATCCTGGTGAGTATGTGCACCAGGCGATGGTAATGAGTTTTGAGGGTCTAGCTCGGTTGTTCAGGCTATTTGTCGTACCTTGTACGTATCTCTTGATGAGAGAATGGATTCTGCTCAAAATAGTGCACATGTTGGCAAGTGGATGTATAAGTGTTGACGGATAGTGAGCACGTTTTGTCATGCATTTCCGCAGCATTTTTCTTTCAGTGGTCAAGATGTTTTTGGTCTTTCGTTTGTTAATTGACGCATATATACATGCCTTGTATTCGATTATTGACCTGATAAATATTTTGTAAGTAGTGTAGGAGGGTTTTGGAACTAGCGCACCTCTTTTGGCAGACAAAGCACTCAGGAGAGCTCTTTTTCTTACTATGTCTAGAGTGTAATGAACATTAGTGTCCATTTGAGAGTCCTACTAAAATGAACTCCCAAATGGGACACCGAGAGTCTATATTCGAGCCTTTCTCGTAACAGAGTTATCTAATTTTGCACATTTGTTTTGCAGTAAGAAGATCTGAATCGAATTATTTGAATTTTGTTTAAGTTAAGAGTGACTCTCCATCTATCACACCATTCTACAATGTTGTTTAATTGATTTTATACTCTATCTAATACAGATGGAAACACAAAATTTAAAGCTGTTGGTGTTCCGGACACGGAAAGTAAAAAGTATCGAATACAGACTAGTGCCTTAGCGTCCCTTTGAGGGCGCCTGCGGAAAGTATAGTGCCGTATCGTCGGTTCTACGGACGGTACGATATTCTGACCTATTCATGAGGTGGGGGGTGTCACTATTATATATTGTGTATAATGTAGAAGCTAAAATTGAGCCCTGTGGGACTCCAGATAGTGGAGTGAACAGTGTTGAGAATTTGTTGGCTAATAGTATGTTCTAATAAGTGCAGGATGAGATAAGACCATACAAATTTAAAGGTATTATCCAAATAATGAGGAGATTTTTAAAGACATGCCTACAGACGAGGGAATACCTAAAATTTTTGACATATATCACAAAAAGTTTTTCGCTAACAACATTGTCCTGGCATAATCAAGCTGGTAGTATAGTTATTTTGAACCATTTTGTTTTTATCGTTATTGATTATTATTCTTCTTCTTATCCTTCTATCGTACATTTTTGGAGATAGGCCCAACTCCTTCCATCGATCTCTATCCTGAGCAACATACTTCCAATTTGTTCCGACTATTTTTTTATGTCATCTACCCATCTCATCTGTGATCTTCCTCTTAGTTGTCTACCTTCGTACGGTCTCCAATCTTGTTTTGTGGAGTTCCAACGTTGGTCTTTTTGTGCAGAAGTGTGGCCTGCAAAGCTCCATTTGAGTTTGGCAAATTTTGTTGTGGTATCATCGACTTTGTTCTTGATCTTACCCAGTAGCTCCTCTTTTTATCTAACAATCATATAACTAATCCATACACTTTCCATTGTCCTTTCTGTTGTGCCAAGTTTGTTTAAGTTTGCCTTAGTTAGGTTAGGTTTGACGTCCATACGTCATTTAAGGAATGATGCACTGGTTGATCAGTTTGCTTCTCAAGTATTGAGGTATTTGCGGTTCTTAAGTATCCAACTGAGTTTTTTAAATCATGCCTATGCCAGTCATGTTTTTTCACGAAGTTTCAGAATTTGGCAGTAGGTAGATATATTTTTGGACTTGTTCTATCTTATTGCCTTTTATGGTTATACGTCTGGGATCATCTGTGTTTGTCATTGATTTTGTTTTTGTTATATTCATTTTTAGGCCGACGTATCGGGAGCTGTTTGTGAGTTCCTCCGGAATAGTTTGAAATTCCTAGATCGCTATAATCACGATGTCGTCAGCGAATCTAAGATGGTTTAACTTGTTGCCATTAACGCTGGTGTCATATTTTAACCAATTTGTAAAAGTTTTGGAGACGTCTTCTGGGACTTAAACAGCTTTGGCGATATTACATCGACTTGTCGAACTGCTCTCTTAATGTGATGGGATTTATATTTTCGTCGATTTATACTATCATAGTTGCGAAATATGGGTAGTTGGTATTCACTGGTCTTCTTCATCAATGTTTTCATCGGTGGTCTGATGGTCTGATGTATTATATCCTTTGCGAAAGTCAGCATGTTCTACCGATTGGTAATTATCCATTTTGTCAGTCAACTTAGGCTACTAATTATTTGGGTAAAATATGTCCACTTTTTCTGTAGAAGTATTACTATACTCTCGTTCCAGTCTTTATTAATTCTGCTATTATGGAGCCATGTATCAAATAGCTCTGTTATTATTGGGATAGTTATTGTCTTGTTGTTTTTAAAAGCTCGGCAATTATACCATCATATCCTGGAGCTTTATTATTTTTTTAGATCTTTTAAAGCCCTCTTTATTTCTAATCCCTCTCTATTTGGGAGTACCTCCAATCCCACGTTTTTCTTTTGGCGTTCTTATTTGTTGGTTCATTAGGTTAGCTTTGCTAACTTTACAAGGTATTGTAGAAGTCTTCAACTATCTTTGTTATTTTATATTGTCCTTCTCTTCCTTATTATTGGTGTATTTAATTTTAATAATTTTCTGAACACCCACTGTTGGTGTTAGACATTTTAATCCTCTGTTGTTTTCTATCACTTGCTCTACCAAGTTTTAAGTCACATTTCAGTTATTTTCTAATAGTTTTGGTAAAGTAACCTTAATCGAGGACTTAACGATGGGATATAAGCCATGCAGCTTATAACTGGCTGTAGAAAAAGTTTTATATTTTATCGAAGATAAGTCATTGAACTTTGTCTTAGACGGTTAGGATTTGTAATCATTTATCATAATACGCGGTAAAACATTAATAACTGATAAGGATTTTTAAGTTTGGTGAACTTAGATTTTTCGTGTAAATTGCTACTGTACCAAAATTACCGTCACATGTACGGAATGAGTGACCTATTTTTGAAAACCTGTGAATAATTCTGAAGAATATGTGCTACGGCAAATAATAACTGTAGCTTAACCACACACAACTTTTGTTTTGACCTACCGAGCTCTATATAAAAATATAAAGGATCTTATAGGGAGGCCATATTTTATAAATGTAGTATTCCAGAAATTGAAACAACTAACAGAAAAAAAATTAAGCACAAATCAAGAAACCCACCTCATGTTTATTGACTTACCGAAGGCGTACAGTTCCTGTAAACAAACTCTGGAACGTGTTACGACAGACAACTATTAGTGTCGCCTTAAGAAATTTGTATGAAGGGTCAACATCACAAATAAAAACTGGAAAAAGACTATCGCAAAGCTTCCTGGTTAATAAAGGTCTACGTCAGGGTTGTTGTGTATCACCGACCTTGTTTAAAATATATGTTGCAAAAGCATTGAAAGAGTGGAAACGAAAATGCAAAGGCATGGGCGTAGACCTTGGAGAGATGTGCTTGTATGTATTACAGTTTGCTGATGACCAGGTTGTTATAGCAAACGATAAAGATGACCTGGAGTACATGGCAAGGAAATTACAAGAAGAATATAGAAAGTGAGGACTAGAAATTAATACAGAAAAAACAAAATACCTGCCAATAGGTACCGAACTATCGAACATCACATTAGAAAATAACGAAATCATCATGCCCTGCGACCATTACACATACCTAGGAATCGTTTTTGACACAACGGGGAAGATGATGAAGAAATATAGAGAAGAATAACACAATCCAGAAAAACAATACGTTGTCTAAACAGCGTACTGTGGAGTCATGAAATAGGAAAAAGAAGAAAACACAATATCTACGAATCTCTTATTAAAAGCAGTCTACTGTACGGAGCAGAAACTTGGCGAATAACCGAAAACAACAGAAGAAGACTGGAGGCAGTAGAAATGGACGCTTTTAGAAGATCAGTAGGAGTGTCACGCAGAGAGAGAATACCTAACGATGAGATAAGACAGCGAATGGGGGTTGACGGCTCTCTAACAACAGACATAGAAAGAAAACAGCTGATATGGTACGGACACGTCCAGAGGATAGATAACTCAAGACTCCCAAAAATAATTATGCAATGGGTACCATCAAACCGCAGAAAGAGAGGAAGACCCAAGGAATCTTGGAGAGAGAGAGAGAAAGAGTAACGAAGGCGATGAGCGCAAGAGATCTTAGAGAGGGCCAATGGGATGATAGAGTGTCATGGAAATTAGGCATCGGACAACGTGGCAAGATGTTTTAAAACCGATTGATATATAGATAGTATTCCAGAAATTTACGTAATTTCTTGTGCACTATAAGATTGCACAAATTGTTCAGAGCTGTCAGTATAGGTCCTTTAGTGGCCCGTTTGCACAACCATTTGGTTGTGTAACATAAGCAATTTGATCGCAGGTATGGGACCTAATATTCTAAACAAAAAATTCTGTAAAAAAGCCATTTGAGCCAAATTGTTCCTATTACTGAGCTTTTTAGATATCTACCTCAAATTACATCTATATTGATATTTCAAAGCAGTGGGATAATAGTTGCAGATGTCTGTGGTAGTGTTAGCACGATGAACGAAACAACGAGAAGAAAGTAGTGTATTGTGTTATACGATAGAAAAAATCCAACAGCACTAAAATATTCATTCTACTCTATCGTCATACTATTAGCCAAAATGTACGGCACTGAATATCGGGAGTTAGATAAAGTAACACCAATGAATGCGATTTAGAAAAAATGATGAATAGATAGAAGAAATAATAAAAAAGCAACGATGAATATTCGATATTTAAGTTCCTGAAACGAGTAGAAGAGAATGGCCAAAAAATACCTTAAGCCGATTGGGCCAGACATTTCCATGAAGGGGATTAATTTAAAAAAATCGTATTTGTATATGGATAAAGGCAAAGATAATTATTGTTCTTGGTACGGCTTTTGCTTTTGGTACCAGTCAAAGGCAAACGGTTCATACTTATGTAAATAAACATACATTATGTTCTTTACTAAGTTCCGTTTCATTCAGACGTCGACCGATAATGTCGTACTTATGACTCAACAAAATAAAATATTTTAAAGAATGTTTTTACACTATTTTTAAACTGTTTTAAATTGTGCTGCGTATTCAAAGAAAATAAAACTCGTCAAGATAGTCTGTGCTTGTACATAGAATATAGACAAAAGTTATGCGTGAATAGCCAAAACTTATAACAACATAATATGCTACAGAAAAAAAGAAGTTTATCTGCAACCGACATCGAAAACCGGTGCGGGCAGACTTATCGCTTTGTGATAATATCAGTGTACTTAAAAAAAGGTAATTATTTATTAACTTATTTAACAGGCTTAAAAATGCATTTAATTTTTATTATATCATTAAAAATCAATTCACATTAGTAACCAATAATGCAGAATAGCAGTGGCAGCTCATTAAATAATTCCATGTACCAAAATGTATTTTCAAACATGCAAAATCATACATAACAGCCAATTACACAATTCTTTCATCCAACATATCCACAACAAACACACATGTTAAACAGTACACCATATATGCCAACGTCGTTTCTACCACCTCAGCACCAACAATTTAGATGCATCCGCAACAACTCAATAGTGAACAAACGACACAACTAAATCAAGAAATCAACCCTACGCTAGATGTTCTACAAAGCATAAAACAATCTAGGCAAGTATCAAAACCAAATAGTTATTTACAACAAAGAAACACAGCTACAGACAGAATGGAAGTTAATGGTCATACAAGCGAGGATGATAAAATACTGACAGAAAATGAATTCAAAATTAAAAGTAAAAGGAAGAGATACAGTCCGCATAAAAGTACAAATGTTACAAGACAAAAAATAACAAAACCATCTCCAACCACAAGCAACAAATATAGTGCACTAGATAAAGTAGATGAAGAGGAACACTTGCCGCAAGTACCTTTAAATAAAACTAATAAGATCAGTGTAAAGATTCCACCCTTTATACTACACGGTGTAACAAATAGAGCGCAAGAGTTATTTCAATTCATCAATAAGTATACCTCAAACGCTTATAATAATATAAATTGAAAATTCAAGTAACAATAAGTGAGGAATACAAAGTCATCAGAAAAGCGTTTAATAAAATAAGATAGTGTTCCATACTTTTATACTCCCCGAAGAGAAATCCTTTAGGGTAGTTTTAAGAAATATCCACCACAGTACTTCAATTCAGGAAATCCAAAAAGCCCTTGCAGACGAAGGACATACAGTTACAAAAATCATGAATGTTCATAACATGGAAAGCAAGCAACCCAAAAATCTATTATTTATCGATCTGAAAAATAATGAAAACAACGAAGACATCTTATTTCTAACAGGAATAACAAACTTACTACATGCTGAACGCTTCGAAGTACCCCATAAATACCATATAATACAGTGTAAACGTTGCCAAAACTCCGGTCATTCAATAAACCAATGCACATTACCGTATAGATGTGTTAAATGTGCTGGAAATTATGATTACCGAAATTTCGAAAAACGTAAAAATGATGGGAAACCAGCAAAATGTACATTATGTGGAGGTGACCATCCATCTAATTATAAAAAATGCCAGGCTTATCTAGAGATACAAGCTAGAAGATATCCACATAAAAATGTGAGTGAAATCATTGCAAACAAACAACACAATGAAAACACTCATCCAATAACTAAGCGCACATATACACCAGTAGTTCAAAATCAGCAACCTAGCACTATGCCACAACCAACAACAAACGGCAATCAACAAGACAGTCAATTTCACTTTATCAGAAAATTAACAGAAAACAATAGAAAACCAACAACATACAATTAATTTATTGACACTAGAAATACAACAGTTAAGAGAACTCATTACTAAAAACAGTTAATGGCACTACATCTAATAAGAATTGCTGAATGGAACATAAATGGTCTTTTAAAACGTTGACAAGAAATCGAAATATTCTTAGCCATCAATAAAGTAGACATTCTGTTAGTATCTGAGACGTACTTATTCGCCAGTGCACAATTTAAAATCACCTCGCATAAGGTCTACAACGCAGCACATTTTGATGCAGAAAGAAACCCCAGAGGCGGTGCAGCAATAGTAATTAGGAATAATCTAAAATATCACGAACTACCGACAATTGAAAAAGACTTCTTACAAGTAGCTTAAATTTGCATAGAAGACAATTTTGGCCCACTATGCATTTCAGCAGTTTATTGTCCGCCAAATTATCCACCTAACAAGAATGAATTTGAAACATTTTCAGATCATTAGGACCCAAGTTCTTAGTGGAGGGAGACTACAATTCAAAACACAAGAGCTAGAGCTCTAAATCTATCAGAAAAATGTCCACCTCCAAGATTAACGAATAAACCAACGGACTGGAATATTTTCAAAGAAATCCTACAAGAAAAAATAAACAAAACAAAAGAAACATTAACAAAACAAACACACGAAGCTGCATGAGAATCTACAAAACATAACTTTGAACGAAAACAGTTCCATAAGGATTGTCCAATAATAATAAGAACAAAAATATTTTAAAAACTAAAACGAAACAGAAAAAATGAAGATGACGACATCTATGAATATTTTAGACAGTCCTAATCAAACGAACCATTCACCCAAATGGGTAACTCCTAACGAAGTGAAATGTCGAATAAAAAAACTCCATAAAAAGAAGTCGTCTGGACATATATTATGATATGATAACGGCCAACATATTTAATAATCTATAAAGATTATATAAAATATTATACCTAACCATCAGTTTGGTTTTCGCCAGAAAACGGCACAGGGCAATTAAACAAGTGCATAGGGTGGTATGGGGGTAGATACAATCAGCCTTCTAGGAAAAGAGCTTTTGCAATGCCATTTTCCTGAATGTTAGTCAAACATTTGACAAGGTCTAGCATCCAAGATTACTATTCAAACTGAAGAAAGCAATATCTCAGCCGCTACACACGATAATAAAATCATACCTCGAAGAAAGACTATTTTATGCAAGATACGAAGAAAGTGAGTCTAACATCCACAACATAAATGCAGGGGTCCCGCAAGGCACTGTCTTGGGACCAATTCTCTACACAATCTTCACAGTTGATTTTCCAACTGAAGAAAAATCTACAATCTCAACATTCGCAGATGACACTGCAATTCTGGTCGAAAACCGCGATCCCATAAAAGTAGCTAAAATATTACAACAAAACATACATTTAATTGAAATATGGGCTAAGGAATGGAAGGTAAAAATCAACGAAGCAAAATCAGTTAACTTTATATTTGCTAAATGTCACAGTGACACACCAAATATCCTAATGCATAACAAGAACATTCCAAAAAATGATATCTTGAGTGTAAAATATCTTGAATTACACCTTGACAAGAGGCTAACATAGAGGACACACATCTGGATGAAGAGAAAACAATTAGGAAGAGAATTCAAAAACACTACTGGCCTTAAATCCACGTTATCATTATCTAACAAAATTGTAACGATGAGTCCAAGCCATCACCGTTAAACCAACGTGCGCGCGAACCAACCCATGAAGTTGGAGTATATCGATAGTAGAAAGGGCAAAACTAATTACCAAGCTCCGCTATATAAACCGCAACATTTCCTCATAGAAGGAGAATCGACAGGTGTTGACTGAAGGTTCTCTTCTTCCCTACCCCGGCTTGTGGACGTGTTGAGTTCACAAGTTGTTCCGTCCCATACCGCCGTTACCCGAAGAGCGTGTTGAGCTCTTCACTACCCATACTCTGAAGCAGACGTGTTGAGACTGTCGAGGAGTGTCCTGTTAACCCGAATCACTTAAGGGACGTGTTGAGTTCATTTCCTTTCTTTGTACCTATCGTCCGCTGTTATTAAATCGATACAACGTTCCCGTAAAATTTCAAATACACATTCGCTCGCCGATAAAACTAATTTCATATGACAAGGTCAAACTTAATTTGAATAAATAGGCCAGGTACTGAGAAGACTAAACCAAATTGTAAATATGTACATAAGATTTTTGTCAATTTAATTTAAGGAAGACAATAAAGTTTTATTTTTGTTTTGAACTCTGTCTCTGACTGTCTAAAAGCTACCCGGATAGTGACTCCTACGAGAGGACATCACAAAATATAAGTGTATAAAGCACATATGGACATACGAGATTGAACTATGGGCAACTGCAGCAGATAGCAACATAGCGATACTAGAGCGATTTCAATCCAAAGTTATTCGTGCCATTACTGATGCGCCGTGGTTAATTCCAAATACAGATATTTACAAAGACTTAAAGATCGAAACAGTGAAGCAAATGATTGTTGAAAGCAGTGATAAATAATTTAAACGACTGGAAAAACGATACAGCAGTAAATTTATTGGACAACTCGATACAACTAAATATATTGAACATTAGACCTTGTCTTGACTTACCATTTACAAAATAGGTGTTTATAGTCTTAGGTATTAGTAATAAACTTTCTAGGAGTTAATAATCATTGGACTAAAACTCTTGCTCACATATCTCAGTGATACTTGTTTGTATGTAACAGATTGTATTTTAAAACAAATAAAAACAAAGTTCTTTACTTACATATTTTTTTACATTAAAATTGGTTTCTACGAAACATAAATCAACATAATTGAAAACTGTTTGAAGAACAAACATTTTTTTGGACGACGCTGATTGTATGGTCAAGGCCGGAATAAATGATGGAAATATAAATACCGGCGAGAATGTCTGGAAGCTAAAATATCTTAACTTTGTTGTCCTTAATCCTCAAGATTTACACATACGGCAACTTGTTTGTTATGCAATTTACTTTTGTTACGAAACTGTCGAATGTGTAAGCCGAAAATCAATATATATGTTACTGATAAGAGTCTTAAGTTGTAGTAGTATATTTATTTAACACAATTATAACTATAGATTTCAAGGAAATACTTTGTTTTTGATTTATATGCAAGGAAAATTAGAATTTATACAATTTTTTTTTATATGACGACATTGTGGTTAAATCAGATTGTGAATAACAAAGAAACAGCATGGATAACATAAAAATAAAATCAACAATACATATTAAATGGCTATACATACATCTTAGATTAATAATACAATACCATACAATGCAATAATACATATTAAATGTGGCACAAAGAATTTGAGATCACTAGAACAATAAGCAGTAGGTAAAGAGTATTTGCTACAATAAGAAGGTGTAAGAAATCTACTAGAGACACTTAAATCAATGGATAGTGACTGGAGGTACTGAGGATAGAAATACACATAAAGAGCAAAGAAGATTAGTAACAAGCGAAATAAAGAATGCTAAAAACAATTCCTGGGAAAGAACATGTGAAGAAGTGTGCCGATAATACAAGAGCAAATATAGCCTGAAAAGTTATGAGAGGTCTACGACTACATATTTAAGTAGCTGCAGGACTACATCTTATTGGGATTCAAGAGTGGAAAGAAGATCCCAACGGAAGACAGAATCGAATTTCAAGAAGACACTTCAGAAGAAATTTACGAAGGAAATGTTCTACAAGACGCAATAATAACCGCAACAGAACTACGAAAATGTGTCATGCAGCTAAAGAATGCGAAAGCTCCTGGTCCAGAAATATAAGTAGCGAACTACTCAAAGTAGCTCCGAATAAATTAGTGGAGATCCTTGCAATTGTCTTTAATAAATTCCTCAACGAAAACGAGCTACCACCCAAATAATGGAATAGAGCATTCATATCTTCCATTTATAACGTTCATCTATTTATCCGCTTATAACGTTCTTCGCCGTTTTCTGATTTCCTGGTTTCATTGGTCTCAATCATCCAAAAGGTTCTTTTATTCCTCTCGCTTTCATATCCTTGTTGACTCATTTTCTCCAACTTAACCAAACTGGACACCTTATGGTGTCCAGTTTAATACTTTTTTAATATTGTACCGTCATCCATTATTTGTATATGCCCTACCATGTTAGCTGATTGATTGATCAACCAACTAAGGCTTTATGAACAAGTACTAAAACACCAAATTAGCGAACAAGTTAAAGAATCAGAAGATCAAAACGGTTTTGGTACAATTTTGTATAAAAGGGGTTTCCATTATTACACAGCTTATGGGCTTATGGATATAGAGAAAAGCACAGAAAGAGGGTCAGCTGTCTATTTAACCTTTGTAGATCTTGAGAAATACTGCGGTACCGTACCATCAAATAAGTTCTGGTTTTTTAATGAAGATTGTCTGATTGTTAGAATATACCTGGAAGAAGTACTTAAAATATAACAAAGGAAATGTGGACAAATGAGTATAACGGAGGGTAATTACACAATATACTCTTCTTCGCAGACAATCAAGGTTTTAGCTGCTGACACTGCAGCAACTTTTTGAAATAATTGTCCAGTGTATGAGGAACTTTTTTGGCTTTTCCAATTATTACCAAGACCTCATTTATGCGGCATTTTTCCATACACGGAGTAATTTTGGAATAACATATATTTTATATTTTTGGTCAAATTATCATTTACCCTTGTAGATAATCTTTTAAAAACAATACACTTTTGCACACTATTCTTATTCCTTCATAAATAAATTTGTATTTACATCTTTTATTATATAAATATCAAAATATAGCCTAAAAAAACAGTTAATGCCAAGTATACATAATTTATTATTGCCCTTCACCTCAATTTTATTCACATTGTGGGCTAAATGAATTCGGTGTTTTACCCAATTTTAATAAACGCATATCGTTAGGTGTGTAATTTCAATTTCATGAATAAAACCTAAAATTGTATAACAATTTATTAACATTACCGTCAAAATTGATAAAAAGGTGTATAATAAAATTACTTTATTCAATTTTAAAAATACGATTTAAATTTTAAAAATATTAAACATAGTATAAATGATCGTAGATAATATAAATGCAGAGCTTAGCAGAAGAATCATTCTAGCGAATAGGGTATACTTTGCTATGAGCCCGATATTCAAATCAAGACACGCACATCAAAGAATTAAGATACAAATCTACAAGACCGTAATCCGACCGATAGTGAGCTATGGATGTGAAACTTAGATGTTGACTCAAAAATCTGTAAACCGCATAGACATCTTTGAAAGCAAGGTACTGAGGGAAATACTAGGCCGTCTAAATTCTGCGACTAAATGAATCCAAACCGAGACAATTGACCAATTCCTATTTTGTCCACTGCAGTTGTCAGAAATCGTAGTAAGTTTGGAATATTTAATATCGTGGGATGAAAAATATTAATTATACAGCTTCCAATCTCGTTGACTGGCTTCTCTAATAGCTGTGGCCTCATCCCACATGTAGACATACCCCTGAAAGGGATACAAACTATGGATGCTGAAATTGTAACAAATCAACTTCTTTTTGTAAAATGTTGGTCCTGTTGATAATTTAGGAGTTGGCAAAGCCTACTAAAAATCGGATGTTATAGCATAAAAGTGGATGATCAATTGACAGAGGCAATTTCCATAGATAGAGGACAGAGGCAAGGATGCATTCTGTCCCCGGTGTTATTTAATATATACTCTGAATATATCTTCGAGCAAGCGCTGGGAGATCTACAAGAAGGAACTATTAGTCAACGGAATGCGTCTAAACAACATTAGATATGCCGACGACGCAGTAGTTTTTGCAGATAGTCTGGACGGTTTGCAAAGAATAATGTCGCGTATATCAGATATAAGTAGAGAACACGGACTTGATCTTAATACGAAGAAAACAAAGTACATGGTAGTCAGTAAGCGCGAAATATTAAATACACAGCTTTTGGTTAACCAACATCCAATTGACAGGGTGGACAGCTACACATACCTTGGTAGCAACATTAACAGCCAATGGGATCACTCCAGTGAAATAAAACAACGCAAAGGAAAAGCGAGATCAGCGTTCATAATGATGAAGTACTTTTTCAGAAGTCATGATTTACCACTTGCTACAAAAATCTCTCTCATTAAATGCTATGTATTTTCTACCTTATTATACGGAGTAGAGGCCTGGACACTTTCCGAAGCTTCCTTATGAAAACTCGAGGCATTCGAGATGTGGTGTTACAGACGTATCTTAATAATTTCATGGGTGGATCGTGTGACTAATGTTGAGGTCCTACGTAGAATAGGTAAGGAATGCGAGATTATTAACACCATCAAGAGCGCAAACTAGAATATCTTGGCCATGTTATGAGGAATGAACAGAGATACGGCTTGTTGCAACTCATTCTTCAGGGCAAGGTATTTGTAAAGAGAGGACCAGGGAGAAGAAGAATATCTTGGTTTCAAAATTTGAGAAAGTGGTTTAATACATCAAAAGTTAGCAGCAAGCAAAGTTAGGATAGCCATGTTGATCGCCAACATCCGGAATGGATAGGCACCGTAAGAAGAAGAAGAAGAATAGCATAAATCCCAATTTTGACATCTTGGCCAAATTTGGCTTTTCGTGATGTAATTCTTGTTTAAATTTTAACTATTGTATAGCGCCTTTATCAGTTTTTAAAGCAGCATTCTTGAGAGCGACGTTTATGCTGCCACCAACACCGCAGGTATCTGTTTGTGGGTTTTTCAACTTAATATTAAATTTTTCGGTAAATATACGTATAAATTAGTCCGAAGAACACAATTGCTGACTTGTCGTATGTATTATTGCTTATAAACATCATAACACTTTTCTACGGTATATTTCAATGTCATGAAATACATGTTAGGATTATCTTGTTATCTAGTAGTGGCTCTCGTGCTTAGGTAGTGATTCAATGAAAGACCTGACAAAACCAATTTGTTGGTCAATATATTTTATTTTATGATTTTTGTGTGAACCCCTACCATCCATCTTTGGAGATAAACCAGTTTTCATACTTTTTACATTCTCAACTCTTCCTTTATTGTTTTGTAACCCATGTATGCTTAAGAATGCTGTGTTACAAATTTACAAGTCATAGATAACCTTATGTAACACATCACGGTGTGCCTTTGCCTTGAAGATATATTTTTAGTATTACTACGAGCTTTAAGTTTTAGCTCTATGCAGCCAAATATGTATGCATTTTAGATATTAAAGTTGCCCAGTTTCCAAACGTTCTCAAAAATATTTTTCACCTGATGTTCGGATAAAAGTGTAAAGCATTTATTTCTAGAACAACAGTCTGTTCCTGTAGACTTTTCTTTTTGTACCACTCCCTGACAACGATAGCTATTTACCAAGGATATTAGAAAAAAAATTTACATATTATAAAAAAATTTTTCAAACAAGAAATGTAGATGATATAATTTTCAACAAAAATATTTAGTAGCACTTTTTCAGTAGAATGAACCGTTCTCTCAGAAACAACGTTTAAAGCGACCAGCGGTTTTGAATGTCAGTTACGCGCGCGAAATCAATTTTTTAAATAGAATTTCTATCAATTCGACGGTAAAAATTCGCTATCTTTTGATCAAAGTGTCCTATCTACAAAAGTCAAAATGGCACCTTTGTTATGCAATTTTTGCATTTTGCTGTAAATGAAGTCAATTTCTGTAAAGCTTTTAAATAAATAAACATTGCGGGATTTTTGCCATTTTTACGATTCTTATGGATTAATTTTTGGATTTAATACTTGGATAATGGATTTATCACTTCCACTGACCGGTCACTATTGAATTTGCATTGCTAGTATCTAGTTTTCAAAACCAATGGGCATTTGAAATATGTCTAAAAAACGCTGAATTTAAACTTTCACATTATAAACGATATAAAACGTTTAAAATTGCTCTTTTTCGATTGTTCAAGTACATTGTTCGAAACTACACATCTTCAGCAAAAACTCCCCCCAATGCCGTCGTCGCAGAAGCATTTACCGTAACGTGTGTTCGTGATATGAAAGTTTAAATTCAGCGTTTTTTAGGCAAATGTCCAATGTCTCAATTTGTTGCTAAAACTCAAAATCTAAAATTTCATTGTTATGGGTTTTAAAGATTAGAATGGAAAGTCTTCTTCTTCTTACGGTGCCTATCCGTTCCGGATGTTGGCGATCAGCATGGCTATCCTAACTTTGGAATGAATGGAATAAATAAAGAGAATGGAAATAATACAATTTAAATTTAAAAAAGTGATTTAGAGCTCGGAATTGACATTCAACATTGCTGGTCGCTTCTAGAGTTATTTCTGAGGGAACGTTCATTCTACAAAAAAAGTTAATTAACTTTTTTGTTCAAAATTATGTGAGCTACACTTGTTTAAAACATGTTTTTCTACAGCGTACAGATTCTTGGTAAATCGATGTTTTCTGTTTCTCCCCTTGGAGTGGTTTTAGGGGGAATTCCGGAGTAGGAATGGCAAACTTTTTCGCACCTTTTTTAGGGTTCCAAATTTGACATCCTCAGTAAAATTCAGCTTGTTCATCTAGTTTTTAGACATCAAATCTCTTATGACTGTTAATTACGACAGTAAGGTGTTTAGTTTTCTTTGATCTCATCGCCTTTCTACGTCATTATAAAATTGATCGATTTCAACTTTGTCGTTGTCTGCTATTGGGGCGTGGACTTGTATAAGGTTAGGATATTGAGTTTAAGTTTTCCTTGCATTACTTTATCTGAAAGGAGAGTGTAGTTAAGAATGGTATGGAATGTAATAAAACATTCCCCAATTTCGAGTCAGATATTTTTCAAACCCTGGCCATTATTTTATTTGAGGAAATACTAATTTGCCTGTCTTCTGTATCAATTTAATTTTAACATATTTATAGGTAGAGGATATATGGGGTACTGATCACCGTAATGCTAGACAATTACAGCAAAAAAAAAAGAATTTAGTAAAATATATAGATAGAGGTATAGGAACAAAAATGTATAACATAACCATTTCTGTTAATTACTTCTTAGTATCCACTTGTTTTGTTATTACTATTAAAAATAGCAACACCACGACTCACCCATTCTGATTGACTCACCGCTCGAACGCTTAACATTCAATCCGAGCGCAAATAAGTTATTTAACATGTATTACATGAATTGTTTAACCATAATCCCATCATTATTGATGAAGATACTATCGTTCTTGATTACATTACCGCTCGGTAACTTCCCGTCTATGGTCATTGTACTTGTCCTTTTTGCAATGTAACTTTATACGGAAGTGATCTTGAAGTGACAGGGTTAAATTTACACGATTAAAATGTTGGCGTTGGGAGTAATTTGTATAAACAACTCTTTTCCATTAGTTATTGCTCTCTTTTATATTAGGAGTATAATAATGTTTAACGTAGAAATCATGGAAAGCCCGTACTCTTTAACAAAATTAATGTATCAACACGTTTTTTCATCATAATTTTTATTCCTGAAATGATTTAATTGGTGCCAAAGCGTATTTATTTGTCAAATTTCTAACAACCTGTTGATTTTACCAGTTACAATATCAAGCTAAAATTGAAATAAAACAAAATATTTTTTATAAAATTTCGTTTTTTATTTAGGATATTAACGTCACTATAAAAAAAAACACATTTTTATAGCAATGTTTAAAATATCAAAATATGTTAACAGAACTTCATAAAAATGTATTAGGCCAGGAAACGAAGCACTAAACCTACAAGTTTGCATGCTGTGCAAAAAGAAAATGCATTTCTAAAGTGCATAGAAAATGAAAATGCTACCTAGAGCCCAGTGTGGACCTCGTCTCCTGGAGTTTTATGTTATTTTTATTCGAAATTAATTAGAAGTCATTACTCGGGGTTTTTTGGGTTGCTTATCAATGAGTATTACGACGGTAATTATCTCCCAGGTGTCTTGTGTCCAGCGTGGATCTCGTCTCCTGAAGTTTTTTGTTAATTTGTTATGTACGAGTTTTATTGACATAAAACTCCAAGAGACGAGGCCACCCTTTCACCAAATACCTTTGAGACCAACGCCGTCGTCATATTGGTGTTCAATAACCCGAGTAATGACTTTTGACTGATTTCGAATGAATGTAACATACAACTCCAGGAGAAGAGGTCCTCCTTCCACCAGGTAGCACAAGAAAAATCGATGTCATTATATATGTATTCAGTGACCCCCTAAAACCTCCGAGTTATGAGTTTCGACTGATTTCTAAAAAATGACATAAAACTCCAGGAGACAAAGTCTGCACTAAGCACCAGTTAGCTCGATGATCATTTTCGTTACCATATTCGTATTAAGTGACTTCTAAAAAACTCGAGTAATGATTGTCGGCCGATTTAGAATGAAATTAACATATTCTAGTAGACGAGATTCATCCTGGGCAACAGCTTGTTGTTCGAGGACCATCGTCGCGCGTCATTCAACGATCATCTCGTATTCAGTTACCTCGAAAACCTCCAGAGTAACAAAATTGACTTTGAATATTTACAAAAATGCCACTATGACTGTTAAAATACAAGATAAAACCGGACCAATAAATATAAAACGTGGAATACGTTGGCAAGGAGATATATTCTTACTGAAATTATTCATAACGGCATTAAAGTATGCCTTTAAGTCCTTATTACAGATAATTTAGGAGAAGCCACAGATATGTTAAATGAATTGGACTTTGCATGTTCGAAGGTGGGCCTCAGAATGAATTTGTCCAAAACGAAGTTTATGACAAATATGGCCACAGATATGTTAAATGAATTGGACTTTGCATGTTGGAAGGTGGGCCTCAGAATGAATTTGTCCAAAACGAAGTTTATGACAAATATGGTTCCCAATAACCATTTAACTATTCAAATCAAAATGGTAGAATCCAAAGACGAATTCCTTTATCGTTGGCAGCCTTAGGACCAACATACCAATTAGTCTCAAAAGATAAGTATTTGACCAATGTGTATTACCGGTCATGACTATGGCTTCGAAATTGAGAGTGGCACAGAGACGCATGGAACGATCTATGCTGGAAGTGACGTTGCTGGACCGAATAAGAAAAGAAGATCTGCGAGTATTGCTGATGTTGTGGAACGCATAGCAGAACTTAAATGGAATTGAGCAGGACATGTTGCGAGAATGCATGACTCACGATGGACGAGCAAAATTATATATGGAGGCCAAGAGCAGACAAACGTAGCAGAGGAAGACCACCTAAGTTGGCTAACGACATCAGGCGTATCACGAAAAATTGGCTACAAAGAGCACAAAATCGCAAAGAATGGAGGAGTTTAAGGGAGGCCTATGTCCAGCAGTGGACGTGATGAATGAAGGCTGGATGATTTTAAACAAAATTTAACCCATTTCTGTCGATATTTTCCGACTTGCAAAATTTTCATTTTCTATGTACTTTGGAAATGAATTTTCCTTATGCACAAAATGCAATTTCCATTTTACCACCATGAATTTTATTCACAAACTTTCGTGATAGTTTCCCGAATCGAATGCACAAAGTTGCACAGCGATTCATCTTGCTGCGGAAAATTGGTAGGTTTAGTACTTTGTAGTGCTTTATTTCGTAGGCTATAGCCCAATTTTGGTTCTTAGATCTTTCGTTACTCTCTAGTCGTCAGAGACGAAAGTGGCACTGAACCTCAAAAAATAAAAAAAAATGTTCCGTAGCACTTTTTCTGTAGAATGAACCGTTCTCACAGAAACGTTTGAAATGAATATTTTAAATAAAATTTGAATCAATTTTACAGTAAAATGTGTGTCCCATCGACAACAATCAAAATGCGTTTTAAGTTGGGTCCAGGTTTCGAGTGCAATTTTTGATTTTTTGTCGCAAATGAAGTCAGTGTCTTTAAAGCAGTTAAATAAATAAACGTTTCGCGATTTTTGCCATTTTTAAGATTCTCAAAATGTAACGATCAATAAAATGTATCAGTTCCATTGTCCGGACGCTGCGGAATTTTCATTGGTAGAGGCTAATCTTCAAAACTTATAACATAAAATTTCGATTTTGAGTTTTGGCAACAAATAGGAGGCATTTGAAATATGTCTTTGAATTAAGATTGATTAAGTGGATGTGCGTGTCTAGTTCTCTAGATCTAATTTTCGTTGATTAGTCCAAATATCGTCCTTAAATTTTTTGTCTAAAAATGTTCTTACTTTTTTAAATGGTTAATGTAAAAACTTCTTCTTCTAAAGATGCCTATCTCCTTGTACGGACCACATTGGCCATATTTTGTTTTTACAGCAACATGAAATTGAATAGTTGACGATAAAACAGACCATTTAAAAACTAAGAACAGAAATTGGCTCCAGTTGGAAAATAAGCTAAATATTTTATACACTTAATGTTATTTAATCTATTGCTTGAATCTAATGGCTTAAAATATATCAACGGGGATACTTCTTCGGCCTTTATGAGTCTATTATATTATATTATCTATTATAATCTGCAACGAATAGCCGTCTCCTTTAAGCATTTTCACGGCGTTTACGAATTAGAGATAAAAAGATAACAGGAACCACAAAAATGAAAATATACCAGATAGTTACAAGACCAAGACCAGTATGCTTCCAAAGCAACCACCCTTACAGAAGACAGGAGTAACACTTTAAAACATTGGAAAGAAATACAATAAAAATAGTAGGTGCAAAGAAATCAAACAAACGTAGAACAAGGCCATAAATGTGTAGTTCAAGAATGGGTAAAATGAGAACTAAGAAGATGGTATGTGCATTAATAAGTGAAAAAAGAGGGTGATAATGAAAGTGTGCAGTAGTATTAAAATCAGAAATAGGTGCCAAAAAAATTCACTATAGATAGATGAGTCAACAGATGTAGCTAGGTTGTCAATTTTAACAGCATTTGTGCGGTATCAGCACTTGGAGTATTTTCAAGAGAATCTACTTTTTTGCAAACCATTGACAACTAACACAACTATTGCCGAAATTTTCAAGTTAATAGAAAGCTTTTTTATCAGATCACGACCACTGAATGCAAGGCTGTTTGGAGTGATGTGCGATGAAATAGGCAGTATAATATTATATATATATATATATATATATATATATATATATATATATATATATATATATATGTATGTATGTATTCGTCTTTACTTCTTCATACGGAAGTAAGGTGGCTTTCTTGCGGCAAATGTTTCTCTGAAATGAGAGCTGAAGTTAGAACCTTCCTAATTGACAGGAATTTTGCGTTGGGTGATCGATTGTGTAACAAGAATTGGTTATTTAAATTTGCATATCTAACAGATATTTTTAACAATGTCAATGAAGCTAGTCTACCACTTCAGGGAAAGGCAATAACTGTCTTTAACTCCAATAATAAAATACAAGCGTATAGGAAGAAATTAATTTTTTGGGCAGAATCGATGAAAAATAAAAATCTGAATAGCTTTTCACCAATCACAAAATTTAGAGAGGGGCTGAAGACTGGACATACCTGAAGCTGTTTTTGACGAGTCTCACACTCATCTGCTAAATTTACTTGAAAACTTCCATAATTATTTTCCTGAGAAATTCCACGATAAAATTAAAGAAAACTTCTGGGTTGCAGATCCATACCTTGCAATGTTAAAAAAGCTAGCTTCTTTAACATCTCAGCAGTACGAATGCCTAATAGATTTGACATATATCGGATTCTGCGATAAAAAACATTTTGATAGTAAATCGCTAGGAGATTTTTGGTGTCAATTCAAAGACGAACTTAAAATTTTGTCTGATAAAGCGAAAATTATTCTTCTTCCTTTTGCAACAACATACTTTGTGAAGCAGCATTATCTGCCAATGTGGCCACTAAAAGTATATATTCAGACTGAATGCGAACCTCACATTCGATTGCAGTTATCCCAAATTCAGCCAGATATTACTAACCTGTGCAAATCAAGGCAGACTCATTCTTCTTATTATTAAAATGAAGACATTGCGTTTTTTAAAATTTTAGAAATAGGATCTGTGTTTATTTTATTTTTGTTTTTCGATATATGTAATTAAATTTCTTATGTTTGCGATTGAAAAAAATTGAACAATTGAATAATTAAATAATTGAATAAACGTGTTGAATTGAATTGAATGAAATAAGTGCTTCCTACAGAATTTCTGTCCCGAACGCTTCTCCACTAAAAAACTTTAAGAAATGCTGCACTCGAGCATTATGTACCAGAAGCAATATTTGCATAAGAACTGTTGTTATCTGAGCCAACAATTAAGATGAGTGTAGCCGTGACTACTATCAAATTTATCAGTCTTTGGTGCATCGTTCTAAACTCTAGTTGTTAATACAATACATCTCTTAGATGCATATCTCATAGAAACTCAGCAAATACTCGTTGCTTATTCAATGTCATTAAATGTATTAATTTATGTGTGTGTATATATATGTTCTAATTGACTTCTTGTTGGTTTCAGCATTCACAAACTAAACCATGGCTCACCTACACCACAACTTCGACATGATCGAAGTTGAGTCTGACAGGGGGAAACCAAGGAAGAGAACCCAGTCGTGTCTGCGACAAAACGCCCTCACCATAGCCACAATGTTAGGAGTAGTCCTCGGCGCAGTTCTGGGCATCATCCTTCGATACTCCAGGGAAAGTTGGACAGATCGTGAAGTGGTTTATCTCGGGCTTCCAGGACAGATTTTTCTACGGATGTTAAAGGCGCTGATCTTGCCGTTGATTGTTTCGTCGTTAGTGTCTGCGATAGCAAGCTTGGACTTGTCCCTTTCGGGGAAAATAGCCGCTAGGGCAATAGCGTATTACATGACCACTACGTTCGCTGCTGTGGTGTTAGGTATGGTTGTTGTGGTTACCATGAGGCCAGGTGTGGGCCATAAAACTAAGGACTCGGATGCTAAAGAAGAAAAACGGGAGGTTTTAACTGTAGATACCTTATTAGATTTAATCAGGTAAGTTGATTTTACACATTAAGATTGTATTAGTAATGCTTGATTACAAGTTGGTTATTTGTATTCGTTATTTGAAATATTTTAATGTATGTGTGGAAATTTACCATTCTTCTTTTAGTAATGTTAGTGGTAAGATTTTCGTCCAATCCTGTAGTCTTTATAATTTTTCTGATTATTCTGACTTATATTCGATCAGATCTCCCAAACGATAAGGTTTCCAAAAAATTAGCGAAAGTACTAGTAGCAAAAGCTAAAGCAAAAGCGTGTACAACTCTATACGATTAACTAGAGAGGGTAAATTAAAAATATAAGAAATAATCAAACATATAGCAAAGAAAGCAGAAGGTTTTAATCAAAGAGCGATCGAAGAAATACTTGCCACAGTTTGGTAAATTAAAAAGTTGACAGAAAATCAGTTGGGTTAACGGAGACAATAATACCACCGATGATTATGAATTAAACATTTACAAGTTAAGATTATTTATAATTTTTATTTCAGAATTTTTAAAAATATTTCCAAGAATTAATTTTGGGATGTAATCCCATATAAAGTAATATTTTCTTTTTTGTAGCTGGTATATTTGAATCATAAATTCATAGCCCATCTAATCTAAGATCTTCATTATCTCTGAAGCTAAAGCTTATTGTTTTTGCTGTTCGTTGTTGTTTTCTACACCCAATTAAGAGTTTTTGTACCATGTACAAATTTGAAGAGGTATTTTGCTTGCTGCATCCCAAATATACCAGGGTCTCCTGTTGGTTGCCTTATAGTTTTTGTCGTTTGTGATCCAGAGCCTCGAAATCGCATAATGCATATTTAACAGTTTCCGGTTCCTTATGCGTATTTTATTCAGGTATTATCTTACTGGTGTATACTTGGTCAACATTCCTATTAATATTAGCATTGTATTCCTTTTCGTACCAAACAGTTCCTTTGTTCTCTTTGAACATGTCAACCAAAGATTTTCTATGTATTTGTTTTGGATTTTTCTAACAATATCGCTGACTTTCTCACATCCAGTCGTCTACAGCCCTTCGGACTGCAACCCTGTTTGCTCTCAGTACCACGGCTGGACCATTTGGTGTCTCACAGCTAATCTTTTTTAGCAAGTTGATCTGCTTTTTCGTTGTGTTCGAGGCTCTGTTGCCCAGACAAGCTCAACCTTGTTCCGGTCTCCCAGTTCCTTCAGTTCTCCGATGTAGTCCAACTCTAGTCTGGACATCACTGCCTGACATGCCACTGCCTTCAGTGCCAATTGACTGTCTGACAATTTATGGATCTGCTCTTTTTTAGAACTCTTTCAATATTTACGCTGAAATTCTCTCTCTTCAGTCCTGACCCCCCGAACCGAAGTAGTGGCAATCGTGAAGTCGTGTATTATCCTGTCTGTCATATTTCATATTTCCATAGGTCTTTCGCATATTCCTGTAATTTGGTCTATCCATCTTGTTGGTCTATCTTCGGCCTCCTACCTTTGTTGGGATAATACGTCTTTGCATGCGGTATAAATAAATCTCCATCTAGAAAATGGTGCAATTCCTCCCCGAGGCAAAGCTTCAACTTACTCTTGTATTTTTGGAGTATATTTCTGCCCATACGACCTCTGAAGTTTTGGATCCGTCTGTATACCAGATATTACCCTGTTTTCTTTCTCCATATATCCCTGTCTGGAATGTACGTCCTGTTTGAATTATTAAAACTGTATCTTTTTGTCATGTGGTTCGATTCCACATTAAAGATGTCCTTAGTCACAATCCTTTATTACGCATATGCCCTGTATCTTCATTGTGAATTTTCAGTGGCGAAGATTTTGTCTAACCAGTGCCTAACGAGTGTCTAACAGTTAACTTATGGCCAACACATATATGCGATACTTCGGTTGATCATCCAAGTAAAACTTCAGAGGAAAAGGTCAATATCAAAGGTAAATAGATCTAGACCGAAGGCTTGGCAAAAAATTCAAAAGCCTCAGAGTCACTATTTCGCGTGTACTTATGAACAATTGGATGGGAAATGGAAAGATGACGACACTCTAATATTACGAAGGCTTGGCAAAAAATTCAAAAGCCTCAGAGTCACTATTTCGCGTGTACTTATGAACAATTGGATGGGAAATGGAAAGATGACGACACTCTAATATTACCTCTAATATTACAAATGCGGGGTGGGTTAAATAGTATGTAGAGGTTATGTAGGATCTGCATCACGTCATTATGACGCTGTTAGCGGTTAGAGGTGAAAGCGCTATAATATACCTAATTATTCATGCGATAAATCGACTGTTCTAAAATAGTAGTTTTAAAGAGGTGGGACGTACCTATTACTCGCATCCATGTACGCCTCGCTTTTAATTTCTTAAACATTCCCTCTCGAATATATCAAACGGCTTTTCCACATCTATTTTGAGAATGTGATTCTTGTCTTACAACCGAGAAATTAATGCTTGCTAAAAGCCTAAATTATGCAGCTATTCAAGAGCCAGGTGTAAGAGTACGTTATTGTTTACGTTATAATGAAATAGTATATTACATAACGAGAGTTGTAAAAAGCTTATTACATGCGAGTAAAAAAGTTGCGCGCGGGCCGCGTAGCGGCGAGCGCAGTAATTTTACAAGCTTGTAATAAGCTTACAACTCAAGTTGTGTACTATACTTTTTCTACCATTATTTTCGTTTATAAAAATAAAAATTAAATTACCACTATATTTACACTGACAGATTAATAATTGTTAATTTGTCAAAATAACGTCTGTTTATTCGTTTCCATGGTAACTCGACCAACTGACTTACGAGGCTTATGTGATATTACACATTTTTATAAAACTGAAGCGTAATTTTTTTATTACGTGCTAGTCATTACGTGTCAGTATCTGTTATGATGCATTTACTCAGCATCCAAATAGTAGGTAATATACAATTTACTAGTAAGAGAGTAGAAAATAGTATATTACATAACGAGAGTTGTAAGAAGCTTATTACATGCGAGTAAAAAAGTTGCGCGCGAGCCGCGTAGCGGCGAGCGCAGTAATTTTACAAGCATGTAATAAGCTCACAACTCAAGTTCTGTACTATACTTTTTCTACGATTATTTTCGTTTATAAAAATAAAAATTAAATTACCACTAGATTTACACTGACATATTAATAATTTTTAATCTGTCAAAATAACGTCTGTTAATTCGTTTCCATGGTAACTCGACCAACTGACTTACGAGGCTTATGTGATATTACACATTTTTATGAAACTGAAGCGTAATTTTTTTTATTACGTGTTAGTCATTACGTGTCAGTATCTGTTATGATGCATTTACTTAGCATCCAAATAGTAGGTAATATACAATTTACTAGTAAGAGAATAGAAAAACATATATAACACGCGTTACAAACTATATATTAAAATAAAATATGAAAAATATTAAAAATAACAACTTCTATAATGCAATTTATTTACGACCATTTTTGTTTCATTGTTGTAAAAATTAGAATTAAAAGGGGCTGTTTAATTGAAATTCCTGTATAATTTATATTTATATTTTATTTTACTTTATATTATTTATAGTTTGTAATAGAATACAAGTATATATGTAATGATTTATTATCGATGGTTTATGATACACACTGCAATAAAAATCGTTTGAAAAGTTGTAATATTTTTTTATGAGATACTATGATGGTAATAATTACTAACTATAATATTATATATAGCGTCATAAACATAATCAGTATCTATTTGCAAATCCTTCTAACTATAAAGTTAAAAAGTCGACTGATACAGTATCCAAAACTTCAAACATATAAAAGTTGGATGTCTTCACACAGTATCTAAAAATTCAGAGCAGACAGAGAAAGCGTTCGGAGAGAAAGAGTTGGTTCCTCAAGAGTTTAATAAAACATTGCAATTCAGTATCGTTAAGAATGCCATCAATTTAATAAGTTTCTAAATACAAAAATAGTATAAAAAAGTATAACAATAAGGTAATTAATTTTTATTACAAAAGATCACATCATCACATTTATTATGTCACCGTCTCTGTTTTTCTAGAAAACTCCGTCGCCTACTATATCGACCGAAGCTTACAGGTCGAGTTTACTTCTACTAAAATCAGGTTTTCAGTAATTTTGCTGAGCAACAAGTAGCCGTGCCGATTGTAGGAAATTTTCCAAGTCTTAACAATGTTCTAACCCTTTGATAGATAGATGGCCATAAATGACTTATGTGAAAATTACTTGCTTTAGTTTTGATCTGCCATTCACTGTACTGATATTCACTATCAAAATTTCCATTTGGACCAATATGGTACTTTACTTAAAATTGAATAGCAATGCGGAAACCACAGTCCACAGAACTGGAATATTTTTACGGTGAGTCTGAACAGTTAAGCAACTGTGAAATTTTGGAATGCTGAATTAGTTAGTGGTCGTAAGAGTGTGTTTGATGATGATAAGATATTCTAGAAAAAGTTGTTCTGCTCATTACGGCGTCTCCTTTTGAAGGTTGGCGATCCAATTAGCAATCATCATCATTAGCTCCAAAACCCATGGTATGTCTTGGCCTGACAGACAAAGGATAAGTCTTCATTCTCTCCTATTCTTCGCCTTGGCTTTCCAGTTTCGTATTCCCAACGTTCTCAAGTTTTCCTCCACCTGATCCTTTAATCGTGCTCTGGGTCTGATTCTCCATCTATTCTTTGGTTATAAATACGTTTTGGCGGCTCCATCTCATCCATCCTCTCTATGTGACCTAACATTGTAGCCGGTTTATTTTGATGGACCTAATAATATCAGGTTTGTCATACAGGCGGTAAAGTTCGAAATTATAGCGTCTACGCCATAATCCGCCCTTCTGTACTCCTTCATAGATGTGTCGGAATATTTTACATTCAAAGCATCTTAAACGTTATTCATCGCTCTCTGTCATCTTCCATTTTCCGACGAGTATGTGAGGATGAGCTTGATAAGAGTTCCGTATATCACTAGTTTCGTTCGTTTTATAACTAGGCTTGTTGTTAGAAATTTTTTTAATTCATAATAGGCTCTATTTGCCAGATATATCCGTCTGTTAGTTTCTGCACTTACTGCATAATTCTGATTAATTTGTGAGCCTAGGTATATAAACTCTCTTACTCCTTCGAAAGTATATTCTTCAAGCGTCTTGAATGATTCGACCACATCCGCCTTTCTTCTTGCAATAATGTCATCGGCGTACGCTAGTAATTGTACGCTGCGATTAATAATAGTTCCTCTGGTTGTTAATTCCAGATTCTCTTATCGCTTTCTCTAGTGCAATATTGAATAGAAGGCATGATCGGCTGTCTCCTTATCTAAGTCCTATCTGAGACTGGAACGTTCTGGAAATTCCGTTCTGCACTTTACACTTGACTCTTGAGAGGATTGCTTTCACCAATTTTACTAAGTGCACTGGGATGCTGAATTCTATCATGCCTTGTACAGTGCGTTTCTTTTAACACTATCATAGGCACATCTAAAAGAAACAAAGAGGTGATGAGTATCAATGCTATACCCATATGTTTTTCCAGAGCTTGCCTTAGAAGGAATATTTGATCGATCGTTGATCTTTCTTTACGAAACCCACGTCCCAGACTGATATTTACCTATTATGTTTTACCAATTAGCAATGGTTAAACTTAAAATGGGGCTCTGAAGATTTCGGATGATGTTTTGCCATCGTCATTTTCTGTTCTTGTTGAGCAATAGCTGATACCTCTGTTAGGAAGCTTTTATCAATAATAAAACTCAATTCGATAGTCATTTTTTAGAGTATTAAGGACTATGAGTCTATTTATACACTCCAGAGACGAAAAAACAATTGAAACAAAAGAAAAAAGAGACAAAGGCCTATCATAAAAATCAAAGATTACACGATCGGTTAGAAATGTGATGGCAAATCTTTTTTGATGTACCAAAGGTTATTTAGAAAAGGTTACAAGCAATAATTGGCAAATATTACGGAGTTCTGTAAGTGTTTCTGTTTTTAAGTTGAGGAAAGCAGTTTGAAAGGGATAAAAAAGTTCCGATGGCATATAGTTATGTAAATCGAGTGAAAAGAACACCATGCTAAAAAATAAATGAGGAAATAATACTTTCGTAAAGCGTGTCATTGTAAACTTATTAAATTAGAACAAAAATATGTTTTTAGTTATCAAAAGTCTTATCACAGATCGTATATTTTAAATTATAAACATTGCCATGCAAGGTTACTTACTAAAATTTATTAAGTATTATAAATCATTGTCTGTTTTTTTACACCTCGCATATTTAAATAAATGCATGGAAAATTCCACTGCAAATACAACCAAGTAGGTTTGTTGACAATGTCTATAATTAATTCATAAGAATTTAATAATAGAATTTTTATTTATTAAGTTGACGAGTTAATAATGGAATAAACGTGTAGGGAGAAAGCATGAGCAGACCTAATAAAGGGGAAAAAGATTATTAAATAACCGAGAAATGTTTTGTTGTTCTTGTCAATTAGTTATATATTTTCAAGCTTCAAATTATGACTTTTGTCATTATTATCAGACGCTACAGCCGTAGGTACTTTAGTCCTCTACCTTTTTTCTCTAGCCTATTTCTCCAACCGTTGATTTTCAATAACTTCTTAGCAACGACGACAAATACTTAAAATTGCAAACCTAGTCAGTTTTTTGTAGTTTTTCTCATAATTCCAAAAGTTAGGTACCTTTTCTTCTATTCTGAAGAGACCAGGAAGAGGAACTGGAGAAATCGGTGTTGTTGTAAATTGTTCGCTTAGTTTGACTGAATTTACCTTCTCTAAAAGAAGTTTTTAAGAAAAAACCGTGCAAGTGCTTCTTATCCACCGAATTATGGAAGCATTGCTAAACTTGGTTTGTTCCAAAGTACTTTTTGTAAAATTAAGGCTGGTTCGTTGGTGGAGTGTAAATAGCCCCAGACTGTAACTACCGTTGATTTTTTCTTTCCATTAAGGAACGGACATTATCTCTCTAGTTAAACATGTGACCAGATAACAAGATATTTGTGGTAACAAATTTGAATTTTGAATTTTTTAATTAGCAACTGCATAGTGGTATATAGCGATGAACAATTTACTCTTTTTTTGACTGGTGCAATTGTCCACATATAATAAAATTTCAAGATCCTCGGAATTTGATGCATCTTCTTCTTTTACCTTCTACTTCGTGTGATATACAGTGTGTAAAAGCCAAATAGAATAAATTCATTATTTAGGTTACTATACATATTTATAAAAAATCCCAAAACACGTCAAATTTAAATTATAACTTGACATTCTTTAACGTGAAAATGCAACCCCTACCTTCAACCCCCTTAGAATGACAGGTACAACCCCCCAATTTTTAAAATAGGAAGTATAGGCTTGTGATATATCGTTTGAAAGGTCTTTTCATTCTCCATTCAAAAAGTTTTTAAGATTCAAGTTTCAAGTTTATTAAGATTAATTAAGATAAAATAAATTAAAATCATGTGGTTACCGAAATTCGCTACAATACAATCAAAAACTAAAATGTAATCGACCTAATCGCAAGCGTTATTCGTTCTTTTAAGTCATTTAAATCAGAAGGTCTAGTTTTGTACACATGGCTCTTCACATATCCCCATAAAAAGAAATCTAATAATGTAAGATCAGGTGATCGCACTGGCCATTCAATCGATCCTCGCCTCCTTATACATCGATTGGGAAATATTGTATCGAGGTACTGCCGGACATTAAGTTGGTAATGTGGTGATGCTCCATCCTGCTGAAACCATATCGTATTCGCTGGAACTTGAGGGTTTCCTGGATCAGGATATAAATTTGACAACGTTGGAATGACATTATTTTGAAGTAGTGCCAAATAATTGTTGCCATTCAAGTTACCCTCAATGAAAAAGGGACCAATGGTATTGTTTCCTACAATCCCTGTCCAAACATTAACCTTTTGAGGGTATTGAGTGTGTTCTTCTCTTATCCAGTGAGTATTTTCCGTGGCCCAGTAGCGGCAATTTTGCCGATTAGCATGACCGTTAAGAGAAAAAGTACACTCATCAGAAAACATAATGTCTTTTAATTGGATAATATTGTTATCCAACATGTCCATCATTTGCTCACAAAAAAAAGTTCTCCTATCAAAATCGTCTTCCATGAGCTCCTGAGTAGGTATCATCTTATATTTAATATGTTTACTATCGATGTATGGCTGGCATTGAATGTAGTGGATGCCTGTCTACTCGATGTATGTTGATTTTCCTGAAACTCAAGCAACACATGTAATTTGAGTTCATCACTCAGTGCATTGGCAGCTGCTTTTTTTATCTGCCTTACATGCCCAAACTCGCGAAACTGCTTCTCTATTTTACTTATTGTTCCTTGGGATATAGGCGGTAAATTAGGACATTTCTCATGAAATAGGCGAGTTACTTCCTGTTGTGTTCGGGTGTTATCTCCGTAACCAATCATTTGTAAAACTGTTATTTCATGAATTTCCGTCAATCTAACCATTTTTCAAAATTTAATTGAACGAACTTTTTACTTAAATTAAAATACTGACAACTTAAATAAAACAATATTCTAATGCGTGTTAAAATAACGTTGCCACGGAAATTTTTTAAAGGTTACCATCTAAAAACCACATTGTTATGGTTTTTGTTCACTTTCTCATTATCAAGACCTAAACGGGAAATAAGTTTTAAGTATATTTTAGCGAATTTCGGTAACCACATGATTTTAACTTATCTTTATCTTAATCAATCTTTATAAACTTGAAAGCGACAACATTTTTGAATGGAGAATGAAAAGACCTTTCAAACGATATATCACAAGCCTATACTTCCTATTTTAAAAATTGGGTGTTGTACCTGTCATTCTAAGAGGGTTGAAGGTAGGGGTTGCATTTTCACGTTAAAGAATGTCAAATTATAATTTAAATTTGACGTGTTTCGGGATTTTTTATCATGTTATCATGTTTTCTTTACGATAAAAATAATTTTCAAAAATCAACAAATTTGTTAAGTTTTTTTTTATAAATAATACAAAAAAAAAAATAAAATCCAAAAGTTATTTCGGTACAACTAGCAAAAGCGAACAAATCTCTCCGTCTGTAGTGACTCTGTGTAAATAATGTAAACGAAAATGAAACGTCTATAATGACATAACTCAAAAGTGCCACTATGGGAGCAACTTTTGAACTTTGAAACGATCGAGAGTTAAAGTTGTGCCTGTCTTGCTGAAAGATAGTGCGTAAAATACTTACTAATTTAAGATAATTTTTAAGATATGTCACTATTGCCGATGGTAGGCGATATATACAAATATTTTGATTTTTTTTCCAAAAAATGAACTATGCGCTGGATCAATTAATGCAGGCCGCAGATATCGTTAGATTTGTATGGAAACATATAGATGGAAACCCCAAGGAAAAAGAACAAGAGGTAAAAGGTGGATAGAGGATGTAGAGAAAAATCTCAAAACCGTGAACATCAGGCAGTGGCGAAGAACAGGGCAGACTAGAAGAACGTTGTTAAGCAGGGCAAGTCCCACAAAGGGTTGCAGCGCCATTAGAAGAAGAAGACGATATAATATAGTATCAACAAAATTACTTATCTGGTTCGGACATATACAAAGAGTGGATGAACAACAAATGCCAAAGGAAATACTAAAATGACAACCAGAGCACAAGAAAAACGAGATAGACCGAGAACAAGTAAAAGAGAAGGAATAGATAAAGAGGTGAGAGGAAGAAATATACAAGATGACCTATGGAACGACCGGACAAAGTGGCGATTTTTTGACGACAAAGCTACATATTTTTTTGAGGATATTAATATTTATGTAATTCATTTTATGACTTAATTTTCATTTATTTTAATTATTTAGAAATTACACATTTTGAGAATATTGAAGTAGGTATGAGTATGAATTAATTTTTGTTTGAGAATATGTATTACGATTAGATTGCAATGTGTAATCTAAGAAGCTAAAAGTTTTTTTGGTTGACAAATTGTGGTATTTGCTCCTTAATTTTGAAATTTTAAGTAACAGTTAATTTGCTTTTTGAATAATCGCTTTATTTTAATTTGATCGAGGACAATCTATAATGAAAACAATTATTTCGCCAATAGAGGCATGGACATTTTAATAGTTTTGCTTATGTAATGATTTTATATGATTTATGATTAATTTGAGTCCTTTATAAATCTCTAGTTAAGATTTATTGGCGATTATCTTTTCAGTTTAGCTGTATTCAGTATTTCTTGACTTTCGTAGTCAAACTGTTATATATCCGTTATCTATTTATTATCTATCTATTATTCATATTCATACCCACCCCAGTGACAATCCCGAGACTGAGCAATGAGACCGTCCTATTGTTCTTGTGTACGATCGGCTTATTATCACCTAACATCACTTTTTTGTCCATGTTGAGCTTGTTATATCGTCACAATATGTAAGTGGGATTGCACCAGGACTCAGTACGTATTTCTTATTTATTCTAAATATTGGATCAGATAGCAGAGAAACTACAGAAAAGTAGGAAATATTAAAAGGAATTTAGAATAAAATACTAGTTTAAACAGTTGAAACAAGCTCTTCAGGAAAAAGGTTTAAAACTTCGTAGGACAAAGCGTAATGAAGAAATAGATGGAGATGTATGAAGTAGAATTAAAGTGAGAAGGATAAAGTGGAAGGAAGCGAGTGGTGTGGAATCATAAAAACTACTGTAATCAAAGTTTGCTTCAAGAGAAGTAATTTACAACAATATGTCACCCTGTATATGTATGATTAGAATAATTATAGATTTTTAGTGCAGAAAAATGGTTTTATATTCAATTACTTATTTTTTATTTGCAGGAATATGTTCCCACCAAATATAATAGAAGCCACAATTTTCCAAGTAAGTACTGATTTTTTCAAATACCAATACAATGTTTTTTAACATTTTTTAAAGGATATATTTTCCTTTGCCTACATACAGACGTATATAATTATTTTATTCAAAGTTTAATTAGTTCATGATAGTACGAGTAGGTTAGGGCTTTGATATCAATCATAAAGTATTTTAAATTTGTTGTCCTTCTTCGGCATAATTTTAGAACTGTTAGTCTGAAGTTGAAAATCCGCACCTTTCTTTTTTATAGCTTCTACGGTTTCAAAACCTTTCTTACTTACTTCACCTAAAACCTTTAGTAGCCCAGTTAAAGTAAACAATCAATATTTACCATTCCAGTGTTTTGGTTTTCAGTGAAGTAAGACCTTCCAATGAATGAATTGGCACTTCATCTTAGGATCAAAATTATAAAACCACTATTCACACATGGTATTATCTTTCCAATCAGTTTGGGTCATTATAAATAACGTTAAAGTGTTAAAACTAATGTTTTTCTGGGCTTCGTATTCAAAAGTAAAATATTTTGACATTTACGTTTTGTATGTTAAATTTTTATGTAAATGTGACATATATGAACGCGTATCATAGAAATTTACATATCAGAGAACATCATTTTAAATAAACATTATGACTAAAGAAAATTAAACGTTCCAAGCTTCACTACTTTCAACCTTGATGCTGATAGAATGCGAGTTCATGTACTGTTGAAGGTGCACTTAGTGTAATTGCAAATAAATTATATAATAAATTAATAGTAAAAACATAAAACCAGATTTTCAATGTTAATGATTTAATATTGAAGTATCTGCAAATAAATCATAATGACAAATTGGAAGTTTGAAAAGAAAACGGATGAGACAAGTACAACATCGAAAGTTGTGCATTGAGATATTTGTCATCTTAATCAGTGCGTAGAAGATAGTGGATAGAGCTTTCTTCGGTATGACTTTCGCTATCTGCCTAGCTAGACAGAAGGAGCGGTGTTAAGGGTCCTGAAAGTACCCAAAATATAAGGGACATTTAACCACCACTACGATGACTAACTCTAGTCATTTGGAGTAAACTTCAGTACTCGTAAAGAATCCAAGGTGTCGTCGACATCATGATCTCTATCTATACCCAACCCTAAGCTATCTTCTTGATATAAGTGTCTACCTTGCCAAAACCAAGCGAAGATGATCACATTCTGAAAGCGTTACATCCTGCGAGGCCATGATTCTCTTTCCTTGTCATCGACAACCGTCAGCAACAGCGAATAAGAATAGCAACATAGTTTGACAGGCTGCTCAATATAGAGTTGTTTAACTTTAGGGTTGAAACCTAAAATTAATAAATCAGTCGATATTTATGCAATAAGATCCATAAAAACTAAAGAATTTTCTAAATTTTTTGAGATGTGGGCATATAGAAGAATTCTGAATAATACGTTAATAATGTTAAAGCGTTAGAAAAAAGAAGTTAGAAGAAAAACGTAGAAATAAACAGAAACTGAAAGGACAATAAAAGAGAGAAAACTGCGATATCTCAGATGATTAATACGCGAGGAAAAATACGGTATCTTACGACTAAAATTAAAGCCAAAATAAATGGCAGAAGTGTCGGATAAAGGTTAATTTTTGTCAAAAATTGTCATTTATATGATTTTATACGGTTATTCAAAGTTATATAATTGGTTTATGTTTTGATCTCAATGGTACACATATTGAATGATGGTCCTTCAAGTCAGATGAATGTTTTATTTCCTTAAGATACGAAAATTTCCCATTTTTCTTGCCAGTTCTTAAAGTATTCTTTTAAACGTGAATCATTTAGAGGCATAATTACATTTCCTGGCTTTGTTATCACAAAGAACTAAACGTTTATTAAGTAATTATAAATTTAGTAATTGGAATTTATTATTTACAGACTCGCACCAAATTACATCCAACCAACGTAAGCGGCACAGGTAAGTAATAGTTGTTGTGCCTTCTACCACAAAACAGCATCTAAAAAATGGTCTACACCACAACACAACATACACTAATTATATGCTAAGGATAAATAATAGGAATTAAAGCATACGTATGTGGAATACATCGTGGAATACATTAAAAAAAACAACTATCGAAAGAGACACCACTCGAGAAAATCTTGAAACGGTAGAAGATAATCAATAAAAACACGTCTTAATTGAAGAAAATAAGTTACCAATATAGTATTTAGGCTAAACAACACGAAATTACTTTTTAGGAATTGTCATGACAACATTTGTAAGATGACCATAAACTTGAAGAGGATGTTTAATAATGAAATGAAGAATTTGGATGGAAAAAATGCTTAAAGAAAGAGAAAATCAGATTATCTAAAAATAAATGCAACACAGCAGCTATAGGCATACATCTGTGGTATCACAAATATTTAAAATGTTACCTTAGCACATGAGAAATACAATAAAAGGAGACAAATGAATGATATATAGAACCCAAGAAAAAATAAGAAATTTTAAAACATCCACCTTCCAGTCCACACTTGAAGATGTTTAACTACTTCTGTTGGACAAATGTTGTCCTTTTTATACGATATTATTCAAATTTTACTTAAAAACTATCAAATTTTATTTTTAATATTTTTTAGATCTTTATAAGTACAAAATCGATAATGAAATTATCCAAAGTACTAATATCCTCGGTCTAGTGGTAGTAGCTGCCGCTTTAGGTATAGCTATAGCTCAACTAGGAAAGGAAGCCAAAGTTGTAGCTGACTTCTTCCACCAGATGATGGCTGTCAGTATGAAAATTACTTCATGGGTGATATTTCTCTCTCCAGTTGGTATCGTGTTTCTGGTATCGTCCAAAATACTGGAAATGGAGGATATTGGTGAAACTTTAGGATCATTGGGATGGTATTTTGCTACAGTTATGGTTGGACTGACGGTGCAAGGATTCATTGTTTTGCCATTGTTGTACGTAATCTTAACCAGGAGGAATCCTATTACGTTTATTAATCATATGTCAGAAGCTATTGTCACGGCGTTTGGAACTGCTTCGAGGTAAGTTGATTTTTTACTGTCTAATAATAATAATAAACAAATAACTATTCCAACCTACTATAACTTACGGATATTTAATTTTTTCTAAATAATGTAATAATTTCTTTTTAGAAAACATTGTCCTAAAATATTTTGCTTGTACTAGTAGAATGGTCAAATTTCACAACCAACTTCAATTTTTAGTTCTGCCACACTTCCCATCACAATTCGATGCTTGGAAGACAAGAACGGTGTGGACTCTAGAGTAGCCAGATTCGCGCTTCCTATAGGAGCAACCATCAATATGGACGGAACTGCCCTTTATGAAGCAGTAGCAGCCATCTTTATAGCTCAAGTAAGAAACGTTCCTTTGGATTTTGGTACTTTGGTGGCCATCAGTGTAACTGCAACCGCAGCTAGTATTGGTGCTGCCGGTATACCCCAGGCAGGTCTAGTTACTATGGTTATGGTGTTGGATACCGTTGGGTTACCTGCCGAAGACGTTAGTTTGATATTAGCTGTAGACTGGTTATTGTAAGTATTATTAATTTATTTAAGTTTTCACTGTTATATTATTATTACATATTATTATGTACCCTTATATACTATTTCAAAACCTTGGCTAAATGACTAGATATTCAGGTAGTTACTTGAGGTTAGACTCCATTAATTTGTTAACGAAGAAATAAAAAGAAGTAAATGCACTGACCAAGTTTCTTTAAATCATACATTTCTTATTCTTCATCGTTTTTAATTGTATTACATTAGTAGCATAATTATGGCTTGTTAAAATTGGCATTAAAATGTTATACTATTATAATGGTATCATAAAGGCATGAAAGAACTGGCTGCAAACGACCGGTTTACAACAGGCGGCTTCCGTGGAAAAAATGGACATTTATACCAAAGGGGAGATTACACTGAAGAGAAATATCAACGGAAAAGGGGTATAGGAAACATGTAATGAAGAAGATACCTTGTATTTAAGTTTTTATGATATAATCTTCTATTCTACTCTGAGTAAATTCGTCAGAGACAACGACAAATGAAACAAACGATAATTACGTAAAGAAGAGAAGACTTATGTTTTACATCGATTAAAATCTAGTACAAGAAGAAAAAAGTACGTCCATAAATGACTTAAACTGAAAATGTAGAAACCAAAACAAAATTTAAAAAAATTCTATTATATAACCCCCTATGTCCATTATCGCCCTACCTATAAATAGAAAATATAGGGCCAAGGCCTTAGAAGAGATTATACAACACTTTTAATAATTAATATATTTCGAAACTGACATAAAAGTAGCAAAAATGATAATAATGATTAAGATTAATTACTTAACGTATGGGTCAACAAATACCATTAAAAGAATATTTCGTAATACCAGGCAGTGTATCAACCGTTTTAAAATATCAATTAGGGAGATAGATTGTAATATTGGTAATTATTCAACAGCGCCATCTGTTTTACCGTGTACAAAGGAGTACAACAGTTACATAGGGAAGATACTATACGAGGTCTGTCGCAAAACTATTTGATGTGAGCTCATAACTCCACGCCAAAACGTTCAAAAGACCCCTGTGTGGTACAAGCCACTCTTTACGAACTTGTCGTATACCGCAGTTACCAGAGAGAACTATCTAATTTGCAATAGTGTGACTTTGATTCTTTTTTTTGCGTTTATCGCATTTTGTAATACTTTATAAGTATTACTTGAAACTGAATAAAAGTTGCGAGAAAACTATTCAAATGTAATAAAGATCCTTTGAGGATCAATTTATAAACAAAACACTCGCGTTCTAGTCGACCTGCCAGCGCAACAACGAATAATGTTGAACATGTAAGCTTACGATCGATAAAAGTCGTCGTTTGACAGTGACAGAACTAAAAAGGGATTTTAGAATTCGGAAAAAACTTGTATTTCGAGAGTTCTAAAAAATTTTTAACTGATTTAGGAATCATTACATGTGTGTCAAATTCATCCAAAAATTTAGAATGAATTTGGCCGCCAGCAAAGCAGAAAACAACTTGGAAGTGGGCTAAGAGACAAACATATGATTAAAAAGATTGTTATCGGTAACAAATCGTGGGTTTATGGTTATTCGAAAACAACACAACAATATTCACAATAAAGCTTCCATCTAGCCACATGTACTTTTTAAATCCAAACTGGTAAATGATTGCAATAATCTCCTTCACAAACTGGCACAAGATAAAAGCGTGTTTTTGGTGTGGTTGACCTTCCCTGATTTTCCCAGATTCTTGTTTGTTCCTTTAGCATGCAGAGCTTGCGCTTGAATACTCTATATGAATCTTCTCTCTTTTTATAGGGATCGTTTCCGGACAGCAATCAACGTCATGGGTGACTCATTCGGTGCCGGCATTGTTTACCACAGGAGTCAGAAGGAACTGGGAATGTTGGTATCAACAGAAGGTAGCGCAGAGGATCCACCAGACTATATCGACGGAGAAGCAACCACTGGAAAGAGCAAATTGACGGAACACTTCCAAGAAAGCATTCACTGAATATTCAAACGATAAATTAAATTCTCCCGAATAAAATTGTTGGCGACAAAAGAGTAGTACTAAAGAACGAAAATAAAAATGAAACTGTAAAAACGATATATCAAAAATTGTAGTAGATTTACAGGTTTAAAATTTCAATAAAATGTACACCAGTGAATAAGTCTAAAAAGACTGGACTAGGATTATTAAATCATATTAGTACCAAATGAGAAATTTGGGCATAATTTAGTTGTGATCTTATTTGATTCATTTATGTACACTTTTCTACGCGCGAAAGTTTATACTTAAGTTCTAATGTATTTTCGTTATTAGCTTTATTATAACTGGTTAGTCATTGTACTAGTTTACATTTTGTCTTCTGCTTTTCGCTCTGTTTGACGAAATACAGTCTCGTATTAGTTATTGAATCATTTATAACAAGAAAATTGATGCATATGCATCGTTTTATGTGATCGTAATATCCTTGTAAATAATAATCTTTAATAAGCAAAACTAGAGAGATGTTGGCATTAAAACAAAACCAGAAAATGTTAAAAATACTTCAAATAAACGAAAAAATTGATTGCTTTAGCCCGAGAGGAAGATCAACACATTTGACAAACCAGCTGGTTTTTCCAGACAAGGCATCAATGAAATGATGAAAACAACAAGAGTTTTAACTAGATCTGTGTCAGAATACTATTGTTACCAATGGAATATTGTGGATGGTAAACGCATGTACGCTGCTATTGCACTTTTTTACCGTGAATATTATTTTACTAATATGTCAACAAATACAGAACAAAACGTACTGGTATAAGAAAACGACGCAAACTTCAATAAACAAGCCAGGTACCATGTATTCTGAGTCTGTCCAAAACAGTCCACTGCTCTAATAACTGAATACTATTAGAATTTAACATTTCCAATAGACTCATTTTAACTATCAATGAAAATATATTGAGATAATCTGAATATATTGTAGAAGAGAAGGTGTTGACAGAAAGTAAACTAAAGACATTGTAGCTAGCAAAATTCTAGAGGAAGATCTCTATCAGAATTGTCAGACCAAATAATGAACACGACTGGTTACTTATTCTCGGAAACAAAATAGCATGCACAAGGAAGATATTAATGCTTAAATGAATGGCCTAAGATCATTATACCTTGGGAAGGATAAATAACATAAGAGGAGCAGAAAAACAGAGAGTACCCAGACGTGATCAGATACTGTGGACTCAGTTAGAGAACGAAATATAAACTCTAAATAACGAGAAAAAGTTGTATTGACTATGAATTTACACGACCAGGGTGATGTGTAGTGCAAAAAACTTGAATCGTTTCAAAAGCAAGTGAAGAAGTTCATGTACAATGAATGTAGCTTACAAGAAGCAATTACAAACTGGCCTTGGTTTATAGAGAAAGCTAGTGTAAAGATTCTACGACGTAGAAAAAAGACACTTCAGGAAGATCCCGTTTTCGCTAGATAGACGGCTTGAACAAAATCTGAGGAAGCTGTGAGTCAAAAGAGCGAGAAAATAGTCTGAGGATCTATCCTCTTAAAAGGCAGACAATAATTGATTAGGCCAATTGTATGCCTTTTGAGCCTCATGAGTTGCATCAACGCAGAGAAATACAGGTAGTAATAGGTGCTCTAGGCCTATAAGGTACTGTAAATAAACAAAAATACGAGTTAGAAATACAACAATTTACATTTGAGAAGCAAATCAACAAGATCAAAAGGAGTAACGTAGAATGGCAAGAAAAAATTAAGAAAAGTATGCGGAATCGGTCATGAGCACGTTTTGTTGCCTACAAGAAGTAACAACAAGCTGGCCATAATTTATGTAGAAGGCCACTGAAAAAATTCTAGAGAGATATATAAAGACAGCGAGCAAGATCCTGTCTTCGCTAAATAGACGTCTTGAACAAAATCTGAGGAAGATGTCAATCAAAAGATAGAGAAGAGTAGCTCAAAGTTGATCCACTTAAAAGGCAGATGAAGCTACCATAAGCTGCTACCAAGGCGAGTGAAAAAAATTAAGGGAGATAGAAAAAAGACATCGAGGAAGATCCCTTCTTTGGTGGATCGACGTCTTAAACACCACCTGAGGCAGCCAGCTGGAAATCATAAAATAGAATGGCTAAGGAAGTTGGTCAGACTGGAAGTTATCATAAGCTGTAGCGACGCAGAGAAATAGTACCTAGAATAATAAGTGCACTAGACGACAAGACGTGCACTGAAAATAAATAAAAATCAGTATGAAATAACAAAATAAGAAATTTGAGAAGCAAAACAAAAAGATTGTGAGGAGACGAGAAAACTATATCCAAAACAATTAATTAATGTGAAGATAAGCCTTCTTAGGAACTGTAGAAAATGTCCACCGGAGAATCTTTTATAGCAGGAGTACATGGATTCTTCATCAAAAGTAAGCGCACTTTTTTATGCTTAATCGTTTTAACAAGAAACAAGGAAAATATTGCTAAACATCAGAGATGGAACAGAGGACTAGAATCAAGAATAATAAATGAAAATAGATTAGTACAATCAAGAAGCAGATAAGAAAAATATTGAAGACAAAGTAGATAGTCTATAAGAACATATAAGTATATTCACTACTGTAAAAACTACAACAAACATTAATTATGCTGCAGTTTCATCGCATAAGTTTTGAAATTTATCGCCTCTGCTACATCGCCGTTAGGACAGCTTCAGACTCTACTTTAATAAAAAAAGAGTGCTGTATTATTTGGAACAAAACTTTGTAAATTGTAGACACGCAATTTAAAATATTACTCTAGATATTTATTCTTGTAGCTCTTTTGTTCGCCAACTTTTCATTCAGCGGTAATATAAAACCATTTTAACATATTTTCATGTCGCAATCACAAACGATCAAATCGAAATACTTTTGTAATCAAACGAAGGTGTTAATGTAAATATATATCTTGAAGATAATATCTTCTATTAACCACGAACTATTTAAGGTGCTAAATAAGTTGCAATTATTCCGTATTATTTAAGGTAAAATTAAATCGAATTTTAAAATACAAAGTTGTTAACAATGTTGTAACGAAATAAAAATTTAATATGCAGTTAAGATGTGTTTGTTATTTGCAAAACTCAAAATTATACTAAAGTTTGCGTTTAAGTATATAACAACAACGATATTAAGTAAACTCGTGTATTAAATATGAACCAGAAGAACCAAAGTCGCTGACATCATCAAAAAAATAGCCAGACTAAAATGAAGATGGGCAGGACACATAGTTAGAATGACAGATAAGAATATTGGAATGGAGACCAAGGGAAGATCCACCTACACGATTAAAAACAGGCTGAATAAAACTGGAAGAGAGCGGCGCAAGATCTTCTTCTTCAAGTGCCATCTCCTCTAAGAAGGTTGGCAACCATCATGGCAATTCGCACTTGTGGACGCCGCTGCTCTAAAGAGGTCAGCAGAAGTGCAGTTAAACCAAACTCTTAAATTATTCAACCAGGAGATGAGTCTTCTTCCGCGACTCCTTCTACCCTGTATTCTTTCTTGCATTATTAATTGCAACAATTTATAACGCTCGCCCCTCATAACATGTCCCTGATATTGCAGTTTTCTGACTTTAACTGGATTTAAGATCTCTTTATCTTTACCCATTCTTTTCAACACCTCGAATTTGTGACTCTATCTACCCAACTTATTCTTAATATCCTTCTGTAAGCTTATAACTCGAAGGCTTCCAATTTGTCCGAAACGTCTTTCTTTGAAGTCCAAGCCTTCAACCCATAAAATAATACGGAGAACACGTAGCATATCAGAAGTCTTATTTTTAAAGAAATTGAAATGTCCCTGCTGCAGAGTACTTTTTTCAGTTTGTTGAAAGAATTTCTTGCCTGTCCTATTCTTGCCTTAATCTCTTCTGTGTACTCATTATTTTCATTAATTATTGTACCCAGATATTTATATTTTTCAACTTTTTTAATTTGTTCTCCATGTATTGTTATGTTTTCTTGGCGCTGTTGGGCTTTTGTAATTACCATAAATTGTGTCTTTTTTGTATTTAGGGATAGACCATTTTCTTCACTGACTTCTACCACTCTGTCAACCATTTGTTGTAAATCCTCAAGACATTCCGCTAATAAAATAGTGTCGTCGGCAAACTGTATATTATTGATTGGTCGGCCATTTACTTTTATTCTCATAGTTAGTTCTTCTAGTGCTTCCTGGATTATTTCCTCTGAATACAAATTAAACAAAGTAGGAGACAGGACACAGCCCTGCCTGACGCCCCTCTCAATCTGTATTTCATTTGAAAAGACGTTGTTTTCTTTTACCACAGCGATCTGATTATAATAGATAGCGCTAATGATCCTGATGTCTCTCATACCTAAGTTTTTCTTTTCAAGTAATTCGATAAGACGGTTATGTCTGAACTTATCGAAGGCTTTGTTGTAATCCAAAAAACACATATATACTGGCTGATTAACATCCACGCACCTTTGCACAAGTACATTCACAGCGAAAAGGGCTTCCCTTGTTCCCAGTGCATTTCTAAATCCAAATTGTGTGTCACTTATGTCCTGCTCAAGTTTGTTGTGTATTCTCCGGTGTATAATTTTTCCGGTATCCGGTGGTCTTGGCATTCTTTTGCATATGTTTTTTTTGGTAGTGTTATGAATGTTGACATCAGTAAATCTCTGCGAATTATTCCTGTACTGTATATTGTATTGAACAATTCGACCAATATTCCAATTTGCTGTTCTTCTATTAACCGTATTATGTCTACAGGTATTTCGTCAGGACCTGTTGCCTTGTTATTCTTTGTTCGCGTAAGATGGATTCAGTTAAAAACCAACGTTCGGTAGTGAAATTTCGAGGCTGGATGATGATGAAACTCTTAATTTTACTCCTGTGAAATTAAAGTGTCAGTTAAAAGTGCATTTAAAGACTGACGGTTTAATGTACATGACGCTCTTGTACAGAAACATCCAAACACCAATAGTATTGTTCGGACCACATTTAAGCCTTTATGCATGATAGTAGTTAAAGAAACAACCAATTATAGACTTCAGAAACAATGAAAGCAAAAATTTACTTTATTTTCAAATAAGATACCTACTGGGTTATGTAGGGAATACAAAATTAGTTGTTTAATTAATTAAAACCGTTGCAAACAAAATGTATATGGTTTTAAATGTATGAACCACCATAAGTCATTAATGATTACCGCAAAGGAGTGATAACTTATCTTTGGTTGTAAATGATGGTGTCATGAATCAAGTAATGGTCAATAACGACGTACTAATAATTATAAATTACAATATCCACTATCTGGTCCTGAACACCATTGGATTAATATGGCTCCAAATAAATGGCCCAAAAAAATAACAAGCCTCCAACAAGGGAAACGTTTTATGATGAATAAGCAATAGATCAAGTCAGAATGAAAATGATAATATTGCGGGATTTTAATTGGAGAACTGATGATAAACTTCTGCACGAATAACGAACTTAGAATAAACAACAGATTTTTTGACCACAAAAACCAACACAAATAATTTAATAACACCCGTGGACAACGTACAACCAACACAGATATATATCCAACAAAAATAATCGACGTAAGATGCCTCAACCAGCAGATGTAGGTAGCGCCGATAGCCTAGTATTATTTAAAATAAGAATCATCCTGAAATTCTTCACACCCAAGACAACACAAACAAAAATCACAGTCGAAGGACTAAATACAAAATCCATAGAATACTGTAACATTTTTTTTATTATTAATATATCAAATTATTTTTAATTCCTTTAGGAATCCCCGTGTTTACGATAGGAAAATAATATTGTAGATACCAAGCTAAAATGGAATTCCCTAATTAAGAAAGGTTTTTAATCCTTCCGTCATAATATTCATTATGAAAAGAGTATAATGCTTTTTGGTATTCGGTTTCTTTTCATAAATTGGTAATTTTCGTCGAAGGCCCATATCTTTTGACAATAACTTAATCCCAAGTATTGTCTGTTTCTTATGTCCAATTGTTAATACCGATTATTTTACCTCAAACTTTCCAATAGTCGTTAAGGCCTTACCTTCTGAGAAACACATACAACTGTCCTATCATTCTTGAGTGGGGGAATATTTTCTTCTTCCTTTTTCAGGGACAGTTGGTGAAATTTTTAGTGGAACCAATTTACTTGTTGGTGGGTAGTTGTTGAGTGAGGTAATATCTCGTGAGACTTTTTGGTGGGCCGTTGTTGAGTTAAGGCCAATATCTCGTGTTACGCTTTGCTCACTTTATTTCTTATCGTATCGTCTTTGTGAATTATTTTCTAAGTGTGTATACACTTTATATTTGAGCTTTCTTTCCTTAGAATATATTAAATTATATATAGTTTTACACTACCTTTAATGGTTATTAAATTCAGTGTTTAGTACCAGAAAAGTATTAAAATCAGTGAATAAAGCTGCCTTCGTCAAGATCTACTGTAAGTAATCTTTATCTACAATTATCTGGGCGAGTAATATGGTATGGTATCATATCACCTGCCATTATCTGGACGCATCATCTATATCTTCACCTGTAGATTGCCGATTTTTGAATGTAATTGAACCATTCAAAAAATGTCTATAAATATTACCTATGAACATACAAGTCTCAGTTTTTTATTAAATAATAGTGCGAGATAGTTAATTGACTTAACCAAGTGCGGTTTGGTTTATGTTTTCATTCCTGTAACCTTTTTGTTTTTTTTTTTGTAAATTTAGAGTTAGGTAATTTTTGCTATCTTTTGTATTTCCTATAATTTTTGTTCATTATCTTTCCTATGATATCTCGAGATACGCCAAACTATATTTGTATATGATTGCCTTATATCTTGGTAAAGGTATTTTTTTATTACATTATTGCTTAATTTTATACATATATAACACCATTTCATAGTTGTGTATTTTTATTACCTGGGTTGCATTTAGCAACATCATAATTTTGTGTTTAATATATTGTTATTGTTTTATGCATGTATTTTATTTGTCGGCTCCTAACAAGTTCCCTGATAAAATAATAGCTCTGAACAATTACTATCTTTAAATATTACTATGCTTTTGAACTGTAGAAAAATCAGGCTGATTAAATTTCGTAGGTAAGTAAGTGTAATACTTAATATATTTATTATTTGTTTATATATTGCGTTGACCAGATTAATTTGATAATTTACTGTTGGTATATTTCCTTGAGTTTGATCTCTGAACCTAAATATCTTTTCTTATCTCTTTTCTTTTCTAAGGTTTTCTTAATTTTCTCCTTAACCCCAAAAAATTGAGTGGCGCCCTGTTTCTATCTTCTCTTATCTTTGGTAATTTTACCCATCTATCTTTTTGTTTATTTCTGTATCTTTTCTAATATCTCTTATCCTATCTTTACCTATTTCTTCCGTTGGATCCATTCCCGGTTCCAAAAGCTAGTTTCGAACCCACGACTCGCTCTCCACCAACCATCTGGCTGCCGTCCGCAGTGTCTCCATTGGTTATCTTTCTAGCACCACCCAAAAAAGATTTCCGAGGTTACAATACTTATACAGAAAAAGAATATCAAATAAGATCGCTGGGAATGAAATAATAGAAAAGGATAACATCGAGGAAAGCTGGGAAAACTCAAAAATAGCATAATTAACGCAGCAACAGAATCACTTGGACAGAGGGAAAGTAACGAACACTAACATACCAAAAAACTCATGGTTCAGAGATAAAGTGAAGATAACTTGTGAAGAAAATAAGAAAACCTTTTTACAATACAACAAACACAACAGGCATAAAATCACTATAAATTAATTAGAAATGAAACGAATAGTTTAGTTAGACAAATAAAAAGGGAACACTGGTAGAGCTTCTCAAAACAGATGGAACACAACTTCTACGGAACACAAAAAAAATATGGAGAACGATCAGAGGAAAAAGAAAAGGGATAAACGAACTAATAAAAACCGAAACACAATCGGGGGTATCATGGGCAGACTAGTTTCAATCCCTATTTGCTAAAGATGACGATAATGAACCACAAACAACAGGGATGACAAACAAAGAAGTACATATTGAGGAGGAAGAGGTAAAGGAAGCATTAAGGAAATTATAAAATAGAAAATCATCAGGAGGGGACAGAATACCGAACGAACTCCTAAAACACGGAGGACCAGATCTGACCAAATAACTATTAAAACTAATCCAAAAAATAATAGAACAAAACAGAACTACTCAAGAATGATGATCAAGCATCCTAATACCTCTCTTTAAAAAGGGTGACAAATTGAACCCGGAAAATAACACAGGAATTAATTTATTATATACAGCATTAAAATTAACAACCAAAGTAATAACAAATAAACTGAATGAAATTTTAACACTAGCAGAAGAACAACAAGGGTTTAGAATGGGAAGATCATGCACCAACCCTATATTTATAATGAGGCAAGTGCAGCAGAAATCATTAGAATACAACAAACCGGCATATTTCTTTCGTGGACCTTAAGAAGGCATTTGACCGGGTCAAATTAAAGGACGTTATCCACTTATTGTACGCAAGAGAGATACTTCTAGAAATAATCATATTCAATCGAAAATATCTACCAAAACAACACAATAAAAGTAGAAGTAGAAGAAGAACTAACTGATCCTATTGAAGCTGGAAATGGGATAAGACAGGAAGAATCTCTGAGCCCTCTATTATTTAACCTTATTATGGATGAAGTAATAAAAAAAGGTAAGAACTAAAAAATGATATCAAATGAGAGAAAATCAACTCAAGATAATCTGATAAGCAAACGACGCAATACTACTCTCTCAAAGTGAAGATGATTTACAACGTATACTAAATCAATTTAATATAACCGCCAGAAAATTGAACATGTTAATTTCGCCAAAAAAGATTTAATGCATGGTTACATCAGAAAATGTACTAATATGTAAATTGAAGCTAGAAGGTCAGATAAGAGAACAAATGATGGAGTTTAAATATTTAGGCATCACATTATCTAGCTACGAAAAGCTCGAAACTGAAGTGGAAGATCAAGTGAATAGAGCAAACGGAGCCGCAGGCTGCCTGAATGAAGCAATATGGAGAAATAAAAATATCGGGAAAGAAATGAAAGGCAGAATTTACAAGACAGTCAACAGACCAATAATGACATATGCGGCTGAAACAAGACCTGATACAGAGAGGGCAAAAAGGATGTTAGAAACAGCAGATATGAAACATAAAGTGGATGGTAAGACACTATGGCACAGAGCTAGAAGTACGGATATACGACGTAGAGGCAAAGTGGAGAACATTAAGAACTGGGTAAGAAATAGAAGAGTAGAATGGAACGATCATATAAGCCCAATGACAACAAATAGAGTATTAAAGACGGCAAGAGACGGTTCCCCAATAGGAAGCGATAAGTAGGAAGACCACGGAAACGATGAAACGACAACTTACTGGAGGCACATTGAAAAACAGACAGTCATGTCCATATAAAAAGAAGAAGAAGAACATCTAGGGATTAAAATATGTAGAAATAAAACTAAAGAAAAGAAAAACGTAAAATAAATAAAAATTGAGACAACTGACTGACAATTGAAGGAAAAGTTTGGAAATGGAACAAAGAAACCTCAACACTGAAAAGATCAAAAAACTGATACAGAGAGGAAGAACGGACGTAGGAGAAACAGACCAGGCAAACTAAAAGGACATGAATACAAATAACTCGGGAACAGGAATTGAGAACAATAAATTGGAAAAACCGAAATTCGAATCATACCTAATACCAGAAAGATAAAAATAAAAAAAAAATTAAAAGTAAAAATAAGAACTTGGAATGTCAAAACCATGTTAGTCGTGTGAAAATATAGGAGAAATGCAGGAGAAATAGGAGACTTCAATGCCAAGATTGGAAAAGAGAAGAATAATAATAAAGTTGCAGGGAAAGAAACGAATGACAATATAAATAAAACATAACATGAAATAACGTGGTTCCCTCCAGGCCGAAGAGAGAGTAACCAAACAGATTAAGTATTTATTTAAAAAACTGGCTAAGACTAACACAAGATGTCAGATCATATCACGGGTTGCGTTCCTCTGCATGTGTTAGTGACAGATACAGACTAAAGCCTGTACTGTGAGTACCAAGATACTGTCAGTCACATAACGCTGGAGTGTAATAGATGGACAGGAGAGAGAAACCGAATATATAGAGATATAGATATGAACCCTGTGATTGTGGGAGAGATGATCGTGAAGGTGACGGAGAAATGAAGGATGGAATAGTGTACACAATTACATCCGAGCAGTCATTAAAAAGAAAGAAGAAGAGAAACAGCGGCCGGACTAAAGTCAAAGATAAGACCTAGATAAGAGAAGGGAGTGCTCCGAAAGTGTCGTCAGAATTATAGCGGTCATCCCACTTTCGGAATAAGGTACGTGCGACAGTCAACTGCACACAAGTAGGAGAGGGTGGTTTTAGTTAGTAGACCCGATAACAAGAAGGCATCCGTTTGAAGGACCTCCTTCTAAGGGGAAATGGGCTAGGATGTACTCGTCTACCCTGAATCTAACACACGCCAGCCACCCCTATGAATGGGTTAACCTGGTGCGGTTTTTAGAAAATTTCCACCCTCAGAAGAAAAAAAGGTCATACAGGAGAGCAAATGCTGATCCAGGCCACATATTAGTAAATAAAGATTGCAAAAGCAAAATTAAAGATGAAAATAATAAGAAATATAAAAACAGAAGCAGTAAACAATAAATACGCAGAAGACATAGCAAAAAACTCACATAGCAAACGGTCGAAACTGAAGATATAAAAACAAGCTGGAAAAACATTAAAATAAGCGTAATAGAGGCAGCAGATGAAACACTAGGACAAAGGTAAAAGAGTGAACCAAAAGTGTGGTTCGGTAAATAATGAAAAGCCAAAAACATATTCTTCTATTTTTGGTGCCTATTCGTTTCGAATGTTGGCCATCATTCTGGCTAATACCAAAGGAATACAAAAGGAAAAAACAGGAAGTGGACAGTGATATGAAGGGAAGTGATATGAAAAGAAAAAATTAGAATGGATTAGAAATCAAATAGAAGCAATAGAAGCAACTAACAAAAAAATTTTACGAATATCTTCAAAAACAATGTAAAAAAATAAAACAACAGTAAGACCTAAAATCAGTAAAAAAAACTGGAAAAAGCATTCCTTTAACTTGTACAAAATCAAACAGAGCAGAAAATATAGATAAGGAATGAAAGAGACGAAGAAGTAAACGCTCCCACATATAAGGAACTGATTGAAGAAGCTTATGTTTATCAGATGTTTTAATTTAAACACTCACGAGATCTTTCTATAGGTGTAATACCCTTCTCTCAGGGTATTATTATCTTATTATTATCCCAGATTTAGCCATACGGCTCACACTCCCTCTAAGGGGAAGATTCACTCATCCCAGATACCTACGGTATCAAAAGGATTGAGCTCTGGTGGGACTCTTTCCGTGTTATCGAGCCCTAGGTGACTTGGTATGTCGGAGTATCTCCCAGAAATTTTCGTACACATCTGGAGGTCGCGAGGAGTACAGCTTTCTGCATGGCCTTATAAAGATGTTCTTTTAGACCCAGCTGTTTTATGTTCGCTAGGAGGTTTTTGGGAATAACACCAGTAGTAGATAGTTATTATTATTATTCTTAGTATTATTATTTTTCATTTATTTCACCAGAGCTATGGTCTCTAGGTTTTGAATATCGTAGTATACTTTCCCCTTTTTTTGGTATTTACCCTCTTGAGATTAATTATTGCTTTTCCTCTTAGACCTCGATGGTCATTATCTTCTTCTTCTTCTTCCTCCTCTTTATAAAAAAATCTGTTTGTTCATTGGCGGATTAATACCTCTATGCTTGTGTGGTTATTCCATTATTTTTTTCTATTTAGTGTCCATTTGCTTATATACTATACGTTACATTATCTTCCAATGTCTTCACTTCTCTTTTGATCTCACACCGTATTTCCTGTAATTCTGCTCAGTACTCTCATTTTTGCCGTTTCCAGTAGCATTTGTGTTGTGGGTGTAGTCGTCTTGTTTCTGAAGTTTTTCTTCTTCTACTTCTTAGAGATCATTCGATCTGTTTAATTCTGAAGCTGACTCCAGTTAATTTCCTGGGAGGTAGATTGTCAACTATCTCTCCATCTTTTAGTGGTCTTCCGGGAGGTCTTGAACCGGGCGGGTTGTTTTCTAGGGCAATTTTTGAAGGTCTATTCTCATCCATTCGTCTTACATGATTGTACCACATCCTCTTACGCTGCCTTCCCCATCTTACAATATCTTAAATTTTGCACTGCTCTCTAAAGTTTGTATTTCTCACCCTGTCTCTTCTTGTTTTGTTTGCCCACTATTGTTGTTAGGGTTTTCATTTCGTTTCGTTTTGTTGGTATCTTCGCGCACTTCTATAGCTACATGATCGGTTGTACGCAAGTCTTGTAGATTCCAATTTTACTATCGGTGTGCATATCCGGATTTGACCAGACTATCTCCCGCAGACATCCTGACAATGCAGATGCTTTGTTGATCTGACTCCTTAGGTCCGTTACTGAGTCGTGTGTGCCTGATATATCTATGCCTAGATATCTGAATTGCCTGTTCTATGGGGTTGTTCTCAACCACTAACTTACATCTGAGCGGATCTTTTGCTGTTGTCATACATTTAGTTTTGTTGTTAGAAATGGTCAAATGTAGTTGACGGCTTATTTGAAAGAACTGAAAGAGCTGTCTCTGACGATCATCTTTTGATTCAGCAATAATTGTTTCTGAGGCGTATGTTATTATTAGTCTTGCACTGACTTTATAAATTCTTGACTTCATCTCAGTGTTAATGTGTCTGTTTCGCAATATAGTGTTGTTAAGGCATCTTGCCAGTCTATTTGTTTTTTGTACTTGATCTCTCACTTTATTGTCCAGGTCTCCATAGCTGGACAGTGTAATTCCAATGTTATTATATACTGTATTATTTAACATACACACACGCACACGCACACACAAATACACACATATACACACACACCCACACGTCTTAAACTATTTCTTTTTGACCAACACCCCGTTAGGAATTTAAAGTTTGTGCTGATCTCGGTGTAAGCAGTATTTTATAAATTTTTGAATACGTAAACCAGGGGTGCTCAAACGGTCGATCGCGATCGACTGGTCGATCGCGAGTGCTTTTTGTGTAGATCTCGAGAAGAAGAAAAAAATTAATAAGTAGGTAGGTAACTAAACTACTGTCAGCAGAGTTAAACGTTTTTATTAATACTGAACTATACAAGTACATAGAATGCTGGACTAAGCATCATTGCAATTCAAAGAAGTGGGGACAATAAAATACTGTCCACACAGCATATTTTATATTTACATATATTAACTAATTATTTTATTAATTCAATATTTATTATAATTATTAATCAAATTTGGGATGATATTCTATCAACTACAAAAATGTATTACGTAATAAAATAACACTGCTTGCGGCAAAAGGTGGCTTTATCAAAGGAACGCGCGGCACTTGTCAAAGAAAAGCCGTGTTGTTTCTAGACGAGAGACAGTACAGTCTAGTTTCGGGCGGCGCGTTTGACGGGAACATTCGAGACTTTCGTTCACGCCGATATAAATGTTGCGCCTGCAGGAATTGGAGTTATTCTGAATTGTAACTTGATAGCGATCCTACGTCGATACAAAGTTTATTATTAAATAGTGGAAAATGAGTGCAGTGAAGAAATCTAAAACGTATCATTTTAATAAGGATTGTGAGGAAGAATTTTTCTTTTCTATGATGAAGGATAAGTGCATTTGTGTTATTTGTCGTGCGTCAGTTGCAATACCTAAGCGTGGTAACTTAGAGAGGCATCATAAAACGGTTCATAAAAACTATGAAAAGGATTTTCCGCCACAGAGTGAATTAAGAAAACGAAAAGTAAGTGATTTGATATCTTGTTTAAAAAAAGAACAATCCATGTTCACAAGACCAGCCAAACAATCAAAAGCTGCTACGATCGCGTCATCTAAAATATCTCATATTTTGGCGAAACACAAGAAACCATTTGAAGATGGATCGGTGGTGAAGGAAGCATTTATTGAAGCGGGTGAGACTTTATTTGGAGATTTTAAAAATAAAACAGAAATCATGTCTGCTATTAGAGAACTTCAGTTATCTCGTTCGACTGTCACAAGGCGTATTGAAGTCATGAGTCAAGACATCGCAGATAAACTAAAACGTGATATCATGGAATGTACATACTTTTCTTTACAGTTCGACGAATCCATCGATATGACAGACACTGCCCAGCTGTGTATTTTTATTCGGATGGTATTCAATGACATGTTGGCTAAGGAAGAATTTTTGACAATCATTCCTCTGAAGGGAAAGACCCGTGGCGAAGATATATATGACGTTTTCTTAAATTTTGTAAAAAACTACGAGCTACCAATATATAAATTAATGTGCATTACAACCGATGGAGCACCAGCAATGACTGGAAACAAAAACGGTTTTGTGGCATTGTGTCGAGATAATGAAGAATTCTCTTCATTTTTTTCATTCCATTGCATTATACATCAACAAGTTTTGTGTTCAAAAGTTTTAAACACGGAGCTCTTTCAGTTGCAGTTGGAAGATAGGGAGTCAGCTGAACACACTGATTTAGTTCTTCACACGAACGTCAGGTGGTTGAGTCGCGGAAAATTCCTAGAAAGGTTTCAAGAATTATTGCCCGAAATAACAGCTTTTCTAGACGAAAGAGGTGATGACACTCAGATTTTGAAAAACGAAAAATGGCTAAATGATTTGGCATTTTTGACTGACATCACAATGCACTTAAACACCGTTAACTTGGAGCTTCAAGGTAAAGGAAAAACTATTATTGAGATGATTAGCGCAGTAAACGTATTCAAAAGTAAATTGCAACTTATGATAGATCAACTGAAAAGAAAGGATTTGAAACATTGTTCGTCTTTGAAAGCAAGAATTCCTCAGTTGAATTATGATACGTATGAGGCTGAATTATCAAATATTTTGGGACAATTCGAAATGCATTTTTATGATTGCAGTAAATTGGAAAATATAGCATCATTTATGAGTTATCCTTTTTCATGTAAAAACATTGAGGAATTAGCTGCTGAAATAGCAAGTCAGTTTAATATGAACTCATGTTCTGTTGAAAATGAGTTGGTGCAGATTATATCAGATATACATCTCAAAGCTACAGTATCTGATACAAATTTCTGGCGTTTTATATCTGAAGATAAATATCCGAATGTAAGGCAAATCGCCCTTCAACTGACGGCATTTTTTGGGTCAACTTACTTGTGCGAGTCTGCATTTTCTGAAATGAAAATAATTAAGTCAAAATATCGCAATCGACTAACTGACGATCATATGACATCATGCTTGCGATTAGCACTCAGTGGTTACGTACCATCTTATGAAAAGTATGCTGAGGACATGCAGTGCCACGCTTCAACATCCAAAGCCACTCCTTAGTTAAGTTTAACACCATATGTAACTCTTTTGTTTTGTAATAACAAATAAACTCGCAATTTTGAATAACTATGAGTTTTTTCATTGATATTGTAGAGAAGAACCTAACTAAACCTAACCCAAACCTTGACTAAAATAATGTACCTATATTGTGCAGAAAGCTAATATCTATATATGCTACGGTACGCCCTACCTAGGTAGGTAGGGTGTATCGTGTATGTACGACAATCCTGCATCACACACACTTGTAGTCTTTCAGAGTCGATCGTAAGTAGTCTAAAAATATTGAGGTAGATTGCCAGCAGTTCAAGTTTGAGCACCCCTGAAACTATGTATAAATTTGTTTGGCCGTATATATTTATTATTTTTATATGTATTATATTTCTTCAATGATTTCTAACACAGTTTTCAGGGTCTTGTTTATTTTGTGTTACTTTTCTTTATTTTTCAATATTTTTTATAAATGATTATAAATAAGTTTTCTTTATGAAAATAGATTTTAATAAAACCAGTCTTATCCACACCCACCAAAAACTCTATATTGTAATCTGACATTCGCAGGAAAATTTCCAGCCAAATAAGCGGGCGGAAGTCTACGCTTGAAGTTATCTCTCCACTGCAGGAACGCGGAAAAGCGGAAAGCATCATTTCTCGTCCTTTTCTTGCTGCTGACGTAGCAAATACGTTATCTGTTTCCTTTTTGTTTCCATTGTGAACTATACTTCATTCGGTTCGGCTTGAAAAAGTGTAGTTTGGCGGAAATGCGCCAGATTAGGATCAGGCCGACATCATCGAGCAGGAGGTGGTCGAGTTTTCCGCGTGATGTGCGCTTTCCCTATTTTTCGAACGTCGCTATACGCGGAAAGGTATAGTTCAGGGCGTGCCGGGACGTCCCTTCGATCGACGGATTTTTCATCAGAGCTACAGCGGTGGTTAGGTGGTTATTTGAACTGTTGAAATACGAAACGCAAAAGAAAATAGAGATCTAGAATATATTTCTGGATTTTCCTTAGTGATTTGCTATAATTTTAAATTAAATCGTTTTTCAACCAATTTTATTCTTACTTAAAGCTTTGTAATTAAACTAGGTATGTACAATCAAACGTTAGGCACTCGTGTCCCATACTAGGATAGGAATGAAAGAAACTTGTTCCATTATATAATTAGGAAAAACACTTAGAGATATGCCATCGGAGGAGATGGACATACTAAGAGACATTTTAATGCACATGTAGATCTATCCAAGAGACGTTATAAAGCAATACATGGAGGACTCAGTTTTGAAACTAGAAATCAAGCTGGATATGAGATGCTGGAATTAGCAACAGCATTATATATGGCGATTGTTAAGTCAACTCGTTACATACAAAAATGGGCAAAATCACTCCCAAATTTTATGACAATAAAAGAAGATATATGCGAATGTAAGAAGTGCAAGGTAATAGTTGCTGAGATTGTAAACCAACAGCCGTTACTTGTGCTGGAAATCGAAATAAAAATTGAAACGAAGCCAAAATATCGAAGAGGACCACAAAAAAATCAGGTAGTGAATGTTAAAAGAAGGCAAAAACTAATTGTCAATCTATTGTCAAAACTAATAGAAAAAATGTGCTGAAACATAAAATAAAATAATACCAATACGATTTGGAGGAATATAGCTAGTATTGGATATTTATAGGATGTAAGATACATACTTATTTGATGAATGAACTTTGAAGAAAGGATGCGTTTTATATCCCTTATTATTTAACATCTATTCAGAGTTCATAATGCGTAGAGTCTTAGATCATTGGGAAGGAGTGTTATCCTAGGCAGTGTCAAGATATCTCTTGCGTTTCGCAGACGACACCACACCTCTAGCCTCTAATCCAGAAGAAATTACCAACTTATTAAAAAAACTCGAGGTATAAAGTGCTAAATTTGAACTCAAAGTTAACTGCCAGAAAAACAAAATCATGATTATTGATCGTCAATAACAGTTTCCTGAAACCCGAACTATTGCGGGATGCGAGGTAGTCTCCTCTATGATATATCTTGGAGCTCTAGTTATAACACAGATAGTTTTAAAATTCGAAGATTTATTTAACTAGCAAGAGCAGCAATGACTGCACGAAACAAGATCTTGCGTGATCGTCACATCAATATGACAAACAAGAAAAAACTAGTTTCAACTATGGTCTTTTCGATGTTTTACTATGCATGCGAGACATGGACAGCCAAAGAATCAGATATACAACGCATAGACGATTTTGAAATTGGAAATAGACACGACTGCTTCGAATTCCATGGACGGCTCTAGGATTATAAAGTTATTTGGTCATATCCATCGAAGTGATCAGGGAAGGCCTTAGAGTCAACGCCAACGCGGCAGATCTCCATAGCGATCGGCACACATCACGAAAAAGCTTCTCAACAAGCAGTATACCGGGCAGTACATGTAACAGATGACCGCGACCAATGGAGAAGTATATATCTATATATCCAGACTATCCGAACTGCTTAATGATAAACCACAACCCATCTGCCAAGATGTTAATGACTTTGATGATGATGAGCTAGTATTGTTAAAGATAGTACTATTAAAATATTTGGAAAAATCTCAGAAGAGAAGTTTGAAAAAAGATAGACTTGATGGAAAGTACACGAATGTCAAGAAAAGATAAAGCAGACGAGAAAAATATTTAAAGAGTGCTAAGAAAATAGGTCAGATACCGAAGTAGACAAGTAGTTTAACGAGCTATGTGCTAAAGTTGTTTCTAAAAATAATTTATTCGGGTTTATAGACCAATTGTGAAAAAATTGGGGCAAACCTCAGCTTAGACTCAAAATTGGTATTGGTAAAAGGGAAGCGTTATTTGCCATCCAGGATTTTATAAAGAAATGCACATGACGAACTATTGTAGAGACTACGAAACATTAGCTTGCTTGACTCTTTTATCAATTTCCTCCGCTCATATCCCTCACACAGAAGTATCACTGTAAAGGTCATAAACCAATTCTCCGCACTCTTCACTCCCACAGCAACTCACCTAAACCATAAACATAGGTGGTGCGGAAGATGGGGAGTAACACCTAACCCAAGCAAAAGAACATACTCTTCAAACATCCAACCACTGGCGGCTATCATATACAGCTTACAAAAGAAATAATTAACCTGATGTTATGGGGAGACAAGATCTGATAACAACTCGTATTAAGATTAGAAGAAGCGTCGGCCTACTCAACGTTCTACGTGAAAAATTCTTATGTACGCAAGCTAAGACACTCATACAAACCGCACAAAAATCACACGGAACCTGCTAGCGTTGGAGGAATATTCTGCGTAAAGTAGGTTACAAAGCCAGACACTTACCCTCCGACCTAATACATCAAACTTCGAATATCTTAACCATAATCGAGAGGCTCTCGTCTTTGAGCAGGAGTTATACCCTAAAAACCGTCTATGGCCATAACATCTGAATTCTAAAAACAGATTCCTAAAAACTACATACTCATCTTTTGGCAATGTATATTCAGACATCTTAAAAATAAACTACCTTTCTCACCCACAAAACTGCTGACCTCTATCAGCAACGAAATCTTTGACAACACATCAATTCCCTGGAGGCGACAGCTCTATACTACCGCATCTAGTTAAATAGCTTACTTAGAGCTTTGTAAACGGTTATGGAGGGATCAGCTGCAGACTACATAAATATTGTCATAACGATTGCCAACATTTACCACGGATAAGCAAATCAAGCAGAAGAAGAATATGGCCACAGCTGCCCTCAACGCGTAAGAGTAGAATCAGTAAATAAAAATCACTAAACAAAAATTTTTAAAAAAATCGTTATCCAATCCCTTATATATCTGGTCTACACCTTCCTTCGCAGAGCAGCAGATCATTTACCAGCACCACCACCGCTTCCACCACTGATTTTTAACACCCAATGAAGACCAGTGTCACTACACACTACCAAAAATATGTCCCGAAGGGGCACAAGAAGATACCTGAACAGGGCAACAGTTATACATACCTAATAAACACCCAATCCCAAGCTACACGAAGACAACTAGGATTATACCAAGATGTCGAGATATTGATGTATATTCCTGCTTTATCGATTTTTACCATTAGAATTAAAGGCCAGGCACTTGAAAAGACAAATTGGATTCTATGTGGGGGCTCTCATCCTGAGAATTATAAACGCTGTCAAGTCTGCGTTAAATTATTAAATAAGAGATTTCCAAAAAATACTAACAATAATATTAATAATGAAATTCAAAAAACCGATACATAATTAAATAATTAATTTAGAAAAAGAAAAACAACGAATACATATACCGACACTGAGAATGCTTGGATAGAAGAGTGGAGTTACAAAAAGATATAGAGTGAAGCGCAGATGACTAAAGAAAACTTAGTGGAAGAACTTTCACATTAGTGAAAAAAGGTATCATTTAATACACATGTTACAAACATTAGTCTATTGTATAGCATTTTTCATATAAAAATGCTTGCACGTCACAATTTATATAAAGTGACGTCACTTATATTTAAAATTTCCAGAACGTCAACCTTAGAGTTCAAATGTTCCTAACACAGCTAATAATGCGAAACCCATACGGAACTGCTTGATCTTTCATAGGCATCAACATGATGTAATAAATCAGAAGAATGTAATCATCATTATATTGGAAATTTTAGAATTATATTGATTAAATAACCAAAAACATTTGTTATTATTAATAATATAAATATTATGAAATAACTCTTTAAGTCTAATATTCCACAAAATAATAATTTTAATTTAATAGATTAGACAACTGTACGTAACTGAGACGGGAATACTTCAAATTTTATTAACAGTTCAGCGTGTGGCAAAAGCGTATAAAGTATTGCCGCTTTTTTAGATTAAGAATTTTGTTTATGTTTTGAGTTCTTACACAATTTTATCATAATATAATATATATTAATAACTTGTATTTATAAATACATATTAAATTTAGATTAATAGTAGAAAGCTGATAAGCTTTTATATAAGATTAGATTATTTTGAACAAGAAATAATGACGGGACGTTTTTACTATTAAAGCACTAAAAGAGGTAAGTTTAAAATTTAGAATATATAATTTTATATTAAAATGTTTTCTTATGTATTTTAGTGTGTTGCAGTAGTCTTAAAACTAACTGTATTTACTGTTAATATAATAGTTTTACAAATAGTTGACATTTTAAAAATTCCTCACTTACTATTCTGATGTTTTGGCAACGCTGTGGGGTTCTGACGTCGTAAATCTTGAGTGACGTGCAAGCATTTTTATATGAAAAATGCTATATACTCGGCATATTTTTGATTACGTATAAAATGGGAAGTTTAACTTGATTTACCATAGTAAATATTTGGAGCAAATAATGTATCTATTATTCTGAGAAGTTGAAAACTGCAAAATAATTGCAGATAACACACAAATTCTTTAAAAAATGCTATGATAGTAAAGGCTTTAGATATAGATTATTAAGATGTAATTTATAGCTTGTATAAGATAAACATATTTACAGTTGTACTGTTTTGAATATTACAATGTTAGAGAGACAAAACAGTGCCGGAAAAACCAGCAATGCAATAGATGTAAGCCTAAATCATACAGTGTCTTAACAAAATCAACACCAGTACTTAATGCCATTGACACTTAAATAAATAATGGTTAATTCCACAATACATTAAATGCATAGAAAATAAATTTTCTTAGAGTAGAAGAGAATAAATACTTGCGGATAAAAATTGGAGATTTAGTTTCTAAACGAAACAAAACAATGTGGACAACTATGGCTTCATGGAGGCTTTACACATGGAGGTCGCCTTTAGTCGGACATCCGGACATTATAAGGAATCAAATAGGTCACGTGACAATATTATTAGAAGGTACAGAAATACTCTTACTAAGGGTTACTCGAGGCCCTCTACAGCCAAAACAAAAGACCAGAAGACATCATTTGATGATGTGAACAACACTTTTCTTCTTCAAAATAAAACAACTATCAAGAAATCTAGACATTATTCTTCTGAAGATCTTTAACGGTAACTACGATACGGGCCAGACTCGAAAAGATTGGCTTTATTCTTCATTTATCGCTCTACCCAAATACCACGTGCGAAATTATGTAAGGACCATCGGCCTCTAAGTCTAGTGACCCACTTTTTGAAACGTTTCTTGAAAATACTACACACAAAATTATGTAAGAAATGTGAAAAGGACTGGAGTCAGGACACGACAATACAAAAAGATCTTATAGTGAAGTAGCCAACTTGTTCAACGATACTTTCCCAAACCATTCTCCTATCCATGAGGCGGCAGTACAAAAAATTGTAATGCGCTTTGAGGAAACTAGACGAATAAAAGATGCCATTCGATCAGGTACACCAAAAACTGTTATAAATTACAATAAAACTTTCGATTTAATGCAAAGTTGCGTTGTTGAAGATCCACGTATATCTTCTCGCAGAGCTGCACAAATATATAATGCAGGTCATGCTTCAGACTTGCGGATATTTGCAAGAATTAAATAAAGATTACTACGACCGTAGATTACAGTTTAGTGAGGCACTGGTGAATAAAATAGTAACTGACGAGAGCTTCGTAAACAAGATATGTTTTTCCAACGAAGAACTACTTACACTGTGGGAATGAAAATCGCCATAATTTAAGGTATTGGAGTGAGGTAAATCCACACTGAATACGTGAAAACCATACCCAAAAACCACAAAAACTAAATTCATTGTCGGGTATAGTGGGTACTCAATTAATTGAGCCGTTTATTATAGAAGAAAATTAAACAAGTAATCCAGGAAAATAAGCTTTTTTTTGTGACACTCGTCCGGCCAGGCAAACGGCAGTTGTTTTGAGTAATATGGACCTCTATATCCAGAACCTTTATGTTTCTTGTTAGATCAAAAACGGTAAATTTCGCTTTTTCCGTCTATCAGCAAAAAGGGAAGCATTTAAAACAAATTTGAGAGTAAGAAACTTATAAGTCATATAGAAACCTTCAAAATGGCGTTTTTTAAATGTTCCTATCCTTATTTACTGTTTAGAAAGTTGCAAAATAAGTCAGATATTCGGTTTTTTATAAATTTTAATAACATTTTTAAAAATAAACCCATAGCTTTTATATTTCATATCATGTTGAATCTTATGGTGCTTAAAGCATGATCAAAATTTAAAATTGATTGATCTAATAGTTTAAAAGTTATTTAATTTGTTAATCCCAAATCTAATTTTTTGGCAACAATATAAGTCAAACAATTATCTGGTTATAATTATCCGGGTAGCTTCTAAAAGATTTATTTTATTAACATTATTTAAAAAAAAAACACGGAAAAACAATTTTAAATTTTGGAAAATAATTTGGCAAAAACATGTCTATTTTTAGCTTATAAACAATTAGAATAACATTTTAACCATTACCTGCAAGAAAATTATTTTTTCATATGTAGAAAGCCTGCATTTTTTTACAAATTTAGCAGAAAAAAAGGTGACAAAAGGTAAGACGAAAGTTATCCTTTTGTTTTTTTTTTTTCGTAAAATATCTAATTTAAACGTAAAATGCAAATAAACAATTAAAAACTCCAAAAAAGCCGATTTTACCGTTTTCGAAGTAATTTTTCAATAGGTTGAATTTAAAAAACAAAAAATATGAGATGAAACATAAAAAAATATTAAAAAAAAAAATTATTTATAAAAAATACACAAAATTTCTTTTTTAATTATAAAATATTGAACTTAATTTAATTAATATTTTAGTAAATTTTAACATAAATAGTTTATTTACAAATATGCCATTAGATAAGACTTTGAATATAATCAAGACAAAATTAGAGAGTGATGATACATTGGCAACTAGAACAAGACTAAATAAATCAGCTATAATGGAGTTATTGACATTATGAACTGATAATATAATACCTATTTTCAACTAAATAATGAATTATATAAACAAAATTTTGGTTTAGCAATGGGCTCTAGCAATAGATCTCCATTATTAGCCGATATATTTATGAAAGATTTTGAAACAAATATTATTTCTAAACAAAATTTAAAACCCACAGTATGGTGGAGATACGTAGATAATGTATTCTCAATACGTCCTCATGGATGAGGAATGAGTTGTTGAACACATTCCTGAATAATATAAACGATAAAGAAGAGACAATACCATTAACCATGAAAAAGTAATATAACACACTACCCCTTTCCTGGATGTTTTAATATCTAAGAATGATAGTGTATATGAGACTCCGGTGTATATAAAGCAACACACACCAACATTTCAACTACAAATCAAATCAAAATATCAATATTAAAAAGGGAATTATTAAATCCTTATATAATAGAGTCAAAACTACTTGTTTTAATGAAAATTTGTTCTTAGCGAAAAACTTAAAAATATAGGAAATAAATTCAACATTTCAAAATTTTAAAAACATTTAAAACAACAAACACATTGAAATCTGTTTTATCCAAAACTAAACCTAAGAATGAACAAGAAAGAACAAAGAATTGTTCTTTCTTTTGATTTCCCTCCACGTTGATTTCCCTCCGGAAATCCATAATACTCCATACAATTCTCCAGTTCTCCTTGACCCACTTTAGCTTTTATACAGGGCGTCCCATAATTAATTGGACATTAGCTAATGGGTGATAGCTGACATCAAAATAAAGCGTTTGAGCTCAAATTGCTTAGGCAAAATGTTGCTAGTTTTCGTTCTACAGGGTGATTCATTTATATTTTTTTATGGATATATTGAAAACTATTGAATTGATTTAAGTGAAATTTGGTACCTTGCTATTATTTAGTATGCTTAATATGAAAATGATATTAGTTTTACCGATGACACTAGGTGGCGCCACCTACTATAACATTGGTTCATTAATGGGGCCATAATTTTTTTCCCGCCCTGTATAAACATTCTAGGAAAAAAACATGAAATAACACTCAATTCTACACAAAAAAGGTATTCTTGTTTCAAATCAAAAAAGTACACCGTTTTCGAAATAAACGTATTTTTTAGAGACGTGCATAAAATAAAAAAAATTTAGAAAAACTTATGTAAATTCAAACATTATTCAAAAGGTCTTAAATAAAAGTAAATATTAAATGTATTAGTAGTAGATAATTTTTGCAAACAAAATGCATATGCTTGAAACAATTATTTTTATTAAACCTTTGACTCAGTAACAAATTTTAAAAAAATCAGAAATTAAATTAAACAATGAAGTGAATATAAAACAATTGACAAAGTGAATAATTCAAATCGAAACGAAAAAAAATCGCAATAAGTGTTCAAAATGTGCACCATTAGATAAACTACATAATCTAAATCTTTTGTGTAAGTTTTGTCTTATTTTAAATAATGAGTTTCTTTGGGCCCTAATTACGTTAATTCCCTCTACAATATTTTGCCATAACTCTTGACGGTTATTTATTTTTTTTTATAAACAAGTGACTTTAGGTAGCCCCACAAGTGAAAGTCTAGAGGATTTAGTTCGGGACTGCGTGCTGGCCATGGGTATACACTACCTCTACCAATCCACCTTTGAGGATAAATTTCATCTAGATAATTTCTAACTTCTAGGCTATAATGTGGTGGTGCACCATCATGCATGCACCAAGAGTTCCGTCTCAAATTTAGAGATATGTCTTCTAAAAGAGTTGGTAGCCAGTAGCCATCAAGCCTAGTTGGTAATTCGAATGGTCCTACAATACAATCCCCAAATATGCCACCAGATATTTATGGAAAACTCGTGTTGAAAATGATGTTCTTGAAATGCATGAGGATTTTCTGTCACGTAGGTATGGCTATTGCGCCAGTTAAATACACCCCTTCTAGTAAATGTGGCTTCATCGGTAAATAAAATTTTATTATAAAACATTGGATCGTCTAAATGCCGCCCCATCATAAACTGACTAAATCGGAGCCTTGCTGGAAAATCCTGTAGTAAAATATTCTGTACGTAGATACGTACGTACGTATTCAGATTTTCTGTCCGTATTATTCTTGACACCGTAGATTTGCTTATACCAGTGGACGCAGAAACAAGCCTTGTACTGGTTTCTGGATCTTCTGCAACACGCACAACAATTTCATCCTCCATATCCGCATCAATTACTCTCGGTCTTCCAGCATTCCTGTTTTTGGGATGAAATGACCCTGTTTCGCCTAATCTGTCGAACAATGATCTAATAGTTTTATGGTTTGGTTGCCTTCTATTGGGATAAAGTTCGAAATAGAGTTCAGATGCTTTACGAGAACAAAAATTTTTCTGGGCATACAAACAGATCATATCGCGCATTTGTACATTAGAAAATTCACTATGACGTGGCATTTTTCCTTTATCTTAAGTGGTTTATAAAAACTTAAAAGCACTTTGACAAATAATGACTCGCACTGCACTTTGACAACTAATAATAAATAAATTCGTCCTTACGCCTTGACTTTGCCATTTAGTTCACAGCATACCTAGATACCTGCTTCTTTTGCGAAAAACAAAATACGTTTATTTCGAAAACGGTGTACTTTTTTGATTTGAAACAAGAATACCTTTTTTGTGTAGAATTGAATGTTATTTCATGTTTTTTTCCTAGAATGTTTATACAGGGCGGACAAAAAAATTATGGCCCCATTAATGAACCCATGTTACAGTAGGTGGCGCCACCTAGTATCAATGGTAAAACTAATATTATTTTCTTATTAAGCATACTAAATAATAGCAAGATACCAAATTTCACTTAAATCGGTTGAATAGTTTTCAATATATCCACAAAAATAATATAAAAAAATATTAATGAATCTCCCTGTAGAACGAAAACTAGCAACATTTTGCCTAAGTAATTTGAGCTCAAACGCTTTATTTTGATGTCAGCTATCACCCATTAGCTAATGTCCAATTAATTATGGTATAATTATGCAAAATTATGATATTTATATTATGTCCTTTCGTTAGCCTGAATAAAATGACAATTTGTTAATAGAAGTTCTCCATTGTACTTTCATATTTGTCTATAGTGGGTACATATACTTGGATTATACTTATGTTACATTTTAAATGAGAGTTAAGAGAAGTCATGAAAAATCTTATCCACTATAATACCAACTTCCTTTTCTTGATTCTGGCCATACCCAGTTAGCCTGCGCTATCCTTTTTACCTTAGTTTGATATTATTCACTCCTAGTACTTTTTTTATACGTTTTAAATGGCGATGCCCTTTCGTTTTTCTCACGTAGAAATCATGATTTGCAAGAAAATCATAGATAGGGGTAAGGAAGAGGATACCATTTCTAAATAATCAAAATTTGCCTTATTTTGATTGTTTATTTATTTTTGGTTAAGGAAAATTTATTTAGTAGACTCGTACTGGCAAAACTCTTAGACATAGAGTTGAGTTGGTTAAATAAGTTTTTTCTTATTTTAACTCTAATTCAAATTTTAGAATTTATGATTTTGCTTAAAGGGGCGGTATTTGTGCACTCTATCTTAACATTAACATTAATAAGACCAAGTTTATGAAAATATCTACGGATCCTACAAATAATAAACAACTACAACCCTATGTGCGCATAAAATAATTTGAACTGGATCTAGACCAGGAGATCGGTGTACGAATAGCAATCACTTACAGGAATTAGGTTACTAACGACGAAGTGCTGGGAAGTATGGGTCGAGACAAAATGTTAAGAAGAATAAAAGTAAGCAAGACGTGGAATACAAGATACAGTATATTGTCGATCATTATGTAGCGTAGAGTAGATAGAAAACAAAAAGAATAGTTGAAAGAAAAAGTCATGGCTGTGATGTAGAAAAATTATTTCATTGAAGATAGAGAAATTTTTAGATATATGGTCGTTAACCATCTTGGATGAGGCGATATAGGAAGAATAAGAACTAGGCTGCACCGTACTAATGAACACGAAGAAGTCAGAAATGTATTAACTATTTGTTATATTGTATATAAATGTGGAATGCTTTTTCGTAGCAATTATTGAGACTAAAATTGATGGAACAATTCTAAATCTATCTATTTCACCAAATAAAATATTATTTTCATTAATTTTGGTTTCAACTGAATCTTTCATCAAAATATTGACATAATTATAATAGTTAAACCCAAAGAATAAAACGTAGTACGAAATACTCGTATATAAAGATCTTTATCAATTTCAAAATATTTTAGGAGCAATAAAAGTGTAGATAATGAGCTACTCAATTCAAAGAATAATTAAATTCAAAATTTTTTATTTGTTAACTAGGGAACTTTTATGAAGAAGTGTTAACGGAAACAAAAATTTCGAAGTGTGAAGTAAAGAAGATGATCCATATCTGAAATGCGTCAACGGTTTAACGGTTGTACAGTACATTTTTCCTACGCAGTAATTTTTTAATGGCAAAGTTTGGAAATAAGCCTTTGTTAATAAACTGCTGAACGAAAAAAACTAAAAATAATACATAAACTCTTTATGATCACATGTCATTATTGAAAATGTAGTTGTCGAACTTTTGTAGACAATAGACAATTAAAAAACATGTATTTATTTATAGTGATATGTAAAGAAAAGTCAAAACCATAGGGTATTTAATATTGGCCCAGCTATTTCAAATCTTCCTACTGAGCACGCTATGATGTGATGAGAATGGTTATTTAAATGTTTATACAGGATGTCCATAAACTCTGCTGACAAACGAAGACCGGAGATTCCTCAGATCGGTGTTCTCGAATTGAGGACCGCTACCTGAACAGCCAAAATAAGTGCACCGAAATAAGTAAAGAAATATTTAATAATAAAATATTATTTTAGATTTAATATATTTTGAGCTGTCTTGAAAGGTAGTCAAAATGAGTGAAAATTAAATGATCTTAAGTGAAAAGGAAAACTCGTTACTTGTGTTGGATGATTATACGTATCGTGAAAAAAAAAAGTGCTTAAAAGTGGTGAAAAGTTTTGGACATGTGCAGTAATTAAATATAACGCAAAATTGTTTACGCTAGGTGTAGATAATAAAATTTCCCGAAAAGAAACAGTGCACAATCATGAAAATGATATACTTAAAGAAATTAAATAGACAAATTTTGAGTACGACAAGCAAACGGAAAGCCAAAGAAGATATCACAGGGCGGCCAACAAATTGATTTGATTGTCCTTTCTATATTTCTAATTTCCATTCTCCTTAAGCTTTCTTCTACTTGTTGTCTCCATCTCAGTTTAGGTTTTCCTCTGGTTCTTTTACTTGGTGGTTTCCATTCCGTTATACCATCTAATTCTTTGTGCTTTTGTTGCTCTAACTATGTTCTCTTGACAAATCCATTCTTGTATTTCGTGATTCATCCATTGACTTGAATTCTCTTCGTTTTCTTTCATTGGTCCCAGTATTTTTCTGATAATATTCCTCTCAAAAACTTTCAATTGTTCTTCTTCTCTTGTAGATTTTCATTTTTGTGTTTTGGCTTATCTTCTTATCTCTAAACATTTTTTTATTTCTTTAAAACGCTGTATTTCTAGCTTGAATTCTTCTTTTCATATCTACATTTTCATTTCTTCTTCTTCTTCTTGTTAAGGTGCCGTGCATTTCTGCGTAGGCGTCCACCGTACATCGTCTTGAGGTGAGATGTTATATAGTCAGGATTAAATAATTCTGTTTTTAGTAGCATTGCGAAGCATTTCATAGCTGTGGATTCCTGTCCATTGTCGAACATTGCACAGCCATGACATTTTTTTACGTCCCAGACCTCTCCTATCCTCTATCTTCCCTTTGAGTATCAGTTGCTGAAAAGTGTATCTTTCTCCTCGTAATATATGCCCCAAGTTTGCAGTCTTCTTACTTTTTACATAACTAAAAAGTTCCCTATCCTGTAAGCCCGCTCTTCTGAGTACTTCCTCATTTCTGACCCTGTCCGTCCATGATATTCTAAGCATTCTACACAGGAACCACATTTCAAACACTTCAAGTTTGTTAATGGAACTGGCCTTTAACGTTCATGCTTCCATTCCGTACAAGAGAACAGGCCAGACGTAACAATTAAGCATCTTGTATCGGAGGTTGAAGTTCAATTTGCGATCAGTCAGAAACTTACGAAGCCTCAAAAGAGCATTTCTGGCTTGTTCAACTCTGCTCTTATATATCATTCTCGGGGTCCCAACCGTCGTTCAGCAAACAACTAAAGTATTTAGATTGCTTCACCCGTTCGATTTCTTCCCCATAGACATATATCTTTGCATTGGAGTAATCATTTCTACTTAGAATCATTGTTTTTGTCTTCTTGATATTTATTTTCAATCCACGAGCTTCATTTGCAAGAGTTAGATCATTTAAAAGGCATTGAAGATCTTCGATGTTATCTGCCACTATGGCTGTATCATCAGCATACGTGATGTTATTAATAAATATGCCGTTAACTTTAATACCCTTATTAGAGTCTGCCACTGCTTCTGCAAAGGCCTTTTCTACGTATAAATTGAACAGCATTGGAGACAGTATACAACCTTGCCTTACTCATTTTTTAATGGAGAAATCTTCTGTTTCGTTGAAATTTTGAAGACGTACTCTTGATGTCTGGTTCCAATACAAATTGGCGATAATTCTTCTGTTGACTAGTAATCACAAATACTAGAAACATTTGAATGTTTCAAGATCTTCGAAAATGTGTGCATCTATTGTCATTACTGTCATTTGTGTCTTCTTTTTCTTGCTTACGTTCATATATTTAGTGTGATTGGCAAGATTAGCAACCTACCAATCGTAAAAAATATTATTGCTCAAAGAAACAATTATCTGTCAAAATTTTTGAAAAAATATGAAAAGCTAAAAAAATATGAAGGTTTGACCTACGGTACTTTTTACAAATTTTATCTAGAATTTTATGCAAAACCTAAAAATGCATTAATATAGAGAGGATTTCATTTAAAATTGCACCAACTACAAAGTTGCTGTCCACTTCCGGTATAACCGGAAGTGGCATGTCTGTCACAATATTTTTTTAAGTTGGTCATAACTTGCAACACCCATAAATCAATTTTCATAAATATCGTGTAAGTAGTTTCCGATATATAGGTAGTGTGAGATCATTATGACACACCCTGTGTTATGCACGTCTTGTATATTAAAGTAAACTAAAAAAACTGGACAAGAAAAAAATACTTTTTGTTAACAACAAATCAATCAGACAATTGAAAATGCATAAAAATTGACCAGAACAAGATAACATAGCTCGCCCTCAATTGTGATATTGAAGTATTTTTCCAAATGATGCATAATAACTCAGCTTATACATACTTAATTCTATTGATTACTACCTGAACCCACCTATTCAAGCAAACGGAAGGAAGGAAACAACTAATCGATACACTACCCCATTTGCCTTATATTCTCCTGTTACAAAGCTTTCTCCTTACCTCTAGGTGAAATTAGGAAAGTACTCAGTTTCAGGTAAGGGTAAATATTTTTAACGAAGATTTTTCATTAAAAAACCTTAATGTAGCTAAGACATGGATCGTTCTAACAAAAAAACTATTATTAAAAAATTTCTATATGGAAATTTCTAAACGCTCTTTTAAAATAAAATCGATAAAAAACACGTTTATGTTCAAATTCTCCATTTTAAATGTATTTTTCAGGAATTTTATATCAAATACACGATATGTGCTCCTGATATCTAGAAATGCTACAGGACAACAGGTAACCTGGGGATTATTGAGCATTCCAGAACTATTTAAAAAAATTGATCAAAATAAAAAAACATTAAAAGGAGTATGACTAACACGTAGTTATTAGTGTGATTTAGCATTAATATTTATTAGAGTTTCAAACACGTTGTCTTCTAAAAGAAAAACTATAGAACATTGAGCTGGTTTTTGATAAAGGTAGAACAATGAGAGCACGAAGGTGCATTAATGAAACTTTTTCCGACATTCAAACCTTATAAACAACTTTATTACCATGCAGGATAATGCGAGACCATATTTCGCCAGGTGTAATACAGAGTAAATGAGGGATTCAAAACCAGATGTCCCCAAACATACCAATATCACTTCTCGTTGCCGAGGGATTCTGCCTAAGCATCTCTACCCAGGTCTTCTTTGATCTTCCTCTCCTACTCCTCCAATGAACTTGCAAATCAAAAAGCATTCGTAATTTACGTCTAAACGTTGAACATGTTCGAACCATTTTAGTCTTTGCTCCCTCATTTTGGCATCAATCCTCCGTCTAAGCATTCTCCTTCCAAGAAATGCATTCGTTATTCCTTTTTGTTTTTAACTGCCCAATATTTAGTTCCGTACATTATAGCTGGTCTTATGGCAGCTTTATAAAATTTTCCTTTCAGTTTCATTCGAATTTTTTGGTCACGCAGCACACCACTCGCTTCCTTCCACTTCATCCATCCCAGCGTAACTCTACGGCATGCATCTCTAACTTGTGAAAAACCCGTAAAAAACTCAAACATCCAAGTAAAACACTGCTGTTTTAAAAATTATCTAAAATGGATTTATAAATTATCAAAAATTTTGATTGTTATATGCAAACATGTGGTTAATTACTTACTTTGTAATAATAACCTCTTAAAACCAAACAATGATTAAATTTACATGGATTAAACTATACTTGAAAATACTAAATTATATGGCAATATGCCGATAAAATTAGATTGGCTACAGGGAACATAAGTCGCTACTCAAAAAAGTTTTCTACATCCGAACTGTAGGAATGTTAAATGCCAACTAATCTGAGATGCCGGAAGTGATAATTGACTGTTTAGAGTGACATTTGAAGACCACATGAAACTAACCTGATAAGTCAAATTTTTGGTTTTGTTCAGAAGAACATTTTTAAAGTTTAAAACTCTGTGTATTGTTCTGTAGCTATTTTCTTGTTGCACTTTACAGTAACTACTATCTTAATGGGAATAAGCCACAATTGAAGGTTAAAGTAAGTTTATTGGCATTTCAATTTTGTTCTAAATACAAACATTAATAAATTAAACAAATTTTATTTTTTGTTACTTGGTGAAAAATTCTTCTATAAATTTTTTTTTTAATAATTTAATTTTATCTGTCTTATTTATATTGACAATTCAGACCTATATATATATATATATATATATATATATATATATATATATATATATATATATATATATATATACCTATTATACATTTTAAAATAGACGACTTTCAAATGATATTGCCAATATTGATGAGTTGCGTTCCTGGGACTACTTTATTGTAAGATAGTTCCTTTGACTACATGAAATCAACTTTAACTTGAATATACGTCAGAAAAATCATAGCATGTAATTCGTCTTTAAAAAGACAACCACGTGTCATAACGAAAGTGAAATTCTCCTGTTAGTGAATCCATAGTAAATCCTGAGGAAAAACCAGGAAAACCCTTCATAATACTATCCGGCATGGTAAGTATTTGGTCTTACATTTAGATTACTCTCAATAAACACCAAATTCTGATTTTATTTGTTTGTTATTTAAAAGGCATATATGATGTATCCTCGATATGTTACTGACCTACTAATACTATTATTTTCCTTTTATTAACTTCCTCTTTTAATATGGGTAACCAGATCCTACTGCAATTTGCCGAGAAATTAACGACACAATTGGTCTCATTTAGCATAATTAGAGCCGCTTGTGAGTGTTTCCATATTTGAGATCTATCAAATTCTCTATTTCTAATATAAGAGTGATGTTCACTAATTCTAACATTTAATGGCCTTGATGTTTCACCTAAATAAAAGTGATCGAATTCACAAGGTATTTTATAAATACAATTCTTTGTCCTTTCTTGTTCATTGTTGGGTTTAGTTTTAGACAAAATAGATCTTAATCTATTTGTTGTTTGGAATGTTGTTGAAATGTTGAATTTATTTCCTGTCCTTTTAAGTTTCTCTGATTATCCTTTTATGTATGCTATTGTTATTTTCCTCGTATTATTCCTTATGTATGCTGTAGGATCTCGTTCTAAGTTGTTCTGTTCTATTCGATTGTTGAAAATTCTTTATTTATAAACGATAAAGGATAATCATTTTTTAATAAAACATATGTTAACAAATGTTTTTTTCCAAGAACGAATTTTCGTTAGAACAAGCAATTTTGGCTCTATCGTATAGGGATTTAATGATTCACTTTTTAATATTAATATTGTGATTTGATTTAAAATTTAAATATCTGTTAGTGTGTGATGGTTTTCTATACACCTGAGTTTCATATCCAGTATCGTTCTTAGAGATTAAAACATCCAGGAAAGGTAGTGTGTTATTATATTCCTTTTCCATGGTAAATGTTATTGTCTCTTCTTTATCCTTTATATCACTCAGGAATATGTTTAACAACTCTGATCCGTGAGGCCATATTGAGAATCTTCAATAAATAAATCGGCTAATAATGGACATAAACTAGAGCCCATTGCTAGACCAACATTTTGTTTAAAGAATTCATTATTTAGTTGAAAATATGTATTATCAGTACATAATGTCAATAACTCCATTATAGCTGATATGTTTAGTCTTGTTCTAGTTGCCAATGTATCTATCATCACTTTCTAATTTTGTCTTGACTATATTCAAAGTCTTATCTAACGGCACATTTGTAAATAAACTATTTATGTCAAAACTTACTAAAATATTATATATATATATATATATATATATATATATATATATATATATATAACACTGTTTTTGATGGGTTGGAGTCAATAAAAGGGGCTATTTGTTGACTATTTTTTACTCGAGCTTTCAATTGTGATTACAATTTTTATCAAGAGCTTCTAAAAAATACAAAATGTCTTACAAAGTTGAACTAGAAATAAAAATTTTTTTTTGTTAACTCACCAAATAAAATTAGTTTTTTATATAAAACTACTGCTTACATAATAAATACAAAAAATATTAATAAAAAAATGCCTTATTCTAATAAATGTTTCTCTGAAAAATTTAGATGAAGTTTCTTAAGAAAAAAATTGAATTTATAAACAAAAATAAAATAGCTACAACCAGCCTAAATGTCATAAATACTAACTTTTGTTTAAAAAATTCTTCTTTGTTTAGTAACAAAAAAGAAGAAGATTTATTCATTATTGATAGATGCCCGAAAAAATGTAACAAATACATGGAAAATTCAAAATGTGATATTTTACTGACTGCATAAATTAAATAGAAATTATATAATTATAAATTTTGCTTAAATTTTGAATTTCTGACCTTTTGTTTAATTTATTATCACTTTTGCTAATACAAACCATTTCCAAAAAAGTTCTTTTAAATTTATTACTTTCATTACATAAAATTTTAATATTATCAAAATCCATAATATGGTCTTTGTCTATTACATGCTCTGCCAAAGCACAAGATGGTTTCTTAATTCTTTGGCTTAGACTAAAGGCACGTTTAAAACTACACTTAACCGGGATACAACCTGTTGTCGATGTCATTTTTAAATGCAAATAACAAAATATCGCCACCAAAAACGTAGGTAGGTAAGACATGAACAATGTACATCTACAAACTAAATGGAAGATGCAAACAATTTCTAATTTATATTATTGGCATAAGCTGTAATGTGGCATAAAAACTACTTAAACTATCATTAGTGAAGCCTTATCAATAATTCCAGGTAATCGTTCAATGAAGGTATTCTTTTTGTGTCAGGCGATAACTTATATAGAAAACAATAATCACCTTTAAATTACTGTTTACATTAATTTATTTCGTGAAACATTGAATTCTCTCGTTAATCACCCGTGTATAATTAACAATAATCGTGTGGCATATATACCGACGTTTTTTCCGCACAAAAAAGGTATAGTGAGGTTAGTGGACACTTATTTTACAGAAGATTTTTTAAAAGATAATGAATTGTTGACGGCATCTTAAAATATTAATTTTTTTTATTTATTTCAAAACAAGTATAGGATGACGCCTATGGTTTTTTGACCTGTTGAGGATTTGCATACATAATGTGCTATCAATGTGATGGAAAAGGACTATATCTTTTTTATTATTTCGAAACTCGATAATCAAAGAACTTTTTAAGATCTATAACTTTTATTTGAAACATTTTTCTCTAAAATATATAAGAAACGTTTTATGGACAAAAAAATTATTTTTTCGTTGTTTATAAAAAAAAACAAAAGCAAAATCAGAGCTACACGTCTTCAAGGATTTGTCATCAGCTATCTCTCAAGTTACGCCACTGGATTCCACAGAATTTGCACATTGTAGGACAATAGAAACTACGCAATATTCTATTATAGAGGGACAGATAATTTTTTGCTTGATAACTTTTGCTTGTTCTTTTTGTAAGATAACTTTTGCTACATAAATTTAGAAAATTTGTATTTTTAAAAATAAAATAATTTTTAAAAACTCCTTTTCGAAACACAAAGTTATAATTCTCAAATACTTTTTAGTATATGATCTTCAAAAACCAACATTTTTACGTGAAATCAGAAGATTTTTTCAGACTGGGGTATATTCTTTAAAATAACATAGAGGGAATATTTTAATAGGGATATAAGAAAATACTTTCTCTTCCTTGTTCTATAATTATCACCCAGTATAAATCGAGTCCCTACCTCATCATTTCTCGTTATCAAAGATTACAATTTTAATCCATGTAAATCCATCAAAGGAATATTAACCACATCACGCAACAGTTAATGTCTGAGGGAAGCCGAATACTAATAAGACTGAAAACATTCAATACCGGTGGAGTGTTAAATCGAATTTTTTATTGATGAGTTATCTGGGACGAAAAGGATGTGCCAGAACAATCGTAGGAACACCGCGGAGCATGTTTTTGCCAAGCCCGGACGCCACATTACCATGCAATTATTCGATCAGAATAATAACCGCGCGTTTCCCGAATAACGCTAATTCGCAATGCATTTGTAAATACTCGTATATCAAGTTGCAGAAACAATCAAGATCCTTATCGATGGTAATCATCAGTTATATTCAAATGATGGACTGCAACAAAAAGATAGTGGAAGGCAAGTTACGAGGGTCTAGCGATATGAGATGCATTTTAGTTCTGCGGGAATCTAAGATATAAATTATCGGTCTTCGACGAATAAGCTTAGAAAACGTCACATGTTTGTTATTTTTATTTAAATAACTATTTCTTTTTTAACTTCCGATTTTGATTTACTACTTTCCTTCTAAAAATAGTTGGCGCTCAATTTTTCTATAAACTGAATATTTTCTTTATCCGTTATTCTTCAATCAAAATTTGTATTTGTTTCAGACAGAATGAGAATTTAACGTGTCTCACAGTACAACTACTTGGGAACTATAATCAATCAGTCGTGGGACATACCCAAGAGATTAAATGTCGCATCGGAAATACAAAATGTGCATTTTTGACTATGAGCTCTGTGTTCAAAAGCCATGACCTCACCTTAGAAACAAAAATAAGGCTCTTTAAATGTTACGTGTACTCAGTGTTTCTGTACGGAGTGGAAACGTGGACATTGAAGGCAGAAACTTTATCAAAACTTTAGGTTTTAGAGCTATGGTTCTTCTTCTTCTTTTTCTTCAGCCTGTGTTCGTCCACTGCTGGACATAGGCCTCTTCCATTTGCTTCCATCGATTTCTACTTTTGGCAATTCTCATCCACTGCTTGCCCGCGACTTGTTTGATATCGTCTATCCACCTCTTCTGCGGTCTGCCTACTCCTCGCCTGTTCTCTCTTGGTCTCCAGTTCGTTAATCTTTGTGTCCATTTTTCGGGATTATCTCGGGCAACGTGTCCGACCCATTGCCACTTGAGCCTTGCAATGCGTTCTGAGACATCAGTAATTTTGGTTCTTTCACGAATGACGTTATTTCGAATCCTGTCTCTCAAACTGATCCCTAGCATGGCCCTCTCCATTGCTCTTTGGGTTGTACTGAGCTACTCTAAGGTTTTCTTTGTGAAGGCCATGGTCTCCAGTCCACATGTAGTTACAGGCAAGATACATTTGTCATAAACTCTACGTTTTAGACACATTGGTATATCTTTATTCTTCAAAATAAAGCTTAATTTGCCGAAAGCTCCCCAAGACAGTTGTATGCGTCTTTTTATTGAGAGCTATGGTTATATAGAAGGATCCTGAAGATAGCATGGACAAAGTCACCAGTGAAGAAGTATGCGCAATAAGCACAACCACGGATTTGGTCAACATCGTGAAGGTTACGACCCTTCACTTCAGTACTTTCGACATATAATGAGAAATCAAGGCAGATACGAGCTACTCTAATGCATTTTGCAAGATAAAATTGAAGGGAAAAGGACCCCAGGACGAAGAAGCATATCCTGGCTTGCTAACCTGAGAGCATGGTATAGAAAGACCTCAACACAGCTATTCCGTAGAGCAATCAATAAAGTCATCATAGCCAGAATGATCGCCAACGTTGGGAACGGACAGGCACCCTAAGAAGAAGAATTTGTTTCAGTTTAATTCTTATTTGCCCCCGTAGTATATACTCATAGTATATCGCCCGTAGTATATCCCCCGTATACTAACTTTTATTTAATTTCAACTAGTAATAAAATTATTCGTTTGTTGGTAATTCCGATTTCCGATTGTCAGTTATCAAATCATACCAATCGAAGTAGGGATTGTTTTCTATATTTAAACAAGAATTTTAGTTCATAAACCCATTTTATTATTTGAATCATCTCTTGGGGTAAGTTAATAATTAAGTTTAATATTTTACTAATGTTCAGTGTTTTTTTTTATAATTTCTTTTTAATATTTTTATAACATATTTAAATTCTAAGCCATGGCTTCTTTCAAACATTATGTATGTAAATAGAATATTTTGGCACTCATGACAAGGCAAGATATTTCTTTATGCTGTCAGTTAACACAAGATTTCTTGTTGTAGTTTGTACATATAAAATTAGAATGAGATACCTCATCTACCCACGTGATTAGGTGAATACTAGAGGGGTGTAGCAAACCTACAACCCAACAAAAAACGCGGGACCAACATCTTCATGTAATGCCTACATTTTGTCACATGAAAGACTACATTTAGATTACTTACTACTTGTAGAAGATCATACGTACCCTCTCCTCAAGAAGTGACATAAAAATAAGTGCCATGAATATAATTTTATCTCTAAGTTTTTTTTGTAAGCTTAGGTAAAATTTGTTTTTTCCTTTTCTATTAAATTTTATTTCTTTATATATACTGATGTATATGAGATAGCCAATTTATATTATGATTATTAAAGTTAGTATAAATCTTTTATTTGTCACTGCCAAATTTCTCATTCTACAGTTTGCTTTAAGATAATGTGTACCGACATCTGAGAACGAGCTAGTCGAAGTCCTAACAATAAAATTGGCATCTTAAGTGTCCTTTTATAGTTACACGACTGAGAATACCAAAAAGAATACCAAAAAGACATAAACACTGAGGTCCATAGAATTACGGGGGTTGTTCAAAGGCACCAAAAAGAAAAATTATGTTACACAACCACTAAGGTACAGAAGCATGCAAAGTGCACCAGTAACAGAATCTTTTAGCTACTCCCAAGCAACCAGGAATACACAGCTGGAAGAACCAAAATCCGTGGTTACTTCTGAAACAGCAATCTTTATAGCCAGCCTCAACGCACAGTTGAAGAACTTCATGTTTATGTTCGAGAATATGACTAGTGTAGTAAGCGCAATGGACATTATTTGTGTAAGCAGAACTGTCTAACTGGTTGGACGATCTGCGAATAGGGTAATGGAATTCAAATGGGCTAAAACAATAAATCAACGCACTGGTTCCCAACTTTTTTTCTAAACTCGAACTAGACAACGTAGCTTTACAAGAAACTAAAATAATGGAAAAAACAAAAACAAAATTTCCGGGCTATACTGTCTACAGAAATTACTACAGAGCCACATCCGGAGGCACGGCCATTCTAGTAAAAAAGAAATCGAACACCAAGTAATTCTTACAGTAGATGGTCTGGTGACATCTACACCATTATCATTGGAGACCTGAAGATCGCCCAACTGGTTCGAGAGAGCCACAAACCATAACTGGAGACTATTATGTGGCTATCTCGAAGACAGACAAAGCACCATAGTTGTAGGATCCACAGATCATACATACTTCCATGGTGCAAACAGACTACCTATATTCCTGGGCATAATAATTCTACAAAACGTGGGTCAACAACACGAAATACATTCAATGAACGAGGGAGAATCAACTGGGAGTAATAGAAACAAACTGCTTGCAAACCTACAAGAAAAAACGGAGAAGTTAGCAAAACTACAAAAGAATAGTAAACAAAACTATAGATGCAATAGCAACAACAAACACAAAACAAGAACTAGAGGAATGTATTTGAAATCTAGAAAAAACGATACAAAATGCTATCGAGGCCAGCGCCACAGAAGAAAAAATACCAACAGTAAAAGGAAGATTTAGAAAAATCAGCAACGAGCTGAAAGAACTAATAAAGGGAAAAACAGGAAAAGAAGAAGGGAAACAAAATAAGAAACCAAGAGTAGGAAATAATTGCTAATGTGCTAAATAGGGAAGTCAAGAAAAAATTCGTAGAACATCGAAACGAAAATTGGAACTATATCCAGCAACTAAATCCAAATAAATCAGCTTTCTGGTAGTTATCTAAAATACTAAGAAAATATAAAACAAACCAATTCCCCCTTACCTGGAGAAAATAAAATTGTGTACGCAGAAGAATACAACGCGAAAGTTATAAAAAACACGCTAGAAAGAGGATGTAGGAAAAACTAGAATCCCGATGAAGATCTAGACTTCGCAGAAGAATTGACAAGAAGATACAGGGCAATCAAAAAAAAAAGGGCAACATAGATATTACCCACATCTCCCTTAAAGAGTTCAAACAGTGAGTCAAATATACTAACGCCAAAAAAGCTTCAGGAACGATCATATTACGAATAGAGCTCTGAAGATTATGCCAGAAAAAGCCATATATACGTAACAAATTTATTCAACAACATTCTAAAATTAAGACATTTTCCTGACAGATGGAAGGAAGCTGACGTAATAATGATCGAAAACCAAGGAAAACGACGAATTTCCACAAAATTATAGGCCAGTAAGTTTATAAAAAAAAAAAATTATGTTTATGTTGTGCAAGTGCTCTGATTGTGATGCTACATATATAGGTAGAACCTGTAGATCACTAACTTCCCGTTCCTTAGAACACACTAAAAAAGAGAACACTTCCACCTTCTCCCAACATCTTGCACAACATAAACATACCCTCAACATCCCAGAAGACGTCTCTTTGTTACATAATATCCCGCAAAAAATTTTCTAAAATTAGATCTATATGAAGACTTGGAAATAGTCAAAGAAAAGCAAAGTAGCCCCAATTGCGTCAATCGTCATGTATCGTTCAACCGGGACTTTCAACCCTTACATAGACAACTCTTCTTATAGTCCACGCTTCACAATATTGCCTTACTTTCTTTGTCCGTCTATCCTATACAAACTTCAACACCTTTAATCCTATACAATATTTGTGTTTCTTTAAACAATCTTCCTCTACAATATTGCCACACCTTCACCTCAAAAAATTTTTCGACCCCATTGTTAACTTCAGAACCATCCATATCTATCATAACAAAATATTTCAACAATTTTCTCCACTCTTCACATCTACATCACATTCCTATCCATTCTTTTCTCTTTCATTATTTCTTGGTCAACTCATTTATCAAACATGTACTCAATATTTTTAACTATTTATTCTCTCAAACATTATCTAACATTTTATCAAAATTCATATTATTTGTGCTTCTTCAAACAACCAGTCTCTAAACTTTTGCCACTCCTTCCCTTCATCACTTTTCGACCCTAGTGTTAACTTTATAACCACCCACATCTATCATACTATAATATTTTATCATTTTCTTCACCCTTCACATCTACATCACATTCCTGCCCTTTCTTTTCTTTCATTATTTCTTGGTCAACTCATATATCTAACATGCACTCAATAGTTTTAAAGTCAGTAATCATTCAAACATCATCTAACTGTTTTTCAAAATTCATATATTTTCCCCTAATAAAAAATCCTTATCCAACATTGCTCACCTTCTTTTGATCAACAACTAAGTAGCACATTTATACATCAAATTTTAGATTTTTACAAACCGAATTTATTACTACTAAAATACATTTTGTTCAGGGTTCTAGATGCTTCAAGCATAAAGGGCCCCTATTATCTCTAATTGTTGATTAACTACTTTTCTCCTTTAACCATCCCCTCCTCCTTCAGTCATTTCCTCTACTATTTCTCATCAAGTCTCTGAGGAGCTCAGCCTCTTCAATTTTAAATTAATCACATAGGTTATAACTCTGATTTTTTCAGCCTGTAGATTTTCAATTTACCAAACCTGTTTTTATTAATTTCTCACCATACTAACAGTCTTAAATAGTCATTTAAATACAAGGTCTTATATTAGCTTCAAATATTTACTATTAAAAATTTTTACCTGTCCTAGATGTGATAAACATAAAGGGATAATTTTCATATATATAAGCTAATCTAACATAAAATACATTTTTAGACCATATTCCATACGACAAAAATCAACATAGGTTGCCTAATACACAGGTCATCCTCTTAAACATGACTTTAACACCATTGGTGATTTCACATCGATTATAACCCAAATTTTAAATCCCAACACCTATATTGCTGTTATTATTTTTTAAAATCATCAAAAATAATTTTTGAATCTTTTGGCTGTAGTAATACTAGGTATAACTAATATAGTTCTATGTTACATTGACATTTTGTTTTTGACACCTTTCATAGGTATATTGTAAATCAGTTTCCAGCTGTTCTCCGTGCGTAGAGGTTTTCTCCCCGGCTCTGGAACTCAAAATTTTTTGCAATGTATGTTACCTGAAGTCATATTTAATTTAATAATGAACATCACAGTTTTTTAACAACAAGATGTATAATCTTTTATAACTATAAGTAATTTAAAGGGTTTTTACCCATGTATTTTTGGTGGCTCAGGCATTTTAACCTAGTAAGTATAGCCATTTTGCTTTTTAAACCATAGTCAAAATTTCATAATCACGTTTGTTTTAACTAAATGGTTTGTACTTATTTTAGGCAGATTTTAAACCTGATGATGGACTGTTTAGTCCGAAAACGTTTGTTTTTTTTTATGTAGCCCTTTTAAGGGTTTTTAAATAAATATACCCACTTACAAAGACTAACCTCTTTTTTGTGATACGTGGTATACAGCCAGCTACAGGAATTGTTTTCCTTGTGGATTTTAGTAAGTTTATTATCAGCAGTAAGCAAAATTACAGAGCGGTTAATGCTAGCTAAGTTAAAAGAAGAAATCGGAACAATACCTGAAGCACCGTTCGGATTCAGATCCGAACACTCATGTAAACTTCAGTTACTGCTTCTGGTAGAATATATCACAAAATGGTTCACTGATATAAAATGTTCACTGCTGTATGGTTATAGCCAGGCGATGACATGTCTTCTCTCGTCTTATCCAGCCGACAGGAGGTTCAGAGTTCGTATAGAGCCAAGGAAATTAGAATAGTGTCAGTGTAAAATAAATTATTGTAAGATTATAAATTAAATAAATAAAGATTCTAATAAACTAAGTATTGGAACATTTTATAATAAATAAAGTTAATAAATTAGATTTATAAAAATAGTTCATTATATAAATAATTTCGAAGTTTATTTTATGTTGGGTAAACGTCAATTTTCCCCGTTTGTTATACTTTTAAAGTTGTCGAAATAATACACCTTAAATAAGTTTATACATTTAAGTATATTTTGGAGATCCCCCGTCGATTTAAACAACGTTTTCTACATGTTACGGTGGTCTACATATTTGAATAAAGAATGTGTAAATAATTAATACACGGTGCAATTGGAGCTTATCGTTTGTTAAGACAAACTAGACAATTTAATGGTAGCAGAAAATGTTGAAAACGCCCCCTGTTAAAATAAATGATCGTAGTGATGTAAAAGTCCATTAAAATTAGATTAGAATGAGTACCTAATAATCAAAATATAGGTTTTTTGTCGGCAATTAAATAGGGTGTTAGTATATATATATATATATATATATATATATATATATATATATATATATATATATATATATATATATATATATATATATATATATATATATATATATATATATATTGTAAAAACTACGACCGTCAATTTATATTAATAAAGTATTCAACTAGTGAATTCAGAGGTTTATTCGGTCAGTCAGGTTGGCAAAATAAAAAACAGAAGTCAACTACTTCATAAGTTTATCGAAGACGTTTCGGTTTATATTTCTAAACCTTCATCAGTTCTCTAAAATACAAAGATGACATAGAGTTTATAAGAAATACAGATCTAATAATTTATTACTTACAACTCAATATGTAGTATTAAAGATGTTATCGTATATGTACTTAAGTTTACTCATAAATTTAGAACTAACTTAAAAAAAAAAAATTAAATAGAAATATGCAAAAAATAACATTCGCAGAAACGAAGATTTACAAAAACTTTAAACGTACATTTGGCTTCATTTAGAGATGGTTCTCCAATGAAGACAAACAAAACACTGATTTATTGCAATCTACGCAAAACGACGTGGCGCGATACCGAAAATGTTTTTCAAGGGCCATATGTTCAACAAATTCCAAGGTTTGAGACAATTATGAACTTCTACGGGGGTCATTGGAAGAATAGTTGGACGGGTGGATTTGTAACGGAACAATTTGATATGATTTTTTTTTTTTTTTTTTGTAATTTATGTTTTAATGAAACTTAGAGATTTGGGATGATTATGTTATTGTTTTGAATGGAAAATCCGGCTATTTTAAATTATGAATATTGGTATTATTTATTTCGTAAGATGAGAGAGTGGTAAACCTGGCTCAAATTGTCAATGTCGGTTCTTTTGTTTATTGCAGATGGGTTTTTTAGGATCTCACACATTTCAATAAAGGAGCGTTTTTGATGGTTATTTTGTTTGGCCAGTATTTTAGTATTTGAGAAGTCAATGTAATGTTTGGTGGAAATGGCGTGTTGTGCAAGGGCACAAGAGGGTTTGGAAAGTCTAATGTCGCTTTTATGTGAAGTTATACGCCCTAGAAGTGAACGACTGGTTTGGCCAATGTAGCAGGAATTGCATTCAGAACAGGGGATTTGATAGACAACATTAGTGTGCTCTAACGAGCTTAGTGGAGTTTTGGACTTGGAGAATAACTTTCCAATAGTTTTAGTGTTTTTTAGGGATATTTTGACGGGTAAGTTTTTGAATAGTTTAGTAAGCTTGTTCGTAACTTGTGGGAAATATGGAAGAGAAGCATATTTTGTGGCTGGTTTCGGGGTTAGCGGGGAATTGTCAGTCTGTAAGCTATTGGATATGGAGGCTAGTATTGCACCGTTAGGTGCTTCCGAAATAGAATGACCGTAGCTTTTAGAGAAAAGATATCTGTTGATGATGGATATGGGGTAAGAGTTATCAATGAGGATGGATTTGAGTAAATCCAAAGATTCCCTCTTGTACCGCGTATGGGTCAACGTGTGTACTCTAAAGCTAAGAGCTTGTACAAGGTTAATGAGGTTTATGAGATACAAACTTAACCTTTCGGTTTATATTTCTAAACAAGGTTTAGAAATATAAACCGAAACGTCTTCGATAAACTTATGAAGTAGTTGACTTCTGTTTTTTATTTTGCCAACCTGACTGACCGAATAAACCTCTGAATTCACTAGTTGAATACTTTATTAATATATATATATATATATATATATATATATATATATATATATATATATATATATATATATATATATATATATATATATATATATATATATATATATATATATATATATATATATATATATATATATATATATATATATATATATATATATATATAGCGAGTGTTTGCAACTTTAATTTTGTCGCTTCTCGCATCCCAATCGCCATAATTTCTTATCGGCCCAGTCTCCTTCTTGAAGAGAAGACCTCTTTTTTCCATTTCTATATGAATATTGGATATCCATTTCTTTCTTGGCCTTCCCCTTTTATTTCTCTGTGTAAGTCTCCAGTTCCAAACGTTTCGTGGTATCCTTTCTTCGTTCATCCGTCTCAGGTGTCCATACCATTTTAATTGTTTTTCGGCTATCGTATCCATTATTGTGTTTTTTACTTTCATTCTCTCTCTTATGTTTTCATTTCTTATGTGGTCAAACAAAGTTAACCCGGAACATCTTCTCTAGTACATCATTTCCGTTGAGAGGAGTTTTTGTGACATATTCTTGTTAAAGACCCACACTTCTGAGCCATACGTCAGCACCGGCTGAATCATAGCCTGATATATATTTTTCTTTGTTTTCTTAGTTAAAGTTTTATTCCACAGGATCGGATGTAGTGTTTTTATCATGTTTTTTCCTTTTCCTATTTTTCTTGTTATATCTTTGTCGTCTCTCCCGTCTTCGCTTAGTGTAACTCCGAGATATTCGTACTGATCAACGTTTTTAATTAATCCGCTTTCTGTTTCCATGTCTTGACCGATGCCTCCTATATTCATGTATTGTGTCTTTTCGGTATTAACCTCTAATCCCCATTTTTTGAATTCGTCTATTAGTTTGTTTATCATGTACGTCATATCTTGTAGGTTCTCGGCAAGAACTACCTGGTCGTCTGGACCAGGTAGTTCTTGCCAAGAGTGTTTTCAAGTTCTCTACAAGACTGTGTCTTTTCGGTATTAACCTCTAATCCCCATTTTTTGAATTCGTCTATTAGTTTGTTTATCATGTACGTCATATCTTGTAGGTTCTCGGCAAGAACTACCTGGTCGTCTGCGAAGAGGATTGTGTATATAGGAGTGTCATTTACCCATATGCCCATTGGGCTGCATTTTCTCATCCAATATTTTAAAGCATTACCAAGATATATTTTAAATAGGGTTGGGGAGAGGCAAGAGCCCTGTTTGACACCCTTTGTTTGAGTAAAACCCTTGGAAATTTGGTTTCCAACCTTAATATAAGCTTGGTTATCTTGATATAGCTTTTTCACGGCATTTATATATACTGCATTTATACCTGCGTTTTCCAATGTTGTCCATAGTCTCTGCAGTGGTACGGAGTCAAACGCTTTACGGAGATCTATAAAAGTGGCATGAAGTTCTAGTCCTCTTACTAATCTCTTTTCCGTTAGATGTTTGAGAGTAAATACATTGTCGACACAAGATCTCCCTGGTCGGAATCCACTTTGTTCTTCGATCTCTGTGGCTTCTTTTTCTATTCTGGCTTTCAGAACTCTTTCATACAGTTTGCCAGTGGATGACGTAATGCTAATACCTCGGTAATTACTGCAGTCATTCCTGTTTCCCTTTTTGTAGATGGAGTTTATGTACGAGACTTTCCAATCTCTTGGGATACTTTCTCCTTGTAGGCACTTGTTAAACATTTTACAAAGCAATTCTAATGTTAGTGCAGTGGCATGTTTGAAATTTATTTTTATTTTTATATTTCCTCTTTATATATTTGAAAAACTGTTTGCTTAATTCGTTAACACCTGCATGTTTTTCCAGCAAGACCTAATCATGACTAGTCCATTAGAAATGCAATCTTTAATGTTTATTTACCGTCTCGGTCCATCTTTCATCTTTCCCAAAGTTCCTTAAAATGACAAAAGCTTGTCTATCTGAAAGATCATATTATTCAGTAACAGAGTTTCTTAACGACTAACTAAAACATTAGAGTATATGTGAAGTACTGGGTTTTTCCCTAGTGGTAGAAAAACTACATAAGAAAGCTCTCTGAAATTAGTATTTTCACCACCAGAAAAAAAAGCCAGTACATCCTGCCAAAAAAAAAGAAAACATTCTGATGACATTCTGCAGAGGATGGACCAAAGAAGATTAATGAAAAACAGGGACGCAAAGAAATACCAAGAAATCAACCAAAAAATTAAAAAATAAATACGAAGAGCCAAGGAGACATGGATGCATGGAAAATGTAAAATAATCAAAGATCTCCAAGTTAAACACGATAATATAAATATCCACCGAAAGATTCGAGAAGCCACTGCAAGAGGAGAAACACACTCCTTCTCATAAACAAAGACGGGAACCTGGCGACCACAGTTAAGAAGAAGTTGGTGACCTAGAAAATGTACATCGAAGAACTTTTCTGGGACTACCGAGGTAACCTTCCAGAAATAAATTGCATGGCAGGGCCGTCAATACTAGAAAGCGAGGTAAAAGCAGCTTTAAAACAGCGTAAGAATGGTAAGGCCACAGGTCCGAATGGAATACCCGTTGAACTTATTAAGGTGATGAGTTAAGTGAGCACGAAGGAGTTAACTGAACTGTTTAACGCCATATACGATTCAGGTAATATTAGATTTAAATCTAATAGGTAGACTAACATCACATAAAAGTGACCTTAGAAATAATAAAAATACGTGTGCATTAATAGATCATGCAATTAATAATAATCATTCATTTAATTTTAATGAAACTAATATATTAAGACGTGAAAACCAATTAAATAAAAGAGAATTTTTAGAAATGGTATGCATAAATAAATATCAATGCGTTAATAAAAAAACTGATATTAACAAACTCAGAAATATCTATAATTACATTCTATCTTACGAAAATTAATACTTTAATTTTCTAATATATGACTTTCTGACTATAAATACTATATTTTCAAAAATTTAAATATTCATATTTGGCGCCACTTTTTTCGTAAGCATAATAACAATCTAGAGCTAATTATCAATAATAAAAACAGACACGAGTGTCTTTCTGACATAAATCAAACATCATTATTAATCAATGTCATAATATATTCAAAATTAAAATATTGTACTTGCATAAAAATATAATTTAGGAAAAATTAATGTTTTGTGAATTTAATAATTTAATGGTTTACCCTCATGTTGTAAGTTTTTATATAGTTTTATACAATGTTTTTTTAACCCTAATTTCATTGTATTTACCATAACATATTTTAATATCCTGATGAAGCAAATAAAATTTGCGAAAGCTTGATTTAAGAACAAAGAATTTTACTTATCCTGCCCTACTTAAATGACTGCATCCTCAAAATAAAACTTTATTATATATATATATATATATATATATATATATATATATATATATATATATATATATGTGTGTGTGTGTGTGTGTGTGTTAGTCAACCGTCTAAATATATATATATATATATATATATATATATATATATATATATATATATATATATATAAGGTAGTCCAAAATTTTTTTTGACTAGTTTGGAAAAAATATGTAAATACTTTTTTCTTTTTGGGTGTGGTAGTCAATAAAAAATAGAGCTTTGCTAAGGCGTACTATTTATTCTGAAATCCGAGCTTTCGGTGGTTATTTGCCACCTTTATCAAGGTCTACAATGAAAATTACTGTGTTATAAAATTAGGCTGATGTAATATAAAAGTTATAAAAACTTACCAGAAAGTAAGATTCATAGCATATAAAACACAACGTTAAATAACATAATGTGATCTGAATTATTGTAGGCATTAAAAATTTTAAAAACTTTAAAATAACTTAAAAATTAAAGAACATGTTACAAAGTTTAAAATGTAAAAAATAAGACGACATGTTTGACAAAAAACAGTCGTCTTCGCAGGTTTGAATTCAGTTTTGTCAAACATGTCGTCTTATTTTTTACATTTTAAACTTTGTAACATGTTCTTTAATTTTTAAGTTATTTTAAAGTTTTTAAAATTTTTAATGCCTTCAATAATTCAGATCACATTATGTTATTTAACGTTGTGTTTTATATGCTATGAATCTTACTTTCTGGTAAGTTTTTATAACTTTTATATTACATCAGCCTAATTTTATAACACAGTAATTTTCATTGTAGACCTTGATAAAGGTGGCAAATAACCACCGAAAGCTCGGATTTCAGAATAAATAGTACGCCTTAGCAAAGCTCTATTTTTTATTGACTACCACACCCAAAAAGAAAAAAGTATTTACATATATATACATATGGTTATATTCATATATATATATATGGATATATATATATATATATATATATATATATATATATATATATATATATATATATCTCGTAATCGACAAATGCAAGAATCAGTGGTATGTTGTACTCGACGCACTTTTCTATTAAGATCTTTATGGTATGCAAATGGTCATTTGTGCTATATCCTGCCCTGAAGCCTGCCTGTTCTTTGGGCTGATAGAAATCAAGTTTAGGTGTTAGCCTCTTTGTTAAGATTTTCATAAAGAGTTTGTACATATGTGTCAAGAGGCTGATGGGTCTATAATTTTCTAATTTAGTAATATCGCCTTTTTGTGTAACAAGACTATCACTACATTGTTCCAGTCTTTTGGAATCGTACGCGCATGTAAGCATTTATTAAACAGTTCGCTTAATGATTTTAATAAAATTTCTCCTCCTGCTTTTATTGCCTCGATAACGAGTCCATCATCACCAGGCGATCGATGGTTCTTCATTTCCTTTAAAGCTGCTCTTACTTCTGACACAGTAATGGGTAAAAGTATTTCCGATCCCTGATTTATGAGAGTCTTTACTCGTGTCGGGAAATTGTCTTGTGGCCTTTGGCTGGTATAGAGGTCTTTATAAAACTCTCTGGTTATTTTCAGAATGTTTTGTTTATCTGTTGTTGCCTTTCCGTCTTTATCTCTCAGCTTGTATGTTTCTTTTTTACTTTGTGTGAGTTTTCTTTTCATTATCTTTAAACCTTTGTTCTCTTCTACTGTTTGAGTAATTACATTAGTATTATATCTTCTTACATCTTTTCTAATTTCCTCTGAAATTATTTTATTTAGTTTGTTATATTCTTCTTTGTTTCCCTTTTCGTTCTTGCTTAGGTGTCGTCGTATTTCCATGAGAGCTTTTGTATTTTTGCTAATCTTTTCACTTTTGGTGTCATTTTTCTTGCAAAATTTGAGTTGTGCGTTTCTAACCGAGTCTGTTATTAATTTATTGTGATCGTCGATACTTAAGGTTTGGAATTATTACTCTATAAAGTTTCGGCTATATTTTTTATGTATGCTTCTGGATGATTTGGTGAATTCAAAATTATGCGTTTGCAACTGTTTATCATCTCTGCTCTTTCTTTTTGTAGATTTATTTTTTTATTTATTTATTTACTCTAGCTCTTACTGGTCTGTGGTCGCTTCCTACTGATAGTTTATGAAGTACAGTGACATCTTGAATAATTTGCTTTTTGTCTGTTATTATATAATCATATTTGCTCTTAGTTCTTCCGTCTGGACTAGCCCACGTCCATTTTCTATTCTGTTTCTTCTTAAAAAAGGCATTCATTGCATACAGTTTGTGTTGCAGTAGAAAGTTGGTAGCAGTTTCCCGTTAAAATCTCCCATTATCAGATTGTAATGAGCCGGTTCCTGATTTTTTGCTCTTTCGATTTCCTCATAGAAGGCTTCGACAATTTCATCTTCGTAATCGCTGGTGGGGGCGTATACCTGGATTATTTTCAGATTGTATTTCGTATTTAGTCTTAGATTTATATACATAACTTTTGGGGAAATGCAGTCAATGCTCTGTATATTTTTCTGTAATTTTTGGTGTACTAATAAACCTATTCCTCCAGTTGCCGATTCCGTTTCCCCTTTATAGTGGAATATGTTTCCTGATTTTAGTTTGACCTGATCTTCACCTCTTCTTTTGACTTCGCTAATTCCTATAATATCCCATTTCACATATTTGAGTTCTTCCTCCAGTTCTGTCATTTTTTCATCTTTAGATAAGGTTCTTACATTATACGTAATTATGTGCAACGTTCGTCGTTCTTGGTACCCTCTTACATTATTATTTATAAAATGTACTGATTAGTATCGTGGTCAGTAAAAGATATCTTTAGGATTCGGCGATAAAGCCACATTTCGAAATCATTAATTTTCTTTCAGGTAGCATCTATGAGAGTCCACTACTCAACTCCGTACAACAATATAGAAAAGATAAACCATCGTAGTAACCTAATTTTTATGGGTATTATCTAATCAAAAACTGATCAATTCTCGAGATGACCCCAATCCAACGAAAAACCCAAGGGAGGTCGAGAACAAGGTAGTGAGATGGCATGTAAAACTGAGTAAAAATTGTGAAAATAAAACAATGAAAAGAGAAAAGCAGAAATGAAGACAGATAACGAAATCAGACCGAATAACATAATAAATTGTAACCAAAACCGACAGAAAGAAGACTAGTCCACAACAGATTAGGATTATACGCGAAAATGTAAACCATGATAATTAGATCTATTCTGTAACTTTTGACAAATCGAATAGAAATCACCAAGTCGAATCGTAATTACTCGAAATCGGAATGTTGGATATCTATCGCGTCGTTTTTGTGTTTGGATTGGCATTCTGTAACTCACATCGTAATCGGTGTAAATCGAAAACGTCAACTTCTACTTGACGCGCTCAGAAGTTGGTGGCAACCCCGCATTGAAACGCGAAAGAAGTGTTCTGTGACGTTAAGTTACTGGAAAGGCTAGTGCTCGCGAAAAATTCGTCAAAAAAGAAGATTATATTTCACGTCAAGTAGTTTTGACATGTTTTGGTTAAGTTTGAAAAGTTCGTTACAAGAATACAAAATGGCAAGCGGGAAAGCAAAGAAAAAGACATTTGCTGATCAGTTAAATTATTTAGTAAACTTTATCTAAATAAATAACACCACAGACTAAAAAATGAAGTAGCTACAAAAATTAATCAACCGCTATTAGATCAAAAAGTCAACAAATAAATGTCAAAACAACCAATGCGCAAGCGTCAAGACCAATTTCGATGTCGAAATTTGATCTCAACAGAGCTTGTCTAGTCGAAATCAATTTCTACACAACATTCCGATAGTAGAGGTCGAGATGAGTTACAGAATACCGATTCCTACCAATTCCGATCCGACTTGCTGACTTCTACTCGATTTGACTCATTTCTATTCGATTTGTAGTTACAGAATAGGGCTGAATAACGCCATGACGTTTAAGTTTCTTAGAGATTCTCACTTTTTGAATACATACTTCTAAAACTGATAGTAAAGTAAAAACACATACTAACAAACAAGTGCCACCATTAATTTTAGTACCTCGTTAAAGCAGTAAACTTGATGACTTTATTCTTTTTCCGATTCAGTTCTTCTAACTAGGGGAAGCGGAAGCAATAAATTGAAAAATGTTTTTGCTTTTATGTCTAACCGAAACTAGATAATCATTTATTTTTGTTTAATTTAAACTTTATGTTTTTTTAATACCGCCGGTGTACCTTAATTATTAATCACACCCTTATTTTCAGGAAACGGTCTATTTAATTACATATTCGCACCGGTTATCGCATCCCCCACGTGTATGCAACAATTCAGGTGTTTGGTATAACGCGGTAGCACTCATGCATTATTAGAGTATAAGTAGGTACTGTAATGGTAATCTTGAAATTAATTCAGCATTCCGTTTTAAGATAAATACTAATCTATCTTTTTTTACATCCTTTATTTATTGTAATCTATTTCTACAAATAAAAACAATAATCAATGAGTTTATCACGCAATTAACAGAGGGGAGATCCGGCCAGTGACAAAAATCCTTTGAGATAAATTTCTAATACATATAAATATTTGAAATATAAATAATACTTTACAAAGAATTATACTAGCATATTAAAAAAATAGCAGTAAATGCTGCGTAAAGTAAATGTTGTATGTTAAATTGTTTTATTATTATATTATAACATATAATAATTGTTATATTATTATATGTTAAATGTTATATGTACTGATTTGCTACCATTTACTTTAACTCGCCACAGTTTTAATCATCTCTCTAGATCATTTAAATGAATTTGTAACTTTTGACAGGCTGTAACAGGAAGCGAGCTAGAAGCCATTATTACAGTATCGTCTGCATAGGTAGCAATTGTGCTGTTTACTCTTGTGTGTTTATCTGTATATAGAGTAAGTATAAAGTTGGTCCCAATATATTACCCTGAGGTACTCCCGATAGAATTGGAGATATGTTTGATACTGCTTCATTATATCTGACGGAAGTATCGTTTGGTAAGATAGAATCTCAGAAAAGCATACAGACAATTAGGAATGTGAGTTATTATTTTAGATAGAATAGAATAGAATAGAATAGAATAGAATAGAATAGAATAGAATAGAATAGAATAGAATAGAATAGAATAGAATAGAATAGAATAGAATAGAATAGAATAGAATAGAATAGAATAGAATAGAATAGAATAGAATAGAATAGAATAGAATAGAATAGAATAGAATAGAATAGAATAGAATAGAATAGAATAGAATAGAATAGAATAGAATAGAATAGAATAGAATAGAATAGAATAGAATAGAATAGAATAGAATAGAATAGAATAGAATATACTTTATTAATCCCACCAGATCACATTGTGATATAGGACAAGTCAAATAGTACATAAAGCATGATCAATAAGTTATATAGGACAATTACATAAAACAAAATCAATAAAATATAGATTAATATAAAAATAAAAAATAAATGCAATATAGAGCGTCTCTGAACCCGTCGGTCCTCATTCCCTGAAGTCTTTTATTAAGTTAAAATAATCATTTAGGTTGTAAACGCATAATTGGATCAAGCATGCTTTTAATTTATTTTTGAATTTTTAAATATTATTTTTATTTCTTGTGGCAAACAATTGTAAAATTTAGATCCTGCAAAATCAGGACTAGTTTCAAAGAGAGTTGTGGAGTGTTTACATACGCTTATCAACCTCCCTTGTCTTGTCGGGTAATTATGAAAGTCAGAGTTGAGGGTAAAATTTTGAAATTTAGTTTTGACGTGAATAATACACTTATAAATATATAAAGCATGAAAAGTCAACAGCCTGTGTTCAATAAAATATTTACAAGATTGTCTATTATCAATCTTGAATATCAATCTAAGAATTCTCTTTTAAGTTATAAAAACTCTAGAAGAGTTTCTAGAGTTTCCCCACAAGACAACATTATAGGCCATATAAGAATAAACCAATGCATAATACACACTTATCAATTGATTGGTGTTAAATAGAGTTTTCAACTGAAAGATCGCATAGTAACCCTTATTGATTGTTTTGCAGACTTTAGTGACATTTTTATCAAATGTCATATTACTTTCTAGAATGCTACCAAGAAATAATGTTGTATCACTAAAAGGTATTTCCTCAGAACTAACTGTGATTTTATAACTATGGGATGGCTTACAGCGCGAGTAGAACTGCATACAAATAGTTTTATTTGCATTTACCATTAAAGAGTTCCTTTTACACCAGGTTGTAAATTCCTGTGCTACCAAGTTCATTTTTAATATGAGTTCGACTTCAGTAGACCCGTCAACTACTATTGTTGAATCATCTGCATAAAGAACTGTATGGTCAGCAGTTAAAAAATTTGTCAAATTATTGACATATAAAAGAAATATTAAGAGTCCCAATACGGAGCCTTGCGGTACACCTTGATCAAGATTAAAAACAGATGACTTCCTATTATCGACTTTTACTAGGAATTTACGATTTTGTAAGTATGACCTTAACCAGTTCAAGAAATGACCCCGAAAACCAAGGGCTTCTAATTTATGCAGTATAATTTCAATGTCAATAGAGTCAAAAGCCTTAGTTAAGTCAAAAAAAGTGCACACACATACCTTTTTCGATCCAAAGCAGCGTGGATATAATTAAATAATGAAATAGAAGCATTTATTAGGAAGAAACCTATGCTGGCATTTATTTAAGATATCATATTTATTCAGAAGATTAAACATTTTACTGTAAATACACTTTTCGATAATCTTAGAGAGTACACTTGTTACGGTGATTGGTCTGTAATTATCAACCAAACATGGATCTCCCTTGTATTTATGTAAAATGTATTTAATTATTTTAGTGGGGATTTGATCAATACCTACTGAGCTGGTATAGTTTAAGGAAGATATAGCATTCTTAATATCAAATGGTGAGACCTCAGAAAAAAAGAATGTGTTGTTAATTGTCATAGTTGTGAAATCGTTAAAGGTATTGAAATGTTTTAATAATGTGTGTTTGACTGATGTACAAAAATACTCACCAAATTTGTTTGCTATGTGTTCTGAATGTATCAATAATTTATTATTATCAGTAATACTCCACTCAAAATTGTTTTTATTTTTACCAGTTTGACGATTCACAGTTTTCCATATCTCCTTCCTTCTTTTATTATTATTTTATTTATGTAAATAACTTTTATATGAGGTTCTTTTTTATATCCTTTATCTTACGGATAAAGTTGACCTTTTGTATTTTATAGTTATACATTAAATCTGGATTACCACTAACATTTGCTAGCCAAAATAAATCTTTCAGCTTTTTACTAAGTTGAAGAATTTCAGTATTGATCCATTTTCTGTTGGTATTAGTAGTTATGCGTTTTGATATTAAAGGACATGTTGTATCAATATGATAGGAGACAGAGTTCAATAGAGATAGCAGCCCCTTATGCTATACTTTATCAAATGCTTGTGAGACATATAAAAAGGCTGCAGTGCAGTATTCTTTTTTTTTCAATTGCAGTTTTTGCTACTTTGGCAACCCTAAATATCTGTTCAATTGTTCCATGTTGTTGCCTGAATCCAAACTGATAATGCGGTATTAACATTTGTCTGTCGATTATAGAATTCATTCTTTGAAGGAGTATCCTTTAGAATATCTTAGAGATAATGGGAAGCAAACTGATTGGACGATAGAATGATAGTTCGTATGGATCTTTATTTGGTTTCGGTATTAAAATAATTTGTGTCATTTTCCATTGAAACGGAAAATAGTCTAGCTTTAGTATATCGTTAAATATGTACATGATCAACGGAAATCCTTCTTCAGGTAAACTTTTGCAGATTTTCCCGATATTAAATCATACCCTGGAAGTTTTTTTTTTATTGAGATGTTTAACTAAATCTTTAATTTCATTCATTTTGATATTTTCTATAGGACGTTATTTTCATTCTACATAAACAGTACATTTTGGGGACGATATCTCGGGACAACTCGCCAATAAGATAAAGAAGTATTGAATGACCCCAACAATTCAGAAAATATCAAAGATTGAACAGTCATTTTACCTACTACGAAGAATGAAAAAGAAGTAAAAATTCATCAAATCACACAACAGTTGTCTTTATATATTCCATTGTGTATATAAAATTCTAATGGTTAATGTGCAATAATAAACATAAATTATTTTTCGCAAGAAAAAAAATCCGTAAACCGTCTTTTTATATCGCAGTATATTATAGCAAGAAGTCGAATGACTAGACTGTTTATATTTAATAATCAAATCAAGGAAAAGTTTATGTTGTTAAGACTCTATTAAATTTTCTTTTATCCCTGACATAGATCTACAGAATTTTTTTTCTCAACCTCATAACCATGAAGATCTAATACAATTTTTTAATTGGTATGTGACAATGACAATGAAGATAGTTCATTGATTTTGTTTTGTAAAGCAAAACATTCAATTATTGTTTATAAATAACTTATTGGATTATAAAATAAATACTTAATAGGATATTTATGAAACACTGAGTATCAGAAAACTATTATTTAACTCATTATCAAAAGCGTAATAACAATAATAACTACACTACAAAAAATACAAATGTTATTACTCTACAATCTAAGGGTCGATTGTTCGAATTCTAATAAAAACTTGATTGTAATAAAATATTTAGTTAAAATCAAATACGTCACATTTTGTGGTTATTTTGACTGATTTATTTTATTTAATTTTATTATTTTGCATTTTAATTTAAAATAAACTATAATTAAACTCTTTCTGATGTAAATTTCATGTTTTTATTTACAAATCAATAATAATAATAAGCAATTTTTAATAATTTTGACAGCTGCTGTGACGTATTTGATTGTAATTAAATATTTGATTACAATCAAGTTTTGATTAGCGTTCGAACAATTGGCCCTTAGTTTTGTGACGGCGCTATTATAAATTCAGCTTAACCTAACAACGATTTTAATTTACGTATATAATTTTGTTTTTTTCTTCATAGCTTTATTAACTTTTATATTTATAAAACAAGACATACACTGTCCATATCTCTTCTGCTTTTATTAGATGTATTTTTAGGTTAGTTTAACATGAAACTGAAGAAGAGAACTCATACAAAAACAAAAAGGAAACAAAACAGCACCCTACTTTAACCTATCTGTTCCTGCTCTTATGTTTATGCACTTTCATTGCAAGCTTTAGCATAGAAAGGAGTTGTTCTGCTTACTCTCTTATAATAGGAAATACAGGATTTCCTTTGAACTTGGAATAACTCCTTCAATCTTTTGTGTACTGTTTATGTGGCTTTTATATAATATGATTCTTTAATTGGTAGTGGATTGCTATATATAGTACTCAGATTCTCAATTTCCGCTCTTTTATTTAAGGTGTTCTTTGTGGTTTTTATTAGACACATTTCTTAAAATAATCTTTTGTTGTGACTTCTTTCCCTCGCCAATATTTTTACTTGGACATAGTTTGGAGTGTGACCCATGGTAACTGAATGTTCACTTAATGCACAGGCTTGTACTTTGTTCAGATTAATGTCAATTTTTGAAATATAAATCGTTCTGACATGTTTCTGGATGTTTCTCCAATATAAACTTTGTTTCAATTATTAGTGGGTAGAGAGTATACAACATGGGAGCTTTCTTTAATGTTTAAGGATGTTTTTAGATACCGTTTTTTTTTTTATTTCTAGTTCCAATTTTGATATTCGGTACTTCTCTGAACGTATTTAAAAGTCTATTTGTTGGTATTAAGCCTGGAATGTATGGTATAGAGTGGTACACCGTTAGTTGGTTGTAAATTGAGTCCTGTGTTTGATATGTCATTTTCACTGTTCAAATACCAAAAATAAGTCGGTTCATAAGGTTCGCTGAGAATGAATTCTCCAACATGACCGTTTTTAATTTTGTAAGTCCAGAAGTTCTATATTTAGGATGTGATAAGGTTATAACTTTTTATTGTTCTTAAGCTATTTTCTTGTGGCATTTTAAAGCAATTACTATTTTAATGGGAATAAGCCACAATTGAAGGTTGAAGTAAGTGTATTGACGTTTTAAGTGGAAATTGAAACGTCAATATACTTACTTCGCTTGTTTGTTTATTGTTTCTCTCAACCAATCACTGGTAACTTTATTTTACTTTTAAATATTATATTTCAATCTTAATTTATTAATAATGTTACCTAAGCTCAAAATTAAATTTAACTAATAATATACTGTTGGAAGTGCATCTTACGATCTTTCTTGTTCTCTGCATATTAATTTTAATGTTTTTTACTTAAATTTTTTACATAAATTTTTTATATACATGTACAATTACCACATGTTCTTTTGCTGTGTTAAGTTTGTTAATTTGTAAACTGTATCTAGTTTCAATTATTTGTTTATACAACATGATCTCAGAACGTCCATTGTAGTAAGCTTTTTTACACATTTAATATCATTGACTGCTACATGTCTTTTTGAGGTAACACACTTGTAATAACTTTTCTATGGATGTTTGATTTTTCATACTGTTCTTTTTAGATGAACTGATGATGCTGTCTGATTAGTAAGCGAAACGTCTTCAATAAATAGATGAAGTAGCCACCTTCTTTGTCTTTTTTCTCCACCTTTTGACCAAAAAACCCACTACTCTTTGAGTGACCCTTAATTTATATTGGATTGGCGGTCGTAAAGGTATTGGATTTTGACAAGAGCTATGAGTGATGCCGATTTAGTACACAAGTTTTCCTGTTATTTACAAGGTCACAAGCTCTTGTCACAAGGTCACAAGGTCGCAAGCTCTTGTCAAAATTCATTAGCTACACTCCTTTTCTATATGTATATATATATATATATATATATATATATATATATATATATACAGGGTGTTTAATTAGTGTGAGGAAGCTCAGTAGATCTGTTAGTAAAAATTACAAAAAAAGTTATTAACAAAAATTGTCGGCAGATTCAACCTCCACATTTTAAAATTAGTTACAATCTTACTGCACGTTCCATAAGATGATGGTAAACAAATCTTTTGTTTTTTTTAACGGGACATCCTGTATTTTATTTTAAATTTGACTGCTTCACTTTCACATCACAACAATGTAAAGTTTTATTATGTTATACCTACCGGTTATTTAAAAAGTTATAACCAATATTACCTGAAGATCGTATCAAGTTTAACGCCCTATATAACTAAAAAGGAGTATAGGAACATTGATCTATTACAACCATAGTTTTTTAATAATTGTTAAAAAGTATAAAACATATTCGTTTTCATAATATTTGTTAAATCAAATACAGGGTAAGGCAAAATGCAAGTACATTATTTTCTTGGGAATTTTAAATAGAACACCCTGTATTTTATACCACTATCGAAAAGTACTAATATCGTACTTCAACTTTTATATAGTACTCCCTATAACTAAAGTTATCAGTATTCTATTATTATTTTTCCATCAGAGTATTAATTTGGTAGATATTTTAACGTTTACCAATAATTATTGTGAGTTTGCCATGATTGATTTATCAGAAACTGACAGATTGACATTATTGTTTATTAATTCAGTATTGGGGTACACCATAAATTAGCAAAAATTATTATTTAGTAATTAAGTAATTAATTCAATTTAAACTAGCAATAATGAATTTTACTACTGATGAAATGGGAGATATGATCTAGATATTGGGGGAATGCAATAAAAATTCATTAGTATCAGCTAGAATTTATCAAGAACGGTTTCCAGATATACCTAGACGATACATTTGAAAAATTGAAAGATCGATTTAGCCGCACTGGTTCAGTGAATTATGAAAAACATGAACGAACAAAAACTAGTATGACACAGAAAAACGAAATGAGTGTGTTGATGGCAGTTACAGAAAACCCACACACAAGTAGAAGAAGTATTTCCAATGAACAAGAACTTAGTTACTACTCTGTCCAAAACATTATATCTAAAAACAAGATGCACCCTTATCATATTCAAAAGCACCAAGAATTTGATAAAGATGATTTTCAGAAACGAATAGTATTTTGGGAAAGGGCCTTAGAAAGAATTAATGAGCAGAGAGAGATTTTTTTATTAGGTCCTATTCGGTGATAAATCTACATTCCATCGAAACAATTCTCTAAATAGGCATAACTTTCACTACTATTCAACAAATAATCCATACCACATAGTAAACATAGTCAAACAAAATGGTCTCTACATGTGTGGGGAGGTATCGTCGGTAACCATGTAGTAGGACCATATTTTTTTGAAGATAACTTAAATGGTGAGATTTATTTAGATTTTTTTTTAATTGTGACGTGATTAATTTGTACGTGGTGAACTTAATGATCAGTTTGGTGAAGGATGGATCGAAAGGAATGGACCGATAAGGTGGCCCCCAAGGTCACCAGAATTTAATAAAAGGGACTCATTTTTTGGGGTTACGAACGAGGTATATAAAATACCTCCAACAACAAGAGATGATATGAAAAATAGAATCCGAATTGCATTTCAAAATATTTCTTTACAAATACTTAGTAATGTAAGCAACTCTTTCAATGACCACTTTCAAGTATGCATAGATGTTTTGGGAGGTCATTTTGAACACCTTACTTAAGTAAGATAAGTTAAAATTACTGTTGTTCTTTATTTTTCTATGTGTTGTTATTATTTTTTTTAATTTTCCGTCGGTTATTTTTTATAAATTTTATTTGAAATAAATTGTTTTTATTTCTGTGTCGTCATTTCGTTACTGAATTAATAAACAATAATGTCAAACTGTCAGTTTCTGACAAATAAATCATGGCCAACTCACAATAATTATTGGTAAATGTTAAAATATCTAACAAATTTTTACTTTGATGGAAAAATAGAAATATCTAGAATACTGATAACTTTAGGTATAGGGAGTACTTCATAAAATTTGAAGTACGATATTAGTACTTTTCTAAGTAAAAGATATTTACTTGCATTTTGACTTACCCTGTATTTGATTTAACGAGTATTATAAAACGAATATGTTTTATAATTTTTAACAATTACTAAAAAACTATGGTTGTAATAGATCAATGTTCCTATACTCCTTTTTAATTATACAGGGAGTTAAACTTGGTACGATTTTCAGGTAATATTGGTTATAACTTTTTATATACCCGGTACATAATAAAACTTTAAACTGCTGAAGTGATGTGGAAGTGAAGCAGATTTCAAATTTAAAACAAAATACAGGGTGTTCTATTTAAAAAACATAAGATTGGTCTGCCACCATCTTATGGAATATCCTGTAAGATTTAAACTAATTTTAAAATGTGTAGTTTAAAGCTGCCTACAATTTTTGTCAATAACTTTTTTTTGTAATTTTTACTATAACAGATCTACTGAGCTCCCTCACACTAATTAATCACCCTGTATATGTATATGTATATATATATATATATATATATATATATATATATATATATATATATATATATATATATATATCCGCTTTTTATTCGCCTATAATAAGAATATACGGTGTTAAATTCTTCCATTCTTCTGTACTCATATGCAGCTCGGATTTATACAGTTCGAGTCTGCGAATTTTTTGAGGTCATTAGCTCATCGCATGTGTGATCTTCGTTGTTCTTTCTTATGTTTTCAATATCTGCATTGGACAATTCCAGATCCTACATAAAATAAATAAACTCACTTACCTGGCTTTCTCTAATGTCGAAGACTGTGAAGTTCCTATAGCCCCGAAGCCGACACCAACAGCCAAACCCTCTGGAATATTGTGGACGGTAATGGCGACAACCAATAGAATAATTCTCTTCCACTGGCCTTTTTGGATCTCCTCGATGTTGCAGTCTTCCGTTTCGTCGAAACTCTGCATACGAACTTTATCTTCAATATCTTTCTGTACTACTACAGACTTTATACCTACTGCAAAGGACAAAAAAAACAAAGTGTAAGATATTTTATTTTGTTTAATTCAATATTTAAATTATTCGTCTACATTCTTATAGGGTAACTATTGAGAAAAAGAGAAAAATGGAGCACAAAATATAATCACTACAGGAGCAATGCGACTTTTTCCAAGTTAATTTGCTCCTGTTATAACTTGGCTGGACCGTAGTGATGACGACCGAATAGTCAGAAATACGTATTTACGGTTACTTTCCACCTTTTTATGTATTTTCCTTTGTATTGACATTACGGGTTTTTTGCCAGTAATTTTCCCTTATATGTTTATACTAAAACTCGCCTAATCAACACTATACATAGTATACAAGGTGCGGCAGATAAACGGCCAATTAGAAATACCTCGAGAACTAAAGGCAACTGAATCATGAAAATTGGAATGAAGGGGTATTGAAGAGTGACCTTCTTCTTCTTCAAGTGCCCTGTCCGGTGCGAACTTTAGCTATTCATGGCAATTTTGATCTTGTTTGCGGCGCTTCTGAATAGTTCGACCGATGTGAGCCCGAACCACTTCCGAAGATTTTGGAGCCACGAGTGTCTTCTCTTGCCTGGCCCTCGCTTACTGTCTATTTTTCCCTGGACAATCAATTGTAGCAGACGGTACTTATCGTGTCTCAATATGTGGCCTAGATATTCAAGCTTTCTTTGATTAATTGTATTCACGATTTCTTTCTCCTTTCCGATTCTTTGGAGTACCTCTATGTTGGTGACATGTTCGGTCCAGGATATACGAAGAATGCGTCGGTACACCCACATTTCGAATGCTTCTAGTTCTCTCGTTAGCGTCTCCATCAGCGTCCAGGCCTCCACGCCATACAGCAAGATCGGAAAATGTAGTAATTAACTATACGTAGTTTTAGGGGAAGAGACAAATCCTTGCTTATGAGGAGCTTTTTCATATTGCTAAATGCTGCTCTAGCTCGTTCTATTATCGCCTTAATTTCTATGGTCTGTTCCCATTTTGCATTTACGTTGGTGCCAAGGTACACATAAGATTCTACATGGTCAATTAATATGTTACTTATCCGTAATTGTCGAACTGGTTGTTGCTTTTTGCTTATCAGCATCCACTTTGTCTTCTTGAAGTTGAGGCTCAGGCCGTATTCCTCACTAACTGAATAAAGTCTTTCCATTACTTGTTGTAATTCGTCTATGGTACTGGCAAGGATCACTGTGTCGTCGGCGTATCTTATATTGTTCGTTAACTCGCCGTTTATTTTAATGCCCTCATTTGCATTTTCCATACATTTGTTAAATATTTCCTCGGAATACATATTGAATAGGAGTGGGGATAATATACACCCCTGACGGACACCTCTTTTGATCTGCACGCTTTCAGTGAGTTCGTTGCCAATTTTTGCTCTTGCTGTTTGACCCCAGTATAGGTTTGCCACAATTCGAATGTCCTTGTTGTCAATACCTGTCTTTCGCAGAATACCTATCAATTGTTCATGATTGACATTGTCAAATGCTTTTCTAAAATCTACAAAGCACAGATACACGTCTTTATCAACGTCTCTACACCGTTGTATAAGCACCTGGAGAGCGAAAATTGCTTCTCTAGTTCCAAGTGCTTTCCGAAAACCAAACTGTGATCTATCAATATTTGACTCACATTTATCATATATTCTTCTGTGAATGATCTTAGTGAACGCTTTGGTGACAAGATTTATCAAGCTTTTAAGCCGGTAGTCATCACAAATCTGGGCATTTGGTTTCTTCGGGATTGTACTAAATGTTGACTGTAGCCAGTTCTCCGGGATTTTACCGCTATTATATATGTTGTTAAAAAGTACAACTAGATTATCAAGGAACTGTTTGTCTGATTTACATAGGATCTTTAATATTTCGCAGGGTACATTGTCCGGACCTGCTGACTTATTGTTTTTTAGTGCTGCAATGGCATCTTCTATCTCCGATTTAAGAATTGAAGGTCCTGTTTCTCCTTTTCCATATAGGTGATCATCGATTTTAGTTTTTTGTGCATATTGTAACTGTCGTATTTTCGTTCGTATTGTTCTATTTCCCTGCATTCTTTGGAAAACCATTTTTCTTTGGCTTCTCGAATTTTCGTTCTTATGGTTTTGTGGATCTGCTGGTATTTTTCTGCATTTTTATTCTTGAATTTACGTCTTTCATCCATCATATCCATTATCTCATCAGACATCCATTCTTTCTTTTTTCGTCGGTCACGCTTTAATAGAGTCGCGCATGTTGTTTGGATTGCTTCCCTCGATTTATCCCATCTCTCTATTATGTCCGACGTGTTCTCGTTAAGGTCCTTTATTTTCTTTCCTAGTTGTTCTCGTACTTTTATTTCGGTTTCTGGGTTAGTGAGTTTTTTAATATCGATTGTGTTTAAATTAGATCTTTTCTCGACCTATTTGATGAAAATATTCTTATCTATTTCCTACTTCCAGTTATACAGTACGGTAATTAGACAGAAGAGAGAACGGAAGACACTCAGTCTGGTTTCAAAAACGAATAAGGAACAGGAGAGGCACTTTTTTGCATGCACTTATTGGTGCAGAAATGCCATGACCAGAGGCGATATGTCTTTATTTGTTTTATGATTACCAAAAATCTTTTGACAATGTAAGACAAAATGTGTTAATAAAGGCGTTAACGGAGATTAGTCACGATGGAAAAGATATGAGGATGATCCAGCGGCTGTACTGAAATCAAAAAGAAGAATGAATGATCCTTAACGGTCTATATCCAGAACAAGTTGAAATAAGTAAGGGCGTGAGACAGGGCTGCTGATGCTGATGATATAGTTAATACATTGGGAGAGGAATATGGTGGCATCATTAAAATCACAAAAAACGAAATTAATGATAATCAGCAGACAATCCCATATACAAGCACAGTTAAAAATAAACAACCAACTTATAGACAAAGTTGAGAAATTTAATAATCTTGGAACTATCTTAAACAGTGAGTACAACTGCGAAGAAGAAGTGAGAATACAAGTAGCAATAGCTTCTTCTCATGGCGCCGTCTCCTTTCGGAGGTTGGCGATCCAAATGGCAATTATAGCTTTGGAAATTGCTGCACATAAGATTGCAGATGCCACGAGTTCTGGCATCTGCCTACTGATCTTTTGCCCTATATTTTTCCTTCCAATATAACTTGAAGTAATTCATATCTTTCGTCTCTCAGCACATGATCCAAGTACTGTATTTTATTCTCTTTGATTATTCTTAGTAATTTTTTTTAAAATCCACAAGGAAAACAATTCCTGTAGCTGGCTGTATACCACGTATCACAAAAAAAGAGGTTAGTCTTTGTAAGTGGGTATATTTATTTAAAAACCCTTAAAAGGGCTACATCAAAAAAACAAACGTTTTCGGACTAAACAGTCCATCATCAGGTTTAAAATCTGCCTAAAATAAGTACAAACCATTTAGTTAAAACAAACGTGATTATGAAATTTTGACTATGGTTAAAAAAGCAAAATGGTTATACTTACTAGGTTAAAATGCCTGAGCCACCAAAAATACATGGGTAAAAACCCTTTAAATTACTTATAGTTATAAAAGATTATACATCTTGTTGTTAAAAAACTGTGATGTGCATTATTAAATTAAATATGACTTCAGGTAACATACATTGCAAAAAGTTTTAGCTTAGACCAGAGTTTGAGTTCCAGAGCCGGGGAGAAAACCTCTACGCACGGAGAACAGCTGGAAACTGATTTACAATATACCTATGAAAGGTGACAAAAACAAAATGTCAATGTAACATAGAACTATATTAGTTATACCTAGTCTTACTACAGCCAAAAGATTCAAAAATTATTTTTGATGATTTTAAAAATAATAACAGCAATATAGGTGTTGGAATTTAAAATTTGGGTTATAATCGATGTGAAATCACCAATGGTGTTAAAGTCATGTTTAAGAGGATGACCTGTGTATTAGGCAACCCATGTTGCTTTTTGTCGTATGGAATATGGTCTAAAAGTGTATTTTATGTTAGATTATATAATAATATATAATAATAATTTTTTTTTTATTTTATTTTTTTTGTTTACACATGCGACGAAATACCTCAACATTAGTAACTCTTTGTACAAATAGAATTCTCAACATTCGTCTGTATATATACATCTCAAAGGCATCTATTCTTTTTTCTATTTCAGAGTCAATTGTCCAAATTTCACAGCTATACAGTAAGACAGAGAAAACGTAACATCTGATCATTCGGATTCTAAGCTGCAGACTAAAGATCTTGTAAAAAATGTTCTCATGTTCATGAAATATGTTCATGTTCATGCAATAGCTAGAAATACTTTTAATGCGATTGACAAATGGATTTAGTGTGAGCAGTCATATAAACCCAAACAAGCAACAACAACAAACACCTTTACCAAATTCAATAACTAAATTTGTCAGCAGGAAACTCTGACTTGTCTAAGCTAAACCGTATTGAAGCGTTCGAAATGTGGTGTCTCAGAAGGTTGCTTAAAATGTCATGGATCGACCATATTACCAATGAAGAGGTCTTCAACAGAGAAGGTGTTATATATTGTACATATTTCTAAGATATGACACTCTGACTTTGACGTACGTCAAGGAATCACCTCACTACTGTTAATCAGTAATTTTGTATTCGATCTTAAATTGTAAAATAAAGCAATACGGCATTACAACTACATATACAACAGTTTCAATAAGGCATTACAACTGCCTATACAACAGAGAGCTTCTAAACATCGTTAAACAGCGAAAGGTCTCATATATAGGTCATATTTTAAGAGACCACAAATACAATCTTTTAAAAATCATTTTAATGGGCAGAATTGAAGGTAAGTGGACCAGGCCGCAAACAACACAAGGTTCAGAGACAAGCTGGTGTGACATACCTAATTCTTCTTAATCGTTAACCTGATGCAGGTATCGTGATATCATGAAGCTATTAGTTAAATTTACCAATGTTCCTCCACGTTTTTCTATCTTCTGCCATTCTAGCACATTCTGACAATGGAGCGCCAATGATAGCAATAATATGGTCCATGTATCGTATGGGAGATCTACCTCTATTTCTTTTGCCTTCTACTTTTCCCTGGATGGTAAGTTTTTCAAGACCATTTCTTTGAAGCACATGTCCAAAATAGCTTATTATTTATTCTGATATTTGTGTTCTTAGTCTTTTCTTTATGTTTAGCTGGTCCAGTATGGATTCATTTGTTCTTCGGGCCATCCATGGTATTCTCAGCATTCGTCTCCAGCAGTACATCTCAAATACATCTATGATCTTTTTGTCTTTCTCAGTAAGGGTCCAGCATTCCGATGCATAAGTAAAAACTGGAAAAACTAGACTTCTTACTAGTCTCATTTTTGTATCGGTAATTATTTCATAGCTTTTCCAAATTTTTGTTAATTTTGCCATAGCCTTTTTTGCGATTGCTGACCGCCGCTTTATTTCTTCAGTACAGCCTCCTTTGTTGGTTATTAATAAGCCCAAATACACAAATTTATCTACAACAGCGATATTGTTTATCATGACCAGATGATTTTGATTGTTGCTAGCTCTGTCAATTATCATGATTCTCGTTTTATCTTTGTTTATTTTAAGGACCATCGTTAAGCTTACGTCTTCTACCCGTTGTAGCAGGTGAATCAATTCAGCTTCAGAATTAGCGAGGATAGTAATATCATCTGCATATCTCAAGTTGCAAATCTTCTTCCCGCCAATAGTGATGCCACCGTTCCAGTCCTCAGTAGCTTTCCGCATTATCCATTCACCATAGATGTTAAATAGAATTGGGCTTAGTATGCAGCCTTGTCTCACACCCTTTGTGACCCTGAAACTATCGGTTAGTTCCCCATTTATTTTAACTCTGGCATAATTGTTATTGTACAGGCTTTTAATTAGCAGTATCAGATGATTGATGATCCCATTTCAGACAAAACCTGCCACATTTTACTCCAGTTAACCAAATCGAAAGCTTTACTATAATCTATGAAGCACAAATATGTTATGATATTTAAAATTTGTTCTCTAGTACCACATCCGGGGACGAAACCTGCTTGTTCCTCCGCAATGTTAGGTAGTAAAAAGGGCTTTATCCTCTCGAGAATTATGTGTAAGAGTATCTTACTGTAATGCACAATTAGAGCAATTGTGCGATAGTTGCTACATAAATCTTTCGCTCCCTTTTTATGTATGGAATGATTGTGTCCAGTCCTCAGGCCATTTACCTGTCTCCACACTCTTTGACAAATTTGTTGTATTATATCCACTCCAACGTCATCTAGGGCCCAAATCATTTCAATAGGTACGTTACCTGGACCGGCAACTTTCTGACTTTTTTGCCTCATAATTGCTGCTTCAACTTCACTTTTGAGTACGTCAGGTTCCGTCGCAAAACTGGCATCTTCTTGTTGTGATGGGGCGTCTGTGCTTTCCTCCATCATCAGTCGTCCACAGTATTCTTTCCATCTGTGTAAAATATCTTTTTTAGAAGTAAGTAGAGTTCCGTTATCATCTTTGATAGCAAGGTAGTTTGGTCTAAAGGAACGTGTTATCTGCTTTATTTTTTTAAACATGTCTCTGGTCTCAGTTTTGGTGTTATGCCCTTTTATTTCCATGCAGATTTTGTTCAAGTGTGTGTTCTTGTCCTTTTTGCAGAGTCGTTTTATTTGACCGTTCAGCGCTTTATAGGCTTCATTTATCACTTTCACTGTTCAGTTCTGTGGCTTTTAAGCACTTACATATACCTAATATCTAATATAGTAATACCTATATATACCTATATATATATATATATATATATATATATATATATATATATATATATATATATATATATATATATAGACATACCTAATATCAACACAATAATAAGAAGAGCTTAGCGATACAATGGACTGAATCAGGAAAATGTAACACCAGAAATGGAACAATGTATTATTTCGGTAACAACAACTTCAATCACAGAAGACAGAGAGTTGGCATAATAGTTGATAAGAATTCTTAAAAAACTGTTTGTAACTTGGTTCCCTACTATGATCGAGTATTGATGCTGTCTCTCAACTATCATTTAAAACAAAATAAATGTAATCCAAGAATGTGCACCCACTGGAGACAATGATAAAGACACTAGAGATTATAGTTCTATCAGTCCATGATATTTTAATACTCTGCGGTATAACCAGAGTTCGAAAGCCCCGATTCTTTTTAAATTACAGTGTTTGATATTAGTTTTTCATGTCTTACTTTATCGAAAGCTTTTTTGTAGGCACCAAAGCATAAGTGTAGATCAACGTTTATATCCCGACATCGCTGAATCAATATATTGATGGCAAATAGTCCTTCTCGAGTACCCATTCCATTTCGGAACCTGAACTGCATCTAATATCCTCCTCTAGCCTTTCGTATATTCTCTTATGTATTACTTTCAGCAGTACTTTAAAAGTATGACTCATGAGGCTCAGTGTTCGATAATCAGATCACACTTTTGCTGCTTGTTTTTTAGGGATGGTTATAAATGCTAACAGCAGCCACTCTTGTGGTATTATTCCCGTATCGTACACCGTGTTGATTAAATCTGCCAATACTTCCAAGTTATCCTCTTCCACTAGTTTTAACAGTTCTACTGGTATTTCATCTAATGCAGCTGCCTTATTGTCTTTAGAGTTTTTGATAGCATATTTGATTTCATCTATCGTGATCTTCTATCTCTTTAAAGGATTTAATTCTTGTATTTTCTGCATTTCACCTCTTTCACCTTGGAAAAGTTCTCTAACGTACTCCTCCCATCGTCTTAATTTTTCTGGTAAATCTATTAGTAGTACTCCTTTTTTGTCGTTTATGTGTCCTTGCTGTCTATTTCGACCCATTCCAGTCACTTCTTTTATTTTCTTGTGCATATTTCTCATATCACATTTTGTTTCTAGTTCTTCTATCTTTTTACATTATTTCATCAAATAGATTTCCTTAGCTGTTTTGATTTTTTCCTTAATTATTCGTTGTACTTCTTTATACTTATGTAGATCTTTTCCTTTATATTTCCTTCTTTCTTCCATCCGTCTGTCATCCACTGTTTTTTAGCCTCTAACCTATGTTGTATCAAACTTTTTTGAACTGGTTTCAGTAATGTGTTTTTTATATTATACCACTTTTTATTTACATTCATAATTTCTTTGTTGTCAGTTTTGCGTATTTTGGGTTTTTTTGCATATTAACATTCACATTTTTTTTTAATTCGTTTTTTATTTCTTCGTTTTTTAGCATTCTTACATTAATTTTTGGTTGTTGTTTTCTGAGTTCAATTCTTTTTAATTTTATTTTCACGTCAGCAACTAACGGATTATGGTCTGAGTTAACATCTGCTCCAGGATATAAGGCATCTATGTCAAACAGGATAAAGCTACCGGACCAGATAATGTGCCCACCGAATTATTAAAATTTATTGATGTAATGGTTGAACTGTTTAATCTAATATATCAAACTGCCACAATCTGCACACAATCTCCAATCGACCTCTGTGGCAATACCTAAAAAGTCAAGTGCAATATCCTGCTCAAATCACAGAACAATAGCTTTAATGAGTCACACACTTAAAACATTTTTGAAAATAATGCACAACGGAATTGTTAAAACTCTTGAATATGAAATTAGTGACACACCATTTGGCTTTAGACATGGTATCAGCATAAGAGATGCTTTGTTCGGCTTGAATGTGCTGGCCCAGAGTTGCATGGATATGAATCAGAGCATGTACTAATGTTTTGTAGATTTTGAAAAGGCATTTGATAAGTTTTAACATAAAAATCTTGTAGATATATTAAAAAGCACAAATATTGACAGTCGTGATATGAAAATTATATCTAGTCTATATTGAAATCAAACTGCCAAGGTAAGAGTTGATAACCAGATTACCCGAGATCAAAATACAGAGAGAAATCCGCCAGGGTTGCGTGTAGTCACCACTACTCTTCAATGTTTACAGAGAAACGGCATTTAAAGAGGCGCTCTCAGATTCACTAGAAGGTATATCTATTAATAGATAAGTTTTGAATAACTTGCGTTTTGCAGACGATACAATAATAATGACGTATAACAACAATGATTTACAGAACGTAATGCAACGACTTAATGAATGCTATCACAAAGATGGACTAAGGATGAATTTGAAAAAAACTAAATGTATGATCATGACTCAATCAGCAGATGCAAACATACAATTGATTGTTGAGGATACTGTAATTGACCGTATGGATACCTACAAATATTTAGGAATATGGATAACATCAAACGTAGACCAAAACTAAGAAATTAAGACACGAATTGAAATAGTCCGTGCATCATTCGTTAAACTTAAAAAGTTTCTTTATTGTCAGGATATACCTAAGGTTAGGACTACGCCTAAGAATGCATTGGTGTTACGTATTCACTACTCTTCTTTATAGCTTGGAAGCATGGACATTAAATCAAGAGCATCTAAATACGTTAACCGCCTTTGAATTTTGGTGTTACAGAAGATTTCTACGAATATCATGGACTCAAAGAACGTCAAACGCAGAAGTTACTAGAAGAATAGGAAATGAAGCTGAAATAATATTGACTACCACAAGAAGAAAACTTGAGTACAACGGCCCTGTTATGAGAGGGCAAAGATACTCATTATTGCAGCTTATCATGCAAGTTAAATTCCAGGAAAGCGAATTGTGGGAAGACGAAGAATATCGTAGCTGAAGCACTTGAGTGAATGGTTTGAATTCAGTAGTGCAGAACTATTTAGAGCAGCAGTCAATAGGGTCCGCATAGCCACGATGATTTTCAACCTTTGATAGAAGATGGAACTTAAAGAACAAAAAGAGCAGAAGAAGAATCCTTACGCATAATCCAACCAGCATGGAGGCCTACACGCTGCATAGCGTACGGCACCAGAAAAAGATATAGAATAATGGAAAAAACATTTAGAAAGAATATTGCTTAAAATAAGACGATAAAGTGTACCAAGACTCATCAAAAGATAAGTTAAACCCTTTAATTAACTACTATACAAATTTCGATCGTTTAAAACTAACTGGGATAACAATATTATTTGTAAAAATCGTTAATATATTACGAGACAAAAATTAACGTTTAAACAAACAATGCATACCTGGGAGCTCTATAAAGATTAATTTATTTAAAAACATTATTTTACTGTATTAGTTAAAGACCCCTTAATAGTCAAACAAAAAAGTGAGATTGCGTTATCATTAAATAGAAGCATACACATTTCACACGATAGATGGCACAATCATTTTATTAGAGTAATTAGCAAAACAAATATTACTAACTCATCTACAATGCCAGACTTAAAACACGAGCAATTAATAAGGATCTTTGTTGATTGAGCTTGTCATTTTTTTTACGACCATTTATGTATCAAATAATGGGTCTTAAACCGATAGAGACTTATTTGCTTCAGTATTCCATATAAGTTATTTTTGAAAGTAAACTTTGCACATTTCACCAAATATTGCAAGTTATGATGTGCTTATGTGGGGAATATCACGTACGCCGTGTGCATTACTTGCGCAAAATATATTTTTGCAGTTTTCCAAAAAAAAAAATGAGACCGTTTTGCCAAATATTTTCAGCTTAATACAATAATATGTATACAATCACAATATTTGCGTGCCTTTCTATTCACTTGTTCTGTCTATTCTAAATTAGAGGACGTACAAAGTGGATTCAGGAAAGGGCACAGCACACAAGACCATATATTCACCATGCAAAAAGTAATAGAAAAAGCCTTAAAGAAAAATAGAGAAATATATCTGAGCTGACTAAAAGATATATGGGAAAGCCTAAAGAAGAAGCAAGTAAGTGAAGAACTGATAGAAGCAACAAAGAGTATATACATGCAAACAACAAATACAGTAAGAATGTTAAATATACAGTCAGAACCATTTGAAACAACTCAAGGAGTTAGACAAGGGGGAAGTGTTAGCCCAGTACTATTCATAAATGTAATATATGAGATAGTGAAAGAATGTAAGAAAACATTCAAAAAATACTGCATCGGTTGGAACAGAATGCAAATGATAAACGCTGAGATGTGTATATTTGTAGACAACATAGTATTAATTGCGAAAACAGCAGAAAAACTGAAATATAACTTAGAGAAATGGAATCTAGAAGCAAGCAAATACAACTTAAACGTAAACAAAGAGAAGACTCAGATAATGAAAATATTACGGAAACAAGGGATGAACGATCAACAGAAGTAATGATAGACCAACAAAAAATAATACAGACAAATTCATACAAATACTTCAGTATTTGTAGTAATCAACAATTGCAGGAACAGTAATCAACAACAAAGCAGACATCAAGTACGATCTTAACAACAGAATGGAAAACACAGGAAAACTATTCCAAGCACTAAATAGAGGATTCCTTAATAACAAAGAAGTATCAACAAAGACCAAGATGACAATATACAAAACAATATATAGACCTACAGTGAAATATGGAGCAGAAAATTGGATACTAAACAAAAGGCATCAAAGCAGAATTCAGGCAGCAGAGATGAAATACCTCAGAAGAACGATCGGAGTAAAAAAAAGTGATGGAATCAGAAATGAAGAAATAAGAGAAAGACTCAAAATCAAGCCGGTACTCGACTCAATAAAGGAGAAAAAATTGGCATGGTTCGGACATTTAACCCAAATGGACAATAATAGACAAGTAAAAAGAGTGTGGAACGTCAAACCAATAGGGAAGAACAGAAGAGGAAGACCTATTAAAGAATGGAACAGTGACATCTCGCGATACTGTAGAGTAAGGGTAAGACTTGGCAGGAAACAACACAGATGGCATGCAATAGGAAGGAATGGAGAAAGTTCGTTAAGAGCTAGGAAACCTCAGAAGATTGTAAAATATTGTAATTTAATGAATTGTATTATAAAAGACCCAACACCGAAAGGTACAAATGGGTCTACTGATTGAGTAAGTAAGTAAGTCTATTCACTTGTATGAAAGTACTTTTCTCGAAATCCATTAATAGATTAGTTTAGAAAAAGAAGAAAAATATTTAAATCAGAACAACATAACACACAAGAATACGGGGACATAAAAAAAACTGTAGAAGATTGATAAGAAAGTACATAGAAACTTACTATAAACATCTGATAGAAAAACATATAGAGGAAAACCTAAATCTTCAATGAAAAATAATAAAGCATAACTTCTTTTTTAATGCCGGAGCTACTTTAAAGGATGAAAACTGATTCTACTTTTTTAAGTGCCGTCTCCCAATCTTAGTGAGAGCGCCCACCAAACTGGCGTGGCAAGTAGCACGTAGCAAGAAGCACGCGTCTAGCATGTTTCTTAAAATGTAACCAATGGAAACGAATGATTAGAATGAATGACGTCACTGTCATTTTGGTGTACAGGAAAAGCGCTGGAAATATATAAGCATCCAAATAATTGTCATCGGATAGAAAAAGGACTAAGAATTAACAAAACATGGATACCGATATTAAAATCAACAAACACCCTTCCCGCAAATCATGAAAAAGAATAGCTACAAACGACGACATGCCCCTCACGATGAAACCAGTGGAGGGGAGGTAAGTAGATAATATAAATATGACCTTCGTAGTACAATGCGGCGTCAGTTTCAGCTTACAAGCGAAGCAGTAACATCTCCAGAAGATGCCAACCCCTACTGTTGGCGAAACGTCGAGAACTAATCTCAGAAGACAACGGCCTAACAGCCCGAACAAACATTTTAAGATGTTAGACGATGGACGTGAAAGCCTAACGCATTTTATCGGCTGTTTAAGTTTCCTAGATCTGGAGAAATTTTATGTTACGCCACAAATATCCTGTATTTTGATTGTTTAAAATCATCTCAAAGTAACTATAATATGATATGCTAGCATTACTTACCCCCCTTTCTCTGGTGCAGCGCTCCTCCTGTTTCTGTGAATCCCTCAATGGTAGTCGTGTCCGGCATGTAGTGTGAATCTCTGCGCGCGCTACTGCGACGACTATCTCTTCGACTACTTGGTGTATTTAACGCTGAAATAAATAAACGGAATATGAGAATACATAAACTAAAAATATATTTAAAGAATTTTTAATAAGTATATCATTATTCACACTTCTTCTTGTAGTGCCTATCCGTTTCGGATATTAATGACCATCATGGCAATCTGTATTTTACAATGCGGCTCTAAAAAGATTTGTGGTTGTTGTATTGAACCACGTACGTAGATTTTTCGCGTTCCTGGTCCCCGTTTCTCTTCTTCTTTTCCTTGTAGAATTAATTGCATCGACCCATATCTTTCGCTGTTCCTGATGATGTGACCGAAGTATTCAATTTTGGCTGTGTTTATTGTGGTTAACAATTCTTATTATTCATTACAATTCCAACATTAAACATGTCTTGTTAAGCTTTAAACAGTTTATTTAAGAAGTTGTTCCACTAGTTGTTGTTTAGTCAGCAAAGAAAACTATATCCAGAGGATACCGTAAAGAATATGTCCCAGGTTGTAATGAAAAATGTGAGAAATTGTATGAAGAATACAACGAAAACCAAACCGAGAAAATGCGAACGAACTACTGCACAGTTTGGATGCAGCCAGACGAAAAAAATGGATGGGAATTGTGGAAAAATAAGACGTCAATAAATGAAGCAGAAAGCATGGTCTTTACTTAGAAAACTTGGTAGTAGCAGGCTCCCAACTAGAAATAAAGTACCAATAGCTCCCAATAGAGTGGCCTCCCACATTGTAGCAACCTCAAGAGCACTTAGAGATCGTGACACAAAACCAAAGTAAAACACTAAAGAACTACAAATACTAAAGTCTGCATGCCCGCCTACATCTGAATACTCTGACGAATTTACTCCAGAAGAAATTATTTCAGCAATATCTGAAATTAAGTCTGGAAAGGCACCCGGCTCCGATAAAATCCAACCAGAATTTTTACTCCACTGTGGCAAATATGCTAAGAAGTGGTTGGCTGATTTCTATACAGATATGTTAAGATCAGGAGAAATCCCCCATTCACTAAAAAAGGCCTCCATTATAGCCATATTAAAACCCGGAAAGGCAAATGATCAACTCCAAAACTACCGACCAATTGCACTACTGAGCTGTGTCTATAAACTATTGGAACGCTTAATCTACAACAGAATTAGTAGAAACATATTTGAATTGATACAGATTGAGCAAGCAGGGTTCAGACCTAACCGCAGCTGCACAGACCAGATCCTATCCCTAACAACACATATTGAAGCAGGTTTCCAAAGAAAGCAAAAAACATCCGTTGTTTTCACTGGCCCATCAGCTGCATATGATACTGTCTGGAGACAAGGGCTAATATGCAAACTAATCCGTGCCATCAAGTGTCAAAAGGTAACTAAACTCATTGGTAGCATGTTCACTCACAGACCTTTTCAAGTCACAATGGGCAACTTTAAAAGTATCCAAATGAAGCTCAGCAATGGACTGCCACAGCGATCTGTTTTGGCACCCTTACTGTTTAATTTATACATCGCGGACAACTTCGCAGAAATTTGGCATCGCTGACGACTGGACCATTGCAGCAAGAGATAATAACATGAATATTACACGGATGGCCTTGCCATTATGGGAGAATACTTTCGCAAATGGAGGCTACGGCCCAATGCAACAAAAAATCTAAGTGTGCTGTTTCTATCTGAATAATGCCCAAGCCAACAAAAAATTCTCCGTTCACTTTGAAAACACACTGCCCCCTCATAACTCAACGCCAAAATATCTTGGAGTGACTCTGGACAGAACATTAAGTTTTAAAGAACGGCAGCAAAACTTAAATCGCGAAATAATATAGTCCAAAAGCAATGTGGCACCACATGGGGGTCTTCACCTCCGTTCTCAGATCATCCGCCCTCGAACTTGTATACTCGGTGGCTGAATATGCCTCCCGGTGTGGCTCAATAGCAAACACAGGAAGAAACCCACAATGATCTCAGGTACAATTAGACCTACACCGAACTTCCCATTCTGAATCACATTCCACCGCCGAAACTGCGAAGAAGTCATTCTCTTCTCAGAGAATATAGAAAAATCGAGGCTAACAATCAACTACCCATCCACCAAGATAAGCCTGATATCGAAATAAACAAACTGTGGTCGAGATATCCTTCATTGTTAATAGCCAACTCCTTACATCAGGAACATTTCAACCTCACCAACGCTTGGGGAAGACAATGGCAGAGACAATGGCACCACAGGAATCACACGAAATGGCCTGTATCGATCAGAAACCGCCAGGCTTTGAACTGACCCGCAATACATGGACAACGCTAAACAGTATAAGAACAAGCAGCGATAGATGTGATGACAGCTTATATAGATAGGGAAAAGCACTGAGTGTGACTGTGGTGCGCAACGACAGACCGTCCCTCACATTGTTGAAGAATGCCCTCTAAGGCGATTCTATGGAGTTTTCGATGAGTTTCTGAATGTGACCGAAAATGCTTTACATTATATTAATAATACAGTAGATGTTTGTTTGTAATACTCCATGTAACGTTTTATATTGATTTTTAATTGTGTTCTTATTGTATGCCATACGATAAACAAATAAAATAAGTCAAGAAGTTATTCCACTATTTGTCTTTGCAGTATTAATCGGCACCTGTTTACTTTTATCTGTACAGCACAGGATATCCATTACAAGAACTCTGCGCCAGTATGAACACCACCAAGTCTCCTGATTCTATCCTTAGTATTTTCTGACCTATTACGCATAATGATTAGATTTTTAGAAAAAATGGCATAAAAAAACGACTTTCTTAACTTCCGCACATTCATTCAAATTCACAAGATTACTTTGAAATCTTTCTACTTCCGAGAGAACTACTAATAAGATTTTAATAACAATATTTAGTTTACCTTAACAGTATATTGAGTTATTAAAAGAATACAAAACCTTGCCCTTAAAGAAGTAAAAATGTGTAATATTCTTTCACGAACCTTGCGATTAGAAAATATTTGTTTTTTTAACATCGTAACTGCTATTTACCGATTCAGGGACAAGTATTTTTTAGGATATTTGCATTAATAGGGTCACAAGAGCAGTAAATACAAGAAAAGCTTTTAATTTTTTTTATTTATATAGAGTGAATGTAATAATTATTTTACCCTTAAACACGAAATACGCTGTTGAATAAAGTACTTCTTTATATATTAGATATCAAATATATTGTCGGAAATATGGCATAATGATAAGCATAATTATAGAACACTATTCATGTGACGATTCGGCTTTCACATTATAAATAAAGTGCAAAGAAAACAAAATAACTGTTCTTCTTCTTCTTCTGTTTATGTAAACATGGCTCTATCGGTTTTTCAATGTGCCTCCAGTAAGTTGCCGTTCTGTACCATACGTACGTAGATCTGTACCATAGTGTTTTACTATCAATTTTTCTAAGTGTTTTCATCTCTGCTCTTTCTAACATCTTTTTTTTTCCTCTCTGTCAGGTCTTGTTTCCGCTGCGTATGACATTATTGGTCTAATGACTGTTTGGCAAATTGCAAATTCTGCCTTTTATTTCTTTCCCGATATTTTTATTTCTCGATATTGCTTCATTCAGGCAACCTGCGGCACTATTTTCTCTATTCAATTGATCTTTTACTTCTGTTTCGAGCTTTCCATATCTAGATAATGTGATGCCTAGATATTTAAACTCCATTACTTGTTCTATTACATTTAGATGGCGACTTTCATTCAGAATCCATTCAGACAAGGTCCGAGTGTCAGCAACAACCCCTATTGGGATTCTTACGTTGCCATGCAGGATATATATTAAATTTTTAACAATAATGTAACAAATTTTGTAACTTTCTAAGGGTTTTTAGATCGTTATTCCTACCATCCACAGATAGTCGAATAAATGAAAAAGACCCAGAAATAACCAAAGAATAAGTGATCGCACGCAGTAAAATCTCAGAAAGATGGAAAAGCCACCGGTCCAGACAATATCAATGTCGAAATACTAAAACTAATTGCAGATAACGAAAGTAAAAGCCTAGACTTAATAACAGCACTATTCAATAAGATATATGACATAGGTAAAATACCAACAGCCTAAAATCAACATTCGTAGCATTACCAAAAAAATCGAATTCCTCACAATGCGATGATTATCAAATATTAAGCTTGATGTCTCATGTCCTTAAAACTTTTCTCAGAATTATCCATATACGAATTTACAAGAATTGCGAGTTCCAGATGAGCGACACTCAATTCGGATTTCGAAACGGATTGGGAACACGAGAAGCTATTTTTGCTTTAAATGTCATAACGCAACGATGCAGAGACATGAATGTAGATGTATATGCATGTTTTATTGACTATCGAAAAGCATTTGACTGCGTTAACCATCAAAAGATGATCGAAATTCTGAGAACAACTGGACTTGACGAACAAGACTTGCGAATTATCTCAGAACTATACTGGCACCAAACGGCAACAATTAAAATAGAGCACACAACATCCGAAGATATACAAATCCGACGAGGAGTGAGACAGCGTTGCGTCTTATCACCGCTACTGTTTAATTTGTATTCGGAGTCTATATTCAGAGAAGCATTAGACGAGGTCCAAGGCGGAATTAAGATTAACGAAATCAGCATAGACAACATCAGATATGCTGATGATACCGTCTTAATAGCAAGCAACACACAAGAACTACAAAATATAATAAATGCGGTAGGTAGTTCACCAAAGCGAAATGTTCGGTTTACATCTAAACGTTTTCAAAACTAAAACTTTAGTATTTTCAAAGACACCAATAAACGTATATGTGTATTCTTCTTCTTATGGTACCTGTCCGTTCCGAATGTTGGCGATCATTCTGGCTATGATGATTTTGTTGGTTGCTATACGAAATAGCTGTGTTGAGGTCTTTTTATACCATGCTCTCAGGTTAGTAAGCCAGGATATTCTTCTTCGTCCTGGGGCTCTTTTTCCTTCAATTTTACCCTGCAAAATGCATTGGAGTAGCTCGTATCTGGCTTGATTTCTCATTATATGTCCCAAGTACTCCAGTTTACGGCTCTTCACAATGTTCACCAAATCCGCGGTTGTGTTCATTATCCGCAGTACTTCTTCATTGGTGACTTTGTCTGTCCATGGTATCTTCAGGATTCTTCTGTATAACCATAATTCAAACGCCTGAAGTTTTGATAGAGTTTCCGCCTTCAATATCCACGTTTCTATTCCATATAGAAGCACTGAGTACACGTAAGATATAAGGAGCCTAATTTTTGTTTTCAGGGTGAGGTCATGGCTTTTGAACACATAGCTCATAGCAAAGAATGCACTTTTGGCCTTTCCGATGCGACATTTAATCTCTTGGGTATTGTCCCACGACTCATTGATTATAGTTCCCAAGTAATTGTATTATGAGACACGTTCAATTCTCATTTGGTTCACATACAGATTTGCTCCAGTTATGTTTTACTTGCTGATGATCATTAGCTTGGTTTTGCTGGTATTTATATCCAGTCCATATGTTCTACTTGTTTCCGTTATTTTGTTCATTAAGTTTTGCAGTTCTATGGTATTGGAAAACACTATTGTATCATCTGCATACCGCAGGTTATTAAGCTTGACTACATTTATTGAGATGCCTTCATCGATATCTTTTAGGGCCTCTTCAAAAATGTGCTCCGAGTACAGATTGAATATCAGTGGTGAAATTATGCACCCCTGTCTCACTCCCCTTAAGATTTTGACCTGATCTGTATATTCTCCATCTATTCGGAGTACCGCTGATTGAGTCCAATACAGATTAGCTATAATTTTTAAGTCTCTTCCATCAATCCCTGTCCTCTTCAGCACTTCCATCCTGACTCCATCGAAAGCCTTCTTGTAGTCAATCAGGCATGGAAAAACATTACAGCTGACATCTCTAAATTTCTGAAACAAGACCTGCACGCTAAATAAAGCTTCCCTCGTACCAACGGCGGTCACAAATCCAAACTGATTGGGCGCAATTTGTTCCTCGCATTTCCGGTAAATTCTTTTGTGGATGACCTTTAAAAACAGCTTCAGCAGATGGCTCATTAGGCTTATTGTCCTGTAATCTTCACAAACCTTTGCTCCTGGTTTTTTGGGCAATGGTACGAACTCCGATTTGAGCCACTCTACTGGTATTTTTTCTGCCTTGTATATTTCATTAAATATATCAGTTATTATTTTTATTTGTTCTGTATCTAATAGCTTCAGCAGTTCTGCAGGAATTTCATCAAGTCCCGGTGTCTTTCCATCCTTCATTTGTCTGACGGCTGCCGTTATTTCTTCTTGACCTCTTCGTGACCAAGGGTCAAATAATAGAACAGGTAAATTCCATAAAATATTTGGGATTAAATATCAATAGTCAGTGTAATCCAAAAAAAGAAATACTATCAAGAATCGAACAAGCAAGGAAAACATTCATGAGCACGAAAACATTTTTTACAAGACCAGACCTTAGTCTGCAGCTTAGAATCCGAATGATCAAATGTTACGTTTTCTCTGTCTTACTGTATTGCTGTGAAAGTTGGACAATGGACTCTGAAATAGAAAAAGTAGGTAATAGATGCCTTTGAGATAGTATATATACAGACGAATGTTGAGAATTCCATGGGTACAAAGAGTTACTAATGTTGAGGTACTTCGTCGCATGTGTAAACAAAAATAATTACTAAGAATAATCAACGAGAGAAAAATGCAATACTTGAATCATGTGTTGAGAGGCGAAAGATATGAATTACTTCAAGTTATACTGGAAGGAAAAGTACAGGGCAAAAGATCAGTAGGAAGACGCCAGAACTCGTGGGTGAAAGACCTAAGGAGATGGTTCGACCTCTCATCCGCAGAAATCTTTCGCGTTGCAGTTTCCAAAACTACAATTGTCATTTGGATCGCTAACCTTCGAAAGGAGACGGCTCCATGAGAAGAAAAAGGGGTTTTTACCCAGATATTTAGTGGCTTGACTCATGTATACCTGGTAATATTACACTGATGATAGACTTTATAGTCCAAAAACCTTCTGTGGTGTAGTCCGAAAGGATATTTTTAATTTCATACCTTTTATAAAGAATTTTTTATTTATTTATAAAACTTTCGTGATTCATGGTATACAGCCACCTACAGGAATTTCTTTTTCCTTGTGCAACGTTTAAACAATCACTAAGTGTTTTATTTATATTCGGTAAGGTTCACTACATCCATTTCAAGTATTTCTATTTCTGATACAATGATGTTGATTTTGTGTTTTACTCCATGTTCCCATATTTATCAACTTGTGTCTTTGTTTTTGTTGTTTATAATTAGATCTTTATAATCTTTTTATCTATGTTTAAAACCAGTAGCAGCACTATCGAGCTACCCAATCCATACGAGGCGGATTTATTTTCTAATATTTTTCTTCCTTCGATGCCGTGCCTATGTTCAAGCATTGGCTATCCCCATAACAATGTCATTAAACCTTTCTCGATTGTTTGCAGCATGGAAAACTTGCCATACATCCAGCCCACTCCAACGTATATTATACTGTTTATGATCTCTCCTTTTATTCTAACTCCTTCGATTCTATCATACAGCGCCTCTTGAATTGCGAATGCATATTAAATATCAAAGGTGACAGAACCTATCCTTATCTCACACCTGTATTTATAATGCTGGATCTTAAGTATTGAAATAGTTCTGTATATTTAGCTCGATCAAATGCTTTTCTAAAGTCTATGATGTACATATTTTTACTATGTTCTCCGCTTTTTTGTAACAATACGCTCATTAGAAAATGTCTCTCTCGTTCCTAAACCATTACCAAATTGTTTTTTGCCAATATTTTGTTCGCATGAAGCATTTGTTGTGCCCAGCAGTGTATATGAAAAGTATTTTTAAAATGTGACTCATCAAACTGATTTGTAGACATCTCAGTCATCAAGAAATATGCCACTTTTGGTACATCTAATTGAAGAAAGCTGCTATAACAGATTACTTTCGTTATCTAGAAGGTTTACCAAGCTTTTTCGTCTGGTCCTGGGGATTTTTTTACGTTTGATTGTTGAATGACTTCTTCAAATTCAGATTTAAGAATTCTTATACTAATTTTTGCATTACCCATCAAAATTCATATTCATCAAATTCATTTTTAATTTTCTGATATAAAGGTATATAAATATACAAGGCAAAGGCACTCAGTTTAGTTCCACAAAGCCTTTGAACCATAGCTTATCATAAGGCTTATTTCCTTTGTATATAATCAGTAGCAAAGATATTCACCGCTACACATGGACACAGAATACCCGCAACCTTAAATCCATTATTGATTATGTGATAAGTAAACAAGAAACAAATATAGAAATGAACGACGTAAGAGTATTGAGAGGACTCACTTGCGGATCAGATCATTTTTTAGTAAGAGCCAAAGTAAGAATAAAATTTAGAAGAACAAATCAGGCAAAAGATGAACATAACAACGATTCCGTACTCACCGACGAAATGTGTACAACAAAGTATAATCTTCAAAGTTTTAACGATGAAAGCACGGTATTTCTTTATCAGAGGCGCCTTGACAGCAAACTATCAAATGCGGAAAAATGCATCTTTTATGAAATCTATGAAAACGTTATGGAAAGTCTAAGAAATGCCACCAGAGAAGCAGTAGGAATAAAGGCAAAGGAGATCAACAAAAAATACTGGTGGAACGAGAAGATAGAGTTACTAGTTCAGGAAAAGAAACAAAAATATTTAAAATGGTTGGCAACAAAAAATGAACAAGATCTGGAAGATTATAAACAAACAAAAAGACAATTAAGAGCGGGCATTAATTTAGCTAAGAACGAGACGTGGAATAAGAAATGTGAAGAAGTTAACAATTATATCGCAGGAAGGAAATGATCGGAGGTATGGAAATTTATATCAAATGTCAAAAACCCAGCAAAGGACAGAGCAAATATCCAGATAAACAAACCGGAGCAGTGGATACAACACTACAAAGGTCTACTACAAGAAACTAGACAGAAATACATGATAGAATCTCCAAAACATTTTGTAGTAAATGGAGAAGAAGTAAAGGTATACGAAGAAATAGTAAAAAAGACAGTTTTGAACCTTAAGTTAGGGAAAGCTAGCGGACGAGAAGGGATTTTCTCCGAAATGTTAAGATGAGGAACGGAAAAACTCTTTAGAAATCTAACAATGATTATCAATAAATGCCTAAATGGACATCCTGTTCCAGAAGACTGGAAAACAGCTTATATATCAGCCATCCATAAAAAAGGAAATAAACTGGACTGTAACAACTATCGAGGCATATCAATCACGAGTACACTGAGCAGACTATACAGTAGAATACTGCGAGAACTAATTGAAGAAGACTATAAAGAGAAAGAAGAAGAAGATCAAAGCGGCTTTAGAGCAGGTAGATCGTGTACCGACAACGTATTTTGTCTAACACAGGTCATAGAAAAGAGATCTGCTAGACATCTGGAAACCCATCTTACATTTGTGGACCTACAAAAAGCATATGATACAGTCCCATTATCGAGACTGTGGAAGGTATTAGAACAAACGAACATCAATCACAACTATATAGCTGCACTTAAAGAACTGTATGAAAATTCACAATCAAGAATTAAGATAGGTAAAAAACTCACAGATGCCTTCATAGTGAATAAGGACTACGTCAGGGATGTCCTATCTCTCCTACACTATTCAAAATATATGTAGCAGCGGCACTTAAAAACTGCAAAAGGAAAATACACGGAACGGGTATAGAGATAGATGACAGATACCTATTTACTCTTCAGTTTGCAGATGATCAGGTCATAGTGGCCAATGACAAAGACGACATGCAATATATGATTAGAAAGCTGATAGAAGAGTATGAGGAATGGGGCTTGACAGTTAACGTAAATAAAACGAAATATCTATGTGTAGGCTCTCAGAGCGAAAATTTGGAGTTGGACAAGAAATTCTGCAATGTCAAGAATATGAATATTTAGGTATCACATTCGACAATACCGGAACAGATGTGAAAGAGATAGAAAAACGAATAGTTACAGCTAAAAAGATAATAGGATGTCTGAATGGCATCTTGTCAGGAGGCATCTTGTTATCAAGGAGATAACAAAAAGGAGAAAATTTAATATATACGAGACAATGGTTAAGAGCAGTCTATTGTATGGAGCGGAAACATGGAGAATTCCAGACAGACAAAAAAAAAGGTAGAGGCAGTTGAAATGGACGCGATAAGAAGATCTATGCGAGTCTCACGAAGAGAAAGAATGAGGAATGACCATATATAACAACGAATGGGAATAGAAGGTACGATAATTCAGGATATCGAAAAGAAACAACTTACCTGGTACGGACACGTAGAGCGAATGCAAAATACTAGATGGCCCAAAAAAATACTGAACTGGACCCCAATAGGGAATAGAAAGCGAGGAAGACCCAAACTAGAGTGGCAGCAAACATAAAAGTAGCTCATTTTTGGGTTTTCCCCGGTTTCCTCAAACACACTCTGTCCAGAGCGATCTATTGATTGATCTGTGTAAATTTTTGACTAAGATTAATTAAGTTTGAAAATTGGAACAGCTAAGCCTTTGGATTCTTATCAATACGTTAGCAACCTTACTGAAAAAGTCAATTCTTTATTTATTTATAATTAAATTTAACAAATGTGACATCCGTCTTTCTAAAAGCTATTCAAAGACAGTGCTTCTTATAAAATGTGCTTTAAGGTTTCTTCTTATATATCTATATCTTTAATGTTTTAGTATGTGCAATCACCATGTATATCCTCTTGATAATGTCTTCGAAAATGTCTCTTTTTGGTAGCCTTTCGCTTTGATCATATTTAATCCATATAAGACTATGTTCAAACTCTACTGTCAATTTTTTTTACTGTTAATAACGAAGATGTAGTTTTCTCTATCCTTTCACTAATTTTGAATGAATTTCTATTGACGATATACCGTCCAAAGCGAAAATATAACAATATTTAATGCTATCTATTTACCAAATTGATAACCTTTCATCTTGCTCATATTGTAAGTGACAAAAAAGAATAAGCGCGAGAAATCAACACAACAATCAAACAAAATTTTAATACGGCCTCCGATTATTACGATTATTGATACGATTATTCTATGCGTTCAAATACTTTTATAATGTCTGAAGGTAAAGGTAAACTAAAAAATACCAACACAACCGCAATTTCAGTCAGCCTTGTCAGTTATTTGCGTAGATACTACGTTCTTGGTCTATTTAAGTTTTTTACCAATTTATCAGATGCACTATTTACATGTATTATTATTTTAAAATAACTCAACAGAAGAGAAATCATGTAAAAATAGCATGCCTAAACTATATATAATCATCATCATCAATCTTGCCAATGTTGAGCATAGGTGCCCTCTAGATATGTCAACATCTCTTATCGAGTTGGTCGTAATTATTTTAAAGTCGTCGATCCATCGTGTTGGAAATCTTCTTTGCTTGTCTACCCATGGTCTCCTTCTTCTTCTTCAAAAGCCATCTTCGTTCCGAAGGTTGGCGATCATCAGGGCTATACGTATTTTCGAAACTGCTGACCGAATCAATTCGTTGTTGCTACAGCTATACCATTCCCGTAGATTCTTTAGCCAGGAGTTTCGGCTTCTTCCTATGGACCTTTTTCCTGCTATTTTCCTTTGCATAATTATTCGAAGCAGTTCATATCTTTCGCCTCTTGTAATGTGTCCCAAGTATAGCAGTTTTCGTTTTTTGATCGTAAACATGACTTCCTTTTCTTTATTCATTCTTCTCAAGACCTCGACATTTGTGACTCTCTCGGTCCATGATATTCTCAGGATTCTGCGATACATCCACAGTTCACATGCCTCTAATTTTTTATATCAATCTTTTTCAACGTCCATGACTCCATTCCGTAGAACAGCACAGAAAGTACGTAACATCTCATCAGGCGAAGTTTCATTTCAAGGCTCAAATCTCTTCCGAAGAACACTCTCTTCATTTTAGTGAATATGGATCTGGCTTTTTCTATTCTTATTTTGATTTCTGCTGAGCTATCGTTGTCTTCATTTATAAAAGTGCCTAAATATTTATATTTGCTAACTCGATCGATAATTTCATTGTGTAAATATAAATTTTGGACATTTTGTGTTGATTTCGATATTACCATAAATTTAGTTTTCTTTATGTTCAAAGATAGTCCATATTCTTCGCTGCAGTCTGCTATCTTATTCACCAATGTCTGTAGCTCCTCAAGTGTTACTGCGATCAGAGCGGTGTCGTCGGCAAATCTCAGATTGTTTAATCTAACACCATTTATTTTAATACCTACAGATTGCTCAGAAAGTGTTCTATTCATTACGTTTTCGGAATAGATATTAAACAGGGTTGGTGACAGTATACACCCTTGTCTCACACCTCGCTTTATTTCAATTTCTTCGGTGTTATTATTCTCTACTCTCACTACTGCTTTCTGATTGTAGTACATATTTGCTATTAGTCGAATGTCTCGTTTATCTAAATTCTTTTCTGTCAGGAGTCTGATTAGGTGATCATGCCGCACTTTATCAAAGGCCTTGTAATCTATATAACACATGAATACATCTTGATTTATGTCAAGACATCTTTGGGACATAACGTTCAGTGCAAACAACGCCTCTCTTGTTCCGAGTCCATTTCGGAATCCAAACTGGGTATTATTGATGTCCATTTCCAGTTTTCTGTGTACTCTAGAGTGTATAATTTTCAGGAATATTTTCAGTACATGGCTCATCAGACTGATTGTACGGTAATCACTACATTGTTTGGCATTTATCTTTTTTTGTGTAATAACAAAGGTGGATAAAAGCCATTCTTGTGGTATTTTTCCTGATGTATAAATGCTATTGGAAAATTCAACTAAAATGTGAATCGAGTCTTTTTCTATTAGTTTAAGGATTTTCGTTGGTATTTCATCTGGACCTGGAGCTTTACCATTTTTCCATGGTCTCCGCTCAAGCCAAACTTCGTTCTTGCAAATGTCCCGCATATCTTCATTTTTGTCTTATAATATGTTCGATAATGTGTCCTACTCTGACTTCTTTACGAATTTCCTTATTTCTTAAGCTTTGGATGCCCACATAAAGATAGGTCTTTAGAGTACCAAGTTTTTTTTAAAAATACCTTACTTGATGCCAAGTTTATTTCTTCTTCTTTGAACACATTTTGGTCATTATTTTGGCCTGTTTATTTGTTATCTGCTGTGTGTTAAGTAATGTTGGCAATGTTGTATCCTCTTTCAACTACTGAATATAAGCCTCCCCCGCCTTCTCCATATGTCCATATTTTTCTTTTTGGCCGAAACTTTCGTCTTGTTTGTCCCAATCTTTTTCCGAATTTACAGAAGATTAACAATTCGTTACACTACATCAGTGACCTTTGTTTCGTTTGTAACGTCTGCACATCTTCATCGTTCAGCAAATCACCTAGCAGTTGCACAAAACTGCAGCGACAGACAGCTGGCCGAATTCTGAAATAGGATAGCCTTGGCAAGGTGCACTGTCGTTAAAGACGTTCCTTCAACGCGTAAAAAAATTATATGACTTACAATCGATAAATACTCACCTAACATCATATTTGGTGAATGCACCCCCAGCACTGTTATTAGCCTATCGGCACCAAAGACAAACAAAGCTCCCAAGAGAAAACCGGCGCCGACTGGAACAAAGGCGAACTCGCCATTTTCTCCATACCTCTTAGACGAGGCAGCCTGTTCCAAAGCAGGTTCCAAAAGGGACCAGAAGGAAGCTGCAGTCATTACGCCTGCAGCAAAACCAAGACTTGCATCCAGTAGTCTTCTCTGAAACAATACAAAAAGATGGTGGTCAAAAGAATGGAAATATTAAGCAACAATTTAAAAAATTAATGTACATATACATATAAAAAAATTAATAAAATAGGTCAAAGATTAAGAACTTATACTGCCAGTTGTCAGTATACAGAAGGTTCCTACAAAGGTACAGGAATGGAACGAGACCAAATGCAAAAATCCGGTTGAGTTTCAGAACAAATGTTTTTTATTTTTGCAGTATTTTAAACGGAAGTTATAGCTATCAAAGTTGCGGTATGAATCTAACTGAACAACAAATAGAGAACATTACAAGTGTGATGTACTCTGATATTCAAGCAGGTCTTAAGGCACTTAGTTCCATACAAGTTGACGCAAACCTGTGACTTGTGTGAGACTTTTCGAATTTTCCTTACTTGGGGTTGAAGTCGAAATAGGTTGATACTAGTCTGGGTAACAGATGCAATTTTTTTAACATCCAATGTTTATTGAGCATGATTTATCAGTACCCATAAAAATCAGGTAACTACGATATTATTTCTTCTTCTTCTTCAGTGCCTTATCCGGATCGGATTTTGGCGATCATCAGGGCTATCATGGTTTTGTTGACTGCTCTGAAAAACAGCTCCGCGGAGGTCATCCCAAACCATTTTCGGGGGTTTTTCAACCACGAAATACGACGGCCCCCGGTCTTCTCCTGCCAAATACTTGACCCTGCATAACAAGTTGACGAATTCGATATTTTTCTTTGTTTCGTATCACGTGGCCGAGGTACGCAAGCTTACGTTGTTTCACTAAATTAAGCACTTCTTTTTCTTTTGTCATGCGCTGTAGGACCTCAACGTTGGTGACATGGTCCATATACGATATTTTTAGTATCCTTCTGTAGATCCACATCTCGGAGGCTTCAATCCGCTTTTCAGTAACTTGCGTCAGTGTTCAGGCTTCAAATCCTATAATATCATTGGAAGAATGTAGCACATCACTATCCACATCATGGTTCCAAAACTGAGATCACTGCAGCACAGCAAGGATCTTAACTTGATAAATGTAGACCGTGCCATTTCAATTCTGGATGTAATCTCTTGAGCGTAGTCCCATTGTGAGTTGAGGGTAGTTCCGAGGTAAGTGAATCTGTCGACTCTCTGGATCTCTTCGCTACCTGCCATTAGTGCCCCGGGATCTAAATTTGCACGGATGACAACCATAAATTTAGTTTTATTAATGTTAAGGTCTAGTACGTAAGCTACGCTCACAGTTCTCACTCGGTCTAGTAGGCTTGTAGATCATTTAGGCTGGTTGCATTGATGTATTTACCGTTCACTCGGATTCCCATCTCTAGGTTTGTGAGGGCTCCAGCAAAAATTTCCTCAGAGTATATATTGAAAAGAGTCGGCGAGAGCACACAGCCTTGCCTTACTCCTCGGATGATCTTCACTTGGTCGGTCAGCTGATCTTCGACCTTGACTTGAACCACGCTGGTTCCAGTATAAATTCATGATGATCCGAATGTCCTTCTCGTCCAATCCTACTCTTTGTAGGGCGGCGACCAACTTCTGGTGCTAACAACGGTCAAATGCCTTGGCGTAGTCAATAAAACAAATAGGTATAGCCATCACAACTGATATCGCGGCATCTCTGACGTAGGACCTGTAAGGTGAAAAGTGCTTCGCGTGTACCCATAGAATTACGGAATCCAAATAGCATGTCACCGACATTTTCTTCGTATTTCTTGTAAATTCTGGTATGTATGATTTTAATTATATCTGGTACACGAAATCAAAATAAGCAGAGACAATCGAACACATGAAATACAGAGGCGAATAGGCCTAACTTGGGCAGCATTTGGCAAATTAAGCCATATTCTAAAAAGTTCAATTCCCATGTGTCTCAAGCGAAAGGTTTATAACCAATATGTTTTACCTGTACAAACTTATGGAGCAGGGACTTTAACACGCAAAAATCTGCGAATAAACTCAGAGTTACACAACGAGCCATGGAACGTGTAATGCTGAACGTGACCCTTCGAGACTACATAACAAACCAACAAATCAGGCAAAAATCAGGAGTTCAAGACGTCATCGAAAGAACCACGTCGCTTAAGTGGAACTGGACAGGGCACTTAGCCAGAGCACAAGATGGACGGTGGAAAAGACGTATTATGGAATGGAGGCCCAGAAACAATAAAAGAAGCCGAGGACGACCACCGACTAGATGGACCGATTATATAAAACGTGTAGCGGGAAACTGGCTACAAGCGGCCCAGTGTAGAGAACATTGAAAAGAACTGAGGGAGGCCTATGTCCAGCAGTGGACGCGATTGGCTGGATGATGATGATGATTTTAAGAAAAATCTTAAGTGCATGACTCATAAGGCTAATAGTTCGGAAATTTTCGCACGTTTTTGCGGATCGTTTTTTTTTTGTAGTGTTAGAAATATTGACAATGACCATTCCTCTGGGATTTTACCTGTATCGTATATGGCGTTAAACAGTTCAGTTAACTCCTTCGTGCTCACTTCACTCATCACCTTAATAAGTTCAACGGGTATTTCGTCCGGACCTGTGACCTTACCATTCTTAGACTTAGTGGATTCTCGACTCTTTCGGTGAATATTTATATGATCGTATTTCACTTGGAGATCTTCGATTAGTTTACATTTTTCTTGCATCCATGTCTGCTTGACTCTTCGTATTTCTTTTTAATTGTTTGGTTGATTTCTTGGTGTTTCTTCGCGTCCCTGATTTTCATTAATCTCCTTTGGTCCATCATCTGTAGAATGTCATCAGTTATCCATTCTTTATTTTTACTCTTATTTTCTTTCCCAGGTGTTCTTTTCCCGCATTTGACGTCTTTGTTATAACTCCACTTTTGTTCTACACTCTGTTCTTGTTGTTTAGCGGTTTCTAAATTTTCTCCCATTGCATCTCTTACTGGTATTTTAGAGTGTCATAATCCAGGTTCTGTTTAGGTTTACTTTTGATGAGTTTCTTTAGTTTGAATTCTATCTGCAACACTTATGGGTTGTGGTCCGATGAGACGTCTGTTCCTGGGAAGGTCTTCGTCGAAGTCAAGCTGTTCTTGAATCTTTTGTTAATGAGAATAAAGTCTATCTGGTTTCTGATGATACTGTTGGCTGTATCTGCAGGTGACTTCCACGTATAAAGTCGTTAGTAAAGCCGTTATAGGTGTTAGCAATGGTAAAATCTTCTTCCTGACAAAATTGGATAAGTCGGTCTCCCCTTTCGTTTTTCTTGCCTAAGCCGTGTTGTCCGACCATACCTTCTATTCTGCTTTTGCCAACTTTGGCATTGAAATCACCCATGATGATGGTAAACTCGTTCTTCTTTGTATATTTTACTGCTTTTTGTACAAGTGCGTAGAACTCCTCGATATCCTCTTCTGGCTTTTCTGATGTTGCAGCGTAAATTTTAATGATGTTCGTATTAACGTGTCTGCTTTGCAGCTTCATCAGAATGACTCTAAAAGAAAGAGATAGCACGTTGACCACAGCCCCAGCACCTTTTTTGTTCAGAATCACCGCTATGCCATTCCAGTGATGTGGTTTATCGTTTTCCGCATAATATTCTATATGCTCATCCACACAACACTGTCCCGAGTCTGGCCATCTCATCTCGCTGAGTCCCATCACGTCGATATTTAGTCTTTTCATTTCTTGAATGGTGTTGTGTATTATTCCTGCTTCAAACATACTTCGAACATTCAAAGTACAGATTTTTTTAACGTTCCACGTGCACACTGTTTCTCTATTAGTGTTTAAATATTGGTAAGGATTTCGTGGGTTTACGACCTGGTAAAGGATTTCGTGTTCTTCCTCCCCTGCCGAATCTTGGTATCCGAAGTCCATGATCAATACCTTCTCCAAATTGGTTTACATTAACCATGGTGAATGAACTAGGGACTATTTATGGAGTGGTTTCCCATTGCCTTCCCCATCGCAGTGTCACAGCCGTTTCACTCATAATGCGAGTGGTGCCTGTGAGTATCTAGAACTAAACCTACAGGATTTTCTTTTACTTTCCCACAGCCTTAATTCAGTAACGCTACTAATGCTGCCTAATGCCATGCCCTCAGTTGATCCGCGGGTGCTTACTTGGCTATGCGTTATTCGTACCTGTCCTGCATATCTGACTATCAGCCATTGGGACGCGCCGTGTCGGGGTTGAGGACTTTCCCGCCTAGTCTTTCTTACGCAAAGTACTAGAGGGCATTTACTCAATTCAAAGCCCCTCCTCCACACAAGTTGAGACCAGCTACAATGTTATATCTTTCCTATACTCTTGTTCAGAATCGTGGAGTCTCACAGATGCTACCTGCAAGAAAATTGAGGCTTTCGAAATGTTGCTTTATCGTCGAATCCATCAACCACGTTACTAAACAGGGCGTTTTATTAAACATGCAAAAAGGGAAAAGAGTTGTTAACCACAATAAAAACAGCCAAAATCGAATACCCGATCACATCATGTGGAACGGCGAAAGATCTGGGTTGCTACAATTAATTTTACAAGGAGAAGTAGATGGAAGACGAGGGCCAGGAAGGCGAAGGATTTCCTGGATGAAAAATATATGTAGGTATGTGGTTCAACACGACAACCACAAATCTTTTCAGACCAGCAGTTTGTAAAATACAGATTGCCATAATAGTAGCTAACATCCGAAACAGATAGACACTACAGGAAGAAGTAGAATGTTTATTGCAATCATGTATAATTTATGTACAATGTAATTTATGTAGTTAAAAGCAGCCCAGTGACAAGCAACAAGGTAAGACCCATAATATTATAAATTTGATCTATGACATAACAATTCATTATTTAAGTCTTACGCGAGGACGAAGATTTTGCAAGACTGCGGGACTTAAAAGTTAAAGATAAAAATTCAGAATCGCAAAGCTATATGCAGATATCGCTTTCAATGATATGGAATCTCGTCAAAAGAGGCTAAATGATAAGTTTTAATTATAAAGAAAATTACAATAGATCTGCAAAGGTATTAGTCTAGATGATTCTATCTACATATCTACATCAGTTAAAATATCAATTAATCAAAAAGTTATCACTGGGAAATGGGACTGAAAATTAAAAAAGGCTTTAGTCCTATATTAGTGAGCATTAGACTTCAGAAAAAATGCAATAACTGTCTTAATCAAAATATTTATAAAAACAAAAGTTCAAAAATATGAGATTTATCAAAATAATTGTCCAATATTTCTGTACACTGTACACCTTTAACATCAGAACGACATTTAAATTCTTTATACATATAAACCTTTATTATTTAAGTATAATCACTGAGCGGCTATTTATCAACTACTATATGACTTAATATCATAAATTTCATCTGATTTTGCAAAAAGCTATATTATAGCAGAGGAAAAATATTCTGGAAACTTTATATAATAGAAGAAACAATAGAGCCAATTGTAATTTCTTCGGGAAATGATGATGATGATGCTATCTAAGGCGAAGGGCTATGCTATCACATATTTATTTAGATACATAATAAATTGCTAAATTTATAATCTCTCTCATTGTAAAATAGTGTATTATTCTCTAATAAACTCACATCTGTCTTATTTAATCATCATATAGGGTAGTGCCTCACTTTTATGCAACAGAAGATCTGTATTGTACAAAAAGAATACTCAATATTGAAAAAACTATATATTATACAACTTTGTGTATTAATTCATAAATGTAAGCTTTCTCAAGTACTTACAAACATTGCCCTAATACTAACTGAATATATACATGATCATACTAGGAAAAGGTATTTTAGAGTGTAGGAAAAGTGTGTGGAGTGTAGGAAAAGGGGTACTTTTCATACAGAAAGAATGAGAACTTCTGGGGCACAAAGAAGTATATACTCAAATGACCTAATCTTGTATAATAAATTGCCCAATAATATGATTAAAAGTCAACTAGGAAGATTTAAATTTGAAATAAAACAATTACTTTTGGATAACTACTACTTTAAGAGAAATCAGATTTGAATCATTTAAATTTCTTACTGTATATTTTTAATTAATGGAAAAAATCCTTTCTTCATCAACATGGATTACTTAATCAAATTTTGTAAAACCATTTTTAATGCAGTACTCATAAAACCAACATAGCTACGGCTCTTGGTTTATTAATGTATACTTATCTGAATTAAACTTGTATATTGTTAAATTAATACACCGGAAATAAAAAAAAATAATGGAAAAATTGGCATTTTTCTAGTTATAGATCTAGTTATAGTTTTCTAGGTATATGGTAAAATAAACTCATGTCTCTACTACTAAGGTGTGAAATTATATTTTAAACCGTTAAGACTTGTTCAATTGTATTTGATGTTGTATTTCCATTGAAGTTTGTAGAGGTGGTCATATTATTTTTATAAATTCTTATTTTGAATAATATATATGAATAATATATATAATAATATATAATCTTCCTTTGAATAGTCTTATATAAAGACTATTGTAATATTCTGTCATAAAAATCGTGCCATTAACCATTAAGCACAGTAAGATTTTGTATAGGTCACCAAAAGAATGGAGACACAACATAGAGCTTGCAAATATAAGATATAGAGGAAAATATCTTGTTGATTCTTTCAACTTCTATTTTTTCATTTTTGTGATTGTGATTTAATGAAACTGTTTTTCATTAAAATGATAATGCCACTGTTTAAATGTAGGACTGATATTTGCTTTAGTTATAAATGATCCTAGTTTTTAAGAGCACTATATCATTTACAAGTTGTTTTTAAAACATACTCAAAAATGGAGTGAGTGTCAGCTGAATTTAAAATCAGTAGAAATGATAAAATGATATGCCCTATTTAAAAGGGTTCTGAAATCTCTAATATATAATACCATCTATATAATACCAAGGAATGTAGGGGCATAAGGGCATTTACAAGTTGTTTTTTTTTAATACTTAAAAATGGAGTGTCAGCTGAATTTAAAACTAGTAGAAATGACAAAATGATATGCCCTATTTAATAAGTTCTGAAATCTCTTATAAACATAACATCAATGAATATAGAGGCATATGGCTTTATAATAGGCATATGCCTATGGATATGGCATATATTCATTGATAAAATTTAACAATGCCCTGTTTAATGTCATTTGTTTTGCCATTTTTGGAATAAAATAATCATATCGTGACAGTTTAACATATCACTTGGTTTCATTTGGAGAGACTAGTACTGGAAGATCCACTGATACTCATGCCCATTTTCATTAAAAATTACTTTTATGTTCAAAAATTAAATTATTTGATAAAAACGAAAAAACCTAAATAAAACAGATGAAAACATACAACTGATGAATGAAAGTCTATATTATAAAGCTTAAGAGACTAATTTTAAATATATAAATATAATAAATATGAGTAAGTAACATTTGGGGGACCGTTTTATTTTTGTTTACATTGTATTTGAGGTTATGTTTCTAACCTGTGAGCCTCGTACAAATAAGCAAACAGCAGCTCCTGCTGCGGTGAGAGACCATGTGAAAAGGGTGCCGAAGAAGGCTTGTGCCACGGGTCCATAACCTTCAAGCATGTCGATTCCTAATTACTGCAATCCACTACACTATAAACGCCACCAAGTAGTCACCAAACCGCTAACACCGACTACCATAAAAGAGGGAAATGTTGAATATATAATTTTTGAAATGTCAACAAGAATTTGCTATCAGACCATGCGCGCCAAGTTGTTATAAAAAGTAATTCATTATAAATAATGGTAGGTAATAAACTTGTTTAACTTTTAGCACAGAAAACAGGAGTAGTATTGACAATTGCTTATATTTTTATGGCCCCCTGAGCCCTTCGCAATCAACGTCTATTTACACGTCAACAACAATGGTTATCAGCTGATCCCTAATGTTCGAATTTAGTTCCATTCAAGGATGATACTCGTTTTGACAGATAGACCGTATGTAATTCAGTGTACACGTTTTGGAACCAAAGGATTAGGATTCATTCATGAACGGTGTCGATGTTTTAGACCAGTCAATAATAGATTTTAAAAATCGTTAAATTTTTTTTTTATTTTATTTTCATTTTATTAAGTAAACCAGAAATGCGAAAAATTACAGTTTTTTGTCAGACACTCTCATCTAACAATTATTGTTTATTACTATTTATATTCTACATAATGTAGTATGTATTTTTCTCACTCAAAATTAGAGTCAATCAGAATCAATATAATCTAATTATGTTATTTTCCATTGATTAATTTTCATCGGTGTCACATTTAATTTCAACATTTCCATTCTGAACTTCATTCCTAGCTCTTCTACTTCTATTAAATCCATATTTTTGAACAATTCATTCCTACATTCTATAGGTACCTACCTATAAAGATTTGTTCAAGAAAAACAAAGTTTTGAGTAATAAAAAAATGGAGCTCTATGTTCCAATACAAAACTTTATTCAATTTATTAATTAGCTTCGAAATACTGAAATTTTGCAAGGAAGCATAATTAATTTTATAAATTATTAAAAATCAATTTTAGGATATTTTCACGATTCTATTTAATAGAATATCTCTTCTTTTTTCTTTCGAGTCGTAAAATCCTTCTAATATTATTTTCTGTTATAACGTTGCAAAAATTGTTAATTTTCGCATATTGGGGATAAACAATAGTATATTGTTTATTAGGAGTAAAAATAATACTTTTTGTGGCGAGGTAGTCCAATCGTCAGAGGTTTGTCCCCTAAAAATCATACTAACAAGCTAAATTTTGCTGGAAATATCAATTTTGGGACCCCAAAATAGATGCAAAAAATTTCCCACTTTTACCTCTGGGCTTCCCCCTAAAAGCACCCATGTAGTGGGGTGAAAATTTTTAAAAATCGATTTACCAAGAACCTGTACGCCGTAGAAAAAATGTTTCAAATAAAAAATGTAGCTGAGATGATTTTGAACAAAAATGTTAATTAGTACTTTTTCTATAAAAAGAACTGTTCTCTCAGAAACAGTGCTTGAAGCGACCGGCGATTTTGAATGTCAGTTGCGCACTCGAAATCAAAAATAAAATGTGTATTAAGTCGACGATTAAAACTCGATATCTTTTGATCAGAGTGTCCTATCGACAAAAACCAAAATGTGTTTTAAAGGTGAAGAGTGCAGCTTTTGTAATTTGCTGCAAATGAAGTCAGTTAAATATGACTAAAAAATGCAGAATTTAAACTTTTACATTACAACCAATCGCAAGTCACGGAATATACCTCCAAGTAGATGTTTTTGAGTGTCATCATCATCATCATCAAAAATGAGATGTGAGATCGAAGATGTGCAGAGGTGGATAGGTATATGGGTGGAACAAGAGTTGGGCAAGCTTGGAAGGTGATAAAGTCTCTCCGGAGGGAAGGAAAGGAAAAATCTAACTTACAGTTAATACATTTGAAACAGTGGAAACACCATTATGAGGTCTTACTGACACAGGATAGAGGTAAATTCCAAGAGATCTAAATGGAAGAAATATCCGAACACACACAAATAATTGAGATAACAACCGGAGAGTTAAACGATGTCCTCAAAAGATCAAAAAAGGTAAAGCAGCAGGACCTGGAGACATCCCATTTGAGTTGGTAAAGTATGGACCAAAAATATTACATGACATGTTGGTGCAACTATTTAACAAATGCTTAAGACATTCTATCTCCGGCTTCTATATAAAATGTAGCTTCTCCAATTTTAAAGTGTTTGTTTGTCTTTGTTTAGTGTATTTGTTATGTCCCAATTTACATTTATGACATTCTGTTATTGGTGGATAGGCCACAACTGACGAAATGTCAATGAAGATGATCTTGTGATCGAAAGTACTTGGGCAAGATTTGATTAAATACTGTGTTCGATATTTGCCTTGTGTACCATCAAAGTACATTTATTCGAACATTCAACCTTATATTAAAATGCTTAAGAGGCCAAAATATCCCTGATGATTGGAATATTGGATACATCAGCTTAATAGTAAAGAAATGGGATAAACGCAAATGGTCTGGGGAATAACTGTTATCAGCTCAGTGGGGAGGTTGTACGGTCGAATAATAAAAAAAAGAATAGAATCAGAATACGAAGATATAGAAGAACAAAATGGATTTCGTGCAGGAAGATCGTGCACTGATGGTATATTCGTTCTGCAGCAGGTAATCGAAAAACGAAAGGCAAGGAATCTATCTACCCACCTATTGTTTGTAGATTTAAAGAAGGCATAGGATACGGTACCTTTGAAAAAACTGTTTCAAACATTGACGAAAGTAGGTCTCAGTAGAGACTAGAGATCCACATATTAGAAAACTAAAGAAAGAATATGAAAAATGGGGCCTCAATATGAATATGTCAAAGACAGAGTATCTTAAAATAGGAGAAGATGAAGAAGATCCAGAGTTAGAAATTAGAAACACAAAAATATGCAAGGAATATAAATATCTCGGATCTATAATATCTAAAGAATGCACTACCAAAAGAGACATCGAAAACAGAACGCAGCAAGGAAAAATAGCATTCTCAACTATCTACTATGGTCTAAAGATATTAAACAAGAAACGAAATTGACAATATATCGAACCTTGGTAGAGCCTATTATGACTTATGGGGCAGAAGTTTGGCAGATCACGAAAAAAGATAGAAAAAGAATAGTAGTAGAAATGGATTTTCTAAGGAGAGCGTGTGGTGTATCCAAAAAAGATCATATCAGGAATGAAGATATTAGAAGGAGGACAAATACTGTATATTCCAGTGTAGACAGAATTGAAACGAGACAACTAGTGTGGTATTGTCACGTAAAGCGAATGAATGCAGATAGACGGCCAAAAAAAGCTTTAAATTACATACCACAACAAAGAAGAAGAAGGGGAAGGCCTTCAGTTGCCTGAGAAGAAAATGTACGACACATAATGAGAGATAGAGCCATCAAAGAAGACGAATGGATGGAAAGAAAACGATGGCGGTCTAAATGTGAGAGGCGGCAGAGGCTGTAGGAACCTCGCTTATATATATATATATATATATATATATATATATATATATATATATATATATATATATATATATATATATAGTAGTTTTGAGTTTCTTGAACCGTATTATATTTAGGTTTTGTGTATCTTTTTTGTATATTTTATTTAGGTTTTGTGTATCTTTTTTGTCATTTATTGCGTTGGTGTTTCTTTTTATTTCTATTGATTCGTATATCTCCCTCTTCTTTTTGTTTTTTTCTGTTTTTAAAATTCTGATGTTTTCAAAATCAAATTTATGCTTCTTCAAATTCTTTTAATATATTTCAATCTGATTTAAACAATAATAATATAACATCATAAAAAGCTCTTAAAGTCATAACATATCTCCACCTTACCTTTTTCGAAAACATCAACGATACGCCCATATAAAAATAGTTATATACTAATGACAGAAAACAATGAGATATCAGATATCAACTTTTATATGTCAGTTCGTTAATGTCTGTGTCACGTTTTACGTTTTGGTAAGTCATATATATTTACATATTTTAAAATATCTGTTTGTCCTTCAATATATACACATTTTAGAATCTTGACAAAGGCAAGGGTTTCCTGCCGAAACGTTGATTGATTGCAATGGAAAATAAAATCTAGTTCCACATGTAACATATCTTTATTGAACCCAAACTCAAGAAACATTAATTTTATATTATATATATATATATATATATATATATATATATATATATATATATATATATATATATATATATACCTAGAGCTAAGATTAATATTATTACTAAAATTAATCAGTCTTCCGGGTTGAACCGCGTCGATATCCATTTTGCCGAGCTTTCGGCATCCTCTCTGATGCCTTCCTCAGGGCTTCAGAGGTCTCAGTCTCACGAGCCCCCAGACACTACTACACTGTTCACTACTCTATCACTACTACTACTACTACTGATTTATGTCAACAACGATGATGGTTTACTGCAAGTCCAAAATTTCATTTAACTGCCTAATGACCAGTCAAATGACAATAAATCGCAAGTATATGGGAATACTCGTGTGCATATTTCTGTCAACATCACAATGAATCTGCCAAATATTCCCAAGCTGGGTGAATGAACTATGGCACACAATTCGCAGCCAACTTTGTGAAACATCATTTACCGGTTGGTCCTGATATAAAGTAAATGTAAGTAGAAAGGACCACATTAGCCATTTTTTTTAAACCGTAGGTGTTTTAATTACTTTCTGCAATGCTTTGGGAACATTTGTCATTTTTCTGATGAAATTATAGAACTTAAGTACTTAGTCTGTTTGGGTCAGTAGCAGCTAAATGTAATATGTTAACATTTTACTACACATAGAATAGAAGAATATAACCGAATTAGGAGAAGGAATATAGTAAGTAAATAGGTATGGACATGAAATTGAGGATACTCTTTGGAATTTAGAAAAAGAATAACGAAATCTTAATACTCTCTCAAGCTAGGTACTATGTACTACTACTATACAAGCTGAAGATAATTTCAATGCTAACCGCAAATCTTTAAGACAGAACAAAATAAAATAGTATCTCAATAGATTACACTAAATATGATACCAAAATCTCAATTTCGCAGAAACATTGAAATTGATGCTTTAAGTAAAAAGCAAATGATCAATACAAAATGCAATCCAACACATATACATCTAAGAACACAAGCAAAGATAAGGTTCTCTAAAACAATAGTTATTATTTATTTATTCATATCACACGTCAATCAAATCCAATACAATGAGTCCAAGAACTCTCTTATCAGTAATTTCATTGAGATTCATGAGAAAAACTTATGATACCTGCCTGATATAAGTACTAGATAAAGTGGTCATTGGGCACACTACAATTTAAAAAACCTTTTGTGTATAGTCTAAACACATCTATATTTCTGACTTGCGGATTTAGTCCAGAGTCCTTGCTTTAACAGGAACTTCGCCTTTACCTTCCTGCATGACTATTCACTCACTGGACATTTTTAATTATTATTGCTGACTTGATTGATAACATTTCAGTAATTTCTGTTCATTTTTGGAAATATGGGATCCAATTTCATCAATCCTTTTCATTGTTTCTAGTTCATCCTTGTACTACAAGGAGCTAAGTAATGGATGGTCACTCCCGCCAAAGCACTGCGTGTTGTGAGAAAACTAATGAATCCTGATACCCGGAGTAAAGCATATTTACCTTTCACTTCATTGTGCTCCCTCCAGAGAATGTGTGATCACAACTAATAGATAAGAAGCCCTACATGACAAAGTTTTAGTATTTTCAGTGATGAAGCGGAATTTGATATGAGTTAATATAATTATTAGCTTCAAGCTTATAAAATATTGTACACTGAGTTCAAAATCTCTTGAACCTAACACACTCATTTGGTAGTGTCAATCTATGAAAACAGACATTGCTGAAAACATTTAATTCTCTTCAGTGTGTTCTCATAGCAAAACAGAGAGGCACTAGTTTTTGCATTAGTAAAGTAGTTGAAGTATTTATTAATTTTTATCTAACAATCATGTTAAATAATATATATTAATTCAGTATGAAATTAAGTACATACATGTTTTTTATGATTCATGTGCTAACATTTTTTATGTTCTTGAGGTAATTCTAATAAAATCTGATATGGCTTTAGAATGTCCTGAATATATATTCAACATATAGAACATTATAATGGGCTTTTTCATATTTCTTTCCAGTTAAATGCTATACATGTACTAAATAGACTATTTGGCAGATTTCCAGCTGAATATCCTCCTTCTTCATTTTTTCCATATGTCTTATGCATTTTGATATTGTAATGATCTATATATTCATTATATCATAATTTTTATATTTTTCCTTCCATATGACTGTGAACTTCATTATAACTACCTCGTTTGTTCTTTAGGATCTGTTAAATCATTATTATTTTTTTCTTCTATGTTCTTAACCAATCATTATCAACTTTCAAAGTGTTGGTTCAGAAATTTTACTATCGAGCATTGTAACAAATTATAAATAACTTTGACAATAAATAATTATGTATTTTAAAAGTATATCATTGCATTATACTATAACCATGATATCAAAATTACAAATTATCTATTCTAGTTGTTAAAAACTATAAACATTAACAAATTACATCTAAACACCATTTAGATAAATAAAAATATACATTATTCATCTCCCCTTAGAGCTCTATACTTGCTCAATTCATTAGGAAATGTTCTACTGAGTTCTACCAACATGTTAGCTTTGAATTTCCTATAAGCATCTATCTTTCCTTTAACTTGTTCGTTTTTGGCAAGAGCTTTTTCAATACAGTCTTTTGTGTATAATTGAGGATTGCGCCCTTGGTCTATGTAGCTAAAATAAAACAAATATAAGAGAAGTCATTAAAAAATATTAAATAAATCGTACTCAAATACTTCTAATGGAACGTGAACATCCTGTACTTGTGCTTTGAGCTTGTCAACTTCTTGTAGGCCATGGACTAATGCTTGTCTAAAAATGTTTACATTGTTTACAATTCATTTTACAGAAGAGTGATATTTAAAACTGTAGTACTAAGACACAATACTTACAATTTTTGATTTAATACATTTTGGCTCTGGGGCTGAAAATCACTTACAATAATGTGGATTTGACGAACATTTTCTATAAACATTTCTAACTGTGTTTCCAAATTTTCTAATGACGATGAAGAGGCCATATTCAGTATCTAATTATAAACTACAGTAATGAGTATTTATTTATTATTAATGTTTTTAAACCAACAGAAAATTATCATAACAATCTTCTACAAATGTCAGCTGTCAGTCATCATGTCATTTGTCATTCCATCAGCAGATATACCATTTCTGCTCATTTTTTTGTAAATTTATTTTTAATTCATTATATAATATACTGTCATTTGATTTTTGTTACTTTTGTGTGTGTGTGAAGCATCAAGTTGTGTGAAGACAAAATTAATAGTTTATAAACTAATTACTTTTATTTTCCAAATTTATCATTATAGGGAAATAATTAAAATGTTGGCAACACTTTTACAGGTTAGAAAAAATTGACAGATATGTCATCTTTTTAGAGGGTTGCCTAACGCTAACTCTTGTATCTCATCTTGTGGAATTAGAATATTAAAAAATAGTGAATATTAAAGAAAGTATTAATAAAGCAATCATGGCAAAGTTCGACTTAACTTCGAAGATGGGCCAGTATTTAGACCGGCATCTTGTTTTTCCCTTATTGGAATTTTTGTCCGCAAAAGGAGTAAGTATAGGTTAGGTTTGTTGTTAGGTGTGCTAACATATTTATTTCTTTTTGTAGATTTACAATGAAACTGAACTCTTAAAAGCCAAATTAGATATTCTAAGCAAGACTAATATGATAGATTATGCTATTGATATTCGAAAACAACTTTACCCCGATCAGGAAATACCCGAGGACCTAAAACAAAGGCGTAATCATGTTGTACAGCAGCTTGCAGAGTTGCAAGAAGAAGTTAAACCTATCCTTAAGATTATGGAATCTGAAGAAGTTATGAAGAATATGGAAAACATGAGAGATTCAAAAACACTTATTACATATTTGTCGAAAGAATTCAAGGTACAAATTTACTATATAAGAGCCACAATTCCATGAAAAGGTTGTCATCGTTACTTTCATAGTAATCAACCTTAAAGGAATGCTTTAAAATTATTTTGTTAACATTGGCATTGCTATGCAGAATACCCTGTAAAGGTATTAAAAAACAGATGCAAATGTATAACTGACTATTCGTATCATTTAAACATTTGCTTTGGAAGGTTTTATACTTATGCAAAAAAATTGTTAGTACTTATATTAATAATCCTTTGAATATAAATTTATTTTTCTTTTCTAGTTTGAAATTGAATTGATTGACAGTCTTCACAAACTAGCCAAATACAGATATGACTGTGGCAATTACACAGTATCTACATCATACCTGTACTTCTGTATGCTGGTATTACCTCCCAATGACAGAAACTATCTTAGTGCCTTGTGGGGAAAATTTGCTTCAGAAATTTTGTACCAAAACTGGGATTCAGCACTGGAAGATCTCAACAAATTGAGGGAATATATTGATTCAAGTCCTAATCAGTTTTCTGGTAACAGTTTGCAGCTTCTACAACAGAGGACTTGGTTGATCCATTGGTCCCTCTTTGTGTTCTTCAATCATGTCATGGGCAGAGAATTGATTATTGAAATGTTCTTGTATAGACCACACTACCTCAATGCCATCCAGACCATGTGTCCTCATATTTTGAGGTATTTAGCTACAGCTGTAATTATTAATAGAGGAAGGAGGTCGGCACTGAAGGATTTGGTAAAAGTTATTCAGCAGGAAAGCTACACTTACAGGTTTGTAAATATTTTTTAGGATTGGAGACCCTAGTAGTTTTTACCTGAAAAAACTTTATATAAAAGACCATGCATTTTTTGGACAATGATTAGTTTAAGGCCATCATAATAATATACTAAGGATAGAACCTATGAAAAAACACTTAGTAGTAGCTAGTAACAATGTCTGACTCTTGTTTCTGAAATGTCAATGGTGTACAAAAAAACCTTTTGGTACATGTACAATGTTATTTATTTTTGTTTTTATTTACATTTCAATAAATTTAGATATAACATGTAGCATTGTAAAATTAAAAAAATATTATTTTAATAACATATAAAATATATATTTTACAGTTACATAGTTGCAAATCACATGTCACTGATATGACTTTGAGGTGAGAAAATATTACGACAACAAAAGTGTTATAAAAATATAATTCTTAACTTTCTTACATATTCATAATACTTACAAATGAAACATAATCTTATCTTTTGTTGTCTACTGTGTTTTCGCTTTATTACATATAGTAAAACCCACCATAGTGTATACAACTTGTATTCAATACTTCCAACAACAATGGACTGCAAAATATTTAAAAATTAACAAATTTATTGATTTAAAAAAAGAATACATTATATTATTCACATAACAGGTATCATCATGTGTTAACATCATGATACCTATTATGTAACATTAAAATATCAGGGATAGGACATTGTAGCTATTAATGTGATGTCAGTTCCTTCTTCCTGTCATGTTCCATCCTTAGGATATTATATTAATATTTAGGGCAATGAACATAACGCAAGATTTTTTTGGCATTGAATGTAAGCATAACATAATATGTCAATGTTGCTATATTATGGTCAATTATTTCATACTCTTACATTACATAAAGTTGCATTTATAAAATACATTCTTGTATATAATAAAAAGCATTAAAACTTAATAAAAGTTAATAGTTTTGAAACACCAATAAATTAAACAGTTTTAAAAAGTAAAAGTAAAATGGGAGAAATGCTAATGGTTCTTAAATCAAAGTTTGTTAAAATGAAAATAAAAAACTTATAAATAAAAAAGATAAATGAAGATAAACAAAAGAAGCTTAAACCATCTTATGTTGTACCACACAGATCAACATTTAGCTAATCTTTAGTGCCAGCTAAATATGATAGAAAAGTTCTTGAAGTTAAAGCTCTTCTCAAAAACTGCTCAATATACATAATTAAGTACCAACAGTTGGACTTCTATTAATACTGATGGATATGTAGCAGTTACAGAACATTTTATAACAATTGTTTGGCAGTATTACAGGTGTTTGCTGTCTTCTTTTAAATATGTTGGGAGGCATACTGTTGAAAATATAGCAGGGGAATTACAGCAAGTTGCAGATGGATGGAGTATTTCTGACAAAGTATATGCTATAACCACTGACAAGGGGGTAAATATAGTAGCAGTAAAAATAACTGGTTGGGTGCATATTCCTTATTTTGCGCACACTGTCAATATGATTGTTAGGAATGGATTGGTGCACATAGAGGGGATGATAAGTTTACTGACAGAAGAAGAATGGTTACTATTAGAGGAACTCTATAAAATATTAAAACCATTAGAGGTTGTTACTGTAGAAATGAGTTCCGAAACTGAAACAACTATGTCCAAAGTAATTCTTATTAAAAAGGGGGTAATTTCATCTTTAGAATGAATTAGAGTTTAAATTACAAGTCAGTTAGGAAGAGAATAATTAATACATTCATTGCTAGCCTCAATAACTACACATTTTGGGTACCACGAAAATAATATAATAATGGGAAACTCATCTTTTCTGGTTCCAAGATTTAAAACTAAAGTATTAGATAAGGTTGACTGTTTAAAAAAAGTTACAGAGAGGGTTCAAGAAGATTTAGTTAGACGATACAGCCCCAAGTCTTCCAATGGTACACATCAGTTACCGTTGACAGAGATGTCAAGTACAGAAAGTGACAACATCATTTCTTCAAATAAAGTTGTCTCCGGATATCTACAATGAATGTTTTCAGGTATCTTCATAATGTGGCACTCAATCACTTGCATGTTTTTTTGTCTTTGGCAGAGAAAGATTTAAACTATTGAGTTTCTCATTTATAGGTTCTATTCCAGTTTTATTGTAAAGCATTCTCTTTGATGAATTAGGAAGTGGGTCATCAGGATGATGCATTCTAGTCATCTGATTTGTCAAAGGCTGGCTGTTCCATCCACTTTTGTATTATTTTTAGCAAGACCAATTTATTTTATAAAATATTAGCAGCAGTTTCAATCAATTGAAATTCCCTCATACTTGTATGTTAGCTTATAAATGTTTTGCTCTAATTATAATTTTTCTTTTTATACATTGTGTGTGGCAGTTGAACTTTAATTTGTTGCCCTATTTTAATTCTCAAATACTTGACAATTGGGAGGGTTTAATTATATTGTTACTTAAGTTTATAGTTGGAGAGTGATCTTGGATTCTATGGTTAAATATTATTAGTTGTATTTTAGAGGGATTTATTATTAATCTCCATTTATTGGCCCAAGATTTTGTGTCATTCACCTGCCTTTGTAATATGTTAACTCTACTTTTAGGCTATTGATTATGTGCTTTAGAAAGGAACTACAACATTTAAGTAGTTTTATTATTTCATATGGTCAATGGACCTCCCAAATATGAAAAAATTGCTGAGAGCTACCATTTAAAGAGGTGCGTTTTTGAGAATGAGGTGAATTAGTCTCTATACACTAGGATGAATTTAGGTGAATTCTATGCACTTTTCGTACTAGTCACATTTTAAGTCAAAAATATTTTTTTCTCAAAAATATATTAAAAAAAAATGAAGCAAAAAAACATGAATTCAAATTGACGTTAGGTAGAAGTCACAGTATACAAAGAAAATTTTTCAAGGTTCGCCACTCACACCATTTTTTGGTCATTTTCCCTATTTTTTCGCAAACATTTTTCAATGTAGCTTTAGGTATATGCAATGGTACATTAAATGGAAAGAAACAATAATCACCTTTAAAATTGCCTATTGTATAAGGCTCCATATCATTAAGCATGATATGGTTCTTTAAAGTTTTCTACTTGTAAAAATTTTTGCTATTTACAGCAAAAAGCTGCACTCTTCACCTTAAAGGCCATTTTAATATTTTTCAATAGGACACTCTGATTAAAAGCTATTTTCTTTCTCAAAAACGCACCCACTTTCATGTACCTTCTTAATGTTCATCTACCATGTCCTTTCAGAACATTGGTTACCATCATAGCTATCTTAATTTTATTCACTGCCACCCTAAATAGCATGTTTAAATGGTAACATTCCTCTGTTTTTTCATATTTGGGGGTTTGTTGACCATATCGTCCCTACCATTTCCAACTATCGAATCTGAAAAGTGGTACTTTTCAGGAGAGCAAAATAACTCTTTTTTAGAGAATTCTAAATCAGCGCTTTGACAAATGGAAAATTTTTTATATTTTTAAAAATTAATGTTTGATCCTTGTTAGATTGATATCAGAATAAAAGTGCTTACCGTTTGCTTCTTTCCACAAAATCACATTCGTTATTTTGCTTTTTGTGTTAATCAACGATTTGTTTTGGTCCAATGTTTTAAAATTGCGAATGTGGCATTTTCGACAGTTCATATTTGTATAATTTTAGCACATTGATTTGGTGCAATGTTTTAAAATTGCGAATGTGGCATTTTCGACAGTTCATATTGGTCTAATTTTAACACATTAATATTCTTAATTGAAAAGGAGGAAAATGAAAATAATCTTAATGTTCTTACAAAGTTTATTACAAAATATTTAATTAAAAATTTAAGTTATAGGGTAAAATGGAAAAATCATGTATAAAGAAATTATTAAAAGTATTTTTATGAAAGTATGTATTGATCGAAAACTAATGTAATTAGAAAAGTTAAAAATAATCACAATACAATTATGGAACTTCACGTCCTGTAGATACCTCAAGTAATCAGTAGTAAAATAATGATAAATTAAAGTAAAATCTTAAATGTTAGATTCAACGTTATCATTGTCTTCAGTTGCGTCAGGTTCTGGAATACAATCTCTGGCAGTATTAGATGTTGGTAAAGATTGGTAATATTGGTGGTATGGCCTAGGTACATAGTGACAAGAGGTTTTTTTTCTTCACATCCGTGATTGAAAGTATTTCGTCGAATGCCTTAATAAAGTTTATACTATTTTGTTTGCCTCTTTTTTGTATGGTTTCAAGAGATAAGAAGTTTCCGTCAATGCTAGTCTTCATGTAAATTTTGTTATTTTCATTTTTCCGATATTGGTACCATATACACTGTGTGGACGACGTCCCAAAGGCAGCATTCTTTAATATTTTTTTAAATAATTCTCGCTTTGACAACATCACTGTTTTTGGTTTAGCTATACCCAGTTAACTGAATAATCAGATAATGAAAAACCGATAAAAACAAGATAATAAAGTTCCTCACGGAAAGAACTTCTTGGAAGAAATAATTCAAACCATTATTGTGAATACGTGCGTTTTGTTCTTGTCAGCAATGTTTAGTATTTTTAACATTTTGCAAATTATAATTGAATAACTGTATCAATTACAACTCTGAAACTAATGTATGTAACACATTAAAAAACAAAATAATTAAGTGCCTCACCGAAAGAACTTCTTGGAAGCAATAATTCACAAATTGTGAACACGTGCGTTTTGTTCTTGTCAGCAATGTTTAGTATTTTCGACAGTTTGCAGATTATAATTGAATAACTGTATCAAATACAACACTGAAGATAATGAATGTGACACATTCGTCATTTTGCATTGTACATATATATATGCCTTTAGTTATATTTATACAAAACAAAATATCGAATATTCCATTTTCGTCAGTTTGCAGCATATTCGATATTTTGACCAAAACAAAATGACAAAATGTTCATATTCGATGGTTTAGACAGAATATTTCCCGCGTTTCTGATCAAGCTACGATTTCGATATTTTGCTACAAGGTGTATCACGTTTAATGCAAGGACAAGGTATCGAATCTGAAAAACCCGATTTTTCACATTCGATAGTTGGAAATGGTAGGGACGATATGAAACAATAAAACCACTTTAACATTGTAGTTCCTTTTAGCTCTTTTTTTTTAACAAAATGAATAGCCTATAATAAATTTTTACTAAAGGATATCACTACAGTGTCATCAGCAAATTATAACAAATTACTAGCGGTTGGTTCATTTTCACATGTCACTGCAGTAGAGGTTATACAATAGAGGAGACAGCTATGAACCCTGTGGAACTCCTTGTTGCATTGAAAATGATTGGAAATATGTTCCATTAATTTTGACTATACAGATGCGTCTTTTAAGAAAACTACCAACAATCAATAGTAGTGAAAGGGAACAGTTCATCCTGTGAAGTTTGTTTAATAATTCTTTATGCCAAACGGAGTCGAAAGCCTTCTTGATATCCGAGAAATCTCTGTCAGTCTTCAATCCTTGTAATCCTGCTTCCTGTACATTGGATGTTACTATTGAAAGAGGATCTATTGTTAATGATTTTTCCTTAAATCCAAACTGGTGCGCTGGAATATATTGGTTTAATTCTTCATATATTCTTCCTTGGATAATTTTTTCAAAAACTTTTCCTGAATAGTGGTTGGACAGTAATTTTGGAATAGTGTGTGGTTACTATTAGATTTGGAAATAATTATTACAATACTTGTCTTCCATTCATCAGGTAAGAAATGATTTATCATACAGTAGTCATATATGCTACTTATTTCTTTATGAATCATAGGATCTAGTTGCCTAAGGATTTTACGATTGCTGGTATTTTTGCCTGGAGCTGTGTTTTTTATTTTATATAAAACTTCGTCATATTCATCTTTTGTGATGATCCGAGAGGCATTCGGATTACAATTTGTTCTCATAAAAGTTTCCAAACCAATTATTCTCCTCATTTAAGGTATCTCTATCAAAATTATTGTCCATATAAATTATACTATATAAATTAATAACATAAATAATAACTGTATAAATTAAAACAAACTATATTTTTGCTTAACAGTTAAACAATACTCACAAACAATAATTCAAAACTGTCACATTTTGGAAAAATATTGAGGAATAATCTTGTCTAGTATTTTGACGTCAAGTTATTAATCAAAATAGGCAGGGAAAACTGGATTTGTGTTGTGTGAATATGGAGTGTTGAAAAGAAAGAGTTACTGAAAGGACAATTGAAAGAATCAGTGCAAATAGTCAACCAATAGAAAGAGTAGAAACATTCACCTAACTTGGTATGAACGTCAATGAAAATTGGAACCATTCCCTAGAAATAAAATCTAGGATAGAGAAAGCAAGATCTGCATTTCAAAAAATGGCTAAGCTATTTAAATGCCACGATTTATCAGTACCCATAAAAATCAACGATGTTACATCTTTCCTATACTGTTGTACGAAGTTGAAACGTGGACTCTCACAGACGCCACCTGTAAGAAAATTGGGGCTTTCGAAATGTGACTTTATCGTCAGCTTTATATAATCCTGAAGATCCTATACCGACCACGTTAATAACCAGGACGTTTTATTAAGAATGCAAAAAGGAAAAGAGTTGTTGACCACAATAAAAACAGTCAAAATTGAATACCTCGGTCACATCATGAAGAACAGCAAAAGATATGAGTTGCTGCAATTAATTCTTCAAGGAAAAATAGAAACAAAACAAGGACCAGGAAGGCAAAGAATTTCCTGGCTGAAAAATCCATTTACATGGTTCAACACAACAACCACAAATTTTTTCAAAGCCACAGTTTGCAAAATATAGATTGCCATGATGATCGCCAACATCCGAAACTGACAGGCACTACAAGAAGAAGAAGAAGAAGAAGAAGCAACATGTTTAGAGGCGATATCCTCATCTGTTTGAAAAGAAAGGTATTCAATCAGAGCATGCTTCTTGTTTTCACATATCTTTATTTGAGTTAGCAATTTCTGGATCTTAGTGATAGCCTTGTGTGATCTTCACTTTGTTACACAATGACAGATGGAAAGATCGATGTTTGTGATAACTCTCAAAGGTGGAACACAAAACAAGGAACTATGTCAATGGATGGGGTCAGTGATGCCATAAAACCAATAGCGACACTGAAATGGAATTGAACAGGCAAAGGTGGACACTTCCAATGGAAACTTCCAAGAACTGTTAGACATGGCAGAAGTGTACTCAACTGATAAAATAAAACGAACTGCTAGCAACTGGTTAAAAATCACAAGAATACTACGGCTAAATTGAACCAGCGTACAGATTTTTTTTATATTGTCCTCCATTTTTGTTGTGGAAGGGCCACCTGGGTGGGAGTTAACGTTTACTCGCCCATCTTGAAAACTCTTAAAAACACTATAATAGCATGCGATAAGTATTCATTGCCATACATTTTTTTCAATAAATTATAAGTTTCAGCAGCTGTGTTTCCAATTTTCACATAAAATTTAACAACAATTCGTTGCTGTATCATTATTTTTCGACAAACTAGAACAACAGCTCTAATAAAAACGAATTCTACGACTATACTGATTTATTTACAGAATCTAGAGTTACTGCATTTGAAAGAGAAGGCAGTCGCTGGTTTTTGGCGCATGCTTACTTCTTCTGTAGTAGCATCAGTATCGTTAGTTAGGCACATTTTATATTTATCTGTGTTATGGGTCAGATTGTTATACGATGGATTCGTGATCAACGGAATCGTATTAATCAATTATTTACAAGAAGAATATTTAGTAGACCTCAAAAATATAATTATAATGTTTAAAGATCACTTTAATATATTAAAGCGACACTTTAATGGACTATTTTTTTTTGTTTCAGGGATCCCATTACAGAATTTTTGGAACACCTTTACGTCAACTTCGATTTCGATGGAGCTCGTCAAAAATTACATGAATGTCAAACAGTTTTACTAAACGACTTCTTCCTAATTTCCTGTTTAGACGAGTTTGTAGAAAATGCAAGACTTATGATCTTCGAAACATTCTGCAGAATTCATCAATGCATTAGTATAGGTATGTTAGCTGAAAAGCTCAACATGAATCCAGACGAGGCTGAATGTTGGATCGTGAATTTAATTAGAAACGCACGATTAGACGCTAAGATCGATTCTAAATTGGGGCATGTGGTTATGGGTGCACAGCCTTTATCGCCATACCAGCAACTTATTGAAAAAATTGATTCCCTTTCGGTCAGGTCAGAAACTCTGTGTGCTCTTATTGATAGAAAGCTCAGAGCGAGGACTGACGTAAGTTTCTAAAGGTATGTTAACGAAATGATACAAGAATTTGTCATTTTTGTTACAGATACGGTGGGGAAATCCAGATTTTTAAATAACGGTTATTTTGTAATAATTTTATTGGATATAAATAAAAGATCTTTCCAGTACGTCTCTATTTATTGTAAATTTGTAAAAAAAAATTTCTGTTAATTTGCGATTACAATCTGGTCATAAATTTTTATCTATCCTAAATTACTAAAGTTGCTTGAAATCAATAGTTTACCCTATAGTGTTTTCTTAATCTAGTCTGATAAATAACGCACTAATGTTAACGTGCACTACGCGCCCAAGCACATGCTCTGTTTTTTCACTCACACTTAAACGAATTCGAAGAGCTCTGTCTTCTTCAGTCTTCTAGTTCGCCCTGTGATTTCAAGGAGCTGGTTTATTTTAACACTCATATGACAATCGAGTCGTTTTTCATGATTTTCAGCGGTCTTCTTGATAATTGTAGCCACAGTCTCTGTACCCAAGCTCTTATAGAGACCGCTGCTCTTCATGTACCAAGGAGTATTCACAATGTCTCTCAAAACTTTATTCAGAAATTTCTGGATTATTTCTATATTACTTTTCTTAGCACTTCAGAGTTGGCTACCATAAATCCAAATAGATCGTAGTATTTGTTTATAACGTAAAGGCTTGTTGTATATAGAGAGGACTTTCTTCTAAGCATCCAATTCATTTTTTTGTATCTTATACCAAGTTCTTAACATGAACTTTCCAGCGTAGTTGTGCATTTAATATTATACATAGATATGTTGCCGTATTTGCATATGGTACTTGGTTATTATTAATTTTTAACTGGTATATTTTGTATCTTTTTATTGGTAAAGTTAAAGTGTACAGATTTATTTTCATTGATCCTAATTTTTTATTTTTTGCCCAGGAATGTATTTTGTTAAGTGCTGTTTGTACTTTGTTTATTGCCTTATGGTATTATGTTTTAATACAGGTATTATAAAGGATAAGGTATTAATACAGGTTAAATAAAGGACCGGGTCCAACACGCTACCTTGTGGAACTCCTGCTCTAATTTCTCTTATGCCTGAATAGGTGTTGTTTATGTCTTGTCTTATATGAGACTATGAGACTGTAAAATTTGCAAATATTGTTTCAATTTTGTTTCAATAATTGTTTTTATTCTTTTAAGTAGGAGAGTCTCAAATACTTTCGATATTATAGGAAGTAGTGATATTGGTCTACATGAAGAAACTTCATTGGGAGGTTTTCCTGGTTTAACAATCATTATGACTTCCGCTATTTTCCGTAATCTAAGTTAATGCATTAACCTCAAAGCAGCATTAAAAAGATTAGGAAGTTTCACAATAGCTTTACAAGGTTTTCAGTACCTCACCAGTGATTAAATCATAGCCTGGAACTTTTTTGGGTAGTTATTTTCTTTTATTTCACTCATTATTTCTTTAGGAGATTGGTCTTATTATTTTCTCTACTTGAACTGGTTCTTCCAAACTTTGCTAATCTTATTCGCTTTCATTGGATTTGAATGTGTTTTCAAGGTGTTTAGCAAATTTGTGTGCTGTTTCTTCATTGCTCCTGGCCAATTACCGTCCGCTAGTCTAATGGGTGGAGAGTGGATAATTGGTCTTTTAGTTTTTTTGTAGCTTTCTATAAAGAATAATCAGTTCTCTTGTCTGTCATTTATCTGGAGACTGGTTTTGGTGGTTTAAGGGATGTATCCGTTTTTTGTAATTTTTTCTTTTACTCTAATCCGTTCCGTCAATTCCTTGTCGCCTGTGCAGTATTCAGCTTCTTTGGTTGGTTCTTTTCCTCTTTCTTCTGTCTGGTTGTGTTTGCAACTGTGATGTGTCTTTCGAATGCGTGTGATGTGTCTTTCGAAAACGGCAACAGTTTCACTTAAACAGATTGGAAGCTTTCGAAATGTGGCTTTATCGCCGTATCCTAAAAATACCATGGACAGCGAAAATCACAAATATAGATGTCCTTAAAAGAATAAACCAAGAACGCCAACTTTTCGAAACCATCAAGAAAAGGAAAACGGCGTATCTAGGTCACATCATGCGAAATGAAAAATACCAGTTCCTCCAACTTATAATCGAGGGTAAAATTGAAGGCAAGAGAGGAATGGGACGCAAGAAAATGTCCTGGCTCCGAAACATAAGGCAATGGACAGGGATTAACGACATACAATCTCTGATACATATTGCAAGAAATAGAGAGTTAATGGAAAATGTGATCGCTAACATCTATTAGTGGATTTGCATCTGAAGAAGAAGAACAGTTTCACTAAATTTAACCTTGTGATTCTCGGCAGCTTTTCATTCGGCATATTCATTTGTTGACCTCTGACAATTCTCTTGAAAAAGCGCTTGATTGGCTTGCGCTAAATTCGTTTTATTTTGTGTAGTTAATTGAAACATCATGCATTCATTAATTATTTTCGAGATTACTTAATGACGGTAAAAACCAGTCATCAGATACCACTTACCATAAATGATTTCCTTATTTATTTATAGATAAGACAGGTCCACACAAACATCCTTACCATTAAGTAGTAAAATGAATAATGAATTTGTAAAATGTGCAAGATATAACACTGTCTAGTCTTTTTGTAGGCAGCTAAGTTGTAAAGGTTATCGATCTAATTAATTGGCAAATAAAAGTATTGGAGTTCTTGAACGTTGTTTTTGACTAAAGTAATGATAAAAAATAGATCGTTTGGTTTTTGTGCTGTCCGTCCGTGGATGAGTGCAGTAAAAACTATATAAAAATTGATCAGGGATTCAGATTCGGTATTAAAAATTACGTACATGCATCCTCTGCGCTAACCTGTAGTGAATTTTGACAATTCGTCGTCAGTGCATGAACTGCATCACTCTTAAATCCTCTCCACGTCGTATTACCATTGCTTCCTAGATATATCCAGCCATACAAAGTTTTCCTCTATGGATATTCCTTTCTCTTGTCCGAGAAATGCCAATTTTCTTGACTTTATTAATCAAAATTATCCTCTCCCATCAACCCTTATAATTCAAAATTACTCAATTCTCCAAATTGCATCGCCGCGTCGTTTCGTGGATCCTTAAATTTTGCTTAAAAAAAAGTTGAAGAGGAAAATCTGTCTTTAGTTATATGAGCGGGGCAAATTTTTAATTAACACCTTCAAATATGATCATTATATGATTTGCCTACCAGTCCTAAATGATTATGATTGGTACTATACATTTTTATTTTATACGCACCAGTCTAAATAGACTGGTAGTGCTTAAGAAATGTGAGTGCCCTCTTTGTGTACGTTTTATAAGATAAGATTTATGTGCAGCGGTAGCAGTATACATGCAAGAAACGCAGAAACTTGTGGAAAACTGTATTAGTATCAGGTTATTCTGTTTGGTAAAACAAAAACTGAAATTCTTAAGAACTGCGTGTATTTTCAAATGAAACAAAACTGAAACTTTATTGTGAAACATATTGTAAAATACGTATGTATATAAAAGACTACAAAAATTGATGGTAATATTGTTAATATAAATCTCAAAATATATGTATTGTGTAACATTAAAACATGATAAACATAAAGCAGGTTTTCCCTCGCAGATATCACAATATACACTTTAGTTATCTTTTTATCGGCGTCTTTACTTTTCATTGTTGCTCTCAGATTTTTATAGCATTCTGTAAAATTTCAGCGGTAGCAGTATACATGCAAGAAACGCAGAAACTTCTGGAAAACTGTATTAGTATCAGGTTATTCTGTTTGGTAAAACAAAAACTGAAATTCTTAAGAACTGCGTATATTTTCAAATGAAACAAAACTGAAACTTTATTGTGAAACATATTGTAAAATACGTATGTATATAAAAGACTACAAAAATTGATGGTAATATTGTTAATATAAATCTCAAAATATATGTATTGTGTAACATTAAAACATGATAAACATAAAGCAGGTTTTCCCTCGCAGATATCACAATATACACTTTAGTTATCTTTTTATCGGCGTCTTTACTTTTCAATGTTGCTCTCAGATTTTTATAGCATTCTGTAAAATTTCAGATTTTTTAGTACCTGGTCCTTCAGGTTTGATCAGTACATGTTTTGTCTTAAAAGAAGACTGAACGTTTGTTTGTTCTGCAGATTCTGACTTATTGGCAACTCGAAAAGCGACTTCTTGGCAAAATTTTCAAGGCCACTTCTCATTTGAGGTTATCTCGAATATGAGAATATTTACATCTTATTGTAAATTACCCAGGTGTTCACTAAAGCTGCCCCAAAAATTAATTCCAAAGCAGCTTTTTTTTACCACTTCAAGGTCTTTCTAAGATCGGTTTAATATACTGATATTTAATCACTATAATCAACCCCCTTTTTTCGTTCTGTCTGATGTTGTGCTGTATTGTGCTCCCATTTACTTGTTATCATTAAAAGGGAGATCTTGCCATTTAATAATTTTTATTCCTCTTTGTTGCACATATCTGTCGCTTCATTAGATTTAATTTTGTTTGTAATAACCCAGTAAGCACAAGTACGTACATAAGACATACTAAGTATGTACTGATGGGACATAAAGTACGTACAATGTACGTACTTTGCTGTACCAAGTACGTACTTAATAAGTACATAAAACGTACATTTTCCAAATTATGGTACACTTCCCGTCATATAAAACTGGTACACTTTTTTTCCCAATGTAAACCTGTGTTTAGAAATCACTTCGTTGTTGCCATTACAGATAACGGAATTGCACTAAATCTAAATAAAAAAATAACGTTCAAAAATGTATAAAATTTGTAGACAGGTATTATTTTTATTGTTATAAAAAAACTAAATCTAAGAAATTAAATAAGCAGAGATAGGGTTGAGTTATTATCCAAAATATTTGAAGGATCTATAAACCTAGGGTATTGACACAGGAAACATTGGAATGCATCTACTGTAATTTTATACTTAAATTACCTACCGAACTCAAACTGTATTCTGTGTCAATAAAATTTGTAACAGGCAAACTACCAAGATTTATTTATTATTTATTACAAGAACGATCAAAAATGTGAAAAACTAACATTATACTTTATTCTACGTATTATATACTAAAAAATATTTGGTGCGAAAAAACGCTTTTCAAAACGTTACAGTTAAATTTTTAGGATGCATGTTTAAACAAATTTAATGTAACTGACTGATCAAGACTGCTCGATAATGTTTTACTGTTTAGTATACTCAAAACTGGTGTTATGTCACACAACCTTGCTTTTAACTGGTTTTATCTAATATTTTCGTTGAACTGGCAATGGTGCCCTAGAAATCAGAATGACACATTTGACAAGATCAACGTACACAACTTAAAAAACACGATTTTTGATTATAAGAGTTGTAACAGTTTTTTATGACGGGAACGGTACGTACCTAGTACGTACTGAAAGTACGTACCTGGTACGTACCCGGTTGTTTTGGTGGTAAAATTAAATTGATTGGTGAGTAAGTCTTATTTTATTTCTTTTTACCTAAACATTATTATCTTTAATTCCATTGGTCCTTCGACGGAAAAATCACTGCGCACATGCAATTAATAAATGCATAAAAACAGTGTATTTTTCGGCCGAGGGACAGACTGGTTCTTAATCTCAAAGCAAGACCAATTTTGCCTGAGTAGCCCATTTCAAAGAAACTCTGCGTTTTATTTTCTCACCTATTTAAGTCATTGAACTTCTATACTTCGTCAACGAAATTCTCCATACTTAGAAATTTTCTGGAAGTAAATAAAAAGTCTAACGACTTTGGAATTATTTCGCAAATAACGAGTGGAGCAACTTTAACAGCAGTTGCTGTTTGGCACCAAAATATTATTTGCTTGAAATAAAGAAAAGTCTGAAAAAAGGTTGAATCGTTAATGTTCGAAATAAATAAAAATGTGGATAGGAGTAAAAATTATTTCACAAATCATAACACAATCAACGTTTAATATTTGCTGATACTACGCATTAAGGAAGATAGTATCGATTGCACTTCGAGAAGGAGGAACCGACATCTCTGTTTAACAATCGAGATGTCTTTTAAGCATAGAGTAATCATGAACCTTTGTTATATAATATATTCATATTAAAATGTAAGAAGTTTCGAAATGCTAAAGTGTATCGTGGCTAAAGTACTCTATTGCCAGTAACATCCCGTTTACAGCAAAGCCCGCGGTTAGCCTTCGGCTAGTGACAGTCCGAACTACACCAAATACTCAAATAATAAGAAGATTGAACCGAAGAGTCTTTATTCCTCTTCTCGAGGGGCGGTTGGTAACCATCCAGGAATCCAAGATACTGCAGAGGATAAACCATGGCCTGGAATCTTATATGAATGACTTGGTTCATTCCCCCATCACTTTGACCCCAGCGAGTTAATAAAGAGAAATGACAGCCTATCTCTCTCACGAAGACTTTAACCAATCATAAACCAAATAAAATAATCAAACGAAGCAATGTCAATTCTGTCAATCCAAATTAATGACAGATCTTCCGTTTGTTTACAAGTTTTCAATTTTATTTTATTATCTTTAACTTTCGTTTGCATTTATTCTTAGTATTTTAATTTAAATTTGGTTACTTAATTTTTAAAGTTTATTTTGAGTTACCTATTGTAGCAAAGAATTTTTGTGTTGTGCTAGTAACAAAACTAAACATGGTGAATTATTGTATTGTTCGTTGTGTACAAATCATGGAAAAATTACAAAAAGAATGATAGTAAGTTGTCAGGAAGCAAAAAATAATAGTATTTAACTTCTGCAAATATGTGTAATAAATATTATGTAATTATTTTATAACTGTTTTATCTTAAACAACAAATAAATATACGTATATCTAGAAAAAATTGTGCATCTTATATCCTTATTTTCCAATAAATTTTAATTAGTAACGAAATAGCCCACAAGAGGCGCTAAAGGGTATGTATGTAAGGGGTGTTCATTCGAATTTGCCGCCAAAAGATGATTAGTATTGACCCCAGCCGCAAGGGGCCTAATGAACGAAATTTATACATTGAGTTGCCTATCTATTTCTACTATTATATTATTTATCTATGGGATAAACCGACTGTACGACACTTTTTCAGAAGGTGTTAACCCGGAGTGAGAAAAAGAGTCAAACGAAAGTAGAAAGCAGTGTTTCACTTGTAACATAGGACTTTGCCTCAATGATAAAACATCTAATTCAGTAAAATAAGAAAACTGTATGCAGTATGACCAGTTATACTAATAAATGGCTTACGAAAAAAAAAATGATCTGAGGGACGAATTATTCACGAAGCGGACCAGATACATAGAGGACCAGCAAGACTCGTTACTCGCTGAAAAACTGATGCTGTATGACTTGTGCAAAGCAAAATGCAAGTGCAATGTTGAATAAAAAGCACGTTTTCCAATCAATGAAGCAGAGAGAAACAGTTAAATTTAAAAATATTTTTAGTACATAAGTATTATTGTAACGTCTATGATCATTCGATTCGATTCTTGTCAAAATTAATGCGCTGACGGCTGACCAGTGAGAACGTTTTATCTTTGTCTTGTGTTCTGCCATCTCTCTTTATGTGGTGAGCATCCTTTCCGTGCGGTTTCTAACCTCACCTTTCATTTATTTCTGGTGTTACAAGTTACAAGATGGTGGAAGTGATAAATTAATAGATTAATAAGCAACATTTAATATATGATTAGATGTGAGAATGCGCGTAATAACTAGTTCTTAGTTTTTGTTTCTACTAACATATCCAGTAAAAGTTATTTGCTACATTTACGAACGGTAGTAGGAAGTAAGAATTATTTTAGTTTTCCTTACAGACCCTGTAGTAAGGTCTCTCCGATTGTTTATTAACAAATATATTTTTTACTTATTCCTTAAAATGTCTTCACTGCTTTGTAAAAACTATGTTGTCCGAGTATACCAAGAGGTAATAGATGACGTTATAGCTGGAGTGAGAGAACACTTTCTTGAAGACGGTGTAGATGAACTAGTTCTTCAAGAGTTAAAACAAACATGGGAAACGAAACTTATGAGTACCAAAGCTGTGCAGGAAGAACCGGAGAAAAAGAAAATTGAGCACCCTGCCAGCAATGGATATCCAAAAGTAGTCAATAATCCAATGCCACAAGCTACCAATCAACAGACTGTACAACAACCAACTCAGCAATTGCAACCGGCTATTCAGCACCTTGATAAACTAGTAAGTTTGATTAATTTGTTATTATTTTTATTATTCATTCCATATTGATTAATTTGTATTATATTCATAATAATAAGATTAATTCTGGGAAAAGTCAAGATTATTTCAAAATATGTGTTTGAGATACTGCAAAAATCTGATATATAATAATGTAATAGAATGATATCTATATATTTTTTCTTAAACTATTCTTATGTATTCAGTAACTATATTTAATGCAGTAACTGCAGTGATTACAGTAACATTCAACTGATTGTAAAATTGCTTAAAATTGCCATGTTAAGGTTATAGATGTTAAAACCCACTTTAGTGAGTTGATCCATTTATTAAAAGTATTTCATAATTTTATTTCAAATATTAAGAATGACAGTTGAAAGGTATATAGGTTCTTTTATCTAAATGTAAAATTTATGCCAGACCATCTAGGTCATCTCCTTATTAATTTCCTTATAATAGCTATAGGAATTTCACTACAAGCAGTAATTTCAAACTCTCTGTAGGCATTATAATTCGCATTTTCATTGATATTTTTAGAATAAAGGTATCTAACCATCTATCTCTCTATCTAAACGTATTTCTCCATGAATTTATCTATATTTTAACTTACTATTTGACTTGAAAACTTCATCTTCAAATTAGCTTAGATATTTTGTCCTTTTCATTCTGACATGTGTGAGTTAATGCTCTATCAAGAAGCAATAATGTTTTTTCCATTTTACCATTTTTTAATTGATGGACTCTAAACCAATCCATGAAAATTGTACTATCCACCCAAGCACTCTTTTAAAAGTGTAAACGATACACATCACATATATGGATGTAGTTAAGCAGAAAATGTCCAACCCAAAAAAGTGATTGTTGGGAAATTTTGTTTAAAAGTTTTTAGTGTGCCCTAACTAAAATATGCATAATTTAGTTGCCTGGCATTGATTTTAAGATAATGATATTCATCTCGTAGGCACCTCGTTTGTATTTTTTTAAATGTAAGATTGAATGAAGATATTTTGAAAATTTTATGTTGGATGTTTTTAACAAAAAACAAAAATCTGAAATTTTTTTCGATTAAACATACTTATGTGGGTTGGAATCTTTCAGATAAATAAATAATGTCATATTTTTACAAAATTTTTGATGATTCAAAGAAACAAAATTAAGTATAATGTTTTGCTTGTAAATTTAAAAAAGTTTTAATTATTTTGGGTATCTACCTCAAAATCTAGAATTGGAACATTAAATCCATCAATGTCTTCAACTACATTAGCACCTATAAAATTTTCATAAAATGGTTTAGTGTCCGAAGGAATTAGATGCTTTTAATATCGTTAATTTTATCCTCTGACAGGGCTTTACCATTGGGCCAGAGTTGCATAAGCAGCGCCGAAAAGCTCTCTGTGTTTACTCATCCTCGTCGCTCAATATTTCATCGCCAAAATAACTAGGTTTTATAAAGATCCAGGGAATCCAAAGACCAGGGAATTGTACTTTAGTTTTGTATAGATTATAAATCTTTAATAATAAGAGATGTGCCGGTAAAAATAATGCAGGCCGGTAAAAATAATGCAGACATGTTTTCACTACAGTAGTGTGATATGTACTTTGGCAGTTTATTGATCTGGTTGATTATTTCCTGAATTTTATTTTCAGGGACTTTGTTTAAACCACCTTGTTTTCTACCTCTTTGATCAAGAATTGGAGCATGATTGTTTACCTTTCTCAGAGCTGTTGTTACTCTTGACGGAGTTATTCTAAGACTATTGACAAACATTTGCCTACAAATACGCTGATTTAATAAGGAATATTGTCTGGAATACAGACGTCTTTCAGTGTTTCTTCCATATTCTTTTTTTCGGCATTTTGTGGATATTATTGACAATGAAGATAGTTTGGGTATTATAAGACCCAAGACTCCAAAAACGATCAAATTCCTGTTTTCGTGACTCTGTAGAAATCAACTCGGAACATTTCTCAGTTTTGTGTTATTTCTTCAATCTAGCTGAAAACCACGAAAAAAATAATCAGTTAACAACATATTGGTATTTTTAATAAAAAATTTCCGACTTACCTCAACATTGGTAATATTTGAGTCAAATTCCGTGTTAGATATTGCACTATTTGTTTGGTTTTCCATAAGTTTTGCTAGCTCACATTATGTATTTGCCTCTTTTCAACATAATTATTATTAAATAAATATTTTTAAACCCGAACAGTCAGAAAAATCAGACACAACTGAATAAAAATAAATGTTTATCAATACATAGGTACATTTACTTAATAAGATGAGTAACTATAATAAATTACTTTTTATCTACCAAGTTTGTCGGATGTCCAGAAAGAGTAGCTTAAGAAATTATTTATTTTCCATTTTTTTAATACTATAGTTTAAAGATTGAAATTTTTGTTTGCATTGCTTGTAAATTGATGGATATGAAAATGATCTATAAGTGAAACATATATTTTGAGATTGAACAATAATTTAATATGTAAATAATTTATATACATATCACTGAAACTAAAATATCGGGTATATATTCATAGGTTTCAACAGATTTTAACTCTGAAACAGAATTCTCAAAGTAGTTCTCTTTTGCTTCTTGTTCATAACGTTGAAAAAGCTTTTTATAGCAGTTAAGCTGATCGAGTTGTGTCTAGTCTAAATCAAAATGTTTGGTCAAAAGATTTCGCACATCATACAGTTTTAAATTATTTACTTTGTGAGCATCGGGGATAAGTTTTTCTGGATTGATCATACTAATCTGTTTGCCTTGCCGTGTGATATTTACCAAAGATTCGAAATCGTTTTTTGTAAAGAAGTTCACCTCATATTAAAACATTTCTTGTCCTGTATCATGTTAAAATGTACCTTTTACATTCCTTAAACTGAAAACCCCATGCTCCTATTGGTGTAACAACCTCTTGAACAGCAGACTTCCAATTGTAAACACAGCTTTGTTTCATATCAATGACTGCAGAAAATTTGGAAATAATTTCCTTATATTTGCCAGGTGTTGTGACTATTTCTGCTTTTCATAAATTCTTCCCAATTTGACCTAAAACTCTATCGGATGGTAAGAATGAGTGACCAACTACAGGAAAAACTAACTCAAGTAATTTAACATTTGGTGGTGCGCTCTCGTCTAGCCATTTGCAGCACATACGAATCATTATCAAGTTTTAATTTTGACCACTACATCCATCGTCGAGTAGTTGTACCTTCTTTGACATGTTGTCAAAATCAGTGTCATTGAGTCGATGAAAGGCTGTAGAGGAAATTTCATTTGAGCCTTTGCCAAACTTGTCCTCAGTCTAACAGGATGAAAATACATTTTCTTTTAAAATTAGAAACTTTGAGGAACCTTCAACAACAGTAAAATTATAAAATAAAGCTGCCTTAAATAATAAGCACTCTGATCAGGAACTGATCAGAAACTGAAATTTTTTTGGCAGTCAAACGACTAAGACCTAGTCACAAAGTGACTAGGTCTTCTCTGTTTTCTTGAACAAATTGGAAAAATGCTTTCGCTCGAAGTTTGTCTGTTTTTCAGTCCTTAGTTTAATTTTAGATTGCTCATTTTTCTCCTATTTAATATGTTCACTTAGCTCTAAACATTTTGAGCAAATGTCTGTTCTTGGAGTTTTAAAGCTCAAATTATATTTTCTGTTAAATATATAGCGAAAATATGAGCTCTACACAGTCTCTGATGGAATTTTCTGAGCACTGTACATTGAATACAACTTTCGAGACGCTGAGTTCAGATGAAAGATATATTCTTTTCGTCACTGAACGGCAATAATGGGATTCAGTACATTTTAATTGGTTTATAAACTTTTTCACTCCTCCCAGCTTATCCCCATATTTCACAGTTTTTCGATGACTACCTCTGCGTTCAATCGGTACTAGGCCTGTTTCATTAAATCGTTTTATCACACTGGAAAGCCTGTGTTTTGTTATCCTTAGCACGTTGAAAAAAAGCTGCTTGGCAGACCGGACCTTTTTCCTTGGAGCTTACCTGGTCGCTTCTTTGGAGCTGACCTGGACCTGATTTTACCTGATGTTTTTTTGGAGAATACTTTTCATTTTTCGGTCGACGACGGACAGTACGATTCGCAGTGCAGTATTTCAAAATAAAGGCATCTTGAGTCGCTTTATCTTTGGTCTCTTAGATTAAGCTATAAAATTTCTGTATATCGTTTATTTTAAACAAGCAGCACTTCTATGTTTTTGAATTGTGACCACATGTTGGGTATTCTGGCATATTCTTGGCTTGGATTCTTGTCTTATCGACGGCTTGGAAATAAAATCATAACATTCACAAAAGTACTCACCTTAGACGTTTTGTAACGTTTTTCTTCCATTTTTCAGGTTGCCTTATTTGGTTCCTTGCCTTTGTTGGTGTGACAGGAGACGCATTAACTTCCATGATAAAAAATTAATACTTTTTTGTATATAAAACTAATTTCTTGGACACAAATATAGTTTAGGAAAAGCACAAAAGCAATGTAACGACTCCCAAAACTAAAACAAATTATAATAGCATGATGTAACAACAAATCTAACCATGTGTTAGCTTTACTCTGAATTTCCTCATATATCTCTTTGTCTTTCTCTGTTTTATTTTGCAAGTATTTTAATATGTCCATTTCTTCTTTTTATTTAGTATTTTTACTTGTTGGTTCTGTTCTTTGGTAGTAATCCTTTCTTGCCTCTTATTTTCCTTTTCTCGCTTAGGGCATTACAAGCTGTTCTTTCAATATATATTCTCCAACTGTAGCAAATACACTTTAAATGCTTCTCTTCCAAGTGATATTACATTGTCTGTAATTGTCATCTTCAATTGAACCAGTATCCGAATTGTTCTAATAGCTTCGCTCTGAAATAATTGTCCAGATTTTGAGAATAGCCGCCCTCTAGTCATAAAATAATCTTGCAACGCCGACAGTAATATCGTATTAAAACTTTTTAAAAATATGCCACCTTAGCTGATAAAAAATATAATATGATTAGCATACCTACTGTTAGGACACCCACTTAATAATTCAATTTTTTTCCTTATTAATAATTTAGTTAGGAGAAATCTATACCACAAATCTTTTCGGTCGATGACTAAACATCGTTTCTGCTGAGTGTGCAATGAAATCATTCCGGTAAACAAAATGCTGAAAGAGCGTAGCTAATATTCAAAAGTAACGAGACAAATAATTGATAACGGATAATGCCGGCTACCGTGTAAATAAAATACCGACATTTTTAAAGTAACGATATATAATTCTTAATTTGATATTCAGTCTTTAGGTTATTGGATAGTAAAGAATATAAAGTAACGAGGGTAGTTATTTTTTCCACATCACTACACTTCATTCCCAATTGAGTTTTCCTTCGAGTCTAATGTAATAATTGTATTTCATCTAATTTAAAAATACAGTCAAGTTTATGTCATTCAGTTAGTTTTTTCTGTTTTAACCATATTTTACCACATGTAAGCTTATTAAATGCAAATGTTTATTAAGAAACGGATTGACTCCCGTGAGATATGGTAGATAGCTCAGTTAGTTAGAGCATGAGCAAAGGTACGAATCGCTTAGATCGTGGGTCAAACCCCAACCGGGTTCAGTTGTGTAGACATTTGTTAATTTGGTTGGTCTTTATTATGGCTATGTTAATTCAAACTTACAATGTACCTACTCTGTTACGTTATTCTAAGATCTAAAGTAACGTTTAATAAATGTATGACTGAGAGACTTGCAAGACTCTTGCTGCAAGACCAAGACATGGAGCGCATTACCAAGACTAAGACCAGGTGTATTAGCGCAAGACCAAGACGTTCTAACACAGACAGGGCGGTGTGCGTCGCGTCGGTGTTGAAAGCGGTCTCTCGTCTATGGTACTTATTTTGTGCAACACAGACGAGCCGTCGTTCGACAGCTCTCCGCGTCGGCAGCTGCGCAGCATATGCAGCGGTTTTATTTGGTTGCTTTTGTGAGTGTTTGCCAAATTTTGTATATATTATGGAAGCTATAGATATCGATAAATTAAGTAATTACCGAAATCCACACAAGGCTAGCAATTTGGGATCTAATATAATATTTGGGATATTACTTATGGATATAGTTTATTTTAGTCTTCAATTTTCTTAATTTTTAAAAAATTTCAAATTTTATGAAAAGTTTTCTATATCTAGTTAATACTCCAAAAGTACACGCGGTTTTTTTCCATATACTTAGTAGATTTTTGTACAAAATATGAAATAGGTTTAGGATATTTTTCAGAACAAGCTTTTGAAGTTGTTCACCGTGATTTAAAGAATACTTAGAATAACAAACATATTATTAAACCAAACAATTTTAAATATATGAAACATTCTTGATAGTGAATACATTAATTACTATTTAACTGGGAATAAGCCACAATTACAGATAAAAATACGTTTATTGACGTTTCAATTTCCACTTCGGAAATCGTTCTCAAAATACAAACAGTAAATTAAACAAATTTTGTTTTTTTGTTACATAGTGAAAAATTCTTCTAATAATTTAATTTTATCTGACTCATTTATATTGACAATTCAGACATACATTATGCATTTTAAAGTATACTTCATCTAATTTAGATAACGACTTACGTCATTATCCACGTCAGAGATCAGAGTTGACATAGTTGCCAAAGTATAAAAAAATCCCGACTCCATTTTAAATCAAATAGATTACATAATTATTGCAAAAGTATTACTTACCATCTCTTTACAACGACTATTTAAATTCTTACGTGACATTTTTGAAATAAAACACACTAATTTTGTTCTAAAAAGAACATATTTTATTAGATAGTTCAAAATATAAAACAAGAGATATTCACTTTAAAATTCAAAATAATGAAGTGCAAAAAGTGTCAACACCGCAACTGTCAAATAAGTGTTACCAATTTATGCCAAAATTTTACCTTCGTTCGATTACAGTTACAGTGTGTTCCGAACAAATGTTCTTGATAAAAACGCTTTATTTATACAAATTAAATAAAACATATTATTGTGTATTTCTTCAAGTTAACATTAATAGAAATTTTTAAATATGATTTCTACGCGTATATAATAAAATATGTCTAGTGGCTGTAATGTCAGTGTACTCGGTAAAGTGGTTCTAAAAAAGACCACACCTACACCCTAAATATTTTGTGTTGGTATCATGTGACGCCACAGGCTATGACGCCGATGACGTGCATCGTTATATAAATTAGATGAAGTGTAGACGACTTTAAAATGATATTGCCAATATTGTTGAGTTGCGCTCCTGGGACGACTTTACTTATAAGATAGTTCATTCGATTACATGAAATCAACTTTAACTTGAGAATATCCGTCAGAAAAAAATCATAGCATGTAATTCGTCTTTAAAAAGACAAACACATGACATGATGACAGTAAAATTCTCCTGTTAGTGATTCCATAGTAAATTATGAGGGAAAAACCAGGAAAAAAAAACCTCATAATACAATATTAATGTAAAAAAGGGAATAATTAAATCCTTATACGATAGAGCCAAAATTACTTGTTCTAACGAAAATTCGTTCTTGGAGGAGAAACATTTGTTAACATCTGTTTTATTAAAAAATGATTATCCTTTATCGTTTATAAATAAGGAATTTTCAACAATCGATCGAATAGAACAGAACAACTTAGAACGAGATCCTACAGCATACACAAGGAATAATATGTGGAAAATAACAATACCGTACATAAAAGGATTATCAGAAAAACTTAAAAGGATAGGAAATAAATTCAACATTTCAACAACATTCAAAACAACAAACACATTGAGATCTGTCCAAAGTTGAGATGTTTGTCCAAAACCAAACCTAACAATGAACAAGAAAGGACAAAGAATTGCATTTATAAAATACCTTGTGAATGCGATCAGTTTTATTTAGGTGAATCATCAAGGCCATTAAATGTTAGAATAAGTGAACATCAATCTTATATTAAAAATAGAGAATTTGATAGATCTCAAATATGTAAACACGCATGGGATAATGAACATAGGGTTCAATGGAATAATTCAAATGTAGTCCTAAAAGAAATGGATGGTAAAAAAAGAAAAATCAAAGAAGCTGCTCTAATTATGCTAAATGAGGCCAATTGTGTCGCAAATTCCTCGGCAGAATGTAGTAGGATCTGGCTACCAATATTGAAAGAGGAAGTTATTAATAAGAAAATACCAGTATTAGTAAGTCAGTAACATATAGAGGATACATAATTTATAGTTTTTAAATAACGTAACATATAAAATCAGAATTTTGATGTTTGTTGAAGGTAAACTAAATTCACGAACAAATACTTACAATGTCGGGATAGTATTACGAGGTTTTTTTCCTGGTTTTCCCTCATAATTTACTATGGAATCACTAACAGGAGAATTTTACTGTCATCATGTCATGTGTTTGTCTTTTTAAAGACGAATTACATGCTATGATTTTTTTCTGACGGATATTCTCAAGTTAAAGTTGATTTCATGTAATCGAATGAACTATCTTATAAGTAAAGTCATCCCAGGAGCGCAACTCAACAATATTGGCAATATCATTTTAAAGTCGTCTACTTTAAAATGCATAATGTATGTCTGAATTGTCAATATAAATGAGTCAGATAAAATTAAATTATTAGAAGAATTTTTCACTATGTAACAAAAAAGCAAAATTTGTTTAATTTACTGTTTGTATTTTGAGAACGACTTCCGAAGTGGAAATTGAAACGTCAATAAACGTATTTTTATCTTTAATTGTGGCTTATTCCCAGTTATATAGTAATTAATTTACAATGCCACAAGAAAATAGCTTCAGAACAATAATAGTGAATACATTGATATAAACATAAAAAATTCTTTTATGTATATAAGTATTTACACATTATGGATTTGAATTTACAGTCATTAATAAAAATCGGATAAAATTGGCGTTTATAACTCGAAAATAAAAAAAATGTTTAAAATGCCATATTTTTGGCTCTATAGGTGCTTGACACTTTTATCTAATTGCAAATTGAAGGTCTTATAATCTAGTTTTATAATCTCATTACCGCAAAAAAATACCTGTAGAGATGAAAAAAATATTACATTTTTAAGCATGATCTAATGTAAAAGAGTCGATTTTGGCAATTTTAAGAATAAAAACATTTTTTTCAAAATTCCACACATGTGCGATTTAAATTTTAGCATGAAATATCTTATTTTACTTTAAATAACATCATCATTCAGCCCATACTCGTCCACTGCTGAACATAGGCCTCCCGTAGTTCACCCCACAAATTTCTGTCCTGAGCCGCCTGCATCCAATTTTGATGTGTCCGTTTCAGGTCATCCGCCCATCTTGTTGGTGGTCGTCCTCTATTCCTAAAGGCATCTTGTCTGGGTCTCCACTCAAGAATGCGTTTTGTCCATCTGCCGTCCTTCGTTCTCGCGACGTGCCCTGCCCAGTTCCATTTTAAGGTTGATATTCTTTTGATTGCGTCGGTTACTCCCGATCTACGGCGCAATTCTGTGTTGGGTATTCGGTCTCTCAGGGTTAATCCCAACATGGACCGTTCCATTGTCCTCTGTGTTGTTCGAATTTTGTTTGCGGACGTCTTAGTAAGTGTTAGCGTCTCCGCACCATAGGTTAGAACCGGCAGCACAGATTGATCGAACACTTTTCTCTTCAAGCAGATGGGAAGAGCTGATTGGAAAACATCTCTTAGCTTTCCATAAGCTGCCCATGTCAACCCTATTCTACGTATCCCTTAAATTTAATTACTTAAATAACATATCCCAACTGTAATATCATGTTGGTTATTTTAGCTTTTGATCAAACATGCTTTAGAACTCAACGTGTCTAATGTTTTAAGTTTTAACAGAAGGTCAATTTTTTGGTTTCAAATAAATTTCATTTGGTTCCTATTAAAACTATTTATCTAAAATACCGGTAAACGTTGAATGATATCTAGTCATTATTTATGTAGATCTTGTAGAAATTTTGTTATTACTTCTGTTTTATCGATTCTCGGAGATATTATAGGGTTCAAGTGGATAATTAGGTTGATTTATTATTTACGATAGAGATTCTCAAATAGAAACTGACAATAAAATATTTAAGTTTTTAACTGGATGATTGTAGATATAGCTGTTACGGTGGATTTTTAAAAGTGCTTTAAGGGTTAGGGAGTAGGGTTTATTGTCAATATTTTAAAATTTCTTTTAAAAAATGGTTTAATATAAATTTATTTATAACACATTGAATTGTACCATGTTTATAACATTAGTACATTATAGTACTGTTACAAGCAAATGAAATGAATATACTTAATATTTATGTATAATTTATTAAACACAATAAAATGTATTTTATTAATTACCACTATTTCATTAATGAATTATTAACTACAAAAGACAAATCGATCCAAACTCTCTAGACAAAGCAATCGAACAAAAATTTTTAATAGCCGATATAACAACAATGATAAGTTCAAAACACTGAGATTGCAAAAATTGTTCCCATGTTTTAAATAACATTTGTGCTCATATAATTTCTACTAAGATATTAAATAATACCAGATCATCTATTTTGAATCATTTTGAATCATCGACAAAAATGTAATATATGATGACAAGTATGATAGTAATACGATCTTTCACCGCAGTAGATATTTCTTTGTCGATAAAAGTTTAGATAACATGAATCATTTTTTAATGATATGTGATAATGTAGATCGATTATTTTTTTAATAATAATTATGTTTCTATTTAAACAAAATTTTTAGGTTTAAGTGGCTAACGAAAAATAGTATTTAAAAAAAGATAGTAGTAGAAAGACATTAAATCGTACAAAAATAAAAAGAGTTTTTTTCAGAAAAATAAGATTTTTCAGTAAGAAAACACCTGCAATTTTTTATACTATACTTTCTTTATTGTTAGTTTTTAAAATATTTTAAGAAGGCGATTTTTTAAAATTTCATTTCAAAACTACATACATTTTTTTGAAATTAAGCTTCTAAACTGAGATTATAGAAATGCATCTGCCACAGACAAGGCTTCTCATGTAATAGAAACAACAACTCCTCAACAGGTACAAAACAATCTAGAACTACTATTACTTAAATTAATGGAAAGAATAGATAAGATGTTTGATCTCATAATGTACCTGTTATCTAAGCTTAACCTTCAACACTAAACTAAAGATGTGCTGTTGGAATGCCAATGGCTTAACCACTCATTTCCACGAAGTTAAAGCACGCATTTACTTTCATAATATAGATGTTATGTTTATTTCCGAAGCACACATGACTAGTAAGAGCCATTTCTATATTCCCAAATATTCAACCAATGTAACTCAACATCTATTAGATGAAGCCCATGCAATTACGGCAATTATTATAAGAAATAACACGAAAACATGCAATAAATAAAATTCCTCTTCTTCTTGATGTGCCTATCCGTTACGAATGTTGGCAATCATCATGGCAATCTTTATCTTATCTGCAGCAGCGCGAAAAAGCTGCACATATATTGAACCAGATTATGAGGTTCTTTAAGATGTTCTTCTTCCTGGACCTCGTTTTCCAAATATTTTTCCTTGCAGGATGGCTTGAAGGAGACCATATCTGGATTCATTTCGCATAATATGTCCGAAGAATCGTAACTTTCGAGATTTGATGGTGGTCAGTACCTCTCGGTTCTTATTAATTCTTCTGAGGACCTCCTCATTTGTGACGCGGTCAGTCCACGGGATCTTAAGTATTCTCCGATATAGTCACATCCCAAATGCTTCCAGTTTTCTGCACATATCTTCGTTCAAGGTCCACGATTCACCATAAAAACACCATAAAAAAAAACAAAGAAGATGTACCATCGCAGCATTTTTACTTCAGTATCAAGAAAGAGGTTGTGACTCTTAAAGAAGGCCCGATCCGATTGAAGGTGGATCTAGCTTTTCCGATGCGTGCTCTAATCTCCTGGTTGTTGGTCCATTCTTCATTTATTATGGTTCCGAAGTAGTTGTAGTGCTTCACTCTTTCTACAGAGGATTGGTTGACGTAGAGTTGACCTTCTGTGATGCTTTTCTTGCTAATTATCATAAGCTTTGTCTTCTTAACGTTTATATTGAAGCCATATTGTTGACTATAATACGTGATTTTGTTCATAAGAACTTGTAGGTCTTCTAAGTTGTCTGCAAATATTATGGTGTAATCTGCATATCTGATGTTGTTTAGCCGGTAACCATTTAGTAGAATACTTTTTTCAGTTTCGTACAAAGCTTTGATAAATATTCTTTCAGAGTAGAGATTGAAGATTAGAGGAGACAAAATACAGCCTTGGCTCACTCCACGCATGATTTTCACATAGTCAGCGTGTTCACCTTCAACTCTGAGATGTGCTATCTGATTCCAGTAAATATTTCTAATTATTTTGAGATTTTGGTTGTTAATTCCTGCTTCTTTTAGTATTTGCATAATCTTGGCGTGCTGTACTCGATCAAACGCTTTCTCATAATCAGCCAGACAAGCGTATACGTCGCAGTTGACGTCTCTGCATCTCTGGAATATGACTTGTACTGAGAACAAGCCTCTTTAGTACCGATAAAATTTGTAAACCTGAACTGGTTGGGGGAAATTTGACTTTCACACAGCTTCTAGATTCTGTTATGAATTATCTTTAGGAACAATTTTAGTAGATGACTTATCAGGCTTATAGTACGTTAATATTCGCATTTTTTGGCTTCTGTTTTTTTTTGGAAGTGCAATAAACTCAGATTTCAGCCATTCTGTTGGTATTTCTCCAAAGTTGTATATCTTGTTGAATATCTTTGTGATTATTGCTATTGATTCGTGGTCCATTAGTTTGAGTAGTTCTGCTTGTATATTATCAGGGCCTTTTTTTTTTTTTTTTTTTTTTTTTTTGGATGAGAATCTTCTAAAGAGATCTGGGAAGAGGACCCAGATACTGTTGGATTCGTCTGAACTATAACGTTGGAATGTTGATAAGGTTAGTTCAGGCGCCTACCAACTAAACTCACCCTCTCTTCCAGCAGCGCACCCGGAACTTTTCTTGGCGAATGCAACTTCGGGAGCACCACCGCGGTCTTCAATTTTCACGAAAACCTAGTATTGTCCTCGGTAGAGAGTCTCAAAGGTAGCTGAGTGACATAATGACAGTATAAAAAACAATATAAGTAAGTAAATAGGACAGTTACACTATAAAATTAGTACAGAACGCTGAAGTATGTGTCTAATGAGCAAAAAAAACGCGAATTACAATTATTTTATTAGTCTTTCAGCCTATTCCTTCATCCTGTCTCGCTCTTTCTAGCGTCTCCTTTTTTTTTATGATTTCCGTTATTATTTCTAACACATAATCATAGTTCTTTCTGTTCTGCATAGCTAAGTCCAGTATATTATTGGGCGTGACCTCTCCTAGCTTAATTCTCAGTCTTTGACGTTCTTGTAGAAAGACATTGCATTCGAAAATGCAATGTTCCGCGTCATCAGTCACACCACAATCCATACAGATATCGTCATTTGTTTTTTTAATTCTGTATGTATACGACCTAAAAGAACCGTGTCCGGTCAGGAATTGTGCAAAGAAATAGTTTATTCTCTTGAACCTACATTTGTACCATGCTTTTACATCGGGTATTAGTATTTTAGTCCATTGTGCTTTTTCCCTTTGTGCCTCCCATTCAGATTGCCATTCATCAAGGATCTGGTTCCTAATTTCGTCTCTTACCTGTGTCAGGTGGCCGTTGCCGTTATTGTATAGGATGGCTCTTTCTTTCGCTAGGAGGTGAATGGGGAGTGTACCAGCAATCACCTGTAAGGCTATCGTAGATGTAGTCCGGTACGCACTAACTACTTTAAGAAGGGGCTTTCTTTGAGCTTTTGTAATCAAGTCTTTGTACCTGGCAAACCTTAAGACTTCAATCCATACAGGGGCACCGTACAAAAGGGTCGAATGCACTATTTGCAAGTACATTCTTCTTTTATAATTACTTGGCCCTCCTATATTAGGCATTAATATTATCAGGGCCTGTCACTTTGCCATCCTTTAACTGTGTTATCGCGGAATAGACTTCCTGCTGTAATATTCTTTGGCCATCATTTACCTCTTCTTCTAGCTCAAAGGTGTTATCTTTTTGTTCTTCAAATAGTTTTTCTAGATATTCTTTCCAAGTTTTTATTTTACTCTGTTTGTCAAAGATGATGTTTCCATCAGAATCAATTATATTGCCCTTTTGCCTTCGTCTTAGAACCCACCCCCTGTGGGTTCTTTAACTTTAACTTTCCTGTGTACATTGTGACTATCTTACTAAAATAATTAAATAAAATTAGTAGAGTTAATATCCAAGACCATAATACGATCAGCAGTCGCGTATGGAAGCGAAACATGGACGATTGCATTAACAAAAAGGAAAGTAAATAAATTGCTTGTGTGGGAACGTAAAATTCTTCAAATGATATACTTATGGCCCTTGCAGAGCTAGAGTCTCTATTCGGATAAGAAAATATAGTCAGATATATAAAGGCCAATAGATTCAGATGGGTAGGTGATACGCAATAACCACAATCGCCTTATACAGTATTGGAAGATTCAAAACGGAACATACGAATTATTAATACAATTATTAAGATCCCCTGACCTGCAATTACCCAGTGTAAATTTCAATATAACGTCGCGATGTCTTATAATTAATTCATTTGTTCGACTGGACTGCTGCTCCTTCGCGATTTCTAGTAGCGTATTCGACAGGTGTACGTCGACACTGTTGTCTATCGTCCACTGATTTTCTGTGTTTTTGTGCAGATAATAACAATGTTTTATTAATAACATTTTTTTTGTGTTCATTAGATATTATTTGAATTGGTTAGTGTATAGTTTAATATATTTATTATTCCAAATATTGTTGATAATTTAAAATTTAAAAGGATGTATATGATACATCAAAATCTACAGATTTTTGCCGAAGGTATCTATCGATTTGGCAACAGTCCCAAGGAACATCACTGGCCGAGCAAAACAAATACATGCCCTTTGCTTTGCTTCTCATTATAACGCCATAAGCTAAAATAAAAGTAGTGTTTCTAACCATAAATCATGTATACAAACAAAAAAAAGTACAAATTTTAAAATGGTATTATGGGGGCAACTCGTACCGTGGTATTATAAATTTATTTATTTGTGCGTATGAAGATAGGCCAATACCGACACAATCAACTATTAGTTGTATTATTAAGGTGCGCACGTGCGCAGCAGTCGAAAAATATCGACTGGAGAAGGAGTCCAGTCGAACAAATGAATTAATTATAGTCAAGACATCGCGACGTTATATTGAAATTTACACTGGGTAATTGCAGGTCAGGGGATCTTAATAATTGTATTAATAATTGGTATGTTCCGTTATGAATGTTCCAATACTGTATACAATGTGTTACAGTATTGGAACATTCATTTTTCATTTGAATCTTCCAATACTGTATACAATGTGTTCTGGGAAAGGCCAGATGGAAGGTCTATAGGGCGGCCTAGCAAAAGATGGAAATATGCAGTCGAAGAAGATCTAGAGAAAATGGGAGTGCGACAATGGGAATTACTGGTACAGGACAGAAAAACATGGAAGGCAATAGTAAACGCGGCAAAGACTCACGAAGAGTTGTAGCGCCATTGATGATGAATATCCAAGCCACATCAGTGTTGGTCGAAGATTCACAGGGCTCGTCGGCAAGGCTCATTATTTTATCTGCTAATTATTGCCCACCGAATAAAATAATTAAAGCTGATTATTTTACTGAATACTTAAGATGTTCGGATACGCTTTCATTTCTGCCGGAGATTATAATGCCAAATATCAGAAATGAAGCTCCAGAATCATAACCACACATAGACGAGAATTATTAAAAAGTATTAATGAGAATCATTTAATTTCTCTCTACTGGATAGCATACTTATTGGCCCACTGATAGACAAACAATTATCGATTTCGCTATAGTAAATGGAATATCACATACGTACCTAAAAATTTCTCCTTCATTTGACCTCTAATCAGATCTTAATAGAGCTTGCAGACTACTCAAAAGAAAACTGATCCAACATAAAGACAATGGAATTAACAAATATTTAAAGAACCACTCACCTGCAGATAATACAAACTATTCGCTGTGGAAACTAACAACAAAACTTAAACACAACGAACAAATGCGTATGCGAGTCAGGAAACAAAAAGGTACTTGGGCTACTGACATAGATACAGTATATACTTTTGCAAATCATCTATGGGTAGTCTTAGTTAAACAAGAGCAAGCTATTCATGAAGTCGTAAATGCACCATATCAAATGGCTCTGCCTATTAAATCTGTTAAGAAATCTGAAATCAAAGAAATAATTGATAATCTGGAAATTAAAAAGTCATCTGGATATGATTTAATGTCTAGTTTAGTACTAAAGAATCTACCCAACGAAGGCGTAAGTTGAATTACTTATATATTTAATTCAATATTAAAAACAGGTTATTTTCCACTCCAATGGAAAGTAGCTCAAGTTGTTCTTATTCCAAAACCTAATGTTAAAACAGTAATGTTTTACCGAATTATCAGTTTGGGTTTAGGAAACAACATGGTATCATCGAGCAAATTCATAGGTTGGTAAAGACTATCAGAAATTCGCTCGAACACAAAAATTATTGTATTGCTGGATTTCTAGATGTCTCTTCAAGCATTCGACAAAGTTTGGCATGTAGATCTTATCTCCAAAATTAAATCCATATTTCCTCATCCCATGAGTTCACTTTTAAGATCCTACCTGACAGATCGATTCCTTCAAGTCAAAAGAGGTGGGGAAATCACTAACCTGTTTCCAATTTATTCCGGATTTCCACAAGGAAGCATACTAGGACCTACACTCTACTTAATATACACATCAGATCTCCCAATAACGACCAACACAACAATCGCTACATATGCCGATGACACAGTTATCATGGCTTCAAATTCTACAGCAATTGAAACCTCCCAGGTATTGTAAAATGACCCACTTAAACTAGAGAGCTGGCTTAAACTGTGGCGAGTCTAAGTCAACAGTTTAAAATTATAAACAACACTCTACTACCAGTTAATACTGTCGTTAAATACTTAAGAATTCATTTGGATAGCAAACTTAATTGGTGCATCCACATCTGAAAGAAACGCCTTCAACTCAGCTTAATCTACAGGAAAATGTATTGGTACATGAGTCGAAAATCAAATCTTAGCCTGGAGAACAAACTTCTGATATATAAATGGATGTAAATATAAATGGATGTAATAAAACAAACGATTGGAATCGAAAGTACTGCGCTAGATATGCACTGCTCCTTGGTATATTACGAACCACAGATTACACGACGAGCTACAGTTCCCAACAGTTAGCGAAGCAATATCTGCTGTAAACTCTGTATACAAGACCAGACTATTCTGCCATCCAAATCCGCTGGCCACGGATCTGCTCAACATTTCACACGTAAGAAGATTAAAACGATCAGAAGTTTTTATTCTGGTGTTTTCTAAAACTCTTCTCGATCTTTTAGTCTTGTAATACTCATATGTGTTGTCAGTGTTGTTTATCTGTATTAATCTTTGTTTGTTAAGTTGAAGTTTAAATTAATTCTTATATCATAGATTAAATTTATATTATATGTCTTACCTGGGTGCTCGTCACTGGGCGGCTTCCCACTATGTTATTGTACATAAATTATACATATAAACTTATTGTTTGTAATGAGACAGATTGCAATAAACATTGGATGTTAAAAAAAGCTTCTAAACCCGCCCAAACTCCTCGAACGAATTGTTGACACATGAATAAATCTGTATTCATTAATTATATCAGTACAAGAGTACATTTTCTTGTTCCAATGTATATTAAACAACAGAGGCTAAATAGACTTGAGGCTTAAATAGACTTTGAGTGATGTAAATTGACATGATAATTAGATCAGACCATTAGCTGATTAAATCGGACAAAGGCGCACAGGTAATATTGAATCCAAATTTGAGTTGATTGATGCTTTGGAATCAAATATCATTGTAGTTGACTGATGTTTCCGCTAACCATAGTAAAAAAATTGCATTTATTTTAGGTTCCAATTCAAATAACATTACCCCCACAACCCGGTACGGAAGGAGGACATAGTCGAATACTCACCATCCAAGTGCCGGGCTCCGCTTTACAAGGAAACCAACTACAAAAAATCCTCACAGGCCCAGTCATAACGGCCACTATGGGTCTGCCGGCCAGTATCGCCTCCTCTTTGCTACAGCAACATGTTAACGCTGCTTTCAACAGTCAACAACAAGCAGCCACCGTGGCCATTGTAAATAAAAGTGTTTTACAGACTGATGGAGCTGCGGACCAAGAAAGCGACATTGAAATGGAGAGCGGAAGTATGTCTAGGACTGATAGGGATAAGGAGCTTGAAAGTATGATCGAGGAGGGCATTAGCATAGAGATTATTTTACCTAGAAGTAGGAAGAAAGCCAAAGGTGAGTTTTAAATATTTTAAAAAACACACATGTCGGATAAATAAAGTTAGTCGTGGTAGTATATAGTCGCAGTATTTGTTAGGAGGTTTTTCCAATAGAGACCTCCGAAATTTGTTAGTTGGTTGCTATCATATTCTTGAAGCTAAAGCTATCGATTAGGCTGTGAGCTATTCAATCTGTTTTGCCAAATCACCATCGCTGGATGTAGCGTACAAAAATACGAGAAAATGATAAAATTGTTTTATCAAAATGGGTGTTCTGTTCGGGTAAAGTTCACAATAAGTTCACGGCAAGTTCAGATAACATTGAGTTCACTAGTTTACCTATAATATATCAATCAATACCCGTACATAGACGAAACGCAAGATCTGCCGAAAACACCGCCGCTGTCCGTGAGAGTGCAAAAGAATCCGAGAGTGTTGATTTTAAGTAGCTTCCAAGAACTCAGCCTTTTTTAGACAACAAACAGAATTGTCGAATTTGGTACGATACCAATCGAAATCCAGATCCAAGAGCGTCCAATGCATCCCCAAAAAGTCATTGTTTGGTGTGAATTTTGGTTTGGCTTCGTCATTGTCCATATTGATTCAAGGACAACGTTGGAATGACGTTCGTCGTTACGCTATAGTTCGATAAGTCTCGGGAAATCTCCGCAGATTAAAAAAAAACAGTTTTTGAGTCTTGTATGAGTATATTGCCAGTCTCTAAACGCATCCATGAAACAGTGGCACTCACATATATACTCACAAACAAGTTACAAACAGAACGATCTGTAAAAAACGATATGTGCTGAGGATAATTTCAGGGCCACAAAGGAACATGAATTCAAACTGAAGTAGCAACGGGTCGGCCACATAGCGTGACAGCTTTGGATGGGATTGTTGGTTTGACATCCTAGAAAAACCAAAGATGCTTAGAGGCACTCCTAAAGAGATGACGAGGCGGTATTTGAAGTATCAGTAGAAAATATTGAATTCAGACCTTTGTAAGTAGAAAGATATGAAAGGAATCTGAAGAAACCCATATCAAGGAGTTTGAGTGAAGGCTGAAAAGAGAGCGCTAATAAAATTTGAAAGTCCAGTAAAAAACTAATGGGCGAGGCAATAAAGCAATAAACCTAAAAAAAATTTGAAGTAGAATCTCAATGAAACTTATTGCACTCGCTTCGTATGAGTGTCAGGAAATTTTGTGAACAAAAGATTGATTTCGAAATTAAAATTTTATTGAACAAGGAAAATGAATTTTCGAAACTTTATTTCGAAAGTGATGACAAATCATAAATTTGTATAACGAAAATAATTAATGGAAATATTACTACTTGAGGGTTTTTGAGATCACTTAACATGAGTATCATGCCGCGATGTTCTCCAGGTAGAGATACCAGGTAAACCTGGGCATTGCCTTCTGGAGTTTTTCTTTTGTAATTTTTTTTAGGAATTTTTGAGGCCGCTGAACACTAATCTCATGTCGGTGATGGTGTGCAAGGCGCAGGACGGGTCATGTCTTTAGAGTTTTATGGAAATTTGATACAAAATCAGTGCAAACTCGTTAGTCGGTGTTTTTTGGGGTCGCTAAACAGGAATATCATGACGTTGGAGGTCTGCGATGCCAATGGTACTTAGGACATGCCTCGTCTCGTGAAGTTTTGTTAAAAGCTGATACAAAATTAGTGCAAATTGATTACTTAAGGGTTTTTGGGTCAGTTGAACAATAATAATCATGTCGGCAATGATGTGCGAGGCACCTGGTGCCAGGAGGGCCTTGGCTTCTAGAGTTTTGAGGAAATTAGATATAAAATCACTGCAAACTCTTTACTCAGTGGATTTTGGCCACCTGGTCCACATTATGAAATCGACTTTTGTGTATATCGGATACAAAATCAGTTCAAACTCGTTACTCGGTCGTTTTTTGGACACTAATATCATGGGGGCGATGATGAGCGAGGCACCTGGTGATAGGATGGCTTGGGATCATGGAGTTTTGTATTAATTCAATAGAAAATCAGTGTAAACTCGTTGCTTAGGGGTTTCGGGGTCGCTGAACACTAATATCATATCGGCGATGGTGTCCAAGACACCTTGTGCTCAAGAGAGGTCTGGTTTCTTGGAGTTTGTGCATCGGAGATCATCACTGTTATGATATTCGTGATAAGTGATCCCAAAATCCCACTAGTAACGAGTTTGCACTGATTTCGTATAGAATTTTTACAAAACTGTAGGAGGTGAAGCATGCGCCGATATGCTATTAGTGTTCAACGAACTCAAAAAGCCCCAAGGAACGAGTTTGCACTAATTTTGTAATAAATTTCCTCAAAACTCCAAAAGACGCGATCCGTGCTGGTCACTAGTGGCATTCTAGAGCATCACCGTTATGATGTATGTGATCAGCGACCCCAAAACCATCGAGTAACGAGTGTACACTGATTTTGTATCGATTTTCCTTAAAACTAAAGGAGAAGAGGCCCGTCGTTAGCAGCAGATATCTCAAAGACCATCTCCGACATAATGTTAGTGTTCCGCGATCCCAAAAATCCGCCGAGTAACGAGTTTGCACTGATTTTATATCGAATTTCCACAAAACTCCAGGAGACTGGGCACAGGTGCACCAGGTATCTCGGAGACCATCGCTGTCATGATATTCGTGTTCAGTGATCCCAAAAAGCCCCCGAGTAATAATATGGAACTCATTTCCGTCAATTATTTCCAAATTAAAAATTTGTCATATTTCATCATTTCAAAGTGCGCTTTGGAAAATGAATTTCTTTGTTCTATAATGCAAATTTCATTTCAACATCATCGTTTTTGTTCACAATAGACTCAATCGAATGCAAAACGTTTCATTGAGATCCATCCTACTGCAAAAAATTAGTAGGTTTTGAGCTTTTTAATGCTTTATTGCCTCGCCTATAGTAAGATATTTTATTTCCTTTTAGTTTGCTTACAGCCTTGGACTTGTACGACCAGTTAAGCTAAACTATTTAGTTTGTTTACATTTTATAAATTATATTTGGGAAGACCAATTCCGGCGATATGATAACCAGCTTGTTTTTGTATTAGATATAATGAAGCCATACAAGTTTCAAAATTTGTGCTTTAAATTAACTTTGTGTTTATCTCTACATTATTATAAATATAAATAAAATTGATTACCAAACAAAATTATGACCTGTATTCAATAATATCATAACTTGGATATTTTTATTTAGAAAATTACATTTTCTATCGGACTTGAGTTCTTGTTGTTTGTTGTATTGTTTTGCAAATTAAAATTTATCAATTTAAAACGCGTAGGTAAATAACACAGACTACGTAACATGGATATAAGAATAGTATATGGGAAATGAGTCAACACTCATAATCTTGAGTAGTTTTTAATATTTAATGATGATTAAATTTTGGGCTACCTAGGCTTACAATATTTGCCTCATCATCAGGTCCCAGTACGTTAGGTCTTATTTATATAAAAACCTACATCTAAAACAACTTAAAACAAAAAATGAACAACTGAAACACAATAAATTGATACTAAGTAATAGCAAAAACATTAATTGTAAGTAATAATTTTGGTTTGTTGTAAGCATAATTCAATTTTAACATAATACCCCTCTGTAATACCATATATTAATTGAGGCCATCCCCGGAAAAAGTTCCCATAAGTATATGGGTCGTTTTTTCGCAGATCGTTTAAATCGATCCGCCATGATGTAAAGTTAATTTCGGCCAAGTTTGGCAACAATGTCTCAAACCTGTGTCATTCGATAAACAAAACATTTAACTACCATTTTAACAAAGTTGTGTTCGCGTCCGTTGTTCGTTTGCTTGTCGTTAACGTAAGTGTGTTTATTGAGCTTTAAAAATGGATTCTGCCGAAGAGGTAGTTAGACAAAAACTGACAAGATGTAAGAAGATTAATGTGACGCGAGAAAAAATAAAAGTTAAAAGGCAATCAGGTAAAATATACGTCACCTCGGCAGGTCGCGATGTTGCAGCTAAGTCATTTCATCATCATCATCTTTGGCTCGACAATCCTCTGTGGATCTTGGCCTGCTCTAAGATTCGTCGCCATTCTGTTCGGTTTTTGGCAAAATGTTGCCATCTTCTGATTTTTAATATTCGTAAGTCGGTTTCTACTCCATCTAACCACCTAATTCGCGGTCGGCCTTTGCTTCTTTTTCCTACAGGTGTTCCCGTGGTTAGCTTTTTAGCAATGGTATTTTCTGGCATTCGTATTATGTGTCCAGCCCATCTAAGCCGCTGTGTTTTAATGAACGTTATGACATCTGGCTCATCAAAGAGCTGATACAATTCAAAATTATATCTTCTGCGCCACTGCCCTTGGTCGTTTACAGCTCCAAATATTTTGCGGAGTATTTTATGCTCAAATATTCCCAAAAGTCTTTCATCTTTCTGCGTTAGAGTCCATGTTTCTGCTCCATATGTGAGGACCGGCCTCAGCAATGTTTTGTATATAATAATTTTAGTTCTTCTTTGAATGTTTCTTGAGTGGAAATGCTTTTGGAGTCCATAGTATGCCCTATTTGTAAGATTTATTCGTCTTTTGATTTCTTCGCTTGTTTTATTGGTAGCAGTCAATAGCGACCCAAGGTATGTGAAGTTGTCAACACGCCCAAAGGTATGACTTCCAAAGACTGTTTCTCGTTCCTCATTTGCTATCGGATCCTTTGTAACCAACATGTACTTGGTTTTGTCTTCGTTGATGACTAGACCGACCTGTTTCACCGCTGTTTCGCCGCTGTTTCCAATTCTAGGAGATATTGCTCAACATCTCGTTTGCTTCGCCCTACTATGTCAATGTCATCAGCATATGCTAAGACTTGTATCGATCTATTGTAAATAGTACCGCCAGCTAAGTCATTTCAGTTAATCATAAAATGCTGCCTGGAGAAATGTTTTACCCGTTTAAGTGTCGATGATCAAAAACAATTATTTTAACTTTTATTTACAAGCAAAGTTTCAACAGGACTCTTTGTTGGCTCAGTGTATGAAAAAACTTAATGTGGACCGTAAACAACTCAAGAATAATCTAAAAGTTTTTCGAGTGTATACATGGGAATATTTCGTGTCTCAAAAGGGTGACAGAATAAAAACATGTCGGACCATGATCCAAAAACTTTTTTTAAGTATCTGTGAAGCGCATTCGTGTAGTACAAAAGACGAGGGGGATTAATTTACAGAAAAGCGAGGGACACATGCCAACAGACCCCACAAATTGGCCCCCAACGTTCATGACGTGCTTAAAGTGCATTTGGAAACTATTCCGTTTAAGAAAAGTCATTATTCCCAACACAAATCCGAACTAAAATATTTTGAGAATCCCGAATTAAATATTAAAAAGCTGTATGAGCTTTTTTGTAAAATAATATAAATAAAAGACATGCACAAATCTGAAGATGCAATACAAGACATACTTTCAGTATTTTATCCTGACGATGCCTGTGCAATTTCCTATCGCCTTCACAATGTGAAAGTAAAGCGACATGTAGCAATGAGAAGGAATCTGGCAGAAAGAAGTAAAACTGACAGTATTTGCCTTGTTATTGAATTTGACTATGGACAAAATCTACCAGTTCCGAAACTTAATGTAACAGTGCAGTTTTATAAACGTCTATTTTGGTGTTATCTCTTTAATATACATATTCACAATGATGGGTCGTCTTTTATGTATACATTTATGGAAGGACAAGGAAAAAAGTCGCCGATTCTGTTATTTTATTCGTCTATGACTGCTTGTGCAAAAAAATTAATGGCGATGTCACTGAAATCGTATTTTTGTCGGATGCGGGCGTAGGAAAAAATAAGAATATTTCAGTGCGATCGCAATTTTGGACTGGTAAAGTCAACTTTAAAAAAAGAAGGAATACATAGGGACGGCAAATCCATATTTGGAAGCAATAGTGCATTGTCGGAAAAATCCATCTCCTTTTAATGTTGTCATGGACAGAACGCTAATCAAAAATTGTACTGAAAGTTTGGAAGGACTCTTTCTAAATAAGCCAAAAACAAAGGGACTTGTTTTCAACATTCAACAGTATGTACAAATGAAATACAAAAAAGACGGAACATTGGCTTGTTCTCAAACATACATGGAAAATTACATACCATTCACTTTTTTTAAAGGAAGAAACATAAACACAAACATTGCCCAGTGGTTGGAATAAAGCCGGCGAAGGAAAAAGACGTGAGAGATCTATTTTCGTTTTTGTCCCAAGAAGATGAACAATGGATGTGCTGGATACTAGAAGAAGTTTCTGTATAAGTTTCTTTGTATAATAATAACTTGTTTTAATGTTTATTTTTACGTCATTTTCCAAAATAAGATTTTCTTAAACTTATTTCATACTTTCGCAAATGATCTGTGGAAAAAGGACCCATGACAAGCTAATGTAAAAAAATTATATTTACATAAAAATGTGTCTATAGCTTTGAAACATCTTATTGTAACTTTAGTTTAAATACAATACTTTTATTTTAGCTTTCAATAAAGTTCAACGTTTCAATCTTTGTTTTCAAAATACAGTCAAAATCGTTTACAACGACACCGGCTATAACGTACAATCGCATATATCAAACAAAATAGTAGGTCCCGTAAAATGACATACAAAAAACGAATTTATATTGCTTATAATGAACAAATTGGTTAGAGCAAACGTATTTCTTGGAACACTAGCAGTTAAAATATTGGTTACAGCGTACAATTTCAAGTACATTATCTGTACCGCAGATGATACAACATCCATTTTTTTTTCAATTATGACATTTGTACACACTGTATAATAAATAAATTATGATAGCAAACACAGAAAATATGGAAAGACTCATAATACAAGGAAAGGTAGAAGGCCGAAGATCACGAGAAAGATCCCCAACAAGATGGATAGATCAAATTACAGGAATATGCCAAAGACCTATGCATGAATTAAAAGAAATGACCAGAGACAGAGATCTCTGGAAACGGACAATACACGACATCACGTCGACCACTACACTCCCCCTGGGGGGTCAGGGAGTAAGTTTAAAGAGGAGAAATGTTCCCCTGGTAAACTCTCGCAAGAGAGAGTTACAGTTCTTGTTGCAGCTAACATGTCCGGTTCCATAAAAAGGAAGCTTTTGGTGATAGCAAAAAGTAAAATGTGGCGCTCTTTTAAAAACGTGAAAAATCTCCCTGTTGATTACGATTTTAATAAAAAAGCCTGGATGACGACGGCTATTTTTGAAAAGTTTTTAATACAATGGGACAGTAAACAAAAGAATCACATAATTTTAACTGTCGACAACTGTCCGTCCCCCAGTTTACAGGTTAAAACAAATTAAACTCGTTTTTGTGCCTCCAAATTGTACATCCGTACTGCAGCCCATTGACCAAGGGGTTATAAGAAGTCTTAAAGCATGCTTTCGGAAGAAATTGGTATACAAAATCATCGAAAAGAGAGAATATCGACGATACGAAAGGCAGTATTCTTGACGCTATACTAATGATATCAAAGGCATGGGAATCTATGTGGATGAAAACGATCATCAATTGTTTTCGTTTTTCCGGCTTAACTAACGACTTAAAACCATCAGGAATGGCATACAACGATATTGCACAAACGCATTTGCAGGATGCCGTTTCCTTTCTCAGTTCTGACTGCTCTGCAGATGATTATGTACGAGTGGATGACGAAATAAGTACGAGCTAAGAACTGTCATATATTGGCATCGTACTGATGAGTCACCAAACTAGTGACAAAGTACTGATGAAGAATTGGAAGATTTCGGCAAAATCCCTACTGTTGTTGAAGCGTATGCTGCTTTTTCCACAATAAGCGCATTTATTCAGATTGCTGAAACTTCCCAAAGTGTGAAAGAATCATTATCGATTGTTTCCACATCAATTAAAAAAATGTTTTTTTCAGAAGTTCAAGGAAGGCGACAAACAAAAGGCGACAAAATATTTACATATTTTGTAATACATAAATGTATGTATTTTTCTTTGTCTTTTTAAAAATAAATAGTATATGTATGCCTACATTTTTATAAAACAAAGATTTTGAGAAGCCGTTATAATATGAGTATACTTTATTGACTAACTTATTTCAATACATATTATAAATATATGTATGTACATATTTAGATTTACGTAAGTACAATAAACACATATGTTAAATGTTATGTATAATATGTTATTATAACATATTATAAGTATAAATAAAGTAATACATTTTTGTGTCATAAACCTAGGTACAACGAACTAACTGTTCCTACCAGTGTAATATCTTTTATAGCAACCTGTTCACTATAACCGATAGAACCAGTTTTTCTCAAAAGCGCTATTTGGTATATGGACCCTTTTTCTGGGGATGGCCTCAATTACTGACTGACTATATGGTGCAGTTTCCATCTGGTTGGTTGTACCCAATGGCACTAACGCCACAATATATTTACTCACTCTCAATTTATGTTATAGCTTTCTTTATTAAATCAAAATCAGCTTAAATCTAAACAAAAATTAGTATGATTGAATATGTATTTTCAAGACCTTTCTAACCAGATATCACTTGCCATAAGTTCCCATTTAAAATTATCACTCACAATGGCTCTGTAACGTCATCTATGACTACTACATCACCTGTTATGACTAGTTTTTTGAGAAGCCTACGTCCGTTTAGTTCCTCCCTCCAAATTTTATTATTATATTTCGCTTAGTCCAGAAACAACCTAAGTCACATTCGGAAAATGGACTTAGGTTGTTAATGAAATGTCAGGTTTCAAAACGTATTTATTACTAAACAATTTTAATATCGTACAGTTTATTTTGTGACTTCCTTGGATTTTTTCTTAGTTGCTGATGTTTAAATAATATTTTCGTACAATGGTTTGAACAGTTCCTTCACCCATTGAAGCAGTGTGGTCAAATTTTATTTTTTCATATATAGTATTGGAATTAGGTCTTTATACGCCTTTTGAGTTGTCAATTTAACTGTGACATTCCTTGTTTTTGGAATGGAAACATTGAAGGTACTCCATATGGCACCATTACTGTATTCACTAGCTCGAATACTGCCGGGACCATCAACGCTGTAAACAAAATGATGCAATTTGGACATTGAAAACGAAATTAGTTGGTCCCTTGTTAACTTCTGTGCCTCGGTCGACGTATATGCAGACTACCATATACCTAGACCACCAGTCTTTAAAATTTATAATACTTTCCCTTTTAATTTCACAGACCGTGAGTAGGTTTTGGGCACTTGCGGTAACAATGATCTCCGTGTACTTATGGATGCTATAAACTTGGTCAAATTTTCTGAGGGTTCTTTTAATAACCCCAAAAACACGGTCACGGGGAAGAAATGAGTGACCTCGCAGTGGGAAAAATTGTTGAATTATTTGAAATCTGCCTGTATCGGTTAAAACCAAACACGATCTTGTAACGTTTTTGTTTTGACCCGGACAGTTGTCAGAAAACAGGCGTAGTTCTTTTACATCTGTTCCAATATATTTTTCAATATAATCTCATAAAAAGCTGCAGGTAAATAAAGAACGGATTTTCTTGACATAATATTCGTGATTATATCAGCGGTAGAATTATATCAGCAACTTAAAAAATGCATTATCATGCATAAAGACAAACATGAAACAAAAAATCAAGAATGGTGGAGAATATGCAAAGGTTAGTCAACAAGAAGTAAACTGCTTATCAGAAATGGATGTCAATGAGAAAGGAGGAAGATATATAAAAAAAATATCAAAAATTAAATCGAGATGTAAAAAGAGAAGTAGTGAAAAGTAAAAATGAGATGTGGGATCGAAGATGTGCAGAGTTGGATAGGTATATGGGTGGAACAAGAGTTGGGCAAGCTTGGAAGGTGATAAAATCTCTCCAGAGGGAAGGAAAGGAAAAATCTAACTTACAGTTAATAGATCTGAAACAGTGGAAACACCATTATGAGGTCTTACTGACAGATGATAGATGTAAATTCCAATAGATCGAAATGGAAGAATATCCGAACACACACAAATAATTGAGATAACAACCGGAGAGTTAAACGATGCCCTCAGAAGATCGAAAAACGGTAAAGCAGCAGAACCTAGAGACATCCCAATTGAGTTGTTAAAGTATGGACCAAAAATATTACACGAGATGTTGGTTCAACTATTTAACAAATGCGTAAAAGGACAAAATATTCCTGATGATTGAAATATTGGATACATCAGTTCAATATTCAAGAAAGGGGTTAAACGCAAATGCTCTAATTATAGGGGAATAACTGTTATCAGCTCAGTGGAGAGGTTGTACGGTCGAATAATAAAAGAAGAATAGAATTAGAATACGAAGACATAGAAGAACAAAATGGATTTCGTGCAGGAAGATCGTGCACTGATGGTATAGTCGTTCTGCAGCAGGTAATCGAAAAACGGAAGGCAAGGAATCTATCTACCCACCTATTGTTTGTAGATTTAGAAAAGGCATACGATACGGTACTTTTGAAAAAACTATTTCAAACATTGACGAAAGTAGGTCTCAGTAGAGAGTATGCGGATGCTATCGCAAATATATACAAAAATGCAAGAAGTGTCGTTAAAGAAAGAAACTTTATATCTGAATCATTTCTAATAACAAAGGAGCTTAAACAAGGATGTTGTCTATCTCCGACCTTATTTAAAATATATATTCAATCATCGCTAGAGCAGTGGAGTAAACAAGTATCCGGAATGGATAGTCGTAAGGAATGATGAGGAAGACATGGACTACATGTTTAGAAAACTAAAGAAAGAATATGGAAAATGGGGCCCCAATATGAATATGTCAAAGGCAAAGTATTTTAAAATAGGAGATGATGAAGAAGATCCGGAGTAAGAAATTAGAAACAAAAAAACATGCAATGAATATAAATATCTCGGATCTATAATTTCTAAAGACGGCACTACCAAAAGAGACATCGAAAACAGAACGCATCAGGGAAAAAAAGCGGTTGACATTCTAAACTCTCTACTGTGGTATAAAGATATTAAACAAGAAACAAGAACATCGGTAGAACATATTATGATTTATGGGGCAGAAGTTTGGCAGATCACGAAAAAAGATAGAAAAATAATAGAAGTAGTAGAAATGGATTTTCTAAGGAGAGCATGTGATGTAACCAAAAAAGATCATATCAGGAATGAAGATATTAGAAGGAGGACAAATACTGTATATTCGAGTGTAGACAGAGTTGAAACGAGACAATTAGTGTTTTATGGTCACGTGAAGCGAATGAATGAAGATAGAAGGCCAAAGAAAGCGTTAAATTACATACAACAAAAAAGAAGAAAGGGAAGGCCTTCAGTTGTCTGGGAAGAAAATATAATATTGGTGATGCCAAAAACATTAACGGTAAGCTGCGACAGATAAAATAGGTCTTTTACAGGAATTGCAGGAACTTGAAGGTTCTGCATAAAATCGAAGGCGATTGCTTTTACAACATCTCTTTGAATGTATTCCTTAACTTGATCATGTAGGGCAGTGTAATTTTTTTTTACTTCGGCGGCAGTGTACGACTTTTTCGACAACCGCTACTTTTTTTGCTGCTTCACCAAGACTAGGGCTTTTAATTTTTAAATTAAGCTCCTTACAGACATTGCATGTGTTAATTAGTTGCCTACCAAAATGTAGATTAAAATTTGTATGAAACAATTTATTGTAGTAACTGTATTTTACTGTACTCTCAGGATACCTTTTAATAAATAATTCGTGCATTATTTTTATATTGAGTTTCGCATCTAAGTACTTAAATTCATTACCAGAGTAATGAGACTCTTTGACTGGAAATGTAGTTATGAGGCTACGGATAAGTTCCGCATCAGTAATGTTGCCTTTTATATTTTTCCCCTTTTATCTGTAGGTATCACACGACATAGAACAAGTCTTTTAATTCTCTTTAGCATTTCTGTTCCAATGGCGTGAATACTTAAAAAAGCACCTTCTTGTCCTATCTTTACCTCCTTCATTACGTTTTCTTCTTCTAGACATCTCCATTACTTCTATTAATCCTTGTAGATATATTTTATATCCTGTTCATTTTTTGTTATTATACCGTAAAAGTTACCAAAACTAATGTTCCTTTGATCTTCGTTCACTTTTTCAAAACATTTGAGTATACACCTAAAAAATGTATTTTACAAACTCAATAATATTATATTTTTATTGTCTTACTTGCACTGAGGTCCTATTTGTTTTGCTTTCATGGCCCTTTAACTCTAGAGTTTCTGATAAAATTACGCTGATATTCATCCGATTTCCTAATTCCCTTAAGCATTTTAGTAGCAGGCTCTCCATCCTTGACGGTTTCAGTACTTGTGGTTGATTGATCGTTATTCATAATAATATTAAAATATGAACGTCTTTCTTCCATTATACAGACAACTATTTGTAAGTAGCAATAAGAACAGACAATAGAAACACTATGAATTTTATAGGTTATGGTAAACGTCGATATGCAAAATGACAACTGACAATTTAGTCCAGAAACAATCTTATTACGGGACTAAGGTGGTTTCAGAAATATATGAATATTTTAAATCGATATAAAAGCAACTATGCTTAAGGGACTTACGTGTATTCTGCATTAAATTATGTGTAACCCACAGAACTACATGTTGGTCTTATAAACTCAAAATCACCAAAATGTGACTATGTGACTTAGGTTGTTTCTGAAATAAGCGATTCAAGTATAAACGTTCAAAAGATGCGAAGGAAGAGGACTTTCGTAAAATCTCCACACACTGCTGCAACATCCTCTATAAATATATATTGGTTTCTTCTAAGTAATATAATATATCGACTTGAGCATTTGTGTTTTCTCTCAGACAACCACCACCTTTTATCTTTTTTATGAATTGCACGTTGGTTTTGTTTCCATCGTTTCCTTATGAACTGTGCCCTTATGGAAAGAGGCAATGTTCTTGCTGTCCATACTGTGACGTTTAGGTAGGTTTTGACTTTGCTAATAACGATTAACTTTCGATTCTTAAGCTGCACGCCGTAGTAAATAGCAAATTGTCTATAACAGACAACAATGTGCCAAAAATGTTAATTGGGAGGCTAATTTATGTGGTGACATACTTGAGTATTTATCAGCTCCAAGTATTCGAGACTTGACTAGAAAACGACTTACCGTCAGTCATCGTATAAATAATTGTCTTTATTTATTTCAGCGAATAAAAAAACAAAAAAGCCAGTGATCAATCAGGCCGATGGACCAAACGATACTTCAGACGAAGATGAAGACGGGTCTGATGATGATAACGATGACGACGATTTAGACGATGACAAAGATGAAGATGATCAAGAAATGGAAGATGAAGGTAAGATTATTGCGATACTATGTACCATAAAATATTTCAATACTTTCACAAATATAAGTTATTACCACTACAGCTGTCTCGGCAGAGTTCCTTTCTCAAGTGATCTAATTTTTGGTATGTGTTTACACTTTATAGTCTTTAACTGAATAGGTTGAAGAGGGGAGAACTGTTGGTCATTCAAGTTGATCATTCAGAATTATGTCTGTATTTTTTAATTTGGTAATTTCCATAGATTCAAAAAAGATAGCTTAAGGCCTTCATTTTGGATGTGAAGAATTTGAAATTTGTCATTAAAAGATTGATTATGGCCTAGAAGGTGAAATGCGTATGTAGAATCTGTTTTTCTATCATTGAAAGCCCTTTTATGTTCTGCTATACGTTTTTGTAAGTTCTACCAGTTTGACTGATGTAAGTTTTTGGGCAGTCGCTGTATTTAACTTTGCATACACCACTGTATTAATGGTTTTTTATTTTGGTTATTGTTATTTTTAATATATTTGCCTAAATTGTTGTTTGTTCTAAATGGATAGATATATTTAAACATCACTAAGCAAATAGCAATAAACAATGGATACAACGAACAAACAATAAATAAAATTTTAAATCAAAAACTACATCAGAAAGCCATAAAATTAGTATTTAAACCACCAGAGAAAAAACTCAGTACCTTCTGCTCGATTACATATACAGGCAAGATATTAACAAAAATAGCCAAACATATAAAAAGAAAGGAATAACACCAACTTTTGTAGTTTAAACACGTACCAAAAATAGATCACTTGAGAAAGGCACTCTGCCGAAACAGCTGTAGTGATAAAAATTTATAAGAAATTTTGTGGAAGTTTTGAAAACAAAAGTTTTCAATATTTTATTGGTATACATTTCAATGTTATTGGCCTATACTAAACAAATTTTTAGTTTACTGTCCTTCCCATACATAGACATATTCCACATTTTTTGCATGATTATTTATGACCTAAGTTGTCACATTCTTTCCTATATTTCATTGAATGTATTGTTTATGAGTTTTAAAAGTTGTAGGTGCTATCTGATTTACTGCCTATAAACTGTGAAATTTACCTTTTCAAACAATACAATATTGCATGGCTTCCCAAACTTATTCGTATTGTGACGCCCTTGGGACTTTGCTATTTTTTGCGACGCCTCCTCAACCCAACCCCCAATAATACTTAACAATTGTAGTACTAACCTTTTAACAGGTTATAGTTATAACAAAAACACTATTTGAACATTTATATTTTTCATTAAAAATTAATACGAAATCAAAACATCTTATTTTTATATAGACATGACACTGTTTTTTAATGTGCCTCCATTAAGTAGTCGCTCCATCGTGTTCGTGGTCTTCCTACCGATCGTCTTCCTATTAGGGAACCGTCTCTTGCCGTCTTTACTATTCTATTTGTTGTCATTCGACTTATATAATCGTTCCATTCCCCTCTTCTATTTCTTACCCATGTTCTCTACCTTTCATCTACGTCGTATATCTGTACTTCTAGCTCTGTCCCATAGTGTCTTGCCATCAATTTTGACAAATCTTAGTAAATTTTTTGTTGTAACCATGCATTTTGTCTTTTTTTTGTGAAAATTATGTTAAATTTTCTGGCGGTTATATTAAATTGGTGCAGCATACGTTGTAAATCGTCTTCACATTGAGAGAGTAACATTGCGTCGTGTGCATAGCAGATCATTTTAAGTTGTTTTTCTCCCATTTGGTATACTTTTTTAGTTCTTACTTTTTTTTTATTATTTCATCCATAATCAAGTTGAACAATAGAGAACTCAGGGAATCTCCCTGCCTTATCCCGCCGCCAGCTTGAATAGGGTCGTTTATTTTTTCTTCCACTTTTACTTTTATTGTGTTGTTTTGGTAGATATTTTCCATTGTTTTAATAATTCCTAGAGGTATCTCTCTAGCGTATAGTAAATGGAAAACGTCTGTTAATTTGACCCGGTCAAATGCCTTCGTAAGGTCCATGAAACAGAGCCTACAACCTTGTTGTTCTTCTGCTAGTGTTATAACTTCATTCAGTTTATTTGTTATCACTTTGGTTGTTAATTTTAGTGTTGTGTTTAATAAATTAATTCCTCTGTAATTTTCCGGGTCTGATTTGTCTCTCTTTTTGAAAAGAGGTATTAGGATGATTGATCTCCATTCTTGAGGAGAATTCCATTCGTTCCAGTTTTTTTTCTTGTTTTTACCCTCCTCTTAATATTTTTAATTTTGCATTGTTCGCGCATACTTCTGTTGGTTTGTTTGTCTCTTAATGATATGCCAGCTATTGATCTTGATATTTTCATTTCTATATTGTTGATTTGTTGTTTCGTCTTTCTTGTATCAGGCATTGTCTCCGCTGCATATGTTAGGATTGGTCTTACTGTTGTCTTGTATACTTTCATTTTGCTTTCTGTGGTCAGATATTTGCTTTTCCATATGGTTTCTCGGAGACAACCACTTACTCTTGTCGCTTTTGATGCTTGCCTTGTGATATCTGTTCTTATATCCCGGTCACTAGTGATCTCTACTCCTAGGTAATTGAATTTCATTACTTGTTCTACAATTTTGCCCTTTATTTCTAGTTTGCATCTACACGGCTCTTTACTGATCGCTATACATTTAGTTTTTTCTACTAATATTCTCATATTAAGTTTTTTTGCTGTGATATTGAAGGCGCGCAGCTGCCTTTGTTGGTCATCTTCGTTATCAGTAATTAGTATTGCATCGTCAGCATAGCATAGCATCGTGATTTTATGCACTCCTATGCGGTATCCGTGTCGTTTTCTTACTTCGTGAATTATTTGATTCATCACCGGATTGAATAACAGTGAGCTGAGCGAGTCTCTGGGTGGATTCCTCCTTTTAGTTCTATGCATTCTGTTTCTCCTGTTGGCATTATAACTCTGGTCTTGTTGTTCTTGTTAATTTCATTAATTGTCCTTATTATCTGACGGTCTATTTGTTCAGCTTGTAATAAATTTAAGATGTCATTTCGTTTCACCCTGTCAAAAGCACTTTTTAAATCTACAAAGCACATGTATGCTGGTTTTCCATATTCAATAGATTTCTCTCTTATTTGTCTGATAATAAAAATTGCATCTATTTTGCTGCGGTTCTTCCGGAAGCCTTGTTGCTCATCTGCCATCTTCGCGTCTTCCTTGTTTTTGTTGTTATCCGGTGCATATACGGGGATAATATTAAGTATCGTCTGGTGAAGTTTAAGGCAAACCAGCATCATGTGTTCGTTTATGTATCTTATTTCTTGAATATTGTTACTATATTATTGCGCATTAAGAGGCCTACTCCTGCCTGAGCTCGTTTGTTTTTATCTACTCCGGTGTACAGGAGTATAAATTTGTTTCTATTGGCACTTCCTTTCCCTTTCTTTTTTGTTTCATTCAGTGCACATATATCAATTTTATAGAGCTTCAATTCCTGCACAACTTTATGTTCCCATTTGTTCCACGATGCGATGTTCCAAGTGCCAATTCGTAGATTATTTGGTCTTTTTGTTCTTTTTTTTGCGTGGTTCGTCATCTGTGTATCCGTCCAATTCCGATGCTTCTGTTCGGTTCTATGAGCATTGATTTTTTTGACATTAGGTTTGGTTATCCAATCTCCAGCATGGTTGCTCAGGTGGAGGTGAGGATAGGGATTGAGTAGGAGAGGCTGGAGAATGCAAACTGAAAACAGCATCTTATATTGCGCTTCACTACCCCTTTGAACCCCCCTCATATTTTTCAATTTCCTTAATGCTTCCTTTACCTCTTCCTCCTCAATATTTATTTATTCGTTTGTCGTCACCTCTGGTGTTGGTGGTTCATTATTGTCACCTTTAGCAAATAGGGATCAAAAGTAGTCTTTATATCTCTTCTTTGTCCTCTGATCATTCTCCATTCTTTGTCCTCTGTCTGATCATTCTCATATTTCTTTTTGTGTTTCGTAGAGGTCGTGTTCTATCTGTTTTGAGAAACTCTGCCAGTGTTTCTTTTTTATTTGTCTAACTAAAGTATTTGTTTGACTGTTGTATTTGTTGCATTCTCTACTGTAAAAAGGCTTTCTTCTTTGCTAAAAACATGTGCACAAAAATCAAAAGGGATATTTATTTATTTAACCGGCTGGTTAATGTGAGCGATGTGCTTGCTTGTTCGAGCACAGTTTTATGAAACCGGGGCTCCAGTTTGGAAATTCACTCTCATTTCTTTTTCTAAGTCTATGTTTGACCTGTACTTGTTTTAGTTACTACAACTGCAAAAGCCCGTTTCGCCCAAGTACGAAGTCGCAAATGGTAATAAAACCTTTAAGCAGCAGTGCTAATGGCATGATATTCATGAGAGAACGATAACGAGAGGTTATTGATAAAATTTTCAAACAAATTGATGCTAATAATTTCTTGGTCAATTTCAGGAGCCTAATTCGTTAGTAGTTGAAATACGTGGTCACATGACTCCTTGGTCATTTGTTTTGATGTAGCATAACACTGGTAGACCTAAGTTTCATTCAAAATGACTACAAGATGTATACAATTATTTTTATGCTTTTAAAACTTTCCAAAGGTTTTATTTTCCAACTGCATTTTCTTCCATTGTTAGCGAATGATGTACGAATTGTGTATATATCGTTATGAAACCCAAAAATTCGCCCAAAATATTACTCAAACTGCCTAATGAGGTACCCAGGGCTTCTACTAAAGATCTATCTGTTAATGTATGTATTTTAGTTGTGATTGGTGTTGTTGATTGACTTTTTGGACACCCTTCACGTTGAATATATTCAGCACATGCACGACACAGTAGTCCATCTTTCTACTGTTTTAATTGAAGATGTAGAATCTTTGTATACTTTCAGTAATCATTCATAAATTTGTTATGGGCCTTAAATCCACCAAAACTGAACATTTTATCTGTTACATATTTTCTTAATTCATTAAAAAAGTTGTTGAGTATCAACGACCATTCATATTTATTTAATGTGTTTAAGGAGGCGAAGAAGAACCGTTAAACTCAGAAGACGACGTTACCGACGACGATCCTTCTGATCTTTTCGATACAGACAATATCGTTGTGTGCCAATACGACAAAATAATAAGAAATAGAAACAGATGGAAATTTTACCTGAAAGACGGCATTATGAATCTCAATGGAATAGACTACGTCTTCCAAAAAGCGACTGGAGATGCCGAGTGGTAGTTCCGAAACTATGTTTACAGGACAAACAAACTATGATTCGTTTTTCGTAACATGAGAACTGTATATATACCCAAATTTGTTTATGTTATGCTATGATTTTCAAATAGACTCGTACAATTTTTGCTGACTTTATGTAACCTCTACAAAAGTTTTTTTGAAAATTTCAGTGAATTAAAAAACCAAGTAATTAGTGCATAAATACAATTTCACAGAAAAATGGAGTTTGTGTTCTTTTCTCCACTCTCAAGTAGAATGCAGATGGAGTTCCTCTTATGAAATACATCATGATGATGAAGGCCAATATATGATATTATTATGCCGCAATTATACATCTGCTATATAAACTTTTTTCGAATAGTTTTAGTTATTTTTCGTCTAGTAATGTCAAAAACATTTTGACGTTTTTCGTTTTTTTCCATAACAAATTCTGCCTTGTTGGAACAGTTTTATTTGTCTGTTTAGACTGATTTTTTTATTGTTTAAGATTTTATTTTATTTTTGATCGACTGATTCTTTATATATATATATATATATATATATATATATATATATATATATATATATATATATATATATATATATATATATATATATATATATATATATATCTTCCCAATTCATAATTTTAGATTCGAGTACTACAATTTTTTGGTTTGAACACTCGAGATGTTGCTTTATCTGAGTGGTCTCATTTTTGGAATAATATTATCCAATGCGATTTTATTGTGACTTCTCCAGATTTTCTTTGCTTGTTTTTTATCCCGACCATTTTGATTTATAATGAAGTATATTTCATTGACTGATTCCTTATATATCCTTCCAGAACACAATTTTGTCTCAGGCATCACAATTGTTTTTTGTTTAAACACTCGGGATGTTCATTTGGCTAAGTGGACTCGTTTAAAATGTACTGACATTTGACGAGATACGTGAGACATTTGAGGTGAAACGTAACTTTTTGACATAATACGTCGCGTCTTATGTAAAGCCGGATTTATAAACGGACATAAACATAATTTTAGTCTTAAACCATAATCTTATTATATAAGCATAATGTTAAAAGTTAATAAATAAATGTACCCATTTAAAAGTATCCATAATACATAAGACATAAATTTAGTCCTTAAAACGTGACCTTGAAAGTTGGTAACTTTCAACATTTATGAATTAAGTATTAAACATTATGGAATTGTTGGAATATGCGCATGCGTTGTTCCTCCTATACATACATAAACATAACCCTACTATTTTAATTTAATGTTTTTGGAGCGAATTCAACCACATATTTATTTATTTCACTTTTCTATGAATCTAAAGACCAGAAAAAAATTCTTCATGCTCTATAAAAATTTGGTTAGGTTTGTATTTTCTGAAGTAGTTCTTAAATATTATGGTTATGTATTATGTCTAGTTATAAACCAATCTTAAATCTTATGAATTATGATTGTGGTTGAAGTTATGTTTATGACTTATGATTATGTACTATGTCCGTTTATAAACCTGCCTTAAAATGTCACGATTCACGTCAAGGCAATAAAACATTTTGTAGTATTTTTGATTTTTCTACATAATTAATGTACCCTACCTCTCCCATTTACAACTTAGCTTAATCATATATGCCCTTTAAGCGTGATTTGATAAGAGTAAAAATGGTCAGAATGGATTTTAGGTTTTTTGTCGTTTTTCTAATAAGAAATCATATGAGATGCCTAGTCTAATTGTGCTGTAGACACATAGTTTATTTACTCCCATTTAGAATCAGACGCTTGAAAAAGCATCATAAATACTTAACTTCAGCGTGTGATTCAGAATACTGGACATTTTTAAGTGAATTTGATTTTATTACAACTTACCCATCTTTTCTTTGCTTTGATTGTCCTCGTTTATTGCTATAATTTTTTGCCGTTCTCATTTTTGTCTTTGTCAAAGACTTTTATTGACTGATTTCTTATATATCTTCCACGAACACATTTTTGATTTGAGTACCAAAACGTTGTTATTTGAACATTCGGGTCGCATCTTTATATCAATACACTCATTTAACATCAGACTCTTGACAAAGCACAATAGATTGAGAAGTAGATACAGGAAAGAACTTGATGTATTTAAGATATTTAACAAACCCCACATCGAGAAGAACATATTGGACGTAATATTACAATTCACTGTAATATTTCAAAATCGTATTTAAAAAGGAGATTTATTCAATTTTAAAAGACCAGTTACATGGGTTGTAACTACTGCAGAAACTATAATTGTATGTAGTTTTTATTTTAGTAACTACAGTTATCAATATGTTATATTTATTATGTATATAGACCACATTGTAAGTTTAGTCTACTTAACTTTGTACTTCATTTAACTTAATAAATAAGTTAGAAAACGCATTCATTTTTTATTGCATTATTATTTCACTAATGTGCCGGATACCTCGGGCGGTAGTGATTTTTACGCAGAAGGCTGGCCCAGTGCCGGCGGGAACATCTAGAAATTTTTAAAATATCTACGGGCTCCAGGTCATCTCAGCCTGAGTAAAATAAGTACCTTGAATAAATCCTTGGGGCGAGGTAGCAGACAACCCTCTCATAATCTCAAAGCCGCGCTACCGGTCATAATCCCAAAGCAGCGCTACCGGTATAAAAGGAGACTATTATTATAATTTCACTATATTCCAGAAAATAAAAAATGAAATGAGTCATACGCGTGATTACAAAGTTTATCGTATCGTTTAGCTGTCGCAATGACTTTTACCAGGAAGCGTGTGGCACATGATAAGAACACAATTAACAGGTTGACTGCCAGGCGGTTGTATACCACCGACAGTTCAATAAGTACTTCGCCACAGCGGTCGTGTACAACCGATTTGATACGGTCTGGAATATAGTTCTTGTTTTGCTAGAGGTCGTGTATGGAAGCTGAGTTATTGCAGTATTCGACCGCTGTGGCATTTATAGGGGCAATGTGACAATTACAGAGAAACACATTTTTTGTAAGAACTGCAGCGTAATTTGCCTGTAATCCAGCTTTCGCAGAATAGTTGAAAATCTTGTGATTGACAATACGTTTTTTCCATGAGAGTTGTTTGTATCCATCAGCAGAATTTATCTGGCTTAGGTAATCTTCGTTTTGTTCGGATGATAATATGTTGTGTTGCCTTTATTAATCGATTGTAACTTGAAAAACGGCATCTAATTCTTCCGAGAAAGTAGCACTGTTTGATTTCAAAGGCTGTAGTTGGACAATATTTTTTTAATTTTCACCCGAAGAGTGTATTTCTTTGGGAATGTTATCTCTGCTAGAAAGTGACTTAGAACAGCATAGCTCATTACCAATTTCTCTTTTGGCAACAAGAGTATTTAGCTTTCTATGTTTATTTTTCTTTTGCTAGCTTTATTAACTCGTATCAGATATTAAAACGATGTCATCGGCTAAAGGAATCAATCACAGTTCTGATAACATATAACTTATAAGAGATTGGAACAATGCTTACTGAGTTGGATGCCGCCTGTAATGAAGTTATGGTTATAGACTGATCTGCCTTCTGTTTATCCTTTATCTCCATACGGTTGCACAAAATCAAATTATTAACGAAACAAGTGTGATTTGACAACAACAAGCACATAATGATCGTGCCAACGACGTAACTACACCTTAAAATATGAGACAGAAACGAAGAAGTAAGAAGAAGGCGTCACAGATATCATGGAGCGTATAGCATGGCTGAACTGGAACTGGGCGGGGCATGTGGTCAGAATAAATGACAGGCAGTGGACCCAAAAAATTACATTGTGGAAACCACGAGCTGATAGAAGAAGCAAAGGTAGACTACATTCACGGTGGACAGACGACGTCAAAAAATCACTGGGAATTGGCTGCATGAAGCTCAAGAATTGAAAGAAATTAGTGGAGGCCTATGTTTAACTTTGGACGTAGAAGGCTGGATGATGATGATAATGGTGATTGGCAAATACATATGAGGGGGTTCAGATCCTCTCCATTTATATTAATTCCCATATTATTCTCTCGCCCCATTCGCTTGAACATATATTCGAGTACAGCTGTAAACAATTTCGAGGAGATAATAGCACCCTGTCTAATTTCACATTATATTCTGGGCTTTTTCATATCTCCATGAAGTCGGACATAAGCTGTACCAGTTACGTAGATACCCTTAATCAAGGCTGTCAGCCAATGCTCAAAGCATTTTGTGATGATCTATAGCAGGGGTGCTCAGACTTTTAGTGTCTGCGATCTATCACAAAATATTTTAAAGACAAGCGATCGACTATGCACTACTAGTACTAGAGTGGAGCCTAGATATTAAAATATGTAGATTTCTGAAAACACTATAATTATTTTGTAAAACATTGCGTAATTAATGAGTGCCAACCGTAAGCATGATGTGAGATATTTGTCGTACTCATTTGGTGTTTTGCTATTTACTTTTTCAATTTCTACTTGTCATAACTTAATAAATACTGACATAATGCTCTGTCATCGCAGCTTGTTATACAAGAAACAGAAACTCAAGAACAACCAGCAACATTCTCCAAACGTCGCGCGATCACATTGCCTTAGAAGCAAGGAATATTTCGATCAGGATCTGAATCTTTTGCGATCGACAACAGAAGCTATTACGATCGACCGGTCGATCGCCATTGACTGTTTGGGCACCGCTAATCTATAGTATCAAACGTCTTTTCATAGTCTAGGAATATAAAAAAGATAGGCTTATTGTATTCTGTGCACTTTTGTATTAGCGTTTTAATAACTTGTATATAGATGATGACAGTAAACTGTTTTTTTTGTAAAAAACATCAATTTTAAAATTACTTATACTTTATTATTTCTAATATTTTAACTAATTTTCTTACAAATAAATTTACTAGGAATTTGGTATATAGACAACTCTTGAAAAATAATACTTTATATTAAATAAAAATTTTAACTAATTTTTCACACATTTTAATCTACTGCATTGCAATATCCGTATTTCCTCAAGACCTCCTCAATGTCCTTGTAAACAGTAGGATCCACGACTGTTGCAGAAATCTAAAAAATAAAAAAGTATATATAATATAATATTCGAAATATTTAGCGGTAAATCAAGATTGTTTTAACTGTTATACAATGGAAAATAACATATTAGGTCGATATGGTGTTAGATATCAGGATATGGCTAGTTCTTTCTGATATTTCGTATGCATCTTAGCCTGAGCCTACGAATCAAGTCGGTAAACTTCACGAAAAGTGTTGAAAAATTATTTAAAGCTATTAATGTAAATTTTTTGGTGGTTATCGATATGCTAACATGGACCTAAAACATAACAAAGACCTTTAAGTTTGGCATGGTAAATCGCAGAGATAAACGAACACGGTTAATTGTGATCTAGATCAGAGATTCCCAAACTTTTTTCTCTCGTAGACCCCGTGTCATGTTTTTCAATTTTAGATAGATCCCGTTATTCAATCTGAAAAATGTAAATCTCTAACAGTATCTCTAACTAAAATCTCTACATTTAAATCAAAATATAGTAACTGTGACACCAAAAAATATAAGCAAAAATAAATTTATGTAATGGAAGGGACGAATTTGTTGGTTTATTAATAAATTATTAACTTTTGGTATTAATTTAGTTAGGTTTAATCTAACCGAGGTTTGGGTTAATGATGTCCAGTTTGTTTCTTGTTTTGTCACGAGATTTGTAACGTGCTGAAACCCCTTTCTACTAGATATATGAAGATGGAAACGCAAATAGAACTTTCTCGCAGTATTTTATAATCCGATACAAGGAACACGTATATTTTTGGAGGCCAGAATTAACTTAACATATCCGTTTCTAAGCTATACCTTAGGTTCTTCTTTAGTCCTTAGTCCGTACTCTAGTTACTTCCACTTGTAACGTAACATTGGTTTCTTCAATGTTACCAAATGCATTGATAATCCATTGCAGTATTAACAGTGTCAATCTATTCTCACATCTAGTTTCAAATCTGAATAAACGACATTCAAATGTTGGACATAGGGCAGATTATCTGGGACAAATGGAAGAACTGGGACAATTCTTACCGTCCAATGTTTTGCTTCATCAGTTTCTCAGGTAACAAACGCGGGAATGATCGACTTTGTTTTTATCAAATTTAAACACTCACCTTGCAACTGTCAGTTCACCATAATAAATTTAACAAACAAATCTGTCAAATAAGCAATGTCTGTTTTTATCATCAATAAATTTTCTTTTAAATTTTCGTACATTAGTGTAAAGAAGTAATTGGTGGAAGTTCTCGCCATTGTTTTCACACAATTGTGCGCAAATAACAGCGTATTTAACGCATTGCTTCGGATTCGTTTACTGCAACAATGAACAATTGGAGAGATTTATCCAACCTTACATTTAAATTTTTGGAACCTAAATGTCTATGCATTAAAAGTCCACGATTCTACTTCATACAGAAGAACAATGAAGATATATCACCTTAATCTTCCTTCTAGACCTAAGATATCTGCGAAAATGATGTCAGCGTATCTAATATTATTCTCGGTTTATAATTATCCCTTCGCCCATATCTTTTAAGGCTTGGTTTATAGTTTGCTCTTAATATACATTGATTACTACAGAATACGAGCCTGTTGTGCTCCTTTTTATTTTTATATCTTCTGTTAGGGGTGGCGAGAACACTCTTGAACGGGGGGTGGATTGTAACAATTCCAATTGCTCTCTTATAAGCACCGCAATATTAGTAATTTTTGTTATACGTTGTTGGTTGGCTACATTTATACTACTAGTGTGAAGTTGCATGAGCGATTTTTTTGTGTTTACAAACGTAACAGCGAAAGTAAGGTTTTCTGTATTTAAACGCATCTGTGCGTAATATTGGTTGTATGTATAATACAAGCAAAATATTCGAAACTGGGTGGTGTTACTGCTAGCCTGCAATTCGCCGGGGTTTTCAAGGTATGTGTTGGATATTTAACTTCGTAATTCCAACCCTAAATTTTTAACTTACCCAAACATAAAATCTGTAGTTGCGGGGCACATTTGAACATCAGGAAAAAGACACTTTTGAACTTTATTCAGAGGTGCCACATTACTGAAAGTTCCATTAGGAAGAATTAAAATTAATGTTAAATGTGGATTTTTGGGAACTGAGATGGTACGTACTTACAAAAGAAAACGTGCAGAAGTGCCTCCAACTTAGGATGATATTCAAAATGCCATACAAGCAGTGGAGGGTGGCATGAAACTTCGCACGGCTTCTGCTACGTATGGAATTAAACATAGGACACTATTTTATAGAATAAAAAGAAAACACGAACGAGAATGGGCAGAACAAAATGGTGTAGTTTAAAATGATCTGTCGAATTATTCAAGCTTGTATTCTATTGGTCAAGTTTTTAACAAAACTGAAGACCTATTAGTTAGTTATATATTAAAATCTTCAAAAATAAATTACGAAATTTGGCGTTGAAAAAACCCGAAAACACCTGCCTTAGCCGAGCTACCAGTTTTACAAAAGACAAGGTTGGGACATTTTTTGACAATTATGAACGTGCTCTTTCAACCAACGATTTTACACCTGACAGGATCTATAACTTAGACAAAACTGGTTTCAACACTGTCCTGCAAGCTAAGCTTGCGTTACAGACACAGCTAAGCTTGCGTACAATGCAAACATTGTAACGCAAAAGAGAATCAAACAAGTTGGGCAGATAGTTTCAGCAGAGAGAGAAAACCTGATCACTATGTGTGGGATAATTAATGCATTAGGAAATGCTGTGCCGTCGGTATACATATTTCCAAGAGCCCCTTTTCATGATACAATGTTGAATGGAGCTCACTTGAAAAGGTTTGGCTAATTCGCCAAGTTCTAGATGGATGACTAAGAAACTGTTTCTCAAGGTTCTTAATCACATTAAACGTTATACACAGTTTTCTTGTGATACTCCAATTTTAATATTGATGAAGAATCACGAACTTAATGTTATCTTGAATCCATCTTGTTTGCACTTGAAAATGGTATAGTATTTAGTTACATTTCCACCCCGCAACTCAGATGCCTTCAGTTTATTCGTCGTTTAAATCAAAAATTTGCCGTTGCTACGACCGGATGGATGATAATGCATCCTGCTCGAGAAATTACCATACATTACTTAGCAGCTATTACAAACACTGCATACGGTTCTTACTTTATTATGAAGAATATAGTTGAAGGATAGTTGAAGTTGAAGGAAAAACAAGCACTTGGACCGTATTGTATTCTCGGATGACGATTTTGACTGTGCTTTTGTTAGTTACCGGCCACCACCAGGAAATAATATAAACAACTCAACAGAAGCTGTTCTATCTATATCAACCCCAGTAGCACATGAAATTGAAGTTGTTCCATTTGCTTCAACCACAGAAGCGTCTGAAATTAAAATTGTTCCATCTACATCAACTCCACTAACACCTGACATTGTACGACCTTTCCTAAACGCTGCCCCCAGAAAAAATATTAGAGCACGATAAAAGGTTAGATCTAGAGTTTTAACAGAAACGCTAAAAAAAAAAAATTGAAGAAGAAACTCTATCACAGAGTGACACTTCGGAATGCGATGAAGACAAAATTTAGATGAATCGGATGACTTCACACAAATTGACAAATATGAACAGAATGACCATATTTTAGTGAAGTTTGTTACAAAAGAGCTGTGTAATTATTATGTGGGACAGATCATTGAAATATTTGCTGTGGATTCAGAGTTTGAAGTTTAATTTTGAAAAAGAATTAAGGGTGAAGGGACAAGTTCAACTTTTCACTTTCCAGAAACGGAGGATATTTCGATAGTCCCCATTGAATATGTAGTTTTAAAATAACATCCTATAAACAATTCAAATTACAGCACTTGCGGAACACAATCATTTCTTTCTTTTTCAAATTTGATGGATAATTACAATGTAAATTAAAAACTAATCTTCTTCTTTCAGTACCCTGTCCGATTATCGAACGTTGGCGATCATATTGGCAATAATAACTTTATTGACGGCGGCTCTAAATAAATTAGCGGTGATTTCTTGATACCATTCTCGGAGATTTCGGAGCCAGGATGTTGTTCGTCGGCCTGGACCTCTTCTTCCGGCTATCTTACCCTGTATTATGAGGTATAGAAGGTTATGCCTCTCTGGATGTCTCATTACATGACCGAAATATTGTAACTTTCGAAATTAATTAAAAATTAATAGTTTCTTTATAATTAATGGAAAAATCTCAGTAGTTGGCTGTATATCATCGTTTAAAAAAACACAAAAGTTAAAACACTTCACACTTGTATTGTGGTATAAAAACACATAGTTATAACTTTTTAAAAAAGTGTCAAAATTTATGTACTAGCATAACGTTTTCGATCTGCAACAGATCATCCTCAGTGCCTTGTGTAATTGAAGGTAACAATAAAGTTATCGCTGAGACCTCCATATATGGGTTTACATCATTCTAAATTTTAAATTTTAATTATGTTGTGACTCTAAGTCGATGACAATGGATAAATTTTTATTACTTTAGGGACTACATGTCTCCCTGCTCGATTTTTTAACACGTGGTACTTGTCAGATAAAACGACACAGACCAACTGGCTGAGGTGACAGGAATATAATTTAAGAAGACAGCTGAACGTGACTAGGTATAGGTGTGTTCCGAAACGAATGTAATTTTTTTAATTTAAAAATTATAAAATTTATTTTGTTGTAATAATAAGTAACATCTTATTAATGATCCTGTAGTTAAAATTAAATTCGTTTAAATGATAAAATTTATTGTCTTAAATCAGCAAATCTATATTATTGAAAAAGAAATGAACTATTAAATTAGTGGAATTAATGTTTAAGGTTGAATTTATGACATCATAAGTGGTAAGAAAGTGATAAAGGTAGAAACTGAAAGGAAGTGATGTAGTACTATCCACATAATAGTGTAGAAATGGTATAAAAAAATTAGTATATACTAAAAGATTAATTTGAAATCCAATGACATGAAAGTAAAAATTATTTTTGATTGGGTAATGATGGTTGCCTAGCAACGGTAAAAGACCTGTTGTGTAAATCTCTGAGAATTAAAAATTTAATTAGTAAAATGAATAGTCTATTAAAAAGTTTTATGAGATATGATACCAGAATATGATATTCTATTATTATATTGTAGTTTTGATGGTGTTAATATGGTATTACCCTATTGTGAAGTATGTTGAATGAATATAAATGAAGCTGCGAATGAATAAATGAAAATATTAATATAGGGAAGAGGAAATGTAAAATGTTTGATATGTGTGTGAATATGTATTAGAGAAAAAATGAAATAATAGAGACTATATGTTGAGTTAACTGTGAGAAGATTAGATTAACTGCATATCTGAGTTGGTTAAGTGAAATATGTATTATAAGTGGTAGTGGGGTCCACAGACTGAAAGTGTCGAATGGATGTGTGGTGATAAAAGATGGAGTTTGATTGTAGTGATGGAGTTTAAGTTTAAAGTTAATGATTGAAGTTAATAATGACGAATAATATTGAAAAAAATAAAAAGACAAGTAAGGAGACCCCAAGAAGTAAGAGACATGAGGAGAGAATATGTGAAGAAGTCAGAAGAAGAGTACCACATGTTAAAAAATCGAGCATGGAGACATGTATTCCCTAAAGTAATAAAAATGTATCCATTATCATCGACAACATAATTAAAATTTAAAATTTGGAATGATGTAAACCCATATATGGAGGTCTCAGCGATAACTTTATTGTTAGCTTCAATTACACCAGGCACTCAGGATGATCTGTTCATATCGAAAACGTTATGCTAGTACATAAATTTTGACGACACCTTTTTAAAAAGTTTTAACTATGTGTTTTTATACCACAATACAAGTGTGAAGTGTTTTAATAGTTTCTTTTTTGAATGTTTATATCTTTGGCACTTAGGTACTTAATGTGTTTTTTCACGTTTGTATATTTCATTATGTCTTTTAATAATAAACTGTATTTTTTGGTTTGATTTCATAGTATTTTTAGGTCATTCAAATGCGCAACTTCTTAGTTCAAAGCTATCCCTATTAGAGGCACTTTTGAACATTTTTCTTATGATATGTAAAGTTAATTTTTTTATACATTCAGATAATTTCTTGGTAAGTTTGATAGACAATATTACATTATTAGTTGTGCTGATGTTGTTTGCGGTACCTAAAATAAATAATTGTAGGCAAAGTAAGTCATAATACACTTAAAAAGAAAAAACGTTCAAAAGTGCCCCCTTCTGCTCTAATTGATTCCCCATCATAAACGTTGCAATTGATTTATAATAGAGGCTCCAGTATGCATTAATATTTATTTTCAATCTGATCCTATAACCTTACCATATTTGATAAGTTTTATAGCAGCTTTCACTTCTGCTTCGATAATAACATAAGAAGTATGTAGTTCATAATTTTTATTTTGTATGCTAGTGATTCTTCCGATATGTTCAAATGTAGTCGTCGCGTAGTTTATAAATGTCGTTTTTATTTCATTATTATCCACAGCTTATAAACACCGAAAACAATGTATTCTTACAAACCACCAACCATGAATACCTGCACTTCTTATGTAAATGATCGCAACTCTGAAGAGGGTAATTAAAACTTTTAAACAGGAACAATGCCATATCATATTCTAATCCTATTCTAACTAAAACTCCTACCTACCTACCTTATAGGATTATATTAACACATCTCTTCATAACCAAAAACATGATAGAATTCTTGCAAGCCTATTCATAAAACGATCTTAAGTCAAATGGTATGGTAGTTACATACCTTTTTAAGTTTATTTCTTGCCAAATCCGCCAAAGATTTTCGACATATTTTTCCTGATCTAGTTAAGGGAAGTCCTCTCGTTGGGATTGCTAATTTAAAGGCAGCCACTGGTCCTAACTTTTCTCGGACCATACTAACTAATTCCTTGGAAACGCTGCCATCACTTTGGTCAGAATCTACGGTACAAATTATGTTAAGTATGTCAGTAGCAAAAAGAAAAAATGTTTTTGAAGTGAATAGTAGTCGAAATATAAAATTTAAGTTGAGAAATAACTGCACCATGGTAGATCAATTTGTTCACTGCTCCCAATTAGTGTGATATTGACCTCAATAAAATCAAAATCACACAAAATTACGACAATTCCAGACAAAAATATAGCACAGGACACAGTAAATTAAATCAAAATTAAGGCATTGCTGAATGGAGTCGAAATAAAAAAATAGGGAAGATAAACAAAAAGAGAGTAACGAACTATGCAAGAAACATTAGGATAAATAAAAAAATACTAGGACATAAAACAAAATATAATCCATAATGATGATGAGATAGTTCGATCTTCTTGAGACTCAAATTTTAAACAGATAAAGTCTTTATAAACTTACCTTCTTTCATAACAAATAAGCAGACAGGAACTTCACTTTTAATTTCATCTGGTACTGAAATTACACAAGCCATTCCTACTTCGGGATGGGAGAGAATAATATTTTCCAGAGCTAAGGTAGATAATCTATGTCCAGCTACATTGATGACGTCATCAGCTCTAGCAGTTACGTAAATAAGGCCGTCTTTGTCCACGTATCCGGCGTCCATCGTGTCGTAGTATCCCTATAAGTATTAGTAGTATATGTATTTATGAACAAATTGGTTAGAGCAGGAAAATAAGGGTTTAAGGAAGGTGGTACAAAATGATCTCTCGAGGTAAAACGATCCTCGGCTATTTTACCGATTTTATAGCGCTATTAGTATATTTAAAGTGAATTTAGTGTTCTTATCGTCAAACAGTACAATACCTGCTAGTGTTGTAGCATCATTGACAGCAGGAATGATTTTATCACAAATTATTCAAAATTACTGTGCTCAAACTAAGATAAGTCATTATTTCACTATATGAAGTTTGGTCTATGCATCAATTTTATCAGGAAGAAAACCTGGCGATTATGAACACATGATTTCGATTACCACCCCGTTCCCGGGGTGGTAATTTCTACGTACCCTGGAGCGGATGCTTTATCACACCATAGCCTCCTTGTCTTAAAAATGAAACTGAGGGTAAAAAAGATAATAAAATTTAAAAGTTCTAAGATGAATCCTCAGTTGCTCAAGTTAGACGAAATATCTGTTGATGCTTTAACTTGAATAAATCAAGAAATGAAAAGATTAACATTAGAAATGAAAGACACTGAGAATGTGAACATCATGTGGAAAAAAAGGCAAATAGTCTGTTATAAAGACACAAAACGAAACTCTACAAAAGAAAGCCAAAAACCTTGGATGACTTAAGAAATACTGGAAACCAAGGAACAAAGAAGCAAATATAGAAATAAAAACCCAGATAAATACAGAGAACAACAAATTAATAATTAACAAAATAAAAGAGGCTAAGGAAAAGTAGATGATGGAAACATGCATCGAAATAGAAAAATTAAGGCGCTAGCTAGAAGACGGGGCTATCTGCTAAAAGTGTATTTTGAGAAACAAGCATTCAAATATTTAAAATTTATGCCTAAGGCCAAAGAACACTTGCATTGTTTAAGTTTTTAAGTTTTAAGAATTTTCGATCCATTAATAAAATAACAGCGAACACCTTTCTTAAATATGCTTTTTTTTTTCTTTTCAAATGAAGAGTATTAAAACAAGTTTACATAAGCCCTTCTTCTGGAGAACACATTTGACAGATTAACACGTCTTCTGCAGAAGAAAGGCCTATCATTTTTTACTGTTGTATAGTATACTAAAGTTATATATTATAGTATGCAAAGGTTTAAACAAATTATCAAGGTCTTTTTACAACAACAAAATTTTAATTTTGTTTACACTACGTTATATTTAATATAATTCTATGCTAAATTTCTTCACCATCTGAGCCGTTAGCACTATTCTTATGGTCCTTTTCAGCCGGTGTGCTTTCTTGAAATAAAAGTTTGTAAAAGTTTCTACTTTCTTCTCTTAAGTACTGAAACAAGTCTCTCACGTCTTTCATTTTAGACTGATTAATGGAAACCCAAGCAAAGGTGTAAGAGTAAGGTCAAGTGGAAGCGTTTTGGTATATTTAAAAGGGGTGTACATTTCAAAGTAGGTTTTAGAATCAGCCAGTATCCCACAAGGTTTATACTTCGCACGCGATACTATTGTATTTTAAACTCACAATCTTTATTCACTGGTTTCTTCAAAAAATAAGGAAGAAATGCTGTATCCTAGTTATATATTATAGAGGAGTCATGTTTAAGGGTGAAAGGAGAAGGAGTTTGTCTGCACTGTACGATTTTTTCTAGGTAGACTTTGGGTTTCTCGACATCTTGAACTCTTTTTAAGGTTTGTCTTTAACCCCAAATTTTTTGTCGCATTGACTAAAGGAGTGTTCACGAACAGGATAAATGTGTGTCACTTCGACTGTGTATAGTTTTGATATCCAAGAACAAAACCGTAACAAAGTCTGATTTTTATTTTGGCCTCCAGCTGCATCTGATCGAAGAACAATATACTTGGTATTAGAATAATCTGCTAATTTGTTGTGAATACAGTCAAAGATGAATGAAGCAACCATTATTATGCACGTGTATATTGAATACATACATCCATAAAAGTCTTTATAAAACCGTTGTGTTATGCTTAGCTTTGGCAACGGTAGATTTTGTGCGTAATCAAATTCCAGGACAAGAATGCTACTAACATCTGTTGTCTTTCTCAAGTAATCATTTTTTAGCTTGGAATATGCCTCGAGTCTCTTTTTATGGAGATTGTAATCAACACGGCATTCATCATTCCGGTTCTTTTCTAGTTTGATTTCATACTCACGACAATAATTACATGTGTCCAAGTCTTCGTTTTTTTTTAACCTAAAATTAGTTTCTCTTAAAAACTTAAAATAAGTATTGTATTTCATGGTAATATTATTCCCAGTAGTGTCTTTAAACAACTTTTGAAACTGCTCAAAAATTTTAGTAATCATTAGATCTGGGTTGTCGAAGTACAATGTGTTTGTTTTTCCAGATGTGTAATGACTTGGTTTATGTGGAATAGATTTTAAATGTTCTAAAGCCATAGAATAAACATCACCTGAAATGTTTCTTTGGTTTCCTTATTTTCCACGTTTTTTATCAAGTGGAGTTTTCTTAACAATTTTATTCTGTACTATTGGTATACGCTTCACTCCTACTTGATATAAGTCAACAAAAAAGGAACGGAACATGGGCACGTCACAACCAGAAGTTTTAGGCTTGTATTCCACTTTTCAGTGATACTGTCTGCTAGTTTGGGGATTTTCTATCTTTATATACCTTTCTGGAGACTCCCCTAATGCCATACAACCTGCTAGAAGAGTGTTTTGTTCTTTTTTGAACCATTATATTAAAATAAGTTAAATAAACGCTTTTGATCTTGCGAAGTTATTTTTGCAAAACATTTTTCTACACAACACTTACGGACAACAGAAAATACTCTGTACAGTTTTTACCGTAAAATCACGAACAAATACACTTAACCAAAACAATAAACCTATAAATAACTCAATTAAAATAAAAGTAAATATATTGAAGATAGTTCCAATAATATTAAAATTTAATGTCCAACATGCTATAAACAACTTAAAATTTCATAGAGCCCCTGAGCCAGATAAAATTGACATCGAGCTGATTAAACTTATAGATGAAGATAATTTAAGCGAAATAACTATCCTTTTTAACAACATATACAGATCTGGTGAGATACTTACATAATGGCTCTTAATGCCTTTTGTTCCGCTATCTAAAACCAAGAATCCCAAACACAAATCAGCTTAATTTCATAACTATTAAAATCATTTTTAGGGTGCAAGGTTAGATGCAAGAATATTCAGAAAGTGTAAAGATGATATTAGCAATGGACAGTGTGGTTTTAATAATGGCTTCGAAACAGTAGAAATTCTATATTGTTTCTATACTCTTGCTAAAAAATGTCGAGACCAACAAAAAAATCTTTTTGTTGCATTTATAGATTATAAGAAAGCTTTCGACAAAGTTAAACATAACATTATCATGAAAGATCTGAAGCAAAAAGGCATCGACGAAAATGATATTAGCATAGTGAGAAATCTCTATTTTAACCAACAGGCTGTGGTAACATAAGATGGAAATAACGAGAATGCGGAACAGATGAATAGAGGTGTGAGACAAGGCTATCTACGTTCACCATTACTATTTAATATATATTTCAAAGAGTTATTTACATAGGCACTTGAAAATTGTATAGAAAGGATCAAGATAAATGGTTAAAATATAAAAAAAACATTCGTTATGCCTACGATACAGTCATTATCGCTGAAACAAAAAAAGACCTGCAGACGCTACTACATACATAATTTGCGATACAAGGAAATAGTTTTGGGAGTAGATCCAGATGAAAAATGAACATATTAAACAAATGGAGTAAATGAAGTACCTAGGAGTCTGGATTACTGAAGATCTAGAACAATCAAGAGTAACCTTTTTGAAGATGAGGAAATTTCAAAGCATCCAAAGTCTTAATCTGAAAATCCGATATGGTATGGTAAAATGTATTCACTCTATTCTTATTTAAGGCGTCGAAGCCGAAACACACAGACGTTTCTAAGAAAAACAGAAAATAGAGACGAATTTGCGATGCTTATAGCCAACTTTTATTAGCTGAGTCGCACTAGAAGAAGAACAAGTCTACGCATATATTATGCGATAGGTGTGTTTGTCTTAGTTTATTTTACCAAGTAGCAATGGAAAATGCAAGCAAGGGGCAGAACATAATGGTGTAAAAAGCTTGAGAAGGTCGAAGCCCTCTAAGGGCTGTAGCACCAAGAAGATGATGATGATGAATGGAAAATTTTTAGTTCTGTTCCGGTGTTTTTGGGACAACACGATCCGATTAGGGGGTGAGCATAACGATGGATCATTTTACCCCACGTCTAAATTCTTCCAATGCTGTTCAATTAACTTTGTAAATATATATATATATATTATATATATATATATATATATATATATATATATATATATTTATATATATATATTTATATATATATATATATATATATATATATATATATATATATATATACATATACATAAATACGCTAATGAGCAAACATCACGTTAGAACGTTAGAGAGAGACACATAATCAATAATCAACACACAACCAACAATATGTAGAGAAAAATCAAAATTTGTTATCAACCGAGGTTATAACAAACGAACGAAAGATTTTCCTCTTTCTAGTAGATAACAAATATTATTAATTAACCAAAATTATCATAATGCATATAAAAACATATAAAATTTATCCAAATCATTATGAAAATACTTACTGAGAATTTACTGAAGTATGTTTTGACAAATCTTTCCTCGGCTCTGTAGAGTGTTGACAAGGTTCCAGGAGGTAATGGTAGCTTAATAGCGACTCGTCCCAGTTCATTGGTATCGGCGTCTGTGCCGTCTTTTCTTAATACTTTTACTACAAAGAAAATAAGAACTTAGTATAATATGTAACATACAGATCGTTAAAAAAAAAAAGAATTAAGGCATCACTTGTAGTATTTAGATAACAAAATTCAGTAAAATAATTTTTTTTGTTTTATTGTCAAGTATTGACATTTGTAGATTGTTCCTACCTTTCCCCCTTTGCCCTTTCCTTGTCTAAAGGTCGATTCAGACACATCAGTCCCGTCACAGTCTCGG